>JAQPPZ010000082.1:10000000-11444356 GCA_028583015.1 Wollemia nobilis | reverse complement strand
GCATCTAAATGCATCACAATGAAGACATTTCAGGATGCGGTCCTCCAGATACACTCTGTGCCCCGAAGGCCTATTTTTTAGGAACATTGATGGTGTCCTTCTTAAGTGCATCAAGGATGATGATAAAAGGAGAATCTTGGGAGAGTTCCATTCAGGACTATCGGGAGGTCACTTTGCAGGAAGAACCATAGCATTAAATATCATTAGGGCGGGTTATTATTAGCCCACACTCTTTGCCGATTCCTTCACAGTTTGTCGTAAATGCGAGCAGTGTCAGAGGTTCACCGGCCAAAACAAAAATGCTACAATGCCCCTTCGTCCAATACAAGTAGAGGCACCCTTTCAACAATGGGGGTTGGATTTTATAGGAGTCATATCACCAAATTCCTCTACGGGACATAGGTTCATCCTGACAGCAATAGACTACTTCACCAGGTGGGCCAAAGTGATTCCTACCAAACATGTAGATCAAGATATTGTAGTCACCTTCTTGGAAGGATTGATCACCAGATTTGACATCCCCAAAGCAATCATCACAGACAATGGCCCTGGCTTCACAGGTGCTCAAATCAATGATTTCCTCTATAGCTATGGGATATATCATAAAGTATCTTCCAATTATTATCCACAAGGCAACGGCTTGGCAGAATCCACCAACAAGACTCTGTTGAGAATGCTAAGGAAGCTCATAGAGATGAACAAAAGGACTTGGCATCTCCTTCTAGATCGGGCCTTGTGGGCCGATCGGATTTCTGTCAAAAGGTCAATCAAAACTTCACCTTATGCTCTGATCTATAGCATGGAGGTCATCTTACCCATCCATGTTGAGATCCTTGCGTTGTGGCTGTTGGAAGCAGAAGATGGAGTTAGTCCAATGGAGAACAGGTTATCTCAGCTGTTGTGACTAGAGGAGGATCGCGAAGAAGCATACCAGGACTTTGCTAAGCATACTCAGGTCATTCGAGACTAGTTCAAGAAAAAATCATCCGATCGCACATTCAATGTGGGAGACCTGGTATTGAAGTGGGATTCTTGGAAGGCCAAGCCTGGAAATCATGACAAGATGGATGCCTTTTGGGATGGGCCATTTGAAATTTTGAAGGTAAACTCGGACAATTCATTCATCCTCAAAGATGCAGATGGACAAGTTCTACCGATCTTTGTCAATGGTCTTCACCTGAAGACTTTTCATCATTAAAATTAGTTCATTTCAAAAAAAAAAAATAATAATTAAAAAAAAAAAAATTGTGTATATAATTTGCATTTGTATGTACATTCTCTTCCAAGATCACAAAGCCAAGTAACACTTCCAAATCTTCTTCAGAGACTTCTGATGTGAAGTAGCAAGTACAAAAGGTTCGCTGCAAAGAATGTAACCAAAGGCAAAATTCTGCGAAGCAGTTTTCAAAAGGAGAAATTCGCACCCAAAGTATTTTTAGCAGCTACTTTGGGCAGTATTCTTGCGAAGTGGATTATAAGGGGCTCCTTGCGAAGCATGTTACCCGAAAGGAAGCCGAACAAAAATCTGTGATCACCTTATCCCATCACCATAGCAGAGAGGTAGGATCACAGGATTCATTGAAGTTTCCCATCAGTTGATCAGCTAACTGATCCCATCTCGTAATACTACAGGGTGGTAGAGATATATACCAATAGAGGAGTTTCCCTCTAAGGGAAAGGACCAGAAGCTTTACCATAATCGGCTCTTCGGTAATGTCATGGATCGCCGCCAGAGATATTATATCCTGGATGTGTTCTAGAGCGGTCTTCCCAGTTCCATCGAATGTTGGGATTTTCTTTACGATAGCAGGTGGCACTTGTCCTTGTCCCACTAGATTTAGAGGTGACAAAGAATCCCATGCTGGAGACAATCTAGGTGGCTATGGCTGTTGCATTTGCTATTGTTGTTGTTGTTGTTGTTGCTGTGCCATACTTGCTCCTGGATTTTGAGAAATAGGAATTCCTGAAGCTCCCCCTTGACTGCTAATAGGAACTATTTTCTAGAAAGTTGCTGTAACTTGATGTCCTACGATTAATACTAAGAGAATTTGAGCTTAATTCTTCTCTTTTATGCTGCCTTCTATGCTTGATTCTTTTATCTCTCCTTGTTTGTATGCTGGATGCTGAACTCTGCGTCCAGTGTGCGATTGGGGATAGTGTCCTGAAACTCGTTCGAAAGGATACATAGGAGTAGATAAGTGTTGTATTGGCTTTCTTTTATGTTGCTTGCCTTGCTTGATTCTTTTATCTCTCTTTGTTTGTAGACTGAGATGCTGAACTCTGCGTCCGGTGTGTGATCGGGGACAGTGTCCTGAAACTCGTTCGGGAGGATACATAGGAAGGTTGATACTACATTTCTTTCATTTTACTCTTGGTGTTCCTTGCTGCTATTCAAGTTGTCTGTTAGCGATCGTGCTTCCTGTTCTCTCCAACCTAAAATCACCAATCTCTTTTCTCTTAACCCTTTTTATTTTATTTCTATAACCCTTACCCCTTTTATCTCTTTCTTGCACTCTTGTCTTCAAAACACCCAAGTATTTTAGCATAGGATCCGGCCTTTCTCCGGAGATTGGCACGAGGGGCATCTCTTCCCTTCGGCCTTTCAATGTTGGTCCAGGTCTAGGGTGCATACATTTACCCAAAACCCTTACCTAGGTGGATTTGATGACCAACAGTTTCACTTAAACGAGGATACATCAAGTTACAGCAGCTTTCTAGCAGATAGTTTCACGAGGAAGGTAGTTTAGTATATGACTTTGAACTATCAGAACTAGCAGCAGGACATTTAGGTGGAGTTGAAAATGTAGGTAAATGGATCTATGGAGCGGTGGTTTGAGACACGATAGGATTTGGATTCCAAGATGAAATCGAGAATGTAGGGGTGGTGGAGATTTGCGAAGCGATTGTGCTTGCATACTAGAGTTGTAAGAATTCAGGAAGTATGGGCATTGGTATCCTTTGGGGGAGCTTACCCATAGCTATTAAATCCATATCCACTCTCTTAGCTAACTCATACAACTTAGGAAAAGTATTAATGTTAGAATATCTTACCATGAGACCGATATCGGGGTTGAAATCTTGAAGGAAATAGAGCGTTGCAGCTTCATCGGTTGGTCGAAGTCCAACTGGCACTCTCTGCCATGTTTGAGCGAACCTCACATTGAAATCCATGATATCCTCTTGTGGATGTCTCTTGATTTAAGTTAAGGCAGCTTTCTAGCGAAGTTACATCAGCTTTCTAGTATAAAAGAGAAGAATTGAGCTCGTTGCCCCGCGAGCCGCCTTCTTGGCGGCTCACGGGGCAACGAGCTCGTCTCGATGGGAGGACCCTTAGTCTTGATCCATTGGGCTAGAGTCTTTTCCTGATCTTTCTCCTCCTTCTTCCTCTGGGAGTGCTTCTGTAGCTGGTTCTTGTTCTCCCTCTTCTTCTGCTTCTTCTTCCTCCTCTGCTCCTTCATCTATTGGTGTGGCCTTCTACTGTGGTGATGGGATAAGGTGATCACGGATTTTGGTTCGGCTTCCTTTTGGGTAACATGCTTCGCAAGGAGCCCCTTATAATCCACTTCGCAAGAATGCTGCCCGAAGTAGCTGCTGAAAATACTTCGGGTGCGAAGCTCTCCTTTTGAAAACTGCTTCGCAGAATTTTGCCTTTGGTTACCTTCTTCGCAGCGAACCTTTTGTACTTGCTACTTCACATCAGAAGTCTCCGAAGAAGATTTGGAAGTGTTACTTGGCTTTGTGATCTTGGAAGAGAATGTACATACAAATGCAAATTATATACACTTTTTTTTTTTTTGAAATGAACTAATTTTAACGATGAAAAGTCTTCAGGTGAAGACCATTGATAGAGATCGGCAGAACTTGTCCATCTGCATCTTTGAGGATGAATGAATTGGCCGAGTTTACCTTCATAATTTCAAATGGCCCATCCCAAAAGGTGTCCATCTTGTCATGATTTCCAGGCTTGGCCTTCCAAGAATCCCACTTCAATACCAGGTCTCCCACATTGAATGTGCGATCGGATGATTTTTTCTTGAACCAGTCTCGGATGACCTGAGTATGCTTAGCGAAGTCCTGGTATGCTTCTTCGTGATCCTCCTCTAGTTGCAGTAGCTGAGCTAACCTATTCTCCATTGGACTAACTCCATCTTCTGCTTCCAACAGTCGTAGTGCAGGGATCTCAACATGGATGGGTAAGATGGCCTCCTTGCCATAGACCAGAGCATAAGGCAAAGTTTTGATTGACCTTTTGACAGAAATTCGATCGGCCCACAAGGCCCGATCTAGAAGGAGATGCCAAGTCCTTTTGTTTGTCTCTATGAGCTTCCTTAGCATTCTCAACAGAGTCTTGTTGGTGGATTTTGCCAAGCCGTTGCCTTGTGGATAATAATTGGAAGATACTTTATGATATATCCCATACCTATAGAGGAAATCATTGATTTTAGCACCTGTGAAGCCAGGGCCATTGTCTATGATGATTGCTTCGGGGATGCCGAATCTGGTGATCAATCCTTCCAAGAAGGTGACTACAGTCTCTTGATCTGCATGTTTGGTAGGAATCGCTTCGGCCCACTTGGTGAAGTAGTCTGTTGCTGTCAGGATGAACCTATGTCCCGCGAAGGAATTTGGTGATATGACTCCTATAAAATCCAACCCCCATTGTTGAAAGGGTGCCTCTACTTGTATTGGACGAAGGGGCATTGCAGCATTTTTGTTTTGGTCGATGAACCTCTGACACTGCTCGCATTTACGGCAAACTGCGAAGGCATCGACAAAGAGTGTGGGCCAATAATAACCCACCCTAATGATCTTTAATGCTATGGTTCTTCCTGCAAAGTGACCTCCCGATAGTCCTGAATGGAACTCTCCCAGGATTCTCCTTTTATCATCATCCTTGATGCACTTAAGAAGGACACCATCAATGTTCCTGAAAAACAGGCCTTCGAGGCGCAGAGTGTATCTGGAGGACCGCATCCTAAAATGTCTTCGTTGTGATGCATTTAGATGTGAAGGACACTTGTCGATGTTAAAATAGTAGATTATCTCATCGACCCAATCCTTTTCATCTTCTTCATAGTTAGCGAAGCATTCTTCGATTGGTAAGTCATCCCTCTAAGGTTTTGTCACTTCGGCCGCCGTGCTCTTTGCCAACTCTTGACACAATGCACGGCCGTGAACCAATTTTGTGGGCTTGATCTCAATGTCAAACTCCTGTATTTTATTCACCCAACCAGCTCTTTTACTTCCCAATTCTCCTTGGATAATGAAGTTATGCACATCGGGGTGAATGACATAAACTGTGACTCGGCTCTGGGAGATGAACTGCTTGAACTTCCTTAGAGATTTCATTACCGCATGTACCTGACGCTCTATGAAATTATATCTTTCTTCATGGGAATTGATCACCTGACTCAAAAACATGATGGGATGCTCCTCGCCATCTTCTCCCTTTTGCGTCAGGATAGCAGCATAGCTCTCGGGCTCTCCTATGACATACATGATGAAATCCCGACTGTAGTCCGGATTGATCAAGACCGGCGCCTGAGCAATTCAATTTTTAATTTCTTCAAAAGCTTATTTTCTTTCTTCGGTCCAGCTAAATTCGGCGCCCTTCTTCAGGAGTTGGGACATTGGCTTGATGACTTGGGCGAAGTCGGGGACAAACTTCCTCACGAAGTTAATCTGGCCAAAGAAATATTGAAGTCCTTTCTTGTTTGCGGGAAGTGGAAGCTTCATTAGGGCCTCGGCTCTGTCAGGATCTACAGTGAGGCCTTTTTTTGATATCGCGTGTCCCAACAACTTTCCTTCACTGACTGCGAATATGGACTTCTTTGGATTAATTGAGATGTCGAACTCTCGACATTTTTCAAAAACTTGTTGTATATGTGTGGGGTGGTCTTCCCTTCTTCGGGAGAAAATAGTCATGTCATCCAGATAGATGACGATAACCTTATTTAGAAGCTCGCCAAAAGCAAGATCCATTGCTCTCTGGAAAGTGGCCCCAGCATTCGAAAGGCCAAATGGCATCCGCTGGTAGGCAAATGTCCCCCACTTGGTGGTGAATGTCGTCTTGTGTTGGTCTTCATCCCTGACCCAAATCTGATTGTATCCAAAAAAACCATCGAGTAGAGAGAAGCGTTGAGCTCTAGCCATCGAGTGCAAAATTTGATCGATTTGTGGGAGAGGATAGTGATCCTTGAGCGACGCCTGGTTTAGATTGCGAAAGTCTACGCATAACCTGATATCTCCATTTTTATTTTTGACTGGGACCAGGTTTGCTACCCATGAAGAGTGCTTGATGGGATATATGATCTTTGCCTCGAGCATCTTCAAGAGTTTGGCCTTCATTAAGACCTCGATCTTGGGATTCATCGGTCTCTGCTTTTGTCGGAAGGGTTTGACCCCTTCCTACAATTTGATTGTGTGTTGAACTAGCTATCGATTGTATCCCCTGAGATCTTGATAAGACCAAGCAATTATGTTGGAAAAATTTCTGCATAGATTCTGTATCTGTTCTATCTCCTTCGAAGTGTAGTCGGTTCCCACCTTTATTGCTTTCCCAGGTTTGAGCTCCAAATCCTGATATTGTTTCTCATGGACTTTGATCATGTGAGAGAGAGCTCGGTCATTCCGATCAAAGAGACTTTCAAGGGTGATTAGTCCCTTGGGAACATGGTTATTCTTCAATTGAATCAGTCCTTCATATTCTCCTTCGTCAGAGCTTCGGTCTTCGACTGTGGCGGCTTCTTGGATCATGAAATTTATAATTTGCTCATCGCTATCAAACACTTGCCAATGCAGCTCCTTGTCTAGGATAGAAGGCCTATAGATCATTCTCATAGCTCTAGGCTTGTGCACCATGTCTTCTGCTGGAGAGTACCTGGCTATGATGGATGCCAGAACATCGGCATGTCGGTTCACCTCTCGTGGGATTGACTGCAGATTGAGAGATTCAAACTGATCGAATAGGTCCCATACCCTATTGCGGTATGATTTTAGGTAATGCTTCTTTGAAGTACACTTATTTGTGACCTGGTTGCAAACCAGTTTGGAATCTCCAAAAATTTGGAGGTGCTTTATGCCTAACTTGTCAGCTTTCTTAAGTCCTAGGCATAATGCTTCGTATTCTATTGCATTGTTAGTGCAGCTCCATGTCAACCGGTAGCAATACTCTTTTTTCTCCCCATAGGGTGAAACTAGAAGAATCCCTGCCCTAGCGCCATTTTTACATCGGGCACCGTCGAAGAACAGCTTCCATAGTTCTTCCTGGGCACTTGTTCTATTCCCTGGTTGGGAGTGTTTATTAGGCTTGGCGATCACATAACACCCTATTTCGGTTTCCACCATGGCATTGAAGTCTGCCAATGAGAACTCATCTTCATAGCTCAATTGCACAAGAGACTCCTCGATCAGGTCCACCTGCTCTATCTCCTCCACTAGTGCATTCACTGGTTCGCTACTTTCTTCTTCGGACATCCTCTGCACAAGAAAGGAAGAAGGCTTTTCATTGTAAATATTTACCTTCTTTCCTTTGAATGGAATCTCTAGGTGAGAGTAATCCATAGATAGATACCCGTCCAATTTAGCCGTGAATTCCCTTGACAAGCACATACTGAAATACGGCTCCAAGTCGACTACAACTACCTCTTGTATGACTATAATCTGAGGCATCTTATGTAGCCGGATAGGAATGTCCTTGATCACTCCCATGGTCTTCACTGGAGTACCATCCAATTGGAGTATGCCCTGGCTGCTTCGCGTATACTCCATTCCTATTTCTTCGTAGACTGCCCTTGGCATGACTGTTGTGGCGGCCCCAGAGTCGATCATGCAGTTATGTACAATATACCCTTCCATTTGTAGGGTTAAGTAGAACGAGGGTGGTCTGTTCTTCCCCATGATAGATGTGGATAGGGTCTGCACAAGAGCAAGCGGTGCTGCCCCTTTTGATTTAATTGTCTTCAATGATTCTTGCAGCAAGTCCATCGTCCAGGTAGTTGCAGTGCATCGTACAAGCTGATCTTGGTCGGGATCTTCTTCAATTCCTCTATGATGTTGTATGCCGGAGATTTGAGCACTTCGGGTTCCTTTTTGGGTTCGTACCGGGTATGATATTGCTCTGTAGCTTCAACTCTTTGCCGCTTTGTGATGGAAGGAAACTTGAGCTTTTCCTTAGCCTACTCCTTGGTTTCTACCTGAGGTGGTTCGGCAGAGGCCTTTTGAGTCTTTTCTTTGACTAGTGCAGGCGAAGAAGCTTCGCTCGGGGTCGAAGTAGATGATTGTCCTTTCTCGGGCCGAACTTGTTCTTTTGCAGGAGTCGTCTGAGTGGCATCCGCTCCTATTGCCTTCCTTCCTCCTCTGGTAAGTACTGCAACGGGCTCCTCCTCGCCAATTGCTAGGTTCCGACTCATCTGCCTAATGACGTTCACTTGACCGCTGTGACTACTGTTCGCCAGCGTTTGTACATAGTGTTGGTGCAGGGTGCAGGTATTCTCTTCATGTGGATCGTTGCACGTAGAGCACCAATATACATAATCGAAAGTGCTCGGAGCTTCATCAATTGCGGCATTTCTTGCCGAAGCCTTCCCTTGCTGGACTGCTTGGTCTTTGGTAAGCGCAGGTGCAAGATAAGATCTTCTTGGTAGGAACTCCTATTGCGCTTGCTTCTTTTTTACAATAGTCATGTCATTAGACAACATCTGAACTGTAGAGTTTAGAGACTACATTTCCTATAGAATTTTGGTCTGTATATCATCGACTTTCGAAACGATTGGCAAGGAAGCCATCATCGGTATTGGAGGCAGGGCGAGGAGTTGAGGTGGTGCTGGCAGCACAGGAAAAGCCGAAGTGACCGTGGGCTATGGAGTTGAAAATGTAGGGAAATGGATCTATGGAGCGGTGATTTGAGACATGACAGGATTCGGATTCCAAGATGAAATCGAGAGTGCGGGGGTGGTGGAGATTTGCGAAGCGGTTTGCATACTGGAGTTGTAAGAATTTGGGAAGTATGGGCATCGACATCCTTTGGGGGAGCTTACCCATAGCTATTAAATCCATCTCTGCTCTCTTAGCTAACTCATACAACTCGGGAAAAGTATTAACGTTAGAATATCTTACCATGAGACCGATATCGGGGTTGAAATCCCGAAGGAAATAGAGTGCTGTAGCTTTGTCGGTTGGCTGAAGTCCAACTGGCACTCTCTGCCAGGTTCGAGCGAACCTCACATTGAAATCCATGATCTCCTCTTGTGGATGTCTCTTGATTGAAGTGAACTGGTGCAGCAGAGAGGTAGGATCACAGGATTCATTGAAGTTTCCCATTAGTTGATCAGCTAACTGATCCCATCTCGTAATACTACCGAGTGGTAGAGATCTATACCAATAGAGGAGTTTCCCTCTAAGGGAAAGGACCAGAAGCTTTACCATAATCGGCTCTTCGGTAATGTCATGGATCGCCGCCAGAGATATTATATCCTGGATGTGTTCCAGAGCGGTCTTCCCAGTTCCATCGAACGTTGGGATTTTCTTTACGGTAGTAGGCGGCACTTGTCCTTGTCCCACTAGATTTAGAGGTGACAAAGAATCCCATGCTGGAGACAATCTGGGTGGCTGTGGCTGCTGCATTTGTTGTTGTTGTTGTTGCTGTTGTTGTGCCATACTTGCTCCTAGATTTTGAGAAATAGGAATTCTCGAAGCTCCCCCTTGACTGCTAATAGGACAACTAATAGGAATGGAGGGACTAGGATGCTTTGGAGAGTTGGGAGGATTGGGAGGAAAACTGGATGTTGTACTATCAAAAGTTGAACCTTGTCTGCCAACAGAGGATGTTCCTTGTAACAATGACTCGGGGGTGACCAACCTTGATTGTTCCCCGAAGGCGTCAATATCTAGCTCAAAGAACTCGGTTTCCTCTCCTCTATTCTTAACTCTCCATCTTGTTTGCATGAAGGCACAAACTTTTGGTACTGGTCTTTACGACTTAAATATTCTTGGGTAAACAGAGTCGCTAGATGCTAAGAGTCTTTTAGTAATGAGGGCATCGGTCCTCACTACCACTAATCAGGTGAGACTGACCAGGTCACACCAAGAACTGGTTAGAACTAGTGGCCCCGATGAAATGGGATTGTGCGTTAAAATATGGGACCTTGACTGGTTACAGATCTTATTGAGACAGACACAGTCGGGTCCCACCGGGCGTGCCAGAAACTGTTGGTCATCAAATCCGCCTAGGTAAGGATTTTGGGTAAGTGTATGCGCCCTAGACCTGGACCAACATTGAAAGGCCGAAGGGAAGAGATGCCCCTCGTGCCAATCTCCGGAGAAAGGTCGGCTCCTATGCTAAACTACTTGGGTGTTTTGAAGACAAGAGTGCAGGAAAGAGATAAAAGGGATAAGGGTTAGAGAAATAAAATAAAAAGGGTTAAGGGAAGAGAGATTGGTGATTTCAGGTGGGAGAGAATAGGAAGCACGATCGCTAATAGACAACTTGAATAGCAGCAAGGAACACCAAGAGTAAAATGAAAGAAATGTAGTATCAACCTTCCTATGTATCCTCCCAAACGAGTTTCAGGACACTGTCCCCGATCGCACATCGGACGTAGAGTTCAACATCTCAGTCTACAAACGAGGAGAGATAAAAGAATCAAGCAAGGCAGGTAGCATAAAAGAAAGCCAATACAACACTTTTCTACTCCTATGTATCCTTCCAAATGAGTTTTAGGACACTGTCCCCAATCGCACATCGAACGTAGAGTTCAGCATCCAACATAAAAACGAGGAGAGATAGAAGAATCAAGCACAGAAGGCAGCATAAAAGAGAAGAATTGAGCTCAAAGTCTCTTAGTATTAATCGTAGGACATCAAGTTACAGCAGCTTTCTAGCAGATAGTTCCCCCCCTTTTCCATTACAATACCTAGGTTTTTATAGAGGACCCGGCCTTTGAATCATAATTACATAGCAAGGAAGAGTACGCCCTCGAGCTTTGAGAATTCGGCCTTCCTCGGCTCTCACGACTGAGCTTTCAAATCTGTTACCAAAATTGGCAACTGTGACCGGGTCAACCATGGAAAGGTGCATTGATGAGCCGTCTGGACGTCCTTGACCTTCGGGTGTAGTGCTCGAGTGGCCGCCATGCTCGTCGGATTCTCCATCATGGCTTGATACTTCGCTTTTGATTGCCAAAAATGAGCAGCGGGCTTGCTGGGCATGAAAAATTGCATTTATGAGGCACTTGATCGCCTCGGGAAGATACCCGACTTGGAACGTGTGCCCATGAAGTGCTTCGCTAAGTTTTCATTCACCACTTCGCTTCGCAATGGTTCTGGGCCGAAGCAAAACTCCTCCTTGGATTATACTTCACAAAACTGAGCTTCGCAAAACTGCTTTGCGGATGCCTTGGAGAAGTACTTCACCGCGATCCTCTTCAAAATTGTGGCTCGGAGAGATTTCGACCGAAACACATTCCTGCCTTCAAAATGCTTCGCTTCTCTTGGCTGCTAGAACTTCGGTTGAAAATGCTTCGAGTGAAAACTAGTCGAAGTGAATGCTCCGCTAGGTTTTTTGCCGAAGTAGAAATGGTTCGACAACTTTCTGGTGAAGTAATCTTCGATGTTCCTTTGGGTTCTTCTTTGCTGGTGTCTTAGCCAAGGTTTCTGAAATGCTTTGGCCCAAAATAGTTTTCCTGGTCTAGACTTTCCTCCTTGGCAAGTTGCTCTTTTGATGTCGGATGGTCCTGCCGAAGCAATGTTTTGAAATTTTTCGGGCCCGAAGCCCTTTTCATCGGCCCTCTTGCATTTTTCTTCGACAAAACTACTTCACAACAAATCCTACCCGAAGCAATGCTGGAAGTGCTTCGGGTGTGAAGCTCTTTCTTCGGCCAAAACTACTTCGCAAAGTTTTCACCCGAAGTAGCGCTGGAAATACTTCGGGCGCGAAGCAGTTTCATTTTCTTTGACGAAGCTCTTTTCTCTAGCTTGTTCGGTAGCGAAGCTCTTTCCTTTCTACTTTTTATACAAAGGGGTGGCTTTGAAAGCCAAAATTGCTGCAACTTTTCAAAATAAAAATAACAAAGCAAAAAGACTTTACACAACACTATACAAAACTTGTTTCTTTTCTACCCCTTGAGAAATGTGACAAAATTGTCAACAGTTACCTAGATCAACTTCGGGTCAAGGAGGAACTAAATATGATAATACATGGAGATTAATAACATATTCTAGGCTACAAAGTCGATGAGGAAGGGATCAGATACCACTTAGGATAAGTGCAAGGTTGGCAAACCAAAGAACATAAATTCAAGATGAAGTTTCACAACCAAAGGTGGAATGGGTGTGGAATCCCTTGGACAACAAGATTCCAAGAGTAGAGTGAGAAAGGTGGGAAATAATATTATTGATAAAAGAGAACAAAGTATAAAATCAAATAGTAGAGGGAGATATTAGAGTGATAATTGAGCCTACCATTGTAAGAAAAGAATGGATGGTAACACATGAACTAGTGGAGAGGAGTTTTATAGCAATTGAAGAAGATCATAATTTGGTACTAGAGCAACCATACATGGGTTCTTGACGAGGAATACTAGATCCACATCTTGTTTACTCATGGAGGTCACAAGGTAGTGATGTACGTGAACCTAGGAGAAGGATATTTGAATGGGTACTTGAATAAGAATTTGAACCACCTACAACTGAGAGGGAGTGGAATAGAACTCCATAATATTTATCATCAGGCGACGAGGATATTGAAATATTTCCAATGATAAATATTACCAATAGAGTGGGTAAACAAAAATGCCCATCCTTCACTGGAGAAGGGAAAGAAGACCCAACACGCCACATAGGTACTTGTATTATTATTTGGGGAGTGAATGGAGTAACACAACTAACAAAATGGTTGCAATTATTTTTGGCCACCTTACAAGGAATGGCTATAGATTAGTACTTAAAAAAATATTGTACCCAATCATTTACACAATAGAATACTATATGGGATGCATTTATAGAGGAAGTTTTGCCATTAAGGGACGATACAAAGATCATAACAAAATATATACCACAAAGTAGAAACCAGAGGAGGATGTTAAGAACTATAATAGAATATTAAAACATATAGCTAACAAAATGCAAATGCCACAAGCAAATGAACTAGTGAAATGTTATTTTATAGATGGAATTCTACCAAAGTACAAAAAAATATGAAAGTAGTACCATCCTCCACATACGAGATAGCTCTCAAAAAGGAAAGTAATTTTGAAAGTGAAGCTAAAAAAATGATAACAGGAATCATGAGGCATTCAAGGAATGACAATTTTGATAGTGATGTTGAAGATAAGGTGCAAAAAACTATACACTCCTTTAAAAAATAATTTGATAAAATTATGAAATAAGTTAAAGGTAAAGTGAGGAAGGACCGAAAATATATCGGGTGTTCAAAAAGTAAAATAAAATCACACACAAACATAAATTACCTAAACAACACATTGCAAAATATGTGAGGTGGTAGGACATCTTATTCTAGACTGTCCATTCAATTTGAATGGAACACGCCACCAAACCATGACAATGCAATAAGAAGAAAAACCAAACACTTCAAGAAATAGACAAGGACCAACAAGTGACAAATATAGGAATAATCATTGAGGTGGAAGGAAAGGTGGACAAAGTCATATATAGTATGATTAGTAAGGGGGACCTATCATCCAATGCCAAAATTGATAGGAGTGAGGATATTTTGTAAAATAATTCCCCAAATCCTAGACTTAAAGGAATGCTAACAGTAATAATGTTACCTATATGTGTCGATGGTGTGGACCAGAAAACCATATAGAAATAAATTACTTCAATAAAGCAAGCATGAGTGGCACACAAAATATCAATCTATTTGACATTGGTGAAGTTGGTAATGAGGTTGAAAAATATTTCTAGCAGTAACCAAAGCTCATGCTAGATAAATGGAGTAATACCCAAACCTACCAAGGAGAAAGAGCAATGGCAGAAAGCTTAGGAAATGATAAAAGCATAATTGGAGAAGGAGAAGCAAGAAAGGCTACTCCAAGAAAAAGCCCCAAAAAATGTGGATATCATACAAGATAGACATACATCAGTAGAATGCTTAGTGATTCAAGTACTAAATTTAACCTTAGAAGTTAAGGTAGTGAATCTACTTAGCATAGTAATTGAGCTATATGCTATAGTTGGAGAAGTAATAATGATAAGGCAAAGAGATACAATCTGAGAGGTGGCTAACATCAAGTAAGAATAGTTCATTTGTCCTACGATTCTAATGATTTAAGTCGGTAAGAAACCAACTATGGTTCATATGGAGATATTGGACCATAAACTAACTCAAGTGATCATTGATGGAGGATCTAGTGTGAATGTACTGTTGGATAAGACAAGGCAAAATATTTACCAGCCTACATTAAGATCTCTAAATTTTAGGTTGTATGGAGCAGATCACTACAACATAGAAACAAAAGGATTACCGATGAACCAAAAAAGTGTGGATAATAGAACAAGACTTTATCCTAGACTTCATAGTAATTGCCATGCAAAAATCTGCATATGATGCATTGCTTGGACGTGGATGGCTAAGAATGGCAAAAGTGAACCAAAACTAGGAAAATGAACACCTCATATTCAAGAAAGGTCAACATAAGTATATGATCAACTTGAATAACTTGGTGGTAAACCAATATATTGCAACCTTAGGTGAATTAGAAATTTTTTCATCCAATGGAGAAACGAGATATGAATTGGATGGAGTGTTGTAGCTAGAAGAATATACAAGGACAAGAAAAATTATAATAAAGGCCTACTCTATTGGTAGATGGAGGATTATGAAGTGTTCACAACCCAGTGTCTATGCATCCACATAGCAAATATAATTTAGGAAAATGAAAGGAAAGAACCAAATAAAGGAGAAACAACAAGAAGAAATCAACAATAGAGAAGGATCAAGAACATAAAAAATGGATATTTTTGAGTAATATCATGGAATAAACTATGGGAGATGCGATGATTGAAGATAAACCAATGCATCCCATTGATGTCCTTGTAAAAACCCAAAAATCTAACCAACTCGAGAGAGAATTTTTTTTTATACACTCGTTAGAGATCTGCATATTCCCACCATACATAAGCCATTCTATGAAGTTGTCTATTGAATTAATGCCTTATGATTAATTTTTCCATCTCATCTTCATGATGAGCCAACTTATCCCTTTTAATCTGGAAAAGGGGTACGCTCATCCCTACACCATACATAAGTTTATCTATGTAGGTGCACTAAGAGTAATGCAAATAAACTATCTATCTCATCCCCATGATGAACCAACTTATTTCTTTTAATCTAGCAAAGGGGGCATGCCCATCCCTACACCATACATAAGTTTGTCTATGTAGGTGCACTAAGCATAATGCAAATAAGCTATCCATATCATCTCCATGATGAGCTAACTTTTCCATCTTTCACTCCTGGTGATAGGTGATCCATTAAATCTAAACCTAATTGTTGCCTTCATTCATCTACCTAAGTTTAGGTCTTAGAAGAAGGATTTAATACAAGGTTACTCAAAATTTCCTCCAAAAGGGATCCCATAATCCCTTAGATTACTCTCTCTCTATCTCTCTCTAAGCTTTTAATCCATAAACATAAACATTAATAGATGTCATTTTCTAATCATCTAAGATTCATCATAGTAAGGACTATTCAAGAATATAAAATGCATATATTGTTTCCTTCTCATAACTAGATAACTTCTTCCTTTATTTTGATTTAACAATTACAATTATCATGAATAGCACTATTTTTAATTCAATAAAACTCTTACCAAAATATTATCCATGATCTATGAATTACAATAAACCTCCCATTTTATTGAAGAGCAAACATAACCTCAATAACAACATCTAGAAATAGTAAATGCAAGATCAAAGGATGGAGATATTTGATACACATACAACACATCATATATCCTAGGAAACCCTTACAAGAAAAACCCAGCTTCGAAACATCCTTTTTATTGCATAAGTTTAGTTATCTCCAATACAACTATATAAAGGAATCCCATAATTTATTTTTTCAAATTATCAATACCAATATAAATACATAAGAACCTCATAATTTTGATGTTCCCAAAACATTGTTAGGATCTCATCCTAACCCTTAATGTAATAACTTCCTTGATGTAATAATTCCTAGTGAACGTGGGTAGTACCCATGATTAATATTTTGTAATGTTCTAAGTTTTAGCTTAGGTAGTGCCTATGACAAATGACACCCTTTTCTATGTAACACATGGTAGATAGGTTAGGTAAGGTGGCATTGTGCATGTAATTCATGTGACATTATGCATGTAATTCAAAGTGGCACTATGCATGTAATTCGGGTGGCATTATGCATGTAATCCAAGTGCCATTTTGCATGTAAGCCAACCTTGGAAGGAAACTCTTTAAATACTTGAAAAGGCACCAATGTAATCATCTTTTTGCAAATTAATGAAGTGTTGAAGGAGGTTGCCCCCTCGAAGAGGCCTGTGATTCTATCTATTGTGAGATTGTTCCTTTTAAGTAATTTTTGTTATCATATGCATTTAATTTTGAATACTGTTATAATGTTTCTATGAGTTTATTTCCAAGCAAATGTGTGAGAGTGTGTTTATTTGAGTTGAGAGTGTGTTGTTTAGTATATTTTATAGTAGGTTCTTAACAAGCGGTATCAGAGTGCTTTCCAGGGCCAAGTTCTATTGCAACTGCAACGATTCTTGCCATCCAATATGCTTGTTAGGTATAAATTCTATGTTTTTTCCATTCCTATTTTTCTTTATTAAAAAAATCCAAAAAATACAGTGCATTTTTTTTCCCAGACCAAAAAAAAAAACTTTTTAGTTGAGTAGGTAGAAACCCTGTGCTGGGGGTTTTAAAATATTGCGAAGGATCTATCATTATTGGCTAAGCTAGATATCCCATAAAGCGTCTAGTGAAGTGAGGGGCGATCAGGCTCCAATACCCAGGCCTTAGACAGAACTCGTGCACGGACTTGAGTTCCCACGTATATTTAGGTATATCGAAAGACCATCTAGGTTTAAACAAACTTTTAGCCATTAGGAAGCTTTTTGACCTTGTATTACTCATAGTCTATGGGACACAACATCCTAGACAATTACCCTCCTATATTGTCAGAGAGGCAAGTAGTGTGCTCAAGGGTATGTGTGGAATCCTCCTTGAGTAGTGGCCTGAAATATTGGTCCGAGCACTATTGTTCATCACTATCGATATATTAGAGGGCCTATGGGTGGTACATACTCCTCTACCTAACATTCCTTGGTTTTGTTAAAACTTCAACCTATAAAAAATGCAAAAAAAAAAAAAAACCAAACCTCCCTATTCGTAAACTTGCATTTCAAATCCCCAAAAGTGAGCATATGAGAAAATAGTCCTCTACTAAAAAAATAACAGAAAGGACATGCATTCAGGATAGACCATAAGGGTGACACTTAAGTTGACATTTTGGAGAATAACAGTAAAATTTAGAGTGGCAGTCATAGTCAGGTCATTTAGGTCAGAGAGGTCAGCACAGTCAAAGCAAAATTTATAGTTTTCAAGGTCAGAACAAAACTTTCATAACAGTCACCTGCAAAATACAGAGAATATTGGGGCTAGTGAGGTCAGTAGTGTTCGAGAAACTATTAGGACTGGGCCAACCAGTGAGAGCATGACACGAGGCCAGTTATAGATAGTGCTCTAGTACCCAACTTTTGCTCTATAGCTCAGAATCAAAAACTGTAAACACCATAGACTCAGCAAAACATGAGATAAAAATAAAAAGTAGTGTTGAGAGATATAGCTCATTGTGACCACCTCTTCGAGCTGAATGTTTTGATATATAGAACCCAAGAACTTTTTTGGGCACTTACTAAAAATAGTAAGTCCTAAAAACTCAATTTTATTTTTAGTAACTGGTCACAAAAGGTTTCAAAATGGCCTAGGGTACCTGTGGACATCAAAAGAACTAGACCACTTGGAATCCTTAATAAAAGCCATTGAGAACTTGCACTCGGCTTTTCACTCCATAAGGGAAGAAGTCCAAGGTCTTAGCCTAGAGTATGAGGCCACCAGTAACCGCTTAGAATAAGCATTGACAGAAGTAGATAGCAAACTAAAAAGAGGACCACCCAAAATAGAACACCAAGCTAAGGGTTCTGTAAGGAATCATGACCAAGATCCATTCTTTAGAATGCCCAAATTGGAATTTCCCAAATTTAGTGGAAAGGATGTTGATGGGTGGCTATATAGGGTTGATCAATTCTTTAGACTTCATAATGTCCCCATATTTCATCGAGTCCAGATGGCTTCCTTTAACTTAGAATCTGAGGCTCTACACTGGTTTCAATGGTTACGTGTTGCCAAACCAAATCTCTCTTGGGAGAATTTTGAATCCCAACTACTCACTCGATTTGGTCCTAGTGAGTATGAGGACTTTACAGGGGCCTTGACCAAACTACAACAAATAGGGTCAGTTCGTGAATACCAAGCTCAATTTGAAAAATTGGCCAATAAGACAAGAGGATTGAATGAAGGGTTCTTCTAGAGTTGTTATATCAGTGGGTTGAAGGTGGAACTCCAAGCGGAAGTAAGAATGTTGAAACCATAAACTATGATGGAAGCTATCAGTTTGGCCCGTTTGGCCGAATCTAAACTCTCTGCCCAAAGATGCCCATCAAAGTTTTCTCAAAATAGACCTTCATTTCCTCCTCGATCCCAACACCCAGTTGATAATAAACCTGCTGCACCCAAGTGCCTAACCACAGAAGATATGGATGCACGTCATGCCCAAGGATTATGCTACAATTGTGATGAAAATTTTTTAAAGGGCATAAGTGTGGACACAAAAAATTGTTCTTGATAGATGTTGAAGAACCTGATAACTCTGACCAGAGTGATGAGGATGTTAGTCTTACAATGACACTGAGAGGGGGGTGAATCAGTGTAGCTCTTTAAACTTAAATTCACAGCTCTTAAAACAGAAATAATGAAACCTTAGAATCAGATAAAGCAAGTACCACAAGAGAACATCACACAACACAAGATTTAACGAGGTTCACCAAAGTGGCTACTCCTCAAAATGACTGCTTGGACTACCATCCAAATCCAGCCTTTGCAAAGCAACAACTTTACAAACAATTTACCAGCACCCACTGGAAGGAGCACCAACCCCTGATTTATCTGCACCAATAGAAAGGAGCACCAACCCCTGATGCCAAGCACCAACTTGGACTTCAATTCTGAAACTAGAAGATTTATAGTAAGATACCTTTGCTTTTGCTAGACCCTGACTGGTCACCTTTGCTTTCTCTGTGCACTCTGCTTTCTCTACGCAATCACTTCGCACACTCTGCTTCGCTACACTCGAACTTCACAGTCGTCTTCTCCCTGTTGCGCACTCTGCTTCCTTAGCGAAATTTCACACTTGGAATGATTCGACACGACTTGCTCTCTGCGCACAGCGACCGTATTTCGCACACTTCGACACATCAATTCTCCAAATCAACCCTCCTTTTATAACAGAATTCTTGTGATGAAAACCCTAATCTTAGTCGACTGTAAACCCTAATCTTAGTCGGCTTTCATGACACCTGTAAACCCTAATTTTAGTCGGTTGTCATAGGTTCGTCGGCTTCAACTCAACCACAAAAATACAACATGTCGCGATATCATGACACTTTCGCTTTCTCTCTCTTTCTCCTTGCTTTGGTCCCCGAAAATACATGTCGCGATATCGCGACACTTTTTCTTTCTCTCTTTCTCTTTGCATCGGACCACGAAAAAGCTACATGTCGCGATATCGTGACACTTTTCTCCTTGCTCTTTCTCTTAGCTTTGGCCCTGAAAATACAAATGTCACGATATCGTGACACTTTTGTTATCTCTCTTCCTTCTTGAGTCTGAAATGTGACATGTCAGGATATCGTGACACTTTTGCTTTTCCTTCTGTCCTTTTGAGTCATGGAAATGTGACATGTCATGAAATCGTGACACTTGCTGTCTAGTGCTTTGCTTTTGTCTTGAAGTGACTTACTTCTCTTTGTCTGTGACTTTTTTTTTTGTCGTTCTGTTTTCCCACTTCCTCTCTTTCTTTTGTCGTGAAAATGCGACATGTCACGAAATCGTGACACTTTTCCAACTTACTTTCTCTCTCCTATTTTAGTCGCAAAAATGCGACATGTCACGAAATCGTGACACTTTTCTTACTTGTTCTTTTTTTTCGAACTTGTCATGAAATCGTGACACTTCTTCTACTTTCTCTTTTTCTTCCAACATGTCATGAAATCGTGACAGTTTTTCCACTTGCCTTTTTCTCTTCCAACATGTCATGAAATCGTGACAGTTTTTCCACTTGCCTTTTTCTCTTCCAACATGTCATGAAATCACGATAGTTTTTCCACTTGCCTTTTTCTCTTCCAACATGTCCTGAAATCGTGATAGTTTTCCATTTGCCTTTTTCTCTTCCAACATGTTGTGAAATCATGATAGTTTTTCCACTTGCCTTTTTCTCTTCCAGCATGTCATGAAATCATGACAGTTTATCCTACTTTTTCTCTCTTCCAACATGTCACGAAATCATGATAGTTTTTCTTCTTTTTCTCTCTTCCAATATGTCGCGAAATCGTGATAGTTTTTCTTGCCTGTTGTATATGTCGCGATATCGCGACACTTTTCTTACTTGTCTTTTTCTTTGATCTTTTGCATATGGGCCACTTCGGTTTTCTTGGACAATCATTGTACATACTCTGAGTAACCTTTGAACTCCTGTCTTCTGCATCTGAAAGGCTTTTGAACTTCCTGTCCACTGCATCAATAGATCTAACTGACTGTGTTGACAACAATGACAATATTGTTGTTGCACCTTGCTCAACAATCTCCCCCTTTGGAATTGTTGGCAACACATGTGCAATTTCCTGTAACTCTTCTCCCCCTTTGACAATAATACCAAAGGGCTACTGCAGACTCCCCAGAGTCCATGCACAACATTCTCAGACACAATTTATTACACTTAGCAAAAATCATGAACATGAGCACAAAGATAATCAAATACTTAAATGCTCCCCCTGAGAATGTGATCCCTGTAGCTAGTCAATTCTTGGGAAGTGTGACCACTCCCAATTTATTGCGAAGGTACTCAAAAACTTCCTTGGGCAATGGTTTTGTGAAGATATCTGCTACTTGCTCTGTAGTTGGAACAAAATCCAACTTAACCTCACCTTCCACAACTTTCTCCTTCAAAAAGTGATACCTGATAGCAATGTGTTTTGTGCATGAATGCATAACCGGATTCTTGGAGATGTTAATAGCATTGGTGTTATCACACTTAACTGATATTGGCTCACTGAAACTAATACCAAGATCTTTCAGAGTTTGTTTCATCCACAATACCTGCGTACAACATGTTGTTGCTGCAATATATTCTACTTCTGCTGTCGATAGAGAAACTGACTCTTGTTTCTTACTTTGCCATGCAACCAATATGTCTCCAAGATAGAATGCACCTCCATTGGTACTCTTCTTATCATTTACAAATCCTACCCAATATGCATCTGAATACGAAATAAGGGTGAAGTCTTTACCTTTCGGATACCATAACCCATATTCCATAGTACCCTTGAGGTACCGAAGAATCCTTTTCACTGCTGTCACATGAGTCTCCTTGGGATTAGCCTAAAATCGTGCTACCATGCATATTGCCTACAAAATATCTGGTCTGGTAGCTGTCAGGTACAGTAAGCTTCCAATCATAGATCTGTACATGGTTTGATCAACAGTTGGAGATTTGTCATCCTTGCTCAACTTGCAACCTGTCGTCATGGGTGTGCTAACTGGCTTACAATCCTCCATTGTGAACTTTTTTAACATCTCTTTCACATATTTAACTTGAGAAATAAATATGCCCTTCTTATTTTGATTAACTTGCAATCCGAGGAAGTACGAAAGTTCACCAATCATTGACATTTCAAATTCTTTCTGCATCTTATTTGCTAAATCTTTACATGACTCATCCTTGCTACTGCCAAATATGATATCATCTACGTATACAACAAGAACAATAAGATGCCCATTTTCTATTTTGACATACAAATTACTATCCACCATGCCTTTCTTAAACCTTTGTTGAGTGAGATAGTTGTCTAGCCTTGCATACCATGCTCGGGGTGCCTGTTTTAAGCCATATAATGCTTTCTTCAACTTGCAAACCAAGTTGGGATCATCACCAAGTTGGAAACCATCTGGTTGCTCAATATAAACTTCTTCTTCAAGTTTCCCATTCAAAAATGCTGATTTCACATCCATTTGATAAACTTTGAAATTCTTGTAGACTGCTAAAGCCAGAAACATTCTAATTGCCTCTAGTCTAGCTACTGGTGCAAACGTTTCCTCAAATTCAATGCCTTCAACTTGTGCATACCCCTTGCATACCAATCTTGCTTTATTTCTGACTACCTGTCCATCTTCATTCAATTTGTTTCGAAAGATCCATTTAGTCCCGATTATATTTTTATTTGCAGGTCTAGGTACTAACTCCCAAGTTTTGTTTTTCTCGATCTGATCTAATTCTTCATTTATTGCCTTCATCCAACTTTCATCTTTGCTTGCTTCAGCAACATTTTTGGGCTCAATGCTGGATAATAGAGAGTAGTTACTTACTACTCTTCTTCTTGTTTGAACACCAACTTTGGGGTCTCCAATTATTTGATCTCTAGGATGATTTTTCTGCCAGCTGCCTATTTTGAATTTCTTATTCTCTTCCACTTCTGAATCACAACTTAAATCATCTGAGTCAATTTTCTGTATCTTTTCCATTTCGTTTTCCTCATCTCCTTCAATAACCTCTTCATAGATTGGGTAGTTCGATTCATAGCTAATTACTCGTTCTCTACCTTCATCAAATTTAACATTGGCACTATCCACAATTTTCTTTAGCCTTTTGTTGTAGCATTTGTAAGCTTTGCTTTTTGATGAATAACCGACAAAAATACCTTCATCCGCTCTATCTTCAAACTTACCAAGATTATCTTCAGTTCTTTTGATGTAGCACTTGCTGCCAAAAACTTTGAGGTATTTTCTTGTTGCCCTTTTTCTGAACCACAACTCATAAGGAGTTTTGCTTTCATGTGTTCTCAGCATGTACCTATTTTGGATATACACCACAGTATGGACTGCTTCTTTCCAGAATCTGTCTGCTACTCTGCTTTCAGCCAACATAGTCCGTGCCATTTCCTGCACTGTCCTGTTCTTTCTTTCTACCACTCCATTCTACTGAGGTGTCCTGGCTGCTAAAAACTGTCTCTTAATACCGTATTTTTCATAGTACTCTGTAAACTCCTCTGAAATGAATTCTCCTCCTCTATCTGATCTTAAACATTTGATCCTCTTTCCTATTTCATTCTCAACTTGGTTTTTGAAAATCTTGAACATATCAAAAGCTTCTGATTTATGCTTCAAGAAAAATATCCATGTCATTCTGAATAATCATCAATGCACAACATAAAATATTTGTCACCATTTATGCTTTGTGTTCTCATGGGTCCACATAAATCGGTGTGTATTAGTTCCAAAGGTTTGCTTGTGTAGTACTCTTTTGTTTTGAATGTGACTCTAGTTTGCTTCCCCTTTTGGCATGAAGCACAAATGTTGTTTGCAGGTTTGTTGATGGTGGGAATATCTCTCACTTGCCCTTTTTGAGGTGATTTTTACTAGATTATCAAAACTGATATGACCGAGTCTCTTGTGCCACAACCAATTTTCTTCTTCCTGTCCAATAAAACAAGTTCCTTTTGAAGTCTCTGAGAGCGTGTACAGGTTGCCAGATGTCCTTGATCCAGTTGCTATCAATTTTCCACTATTTGTTTTTCTGACTTCACAACCCTGCTTCATAAAAACTACTTCATGACCTTTATCACAAATCTGACTTACGCTCAATAAGTTATGTTTCAACCCATCCACAAACAAGACTTCTTCTGACTTAATCTTTCCATCACTAATTTTAACTGAGCCTTTGCCAACTATCTTAGCTCCATCATTATTTCCAAACTTTACTGATCCACCTTCATATTTCTGTAACTTCTCAAACTTCTGTTTGTCACCTGTCATATGACTGGAGCATCCACTATCAAGTATCCATGGTACATATTTATTCTGTGCTTTAAATTTTGTTTGAACTATTAAGGATTCCTTTTCTTCCTTGAGTCGCTCCTTTTCTTTCCACTCTATTTTGATAGTAGATTTGAGCTCTTGTTTTGCCTTTCCCTTATCAATAGCTTGTGCATGTTTTACGAGAAGTTTTCTATTTTGACTCATCTTGTTTGGTTGAAATTTTCTTCCCTGAAACTGATTTGATGCAAATGTACTTCTACAATTTCTTGCAATGTGCCCAAAATTATGACAGTTATAACATTCTACTGTATAATTCATCAAAGGAGAGAAAGCATTTCTACTGTTGAAATTCCTTGGTCTTACATTATATTTGCAGTCTGAGATTTTATGTCCATAGCCATTGCATTTAAAATAGAAACCAGAAAAGGGATAATTGAACCTGGGTGATGGTCTTTGCCATGTTGCCGTAGGAGCCATAGGTCTTCTTCTTCTTTGATGTGTGACATTTGTGAATCCATCATTGTCAATTCTCCTTTTGTGCCTGGCATTATTGCTTTCTTTTGCATGAGATGTTTTTCCTTGATCAACTTGTTTCTTATCTTCATTCTTTATGGATTCTACATTTCTGGCCTTTGATCCATTTGATGATTCTCCTTCGATGAAACCCAGACCAAATTTGATGCCTGCAGGCCTTTGGTCATTTATGATCTTATCCAACTTCATAGAACTTACTTCACATTTGTGATAACAACTGATTTTCTTATTCATCTCTTCTAGCTGCATTCTTAAACCAACAATCTCTTCTTCTAGCTTGCTGCAATAATCTATTTTCATGGTTATTTGCACTTCAAGATCTTCGAAGATTTTCTTGGATTCTTCTATCTGTACTTTCAAGCTGGATATGATTTCATTTGCATCCTCAAGCCTTTTTGAAAGTTTCTTATTCTTTTTCCTCTCTATTTTCCATTCTTCAAGTGCAGAGATCAACTCACCTTCTAGGTCTACTTCAGCCTCAAGGTTTTCACCGCATACTTCAGAGTTCACTCCTTCCTTTTCTGATTTTACTTCTTCAAATGCCATGAAAAGAGCTTCACCTGTTTCCTCTTCAGAATCCTCACCGGAGCTGTCTTCTGATGAACTGGCATTTCTGGAGATGAAACTTTTCTTCTTGAAGTTGCCCTTTTTGAAATTCATTTTCTTCTTCCAGTCACTTCTTTCTTGGTGCGATCCTTCATCATTTTTGTTCTTCTCATTAAGAGGACATTTAGTCACAAAATGCCCAATGCCTCCATAGTTGAAACATTTAAGCGGTAGCTTTCCTCTGTATTTTCCTTTTCCCCTTTTTAGTTTTCTAACAAAGTTTGCTTCCATTTCATCTGATGTCTCTTCTTCCTCGGACTTTTGTTTTGCATTTTTATCTTTAAGAGCTTTAAAAGCCGCTTCTCTGTCTGTGGGTTTAGATCTTCCTATCCTCATCTCATATGCAGTCAAGGAACCATACATCTCATCTATACTAAAGTAATTTAGATTTTTAGCTTCTTCTATCACTGAGACTTTAGAATCAAACCTTTGAGGAAGAGATCTTAATACCTTTTTCATGATGGTAGAGTCTTCGATATCCTCATCGAGTCCTCTGATCGCATTAATGATTCCATTAACTCTCAGCATATATGCCTCAATGTTTTCATCGTCATTCATCTTCAATGCTTCGAACTGAGCTCGATGTGTCTGTAACTTGGCCTCCTTGATCTTATCATCTCCTTCATGAATACTCCTCAGTTTGTCCCATATATCTTTTGTCATTTTATAGTTCATGATCTTTACTAGTTCACTATCTGCTAAACCACACATGATAGCATTCTTTGCTTTTGAGTTACTTTCAAATAGTTTCTTTTCATCAGCCTCTTTTGGAGGAGTGATGGGTATTGTGTATCCACTAACTACTGAATCCCAGATGTCGTATCCCAAAGCACAGAGATATGTCTGCATCTTGATTCTCTAGAACGCGTAATTAGATCCATCAAACAAAGGTGCTTTGTTTGATGAGAAACCTTCACCACCTGCCATTGTGTTACTTCCAAGATCACCCTAGCCGATTAGGCTTGTACAGGAACTTAGCTCTGATACCAATTGTTAGTCTTACAATGACACTGAGAGGGGGGGTGAATCAGTGTAGCTCTTTAAACTTAAATTCTTAGCTCTTAAAATAGAAATAATGAAACCTTAGAATCAGATAAAGCAAGTACCACAAGAGAACATCACACAACACAAGATTTAACGAGGTTCACCAAAGTGGCTACTCCTCAAAATGACTGCTTGGACTACCATCCAAATCCAGCCTTTGCAAAGCAACAACTTTACAAACAATTTACCAGCACCCACTGGAAGGAGCACCAACCCCTGATTTATCTGCACCAATAGAAAGGAGCACCAACCCCTGATGCCAAGCACCAACTTGGACTTCAATTCTAAAACTAGAAGATTTATAGTAAGATACCTTTGCTTTTGCTAGACCCTGACTGGTCACCTTTGCTTTCTCTATGCACTCTACTTTCTCTGTGCAATCACTTCGCACACTCTGCTTCGCTACACTCGAACTTCATAGTCGTCTTCTCCCTGTTGCGCACTCTGCTTCCTTAGCAAAATCTCACACTTGGAATGATTCGACACGACTTGCTCTCTACACAATGACCGTATTTCGCACACTTCGACACACACTCAATTCTCAAATCAGCCCTCCTTTTATAATAAAATTCTTGTGATGAAAACCCTAATCTTAGTCGGTGTAAACCCTAATCTTAGTCGGCTTTCATGACACTTGTAAACCCTAATTTTAGTCGGTTGTCATAGGTTCATCGGCTTCAACTCAACCATGAAAATACAACATGTCACGATATCATGACACTTTCACTTTCTCTCTCTTTCTCCTTGCTTTGGTCCCCAAAAAACATGTCATGATATCGTGACACTTTTTCTTTCTCTCTCTTTCTCTTTGTATCGGACCATGAAAAAGATGCATGTCACGATATCGTGACACTTTTTCTCCTTGCTCTTTCTCTTAGCTTTGGCCCATGAAAATACAACATGTCACGATATCGTGACACTTTTGTTATCCTGCCTGCCCTTCTTGAGTCGTGAAACTGCGACATGTCACGATATCGTGACACTTTTGCTTTTCTACCTTCCTTGTCCTTTTGAGTCATGAAAATGTGACATGTCATGAAAATCGTGACACTTTGCTTGAAGTCTAGTGCTTCTTTTGTTTTTGTCAGGAACTGTCTTTGTTTGAAGTCTTCTTTCTTCTTTTTGTCATGAATTGTCATTCTCAGCTTCCTCTCTTTCTTTTGTCATGAAAATGCGACATGTCATGAAATCGTGACACTTTTCCAACTTACTTTCTCTCTCCTATTTTAGTCGGAAAATGCGACATGTCAGTGAAAATCGTGACACTTTTCTTACTTGTTCTTTTTCTTCGAACTTGTCATGAAATCGTGACACTTCTTCCTACTTTCTCTTTTTCTTCCAACATGTCATGAAATCGTGACAGTTTTTCCACTTGCCTTTTTCTCTTCCAACATGTCGTGAAATCGTGACAGTTTTTCCACTTGCCTTTTTCTCTTCCAACATGTCACGAAATCATGACAGTTTTTCCACTTGCCTTTTTCTCTTCCAACATGTCACGAAATCGTGACAGTTTTTCCACTTGCCTTTTTCTCTTCCAACATGTCACGAAATCGTGATAGTTTTTCCACTTGCCTTTTTCTCTTCCAACATGTCATGAAATCATGACAGTTTATCCTACTTTTTCTCTCTTCCAACATGTCACGAAATCACGATAGTTTTTCCTGCTTTTTCTCTCTCTTCCAACATGTCACGAAATCGTGACAGTTTTTTCTTCTTGTATATGTCACGATATCACGACACTTTTCTTACTTGTCTTTTTCTTTGATCTTTTGCATATGGGCCACTTCGGTTTTCTTGGACAATCCCTGTACATACTCTAAGTAACCTTTGAACTCCTGTCTTCTGCATCTGAAAGGCTTTTGAACTTCTTGTCCATTGCATCAATAGATCTAACTGACTGTGTTGACAACAATGACAATACTGTTGCTGCACCTTGCTCAATAGAGGATGAGGACCCTCCAAAAACACCTTCTCCATAAGAAATAAAACAGGAACCTGAGACAACAATTACAGTCCATGCTCTTGCAGGCATTACTACTCCACAAACCATGAAGGTTGCAAGATTTTTCAAAGGCCAACATATTTCCATCCTTATGGATTCGGGAAGCACACACAACTTCATTGACCCTAGATTTGCTCAGCGGGCAAATTGCTATATCCACACTTGTAATTCCTTTGAGGTCATGGTAGCCAATGGGGGAACCTTACCTTGTAAAGGAAAATGTCGTAATGTTAAAATAAATATAGGGGACTATGAACTCAAGCAGGACATGTTTGCCCTCCAATTGGGTAGATGTGATATTGTTTTGGAATCTCAATGGTTGAGTACGTTGGGCACTATCAGTTGGAACTTTGCCAAACTCTGGATGCAGTTCTACCAAAACGGACAAACACACATCATCAAGGGCTCCCCAGCAGGAACACCTCAAATTATGAGTTCAAATTGCATGGAGAAATTGCTAAATAAATCATCATGTGGGGTCATTGCACAACTATTCTCCATCCAACCATCCACCTCTCAAATGGGTGAAACCCCATTAGACCTACAACAGATTCTCCACAAACATGAGGCCATATTTTCGAAACCAACTACACTACCACCGCATCGCTCTCACAACCATGCCATTCCATTATTGTCGAATAGTGCACCTCCCAATATCATACCATACAGGTACCCTCATGCCATGAAGTCGAAGATTGAGAAAATGATACAGGAATTACTCAAGGCGGGTATCATTCGGCCTAGTACTAGTCCCTACTCTGCACCAGTCTTACTGGTCCTCAAGAAGGATGGCTCCTGGTGACTGTGTATTGACTATCGAGAACTCAACAAGATAACTATCAAGGATAAATTTCCTATCCCTGTGGTTGATGAATTACTAGATGAATTACATGGGACCATGTACTTCACCAAGCTAGACCTTCGCTCTGGGTACCATCAAATCCGGCTCAGGGATGAAGATATTCCTAAAATTTCTTTTCGCACTCATGAAGGTCATTATGAATTCTTGGTAATGCCATGTGGTCTCACAAATGCTCCTTCCACATTTCAAAGCCTGATGAACATCATCTTTCACCCTTTCTTACGGAAGTTCCTCCTTGTGTTATTCGATGACATCTTGATTTATAGTCACACATGGGAAGAGCATCTCAAGCATGTAGATCAAACCCTACAAATATTGGATGACCATCAACTTTGCAAAAATATCCAAGTGTTCCTTTGGCTTGATTGAAGTGGAGTATCTGGGACACATTGTCTCAAAGGATGGTGTCAAGGTTGACCCTAAGAAGATCCAAGTAGTCCAAGAATGGCCAAAACCTCACACTATCAAGGGACTTCAAGGATTTTTAGGGATTACAGGCTATTACCATAAATTTATCTATAATTATGGAAATATAGCCGCCCCCCTCACCTCCATGTTGAATAAGGATTCTTTTACTTGGACAGGGTCGGCTGAGCAAGCATTCCTAGAACTCAAGCATGCCATGACCACCACTCCAGTTTTAGCCATGCCAGACTTCTCTAAAAAAATTGTCATTGAAAGTGACACTTCTGGTCGTGGTATTGGGGTGGTATTGATGCAATAAGGATGCCCTTTGGCTTTTACTAGCAAAGCCCTATCTGATCGCAATTTAGGGAAATCCACATATGCCAAGGAAATGTTGGCAATATTGCATGCAGTCCTGCATTGGCGACCTTACCTCATTGGGCACCATTTCTCCATCAAAACTGACCACCAGAGTCTGAAATACTTTCTAGAACAATGGGTTGCCACCCCCAAGCAACAAAAGTGGGTATCAAAACTCATGGGCTATGATTATGACATCACGTACAAAAAAGGAAAGGAGAATATTGTGGCGGATGCTCTCTCGCCAATTTGAGACCCTTAGTATGTTGTGTGCCATTTATGCACCATTGCCCCAATGGATTGAGCCCTTACATCAAGAAATACTTCAAGATGTAGATTTGAAAGACTTGGTTGCTTCACTTATGGATGATCTAGAGTCTACACCAGGATATAGTTGGGATGGCTAGGATCTATGTTACCATCAACGCCTGGTTCTTCCTCCTAAGTCCCCACTTCGAGAGCTCCTCATGAAGGAATCACATGCTACTCCATCTGTTGGCCATTCAGGATTCCTAAAAACTTATGAGCGACTCAAGCGCACCTTCTTTTGTAAAGGTATGAAATAGGACATTCGCTCTTTTGTAGCTGACTGTGACACATGTCAAAGGATGAAAGGGGAAACAATGCACTCTTCGAGCACTCTTCAACCATTGCCAATCCCAGAGCATGTGTGGACTGACATCTCCATGGACTTCATAGAAGGGCTACCTAAATCGGGAGGCAAGTTAGTTATTTTCATAGTAGTGGACCGCCTTTCAAAGTATGCTCACTTTTGTGCCCTAGCCCATCCTTACACAACATCCACTATTGCCCAAATTTTTCTTGACTACATATTTCGCCTTCATGGCATACCAACCTCCATTGTATCTGATCGTGATCCCACCTTTACTAGCAATTTTTGGCAAGAGTTGTTTAAGTTGCAGGGGACTCAGCTCAAAATGATTTTAGCCTACCATCCAAAAACGGATGGTCAAACAGAGGTTGTTAATAAATTCTTGGAAACCTACCTTCACTGCTTTGCCTCCGATCATCCTACTCATTGGGAAAAATGGCTTTCCTTGGCCGAATGGTGGTACAACACTTCCTATCATACCACCACCAAACTCACACCGTTTGAGGCAGTTTATGGGCACCCTCCACTCACACCTTCCTCCTACATTCTGGGTAGCTCCAAGGTCCAGTCCATTGACAATGCTCTGAGTCAACACACCGAGGTCCTCCGCCAACTCAAGCAAAATTTGAACATGGCCCAGAATTGGATGTGCCAACAAGCTGATCAACATTGTTCTAAGCATAGTTTTTATGTGGGTGATATGGTCTTCCTTCGCTTACATCCATACAAACAATCATACCTACAACTTCGCAGGTGTCAGAAGCTCGCTCTAAAATTTTATGGTCCTTATCAGGTTCTACAACAGATTGGCCCTACAGCTTACAAATTGGCTCTTCCCCCCACTTCCAAGCTCCACCCTATTTTTCATGTTTCCCTTATCAAGAAAGTTGTGGGCACAAAGGTACAGGTTCAATTAAAACTTCTCGAATTGGATGAAGAAGGCTCCATCTTACTTGCACCTGAGTAGCTGCTGGATCGTTGAACTTGCACTCTATGCAACCGTACCATTACAGAGGTCCTTGTTCAGTGGCATGGGCTTCAACCTGAGGATGCTACATGGGAGTCTCTCCATCAACTCCAGCAATAGTTTCCTCATTTTTAGCTTTTACGACAAAGCTTCTTCAAGGAGAAGGGCATGTTAGAATCTCATCCTATCCCTTAATGTAATAACTTCCTTGATGTAATAATTCCTAGTGAACGTGGGTAGTACCCATGATTAATATTTTGTAATGTTCTAAGTTTTAGCTTAGGTAGTGCCTATGACAAATGAAACCCTTTTCTATGTAACATATGGTAGATAGGTTAGGTAAGGTGGCATTGTGCATGTAATTCATGTGGCATTATGCATGTAATTTGAGTGGCATTGTGCATGTAATTCAAAGTGGCACTATGCATGTAATTCGGGTGGTATTATGCATGTAATCTAGGTGGCATTTTGCATGTAAGCCAACCTTGGAAGGAAACTCTTTAAACCCAAAAAGGCACCAATGTAATCATATTTTTGCAAATTAATGAAGTGTTGAAGGAGGTTGCCCCCTCGAAGAGGCCTACGATTCTATCTATTGTGAGATTTTTCATTTTAAGTAATTTTTGTTATCATATGCATTTAATTTTGAATACTGTTATAATGTTTCTGTGAGTTTATTTCCAAGCAAATGTGTGAGAGTGTGTTTATTTGAGTTGAGAGTGTGTTGTTTATTATTTTTATAGTAGGTTCTTAACAAACATGAATAGTTCTTTTAATTCATATTACAAAATCAATGAGGGAACCCCATAATTCCATTGAATGAATTCCACATTCATTCTTCTAAAGATGATTTCTTCCTTCTAATAACATTTAAAGGAATAAATTCTTTCTAAAGGTCTAATGTATCCATCTACTATAAAATAGCACACAACAAGAATAATAGAGAGGACCCCATAATCCTCTTGAAAAGAGTTCCATTAGCAACTTTCCAATTAATATATATGATCATCTATACTTTCCAAACATATTTCAATACAAAATAAAATATAATATTCTTTATACATTTCAAACCTAATTTGTCCCAAAATGAAATATATTATCTTTTATACATCTCAAAAATAATTTAACCCAAAATGAAATATATTAACCTTAATACATTTCAACCATACTTTATCCCAAGAATAAATATATTTGTGTAACTTCAGGAAGCACGCACCACAACTGACCCTACTTGCAATGTATCTATTATTATATCAAATGAAATTAAATAAAGCACACAAGCACATATAACAAGAAAATAAAAAATAAAGGACTCTTTATTGATGCTTCCAGATCTCGATTATATGTACATCCCTCTGAGGGATAATATTTTGATACAATCTATTACAAGTGGGGCAACGGTGAATGTATCCCCTACAAGGGGATGGTGTGCCTTCGCAGGCCTCCCGATATCGCACACCAAACTATTTGAGGGCTTACATATGCCTCATTCTCTTGATCTCATCCTAGATGGATCTCATTCTCTGGATACTTGGAATAGATCCTGTGAATTTGTATCTACGTGCATGGAAACAATAGAGCACAATAAGTAGAATAGGCAACCTCCCCAGATGAGGCCTTTTGTTAGCAAATACGATAATTCAGATCAGTAAATATCATGTGCATTGAAATATAGAAGATCTAAACAATATGCATATGAAAATAAAAAATATTAATCTAAATGTAATGAAATATTCAGATCTATGCTAAAGCCATGTAAATGAAATAATGATAAATAAAGATCTATTACTTAGAACAAAGGAATCAACCATTTTAAAACCTAGCTATGAATATGGGCCTTTGTCAAAGACAAAGACCTATGACTTAAAGGTTACATTAGGTCTTATGGACTATGGTTCTTGATTTATTCACTTGAATTGATGTTCAAGGATCGCTTGGTGTGTCTTCTACACTGATTGGTGGTTGGGAAAAATTGATCTAAATACTAATGCATGGACGTGGCTCAGCTGGATGATGCTCCAATGCTCCTCAAAGGGGCATAGATTGGCTCTTCTATATGATAGGGATCCACTGCACACAATTTTAATTCTTTGTATATATGGCCAGGGCTTCGCCCGTACCTTGCTCTTTGTGGGAGAGTCCATATGTAGACTTCCCTCTCTCAGATCTAGACCTTGGCTTCTTGAAGAATCTTCAATCAAAATTACATGTGACTAATAATCTCGAGTGGGAAGCATCATTCATAAATTAGCATTGAAGGGGCAGTTAGGAGGAGCTCAAGGAGTTCCTCGCTAAAATTTACCTATAAACAATGCAAAGGTGCAGTCAAACTATGTGATCTGGGCTCGTTTTTCATAGCCAGACTGTGCATGGTGCTAGCCACTATCAGGTCCAGTGGCTAGGTATGGCTAGCGGCTAGGTGTTTCCACTGTAGTATTCAACGAAAAGGTGTGGCCATTGTAGTCTTCAATGATTAGGTGTGGGCATCGTAGTCTTCAACGGCTAGGTGTGGCAGTCACTCTACCTAAGAGCGGCTAAGCCTGGATGGGCTACAACTACCCTATTTGAGTGGTTAGGACCACTGTTTGATCTTAGAGATATCCAAGATGATTCATATGATATATGAATGTGTCCATATGGGTAGTCTCCTAAACATGACATGTTCTAGGTGTCTACAGATGCCCCTTTTTGGGTGCATTGTGGGAAAACACAGCATGGAGTAAAAATAGACCACCTAGGGTCACATTGTAGATTGGATGATGATCATTGATCTGATAAATATTGGATACCCCAATCATGAAAGAGGTGCACATCCTAGAATAATTTCTTCCAATGGGGTGGAAGGCTTAAATTTATGGAATTTTGCACTCGTTCATTAGGCGTTCGGGTAGTTGTAGTACTATTATAGATCCAAAAGGAGGAGAGCTACATGATTAACTATCAAATACTAGCCTTGGCAGAAATTGGGAGATAAGCTTAAGTCTAATCCTATACTTGGTGGCAATTAGGAGACAATATTAAGTCAAATCTTAGCCTTGGCAGCAATTAGGAGACAAGCTGAATTTAAATCCTATCCTTGGCAACAATTAGGAGATAAGTTGAAGTCAAATTCTAGCCTTGGTGGCAATTAGGAGATAATATCAAGTCTAATCCTAGCCTTGGCGGCAATTAGAAGACAAGCTTAAGTCTAATCCTAGCCTTGGCGGTAATTAGGAGATAAGCTTAAGTCTAATCCTAGCCTTGGCGGCAATTAGAAGATAAGCTTAAGTCTAATCCTAGCCTTGGCAACAATTAGGAGATAAGCTTAAGTCTAATCCTAGCCTTGGCGACAATTAGGAGACAAGCTTAAGTCAAATCCTAGCCTTGATGGCAATTAGGAGACTAGCTACCTGGCTTGCTTGAATTTTCTTGTGATATTTTGTTTATTTTCCCCAAGAAAGGGAGTGCATGATTGTCTTTGACAATGATTATTGAACGAATGCACTTAGCAATGATTAAGCATTTAAATGCTTATTTGGATTATACATGTTGTTATCATGACCAATGGGCTTAGAAGATACCATTGGGATATTTTAGGTGACCAAAGGGTTTATGGATACCTTTGGGTCTTTTTGGTTGACCAAAGGGTTTATGGATACCTTTGGGGATTTTTGGGTTGACCAAAGGGTTTATAGATACCTTTGGGAATTTTTGGGTGACCACAGGGTTTATGATACCTCTGGGGCATTTATGAGTGACCAAAGGATTTATGATACCTTTGAAGCTTTTTGTGAGTTGACCAAAGGGATTATGCTACCTTTGGGTTTTTGTGAGGTGACCAAAGGGCTTATGGTGCCTTTGGGGCATTTTATGAGTTGACCAAAGGGCTTGTGATGCCTTTGGGGTTTTTTGGGTTAACCAAAGGGTTTATGGATACCTTTGGAGCTTTTTGGTTGACCAAAGATTTTATGGATACCTTTAGGGATTTTTGGGTTGACCAAAGAGTTTTTAGATACCTTTGAGGCTTTTTGGGTGACCAAAGGGTTTATGATACCTTTGGGGCTTTTATGAGTGACCAAAGGGTTTATGATACCTTTGGGGCTTTTATGAGTGACCAAAGGATTTATGATACCTTTGGATATTTTTGTGAGGTAGACCAAAGGGCTTATGCTACCTTTGGGTTTTTGTGAGGTGACCATAGGGCTTATGATGCCTTCGGGGCATTTCGTGAGTTGACCAAAGGGTTTGTGATGCCTTTGGGGCTTTTTTGGTTGACCAAAGGGTTTATGGATACCTTTGGAGTATTTTTTGGATGACCAAAGGGTTTATGGATACCTTTGGAGCCTTTCATGAGTTTACCAAAGGGTATTATGATGCATTTTGAGCCTTTTGGGTGACCAAAGGGTTTAGAATACCTTTGGGGCCTTTTGGGTGGAAAAATGGTTTATGGATACCTTTGGGGTTTTTGGGTTGACCAAAGGGTTTATGGATACCTTTGGGGCCTTTTGGTTTAACCAAAGGGTTTATGGATACCTTTGGGACTTTTTGGGTTGACCAAAGGGTTTATGGATACCTTTGGAGCATTTTGGGTTGACCAAAGGGTTTATGTATACCTTTGGAGCTTTGTGAAATTGATTACTTGAATTTTTGATTGCTAATTAGGGGAGGTATGATACCAATAATACCCGAGTTGATGTTTAGAAAATATTTTTGTTTTTATTTTATGTTATGGATGCAATGATGGATGCTATGCCTAGATAATGATTTGATTATGCTATATGTATGCAATGTATTGATGACATGAGATAGCTAGATAATGGATGTATGATTAGATGCTATGATCTAAATATATAGATGGACTACTTATGATGTATGCATGTATGGATGCAATGCTTACATGATTTTATTTTTGCTATGTGATGTGATATATTGACAAAATGCACTATGATATATGCATATATGGATGAAATGCTTATTTTTATATGCATGTTTAATTTTGTATCATTTTTTTATGCATTGAATCTATGTGATATGATGTGATAGATGATATGTAATGCATTAATTACATGAGGATGATCTAATGCAAATGAACCTATATGCTTTAAGCACTTTAAAACATAAGGAATGAATGTAATATGAGTTTAACAATCTAATGGGCAACACCATAGAATGCATAGCAATCATGAATGTAAATAATAACTCTTAAAATAAAAATTAATCATTTATGCATCCAAATGTGAGATGAGATGATGTGATATGTATGTACTTTTTTTATAAGCTTCTATAAATTAAAATATATCCTCAAAATAGTCAGTGGTCATCTAAATGTCATTGTTGACATTCATCTGGTATCTATCCTATTTCATGAATACCCTTTAATGAATAAAACCTCATAAAGAAAGTTAATGATTTGATTTATGGAATGATTTGTTGCTATGAGGGGATTTTTGAGGTTTTCCATGATACTCAAACACCCTAGTTACTCGATCAAAAGTTGTATATTGATCACACAGAGCTTCTGAAGGATAAAGTTCTTGTTATGAAGACCTAGATACTCATTATCCATGTGTGTGCAAACAAATATATTAGATAAAATATAAGCATACCCCAGTGCCAAGAGGGATTCATTCAGACCATTGTTGTATTAGGGATCCTCAAATATTTATCCTAATTCTAAGTTGGACTCAGTTGGATTAGACTACTAGGCGATACGGGACACCTAAAGCTAGCCCTTCCACATGCAAAAACTGGTCTGTACAAAATCAAGATGCTAATGTGATAGACATATCATCGTGCGTAAGGATACCTTACGGTTCATCAATACTAAGAATTCCAGGGATTCAAGTTCAATACTCCCTTTTTTTCTTCACAATTATTTGGGATACTTTCTCATACTTAGTGTTGAAAATCATTGTTTATTTTGAATTTTTATTTTCTTTTGAGCAAGGGATTTATGTAGTGATGATAATCACTTGTTTTTTTTGTTTTTGAATTTTTCTTTGTTCAGGATTTTTTCTTTTTTTGATTAAAACAAGGGATTTATTTGGGTAGGGGTGAACTTGTTCTTTTTCCAATTCTTAGCATTTCCAAACCGGTCGCATAGGGGGGTGATTAAGATACACTTTTCACCTTAGGATACCTAGTACCACTTTGTAGTGTTTATCTTTTCCTTATTACAACTAGGATTTTAGTGTTTTGATTAGTGATAGAATTTTGAAATATACCAGGTGCTATCAAAACTAAACCTCACCTATTAAAAGCTAATATAACTTTCTACAAAGTTTGATAAAACCACTAGTTATGGCTGAGTGACCGGAAGACCCTAGTATATTCCTCATAGAAACAAGAGGGGTTGTGTTGAAAAACATAGTTACACACATGGGTTATGAATGATGATGGATTTTGATGATGCATGATTGAGGTTTGAACATGGTGTCATTTGTAAGATTGCAAACATGACCTACCCTAATGCAAGTGCAACAGATGGAAATGCTAAATGCAAATGTGAATGCATAATGCAAATGTTTTTGTACTTTTGATGCTTTCAATTGTTTTTGAGTTTTGATTATTCTGAATGTTTTTGAAATTTCTGACTTAAAGCTCTTTTTATGGATTTTATATTTTGCTTTTGACCAAAGGGCTTATGGTGCCTTTGGGGATTTTTGTGAGTTGACCAAAGGGCTTTAATATGCCTTTGGAGCCTTTTTTTTATGGTTTTCTATTGTTTTTGGTGATTTTGAAATTTATGAATGTTTTTGATATTTTGTTGGTTTATTTGAATGTTTTTGGTGTTTTGTTGTTTTTACAGGGGGAAGGTATGATACCTTAGGTACCCCTAGTGTGCATGTTGCCTATTGTAATGTAGTCATCTTGCTTAGTAATAGTGACAGAAATCAGCTCTCCCAATTGGGGTACAGACCTTTGCAGGGTGCCCTTGTCTTAGTGGGGAGAAATGAGTGAATTGTCTTCACAAAGCTCATTTCATTCTAATAAGTCTTGGACCACCTTTCAGAATGAATGATAGCTATGGATTTCATTCTCTTGTCTACAATGATACATACAAAATAGGATCTCATCAGTGAACCCATGCTTGGGATATCTTTGATTGATCTCAAGAAACACAAATGCATTTGCCTTGTACAATTTTTGAAATAAAGTTGTAGTAGTCCTTTTAAATATGACCACTCGCTGAGGTAGATTGTTTGGCCTACGAGGCTATGATTGACCTTGGGGTCTTAAATGGGATGATATAGCCTCTATTTTGATAGGATGGAATTTTATGGATGAACCATCTATGGGAAAAGCCCCACTATCTATGAGACCTTGAACCACATTCTTGAATCCATGACAATTGCAAATGCCATGTCCCTCTATTAGATGATAGAGATAATAATTGTCCTCTCTATAACCCTTAGGTTTAGCTCTATTTGGGTCTAGGGGTTTTATGTCAGGTAAGGTTAAGACCTTAGCTTCTTGTAGCTTATGGAAGATGATAGACATATGCTTGTTTAAAGGAGTCCAGATGCGCTATGAATGCTTTGAGCATGTTATATACTATGGCTCAAAATATTTGACACGATTGAATATCATGACCATTTTGTCTATGATATAGATAATGTGATTCTTCCTCATACCCTTGTGGTCTTGGATGATCTAGATTCAATTGGAAAACCTTAAGTAAGATGATGGCGTTCGTGGCACACAATTGATTGAAAACCAATTATGTAGGCTCAAGCAATGAGGGATGCTTGTCAAGTTGCTGAGGCGGCCGAGTTGGTGCTAGCTCTAGTTGAAGAGTTTTTTGTGGCTACTTAGGAGACAGTTTGACCTTAGATGAGGGTTGATTTTATATCTTCTTGCCCTAAATTTGGATCAAAATATATTGCAATACCTCATTTTGTTTCTCCATTTGTACCTCTATATTATAGATGTAATTTTGCATATGCTCCAATACTGATAAGGCTCCCATGTGTATTTCTAGCGATTGGTTTGAAATTGTATTTTATATTGAAGGAGGTGAAAGAGTGGGTGCTAAAGATCCACCAAGTAACTATAAATCACCCATTTCCTTCATTTGAGTAGATGTGGAGGCTTTAGGATGATCCATTTCGATAGTGGTATCCACATGCTCATGTTTATGACTCAATTCATGTTTCTATTTCACTTGTGGTGTTGAACTATATCAGTTTTGTACCCCCATTCTGATGTGGGGGAAACACCTATTCTTGTTCTTGAGGAGGCACCATGAGGAGTGATTCAGGGGTGACTAATGCTAATGGTTTTAACCCCTTCAATATGGTAGAAACGTCTGATTGCACCATATATTGTCTACTTTAGAGTCACTTGTTCTTCTGACTTAATGTTAACCATTGCCATGAAATATTGAGAAGGCACTTTAGCTTTTGGACTAGTTGAAGGTGCTTTAGTCATGTTAACTGATGTTTTCTTCTCCTCATCATGTAATATGATACCATGATTTTCGGTGATGGAAAAATGTAGTGACTTCTTGATGCAAGCCTCAGTTGAATGTTTGGTGATTTTATCTAACTGAATGTTTGGAGGATTGCATGCCACCAGAGTTTATTGTTGGTCATCGAACTCCTTGTAATACTTGAATGGCTCAGGATCATGGGGGACCACATACACTTATCCTTGGTGTATGAATTTTATATTTTGATGGACTATGGAAGGCACACATTCCATATCCCTTATCCATGGTCTGCCTAGCAATATGTTATACTGCCTCTCACCCCCCAGGATATGGCACAATGTAGGTATCATCTTTATCCCAACCTGTATAGGTAGGATTACTGTGCCAATTTTTTGGGAAGTGGCATCATTGAAGGCTCTCAATGTGAATGTTGAGCCCTTAATGTGTAAAGCTAGAAAATTTAAACACTTCAAATCTATGGCCATGATGATGTTGATAGCTGACCTAGTGTCAATCAAGACTCTCTTGTATGGAATTTGATCAATGCTTGCTATGATGTGTAGCAGAGGATTGAGCTCATCCATAGAGATTGGCTTAATCTCCTATCTATGAAAGGTAATCACAGGGTCCTTTTGTAAGTGAATTGAATTCGTTGTTGGTGTGGACCATGATATATTATTATCTTTAGTTGCATTTTTTGATATGTTGGGTTGATCAAGGTATCTATCATTTCCTGTTGTAGTATTGATCATACCGATAAACCCTCATCAGCTGGGGCTATGCGCACCTCATTGACATGCTCAACTTGATTATTGGGTGCTATGTTTGCTTCATATGTAGGCAAGGGGTCTTGAAAGACTCTTATATGAAGCTCTTACCTCTTGATCATATCCTGCACTAAATATCTAAAAGTATGACATGTATTAATGTCATGACCCCTTTATCGATGGTACACGCAATATAGATTTTATCTATGTGCCTTTGATCTATGCTTGTTGGGCTTCCATGGATGGATCTCTAGAATATTGATTCTTCGCACCTCATATAATAGATCAAAGAGTGATGCTAATATCTCTAGCAAATCAGTATATTGTCATTGTGGCCAATGTTGTTGGCCTTGTATCTGATTCTGTTGCATATGATTTTGGGCTAGAGGAGGTTGGTATTGATAATTATGTCGCATTGGTAGAGGTGGTGCTGCCTGGTTTGAGGATTTTGGGATACTCAAAACAACTTGATTTACTGGGTCCACCTTTTGTTGTGTGTTGCCATCTATAATATTCTTCTTTGGCCATTCCTTTTTGTGGAGTTGAATATCACCTTCCTCAATCTTGATTGCCTCAATGAACTCATATTGTTCTAAGGCCTCCTCAAATGTTTGATACTGCTATAATTGTAAGAGAAGTGAGATTTGTTTTGAATAGCTTCTCGTAAAAATTTGAATGAGCTCTATTATGGGTAGGGTGAAAGGTAGTTTTGACATCACCTTCCTCCACTTATTTCCATACTTAATGACTGGCTCATCATCAAGTTGAAGAAGGCTATCCAAGTCAGTCAAGTTTATCATTTTCTTAGCACTAGAGGCAAAACATTGTAAGAATGCATCGGCTAATTGTTAAAAGGTGTTTATGTTATGCTGTGGTAGATTATTATACCATTCCAAAGCATCCCCAACTAGCGTTGTAAGGAAGTTTCTCAACATAAAGGGGTCATTGTATTGAAAATAGAAGCATGTATTGATGAAGATTGTCACATGCTCTTGTGCATCTTTGCCATCTTTAAAATTTTCAAGTTGAGGCATATTGAAATTCGATGGGTATGTTGGTGATGACACTATTGGATGCAAAGGCTTATTGCTAAGATGCTTTATTGTAGGTTTTTGGTAAACCAACCTTTGTTTTTGTTTTTCAAATGCATTTATCTGATCAACTAGAAATTTGTATGGCCTTGATGAAATGGTATGATCTTCCTATTGTGGCCCTTGAATAGGTAGAGGATGCCACTTTTGATGTTGAGGTTGACGATAAGTGTAATCATTAGGTACCTCATCATAAATAGATTCAAGGTAAGTATCCACTTCTTCCTGATGTTTCCATTGGGACTCTTCATATGACTCCTCATCATATTGATATTGTACTATTGAGGAGTATGAGGTTCTTAATGATAACTAGATAATGACCTTTGATATTGAATGTTATTTTGGCATGGCCAAGGGGAGAGCCCTCGAAATTGCATTGGATACCTTATGTGTTGTTGCATCCTCTGGGTGCTAGGCATAAGCATCACTTTATGTAACACATTTTGCACTTGCTCTTGTTGTATCTTTTGTTGTTGTTGATACAACCTTTGTAGGTGTGTTCATTTTGAGTCCACCCCTTGTTTATTTAATTGTTGTTGATCCAACTAGAGTTGATCCATTTACTATTGTTGTTTAAGTTTTGACCTCAGTGCCTGATGTGTATGGTCCCATTATTCAGTTGTATGGCGACTATGTACCCTTGTATTGGAAACATAAATGGGTTTGTCATATCTTTTCCCCCTAGTAGGATCTATCACTTGTTTTCCACACTCCTTAAAGGTTGCATTGAACTGATACTCTAGTTTATCAGTAGGCTTTGTATAGCCTAACGATGAAGATATGCAATGTGGTAGCACCACATACTCTTCATAAGGAGTAGGAGGATGACTTGGGTCATCTTCCTCACCTATGAGGAATGATGCATATTCAGTCTTAGATATAATCTATGTATATTCAGACTACGTAGAAGCACAATGTGTATAATCAGAATGCTCTCTATGAGTAGGGGATGACTTGCTCGATCAAACGGGGTGGTTTGTTCGCCCAAACTAGGCCATGGTATGTTCTCATTTTCATATTTCGATTAATGCATAGAGGAATTTAGGATGTGATCTTGTGAAATTGACCTACTAGTTCCCTTAGTGGGTAGATTGTTCCTCATATAGAATTCTATCAAGGTATTCCAATCAGGAAGGTTTCCTAGAGGATTTGTGGGTGCCTCCATAATAGGTATATCTCAAAGGTTTGACTCCCTATGGATGGTATTGATGTTATGATAAGATCTGGGATGCCATTCAGGGATGGCCATGTCCTTTGGATTGATTTGGATATGTTCAGTGGTCACGAAACCTGATTCCCTCTCTAGATTAGAGGTCTTGCTCACCATGGGAGGTCCCCCAACTATTATTTTTGTTATAAAAATTTTGGGCTTTTGAAAAAAGTTATAAGTGTCATATACCAAAATGATTAGTGTGTTGAGCTGATCACAATGGGCTATAACTCCAAAAAGTGACTTCCGGGTCAAAAATTTGTATTTTTTAAATAATTGGCCAACCGAGACTCATGGGGAAATGCCAAATTTTAGGAATTTTTAGGAAATTTTGAAGCATGAAGAGTTAGGAATCAAAATTTTTGTGAGAGGTGTACAAGGGGCTAACTAAGATGACAAAACAAAATTGGCAATTTTTGGAGTTGTCTAGCCCATTTTATGACTGTTTTAGTGCAGTTTTTCCCTATTTTCGACTTCGAAAATAGAGTAATCATGAAACCAAAATAACTTTTTCATTATAGCTCCAATTTACACGATTATCGATCCGTTGGATGCATAATAAAAAAGTAGATTTTTTCAATAAATTTCTTTGAAAAATTAGGGTTAGGTTGATTACCCCAACAATAAAGAAACACACAAAGTAGACAATATGATTATCTCTTTTAAGGATTAAATGTGTGTCCTAAGAACTTGTTTTGTGTGTTTAGATTTGTTATTGATCTTTCTTTCTTGTTCATGTTTTGGAATTAGAATGAGGGAACTCAACCATAGTGGTGACTAGGAACACCAGTGCCAAACATGATTTCTCAAAAGAGTCTAGGGTACACCGCTTAAAACCCAATGGAGGGTTCGCCTAGCTCTTCCACTCTGAATCAATAATTGCTCCAATAGTGGGAGATATTCTGAATACAAGTGACCCAAACCAAATTAAATGAGTTCCCTATTCTATATAAGGATATCTAGGGGGCAAGTCGATGGAAGGAGGTGAATTCCAACATTACTGGTATGAATTGGGGGTTGGTGATGAAATCCAACCTTACCAATGTTATTATGATACATGCAAGTGTGTGGGGTTATTTTTAACCTTGCATGTAAACAAAATGCATCACCAAGAAAGCATGATTTTTCCTATATGCCTAAGATAAAATACGTTTCATTTTAGAAAGATACACGTATTCAGCTTATATAATCTTTAAAGAATGCATTATACTTCATGAATTAATGGCCACTGGCTATGTCGCATGCAAGCAAACTAAACACATAGAAGCCTAGAACATTGGAGACTAGGGCAGACCTTACAAGCAGAGGCCTGCTATTCCTAGAAACACCTAGAGAAAACTAAAGAAAATTCTAAGAAACATCCAATGCATTTTCTTTTTCCATTTTTCTTTATATTTTCCTAATTAAATGCAAATTTTCCCTACTGTATTTTGATAGAAAAACATAGATAGAGAAAGATAAAAAAAGTAGAGAGTTTCCCCAACCTGAAATCCATTTTTTATGAAGCCCAGGATGACCTTTGTGGCACTTTTATCCTAGTTGTTGTTGACCAGAGTGGCTACTGTTGGCCGCTAACTTCAAAAGTAGTTTTTGTCTACTAGCTACTGTCAACCAGAGTGGCTGTTGTTGGCCACTGATTGTAGAAGTGACAGCTCTGTTGGTCACTGTCGATTAGATCAGCCAAACTTACACACAAAAAAATACTTGAAACATTAGTAAAATGGCTGAAAATAAAAACTTGGTGGGAGTCCCACAATGATCGCCATTTGTGCGACCCTAGGAAGCATGCACCACAACTGATCCTACTTACAATGTATCTATTATTATATAAAATGAAAGTAAATAAAGCACACAAGCACATATAATGAGAAAATAACAAACAAATGACTCTTTATTGATGCTTCCAAATATCGGTTACATGTATGTCCCTTTGAGGGATACTCTTTTGATACAATCTATTACAAGTGGGGCAACGGTGAATGTATCCCCCGCAAGAGGATGATACACCTTCACAGGCCTCTCGATCTTGCACACCAAACTATTTGAGGGCTTACAAATGCCTCCTCTTGATCTCATCATAGAGGGATATCGTGCTTTGGATACCTGGAATGGATCCTGTGAACCTATATCTTCATGCATGGAAATAACATAGCATAATAAGTAGAATGGAAAACCTCCCCAGATGAGGCCTTTTGTTAGCAAATATGATAATCCAGATAAGTAAACATCATGTGCATTGAAATATAGAAGATCTAAGCAATATGCATATGAAAATCAAAAATATTAATCTAAATGTAATGAAAGATTCAGATCTATGCTAAAGCCATGTAAATGAAATAATGATAAATAAAGATCTATTACATAGAATAAAGGAATCAACTATTTTAAAACTTGGCTATGATTATGGGCCACTGTCAAAGACAACAACCTCTAACTTAAAGGTTACCTAAGGTCTTATGAACTATGGTCGTTGATCTCTTCACTCAAATTGATGTTCAAGGGTTGCTCGGTGTGTATCCTACATTGATTGGTGGTTGAGAATGATGGATTTGAATACTGATGCATGGACATGGCTCAGTAGGACGGTGCTCCAATGCTCCTCAAAGGGGCATAGATTGGCTCTCTGATCTGAAAATAATCCACTGCACACAATTTGAATTATTTTTATATATGGCTAGGGCTTCACTGCACAAGATTTGAATATTCACCCATACCTTTCTCTTTGTGGGAGAGTCCATATGTAGACTTTCCTCTCTTAGATCTGGACCTTGACTTCCTGGAGAAGCTTCAATCCAAATTGCATGCGATTGACCGTCCCAGGTGGTAAGCATCAATCACAAACTAATATTGAAGGGGCAGTTAGGAGGATCTTAGGGACTTCCTCACAAAAATTTGCTTGTAAACAATGCAAAGGTGTAGTCAGACTACGTGATATGGGCATGTTTTCATAGCTAGATTGTGCATGGTGCTAGTCACTATTAAGTCCAATGGCTAGGTGTGGCCACTATAGTATTTAGTGGCTAGATGTGGCCACTATAGTCTTCAATGACTAGGTGTGGTAGACGCTCTTCCTGAAAGCGGCTAAGCTTGGATGGGCTAGAACTACCCTGTTTGAGTGGTTAGAACCACTGCTTGCTCTTGGAGAGATCCAAGAGGTTTCATATGGTCTGTGAATGTGTCCATATGTGTAGTCTCCTAAACATGATGCATTTTTAGGTGTCTACAATATTATCCTTTATACATCTCAAACATAAAATGAAAGTCATTCATCATTCCATCAAACATCAAATAATCCAATATTCATTCCTTCAATTAATCAAAATCCCATACTTTCAATTAATCAAAATACCCAATAATTCATTATTTTAATTAATCAAAAGCCCATACTTTCAATTAATAAAAATACCCAATAATTCATTCTTTTAATTAATCAAAAGCCCATACTTTCAATTAAATTAAAAAGCCATTTTTCACTTAAATAAAAAACCCTAAGTTGGTTTAATCAAAATTTAATAGTCGACACGGTTTTCACAGTCAATCATGTCAGCACAGATTTCCACAATCAGCCTAAACAACAACATCATCATTTATCCCTCCATACGATGTGTTGTGTGTGTATCAAATATCTCCATCCTTTGATCTTGCATTTACTGCTTTCTAGATGTTGTTATTGAGGTTATGTTTGCTCTTCAATAAAATGGGAGGTTTATTGTAATTCATAGATCATGGATAATATTTTGGTAAGAGTTTCATTGAATTAAAAATAGTGCTATTCATGATAATTGTAATTTTTAAATCAAAAGAAAGGAAGAAGTTATCTAGTTATGAGAATGAAACAATATATGCATTTTATATCCTTGAATAGTCCTTAAATCTTAGATGATTAGGAAATGACATCTATTAATGTTTATGTATATGGATTAGAAGATTAGAGAGAGATAATGAAAGAGTAATCTAAGGGTTTATGGTATCCCTTTTGGAGGAAACTTCGAGTAACCTTATATCAAATCCTTCTTCTAAGACATAAAATTAGGTAGATAAACGAAGGCAACAATTAGCTTTAGATTCAATGAATAAACTATCATCAGGAGTGTAGATGGAAAATTTATCTCATCATGGAGATAATATGGATATCTTATTAGCATTACGCTTAGTGCACCTATATAGACAAACTTATGTATGGTGTAGGAATGGGCATATCCCATTTTCCAGATTAAAAGGGATAAGTTGGCTCATCGTGAAGATAATATGGATAACTTAATCTTAAGGTATTAATTCAATAAATATCTTCAGAGAATGGCTTATGTAGGGTGGGGATATGTATATCCCTAATGAGTGTATAAATTATCTCTCTCTCTCTCTCTCTCTCTCTCTCTCTCTCTCTCTCTCTCTCTCTCTCTCTCTCTCTCTCTCTCTCTCTCTCTCTCTCTCTCTCTCTCTCTCTCTCTCTCTCTCTCTCTCTCTCGAGTTGATTAGATTTTTGGGTTGTTACATTTGGTATCATGCTTTTGATTAATTTAAAAAGCCATTCTTTCACTTAAGTAAAAAACCCTAAGTTGGCTTAATCATAATTTAATAGTCGATATAGTTTTCCATAGTCATTCGAGTCAGCACAAATTTTCACAGTCAACCTAAACAACACCACCACCATCGACAGATGGCTCCACATGAGAACCACCTAATACCTCTAATTGGAACCAAAGAGCAACCTGCATGGAGCTGCCATGACCACTCAATATGGTCACTAACATAAGGGAGATAACTCCCTTTTATGGTGCATTGGCACATCCCACAAGAATAATGTGGGATTAATGCTAAACAAGGTTTTAAATAAAAATATCTACCCCTACGGAGCATGCAGAGCCATGTAGCAACCAAAGACAAGGTTCAAGCAATAGACAACAAGGATGAACATACCACATGTTAAAGGTATAATAGTCAACATCTTGATCAAGCAAGGGATTTTAACATCGCCAAGTGGTACTTTGGATGGCCCACCAAGTGGAGCATCCCTAACCACCATTTTGTGGTCAAAACACTATGGGATCTAGAACTTGTTAAGGCACGCTCATGCCTCTTGCATATCCCATGAGGTATATTTGAAGGGAAAGGCCTGAGAAACCTTCCATTTTCCTATGCCCTCTTGAGTGAGAATACACCATGCGATGACAGTGCTAAGATAGTAGGGGGTGAAATAATTCAAAATACCCCTAAGTTTAACCTTAGGGATACTTTCAAATGTAGCAATGGAAATAAATAAAACTACACAATGCCACCAAGCAATTTGGGGGACGCAATATACAAACACACATGCTAAAAATAGGAGGGTTAATGGTTTCAACAGAGCTACTATGAGGAAATATGCAAGCGACACCACAACTAAAAATACAATAAAAAAGACACGGGTGGGGTCAATCTGAACAACATCTGATAATGAAGAAAGTGATTCAAAAAGAAACCCATAAGTGGTCCATTGCTTTTGAAAACTCAACAAGAACTAATCGATAGAAAAATTAACACAGCTATATCATTTTGAAACACAACAAATTCCTTTCAAGGGTATGGTAATATCAATTAAAATGAAAGCTCTTTACACACAAAAGAAAAATAATTCATTCAACAGTCAACAGAAGTTGCTCTACATGCTGACTGTGCCTAAAAAACACAATCTAAAATAAAATAAAGGCTTCCTTTATGAAGAAAAATAGGGCAAGGTATAAAAATAGGATGTAACAATCCATCTAACATAAAATTTTAGGTGAATAAAATAGAATGGTCTTAGTTGATTTAATTGAAATAATTTTTTATCATTAAGCACAAACAACAACATAGGATAAACAAGGTATATTCATATTTGCTTGGTTGATCGTACTTCAACCTCCAAGCTTGCCCTCTAAAATTCTTCCTAGGAAGAATGTCCCCCCCATCTTGGGATTCTATTTTCTTTTTTTAAACACCCTTAACATGCACCATACCCAATAACATAATTGCACATTTGTTCCATTTTCCAAGTTGGCTAGGGAAGCATACTTTTCATTAAGATCAACCTTCTTACTCAGACCTCCCTGACATGAAGACTTTAATTCCACATTTTGAATATCCAACTTTAATATATTTTATTGCTTGCTTTATTTGAAATTCAAAAGATATTTTTATATAATAAAAGCATTAACAATCCATGATGTTAGTTACTTTAATTAAAACTAATGCATGCATGGAACAATATTAATAATCTCCAAAATTAATTAATTCAAATGCAAATATCAAAACTAATACTAAATTATTAGCTTGATATTGTCCACCTAGGTATTAGTAAAACCTCTATTTTTACTAATACCCTCCTAGGCAAATGTATGCCCAAACTGTCGAACTCGTTTCGGCCATATCTCACTCATCCGGACTCGGATTGAGCTGAAATTTTGAGGGTAGATGCCTGAAAAACCCTAGAACGTCTCCACCAATTTTCATATCATTTGGAGCAACACAGATCCTAGCACATCCCTATGTGTGAACGAGATATTTGGCAAGCGGCTATGCGAGGGTTTCATCTGGGTTGAGTGCAAGCAGCTCTAGAGGTTGGTTTTTAGGGCCTTCGGGCCCTAGCGACCAATATTTTTGTGGTTTATGCTCAATATTTTAGCAGGAAATGTTGCAGGGGATCCAATATGGGTTAGAAATTTGTCTTTCAACAGATCATACTATGAACTTGAGTGACAACGACTTCCAATTTGCTGCACAAAAGAAAAGTGAAAACCATACCTTTCCACGACGTCTAGGGCAAGGATTAAAGAGATCACGAAACAAGTTTCAAGCAGTTGATCAAAAAATGGCTCATATCTCAAGTGAATCTGGTGCTAAGGTGCACCCACAAAATAATTCTACTGTGAAAACCCCTATCAAGGGTAAGAATTTCGAAGACTCAGCCCCAAAAATGAATTTTAGGGATGCCCTCCATGGTGGACAGCCTCAGCCCAATGCTAATATCAATCTTAGGGCTTCCCATAAACCTCTAAGAATGCCTAAGATTGATCCCAGGAAAATGGAGTCAGGATGTCTTAAAGCAGCTGATGGAACTCCTATTGTTAAGCTTGATATGGGTAACATTCAGACTGGCATTGAAGATTTGGAAAAAAGAGGACTAATTTGTCGGTTCGTGGGTTTTCGTCCGAGTCTATCTGCTTTCAAAGTCTGGGCTGCAAAAAGCTGGAAAACTAAAGGTGAGTTACAAATCTCTATTTATCCAAATGGTTATTTTCTTGTTTTATTTGCTAATAATGAAGATAGAGAGAAAACTTTTCAAGGGGGTCCTTGGTTTTTTGGAAGGGCAGGGCTTTTCATGAAGCCCTGGCATACTAAATTTAAAGCCGAAGAAGAGATGCCTTCTATAGCTCCCGTGTGGGTTAGACTCTTTGGCCTCCCTATTGAATTTTGGAATCCTACTATTTTTTCTTCAATTGGAAACTCTTTAGGAACTTTTATGATGACTGCTGATTGTACTCAAAATTTTGAACATATTATTTATGCTCGGATTTGTGTTTTAATGGATTTTGACAAACCCCTACCTAAAAATATCACATTACAATTTGGGGAAGACACTTGGGAGCAAGTAGTGGACTATGAGAACATTCCTTTTCGTTGTAGAATTTGCCATGAATATGGTCATTTGGCCAGTGCTTGCCCAAATAAAATTCCTGATCAAAAGAAAGAAGATATAAACTCAACAGGTTTCCAAATACCTAAGAAGAAGAACACTCAGAAAAAACCAGTTATGAAGGATCAATCAAAGTCATCTCGCTAATATGTTTGAAATCCTTTCCACAAATGATGTCCCAAGTGAGGAAGAGGAAATAATGGAAACTAAAATCTTAGAAACACAATTTAAATATGAAGGGAAGAACTGAGAGACAAACCAACAAATCAAAGGTTTTCAACAGAAAAAAAGGGAGAAAATTTACACAAGAAAAACAATCTTTCAAATGTCAAAACTTCAAATAATGCAGGTCCCAATATAGACTCCGTTGAACCATCTAGTAAAATTTTGGCTGTGTACGAGCATTCTTCAAGGTTAGAAGCCATCTCAGATTCAATTGGAATAAGTCAAGAAATAGGGAAAAAAAATTGAAGATGGATTCTAATCAAAAAGCAGGTCGCAAGACCAATCAATATCATATGGTAAAAGAAGGTGAAAAGCTTGTAGAGGAAGGTAAGATTAATGCCCTTCCCAAATTTTTTAGCCCTGGTATTAATGAAGATCATCACTTGGAATATTAGAGGACTCAAAGGGAGTCTTTCAAAACAAAATGAAATTAGAAGAATGATTCAGATAAATCATCCACATCTTGTTTTCCTTCAAGAAACAAAGATGTCAATGGAGGATATGGACTCAATTGCCAATAAAATTTGGCCAGCTGGAAAAGTGGTTTCCCTCAGTTCCCAAGGGACTTCTGGTGGCATTGCTTGTCTTTGGGACCCAAAAGAGGTAGTTATTCACCATATGGTTGGCAGTTGGGGTTTGTTGGCTATAGCTATTCAAAGTAGACATTCCAACCAAATTATGCTCTGCATTATTGTTTATGCTCCGACTTCTTTGGAGGAAAAAAGAAGACAGTGGAAGGATATTACTCATATTATCTCTCATTTTCCTGAAGCTTGGATCTTGATCGGAGGAGATTTCAATACCATCCTCTCTCTGGATGAGAAAATGGGGGGAAATAGAAATTTGGACAAAAGCACCGACCTCATGAGCGAATATATTGCAAACCTCCATCTTGTGGATATCCAACCAGATAATGGCCTTATGACTTGGTCTAACAGAAGGCAAGGCTTAGCTTGTATAATGGAGAGATTGGATAGGTTTTTTCTCTCTAAAAATTTCTTAATCCATGGTCACATTCCTAAAGTGAAGACTCTTAATAATGTTGGTTCGGATCATTGGCCAGTCATGGTGGAAATGTGGAAAACCAATGTGAGTTTCTCTCCTTTTCATTTTCAATTAATGTGGCTTAGAGACATTTCCTTCAGACCTCGTGTGCAACAATGGTGGAAGGAAGGTAAACCTAGGCATGGGACTAAGATGTTCTGTTTTGCCAAAAGACTGCAATACATTAAATCCAAAATCAAGACTTGGAACTGGAAAGAGTTTGGGGATGTTCATAAAAAAAACATGAAGTTATTGCTCATATTGAAAATTTGAATAAGAAAATCCATTTAGATGGCCTCACAGAGAAGAGAAGTGCAGATGAAATTAAACTCACAACTCGGTTAGAGGAATGGGAAAAAAGAGAAGAAATCTTATGGAAGCAAAAATCTAGAATTCAATGGCTCAAAGAAGGAGATCGAAACACAAATTTCTTCCACAAATCTCTTCTAGCTCGAAGATCTCACAACTTTATTTCTTCCTTAAAATCAGATTCTGGAGATGTTGTTTATACTTGGGATGGCATGAACTCTATTGTTGTTGATTACTTTTCCAATATTTTTTCTGCTACTCCTCTTGACTCAGCTTCACAACAAAATGTTCTTCAAGCAATCCCTTCTCTTATCACTTCTGAGGAGAACTCTATTTTGACTGCTCCTGTTACTATCAATGAGCTTCAACAAGTAGTTTTTAAAATGCAAAAAGGGAAAACCCCAGGTCTTGATGGTTTTCCCATTGAGTTCTACCAAGAGTTCTGGGATATCCTTCATGTTGATTTATTAGAGGTGGTGGAAGAAGCCAGGAAAGCCAAAGAAATTTTGAAGGTTATCAATAAAACTTATATTACTCTTGTTCCAAAAGCTCAAGAGGTTGATCATATCTCAACTTTTAGACCTATTGCTTTATGTAATGTTCTTCTCAAAATCATTACTAAAATCATGGCAAAAAGGTTGAAGCCTCTTTTGCATAAGATTATTTCCCCAGAGCAAGGGGGTTATGTGGAAGGACGTCAAATAGTAGATGAGATAGTTCTTGCTCAGGAAGCCATCCATTCCATGGATATGCAAAAATCTCCTTCCATGTTCATTCGGTTAGACTTATCCAAAGCTTATGACAGAGTGGATTGGCACTTCCTTATCAAAGTTTTGAGGCAATTTGGTTTCTCTAAGGATTGGATGGATTGGATTATGGGATGTATCTCTTCAGTTTCCTACTTAGTTCTTATCAATGGCAGGCCTTCTCAGTCATTCCCAGATTCCAGAGGTATTAGGCAAGGTGACCCGCTATCCCCTTATTTATTCATCATTCTTGTTGAATGCTTGGGTAGGACTATAACCAAAAAGAGGGAAAACAAAACCCTTGAGGGAGTTACCATTGCTCATGGAGCTAGACCTATCTCTCATCTTCAATTTGTGGATGACTCTACTCTTTTAGGTAAAGCTACAGTTAAGGAAGCTTCTAATATTAAGCAAATCATTAGCTATTTTTCTAAGGCTACTGGGCAGTTGATCAATGAAGACAAATCTAAAGTTATTTTCTTTCACTGCTCTCCTAGACAGGAATCCATGGTCTTGGATAAATTAAGATATAAGAAGACCTCCCTTCCAATCACTTATTTAGGTATTCCCATAAATATTCAAAGGCAGAAAAATAAATATTGGAATTGGTTGTTGGACAAAGTCAAGAAGAAAATTGGAAAGTGGACCAACAAGTGGCTTTCTTCTGGGGGTAGAATCACCTTGGTAAAATCAGTCCTTCAAGCTATTCCTATTTATGTTTCTTCCATTTTGAATATCCCAAAGGTTGTTCTTCGAGAATTGGATCAAATCAGTCATCGTTTCCTTTGGAGTGGTACTAAGGAGAAAAGAAAATGGGCCTTGGTGAAATGGGATACTTTATGTCTTCCTAAGAATGAAGGGGGGTTAGGATTCCGGTCTTCTATTAATAACAACAAAGCTTTAGCTGCTAAATTATATTGGAGGATGTTGCATAACCCCAATGCTCTTTGGGCCAATAATCTCCGTGCTAAATATGCTGAGAACAAAAGTCCTGAAGACCTTGTTCGCTATCAACTTCCTACCAAAGGTTCTCCCATTTTAGCAGTTCTTAAGATTGGTGAGGATTTGATAAAGAAAAAATTATTTTGGATCATTCATAATGGTCAACAGGAAAATTTTTGGATAGATTCTTGGGATGGTCACAAGCCTTTGATAACTCAGTTTCCCGATTGGAGGCCTTGGATGGAGGAGCTTCACCGAGCTAACTGGATAAAGGTGGCTAATTACTGTCGGTACCATACTGGTAATTCAAAGGTTGGTAGATATTGGATCCCTATTGAGGACTGGCCTATTCAAATCCCAGAAAGGCAAAGACAAGATATCCAAGGCATCCTTCATATGAGATCCCTCTCTTGGTCCCATGAAAAAGATTGTTTTGGATGGAACAACACTACTAAGGGTGAGTATTCAGTTGCTCAAGGTTATTTGACCTTATGCCATAATAATCCCAACCATTCTTCTGACATATTTTCTCGATTGTGGGCTCAAAAGCTCTGGCCTAAGGTGAGGTTCTTTAATTGGCTTTTATTGCATCGTAGGGTGCTTACTGGTGAGCAACTTATGAAGCGTGGTTTTCATGGCCCTTTTAGATGTGAAATGTGTGAAGAGAATGTAGAAAATCTCAACCATATTTTTATTGAGTGTACTTTAGCCTCTGAGCTATGGAGGAGAATGGCCACTTTACTTGGCTTACAGTGGTCCAATTTTTTTACTTTTGAACAACTTTGGAGGGATTGGCCTAATCAAGAGGGTGTTGATCATTTTATTAGGCGGTTAGTTTGGATGGGTTCTACCATTCTTCTTTGGAATATTTGGAATGAAAGGAACAACCAAATTTTTAATCAAGATAGGAAGGATATTCACTATATTTGGCAAAATACCATAGCCAACTTAGTTGAATCAGTCCATCAACTCCTTAATCACCCCCAAAACTCCCACCAAAGATGGGATCAAGTGATGCAAATATTGAAGATTAAATATTCTAAGGGCAACCAACTTAAAGGGAATGTGAGTATTAGTAAGATGGATAGGACAAGAAATTGGCAACCTCCTCCTAAGGATTTTGGAAAAGTCAATACTGATGGAGCCTCTAGAGGGAACCCTGGAAAAGCCAGTGTGGGAGGAATTGGTAGACTTTCAGATGGCTCCCTGGTTTTTACTTTTGCTGAGAATTTGGGTATTCTTTCCAATAACCTTGTTGAGGGGTATGGTATCCTCGGAGGCCTTCAGGAGGCTACTAAGGTTGGATGGGAAAAGGTGTTAGTTGAGTCTGACTCTCAACTTATGATTAATCTCTTGAAGACTCCTTCTAAGAATCATAAGGTGGATTGGAGAATAAAAAGAATTATTGAGAAGATTCAATTAATCCGGATGGGATTTTTGAAAGTTGATTACAATCATGTGGTCAGAGATCAAAACAAGAGTGTTGATGCTTTAGCTAATTGGGCTTTGGACAAAGGTGATCTTACTTGTTATGGCCACCCTCCTAGATGGTGGGCTTCTCAAATTAGGGAAGCTCTTCTTTCTATCATTTCTTTGGATGGCTCCAGTTCTAAAGGTACCTAGTTTCTTCTTGTTTTTTTTTTCTTCTCTTTGGTTCATTCAGTTTTTTTTAGTTCCCTAGCTCATTCTATTCTTTATTTTGTTTCCTCTGTTGATTCTTGCCTTAATAGTCTTCTGGTCTAGATAGGTCATTGTTATGTTCAATTTTTTTTTCTTTTTTTTTTTGTTTTTTTTGTTTAGTTTTTTAAGGTGGGTGGGTTCTTTTGTTTTGTTTTGTTTTTGTGTTCTTTGTGTTGTTTTTTGTTGTTCTTGTGTTTTTGTTGTTTTGTGTTTTTTTTTATGTTTTTTGTTATTGTTCTTGTGTTTTTTTCGTTCTTGTTCTTGGGTTTCTCTTTGTTTGTGTTAATTCATGTTTTTATGTGTGAGTGTTTTCTATGTTTTTTTGTTTTTGTTTATTGTATGTTGTTGGTTGTTTTTTATTTTTATTTTTTTTAATTTTTTAGGTTTTGGTTGTGTTTATTTTTCATGTTTTTTTTGGGTTATGTCTTTGTAGTGTTATGTTGTTTTTGTCTTGTTTGTGTTTTGTTATGTGGTTCTTGTGTTTTTCTATGTGGTTCATGTTGTGGTTTCTTTTATCTTATTGTGCGTGTTTGGTTGTGCTTTTGTTTTTGACACACTCAAGGAGCATGTTTTTTATTTTATTTTATTATTTTTGTTGTTATTTACTTATTTTTTAAATTGGTTTTGTGTGTTTGTTTGCTCCTTGAGTATGTCAAAGGTGGTAGGCCAGGTCCGAGTCCTGGGCATTTTTTGCGGAATGGATACCCCTGCCTCCTTGGGTCTTACCCGAAAGTGGCATCCCTTTTGGGATGTTTACCAAAAATAATTAAAAAAAATACCCTCCTAGGTGGATCCGTTCTTGGTGTTCGATATTTTCTTCCACCTTCGAGCATAGTTACTCCTACAGAATCACATATAATCAATAGTACCATGTTCATACAACATAACCAATGTTACAATTTTTTTTGCATATCCATAATACAAACTATACTAGGCATTGAAATAGTAAATTCAATACATTATCATTTCATAAAGGGTCTTGCCAAGGTAGGTTGTGACAGTCAAAAAGGTAGTAGAAACGCCTGAGTCCATAAAATATGAAGGACAAAAAATGGTTCACTCGAGGAAGAAGGTAAAGAAAGAATGATCAAGTGTGGATATTATTGGGACCTTGTACTTAAAGCAATAAAATTCAAAAATTTCATGGAATATAAGGATATGTTTGCTTGGATGTACAAATATTTAAAGGTAGGAACACCAATTGTGCATACACAAGATTTCTCTAATTGAAGGTGCACAGCTAGTAAGAAGACGACCATATTAGATGAACCTAAAGTACATAGCTTTGGTGAATGTCAAAATAGAAAAATGCTAGATGTGGGTATCGTATTCAATGTTGTGACAAGTGAGTGGGTGTCACCGATAGTGATTACCATGAAAAGAGAATCCAATAAAATTCAAATTTTGTGTATTTTCAGAGTCTTAATGCCATAACTACAAAGGATCTCTTCCCAATCCCCTTCATCAAATCCATTTTGGAGGAAGTAGTCGGCCATGAGATCTATTTATTTTTTGATGGATTTTTAGGGTATAACCAAATTAGAATTGCAGAAGAAGATAAACTACAAATAACTTTCATAGTGTAAAATGGTATAGATACGTACAACCGCATGCCAATTGGACTATGCAATGCACTAGATACTTTTCAACAAATCATGTTATACATTTTTTATAAGATATCTACATGTTACTTTAAGGCCTTTTTGGATGATTGGTCCTTATATGGCCACACAAATGATCACTTGAAGGCATTGGAGGAATGCATGAGCTTGTATAGGAAAGATCTAATTGCACTAAATATAGAGAAGTGTGTGTTGTGTTTGATTCAACGAACATGTGTTTATTGTATTGTAGGCATATAAAAAGATTACAAAGTTTCGGGAATAGAACACCGGCGTAACAGAGAAACAGATCTGTTACAACAGAGCCTAAATAATGAATGGAAATGAATAAGTACGCTAACATCCCCCTTTATTACATTATTTGGGTAATGTAATAACTAATAGCTATACTAACATCCCCTTACATCATTTTGCAATACAAAGTGAGTTGCGAAACAATTCAAATTTGACACGTCCAAGTGCCTTAGTGAAAATGTCTGCAACTTGAGCATCGGTGGGAATGTCTTGAAGCTGAATTCGGTGCTTTGGAACTTCATCTCGAATGAAATGACATTGTGTGTCAATGTGCTTTGTTCTTTCATGATGGACTGGATTCTTGACGAGGTTCGAAACACCCTGATTGTCGCAAAACAAGTGTATTGGAGATTTTGATGGATGGCCCATACTTGTCAGAATGCGACATAACCATATCACTTCGCACACAGCTTCACGTGCGACACGATACTCTGCCTCTATTGATGAAATAGCAACCACCTGTTGCTTCTTGTTGTGCCAAGAGACAGGATCGGATCCCAGATGAAAAATGTATCCAGAAGTTGACTTGCGATCATCAAATGATCCGGCGTAGTCGGAGTCCGTGTATCCTTGCAAGAAGAATTTGTTGTTCCTCTTGTATTCTAGGCCATATTCCATAGTCCCATAGACATAGTGAAGAACACGTTTTACTGCTTTCCAATGAGTGGTCTTAGGCTCCTGCATGAACCTCGAAAGATAGTTGATAGCAAATACGAGATCTGGCCTAGTATTGGTCAGATATATGAGACTCCCAATCAACTCGTCAATAGAGAGTACCATCTACCTGAGGTGAGTCATCATATCACGATAATCGAAGTCCATTCTCCATTGGAGTTGCCATTGGCTTGCGATCGATCATGCGATATTTATCGAGCAATGTCTTGGCATACTTTTTCCGAGACACTTTGATGGTGTGCTCCTTCCGGCTAAATTCCGGACCAAGACAAGTAATGGAGAAGTCCGAGATCCGTCATCTCAAAATATTTGCACAAGTTTCTTTTGACAAGAGAGATCATAGTTTCTGAACTCCCTGTAATGAGCAGATCATCCACATAGAGTACAAGCAACACTATCTCAGAACCCTATTTCTTGAAATAGAGGTTTGCATCTGATGGACATCTCTTAAATCCATGCTGCATAAGGTGATTGTCCATTTTTATATACCAAGCTCGAGGAGCTTGTTTCAGACCATACAAGGATTTGACCAATTTGCAAACCTTTCGATGTTGGCCTTCCACTTCAAATCCTTCGAGCTGAGTCATATAGACTTCTTCTTGGAGATCACCATTAAGAAAGGCACTTTTGACATCCATCTGGTGAACTTTCCACCCATATTGTGCTGCCATAGCACACATAACCCGAATTGTGGTCATCCGAGCAGTAGGTGCAAAAGTTTCTTCATAGTCGATGCCTTCCTTTTGAGCATAGCCCTTCGCAACAAGACGGGCCTTATGCTTATCAATTGTTCCATCTACCTTGTACTTGACTTTATATACCCATTTGTAGCCAATGGGTTTCTTTCCATGCGACAGATCAACAAGCTTCCAAGTTTTATTCTTCATCAGAGACTCATACTCTGTATCCATAGCGGCCTTCCACTGAGGCTCACTAAGAGCATCTTGCACTGATGCAGGTTCAAGACTATCTATGGTAGACATGAATGCCCTGTCATCATCAATATCCATATCCTCAACTTCTGTACTTGGAGTCACAGAAAGTTCCTCAAAATATTGACAAAGATCATCAACCTCACCAGTTTCTTTGGCTTCTCTTTCCTTTTGAGCCATACTGCGTGTACGAGGTCTATCCAAATTCAAATTGGGAGGAGTGGATAAATTTGCATCTCTGATTGTATTTGTACACCATTTAGGATTCTTCTTCGATGGTGGTGAAGAAGATGTAGAAGGACCTCCTGTCTGTGCTGATGAAGGAATCTTCTCTTCCTTAGTTTCCACAATATCTTGGTGTACTGTAGATGTGCTCTGTGATGTGAAAGCTTCATCAAAGACAACATCTCTGTTGATATGAATTTTCTTGGTCAAAGGATCTATCAACCGATATCCTTTAGAGTGCTCAGAATAACCAAGAAAAATACATCTCAGTGTTTTCTCATCTAGCTTCTTCCTTTTCTCTTTCGGTATGTGCATGAAAGCTTGACACCCAAAAATACGTAGATGAGATATGGAGGGTTTTTGACCACTCCATGCTTCCTGTGGAGTCATTCCTTTTAGGGCCTTTGTGGGTGCCCTATTCAACAGATACACTACAGTGGTGACAGCTTTTGCCCAATATTGTTGCCCAAGAGTAGCTCCCGTGAGCATACAACGAACCATTTCCATGATAGAACGGTTCCTTCTCTCAGCAACTCCATTTTTCTGAGGAGTATAGGCAGTTGTTAACTGTCTCTTGATCCCATGCTTATCTAGGAATGCAAAAAATTCATTAGAGGTAAACTCTCCCCCTCGATCTGAGCGGAGGGTTTTAATAGAAGCTCCTGACTCCTTCTCAACGGATTTCTTGAACTGCTGGAAGAATGCGAAAGCTTCAAATTTCAGTTGGAGAAAGAAAACCCACATCTTTCGTGAGTAGTCATCTACGAATAACTGAAAATACCTCTTCCCTCCACAACTGTTGGGTGTGAAAGGACCGCACAGATCGGTGTGAATTAACTCTAGAGGTTTTTGTGCTCTTGTAGAGCTCTTCTCAAATGGTACTCTATGTTGCTTTCCTGCCAAGCAGTCAGAGCACACTGGCAATGTGGCAGAAAGGGAAGGAAGACCCTTTACCATCTCATACTTGCTGAGCTCAAGTAAGTAGCCAGAACTAAGATGCCCATATCTCTTGTGCCATAGGGAAGTTGCCTCCTTGGTAGAGAAAGTCATGGCAACATGTGGAGTAGAGATAGCATCTAGTGCAAATAAGCCATGCTTATATGAAGCTATTGCAATCTGCTTACCCTTCCTGGTAATGGTACAACACTTCTTTCCATTCTCAACATGAAAGTTGACAACCATATTTCTGTCCAGGATTTGTGTCACTGACAACAAATTGTTGGCCAATCCCGGAACATAGAGGACTTTGTCAATCTGACACTTGCCATCAGGAAGAGTGACTGAAACTGTACCCTCTCCCTGAACCCTGTAGGTTTTATCATCAGCAATGGTGACATGTTTGCCCTCTTTGGCCTCAAATGATTCAAACCACGATCTGTCGCTAGTCATATGTTTGCTAGCTCCAGAATCGACATACCAAATAGGATCCCTCTCGTGTGGAATCTGTGGTAGTCATGAGCACCTTGTGTGCCCATTCAGAATCTGAGTCAAATTCTTCAACAACAACATTCACCTGGGGTTGCTTGTTTTTATTTTGTGGTTTGTTTTGGCCTTTTTGCTTGTTCTTATGCCAACACCTGTTGGTGTCATGGTTGTCTTTCTCACAGATCTTGCACCACCTCTTCTTCTGTTGAGGTTGTTTGCCTTTTCCTTTCGTATCTTGTTGAGAATTTCCTCCTTTCCGAAAGTTGCCTCCTTTTTGCCCATTACCTTTCTTCCTAGAACCCTGCCTGTTGGTGTATAGGGCTGTATTGGAAGAATCATCCTTATGAAGTTGGCATGCCTCCTGTTGTTGAAGCAAATTGACCAACTCGATGTAGGTAATTTGTCGTTGAGACACCTGGATGGAGGTTATCAACATATCAAATGAAGAAGGTAAAGCTCTCATCACAAGTGAAATGAGAAGCTTTTCATCCATAGTATCTCCGAGAGAACTCAATTTCTCTTTCAACTCAGACACTCTGCACAGAAAGAGTTCAACTGTTTCACCCTGCCTCAAACTCAGGTTATGAAGTTGTTGTTGAAGATGAAGAATGGTGGAATCATTATTTCCCTCATAGATGGTTTGAAGGGCATCCCATGCCTCTTTACCACTTGCTTTGTCAGCTATATGAGGTTGCACTTCATCTAAAATAGCAAACAAAATGAGCACCTTTGCTCTACTATCTTTCTTGTCAAAAGCTATCTGATCTGCTGAAGGACCTGTGGATCCTGCTTGTTGGTGAAGGCCTTGTTGCTACTCCAGTAACAATATCCCACAAATCTTCCATTTGGAGAATAGCCTTCATCTTATGTTTCCATGGTGTATAATTTGGACCTTTCAATAACTGATGCGGATCAGTCATCAATTTTGCAACAGCGGCCATAGTGAAGGTTCCTTATATCACCAATTGGTCCCCCTTTCGATATACCTTTTGCTAGGCCAATATACCGTACAAAATACCCGCCCTTACGTGAGGGAAACTATAGGTATTTAGAAAGATCAACAAAAATCACCCGCCCTTACGTGAGGGAGACTATAGGTGAGTTTTAGAGATCATACGATACGTGGAACATAAGCGGTATCGAAAGGGAATCGGCTTGTTGATGGCACCTACCATAGAAGATTCTTCTCATGCATGGGGTGTAACTTCCCCTAAACACTATGAAGAATACTTCGTCAGGATTTACGCCTAAACACAAGTGCGATAAAGGGTAGTGGATGGAGTAAAAAATGCAAAAATGGCGTACTTATTCCTCCCCGATGATTTATAGAGAACAAGCTCAGACGTCGTTGTTGTAGCTATATTAGGTGATAGATACAGTAGCCCAAAGCACGACAACTTTACCTGTAAGTGTGGGCCAGAGGTACCATTTTTACCGAACGCTGCGGTGCAATAAATTGCACAGATGGGTTTTATATTCCGGGGACTTAGGGAGTGTTTGATTTTAATTTTTAATGTTATAGTGCAAAAATGAAATATGCAACATACAACAAAAAAAAATTGCCCACAAGAATAACCCACAAGGTGTCGGTCACAGTCGAAAATGCACCTTTTACAATTTTCCAAATTACTATTTTTCGAAAAATTACTCACTATCCCCCTTTGATTTTTTGAAAAAAATATCCCCCCTTAAAAAGCTTTCTTTAACAAAGCATTTTAATAATTATTATAAATTTAAAATTAAAATAAATAATCTTAATTTCTATAGTTTTTAAACTTATAAAAAATAAATTAAAATTAAAAATTTTAATTTATAAAGTTAAAAAACTATATAAAAAAAATTAAAATTAAAAATTTTAATTAAAAAAATAATAATTAAAAAATGACTTTAGAAAAAAAATTTATACCTTAGGGGGGAAGTCGGCGGGATTTGAACCCCCGACCTGTAGGCTCCCTGAGCCTTACCGCACGGCTCACGACCACGTGAGCCAGCGGGCTGATCCGAGAGGATCAGTTGAACCCCTCTCCTTTATCTGCCCGTCCTCCGCTGTTTCCAGCTTCCCAAGCCTCCTCTGCAACTCGCGGCTACGGCTTTGCTTCTTCGTGCGTCGCTGCTTGCTCTCTCCCTTCCTGCGTTCAAACGTCTGCTGCCTGCTACCTGCTTTCGTTCTGACAGCCTCCGGTTTTTTTTTTGTTTTTTTTGTTTCGAAAAATAATTCATCTCTTTGAAAAAAAATTCCTGTCTCTTCGAAAAAAAAATCGAACCGGTGGTGGCGGGGGGAAATCGCAAGAGGGGGGGGGTTTATACCCCCAATTTGGTGGGCGGGGGGAATTTTAAAATTCTTGCCCCTTCCTTCTGCCTTCTGCGCAGGTGGCGCAGACAGGACGTCTACGTCCTGGACGTCCTACGCTCTACGGGTTGGCACAGACAGGACGTCTGCGTCTGTCCTACGCTCTGTGCGGATGGCGCAGACAGGACGTCTGCGTCCTGCACTCACAAGACGTCTGCATCCGTCCTGTGCTCTGCGTGGCTGGCGCAGACAGGACGTCTACGTCCTGCGCTCTGCGCGGCTGGCACAGACAGGACGTCTGCGTTTGTCCTGTGCTCTACGCGGCTGGCATAGACAGGACGTCTACGTCTTGCGCTCTGCGTAGCTACCACAGACAGAACGTCTGTGTCCTACAGTTGGGATGATGCAGGCTTGCACTGGCATCTGGGCCCTCCCCGACGCAGCGCGCCAACCCGCCCTGCGTTGGCTTCTCGCGCGGGCTGTCGCTGCGACGCTTCTCCTCATCGCTGTGTCCCAAGTGCCTGTGGCTTTTTTTTTTTTTTTTTAAATGCCTGCACCAGCAGAGAAAAAAAAAAATTCTGCCCTCCTCCAGCCTCGGCTTCTCACGCCACTGGATCACTGCGAAGCGTAGCTGGCTCGATGCCATGTTAGATTCAACGAACATGTGTTTATTGTATTGCAGGCATATAAAAAGATTACAAAGTGCCGAGAATAGAACACCGACGTAACAGAGAAACAGATATGTTACAACAGAGCCTAAATAATGAATGGAAACGAATAAGTACTCTAACATGTTGATGGTGCCATATGGGAAATTGTTTGGACATATCATATGTCAAGAAGGCTTGAAATCAGATCCAAACAAAATTCAAGTAATATTGTTAATGGAAGAACCACATGATGTAAGTTTTATGAAAACCTTCCTAGGGACAATGGGTTATTATAGAATTTTTATCAGAAACTATGCACAAATGTCTCATCTATCATACACTCTTACATGTAAGAATATTCCTTTAAAATGGGTAGAGGAACACCAGGAGGATTTTGAGGGCTTGAAGGCAAATTTGGTAAAGGTGTCTATCCTAATTTATCCAAACTGGGAAAATAATTTCATGTCCATGTGGATGCCTCAATTTTTGTAATCAACTGTACCTTAGCTCAAGAAGGATATTTTAGATTAGATCAACCCATATACTTTGAAAGTCAATTTTTATCCAAAGTAGAGAAAAATTATAGCATGATAGAATGAGAATAACTAGGAATGATGTACATAGCATAAAAATATAGGTATTATCGACTAGCCAACCCATTTATTTTTATGTAGATCACCAAGCATTGCTATATCTGATCAATAAACCGATAATATATGGACAAGTAAGTAGATGGCTCATCACACTACAGGAATTTGTGTTTTGAGTGGTAGTAAGACTAGGTAAGAAACACGTAATAGCAAACCAATTATCAAGGATTCACTTGGGAGAACCTATAGAAGGTGGAATTCAAGATGAGTTCCTTGATGCATAATTATTCATGATAAGTGTGATACTAGCTTGGTATAAGCATATCGAGGAATACTTATCAATAGGGGAGTTACCAAAGGAGATGATGATAGCAGACCAAAGAAAAGTCATTACAAAATTGACACCCTTTATATTAATTACAGACTTGCTATAGAAGACGGGGGAAGACCATATTTTGAGAAGATGCGTGATGGAAGATGAAGTTCAATAGATATTGAAGGAGATACATGAGGGGTTTGTAGGAGGCCATATAGGGCCAGATGCAATAGCAAGAAAAGTGTTTTTGGAAGGGCTATGGTGGCCTACCCTCTTTCACAATGCTAGGGAGTATGTTAAGGAGTGTGATACATATCAAAGAATAGGAAATTCATTGAAAAGATAATTTATGTTATTATATCCTTCTCATCCCTAGGAAATTTTTGAAATATGGGGATTGGATTTTTGTGGGACCATTACGGATAAGCTAAAAAAATGCTAGTATATTGTAGTGGCGATAGAATATCTAAAAAAATGGGTAGAGGCAAGGGCCTTACAAAATAATTTTGCAAGGAGAACGACTCGATTTTTGTATGAGTTGGTTATCACTAGGTTTGGAATCAAGGAAACCATTTTGTTAATGAAATAATTCAAAACCTAACAATGGAATTTAGGATTTTTTATTCATTTTCAATCCTAGACTACCCTAGGTCAAATGGGTAAGCAGAGGCAACAAAGAAAGCCTTGGTTTCCATTATATACAAAACTAGCAGCATGGAAGGCATCTATTGGGAGGAGCACTTATTAGTAGTCTTGTGGGTATACATCATGACCTTCAAACTAACTACAAACCACACACCCTTTTAGTTGATGTACAAATAAGAGGTGGTGATGCCAATAGAATTTTTGGTACCAAGTTTGAGAATAACAATAGAAAACTATCTGAGTGATGAATGTAGCATGGAAGAGAGGCTCTCAACACTTATACAAATGGGAAAAAAAAGGGTGATGGCACAATGGTCGATAGAGATTACCTAATGGAGATGCAAATATTGACATGATAAGCATATTCAAAAAATGGACTTTAAGGTTGATGACCTAGTGCTCAAGTATAATGGGAAGATATAAATCAATCCAAGAAAGTTGAAGACCCTATGGCTTAGACCCTTTCAAGTGGAAGAGGTATTGGACAACGAGGTTTTTCGGTTGAAGAAATTGGATGGTACAATTTGCCTCGATACTATAAATGGCTCCAAGTTGAAAGTATACAAAGCACAAGAACAAGTGAACGTAATCAACTTGGAAGCATTAGGAGAAACATTTTGGAGGACAATATAAGAATCATGACCAATTATATGATCCTATGAATAAGGAGAACCAAGTGGGATTGTTCAATAAGAAGAACATATGAACCTAGAGTGGTCATTTGGAGCAAAAGGTGAACCCGTAATAGAATGGAGAGAGTTAGAACCTTGAGAAAGAGAATGATGATGATTACAATTTCATATTATATTTCCATAAGATGAAGGAAAAGAATGACTTTGTACCCTCACAAATGTCATATTACAAAAACAAGAGCTAGAAGTAGCAAAGAAGGTAATGAGATTGGAAATGAAGAATCAAGGGTTCTACAACAAATTATTAAGAAGACACATAGGTTGTAGGAAGAATATGAAACCTTAAGGATACATAATGTGTGATTGAGAGAAAAGGTGGTTCAAGAACCAAATGAGACCATGCGATGAATGGAATAATGGGAAGAAGTATGAAGAGCCAAGTTGGATAAGTTTGAATAACTAGAGAGGCAACAAGGATATTTAAGGGGAAGTGTAGAAGGTAATGAGGAAGTACCTTTGAAAAATAGCCTATTTTCCTTGGACTCTAGTAGTTCATCTTCAAAAACATTGATAATCCATTTGAATACCGAAGACTCTTCTAGTACTACTTCACCATTGATAATATGTTCTAGAGGAAAAAGTACCATAAGGTCATCAAAGCAATAAATGATAAGAGAACTAATATAGATATTTGAGGATAGATCTCAACAAGGTCTTTCCAAAAATGCAGGACATCATGTAAGGAAGGAATAAATAGCTATATTTTTATTGAGGGATGTTAGAGAAGTACGCAAACAACCTAAGAATGGAAGATGGATGGAAAAATCAAGTAGTGATGAAAACCAACCTAGGGATCCTAATACTCCCTACCCAAGTACCAATTTGGAGCAAAGAAGATAAAGGAACAAATTTTGAATTTGACAAGTAGGAGTTCAATTCCTCAAAATGGTCCAAGTTATTGAAAATGATGAACCACTAATGCCTCAAGAGGAAGAGGAAGGAAGAATGAAAAATCATTCAAGTAGTGAAGAGGAGCCAATCAGAAGACCATAAAAATTATTGAAGGTAGAAGGGTATCGAGTTTCTACATATCAATTACAAAGACAAAGGAGAGAAATACGATTGCAAATAAGGGTTCAGGAAACATCAAGATGGTCTATGAATAGTCCAAGATAAGAGAATGATTCAAGCATTAATTCTACCTTCTTAGACCAATATAGGGACACCTTAGCTCAATGTGCACTATGCAGACACTTTGATGAAGTGAGGTGGATAAGAATATTGATAAGGGTAGATAGAAGATTAAGGTTTTCAAGGTAGTTGACACCTGAAACTCAAGATCGTGCATAACAAAACACAAGAGTAGATCTCCTTGATCAAGCAAGAATTAAGGTAATCTGAGTAACCCAAGAATTTTTCTAGGACTTCTAGGTAACCCAAGGATGTCTAACCAAGGGGGGAGTTTAGTTGGTCTCCTTCTCGATATCTTGAGAGGAATAAATTCCCTTCCTTCTACCCATAGGTTGACTAAACCAACCAAAACCTATGGGTTTAGGAGGATAGACCATCAGGTCTACCCTAGAAAGCTCATAGAAATTGAAGATATCATCATGAGTGATTGAGGGACTAAAAAAATCTTTGGCAGTTGGGAGTGCAACAACCCAACATAAGGGGGACTCGACCAAAAAGAGGGAGAAAATTTTGAGTAATTTTAGGGAAGACAAGGACTTATAGATAGGAATAAAGTAGCTCCAAGGAATCTAAATCAAAAGTCGACATACCAAGAATAAATAAACATTTAAAGTCAAAATGGTAGACTTCAATATAGAGGAAAAGGTACACAAAGATTGGTCGGGCTTTATCAAAATGATAGATCAGGAAACCATCATCTGGAAGGACAAACAAATAGTCATCATGCCCAAGACATTATGGAATTTTTATATGTAGATGACTGCATAGTAATCCATAAGGAAGTTGATAGAATTGATAGAATCCATCATGATGATGGTTGGATTGATATAATTTGTTAGGCAGCTCACAAGACTAATATAATCCATCCTGATGATAGTTGGGATGGTAGAATCCCTTAGGAAGTTGATAGGACTAATAAAATCTATCCTAACAATGAACGGACTAGAAAAATTTATCAGGAATCTAATAGGATTGATAGAATCCATCCTGATGATGGTTGGAATGATTGAATCTATTAGGAATATGATAGGACTAATGGAATTCATCCTAATTATGATAGACAACAAATCTATCAAAGTCAAGGTAGACTAGATATCTATCAGGATGATGACAATAGAATATATCTATGAACTCTTAGTCATTCACTGATAAAAATAGATACCCATATGGAAGATGTAGACATATTAGATTAGCAAATTTGGAGGGCACAAAGCATTAGGTCAGAGATGCATCCATAGATGAAAACTCCCAAAGTTGATGGAATCATTAGAATCATCAATAAACAAAATCTATGTATGAAGATGATGACTTTGGCAATCAAGAGATTCACAATCATTAGAAACAGGGAGTTTCATAAAAAATGATGGAAGTACACATTAGCATTGCCATATGCTTCATGATATGATAATGAGAGAGGGGAAATAAAAAATAGGTAAAAGAAAAATGGAAAAAAGATGAGATAAGAAAAAGATAAAAATAGGAAGAGGATAACAATCCCATGCAAAGGTGGCGAGGTGGAACACATGCGATAGTTAAAGGTACCATAATTGTCAAAAGAAGAAACTTTTAGACAAATAAGAACCATCAGCTAGGGTTATCAATCAACAAAGGCAAAATGGAGTATCTGTTAGTAGGATGACAAGAAACATATATTAGTTATCGGTAGAGGAGCTATCATAAGTTAGTTGAGGATCCATCACAGACTGACTAGGGAGCCATCAGTCATTGACCAAGGTGCTATCACAAGTTGCTATAAACTGTAAGTGTCACCATATATAGGACAAAGAGAAGCCATTTTTAGGGTAGCCATTTGAAGGAGAAAATCAGTCAAGCTACCTCAAGTATTGGAAAAGGGTGATTTCCATCATCATAGAAGGATGAGTCAAAATAGATCAAGATAGATCAAAATTAATGAGTCCAAACATTCTAGGGAAGATAGAATGAATGTAACTCTAAGAGAGGAAACAATGTCAAAGTTAGTAGCAAAAAAATGGCTCTACCATCAATAGGAATATTCTTACACTAGAGGGGAGATGCATAGACAAGTACAAAAAATTGAGTAAGGTAAGACTTGAGGTAAGCAATTGTGTACACAAGGAGAAGTGTCAAACACAAAGGACAAGGGAGTGCAACAAATCGAAAAGGACCATATATTGATTAATAAAATTACATGGACTCATGCCATGGGGGACTTTTATCGATAATGGTGGAAGTAGACACCATCATAATACTAGGTTAAATAAAAAATTAAAGAGGCTAGAGTTCATTTTATTTTGCAGGTCCCCAATTTTGACAAAGATTTCTTTAAGGAGTACCTAATACAAATGTTGCTAACTTATGACATGGCAAAAAATGTTAGTAAGGTTGAAGTGAGAGACAAGGATATATAAGTGGATTTTTCAACCAAGACATTTAGTAGGACCTTTGGATTACCAAAAGGTGGACAACCTATACTTAAAGAACACATGGTTCCCAAGAAGACTCCACAATTGATTCAGAGTATCACCACTTTGAAGGAGGAGCTTGATGCCCTATTGGCACACATGGTAGTTGAGGGGTCAAGAAAACTTAGTTGTTGAATACAATATTGTAGTGTATCATGAACATGCTAATGGCTAGGATATCTAGATAATAACATACCTCAAAGTTACCAACCTAGTTGATTCCATACTTGAAATGCATTGAGAAGGTAATTACTTATGATTGGGTAGATTGCTTGGTAATCCACATTCAAATTTTTTTATGAGGATCACCAAAAACTTCTCAATGGTCTTCCATAAAATAGGTCTATTTTTGGATGTAGTGTATAGAGAAAGGGTGAATATTCCAATAATCAACTCTCTCAAGGATTTACCTATGTCAGCCCCATCAATTTTATAATAGATAAATTCTAAACCCAAGTAAATAAGCACACTCAAATTAAAAAGTAGTACGTAAAGCAATGGTTCAATAAATCTTCACTTGAGGAAGGTCCCATGGAGGAATCAAAAGGGGAGGATGATTTATGATGGCATCATGCTCATATTACTAGGTTAGTCTCTATAGTTCCTAGGTTCATTTTATTATTATTGCAAATAATTTTCATGTTTAGGTTCCTATGTTAATTTACAAGTTGGCCTTAGTGTATTGTTTTTCTCCTTCATATTAGCTAGCATTGGTTAACATATTATTTAGCTTACTTTCCTATTAATCCTCGTGTGAGATATGGTGCGTGTCATTATATATTTTGGACAATCGTATGCCTATAAAACCATTGCAAATTAAAGAAATCATAGTTGGGTTTTCTTACGTTCTCATTTAGTATCAAAGCGGTTGCAACTTGAAATTGCTTTCGTGAAGTGGAATGTGAATTGGTCTTCTTATTTTGACAAGTGGGATGGTCTACAAAATTCCACACAGATACTTGGCATAGCCAAGAAGCCCTTTGGAGGCTTTCTCGACCATAACTAGTGGCTAAAACTTAAAGGGATCAAAATTCCCTTGCGACATTAAGAGTATATTTTCCACCATAAGTGGAGAAAATATGGTCAAGTGAGTGGTGATCTATGATGACCGACATAGAATATTCTAGGCATTATGCATAGAGAATGTCTAGACCATTGTAGGTGGTCATTTGATATACAACACATTTTTTTTTAAAGAGAAATTTTCCTACCGCGTTCCAAATGTGGGACAATTAATCGCCTTGCAATATACTCTAGTACCTTGGCAAATGAAATTTGTGCCACTGATATTGCATAGTCTATGTATCAACCATGTAGGCTTACTACCTACAAAACTCAATAAGTTTTAGAGTGCTATGGTTTCAACGTACACTTTTTCATTTCTCCAGGCCCTCCATTATCTGGCAAAACTAATCAAAACTGAAGGTGAAGGCTACAACAAAATGTTATCTGATGAAGGAAACTTGGGTGGATGGATTCCACTAATGAAGCTTTCTTGGTTTTCATCAACCATCAAATTATATTTCTTGTGAACCGTTTACCACCATCTTGCTATTTTTGTTAGTTATCAATTTGTAGATTTGGATTTACGATCTCCTACATGTGTCGCAGGTGTTTGAGGAGATCACTTACCATCTAATAGATTGGCAAGTTCTTTACAGACACATTTAGTGCTTTCTTAGTGATGGGAGGAGTAACCAAGTAGTTTTACATTATTTTCTAATGCTCGAGCAACAACATTTGCAATTTCCACTATTTACACCTATTTTTTAACCTAATTTGGGTGGTTGACTTTTGTTGATTTTTTAATAATTTTAATCAACCTTCAAAACTAGATTCCAGTCCAAGCACAAATATGCTGGTATTGATTTGGTTGTTAGTATCAGGTAGTTTTGATGATAGGATTTTATACGGTGTGTTTCTTTGATCCTGTTAATCCCACATTTACCATGGGACAACCTTAATAATGTTAAAAAAGGCAAAGGCTCATATTATATATTGACCACCACACAGTGGTCAGGAGCGACCTCGAATGGTGGTTGGTACTTTGTTGATTGTAGGTGGGAAAGTCTACCACTTGGCAGAGGACCGTTGGTGATTGGACCAATTTTGTACTGTTATCCCCCTTTTTTGTGCACACATATGGTTGTTAGAAGAGGGGCATATTGATGTCTTGCTTGGTGATTGTTTACTTTTACAACATTATCAATAGAAGATGATAATAGCCACCTACCCATTGGATTTATTAATCCAACCTTTAAGGTATAATTTTTTTTTTAATTAATTCAATTAAAATTGCATATTTTTTTTGCAATTTTCTCTTTAATAAAACATTGTTGTTGCTTAGACAAAGGTATATTATTGTCAAAATTTTCATTTTGAAAGCCTCATTGTACAAGCTTAAGAAGCTTATTGTAAAATCATATGAGGCTCATATTGTTTTGCAAATTTGCACAATTTTGAAACCCATAAGCCATTGGGAAGATTTTTTAATTGCCTAAGGGGCAACACTTTGTAAATCCTTTTGTGGCTCATTGTAAATGCTTAAAAAAAATAGCACCATTGTAATTGCCTTGCGAGGTAAAATGTTTTACTCTTTTTGAGAATATTTTGGTAGCCCTTTTGGCTTACACCATGGGACACATGGCTACTGATTTGGTGGATAAAGTGGATTCCATAGATATTGTAGTTATCCTCTTAGATGATAAGATTCAAAATATAATTGGGCCTATTAGGTCTAGTATAGCCCCTAATAATTGCAATCAAGTCAAATGCGAGGTCAAAATTTATGATGGGTCTCAAGATCCAAACATCCTAAACAGTTGGATTCTTGATATGAATAACTGGTTTGACTATAGAAAAATTCACAAATATGACCAAGTCTCTTTTGGTAAGCTCAATATTTTAGGCATTGCAAAGGTCTTGATACAGGACCACCAATGCACCTAGGATCCCATTTACACTTGGGATGAGTTAGTAAAATCATTGAAGGACAAATTCTATCCTTCTAATTTTGCTAAAGATCTTGGATTCCAATGACTTCATTTGAGGTAAGGATACCACATGAGTGTCCAATATTATATTGGGAAGTTCAACAAATTGAGGATTCTAAATGGAATCCTGGACTCAACTTCAAAACTCATCAACAAATTTAAAAGTGGCTTGCAAGATCCAATATTTAGGGAGTTGAAGTATACACCCTGCACCACTTTGAATGAAGTGTATAATAAGGTACAACTTGAAGAGGAGAAAATTTCTACTAAATCAAGTGCATCTCACTCTTCTGGTGCAAACAAAGCACTCAAAAAAGTGCAACTGCAACAACAATAGCAAAAATAATCACCAAAAGCACAAACTTCTTCTTCTCCTACTCCTTCTTCCTCTTCTTTTAATGGTAAAAACTTTTGTAATCATTGTAAAATATAAGGGTATTCTGAGTTAGAGTGCTTTAGAAAGAATATTAGTTTACTTATAAAAGAAGCACCACAAAATGGGCCCCTTGATGTAGCAAGTGAGGCTAGGAATTATGAAGAACTTCAAGGTATACTCAACCATGTGACCCTCATGCATTGCAAAATTCACCATGACAGTCTCTTTGTTATAAGAGCACATCTCCTGCACAACTTTATTGTGTCTTGCATTTTTGACAATGGATCACAAACCAATCTCATTGCTAAATTCATAGTCGGTCATCTCAAATTACCTGTTGAATGCCATCCTTCTCCATGGTCACTTGGATGGAAGGATGAGAATACAACCTTTGTAATCATAGAATGTTGTGTTGTGGCTTTTGCATTTGGACCATACTATGTGTATCAAGTCACTTGTGATTTGATTCCCATGGACTACTATAGAATGATTCTAGGCCAACCCTATCAATATGATAAGTGGGCTTGGTATGATGCTTTAAACAAAACATACACCCTACATCATCAGAATAAGAACTTTCTTATTCAAAATCTTCCACAAGTTTAATCCTTGATGTCTTCCCCAAGGATTGCCTTTGTCTCTTGGTCTAAGGATATTTATGTTTCTAATACTAAGGAGGTCATTCCTACTTCATCATTAGTACCTCCTCCTCTTGATCCTACTACTCCTGTTGTTCCACCTCGAGCACTGCAGTAACCTCTTTTACCACTACCTCCACAGGTTCTATATGTTTAGTAGACTTCACAACTTCTATAGTAGGCACTTCCTCCTCATCCTATTTTTTCACTTTGCGATGGAGTGATCTCTCAATATTGTTTCTCTACACTAACATCTCGAGGTTTCCACGATATTCTTCTACCCAATTATGATATATGTATGCAGTGTTTGGTGACTCACCCTTCCACTCCTGTTGTAAAATTTTTGGAATCCAATGCTTCTTGATTGGGAAGGTATGATGACGGCATCATGTTCATCTTACTAGGTTAGTCTCTATAGTTCCTAGGTTCATTTTATTATTGTTGCAAATAATTTCCATGTGAGTTTCACCCTTGCATAGGTTGCTAGTTGTCCATAAGTTGGCCTTAGTGTACTATGTTTCTCCTTCCTATTACTAGCATTTTTTAGCATATTGTTTAGCTTACATCCCTATTAGTCCTCATGCAAGATATGAGGTATGTCATTATGTATTTTGGAAAATTATATGCTTATAAAACCATTGTAAATTAATGAAATCATAGTTGAGTTTTATTACCTTCTCAATGATACACCCCAAGAACTAGATGTGGTGCCACCAATATAGAAAACTACACCACCAATAAAAGCAATTGTGTTGTTGGTAAGAAAGAAGATAATTTTTTTACCACCATCACCATCATAGTCATTGAAATTGATGGAAAGGGTAACAATAGAGAAAATATCTCAAAGTCAATTAGTGGCCCGCAAAGTTGAGCAACAATGGAAAAAATCATGAATAGGTTCATAGACCAAGGATATAGAAACAAAAGAGGTATATTTTACAATCCTTACCTCCCTTAAGAAGTACTAGCAGGACCAAGTACTATTATACAAGTAGGGCTACAAAATTTTTAGTAGAAGCTTAATTTTGGGATCATTCAGAGTCACATGAAGTACCACCAAAACCCTAGTTTGAGAAGATCTCCTTTATAGACAACTTACAAGATTTATTATTGAGGATGTGCTTATGGTTGCAAAGGTAAAGGAGATGGGACAACATATAGATCTAAGTACCACATAGGAGGCAAAATTAAGCATGCAAAATAAGGAAACACCACTCATACACAAATTCATTGAAGATACACTAGTAGGAACACAACAAAATCCTATTTTAGTATAGGAGGAATTACCTAATGTACATCAGGAGGTACAAAATGCACATAAAAAGGACTCACAACAATCACACATGTTTCCAAAGTAATCAGTACTATCTATAGGTGAAAGTAGCAAATAACATGTAGCTCCAAAACAACCATTGATTACAGACTTGAAAGTGGTTAAGAAGCCCATTGACCTATCAAGGAAATGGAAAGAGACTATAGAAATAGGAAAGATGATAAAACTGAGTAAGAGTGATCCGAATACATACTATTGGAAATGCCTAACTTTTTAGATCCATCTGATATGGGTGCACAATTTTTTTTTGATATGGTGGAAGAAGGATTTTGAAAGGTACCCCAAAATTTGCACAAAAAGAGGAGAGCTACCAGCTCTTAATGAAAGCTAAAGGATATAGTAAAATTAACTAGAATCAACATCCAATACCCATGTAGGGATAGAACTACAATAATTGACAAAATAGAAGCAACCAAAAAAATATCCAAACAGATTCCAAAAACTAGCAATTTTCAAAACCCAACACCCATGTAGGGGCAGAACCATTGAAACCAACACCCAACACCCACCTATGGGTGACCTAGCTAATAAAACTATAAAACCCATTACAGAAAATAAAAAATAGACCAAGTGGTCTACGGACCTTGCTTACCCTTCGTAGTCTTTATAAGTATCCTTCCTTGATCCCACCACCTATTCCACTAGCCCCAACTTAGTAGGATCTTAATTTCCTCAACATAGGAAATTTTCGAACATAGAGATGCAATATGATAGTTATATAGGCTTATCATCATATTAATGATAGGTTTTGGAAAATTTATCAAGTCTTGGGACTTTTGACCCCTTCTTAGTGTTTGATCTCAACTCCAAAAGCTAGCTTCACTTTCTTCTTAATTGGGATAGACTCCTCAAAATCTAAATCCTTGATCATCATTGGGTTTTTTCTAGTTTGTTTAGAATTAGAAATCAAACATTTTGACTACCTAGTATGCACCTCTCTCCCACCAGAACCAATGTGAGGGGATATACCTATAGCAGTGGGAGTAGCACTAGTTTTGCCACTTGTGGCATGATCAAGGGATGGGGTAATCTATTGGGACTAAGATTCACTCTCCTAAAATGGTTCAAGGGAAGAAACCATCATAGGGGCCAAGGTCAAATAATTCAAGATCTCATCACCCACAAAACCTCTAGCCTTATTAACATGCTCAAATATTAATTTTAGCAAACCTTGATGAAGAGGGTCAAAAACTTTACCTCTTTTGATCTAGTTCACCAATGTTTCCAATGATTTAAATAGGAACAAAGGAATATTTATGGCTCTCTTTATATGAAGCTAGTTAAGAAACATTAGGTGGTAGCTATGAATGAGCTCTTGGTTATCATCCAAAGTAAATAATTTCATGAAAATTAGGGCCACCCTATCCTAGGGCTCCTTCAGAGAATTATGTCTATAACCATTCTGGTATCTCACCAACTCTTCACCTTCACTCGAGAAATTATAGACTTCTCTAGCTAGGGAATGCTTATCCCTATTATGACAGGCCCTATCCATGGTAGACTAGTAACTTTCATGATGATGGGGATTGAAATATCAAACTTGAGACTTCCCACTCTTACCATCCCATTACACCATGTATAGGTTGTATATCTCACCAATTGTAAATTATGCCCACTAAAGTTCTCCAAACATAGCATGATGCCTCATTTCTTCAAAATTGTCTTTAAATATTCATCAATAGTTAGGTAAATTGGTTCCAAAATTAAACCAACAACCTTCATATACCCATTTTGAACTAACACCACCCTCCTAGAGAAGCAAACCGAAACCTATCTCTCTTGACTCAAAAAGGCACCAAACAATTTTATCTCTTGAGGGACAGGGAGGAGAACCTACATAAAATATGATTCAAGGACCAAGAGATGATCCATAGCCCAAGCCTAAACCAATTAATACAACCCTTAATCCACCTCAAGACTGAGCAAGAAAAAGGTAAAGATAGATAGGTAAGACAATTCTTGGAATTTTGATCTCTATTGATGCACATAAATTGCCCACCCCTCACCAGACCAGTTTAAAGATAGCCAATACACAACAAAACATCATGGGACTTACACCAAGAAATAAATAAGTGAATGTACAGTAATATTCTAGGATTGACTACAAGACAACACCAGTAGAGCACTCCTTGTAACTAGCACTTTACATAAAGTGAAATGGAAATGATAAATATGACAAGCACAAAGTACCACAAGGCCAAGATCATGTAAGTCTGACCTATCTTCTAATCAAGACACCATGAGTGCCACCTTAGAAAATGATAACCCCTTTTAAGTTCTGATGCTTTCCTAGAAACTCTCCCTTCCAAAATGCACTTTCTAATTATGGACCTTAAACCCTCTAATATGGTGCACTCTTTGTTCTAGGGAGTGATGAGTTTGCAACTTCAACTTAGCTCTAACCCATGTTAATGACTTCCATGATGGTAATAATCTTACATTTTAAAGTCTAGTTGGTAAGATCGAATCTCTCCTTTGAAAATAACCCATTCAACCCCTTGAATCAGATGCATCAATGGTCTTTTTCCTCCTTGATTGATCAAAGAGGACCCACTTGCTTTGACAAAAATCATGCCACCTCATCCTCCACAAAAATCCCTTCCATGGCTAAATTGGCCAACCTGTTTCAGCTTGAGTAAGACCTCACCAAAGTGGCATATTCAAAGTGAAGAATAAGGTTCCAAAGAATTGAGAGTTCAAAAATTTAAAAGTAATGATCTTGAGAAGGCTTTCCCAATTTGAAATTCTATAATTTGGATCCTCAACTATCCTTTCCCCACCAACGCAAGTGATAGATATTGTAAAGCAACATCTCCTCCAACAAAGGGACCTACCCATGGGATCAATTTGATAATCTTCCACTCTCCAATCCATGAATACCTTGAGGAAAATAATCTCTCTAAATGGTTAATTCGTCCTAGTTCAGCCCAAGGTTTACCAAGAAGTTGACATATTTATTACCTTATAAACATATTTTACTACCACTTCTTCCAGTGCCTGAAAAACTCTTTTGGACTCAAAAATCATGTTGGCAATAGAGTAGCTAGGGGGATGAATTCATTTCACCAGGTTGATAATGTTCTAGTATTCACCCTCAATAATAACCTTTTTATGCTCAAGCTAATTCAAGAGAGAGATCCCTTGAAAGAGGGCTTTGGCCTCTACAAAGTGGTTAGATTGAACACCCATTTTTTTTTAAATGCCAATAAAGGTTTATTTTTGCTATTCTGAATAATTTCCCCTTCTCCAACACAACCAGAATTACCCTTAGAGACCCCATCAACATTTATCTTGATCCACCTTGGTGGGGATGGGTCCCAGATAGTACGACCCCTCAAGACAGGATTAAGTTGAACTACATGTCTAGGACCTACCCTAAACCCCAAAGAGCATTCTAGATCTTATTTGAACTTAGAAGATATCTTCGACTCCAAGGGGATAGAAGAGATGTTCTCAACCATCATCGATATGCTTTTAGCATAGATAGAGGAAGCAAAATTGATCTCATTGTTGAAATACTATAGGTTCCTTTCCTTCCAGACACACCACATAATATGGGCCAAACTGAAGGACCAAAAAAGATGCAAATGGAGGGAAAATAAAGGAGGGTCCCACTGGGTGAGAAGATTTTAAATGTGAAATGGAGGAACCCAACAAACACCCATAGAGGAGAAGAAATAAGAGAAAACATTCCTAGAAAATGGTCATAGGATGAAAATATGGTGTGAAGATTCAGCCTTGGTTCCATATAAGTAATAACAATTGGGGATGGTTAACCTGTAAATGTGGAGGTTGTCCAACATCAAGAATTTATTTTGGATGGTAAGCCATAGAAAAACATTAACCTTAGGGGTCTGACCTTTGCATTACATGAGGTGACTCAGGAACCAGGGGGGACCAAGATCCTCTAATGGAAAATAGACCGACTTAATTGAGAATGCTCTGAAACTTTTCTTTTTTTAAATGAAGACATAATCATCCTTTGAGGACTTGATAAATTAAAATTTTAGGCAGTTAAAAATCTTATTGAGAGCCACCTTATCATATTGGGATAGGTATGGGATGGACAAATATTTCCATTTCTTCCTGTTGTTAACAATTTTAATATAATATGACACCTTTGATCCAAATATCTATCTACAAAAGTGTTCAACCACTACCATCTTCAGGAATTCTACCAATGGAAGGTCCATAAACTAGGGTTCTACCTAGAAATTGATACGAATACCATTTCCCATATTCCATCTATCTCCCTTGATGATAGTTCTCCTAGATTTTATGATAGTTCTCCTAGATTTGATGATGTTAAGCTAAAAGGTTGACCCAAAACTAGGGACAAGATTTGTCAGGAAATCATCCCCATTATTCAAGTATTTTGACCTTAAAATGTTCACCCATTCCACCTTGTCTTTTTGTACCAGATGCCAACCTTGATTTGTAATCAGATGCTTGTTCATTTATCCCACTTTCCTAGGACCCAACCCACCAAATTCTCTTTTGCTATAGATCTAATCCTAGGCAACCAAGTGGAATTTATTTATCTTCCTCATAGCCAGACCAAAGGAAATAATTTTGGGCATGTTCTATTCTCTGTAGTATTTTACCAAGAATTTTGAAGATGTATACGAAGTAAATTGGGATACTTAGGAGAGTATATTTAACCAATAATGCCTTGCCATATTGACTTAAAAGTGCTCCTTTCCAATTGGTCAGCTTTCGTTGCACCTTTTCAACTATTGGTTCCCAGAGTGAATTCTTGCAACTTCGTTTAAATAGAGGAACATATTTAAGGCTATATTCCTTTTTATGGTAGCCAGAGTGTTGATGAAAAATATCTTACTCTTTATATAGTTTACTTTTTGTCCCATTTCTTTTTCAAAGGATATCATAATATCCTTTATTGCTCTTCAAATATGGGTGCACATATTGATCAAAAAGTGGTAGCTTGTTTTACTAAGTTAACCCATGTGATGGACAAGCTACAACTTCAATTTGATGTAGGTTTCATAGGGCAATGAAATAAATAGTAGTTGATGGCAGAAGGAGAGGTGGTTAGGCTAGTTTAATGGGTTGGAAAGGGGGGTTGGAAAGCAAATTTTTCTATAATTTACCAAGAACGACTGTGGGATCTACCTACTAAACATTTAAAGACCATGGAAGGAGTGAAAAAATTATTATAACAAACACCTACACTTTATTTAGAACCAACCTTGGTGTATGTTATAGGATATGGTACTCATCCTCCTTCTCGAATCATCGTAGAAAAGAGGCCATAGGTGGAGTTCGTATCAAAGTTATTACCAATCTATAGTCAGATTAATTTCTTAGCACAATTGTTGTGTTGGTTAGTTGAAGAGTTCAAGAAACTAAATATGACTAGGAAGAATGTAGATGAGGAATTACATATGACAAAGGCACAACTATAGGAAACATAATGAAAGTTGGCAAAATATGTACAACCATTGGAAGATATTCTATGGAAAATTCAAGAGAAACAATATAAACTCCTAAACCTTCATGCTCAACTCAGTGAGAGGGAGCAAGTGATTGTGACTATAGAAGAAGAAATATTGCACCAAAAATCAGCCAAGAATTGCTTCAACAATATAATGAAGAATTATTGGCTCAAAAAACCATAGTGAGAATACCTAGATAAATGAATTGGAATGAGCCAAGCAATGTGAGGATCCATTATGCAAATATTTGATTCAGACACAATAATGTAAAGTAGCTCTCAAGGATGAGCTAAATCAGAGAAAACTATTTTCCTCCACCCTAACATCGTAGAAGATGAAGGAAATATTTATTCAATGTGAATTAGAGTTGTTGTCAAAGTTACAAGAAATGGAAGATAGGGCCAATAATATGGGAGTGGAATGGGCCAAATATTTCAATTATTCTAAGAGACTTCATGATGAACGAGAATCCTTAAAGCTTTGGATGTAGGAATTGTAAGAAGGACTTCATGTTTCCGAGCCAAAGGACACCAAAACTCCCATGAGATAATGTAGGAAGTCACTGAGGACATAAAATACTATAAAGGGGAGGATAGATGTAGATAATAGTTCAAAAAATAAAAGAAATTATAATTTCTTGATTAAATGATTGTTGTATGCATTATATTAATAAAAATATAAGAAATTATCAAATGGTCAAATGTGTTATGTTGGCACACTAATGTAATCAAGCATCATGATTTGTTAGGCAAGAAAAATAGTTAGACTGATTATTTATATAATAACCAGGTTAACACTAATTAGTTAACGTAGTAACAATAAGATAGTTTGGGATGGTTGAAGTTTAGTTGGTTGCAATAACCACCAGAGCCATCTTATAAATAAAACCTCTTTCATTTTGTAATGCATTCCATTGTTGATGCATTCATTCAATCATCCATGCAATAAGGCATTGATAGATGAGTTCATCCATTGAGAGAATCCATTTTTTTTAGATTTATTACATAATGGAAGCAATGAGAGGACTGGATGTATTCTTCATCTTGACAATGCAATGATACAGTTGGTGTTTACTTTGTCTTGTGCATGTTTGTTGTTGTGTGTTAGATCCATGTTGTGTTGCAAATTTGTAGGTATAAGAACTCAGGTGGAGTGAGAGACTTGTAGGGATGGAACTACCAAACTATCTAGGGAAGCTGATATAACTACCATTAATCGATGTGTTTGGAGTCGGCATAGCCTAACTATTAGGCTATCCATCCTAGTGTTGAGTGGTGATTTTGCCCAATTGCAAAACCACACTCACAGTTAAAATTTTGATTAGAAAACCCTCTCTTGCAAAGAAATAAATATTTCTCCAAGGTTCCTTTTACTTAATGTGTGGATGTATATTTGTATAAATGTGTCAAATACGTACTTGGAATACCTTAGTGCTATGCAAAATAACTATTAACAAGGGGCCTGTGTTGGTTTATTTTATTTTGCTATGCTATTATTGTTCATGAAACTTAAAAGAAATGAAAATGTGCTTATGATTGGCCCTCATATGACCATGATGTAAGGCTTTAGTTCATTTTATGTTGAAGTATTTTTGATAGATTTTATCTTCCTTTGTTAAGTAGATTTGAAGTAAGTTTTATCTTGTATTAAACATTACTTTAAGCATGAGACAAATGATTAAAATCTACTTCTAAATGTGAATCTTTGAATGATGAAATAACTAACTTTGTAGCTATAATAGCCTTTGATTTGCCTTATAAATAACCATATTTAATGAAATTGATTTCCATAAAGAGAGTTAGTTGATTGCTTGAAATGCCCTATAAATTACCCCCTTTCAATGAAATTAGGATTTTCATAAAAGGAAAGTAATTTATTACTTCAAAGAAAAAAGCCTTTTAAAAATGCCTCATAAATTATTCCCCTTTTATGAAATTGGGGTTTTCGTAAAGGAGAAATAACTTATTTCTTGAAAATAAAAATGTAAATCTTGAAATCCAAATCTCATTTTGAAATGTGAAAACCTATAAAACTAGAAATGGCAAAATTCCTTTAAAAACTGCAAACTTTGAATAATTTTAGAATTTTACATTTGCCTTAAAACAAATTCGAACTTGTTTTAAATTAAATTTTAAAGCTTATTCTATGAATCTATGCTTCTATTTTTTTTTGGATTTTTTATATTTTTTATATTTTATTTTGAAAACATTAAAAAAATTAAAAATACAAGGTTAGAAAAATAACGAAAAAAAATAAAATGAAACAAAAATAACATAAAATACTGCAACTCAAAATCTTCCATAGATCCTACAAACGTTAGTGTCCTGCATGAAAGCTAGCATTAAGGTGATCCAAATTCATGCAATCTAGCCTATAATGTGGTGCAATCTCCTAAGGACAAGGTGCAATACAATAAAAATGGCATACAAGTAACCATTAACATACATAAACTTGCTATGATTTCAATGTATTGCCACAAAATAGATTTTCAATAAGCTCAAAATGCAGAACACAACTCTTATTTGGCATCAATGTTGAGACTACAGTCCAGTGAGATGGAAAGAAAAATTCAAACTTATCTAGCTTTAAAGTTCCTGCCTTCATTACTGCAACTTGGTCCAAAAGTTTCCAACCCCCTCTTCACGTTTGAAAGTGCTTCTTATAATTTCTCTGTCCCATCCTATGTTTTCGTTCTTCTCTGATCTTTAAAATGCTTCCCCCCTTGGATAACCGTCACTTTATCTTTTTAACGCATTCGCTCCTTTCTCCTTATAAGCCTTAACACTTTCTTTTTTATAACATGACCATAATATGTTGTAGCATAATGTCGAGTGGCCCATTTAATATGCCTCACATAACGTAAACTGACATTGTCATTTTGGTCAAGGAATAAACGTCCCTTCGTTTGAATTTATTACAATAATGCTTTATTTCCATACGCAGGCCTCTTTTGTTTGTAACACTTCATTTTATGAAATAGCTCACCTTTCGCATGTGTTTCTTCATACCCGACGTAACCGCAATGTTGGTATTTTATTCCGGTAACATTTTAGGCAGCATGTGTATTCCTTTATAAAGGGCTTATCATGGCTCCAAAATATTTTCTATTTTGTCCTTTCACCTCCATCATCACCCTTATCTTTAATCAAACATTAATCATGCAATATTGCAATGTGTACCATCCCTTTAATATACTTTCATTAAGCCTTATGTTTACCTATACAGCGGTCTTCAATATTTGAGTGGGATGCTTCAAGAACATGTTTTGATGCTAGTGAAACTTCACTTCGACCATTCCTCATGATCCTACCATCCCTATGTGCAACTTCATTGATGGGTGGTCACTGTTGAGTGTTGTCGTGGCAACTCGATCTAGTTTTAGATATTTTAATAACAAGAACCTCCATGGCCATTGTTATTTTCAATCGCAAATCAACTCCTTGATATTTGCCAAAAATATTGAGCGCTACCACTCTGCTTCTTTGGCACTTCACCTGTCAAACCTATGACTACCTCCAAGTATGTCATATTTTTATTACATTGCCCATCAAAAAACATTATATGCCTGGTCACCACATATGCTCTATAGAATTTGCACCTTGACCTGATGCATGCTTCTTTGTAGATCTTCGCTGCATTCATAGAACCAAGAAGCCATTCTTAATTTCGAGTGCTCCCTAGAGTCCCCATCGAAGATATTTCTCAAAATGATTAAAACTAACCTTTATTATTCTATATCCAACAAATATATTTCACTTTGTTATCTCGTATCTCACTTCCCAAAATTCCTCTTTTGGCTTGGTGCTATGGCAATTGGTGTAGACATCCGTAACCTATATTTTTTTTGCACACCTGTACTCTCAACCTAGTGACTTTTGTGTCCTCGACTACTTGGCCATGCTAATCTATAGCTTTCTTCATTTGTCATCTAGTTGACAGTATAAGTCTTCCATAATACTATCAATATCAAACAAATTCTGACCTCCGTGCTTTAGTTATGCCACCATCAGCGTTACACCTTACTTACACTCAGAAATCGTGCGCTATGGTTAGTATCATCTCTACCAATATGATAAGACCAAACATTGCTTGATGAACCTTTGAGAGTTATTTCTCTATGATCCTGGATGTTTTTAAATAATATTATCTTCCCTACGATAATGTAGTTATCCCTGTGAGGCATAAGGTATCTCGACTGCCATCAATATAACAATTTCATCTTCCGAATTCATCGTTGCCTATTCCTGCAATGATGGCTTCAATAATCAACTATCTCATCTTCTATGTTTTCTATACAAACTATTTATTTCTAGTGACCTATTCCTATGTTGAAGTTTTATTCCACATTAATACCTCTTTTACTATATAATATCCTGTTGGGTACGTAGCTATGCTTGCTACCTGCTACAACTTCAGGCTAAATTGGGATTTTCATTGCCACATAATGGTGAAATATGAATGATGCCTATTGAACCAAAATAAATATATCTTCACATCACTATTTTATACGAATGTGAATCTACCATATCCTTGGTTCATCCCCTCGGGCGATACAACCACACAATGAACAACAACTACCCTTCCTCGATCTCCACTATGACTGCATTCGTCGGGTTCAGTAGAGTGGTCGTCTCCTTCGTAAATGGTCCATGAAGATAATCCACGTCATCCATCTGTATTCCCCATCAAGGTCTACATTTTCGTCACCCACGGGCCAGCGGTAGTCTTCCATGTATTGCCTTGAGTCCTTGTTCAGTATGCATATTATCTACGTTAAGACCTATATCTGCCTGATTTGAATGGAATAATCTTCAAAAGAGGTATTAAAGTGGAAAAAAATTCCAACATAAAGATCTACCCTAACATGAATGGTCTCATAACATTAAATTCAAATGTCACCACATCCTCAATATCATTTTTCACATTATCAATTTGAGTTGTCTTGTTTGTGTTGTCGTGTATGCAATTTTTACATCACTACACCCGAGCTGTGGGGTTTAAAATTAACGTCCACAAATAGCCTGCCACGTTGTTGGTCATCCGATGCTGAATCTGGTTAACGGTCCTAACATCATCGTTCCCTTTCAGGTACAAAATTTGATACCTATGTATCATATCAACCCTTATGCTGCTTCTCTAATGGTGTCGACATCGTTTTATGGTCATGTCATCACTGTTCCACTGCTTCGTCCAACCGTTGAAATATAGGAAATAAGTTTGGGTCCCCGTATTTGATGTTGTACTAGAGAATATTTATTGTCCTATGAGTTTGCCCAATCAGACAAGATGCTTCCACATTTTTCCCACATCTTGCCAACAAAGCTTCCAGGTCGTTTGTCTAGCTATTTATGCATCTCTTTGTGGTGGGGTCTGCCCTAAAATCCACTCTTCATTAGGTCTAGGTGTGGTCCCACCCAATTATCAGAATTCGTCTAGTCATCGCTCTCATAGCTTCTAATGAAACCTGCGTAGAACCATAGAATATCAAAGTTACTTTAAACCCATTAAAAGTTAAACATTAAGCTTATGTAGCATTTTATTTATACTTTTATTTTTTCATTTTTTACTTTATACTAATACTATATATATGAAACATATAGTAATGACACATTTCCTTTGTATTATATATATATATATATATATATATATATATATATATATATTTTTTTTTTTTTTTAATTTAACAATAGATTAAATCATGTTGGAAATATGAGCAAGTTTTGTTGTCATTAATGTCAAGTGTTAGTACCCAGGTGTTGTAGGTGAGTTGGAGAGGATAGGGCAATCCTCCAAGGAAGGTCCTAGGTTCAAATCTCCACCCTACCAAAAAGTTGAATTGGGTACCCAAAATCCAATTGATAATGTTGGTGCGGGCAGGGTCGGGTGTGACCCCCGAGTGACTTTGACGGTGTAGAACCCCTTGTTCGTGGTCTCTTAGACCAAGGCGGCCCCGTAGGGGGTTTTTCGCTTTAAAAAAAAAAATGTCAAGTGTCAGTATCAGTGAGCAGTGCAAGACTTGGCAAAATAGGGTGGTCAAAAGAATGGTTAAATTCTCTAGAGGAAAGGCCTAAAGAACATAATATTATAATATTTATTATTATAATATTAAGGGTTCAAAAACCATGGTTAAAGGCCCAAAGTTATTTAAAAGATTTAAGTTATTTAATATTTAAATTATTTTTTAAATAATTTAAAATTAAATATTTAAATATTTTTAAATAAAGTTTTAATTAAAGGATTGAGCACCAAATTATCAAAAGGGCCCATGGTTTATTTTTTAAGAAGATCTAAACAATAATTAAATAGTCCATAGTGGTCCAGCCACTATTTTCGTTGACCTCGATGACTATGTTGTTGTATATGGCACCGATGTCATAGAACACCATATGTCAATGTTTTTTTATATAAGCCACACCATATACTTAAGGACATTGGCTAAGGAATGATTGGTAATTTTTGAAGTAGTGAAAAAATTGAAGTGCATTCGTGTTTTCAATCGAGAGAAGGTCACCGTCGTCGATATTTAAATTTTGATGAGCTAAGATTTTGGATGTAATAATCAATGAAATTATTTTCGATGCTATGTTTACGAATATGATTGTTATCCGAAGAAGAGAAGTAAACTGGAATGGGTTTTAATGGCTAGAAATCATTGTTGAGGGAAGAGTGAATGCAATGAAAATATGAGCGCACGATTTCGAAGGTAGAAGGAAAAACCTACAGTGTATTTCATGAGGCAATTAAAAACCAGAGATGCAAAAGAGATGAGTGGCTGGTTTTTGGTGACGTGGCAGTGTACAGTGGTATCACAAATTTCAAAGAAAATAATTGAAATGAATAAATACATTATTGTACCTTATTGATCTCATACATCAAGGCAGAGCAGTTGGTTGTTGGAGGTACTACAATCTATGACTTCTAGAGTTCGATTCGTTGTAAGAAATATTTGGTTGCTTGAAATGTCCTTGGCATAAGGTATGCTCCACATTTTAATATTTGAATATTATAATTAAAAAAGGAAGTCAGGAGTTATAAGGTTGTAGTTTCATTATTTTGTGAAAAGGGTTTGAATATTATATTTAAAAATGGAGTCGGGAGTTATAAGGCTATAGTTTCATTATTTTGAAATGTCCTTGGCATAAGGTATGCTCCACATTTTAATATTTGAATATTATAATTAAAAAAGGAAGTCAGGAGTTATAAGGTTGTAGTTTCATTATTTTGTGAAAAGGGTTTGAATATTATATTTAAAAATGGAGTCGGGAGTTATAAGGCTATAGTTTCATTATTTTGTGAAAAGGGTTTGAGAGTTTGAAAGTTATATCTTAGAGTTTTGGAGTTAAAAGGAACCATAGGAATATTATTACTTTGCTTGAGTAAGTAAATAATTTGTTAGATTGGAACCTAATTTTTTAAGCTTGGAGATTATAAGATATAATTAAGACTTGTTATTTTTGTGAAAAATAATTATTGGGAAATATTCAAGTGATATTTTTGAGAAAGATTTGTGACATCTAAGTATTGAGATTGTCAAAGAGATTGAGTGTGTTTAAAGCAGGTTTTGAGGTCAATTCTTCATCAAACAAAAGGTATGGGCACATCTTCATTGTGAGTGATTGTTGGATGTTGTGAATGCTATGTTGGAATGAAAAGGATTGTTTGATAAAATTGTCGAAAATATTGAGTGAGTCTTCTTATGCATAATTAGGGTTTATGCAAGATCATGAGTATCATTGTTATGTGAGATTGTTTGATAAGCATTGTTGAAAATAATTGAGTGAGAGTTCATATGCTTGGACAAGGGTTTGTAAGCAAGGAGTGTTTCATTGAGTGATTGATTGAGTGGAGTTGATTGGGCCTAGTTAATTGGAAGTGTTGATTAGAATTTCAAGTTCTATGAAACAAATTGTTCTATATTCTGAATTGATTTGAATAAGATTTTTGGAAATTATTGAGTGTTTGTGAGTGTGAAGCATATTGAGTCTCTAACAATTCTCTATATGTTTATGTGGTAAAAATAAATATTGAAAGTGATTGACTATTGTTGTGAGTGTGAAGCATATTGAGTCTCTAACAATTCTCTATATGTTTATGTGAGATTGAACTAGATTTTGTGTGAAACTTGTTGGTGTGATTGAAGAGGATTTTGTGATAGATTGAGTTGTGTTGAGTAAGATTTTGTGGAAACTTACAATATAGATTTGAGGTAAGTCTTGGTGAAGACTTGTTGGGCAGATTGGACAAGTTCTAGTGAGGACTTGTTGAGCAGATCTGAGGTAAGTCTTGATGAAGACTTGTTGAGTACATTGGACAAGTTCTATAAAGGACTTGTGGACATATTAGTGTGATATTTTGTGGAAGCTTACAATACATATTTGAGACAAGTCTTTGACTTGTCAGTACATTTTATTGATTAATTTATTCAAACCTTGAGTTAAGGTTTGGGGCAGATCTAGCAGAGTTGATTTGTGATTGAGTCAAGCTTTGTGTTAAGTCTTGAGGATAGATTTGTACTAGACCAAAGGATTGTGTTTAGTGTATATTTGAGGATAGATATTAAGTAGATTTTTTTTAGACCGAAGGACTATATTTAGTGCAAATTTAAGTATAGATATTGAGCAAATTTATGCTAGACCAAAGTACTAAGTGTGAGACAAGCAAAGTCTCCCCAAGATCGAAGAATGCTCCACAAGATCAATCACACATAAAATAGGTAAACCCACAACACAAATATTGAGTGGTAAAACCCTACTTCAAATGAAGAAGGGAAACATCCACTATGAAGCTCACTATATTACTCAATGATTCAACAGTACAAGAATGCTTCAATGTTATGCAACAATATGCATCAACATAAACTACAACACAAGTCAATATGACAAGATATGATAAGATATGATAATATGTAGTAGAAAACACCCCTATTTAAAGAGAAGTTTTTCTACTACAACCCTAAATCTTATCACAATCTATCAAATATTAGAAAGTGCTTTAGTTACTTTCTAATTTTATCACAATCTAATCTTTGAGATATGTGATAAGTGGCATCTATCAAATATTAGAAAGTGATTAGTTACTTTCTAATATTTGCTAGAAAAGGGAAATAACTTTTTTCCAAGAAATTAAATATTCCTAGCACCCTTATTTTATTTATTAATTGGGTGGAAATATTTTTACATAAAATAGAATTATTTTCTAATTCAAATATTATTCTTTAGACTTTATATTTTAGTCTAAGAATAATTTACACAATGTTGCATTACATATTCCAACACTCCCCCTTAATGCAATATTGGGGAAAGGAATTATGAGACAAAGAAACATTCTCCCCCTAAAGATACAAACGGGGATGAGAATCAAATGAGTAATATAGTTACAATGAGCTTCTATGACCAAGAATGGTCTACAATAAGGCACCAATACAAAATGGGCCAAAATGAGACTGCAAGCCCCCAACGGAGTAGCTTCAGATACAAGCAGCTTACAAAGCCATCCATCAACCACAAGTGGTTGCAAATGACAAGAAGAAAACATCACAAGGGTGTCTTCAGTAAGCCTGCAAAATCCCAAACGAAAGTACCTGCAAGCTACAAGCAGCTCAACATAAGATCAGTTAGATACATCATCATAAATATATTCACCACAACATATATGAATATCCAAAGATGATAACAAAACTGATCTAACAAATAGTGAACTATAAGTCATCACAAAAATATGCCAAGCCATACTTATAGTCACGTGCTATATAGTTGATCAAAAAATATCATGTACAAAGTTGCATAAAGCAAACAAGGAGTACCATGATAATGCAAACTCTAAAGTACCATGTACAAAAGTAGCACAAGGCTAACAAAAAAGTACCATGTACAAGAGTTGCATAAGGTATATGAAAATAATAAAGTGTGCACACCGGTTGCATAAAGCCAACCATAAAATATCATGTACAAAAGTAGCATAAATGCTAACAATAAAGTACCATGATAAACCAATTGCATAATGCCAACTACATAAAAAAACATGTACAAAGTTGCACAAGGCAACAAGAAAGTACCATGTAAAAGAGTCACATAAAGCAATTGCATCATATACCATAATTGCACAATGCCATCTACAAAGTAACATGTACAAAAGTTGCACAAGGCAAACAAGAAAGTACCATGTTCAAAAGAGATGCAAAAAGCAATTATACCACCAAATATCAACTCATATATAGCACAAAACACCTCATAAGGATGAAGTTGTCATCACACAAGTGTAACTACACTTCATTCCCCCTTGAGGACAACTTCACCAAACCAAGTGAGTCCCTCAGCTTACAAAATTGCTCCTTGGGAAGAGGTTTGGTGAACAAATCAACAGAATTAGAAGATGATGGGCAATACTCCAATTGAATAGTCCCATCCAATACCTTCTCTCTAATAAAATGGGCTTGGATTTCAACATGCTTTGTCCTTTGATGCATTACAATATTTTTAGCCAAGGCAATAGCTGATTGATCATCATGAAAGATAATCATGAACTACTATAACCATCTTGCAATAAACAACTATAACCATATTGCAATTGAATAAACCAAGATCAACTTGCAATAGATTAACTTGCAATAAGAAGGTAACTAACCATAACAATCATCTTGCAACAAAATAAACTAACTTGAATTGAACCATAAAACATTTATTAAATGTTAGATAGTCAATAAGTTAGTAAGTTAGTGTTCATTTTAGGTTTTGCTATAGCCTAATGAATTGCCAATTCATCTCACCCAAGGTCAACCAAGCTACCCAAAAGGGTACGGGTACGAGGACCCGAAAAGGACTTGCTACCGATAGAGCGGATTCTTTTGGATTCAATAGGTGTTTAGCAAATATAAACTGTGTTGCAAGATTAAGTAAATTTTAATCAAATACTAAAGTTGTGGTTAGGAAGTTGATTCATTTTTAACCTTCTTGATTAATATGAAAATTAGTAAATTGCAAGTTAGTTGGTTAGTAGATTGTTTAGTAGCAAGTTAGTAGTTAGATTAGTTGAGATGCAAAATGTAAGAAAGATGAACAAGAGATAGTGGAGACACAAAGCTAAACACAAATACACACACACTCTCTCTCTCTCTCTTCTCTCTCTCTCTCACTCTCACTTTCATTCTCTTTTACTTTCATAATGAGAGATACAAGTTACATTAATTTAGAGTATGCTTCAAGCAAATACTGGAGAGAGATTAGAAGAAATTAATAAAAATAGGGGAAGAGAGTGAAAAAGTTGATCCGAAATTGCCTTGTATACTCCAAAACATACTTGGATAACCTTGCAAAACAAGCAAACTCACAAACAACCATTGTTAATGTGAGACAAAAAAATTATATTTTAAGGAGAATAATAATAATTTTTAATACAAAAAATTGCTTAAAAAATGCAATTAAATTAATAAAATTTATTTTATTAATAAAAAAAATGGCATGAAAAAGTTTAATGATTTTTATAAAGCAAAACTTTTTCAAAAAAATAAAACTGTTTTTTTTTATATAAAGCAAAACTATTTTTTTTTATTTAAAAAAACAAAACTATTTTTTTTATAAAGCAAAACTGTTTTTTTTTTTTAAACAAAAATATTTTTTTTTATAAAGCAAAACTATTTTTTTTTTTTTAAACAAAATTGTTTTATATATATATATATAGCCAACTGTTTTTTTTTAATAAATAAAAAAATGACTATATATGGAAATAAGGGTTTTTGGGTCTTTCGGACGCAACCATGGGGTCCGTTTGGCTCCAAAACCCTTTCATAAAAAGCTTAATGGGTTTTTCACCTCAAATGATTGAAGACACTTGATGGAGATCCCAACCGCTTTAATACCAAATGTGAGACAAGCAAAGTCTCCCCAAGATCGAAGAATGCTCCACAAGATCAATCACACATAAAAGAGGTAAACCCACAACACCAATATTGAGTGGTAAAACCCTACTTCAAATGAAGAAGGGAAACATCCACTATGAAGCTCACTATATTACTCAATGATTCAACAATACAAGAATGCTTCAATGTTATGCAACAATATGCATCAACATAAACTACAACACAAGTCAATATGACAAGATATGATAAGATATGATAATATGTAGTAGAAAACACCCCTATTTAAAGAGAAGCTTTTCTACTACAACCCTAAATCTTATCACAATCTATCAAATATTAGAAAGTGCTTTAGTTACTTTCTAATTTTATCACAATCTAATCTTTGAGATATGTGATAAGTGGCATCTATCAAATATTAGAAAGTGATTAGTTACTTTCTAATATTTTCTAGAAAAAGGAGAATAACTTTTTCCCAAGAAATTAAATATTCCTAGCACCCTTATTTTATTTATTAATTGGGTGGGAATATTTTTACATAAGATAGAATTATTTTCTAATTCAAATATTATTCTTTAGACTTTATATTTTAGTCTAAGAATAATTTACACAATGTTGCATTACATATTCCAACACTCCCCCTTAATGCAATATTGGGGAAAGGAATTATGAGACAAAGAAACATTCTCCCCCTAAAGATACAAACGGAGGATGAGAATCAAATGAGTAATATAGTTACAATGAGCTTCTATGACCAAGAATGGTCTACAATAAGGCACCAATACAAAATGGGCCAAAATGAGACTGCAAGCCCCCAACGGAGTAGCTTCGGATACAAGCAACTTACAAAGCCATCCATCAACCACAAGTGGTTGCAAATGACAAGAAGAAAACATCACAAGGGTGTCTTCAGTAAGCCTGCAAAATCCCAAATGGAAGTACCTGCAAGCTACAAGCAGCTCAACATAAGATCAATTAGATACATCATCATAAATATATTCACCACAACATATATGAATATCCAAAGATGATAACAAAACTGATCTAACAAATAGTGAACTATAAGTCATCACAAAAAGATGCCAAGCCATACTTATAGTCACGTGCTATATAGTTGATCAAAAAATATCATGTACAAAGTTGCATAAAGCAAACAAGGAGTACCATGATAATGCAAACTCTAAAGTACCATGTACAAAAGTAGCACAAGGCTAACAAAAAAGTACCATGTATAAGAGTTGCATAAGGTATATGAAAATAATAAAGTGTGCACACCGGTTGCATAAAGCCAACCATAAAATATCATGTACAAAAGTAGCATAAATGCTAACAAGAAAGTACCATGATAAACCAATTACATAATGCCAACTACATAAAAACATGTACAAAGTTGCACAAGGCAACAAGAAAGTACCATGTAAAAGAGTCGCATAAAGCAATTGCATCATATACCATAATTGCACAATGCCATCTACAAAGTAACATGTACAAAAGTTGCACAAGGCAAACAAGAAAGTACCATGTTCAAAAGAGATGCAAAAAGCAATTATACCACCAAAGATCAACTCATATATAGCACAAAACACCTCATAAGGATGAAGTTGTCATCACACAAGTGTAACTACACTTCATTCCCCCTTGAGGACAACTTCACCAAACCAAGTGAGTCCCTCAGCTTACAAAACTGCTCCTTGGGAAGAGGTTTGGTGAACAAATCATCAGAATTAGAAGATGATGGGCAATACTCCAACTGAATAGTCCCATCCAATACCTTCTCTCTGATAAAATGGGCTTGGATTTCAACATGCTTTGTCCTTTGATGCATTACAAGATTTTTAGCCAAGGCAATAGCTGATTGATCATCATGAAAGATAATCATGAACTACTATAACCATCTTGCAATAAACAACTATAACCATATTGCAATTGAATAAACCAAGATCAACTTACAATAGATTAACTTGCAATAAGAAGGTAACTAACCATAACAATCATCTTGCAACAAAATAAACTAACTTGAATTGAACCATAAAACATTTGTTAAATGTTAGATAGTCAATAAGTTAGTAAGTTAGTGTTCATTTTAGGTTTTGCTATAGCCTAATGAATTGCCAATTCATCTCACCCAAGGTCAACCAAGCTACCCAAAATGGTACAGGTACGAGGACCCGAAAAGGACTTGCTACCGATAGAGCGGATTCTTTTGGATTCAATAGGTGTTTAGCAAATATAAACTGTGTTGCAAGATTAAGTAAATTTTAATCAAATACTAAAGTTGTGGTTAGGAAGTTGATTCATTTTTAACCTTCTTGATTAATATGAAAATTAGTAAATTGCAAGTTAGTTGGTTAGTAGATTGTTTAGTAGCAAGTTAGTAGTTAGATTAGTTGAGATGCAAAATGTAAGAAAGATGAACAAGAGATAGTGGAGACACAAAGCAAAACACAAATACACACTCTCTCTCTCTCTCTCTCTCTCTCTCTCACTCTCACTTTCATTCTCTTTTACTTTCATAATGAGAGATACAAGTTACATTAATTTAAAGTATGCTTCAAGCAAATACTGGAGAGAGATTAGAAGAAATTAATAAAAATAGGGGAAGAGAGTGAAAAAGTTGATCAAAAATTGCCTTGTATACTCCAAAACATACTTGGATAACCTTGCAAAACAAGCAAACTCACAAACAACCATTGTTAATGTGAGACAAAGAAATATTGCATTTTAAGAAAAATAATAATAATTTTTAAAACAAAAAATTGCTTAAAAAAATGCAATTAAATTAATAAAATTTATTTTATTAATAAAAAAAAATGGCATGAAAAAGTTTAAAGATTTTTATAAAGCAAAACTTTTTCAAAAAAATAAAACTGTTTTTTTTTTATAAACAAAATTGTTTTTTTTTTTTTTTAACAAAACTATTTTTTTTATAAAGCAAAACTGTTTTTTTTTTTTAAACAAAACTATTTTTTTTAATAAAGCAAAACTGTTTTTTTTTAAACAAAACTGTTTATATATATATATATAGCCGATTGTTTTTTTTTAATAAATAAAAAAATAACTATATATGGAAATAGGGGTTTTTGGGTCTTTCGGACGCAACCATGGGGTCCGTTTGGCTCCAAAAACCTTTTTAGCAAAAGCTTAATGGGTTTTTTACCTCAAATGATTGAAGACACTTGATGGAGATTCTAATCGCTTTGATACCAAAAGTGAGACAAGCAAAGTCTCCCCAAGATCGAAGAATGCTCCACAAGATCAATCACACATAAAAAAAAAAACCACAACACCAATATTGAGTGGTAAAACCCTACTTCAAATGAAGAGAAACATCCACTATGAAGCTCACTATATTACTCAATGATTCAAAAATACAAGAATGCTTCAATGTTATGCAACAATATGCATCAACATAAACTACAACACAAGTCAATATGACAAGATATGATAAGATATGATAATATGTAGTAGAAAACACCCCTATTTAAAGAGAAGCTTTTCTACTACAACCCTAAATATTATCACAATCTAATCTTATCACAATCTATCAAATATTAGAAAGTGTTTTAGTTACTTTCTAATTTTATCACAATCTAATCTTTGAGATATGTGATAAGTGGCATCTATCAAATATTAGAAAGTGATTAGTTACTTTCTAATATTTTCTAGAAAAGGGAAATAACTTTTTCCCAAGAAATTAAATATTCCTAGCACCCTTATTTTATTTATTAATTGGGTGGGAATATTTTTACATAAAATAGAATTATTTTCTAATTCAAATATTATTCTTTAGACTTTATATTTTAGTCTAAGAATAATTTACACAATGTTGCATTACATATTCCAACACTCCCCCTTAATGCAATATTGGGAAAAGGAATTATGAGACAAAGAAACATTCTCCCCCTAAAGATACAAACGGGGATGAGAATCAAATGAGTAATATAGTTATAATGAGCTTCTATGACCAAGAATGGTCTACAATAAGGCACCAATAAAAAATGGGCCAAAATGAGACTGCAAGCCCCCAACGGAGTAGCTTCAGATACAAGCAACTTACAAAGCCATCCATCAACCACAAGTGGTTGCAAATGACAAGAAGAAAACATCACAAGGGTGTCTTCAGTAAGCCCGCAAAATCCCAAACGAAAGTACCTACAAGCTACAAGCAACTCAACATAAGATCAATTAGATACATCATCATAAATATATTCACCATAACATATATGAATATCCAAAGATGATAACAAAACTGATCTAACAAATAGTGAACTATAAGTTATCACAAAAAAATGCCAAGCCATACTTATAGTCACGTGCTATATAGTTGATCAAAAAATATCATGTACAAAGTTGCATAAAGCAAACAAGGAGTACCATGATAATGCAAACTCTAAAGTACCATGTACAAAAGTAGCACAAGGCTAACAAAAAAGTACAATGTACAAGAGTTGCATAAGGTATATGAAAATAATAAAGTGTGCACACCGGTTGCATAAATCCAACCATAAAATATCATGTACAAAAGTAGCATAAATGCTAACAATAAAGTACCATGATAAAACAATTGCATAATGCAAACTACATAAAAAAACATATACAAAGTTGCACAAGGCAACAAGAAAGTACTATGTAAAAGAGTCACATAAAGCAATTGCATCATATACCATAATTGCACAATGCCATCTACAAAGTAACATGTACAAAAGTTGCACAAGGCAAAAAAAAAAGTACCATGTTCAAAAGAGATGCAAAAAACAATTATACCACCAAATATCAACTCATATATAGCAAAAAACACCTCATAAGGATGAAGTTGTCATCACACAAGTGTAACTACACTTCATTCCCCCTTGAGGACAACTTCACCAAACCAAGTGAGTCCCTCAACTTACAAAATTGCTCCTTGGGAAGAGGTGTGGTGAACAAATCATCAGAATTAGAAGATGATGGGCAATACTCCAACTGAATAGTCCCATCCAATACCTTCTCTCTAATAAAATGGGCTTGGATTTCAACATGCTTTGTCCTTTGATGCATTACAAGATTTTTAGCCAAGGCAATAGTTGATTGATCATCATGAAAGATAATCATGAACTACTATAACCATCTTGCAATAAACAACTATAACCATATTGCAATTGAATAAACCAAGATCAACTTGCAATAGATTAACTTGCAATAAGAAGGTAACTAACCATAACAATCATCTTGCAACAAAATAAACTAACTTGAATTGAATCATAAAATATTTATTAAATGTTAGATAGTCAATAAGTTAGTAAGTTAGTGTTCATTTTAGGTTTTGCTATAGCCTAATGAATTGCCAATTCATCTCACCCAAGGTCAACCAAGCTACCCAAAAGGGTACGGGTATGAGGACCCAAAAATGACTTGCTACCGATAGAGTGGATTCTTCTAGATTCAATAGGTGTTTAGCAAATATAAACTGTGTTGCAAGATTAAGTAAATTTTAATCAAATACTAAAGTTGTGGTTAGGAATTTGATTCATTTTTAACTTTCTTTATTAATATGAAAATTATAAATTGTAAGTTAGTTGATTAATAGATTGTTTAGTAGCAAGTTAGTAGTTAGATTAGTTGAGATGCAAAATGTAAGAAAGATGAACAAGAGATAGTGGAGACACAAAGAAAAACACAAATACACACTCTCTCTCTCTCTCTTTCTCTCTCTCTCACACTCTCACTTTCATTCTCTTTTACTTTCATAATGAGAGATACAAGTTACATTAATTTACAGTATGCTTCAAGCAAATACTGGAGAGAGATTAGAAGAAATTAATAAAAATAGGGGAAGAGAGTGAAAAAGTTGATCCGAAATTGCTTTGTATACTCCAAAACATACTTGGATAACCTTGCAAAACAAACAAATTCACAAACAACCATTGTTAATGTGAGACAAAAAAATATTGCATTTTAAGAAAAATAATAATAATTTTTAATACAAAAAATTACTTAAAAAAATGCAATTAAATTAATAAAATTTATTTTATCAATAAAAAAAATGGCATGAAAAACTTTTTCAACAAAATAAAACTGTTTTTTTTTAATATAAAGCAAAACTTTTTTTTTTTTTTAAAACAAAACTATTTTTTTTTATAAAGCAAAACTGTTTTTTTTTTAAAACAAAACTATTTTTTTTTATAAAACAAAACTGTTTTTTTTTTTAAAACAAAACTGTTTTTTTTTTATAAAGCAAAACTGTTTATATATATATATATATATAGCCAACTATTTTTTTTTTAATAAATAAAAAAATACCTATATATGGAAATAAGGGTTTTTGGGTCTTCCGGACGCAACCATGGGGTCCGTTTGGCTCCAAAAACCTTTTCAGCAAAATCTTAAAGGGTTTTTCACCTCAAATGATTGAAGACACTTGATGGAGATTTCAATCGCTCTGATACCAAATGTGAGACAAGCAAAGTCTCCCAAGATCGAAGAATGCTCAACAAGATCAATCACACATAAAAGAGGTAAACCCACAACACAAATATTGAGTGGTAAAACCCTACTTCAAATGAAGAAGAGAAACATCCACTATGAAGCTCACTATATTACTCAATGATTCAACAATACAAAAATGCTTCAATGTTATGCAACAATATGCATCAACATAAACTACAACACAAGTCAATATGACAAGATATGATAATATGTAATAAAAAACACCCCTATTTAAAGAGAATTTTTCTACTACAACCTTAAGTCTTATCACAATCTAATATTATCATAATCTATCAAATATTAGAAAGTGCTTTAATTACTTTTTAATTTTATCACAATCTAATCTTTGAGATATGTGATAAGTGACATCTATCAAATATTAGAAAGTGATTAGTTAATTTCTAATATTTGCTAGAAAAGATAAATAACTTTTTCTCAAGAAATTAAATATTCCTAGCACCCTTATTTTATTTATTAATTGGGTGGGAATATTTTTACATAAAATAGAATTATTTTCTAATTCAAATATTATTCTTTAGACTTTATATTTTAGTCTAAGAATAATTTACACAATGTTGCATTACATATTTCAACACTAAGTTTAGTGTATATTTGAGGACAGATACTGAGCAGATTTGTGCTAGACCAAAGGATTATGTTTAGTGCATATTTGATGATAGATATTGAGTATATTTATGCTAGACCAAAGGATTGTGTTTAGTGTAGATCAAAGACAAAGATTGAGTATATTTGTGCTAGATCAAAGGATTGTGTTTAGTGTAGATTTGAGACAAAGCTAAGAGCAAGCTTTGGAGGTGATAAATTATAGAGGATAATAGTCTCTAGTGGATAAAGGTTCATTATCCAGGGCAGTGAAGACAAGTCTTTTGAGTGAGGGTAGGAGTCTTTAGTGGATAGATATCCATAAGCTAGTGCAGTGGAGGTAACAGTTCTTCTAGAAGATCACCAGCTAGAGCAAAGGTGATTGGTGTCTCCTATGGATAGAGATCCACGAACTTGATAAGGGGACTGGTATCTCCTTTGGATAGAAGTCCATAAACATTGTAATAAGAAAAGGTTTCCCAAGATATTTGTTGATAAAATATTAGTGAAATATTTTCTCTGTGGAATAGCGCACATTGGGTAAACCACATTAAATTGGTGTCTTTATTGTGTGTGATGATTTGTGCATTGCTTTGGTTACTGTTGTTGATATTTCTATTGATATATTGCATTATATTATTTGGGAAATAAAAAGTAAAAAGTGATCTTATACTGTTCACCCCCCTCTCAGTATAAGCTTGTATTCTTTAATTTGTATCAGAGTTGGTTCCTTCGAAAAAGGTTTGATAGCCTAAAGGAAGATCTTACAAGAACACAAATGGCAAAGAAAGGCAAAAGTAGAACCATGAGACACAAGAAGAAAAGAACACACATGGTCATGAAATAAAATGAAGATGAATTTAATGTTGTTTTGGGAGAAGAAATGAAAATAGATTCAAGAGATGAATCAAGGAGTGGAGAAAAGGCCAAATTGATAAAGTTATGTACTAGATGTAGGAAGATAGGTCACCATGCATCATATTGTCCATAAGAAGGTGAATAATATTTTTTTTGTGGTCAAATTGGTCATGATGCAGGTTATTGCAATGGGTTTAGTAGCGGTGAAGATGAAGATGATAATTTCAGAATTGAAGTCTTAAAGGATGGTTCAAAAAAGGAGATTTTAAAAAGGTATGGTTGAATAGTCAAAGGTAAAAGATCTAGAATGTGAAAGACTTATTTTTGATCTTGAAGAATTAAAAATGGAGAACTCAGGATTAAGGTTTCAAGCTCAAGAAGATGAGAAAGCAAAATCAAAGTTTCTACAAGAGCTCACTAACTTCAAAATTAAGATTGAAGCAGAAAGGAAAATTGAAGAAGGCATGGCTGAAAAATTAAAGATAAAAAATCTAGAGTTTGAAAATTTAGAACATGAGATAGTTTCACTAAGAATAGAAGTGAAAGACTCTAAGGACAAGCTACACAAGGTTGAGAAAAATTTCAAATCTTTGGATAGGATTATCAGTGAACAAAGATCATTAGTCACCAAGACAAGACTTAATTTTGAAGAAGAACAAGGGAAATAGGAAGTCAAAAAAGGAGAGTCAAGCTCAAGCACAAAATAAGAAGAAGTTTTAGAAGAAGAGAGTGTAAGATAAAGTGAGACTTCTAGCGATAATTTATAAAATAGAAATATCAATAGGGAAAGGAACAATGCACAAATGAGAAAAAATGGAACAAGAAACAACTCAGGGAAGAAGAGACTAAGAGACCAATGGGATCAAGGTAAGGTTTCTTCAATGGATGATGCTTCTCATGTCCAAGGTTTGGGCACAAGGCTACATAGTGTAGGACACATGAAATATAGGAATATGTAAATTTCAAAAATAGGTAGCTTTTTCAAGGGTATTGCTACACTTGTAATCGGTTTGGTCACAAGACATTAAATTGCAAGGTTCATAATAAGAATAGATATGGCTTCACCAGGAGGAACTACAAGTCATTTGCACCTTCAAGGAATCATAACATTAAGTGTTATAAATGTAATAATGTTGGGCATATATAAAGGTGGTGTAGAACAAAATTTCCAGGTCTTCCAAGGATAAGTAAGAAAGAGGATTCTCAAAAGGTTCAGAAAGGCATGACTTCAAAGGTATGGAAAGAGAAATTTGACAAAGGAAAAGAGCATTGCATGATGGGAGTAGAGATACTCCCACCCCAGAATTAACCAGATCAAGAGAGGAGGTGGGGGAGGGGCTAAGCTAAGAGTCTCATTTTTAGCCCTAAGCCCCAAAGGTGACCCTTTGCCATTTATATCAAAGGGGGAGATATTTGAGTTAGGGGGAGAGCATTCAATCAGGGAAGCAGTTTCTCAGGGGGAGAAGAATTGAAATCAAGTGTTTTGGAAATTTGATGCCATCAATGACAAAGGGGGAGATTGTTGGAAATATGAGCAAGTTTTGTTGTCATTGATGTCAAGCATCAGTATCAATGATCAATGCAGGACTTGGAAAAAGAGATTGGTTAAAAGAATGGTTAAATTCTCTCGAGGAAAGGCCTAAAGAACATAATATTATAATATTTTTATTATAATATTAAGGGTTCAAAAACCATGGTTAAAGGTCCAAAGTTATTTAAAATATTTAAGTTATATAATATTTAAATTATTTTAAATAATTTAAAATTAAATATTTTAATACTTTTAAATTAAGTATTGAGCGCCAAATTATCCAAAGGGCCCATGGTTCATTTTTTAAGAAGATATAAACAATAATTAAATAGTCCATAGTGGGCCAGCCACTATTTTCATTGACCCCAATGACTATGTTGTTGTATATGGCACCAACGTCATAGAACACCATATGTCGATGTTTTTTTTAGATAAGCCACACCATATACTTAAGGACATGGGCTAAGGAATGATTGGTAATTTTTGAAGTAGTGAAAAAATTGAAGTGCATTCATGTTTGCAATCGAGAGAAGGTCACCGTCGTCAAGATTTAAATGTCGATCAGCTAAGGTTTTGAATGTAATAATCAATGAATTTATTTTTTATGTTGACTATACGAATATGATTGTTATCTGGAGAGATTAGTAAATTAGCACATGTTTCAATGGCTAGCAATAAATTTTGAGGGAAGAGTGAATGCAGTAAAAATCTGAGCGCACGATTTTGAAGGCAGAAGGAAAAACCTATAATGCATTCCACGAGGCAATTAAAAACTAGAGATGAAAAATAGACGAGTGACTAGTTTTTGGTGATGTGGCAGTGTACAGTGGTATCGCTAGCTTCGAGGAAAATAGTTGAAAGGAATAAATACATTATTGGCCCCTGTTGATCTCATCCATCGAGGTAGAGCAGTGGTTGTTGGAGGTACTAGGATCTGTGATGTCCAGAGTTCGATTCGTTGTAAGAAATATTTGGTTGCTTGAAGTGTCCTTGGCATAAGGTATGCTCCATGTTTAAATATTTTAATATTATATTTAAAAAATGGACTTAGGAGTTATAAGGCTATAGTTTAATTATTTTGTGAAAAGGGTTTGAGAGTTTGAAAGTTATATCTTAGAATTTTGGAGTTAAAAGGAACCATAAGAATATTATAACTTTACTTGAGTAAGTAAATGATTTGTTAGATTGGAACCTAATTTTTTAAGCTTGGGGATTATAAGATATAATTAAGACTTGTTATTTAACTTGAAAAATAATTATTGGGAAATATTCAAGTGATGTTTTTAGAAATATTTATGATATATAACCATTGATATTGTCAAAGAGATTGAGTGTGTTTAAAGTAGGTTTTGAGGTCAATTTTCCATTAAACAAAAGGTATGGGCACATCTTCCTTGTGAGTGATTGTTGGATGTTGTGAATTCTAAGTTGGAGTGGAAAGGGTTGTTTGATAAGCATTTTTGGAAATGTTGAGTGAGTCTTCTTGTGTATAATCAGCGTTTGTGCAAGATCATAAGTATTATTTTTATGTGAGATTGTTTGATAAGCATTGTTGAAAATAATTGAGTGAGTGTTCATATGCTTGGACTAGGTTTTGTAAGCAAGGAGTGTTTCATTGAGTGATTGATTGAGTGGAGTTGATTGAGCCTAGTCAGTTGGAAGTGTTGATTAGAAGTTCAAGTTCTGTGAAACAAATTGTTCTATATTTTGAATTGATTTGAGAAAGAGTTTTGGAAGTGATTGAGTGTTTGTGAGTGTGAATCATATTGAGTCTCTAAGAATTATCTATATGTTTCTATGGTAAAAATAAAGATTGAAAGTGATTGAGCATTGTTGTGAGTGTGAAGTATATTGAGTCTCTAACAATTCTCTATATGTTTCTATGAGATTAAACTAGATTATGTGTTATACTAGTTTGTGTGATTGAAGAGGATTTTGTGATAGATTGAGTTATGTTGAGTAAGATTTTGTGGAATCTTACAATGCATATTTGAGGTAAGTCTTGGTGAAGACTTTTTGGGCATATTGGACAAGTTCTAGTGAGGACTTGTTGAGCATATTTGAGGTAAGTCTTGGTGAAGACTTATTGAGAAGATTGAACAAGTTCTAGAAGGGACTTGTGGACAGATTAGTGTGAGATTTTGTGGAAGCTTACAATACATATTTGAGACAAGTCTTTGAGAAGACTTGTGAGAAGAGTTGATTAATTTATTTTTTCAAACCTTGAGTTAAGGTTTGGGGTAGATCTAGCAGAGTTGATTTGTGATTGAGTGAAGCTTTGTGTTAATTATTGAGGATAGATTTGTGCTAGACCAAAGGACTATGTTTAGTGTAAATTTGAGGATAGATATTGAGCAAATTTGTGCTAGACCGAAGGACTATGTTTAGTGCCTATTTGAGGACAAATATTGAGCAAATTTTTGCTAGATCGAAGGACTATGTTTAGTACAGATCTGAGGACAGATATTGAGCAAATTTGTGCTATATTGAAGGGCTATGTTTAGTGTATATTTGAGGATAGATATTGAGTAGATTTGTGCTAGATCAAAGGATTGTGTTTGGTGCAGATAAGAGATAGAGATTAAGCAGATTTATGCTAGATCGAAGGACTATATTTAGTGCATATTTGAAATAGAATTGAGAGTAAGCTTTGGAGGTGACAAAGTATAGAGGATAATAGTCTCCAGTGGATAGAGGTCCATTAGCCATGGTAGTGAAGACAAGTCTTCTGAGTGAGGGCAGGAGTCTTAAGTTGATATAGATCCATATGCCAGTGTAGTGGAGGTAGAAATTCTTCTAGAAGATCACCAACCAAAGAAAAGGAGATTGGTGTTTCCTATGGATAGAGATCCATGAACTTGATTAGGGGATTGATATCTCCTTTGGATAGAGATCCATAAACATTGTAATAGGGAAATGTTTCCCAAGAGATTTGTTGAGAAAATATTAGTGAAATATTTTCTCCATGGAGTAGCCCACATTGGGTGAACCACATTAAATTAGTGTCTCTATTGTGTGTGATGATTTGTGCATTGCTTTGGTTACTACTGTTGATATTATAATTTATATATTGCATTATATTATTTAGGAAAGAAAAATTAAAAAGTGATATTATATTGTTCACCCCCCCTCTTAGTATAAGCTTGTGTTCTTCAAATCAATAAATTATAAAAAAACTGATTTCATCAATTTCAAAGGTTAGAAATTAAAATTAATCACAACTTAGAAATGAAATCAATTAGAAATAATATAATTGAAATGATTTAAATCTAAAAAATACAATAGAAGCTAAATCAAATGAAACTAATCCTACCAAACCAACCGAAATTGACACTCAAAAACAAGAAAGCTTCCCAAAAATAAAAAAATTAAGGTGGGTCTCCAAATTTGGGGCTAGTTGTGGAAAGGCCACAACAAATGGTGACTCTACTGGGAAATTCTCCCTTGCATTTCGGGTGAAGAACCCAGAATCTATGGTTCTAAAAACAAACAAATCAAGGATTAGAAAGACAAACATCTAGCAATATCCTAGAAGATGGGGTAGATGGCTTCAAACTAAAACATATGAACCCTTTTGCTTTAGCTAAATGTGTGAAAGTGGCTTCATTTTAGCATTCCTAAAATCATTCAAATTTTGTCACTTGTTTTGCATTAGGCTAAAAAAATATTACTTGTCAAAGAATGTGCCTTTGCATTGCTCCACAGCCAGCCAGACATTTATAGCCCCAATGGAGATGACCCAACTCACTCAGATATTAGATTAAATTTTTATTTGCTTCTTTCATAGACATCGATCCACTGCCAGCCAAGCGTCTATAGCCCCGGTGGAGATGTCCTAAAATAATTTATTGATTTGGATTTTTGCTTTTTTTTTACACAACTTGCTTCGCAAATTTCACCTGCCATCTAGGTTGGAGATCAAGTAAGGTTAAATATTGAGTATACAAAATATTTTTGCCTTAATTTGTAAACCAAATAATTTCATCTTACAATATTCCAAGAATACCCCTTAATATGGTGTGTTCATGTGTAGCTTTAGCAAATTAATTTATTGTTCCCATAGTTCACTATCTTAATTCCAAAATCTAAGAATGATCACTAAATAAGCTCATCCCCTTTTACTTGATACACATGATAGGTAATTCACCCTTCATGACAAAGGAACACAAAAATGATCAAGAGGCCATTAGTAGCTACCACAAAACATCACCTCAAACAGAAGGGACCAATCCAAAATGTAAAACTTGCAAACCAAAACTTGGAAACAAATCCAAAACCTAACCTAATGAAAATTGATAAGAAAACCAAAAACAAAATTTGCAAACAAGAGACTACACACCAAGCTACCACACATAACTCACCACACCAAAAACTAGAAAAAAAGCCCAAAACAGAAAACCAAAATAAAAACATAAAACCCAAAATTTATATACAATAATATACAGGATGATAAAAAATTTGGTCTATCACTTCCCTGGATCCCAAACTCGATTAGCACAATTTAAAAGATATATATCATGATATGCACGCCAAACTTTACGAAAATCCAACCAAAACAAGATTAGACCAAGCAATGCAAAAACTCTCATTTTGCCTCTCTCACAAAACCATTTTGATTCAATTTTATTAGCAATTCCATGTTGTGCATTCGACTCATTAAAAATGCAAGTCAATACATGACTTTCAACAATATTTTGCTTATTCAATGAGATGCAAATTTCAAAATTAGATTCATTTTCATAAGAATGTATGATTTCCTTCAAATAGGAGGTAATTTCTAAAAAATTTAAAGCAAATTCATCATCCATGTATTTAGGCCAATCATACTTATGCAACAATTTTCAAGTATCTAGGATATTTACTAAATGAGAATCATTATAATATTGTATCCTAGATTCAATTGTTAGTTGTTGGTGAACCTGATTTAACAATTTAAGCATGTCTACTTCTCCTTCATTTAACAAAGCAATCTCATTAGTGATATGAGTAGAAATCCACTCTAGTTCTTCATTCACCTCTAGTGGGCTTTCATCATAAATAGCATTTGAATCCAATAAATGATTATACAAATTTTCACCTGAAGCTTGGATGTTTGGACACAAAAGGTTAAATTCTACCTTTTGTACATTTTCTTTTACCAACACTTGGTGAGTCATTGTGATCTTTTCTTCTCCTTCATGGGCTTCATCATCATCATCTTGTAACACTTCATGGGATATAGTGATTTTAGCATCCTGCATATCAAATGAAATAGAAATTTCATTAATAGGAACATGAGAGGCAAATAAGTCCCCATATCTTCCCCAACCATTATAATAATCATATTTTAAGATCAAAATATCAGATTCTATCAAGTCTTTTGCATAATATTTAGATTCGTCTATTGATTCACCCTCCTCAACTTCAAAGAATTCATCTTCCTCAGATTCATCCTTCTCAATTTTGAAAAATTCATCTTCCTTAGATTCATCTATTGGTGGGTCAAGGGTTTCTTTAGTGGGATCGATTCTTATATTTTGCTTCCTATGATTCTCCCAATCCTCCTTTGTGAATAAAAATGAACCAATCTCTATGTCTTGATGGGTTTGTTTACTACAATCCTCATTGGTGGATGATGACCTTGATACTTGCACCTCCTCTTGGATGATATCTAAGGTGGTTCTAATATACGGACATTCAACCCTATCCCCTTGATTTCTCATATTAGACCTCATTAAATTCAAGGGTATTATATTATATGGTTGGTATTGGTTGGAATCTATAGCTCCTAAAAAACAATCCATCATGGGAGAAGGTGGTACCTCAACCTGACTCATGGGTTCATTAGGTTCTTTACAAATGGAGATAAATTGATTTGATATCATATTCGGGTCAACCAGATTTCCAAAATGTTCAATAAATACCACTTCTAATTGATCCCAAGAAGTGATAGAACTTGTAGGTAAACCAAGATACCAATCATAATCAAATTCATCTAATGTGAATGGAAACATGTTACAAATGACATCTTCATGCATCGTTGGAAATTGAATTAAAGCATTCTTGTATGCTTGAATATATTCCTTATCCAACATTATTCCATTATATCTAAAATGAGGTAGATGATCCAAAAGATCTATAGGCATAGGATGTGAAGGCCCAGGTATGTTTAAAGGGTAACCTGACCTTATTGAATTCAACCAAGCCATATATGGACCTTAAAGAATATAACTTTAAAACCAATTTTTTTAGTCAAAGAGATGTCTTGCAAAGAAGCACTAAATAACTAACAAATCTCAAACGATATGCATCAATTAAACCATGACATTAAAGACCATTCTCCAATTTGCAAAGGTTAGTATCCATGCATCATCAATTTCAAAAATTTCAAATTAATGGATACGATAAAAAAAACCTCATTAGTCACGATAAATGCCTTCAAATCACTCTTTAAAATAACATGAACAAGTTAGCATCTATAAAAAAACAACCAAATCAGGCCCTCCTAGCGCCAAAATGTTGATTGGTGATTTTGCTCAATTGCAAAACCACACTCACAGTTAGGATTTTGATTAGAAAACCCTCTTGCAAAGAAATAGAGATTTCTCCAAGGTTCCTTTTACTTAATGTGTGCATGTATATTTGTATAAATGTGTCAAATAAGTACTTGGAATACCTTAGTGCTATACAAAATAATTGTTAACAAGGGGCTTGTGTTGGTTTATTTTATTATTATATGCTATTATTGTTCTTGAAACTTAAAATAAATGAAAATATGCTTATGACTGGCCCTCATATGACCATGATGTAAGGCTTTAGTTCATTTTATGTTGAAGTATTTTAGGTAGATTTTATCTTCCTTTTTTAAGTAGATTTGAAGCAAGTTTTATCTTGCATTAAACATTACTTTAAGCATGAGATAAATGATTAAAATCTACTTCTAAATGTGAATATTTGGATGATGAAATAACGAAATTTGTAGCTATAATAGTCTTTGATTTTCCTTATAAATAACCATGTTTAATGAAATTTATTTCCATAAAAAGAGTTCGTCGATTGTTTGAAATGCCCTATAAATTACCCCCTTTCAATGAAATTAGGATTTTCATAAAAGGAAACTAATTTATTATTTCAAATAAAACAACCTTTTAAAAATGCCTCATAAATCATTACCTTTTTAATGAAATTGAGGTTTTCATAAAGGAGAAATAAATTATTTCTTGAAGGTAATGTAATTGAATTGTCATAGGGTTGAGATGGGAGGGCTCTGGTCCCTCCCCTGCTCCCCCTCCCATGGCTCCTGGTTTCTGCCCAGTCCCTGGCTCAACCCAGGTCATCCCTCCCGGGGAGTGGTTGTTTGCAGATGATCTCCTGGGGGGAGATCCTTCTCCACTATCTGCGCCCCTCCCGACCGGCTAGGGTTTCCTTGGTTGTTTTTTCAGACTGGTGCTTCCCAGGGATCCCTGTTTGGTTGGGGATCCCTTCCCTTTTTCCCTCAGGCTTCCCCCTGGGGTTTTTTGCAGGTGATTCACGTGGATCTGGTCCCCTACGTTTCTCAGTGCGGTGGAGGTGACGGTTTAGGGTTTGGACAGCTTCCCCCTTTTTCTTGTGAATCCTCGACAGGCTCTGTGCTTGGACGGGATTCTTGGTCCCTGCTGCTGGGATCCTCTTCTATTTTCCCGGGGCGGGTTCCTTGTGGTGCAACTCTCTGGTCACTTCCTGATGGACTGGATCCTCTCTGTGTGCTGGCTGTCGGCTTCCTACAGGATGGCTCTCGCTGAACTGAATGTTTTCTCGGTGGGCGGGATGGTTTCTCCATAGGGCGGGATGGTTTCTGCAACTTAGAATCTTCTATAGATCCTGCAAACGTTAGTGTCCTGCACGAAAACCAGCATTAAGGTGATCCAAATTCATGCAATCTAGCCTATAATGTGGTGCAATCTCCTAAGGACAAGGTGCAATACAATAAAAATGGCATACAAGTAACCATTAACATGCATAAACTTCTTGTGATTTCAATGTATTTACTCAAAATAGATTTTCAATAAGCTCAAAATGCAGAATACAACTCCTATTTGGCATCAATGGTGAAACTATAGCCTAGTGAGATGGAAAGAAAAAATTAGACTTATCCAACTCTAAAGCTCCTACCTTCATTACTGCAATCTAGTCCAAAAGTTTCCAACCCACTCTTCACATTTGAAAGCGCCTCTTATAATTTCTCTGTCCCATCCTTTTTTTTCGTTCTTCTCTGATCTTGAAAACACTTCCTCCCTTTGATAACTGTCACTTTATATTTTTAATACATTGGCTCCTTTTTCCCTATAAGCCTTAACGCTTTCTTTTTTATAACATGACCATAAATATTGTAGCATAATATCGAGTGGCCCATTTAATCTGCCTCACATAACGTAAACTGACACTATCATTTCGGTTAGGGAATAAACGTCCCTCCGTTTGGCTTTATTGCAATAACACTTTGTCTCCATACGCAGGCCTCCTTTGTTCGTAACACCTCATTCGATGAAATAGCTCACATTCTGTATGTGTTTCTTCTTACCTGACATAACCACAATGTTGGTGTTTTATTCCAGTATTTTTTTAGGTAGCATGGGTATTCCTTTATAAATGCCTTATCATGGATCCAAAATATTTGCTATTTTATCCTTTTACCTCCATCATCACCCTTATCTTTAATCAAACATTAATCATGCAATGTTGAAACGTGTACCATCCCTTTAATATACTTTCATTAAGCCCTGTGTTTACCTATATAGCGGTCTTCAATATTCAAGTGAGATGCTTCGAGAATGTGTTTTGATGTTGTTGAAACTTCACTTTAACCATTCCTTGTGATCCTATCATCCCTGTGTGCAACTTCATTGATGGGTTGTCATCGTTAAGTGTTGTCATGGCAACTCATTCTAGTTTTAGACGTTGTAAGAACAAGAACCTCCATGGCCATTGCTATTTTCAATCGCGAATCAACTCCTTGATATTTACCAAAAATATTTAGCATTGCCACTATTTTGCTTTAGCGCTTCACCTATCATACCTATGACTACCTCCAAGTATATCATCCTTTTATTACACTGTCCTTCGACAAACACCATATGCCTAGTAACCACATATGCTCTATGGAATTTACGCCTTGACCCGGTGCGTGCTGCTCTGTAGATCTTCACTACATTCATAGAACCTAGAAGCCATTCTTAATGTCGAGTGCTCCCTGGATTCCCCATCAAAGATATTGCTCAAAATGATTAAAACTAGCCTCTGTTCTTCTATATCCATCAAATATCTTTCACTGTGTTATCTCGTATCTCACTTCTCAAATTCCTCTTTTAGATTGGTGCTATGGCAATTGGTGTAGACATCTGTAACCTACATTTTTTTTTTGTACACTAGTACTCTCAACTCAGTTATTTATGTGTCCTCGACTACTTGGCCATGCTAATATGTAGCTTTATTCATTTGTTGTCCAGTTGGAAGTATAAGTCTTCCATAACACTGCCGATATCAAATAAATTTTGACTTCCCTGCTTTAGCTATGTTGTCATCGGCGTTACACCTTTTCTGCACTAGAAAATCGTATACTATGGTTAGTATCATCTCTGTCAATCTGATAAGACCAGACATTGCTTAGTGAACCTTCAAGAGTTATTTTGCTTTGATCTTGGATATTTTTAAATAAGGTGATCTTCCCTATGATAATGTAGTCATACCTATGAGGCATAAGGCATCTCGACTGCCATAAATATAACAATTTTGTCTTCCAAATTCATCATCGCTTGTTCCCGCAATGATGGCTTCAACAATCAACTCTCCTATCTGTTATGTTTTCTATACAAACTATTTATTTTCAGTGACATATTCCTATGTTGAATTTTTGTTCCACCTTAATACCTCTGTTACTGTATAATATCTTGTTGGGTATGTAGCTACGCTTGCTACCTGCTGCAACCTTAGGCTGAATTGATATTTTCACTACCACATAATGGTGAAATCCAAATGACGTCTACTGAACTGAAATGAATTTTTCTTCACATCGTTGGATTCTTCGAACGCAAATATACCATATCCTTGGTTCATTCCCTCGATGATACGACCACACAATGAACAACAACTACCCTTCCTTGATCTCCATTGTGACTGAATCCATCGGGCTCAATAGAGTGGTCATCTTCTTCGTAAATGGTCCATGAAGACACTCCATATCAATTCCCCATCAGGATCTATATTTTCTTCACCCATGGGCCCACGGTAGTCTTCCATGTATTACCTTAAGTTCTCGTTATTTGTGCATATTATCTAAATTAAGGCTCATATCTGCCTGATTTGAATGGAACAATATTCAAAAGAGGTATTAAATTGGAACAAAATTCCAACATAAAGATCTACCCTAACATGAATGGTCCCATAACATCAAATTCAAAACTTGCCACATCCATAATATCGTTATTTCACACTATCAATTTGAGTTGTCTTGTTCCCATTGTTGTATATGCGATTTTTATGTCACTACGCCCAATATGTGGGGTTTAATGTTCACGTCCACACATAGCTTACCCTGATGTTGGTCGTCTGATGTTGAATCCAGTTAATGCTCCTAACATCACTTTTATTTTAGGTATAAACTTGGATGCCTACGTTTCATCTCAACCCTTCTGCTACTTCTCTAATGGTGTCGACATCATTTTGTGGTCATGTCATCACTGTTCCACTGCTTCATCCAGTTGTCAGTGTCTAGGAAATAAGTTTGGGTCCTCGTATTTGATGTTGTACCAGAGAACATTTATGAGAATTTCAAGTCCATGAAATCTAATTTACTTTGCAAAAGTGATTACAATATATAGTTCAATTAAGAACTAGATTATAGCACCAGAAAGACTATTCGTAAACAACTTCCTAACTTAGCTAGGTGACTTACCCATTAATTTAGCTAACTCCAACTTAATTCCTATATGCCCTCAAATCCAAACTAACCTCTAACTTAGCAAAAGCTAAATAAAGATTAACTTAATACTTAGATACTTTAAACCTTGATACCTTAAGAGAAGATGTTCTAAATTCCAACATTCTCCCCCTTGATGCTAAAGACACTCATGCAAGAGTTATTTAAGCATCACAAAGTTGGAAGAAAACATTTCTCTTACATTTCCTCCAATCTTGAATCAAGAAATCAAAATTTACAAAATACTTGTGGTGACACTCCTTCCACTCTTCATGTGGTATCTCCTTCATATTTTATGTTGCTCCTCCATAACGAAAATGCTTGAGTGCCTTATTTTGTTGATTAGCTCCCCCTTCAACAAAATTATCTCCTCTTGTGATTTTCAGCAACCTCTCTCTTACATATTTATTATTATGTTCTTTAAATCATGCTCTCACATTTTGATCTTCTTTTACATCTTCAACACTAAACAATACTCCACATGAGTATTTACAATTAATCATCTCACATATATTATTATACCATACAACTATTTCACATATTTCCATACAAAAGATCACAAAAAATATGGCCATATAATGACCAACTACATATGCAACATGAAGTTGCTCCTCACACAAATATTCTCTCAAAACAACGACTTTACAATATTTCTTCTCCCAAGGAATTTTGAATACATCATTTTGATCCACGTGACCCAAGTTCTCCATCACTGTCTTCTCTCCAAGAAAACTCTTTGTAAAAGTTATCTCTATGAGACAATCTCCTCTCAATAATGCCTTTGGAAGATATTCTCCTTTCTTTTCATTCCTACTCACAAAAAACAAATCATTAATCATAAAAATATTACCTTTAGTATGAGTATATTTGGTGCTTCCCATAAAGTTATTTTGTGGTACACTTCTTTCATAGTATGTTGCTTCAAAATCAACCATCAACTCTTCACTAAGAGTTCTCCTCCTTTGTTCAATCCATGTTGGTGTGTTGAAACACCATTCATTCAAACAATCATACATTATTGTCTTTTCAAGACAACTTTCTTTCTTCAATGTAGTCACTCCAAGTGAGTTATATTCATGCACAATTTCCTCTTCAAGACAATTCTCAATTTCCTTTGGTGATGCCTCCTTTACACCATGAAGTCCATTAATGACTATCTCACTATTTTCTATCTCCTCGAGATAATTTTTCTCATAATTTTATTTTTATTTTATTATCTCTTCTTCCTCTTCTACACTTGGATAATCATCCCACATAACTTCATTTGATATTTCAAGAGAGCACACATCCATTCCAAGTGAATGGTCTTCAATATAAGTGAGCCAATGGTCTTCCATGAACATTGCTTCTCCATCATCATCCCACAAAACTTTTTTATTCTCCTCCATGATAACTGTAGGTGCTTTCTCCAAAATACACTCCCCATTTGTCTCCTCCATGAAACATTATTCACCATAAACCACCTCATATAGGTGATCTTTAAGCAAGGAACACTTCAATGTGAGTGTTTCTCTTCCTTCTTCTTGGGTTGGTTCTTCAAGCAAGCCATCATCCACTTTAGAGTGGTCTTCACAATAAACATCATTCCCATAGAATGATCTTTCAACAATTGTCTCTTCAATGAGACATTCATTCTCTTTTTCATCAAGGGGAATGCTTTCTAAGCATGTCATTCCTACAAGGGATTTATCAACACAATTTTGCTTTTCATCATCATATTCTCCCTCTAAAAGAGAGAATTGATACTTACAAGTTTCCATGCCTTCACAAGTAATGTCTTCATCAATGAGATTCTCCCATGGTTTCTCAAAACAATCTTCAAATGAGTCTTCTAGGGAATAATTTTTCCTCTTGAAACAATCTTCATCATAACTCTCATCAATGAGAATTATACAAGGCTCCTTCTCATCCTCTTATCCATGAAGGGATTCTTTACTCTCTTCCACACAAGGCTCTTCTTCAAATATGTCTTCCTCTTCAAGGAAGAATTCTCCATTACAAAGCATGTCTTCATATGAGTCTTTACAAGACTCTTCAAAAACTCCTTCAAAAGGATCTAATTCAAAAACTTCTTCAAGGAAGCAAGGCTCCTCATGCTTAAAAAATATTCATGATTGTCACACATGGCTTTATGGTTGTCCTGATCAAACCCATAAGCATCCTTCAACACTTGCCATACCATTGTAGCTGATCTACAATTGGCTATGAGAGGGAAAACACTCATTTCCATTCCTCTCCTCAAATCCATAAGGGCTAAGCAATTTTCATATTGCTTCACTTTCTTCTATTTTCTCTCCTTGTAGCTTGCTCCAAGTGGGTTCCTCATATCCTTTTTCTACAATGCTTCAAAGGTCTTTGGCCATCAACAAATTTTTCATCCTTATGCTCCAATAAGCATAATCTTCTCCATTGAAACTTGGCACCTTCAAGTCTTCGTACATATTTTCCATCACATAACTTCTTTATTCTCCTCCATGAGAACTATAGGTGCATTCTCCAAAATACACTCTCCATTTGTCTCCTCCATGAGACATTCTTCACCATACACCACCTCATCTAGGTGATATTTAAGCAAGGAACACTTCAATGTGAGTGTTTCTCTTCCTTATTATTGGGTTGGTTCTTCAAGCAAGACATCATAAAATTTGTCCATCAATTTACTATCCTATGAGTTTGTCTTGTCGGACAAGATGCTTCAATGTTTTCCCCACATCTTGCCAACGAATCTGCCAAGTCATCCATATACCTATTTATGCATCTCTTTGTTGTACGGTCCGCCCCAAAATCCACTCTTCATTAGGTCTACGTGTGGGTCCACCCAGTTATCGACATTCATCCAATAATCGCTCTCATAACTTCTAATGAAACCTGTGTAGAATCATAGAATATCAAAGTTACTTTAAACCCATTAAAAGTTAAACATTAAGCTTATGTAGTATTTTCTTTATACTTCTATTTTTTCATTTTTTTATTTTTACTTTATATTACAACTATATATATGAAATATATAGTAATGATACATTTCCTTTGTATTTTTTTAATATATATATGCTTTTAATTTAAAAATAGATTAAATCAATCAATTATAAAAAATTGATTTCATCAATTTCAAAGGTTAAAAATTAAAATTAATCACAACTTAGTAATGAAATCAATTGGAAATGAATTAAATATAAACAATACAATAGAAGCTAAAATAAATGAAACTAATCCTACAAAATCAATCAAAATTGACACTCAAAAACAAGAAATCTTCCCAAAAACCAAAAATTTAGTTGTGGAAAGGCCACAACAAATGGTGACTCTGCTGGGAAATGCTCCCATGCATTTTAGGTGAAGAACCCAGAATCTCTAGTTCTGAAAACAAATAAATCAAAGATTAGAAGACGAAAATCTAACAATATCCTAGAAGATAGGGTAGATGGCTTCAAAATAAAACACATGGACCCTTTTGCTTTAGCTAAGTGTGTGAAAGTGACTTCATTTTAGCATTCCTGAAATCATTCAAATTTCGTCACTTATTTTGCATTAGTCTAAAAAAATATTACTCATGAAAGAATGTGCCTTTGCATTTCTCTACATCCAACCAAGCATTTATAGCCCCGGTGGAGATGCCCCAACTCACCCAGATATTAGATTAAAATTATATTTGCTTCTTTCATAGACATCGCTCCACTGCTAGTCAGGCGTCTATAGCCCCTGTGGATATGTTCTAAAACATCTGATTGATTTGGCTTTTCCCCTTATTTTTTTACACAATTTGCTTTGCAAAATTCACCTACCATCTGGGTTAGAGATCAAGTAAGATTATATATTGAGTATACAAAATATTTTTCCCTTAATTTGCAAATCAAATAATTTCATTTTCCAATATTCCAATAATACCCCTTAATATGATGTGTTCATGTGTAGCTTTAGCAAAAGGATTCATTGTTCCCATAATTGGCTATCTTAATCCCAAAATCTAAGAATGATCACTAAACAAGTTCATCCCCTTTTCCTTGGTCCACATGATAGGTAATTCATCCTTCATGACAAAGGAACACAAAAAACGATCAAGAGGCCATTAGTAGCTACCACAAAATACCACCTTAAATAGAAGGGACCAATCCAAAATGTAAAACTTGCAAAACAAAACTTGGTAATAAATCCAAAACCTAACCTAATGAAAACTAACAAGAAAACCAAAAAAAAAAATCTTGCAAATAAGAGACTACACACCAAGATACCACACACAACTCACCACACCAAATATTAGAAACAAATCCCAAAATAGAAAACCAAAATAAAAACACAAAACCCAAAACTTATATACAATAATATACAGGATGAAAATTTGGGTTATCACTTCCCTGGATCCCAAACTTGATTAGCACACTTTAAAAGATATATATCGTGATATGCATGCCAAACTTTACAAAAATCCAACCAAAACAAGATTAGACCAAGCAATGCAACAACTTCCATCTTGCCTCTCTCACACAACCATTTTGATTGAATTTTATTAGCAATTCCATGTTGTGCATTTGATTCATTAAACTTGCAAGTGAATACATGATTTTCAACAATATTTTGCTTATTCAATGAGATGCAAATTTCAAAATTAGATTCATTTTCACAAGAATGTATGATTTCCTTCAAATAGGAGGCTATTTCTAAAAATTTTAAAGCAAATTCATCATCCATGTCTTTAGGCCAATCATACTCACGCAACAATTTACAAGTAATTAGAATATTTACTAAATGAGAATCATTAGAATCTTGTATCCTAGATTCAATTGTTAGTTGTTGGTGAACCTGATTTAAAAATTTAAGCATGTCTACTTCTCCTTCATTTAACAAAGCAATCTCATTAGTGATATGAGTAGAAATCCACTCTAGTTCTTCATTCACCTCTAGTGGGCTTTCATCATAAATAGCATTTGAATCCAATAAATGATTATACAAATTTTCACCTGAAGCTTGGATGTTTGGACACAAAAGGTTAAATTCTACCTTTTGTACATTTTCTTTTACCAACACTTGGTGAGTCATTGTGATCTTTTCTTCTCCTTCATGGGCTTCATCATCATCATCTTGTAACACTTCATGGGATATAGTGATTTTAGCATCCTGCATATCAAATGAAATAGAAATTTCATTAATAGGAACATGAGAAGCAAATAAGTCCTCATATCTTCCCCAACCATTATAATAATCATATTTTAAGATCAAAGGATCAGATTCTATCAAGTCTTTTGCATAATATTTAGATTCATCTATTGATTCACCCTCCTCAACTTCAAAGAATTCATCTTCCTCAGATTCATCCTTCTCAATTTTGAAAAATTCATCTTCCTTAGATTCATCTATTGGTGGGTCAAGGGTTTCTTTAGTGGGATCAATTCTTATATTTTGCTTCCTATGATTCTCCCAATCCTCCTTTGTGAATAAAAATGAACCAATATCTATGTCTTGATGGGTTTGTTTACTACAATCCTCATTGGTGGACATTGACCTTGATACTTGCACCTCCTCTTGGATGATATCTAAGGTGGTTCTAATATACGGACATTCAACCCTATCCCCTTGATTGCTCACATTTTTTTTTTTATTTGTGGAAAACATCCCAAAAGGGATGCCACTTTCGGGTAAGACCCAAGGAGGCAGGGGTATCCATTCCACCAAAAATGCCCAGGACTCGGACCTGGCCTACCACCTTTGACATACTCAAGGAGCAAACAAACACACAAAACCAATTTAAAAATAAGTAAATAACAACAAAAATAATAAAATAAAATAAAAAACATGCTCCTTGAGTGTGTCAAAAACAAAAGCACAACCAAACACGCACAATAAGATAAAAGAAACCACAACACAAACCACATAGAAAAACACAAGAACCACATAACAAAACACAAACAAGACAAAAACAACAGAACACTACAAAGACATAACCCAAAAAAAAACATGAAAAATAAACACAACCAAAACCTAAAAAATAAAAAACAACCAACAACATACAATAAACAAAAACAAAAAACATAGAAAACACTCACACATAAAAACACGAATTAACACAAACAAAGAGAAACCCAAGAACAAGAACGAAAAAAACACAAGAACAATAACAAAAAACATAAAAATAAAAAACACAAAACAACAAAAACACAAGAACAACAAAAAACAACACAAAGAACACAAAAACAAAACAAAACAAAAGAACCCACCCACCTTAAAAAACTAAACAAAAAAAAACAAAAAGAAAAAAGAAAAAAAATTGAACATAACAATGACCTATCTAGACCAGAAGACTATTAAGGCAAGAATCAACAGAGGAAACAAAATAAAGAATAGAATGAGCTAGGGAACTAAAAAAAACTGAATGAACCAAAGAGAAGAAAAAAAAAAAGCAAGAAGAAACTAGGTACCTTCAGAACTCGGAGCCATCCAAAGAAATGATAGAAAGAAGAGCTTCCCTAATTTGAGAAGCCCACCATCTAGGAGGGTGGCCATAACAAGTAAGATCACCTTTGTCCAAAGCCCAATTAGCTAAAGCATCAACACTCTTGTTTTGATCTCTGACCACATGATTGTAATCAACTTTCAAAAATCCCATCTGGATTAATTGAATCTTCTCAATAATTCTTTTTATTCTCCAATCCACCTTATGATTCTTAGAAGGAGTCTTCAAGAGATTAATCATAAGTTGAGAGTCGGACTCAACTAACACCTTTTCCCATCCAACCTTAGTAGCCTCCTGAAGGCCTCTCGAGGATACCATACCCCTCAGCAAGGTTATTGGAAAGAATACCCAAATTCTCAGCAAAAGTAAAAACCAGGGAGCCATCCGAAAGTCTACCAATTCCTCCCACACCGGCTTTTCCAGGGTTCCCTCTAGAGGCTCCATCAGTATTGACTTTTCCAAAATCCTTAGGAGGAGGTTGCCAATTTCTTGTCCTATCCATCTTACTAATACTCACATTCCCTTTAAGTTGGTTGCCCTTAGAATATTTAATCTTCAATATTTGCATCACTTGATCCCATCTTTGGTGGGAGTTTTGGGGGTGATTAAGGAGTTGATGGACCGATTCAACTAAGTTGGCTATGGTCTTTTGCCAAATATAGTGAATATCCTTCCTATCTTGATTAAAAATTTGGTTGTTCCTTTCATTCCAAATATTCCAAAGAAGAATGGTAGAACCCATCCAAACTAATTGCCTAATAAAATGATCAACACCCTCTTGATTAGGCCAATCCCTCCAAAGTCTGTTCAAAAGTAAAAAAATTGGACCACTGTAAGCCAAGTAAAGTGGCCATTCTCCTCCATAGCTCGGAGGCTAAAGTACACTCAATAAAAATATGGTTGAGATTTTCTACATTCTCTTCACACATTTCACATCTAAAAGGGCCATGAAAACCATGCTTCATAAGTTGCTCACCAAGAAGCACCCTACGATGCAATAAAAGCCAATTAAAGAACCTCACCTTAGGCCGGAGCTTTTGAGCCCACAATCGAGAAAATATGTCAAAAGAATGGTTGGGATTATTATGGCATAAGGTCAAATAACCTTGAGCAACTGAATACTCACCCTTAGTAGTGTTGTTCCATCCAAAACAATCTTTTTCATGGGACCAAGAGAGGGATCTCATATGAAGGATGCCTTGGATATCTTGTCTTTGCCTTTCTAGGATTTGAATAGGCCAGTCCTCAATAGGGATCCAATATCTACCAACCTTTGAATTACCAATATGGTACCGATAGTAATTAGCCACCTTTATCCAATTAGCTCGATGAAGCTCCTCCATCCAAGGCCTCCAATCGGGAAACCGAGTTATCAAAGGCTTGTGACCATCCCAAGAATCTGTCCAAAAATTTACCCGTTGACCATTATGAATGATCCAAAATAATTTTTTCTTTATCAAATCCTCACCAGTCTTAAGAACTGCTAAAATGGGAGAACCTTTGGTAGGAAGTTGATAGCGAACAAGGTCTTCAGGACTTTTGTTCTCAACATATTTAGCACGAAGATTATTGGCCCAAAGAGCATTGGGGTTATGCAACATCCTCCAATATAATTTAGCAGCTAAAGCTTTGTTGTTATTAATAGAAGACTGGAATCCTAACCCCCCTTCACTCTTAGGAAGACATAAAGTATCCCATTTCACCAAGGCCCATTTTCTTTTCTCCTTAGTACCACTCCAAAGGAAACGATGACTGATTTGATCCAATTCTCGAAGAACAACCTTTTGGGATATTCAAAACGGAAGAAACATAAATAGGAATAGCTTGAAGGACTGATTTTACCAAGGTGATTCTACCCCCAAAAGAAAGCCACCTGTTGGTCCACTTTCCAATTTTCTTCTTGACTTTGTCCAACAACCAATTCCAATATTTATTTTTCTGCCTTTGAATATTTATGGGAATACCTAAATAAGTGATTGGAAGGGAGGTCTTCTTATATCTTAATTTATCCAAGACCATGGATTCCTGTCTAGCAGAGCAGATGAAAGAAAATAACTTTAGATTTGTCTTCATTGATCAACTGCCCAAGTAGCCTTAGAAAAATAGCTAATGATTTGCTTAATATTAGAAGCTTCCTTAACCGTAGCTTTACCTAAAAGAGTAGAGTCATCCACAAATTGAAGATGAGAGATAGGTCTAGCTCCATGAGCAATGGTAACTCCCTCAAGGGTTTTGTTTTCCCTCTTTTTGGTTATAGTCCTACCCAAGCATTCAACAAGAATGATGAATAAATAAGGGGATAGCGGGTCACCTTGCCTAATACCTCTGGAAGCTAGGAATGACTCGAGAAGGCCTACCATTGATAAGAACTAAGTAGGAAACTGAAGAGATACATCCCATAATCCAATCCATCCAATCCTTAGAGAAACCAAATTGCCTCAAAACTTTGATAAGGAAGTGCCAATCCACTCTGTCATAAGCTTTGGATAAGTCTAACCGAATGAACATGGAAGGAGATTTTTGCATATCCATGGAATGGATGGCTTCCTGAGCAAGAACTATCTCATCTACTATTTGACGTCCTTCCACATAACCCCCTTGCTCTAGGGAAATAATCTTATGCAAAAGAGGCTTCAACCTTTCTCGCCATGATTTTAGTAATGATTTTGAGAAGAACATTACATAAAGCAATAGGTCTAAAAGTTGAGATATGATCAACCTCTTGAGCTTTTGGAACAAGAGTAATATAAGTTTTATTGATAACCTTCAAAATTTCTTTGGCTTTCCCGGCTTCTTCCACCACCTCTAATAAATCAACATGAAGGATATCCCAGAACTCTTGGTAGAACTCAATGGGAAAACCATCGAGACCTGGGGTTTTCCCTTTTTGCATTTTAAAAACTACTTGTTGAAGCTCATTGATAGTAACAAGAGCAGTCAAAATAGAGTTCTCCTCGAAGTGATAAGAGAAGGGATTGCTTGAAGAACATTTTGTTGTGAAGCTGAGTCAAGAGGAGTAGCAGAAAAAATATTGGAAAAGTAATCAACAACAATAGAGTTCATGCCATCCCAAGTATAAACAACATCTCCAGAATCTGATTTTAAGGAAGAAATAAAGTTGTGAGATCTTCGAGCTAGAAGAGATTTGTGGAAGAAATTTGTGTTTCGATCTCCTTCTTTGAGCCATTGAATTCTAGATTTTTGCTTCCATAAGATTTCTTCTCTTTTTCCCCATTCCTCTAACTGAGTTGTGAGTTTAATTTCATCTGCACTTCTCTTCTCTGTGAGGCCATCTAAATGGATTTTCTTATTCAAATTTTCAAGATGAGCAATAACTTCATGTTTTTTTTATGAACATCCCCAAACTCTTTCCAGTTCCAAGTCTTGATTTTGGATTTAATGTATTGCAATCTTTTGGCAAAATAGAACATCTTAGTCCCATGCCTAGGTTTACCTTCCTTCCACCATTGTTGCACACGAGGTCTGAAGGAAATGTCTCTAAGCCACATTAATTGAAAATGAAAAGGAGAGAAACTCACATTGGTTTTCCACATTTCCGCCATGATCGGCCAATGATCCGAACCAACATTATTAAGAGTCTTCACTTTAGGAATGTGACCATGGATTAAGAAATTTTTAGAGAGCAAAAACCTATCCAATCTCTCCATTATACAAGCTAAGCCTTGCCTTCTGTTAGACCAAGTCATAAGGCCATTATCTGGTTGGATATCCACAAGATGGAGGTTTGCAATATATTCGCTCATGAGGTCAGTTCTTTTGTCCAAATTTCTATTTCCCCCCTTTTCTCATCCAGAGAGAGGATGGTATTGAAATCTCCTCCGATCAAGATCCAAGCTTCAGGAAAATGAGAGATAATATGAGTAATATCCTTCCACTGTCTTCTTTTTTCCTCCAAAGAAGTCGGAGCATAAATAGTAATGCAGAGCATAATTTGGTTGGAATGTCTACTTTGAATAGCTATAGCCAACAAACCCCAACTGCCAACCATATGGTGAATAACTACCTCTTTTGGGTCCCAAAGACAAGCAATGCCACCCGAAGTCCCTTGGGAACTGAGGGAAACCACTTTTCTAGCTGGCCAAATTTTATCGGCAATTGAGTCCATATCCTCCATTGACATCTTTGTTTCTTGAAGGAAAACAAGATGTGGATGATTTATCTGAATCATTCTTCTAATTTCATTTTGTTTTGAAAGACTCCCTTTGAGTCCTCTAATATTCCAAGTGATGATCTTCATTAATACCAGGGCTAAAAAAGTTGGGAAGGGCATTAATCTTACCTTCCTCTACAAGCTTTTCACCTTCTTTTACCATATGATATTGATTGGTCTTGCGACTTGCTTTTTTATTAGAATCCATCTTCAATTTTTTTTCCCTATTTCTTGACTTATTCCAATTGAATCTGAGATGGCTTCTAACCTTGAAGAATGCTCGTACACAGCCAAAATTTTACTAGATGGTTCAACGGAGTCTATATTGGGACCTGCATTATTTGAAGTTTTGACATTTGAAAGATTGTTTTTCTTGTGTAAATTTTCTCCTTTTTTTCTCGTTGAAAACCTTTGATTTGTTGGTTTGTCTCTGAGTTCTTCCCTTCATATTTAAATTGTGTTTCTAAGATTTCAGTTTCCATTATTTCCTCTTCCTCACTTGGGACATCATTTGTGGAAAGGATTTCAAACATATTAGCAGATGACTTTGATTGATCCTTCATAACTTGTTTTTTTTTAGTGTTCTTCTTCTTAGGTATTTGGAAACCTGCTGAGTTTATATCTTCTTTCTTTTGATCAGGAATTTTATTTGGGCAAGCATCGGCCAAATGACCATATTCATGGCAAATTCTACAACGAAAAGGAATGTTCTCATAGTCCACTACTTGCTCCCAAGTGTCTTCCCCAAATTGTAATGTGATATTTTTAGGTAGGGGTTTGTCAAAATCCATTAAAACACAAATTCGAGCATAAATAATATGTTCAAAATTTTGAGTACAATCAGCAATCATCATAAAAGTTCCTAAAGAGTTTCCAATTGAAGAAAAAATAGTAGGATTCCAAAATTCAATAGGGAGGCCAAAGAGTCTAACCCACACGGGAGCTATAGAAGGCATCTCTTCTTCGGCTTTAAATTTAGTATGCCGGGGCTTCATGAAAAGCCCCGCCCTTCCAAAAAACCAAGGACCCCCTTGAAAAGTTTTCTCTCTATCTTCATTATTAGCAAATAAAACAAGAAAATAACCATTTGGATAAATAGAGATTTGTAACTCACCTTTAGTTTTCCAGCTTTTTGCAGCCCAGACTTTGAAAGCAGATAGACTCGAAATAAAACCCACGAACCGACAAATTAGTCCTCTTTTTTCCAAATCTTCAATGCCAGGTTGAATGTTACCCATATCAAGCTTAACAATAGGAGTTCCATCAGCTGCTTTAAGACATCCTGACTCCGTTTTCCTAGGATCAATCTTAGGTATTCTTAGAGGTTTATGGGAAGCCCTAAGATTGATATTAGCATTGGGTCGAGGTCTGTCCACCACGAAGGGCATCCCTAAAATTCATTTTTGGGGCTGAGTCTTCGAAATTCTTACCCTTGATAGGGGTTTTCATAGTAGAATTATTTTGTGGGTGCACCTTAGCACCAGATTCACTTGAGATATGAGCCATTTTTTGATCAACTGCTTGAAACTTGTTTCGTGATCTCTTTAATCCTTGCCCTAGACGTCGTGGAAAGGTATGGTTTTCACTTTTCTTTTGTGCAGAAAATTGGAAGTCGTTGTCACTCAAGTTCACAATATGATCTATTGAAAGACAAATTTCTAACCCATATTGGATCCCCTACAACATTTCCTGCTAAAATATTGAGCATAAACCACAAAAATATTGGCCTCTAGGGCCCGAAGGCCCTAAAAACCAACCTCTAGAGCTGCTTGCACTCAACCCAGATGAAACCCTCGCATAGCCGCTTGCCAAATATCTCGTTCACACATAGGGATGCGCTAGGATCTGTGTTGCTCCAAATGATATGAAAATTGGTGGAGACATTCTAGGGTTTTTCAGGCATCTACCCTCAAAATTTTAGCTCAATCCGAGTCCGGATGAGTGAGATATGGCCGAAATGAGTTCAACAGTTTGGGTAATCCTATGAAAAACGTCCCTCTAGTCCGATCATGATTTCTCACATTAGACCTCATTAAATTCAAGGGTATTATATTAGATGGTTGGTATTGGTTGAAATCTATAGCTCCTAAAAAACACTCCATCATGGTAGAATATGGTATCTCAACCTGACTCATGGGTTCATTAGGTTCTTTACAAATGGAGATAAATTGATTTGATATCATATTCGGGTCAACCATATTTCCAAAATGTTCAAGAAATACCACTTCTAATTGATCCCAAGAAGTGATAGAACCTACAGGTAAACCAAGATACCAATCATAAGCAAATTCATCTAATGTGAATGGAAACATGTTACAAATGACATCTTCATGCATCGTTGGCAATTGAATTAAAGTGTTCTTGTATGCATGAATATGTTCCTCAGCCAACACTATTCCATTATATCTAAAATGAGGTAGATGATCCAAAATATCTATAGGTATAGGATGTGAAGGCCCAGGTATGTTTAAAGGGCAACCTGGCCTCATTGAATTCAACCAAGCCATAAGTGGACCTTAAAGAATACAACTTTAAAACCAGTTTTGTTAGTCAAAAAAATGTCTTGCAAAGAAGCACTAAATGACTAACAAATCTCAAATGATATGCATCAATTAAACCATGACATTAAATACCATTATCCGATTTGCAAATGTTAGTACCCATGCATCATCAATTTCAAAAATATTAAATTAATGGATACGATCAATAAAACCTCATTAGTCAATATAAATGCCTTCAAATCACTCTTTCAAATAACATGAACAAGTTAGCATCTATAACAAAAACAACCAAATCAGGCCCTCCTTCTAGTGCCAAAATGTTGAGTGGTAATTTTGCCCAATTGCAAAACCACACTCACAGTTAGGATTTTGATTAAAAAACCCTCTCTTGCAAAGAAATACAGATTTCTCCAAGGTTCCTTTTACTTAATGTGTGCATGTATATTTGTATAAATGTGTCAAATAAGTACTTGAAATACCTTAGTGCTATGCAAAATAACTGTTAACAAGGGACCTACATTAGTTTATTTTATTATGCTATGCTATTATTGTTCATGAAACTTAAAGGAAATGAAAATATGCTTATGATTGGCCCTCATATGACCATGATGTAATGCTTTAGTTCATTTTATGTTGAAGGATTATAGGTAGATTTTCTCTTCCTTTTTTAAGTAGATTTGAAGCAAGTTTTATCTTGCATTAAACCTTACTTTAAGCATGAGACAAATGATTAAAATCTACTTCTAAATGTGAATATTTGGATGATGAAATAACGAACTTTGTAGCTATAATAGTCTTTGATTTGCCTTCTAAATAACCATGTTTAATGAAATTGATTTCCATAAAGAGAGTTAGTTGATTGCTTGAAATGCCCTATAAATTACCCCCTTTCAATGAAATTAGGATTTTCATAAAAGGAAACTAATTTATTACTTTAAAGAAAATAGCCTTTTAAAAACACCTCATAAATCATTCCCCTTTAATGAAATTGAAGTTTTCATAAAGGAGAAATAACTTATTGCTTGAAAATAAAAATTTAAATCTTGAAATCCAAATCTCATTTTGAAATGTGAAAACCTGTAAAACTGGAAATGGTAAAATTCCTTTAAAAACTGCAAACTTTGAATAATTTTAGAATTTTACATTTGCCTTAAAACAAATTCGAACTTGTTTTAAATTAAATTTTAAATCTTATTCTCTAAATCTATGCTTCTGTTTTTTTGGATTTTTTATATATTTTTTATTTTATTTTGAAAACATTAAAAAAAATGAAAAAGACAAGGTTAGAAAAATAACGAAAAAAATAAAATGAAACTGAAATAACATAAAATACTGCAACTCAGAATCTTCCATAGACCCTACAAATGTTAGTATCCTACACAAAAACCAACATTAAGGTGATCCAAATTCATGCAATCTAGCCTATAATACGATGCAATCTCCTAAGGACAAGGTGCAATACAATAAAAATGGCATACAAGTAACCATTAACATGCATAAACTTGTTGTGATTTTAATGAATTGACATAAAATAGATTTTCGATAAGCTCAAAATGTTGAATACAACTCCTATTTGGAATCAATGGTGAGACTACAGTCCAGTGATATGGAAAGAAAAATTCAGACTTATCCAGCTCTAAAGCTCCTGCCTTCATTACTGCAACTTGGTCCAAAAGTTTCTAACCCCCTCTTCATGTTTGAAAGCACCTCTTATAATTTCTCTATCCCATCCTTTGTTTCCATTCTTCTCTGATTTTGAAAACACTTCCCCCCTTTGATAACCGTCACTTTATATTTTTAACGCATTGTCTCTTTCTCCTTATAAGCATTAACACTTTATTTTTTATAACATGACCATAATATGTTGTAGCATAATGTCGAGTGGTCCATTTAATCTACCTCACATAATGTAAACTGATGTTGTTGTTTTAGTTAGGAAATAAACGTCCCTCTATTTGGCTATATTACAATAACACTTTGTCTCCATACGCAGGCCTCCTTTGTTCGTAATACCTCATTCGATGAAATAGCTCACCTTTCACATGCATTTCTTTCTACCCAATGTAACCATAATGTTAGTGTTTTATTCTGGTAATGTTTTAGGCGGTGTGGGTATTCCTTTTATAAAGGCCTTATCATGGCTCCAAAATATTTGCTATTTTGTCCTTTTACCTCCATCATCACCCTTATCTTTAATCAAACATTAATAATGCAATGTTACAATGCGTACCATCCCTTTAATATACTTTCATTAAGCCATGTGTTTACCTATACAGTTGTCTTCAATATTTGAGTGGGATGCTTCGAGAACATGTTCTGATACTGGTGAAACTTCACTTCGACCATTCCTCACAATCTTGCCATCCTTGTGTGCAACTTCGTTGATGAATTATCGTCGTTGAGTGTTGTCATGGCAACTCGGTCTAGTTTTAGACGTTTTAAGAACAAGAACCTCCATGTTCATTTCTAATTTCAATCGTGAATCAACTCCTTGATATTTTCCAAAAATATTGATCGTTGCCACTGTGCTACTTTAACGCTTCACCTATCAGACCTATGACTGCCTCCAAGTATATCTTTTTATTACACTACCCATCAACAAACACCATATGCCCAGTCACCACATATGCTCTGTGGAATCTGCACCTTGACCTAGTGCGTGGTGCTCCGTAGATCTTCACTGCATTCGTAGAACTAGGAAGCCATTCTTAATTTTGAGTGCTCTATGGATTCCCCATCAAAGATATTGCTCAAAATGATTAAAACTAGCCTCTATTCTTCTATATCCGGTAAATATCTTTCACTATGTTATCCTGTATCTCACTTCCCAAAATTTCTCTTTTGGCTTGGTGTTATGGTGATTCGTGTAGACATCCATAACCTACATTTTTTTCTACACACCTATACTCTCAACCCGATTATTTCTACATCCTCGACTGCTTGGCCATGCTAATATATAGCTTTCTTTATTTGTCATCCAGTTGGAAGTATAAGTCTTCCATAACACTACCGATATCAAATAAATTATGACATCCCTACTTTAGCTATACCGTCATCAGTGTTACACCTTGCCTACACTCAAAAATCGTGCGCTCTGGTTAGTATCATCTCTACCAATATGATAAGACCAGACATTGCTTGGTGGACCTTCGAGAGTTATTTCACTTTGATCTTGGATGTTTTTAAATAAGGTGATATTCCCTACGATAATTTAGTCATCCTTATGAGGCATAAGACATCTCGACTATCATCAATATAATAATTTCATATTTCGAATTCATCATCGCCTATTCCACAATGATGGCTTCAATGATCAACTCTTCCATCTGCTATATTTTCTATACAAACAATTTATTTCCAGTGACCTATTCCTATGTTGAAATTCAACTTTACAATTACACTGCTCCAAGGCCACCTGCCATTTATGCACTGTCTCATCCGAAGGCAACCCGGCGACCCATGCCAACATTGAATATATGTCTAGGCTCTTAAAATCTGACAACGGCTTAGGCAAATTAGGAAGTTGCCCCATCTACGACTCTTTAACCAGTTGAGTCTCCATGAACTGGTGCATAGTCACCGTAGAGACATATCTGTCCTCTTGTTCATCCGTATGCAACTTCTTATTAACTGCGTAATAAGGGGGCTTCAATCCACAAGCGAAAGCCTCCCAAACTTCATCTGGAGTGATGGTAAACAATATTTCTCTTCTTGCATTTCTAACAACCCTAGTGAATGGATCATAAAATTGGGCAATGAGTTGCACCAGCTCAGGGCATGGATGAATCGGCGTACACATATACCAGGATAACTACGAATTGTAGGGCACTGTTAACCAGCTATTCGATGATACTCCCTGGCTCACCACCGCTTCTACATCTTGCCTTAACCTTTCTATTCCTTTGTGAGTGATAAGGCAGTCTCCAATTTCTACCATAGTGTCCTCATATGGGTCCAAGTCCACATAATCATTTTTTCTGGCCCTTTTTGCTCTAGAGCCTCCTTCCTTTTTCTTTGACTTCTTGGGCTCTATAGCTTCTATGACCTCTTTGGGCTCCTTACTCCGTTTTCCCATTTTTCTCCTCTCTGGCAAATTCTCTGAATGCCTTCTGAAATCTTCTACAACTATGACGCAAAATACAACAATAAAAATTTAAAAATGAACATAAACTACGGGCTTTTACCTCATGGTTTTTATATGGCCAACCCACAACTGTCGTAGTAAATGCCAATTTAATTTTGGGTACTTTCGAGAGAAAAAGAGTATCGAACTGCTAGCCTGGAACCATTTACAACGCCCCAACGGTTTCTCCTTTGATTCACGCCAGATCCTCCTAGAAAAGTGTGCCCTCTTCATCGTGCAATTTCATTGTAAATCGTGCCCTAGCGCCTGAAGCTTGTTGGGGAAGCTAAATTAGCCGCTTAACAACCAATAATAAATATTTACTGCTCCTTGGGAAAATAAACCTTCGGCACAATGCACGTTTTAAATTTAATGCTCTTTTACCTATATCCCAGCTATCGTATTATCGCCACGTAACCAAGGGGCCGATTTGTTTTACAACGTGCTTTCGAAACTGCTGCAACCACTTCCTCCTTTTGGCGAAATTGATTTGGGCGCTGAGCAATTTCATCCCATTTCTTAGCGACTTCGAAACTCAGATCAATACGTCATGCTTTTACTTGTTTTGGGCGCCTTCGACCTGTTTGAAAATTCTATGGAAAATAGCCTTTTTAAAGAAAACATTGTCTGCTTTTGCTTTTTCGCCCATATTTAGAAAATCAGATTTTCTAAAAAAACTTAAAGCTCTTCTTTTCTCTTTTTGTTTTTCTTCTATCTGGGCTTTATGATTTTTCTTTCCTTCAAAAGCGCTCATAAATACAAAAGCTTCAAACATAAAAAGCATGCGCTTTTAATTTTTAAACTTATGCAAAAGAAAAATCTTCATCGCCCTCCCTGGCGCGTTCGCCCAAAATAGAGGTGAACGACACGTTCGCCCACCATTCGGGGCGAACGCGATGCTAATTTTATGTTTGCCTTCGCCGAACCTGATCTGCAACTTGTGAATTAAGTTTACCCTGATCAAAAGGTGAACCGTCATGTTGTAGATTACTAGGCGAACGCATTTCCAAATGTATTGCTTTTGCATCTGCATTGCTCTTTTACTTCCCATGCTGCTAACAAATTTGGCTCCTCATATAGCTCAGTCACCTCATTCTTAGGGTGAAAAGCCCTTTCGCCTCTTCTTGGGGCGAACGCACTTCATACTCTTTTTTTATATAACTATATAAAATAGCATCAACAATTAAAAACATCAACAAACTAGAAAAACTATTTACATATGTACAAAGTGATAACTCACTTGGAATGTCATCATTGAATATAGGCCTTCAAATGAAGACCGTTCACAGGAATGGGGAGATCATAACCCTCCAGATCATGAAGGTGATAAGCATTTGCTAAATTCACCGTAGAAATTTGAAAAGGGCCCTCCCATATAGCATCAAATTTGTGGTGATTCCCCGGCTTGGCCTTCTTCTCATTCCATTTCAAAACCAAATCTCCCACTTGGAAACTGTGCTCAGTTGTTTTCTTTCCAAACCACCTCCTCATTTCTCTAGTGTGCTCGACAAATACTTGATAAGACCGTTCCCTATCCTCCTCTAACTGCATCAACTGTGCCAACCTTGCACTCATAGGATCATATTCTTCATCTTCATCCTGGAACAACTGCAATGTTTGGAGAACTGGCAGCTCAATATGAGTGGGAAGGATAGCCTCTTTTCCATAAACCAAGGCATAAGGGGATGTTTTGATAGATTTCTTCACTGAGATACGGTCCGCCCAAAGTGCTTGATTCAACAACAAATGCCAACTTCTCTTATTACTGCCCATCATCCTTTTTAAGATTCGTAGCAAATTTTTGTTGGTAGACTCGGCCAACCCATTCCCTTGTGGATAATAGTTGGATGATGTCTTTAGATAAATGCCATATTTGCTAGCGAACTCTATAATTTTAGCCCCAATGAATGGAGTGCCATTATCAGTTACAATCGAATCCGGGATGCCAAAACGAGTAATGATCCCTTCAAGAAAGGATATAATAGTAGCTTGATCGGCCTTCTTAGTGGGAATAGCCTCTGCCCATCTAGTGAAATAATCAATCGTCGTCAAGATGTACTTATGCTCCGTGGAAGAATGTGGATCAATAACCCCAATGAAGTCAAGACCCCACTGTTGAAAAGGTGCTTCCACTTGGATTGGATGTAGGGGCAAAGCCCCTTTCCTAGTTCTGCCAACGTATCACTGACAACTATCACAATGTTGGCTTACTTTATGAGCATCGGTGAACAGAGTGGGCCAGAAGTAACCTACTCGAATAATATTCAAAGCCATGGGCCTGCCTGCGTAGTGACCTCCAGATAGTCCAAAATGAAATTCCTCCAATATCTTATCCTTTTCGGACGCTTTCACACACCTGAGAAGAACTCCGTCGATGTTTTTATGATACAATCCATTGGGCAACAATACATACTTGAGCGCTTGCAGTCTGAACCTCCGACGTTGTGAAGCATCAAGGTGAGATGGACATCTCCCAAAAGTAAAGTAGTCCATCAATTCTTCTATCCAATCACGGTCGCTCATAGTATGATTTGCGCAAATTCTTTCGCCAATGTCCTCTTCATATACTGCATCAAATGTCTCAGAGGCAACACTCTTAGCTAACTCCTGACATAAAGCTCACCCATGAACCAACTTTGTTGGTCGGATCTCCACATCGTATTCTTGAATTTTTGAGACCCAACCTGCCCTTTTATCGCCTAGTTCTCCTTGGAGTATAAAATTTTGAACATCAGGATGAATAACATAAACTACAGTCTTGCTCTGAGAAACAAAGTGTCGGAACTTCTTCAATGATTTCATCACCGTGTACACTTGCTTCTCGATAAAATTGTACTTCTCCTGATGCGGTGCAATAACTTGGCTCAGGAAGGCAATTGGCTTCTCTTCTCCATCTTCCTGTTTCTGTGTCAACACTGCAGCATAGCTTTCTTGCTCCCCCACTGCATAGAGAATGAAGTCTTTCGAATAGTCAGGATTAATTAAAACTGGAGCTTGCGTGATTCTTTCTTTGATTTCCTAAAAAGCTCTTCTCCTGACTTTCGTCCACTTAAATTCAATATTCTTTTTCAAAAGCTCAGTCATGGGCTTCACAACCTGAGCGAAATCAACAATAAATTTGTGAATGAAATTTATTTGACCAAAGAAATATTGTAGGTCTTTCTTATTAGCAGGCAACGACAATTTCATGAGCGCTTCAGCCCTTGTAGGATCAATCGCTAATCCTTCCTGTGAGATTACATGACCCAACAATTTCCCTTCTTTAACAACAAAGATTGACTTCTTTGGATTAATGGAAATCCCGAACTCGCGACACTTCTCGAACACCTATCTTAAATGAGCAACATGGTCTTCTCTATGATGTGAAAACACAGTCATATCATCAAGATATATCACAATAATTCTATTTAGTAACTCACCGAAGGCGACGTCCATGGCTCTCTGAAAGGTAGCATCGGCATTTGAGAGCCCAAAGGGCATCCACTGGTAGGCAAATGTGCCCCACTTGGTGGTGAATGTTGTTTTATATTGGTCCTCATCCTTCACCCAGATTTGATTATATCCGGAGAAACCATCTAATAGTGAGAATATTTGTGCGCTAGCAACCACATGAAGAATTTGATCAATCTGGGGTAGGGGATAATGATCTTTAAGTGATGCCTGATTCAAGTTGCGAAAATCAACACACAACCGAATATCTCCATTCTTCTTTCTCACTGGGACCAGGTTTGCCACCCATGTCGAGTGCTTGATCGGATATATTATCTTTACCTCCAACATCTTCAGCAATTCCGCCTTCATGAGCGCTTCGATTTTAGGATTGACAGGGCGCTGCTTCTGCCAAAAAGGCTTTACCCCCTCTTGCAGCTCTATGGTATGTTGGATCACATTCTTGTCATATCCCTTTAAATCTTGGTAGCTCCATGCCACAATGTCGAGGTATTCATAGCACAAGTTTTTAATTCCTTCAAGTTCATCCGGTACACAATCGGTCCCGATTTTGATAACCTTTTGAGGTTCCAACTGCAATTCCTTGTACTCCTTAGCATCAACCTTAATTTTGTGCTTGTCAGCTCTATCGTTCTGATCAAATAAACTCTCCAGTGAAATCAAACCTCTGGGGATATGGTTATTCTTTAATTGAATCATCCCTTCTTTCTCTTCCTCGATAAGCACTCTGTCATCTGTGCTAGCAGCTTCTCTGAGTAGGAAATTGACTATTTGTTCATCATTGTCGAATACTTGCCAGTAAATATTCTTATCTGGGACTGAAGGTCTATAGATCACCCATACAGTCTTGGGCTTCCGGACCACTTGCTCCGTAGGAGAATAATTTGCACCAAGAGAGGCTAAAATATCCGCATGTTTATTCTGCTCCCGAGAGATCGCCTGAATGTTCAAAGTTGTGAAAGCTTCAAACAAATCCCAGACTCTATTGCGATAGGCTTTCAAGTAATGTTGCTTCGACACACACCTATTAGTGGTCTGGTTGACAATAAGCTCAGAGTCACCAAAAATTTGTAGTTGCTTAATGCCTAACTTTTCAGCCTTTTTCAACCCAAGGCACAATGCTTCATATTCAGTTGCGTTATTCGTACAACTCCAAGTCAACCTATAAGAATAAGTTTTTTGTAACCCTTTTGGAGAGATCAACACGACACCAGCTCCTGCACCATTCTTACATCTGGCACCATCAAAATACAACTTCCATAGCTGATCCGTGTCGAAATCCTGAGAATCGGGGACCTCTTCTTCAGTTTGCTCAGGCTTGGTTATTGAATAACAACCAATATCTATCCCGATCATTGCATTAAAATCAGTGAGTAAAAACTCATCTTCCAAGTGAAGCTCACCCAATGCTTCTCCCACCAAGTCAACCTCTTCTAGCTCTTCAGTCATCATGTTTACTGCACCTGGAGATTGTTCTTCCTCTTCCAGCTTCTCAATGTGAAAAGGTGAAGGCTTTTCATTGTGGATACAAATCCTTTTTCCCTTGAATGGTATCTCCAAATGTGAATAGTCTAAGGAAAGGTATCCTCCCAGCTTAGCTGTGAACTCCCTTGAGAGGCACATGCTAAAATACGGCTCCAAGTCAACTACTACCACTTCTTGGATGACTGTGATCTGCGACATAGTGTGGAGGACAATAGGGATGTCTTTGATCACTCCCACTATCTTGACCAGAGTCCCATCCAGTTGTAACACTCTTGGGCTACTTCTTGTATATTCCATCCCCATCACTTCACATACTGCCTTTGGCATGATAGTAGTTGCAGCTCCAGAGTCGATCATACAGTTGTGTACAATCCACCCTTCCATTCTCAGTGACAAATAAAATGGGGGAGGCCTATTTTTTCCTATCGCAGAAGTGGGCAGCGCTTGCGCTAGGACTGTTTGAGAAGAAACTTTCTTCTGATCTTTAGCAGTCTTCAAGGACTCTTGCAACAAATCAATTTGTCTTGGCAACTGTAGCGCATCATACAAGCTAACTTTAGCTGGAATCCTCTTCATTTCCTCTACAATGTTGTAACTTGAGACAGCCGAAACCTTCTCTTCTGGAGCTCATTCATATTTGTCCTGGTACTGTTGAGTAGCTTCTACTCTTTGTCTTTTCATCAAGGATGGGTACTTAAGTCGCTCCCTGGCCTGCTCTTTTGTTTCACTCTATGTTTGAGCAGCTGCTATAGGTTGCGAAGCTGATGCCTTAGTTTACACTCTCTCTTGAGCTTGCTTAGGCAATAAGTCTCTTAACTTGATAGAATCCTGCTCCTTAGTCCTCACACCAGGCGCTTTCGCTGGAGGTGGCCACTTTTCATCTTGTACTTTTGGTTCTGTAGGCACCCTCAAAGGTTCGAGCTCAACTGGATCCATAGTTACTGGCTTCTTTTTGGACCTCGTGAGGACCAAAACTTGCTCCAAATATGGCATCATAAAATTGTGTTCGGCTTCTCTAATCATATTAACTTGTCCACCAGTCAAACTCTCTGCTAGCGTTTGCACATAATTCATATGCACCATGCAAGTTTCTTCTCCATGAGGATCATTACATGTCGAACACCAATATGCCTTTTCTGTTGCACTAGTCTCCTCATTTGCCATCACTTTTGGGCTCTTCTCAGGGCCTCTATTGGTAGAAGCTTGTTCTCTAGTAATTGGTGGGGTTTGAAATCTCCTAGACTAGAACTCGACCTCCGCTTGCTTCTTCCTTACTATGGTAAGCTCATTGGATATTGTCCTTAAGGCTGCATTGTTAGACTTTACTTCTTGCAACAATGTCGTGAGAGGATCTGGATTAGAAGATGTGGTCAATGTTGGCAAGGGTAAAGGCGCTTGTGGTGCAGGTAGTGGCAATAAGGTCGGAGGTACTGGCAATGCTGGGAAAGGGACAAATGTTGGTAACTAGGGAACTGATTGAGTTGGCAACTAAGAAAAGCCTGAGGCCGGACGTTGCGGGACAGGGATCGGAGCAACATGAGGTGGGCTAGAACTCCATGAGGGAACTGGGTACATGGAAGGCATGGGTTGCAAAAATGCACTTGAATACAAATATTATGGAAGGTCAAGGACAATGGGCATAGTCATCTTTAGGGGGAAGCCTACCTACAACAATCAAATCAGATTCGACTTTTTGAGCTTGCGTATACAAGTCTAGAAATGTAGTCACATTGGCCTACCATACAACCATACCAATTTCAGTGCTAAACGCCCTAAGATAGTAGAACACAACTTGCTCATGTGTGGGCCGTAAACCATCAGGGACTCTTTGCCAACTTTGTGCAAACCTGACGTTAAAGTCAACTATCTCTTCTTGCGGATGTCTTTGAATTGTTGTAAACTGGTGCAACAAAGAATATGGATCAACTTGTTCATGAAAATTTTTAATTAACAATTCTACCAACTGATCCCATGATGTAATAGTGCCAGGTTGCAGCGATCGATACCAATACAACAATTTCCCTCTCAGCGACAATACCAACAACTTTATCATTACATCCTCATCTGTTATGTCATGGATGGTCGCCAAAGAAGCCACATCTTGGATATGCTCATATGCAATTTTACCGGTACCATCATAGGTCGGCAAAGCTTTCAAAGCAGCTTGGGGGACTGGATTTTGTGCTTGTAGGTTCAAGGCTCCTGAGCTATTCCATGTAGGGAACTGCCTTGGTAGAGGATTTTGAGCCATATGGACTGGTATATGGGGTGTAGGTTGAGGAAAGCTAGTGGTCGTATGAGGTGGAGGTGGAGGGAAACTTGTGGTGGTACTAACTGGGCTTACAGGAGCGGAAAATACACCAACTAATCGTGAGGATGTGACAGATGGTATATGGGATATATGGGGTAGTGAGGATGTACGCCGAAAAGTAGCTAATTGAGGATGTTCCCCCAACCTTTGAATATCAAGTTCGTAGAACTCGATTTGATGATCTGGATTTTTGGCCTTTGATCTTGTATTCATGAGATACAACTTTCGTTGCTCTCACATTCGGAGATTTTTGGGTGTAATCGAGTCGCCAGATGTTCTAATGTCACAACGACAAAGGCGAACATCAAACCTTAATACTGTTGGAAGTGGAAACTTTGAGGTCCCACCAGGCGTGCCAAAAACTATTGGTCAAATATCTGCCTAATCAACAAACACTGCGTTTGTGCGCCCTAGATACGGCCAACATTGAAAGTCGGAGGAAAGAAATGTCCCCCGTGCCAATCTCCAGAGAGGGTTGGTTCCCAAACTAAATCCTACACTAGTTGAAGACTAGAGATGCAGGAAAGAAATTAGAAAATACGAAAAGAAATGGGAAATATGGCCACAGGCCGAAAGCGTAGGATTTGGGGTAGACTAGCAACAAGAATTCTACCAAGTTTATGATAGCATGTAACAAAGGGAAAGCAATAAAATTTCACTCACACCTTAGCAAAAACAACCTCCAGATTGCATTCCAAAACTAACTCATTTACCAGCAATGTTTTAAATCCAGGAATAGAATTTTAAACTTAACAACAAGAACATGAGCATAAACATAAATGCTAGAAATAGAAGGAAATCACACACATAAGGGTGCTTGCAAATTTTAGAAGCCAAGTCTCTTCTATTAATGCAGAAGGCTTAGAAAGTTTTCTTGCAAAATGTCCAACCTCCTTTACAATGGAAATTTGATTAGTATTTATAGAGGATTTCGCCTCTTTCATTAAATGCACAAGAGAACAAAATGATCGCAGATCAGAGACAAGAATGAGGAAATTCCTCCTTGGAATCATTGAAAATCTATTCCTCTGGGACAACGATCCATCTTTCAGGGAACAATTTCCAGGAAATCAACAACTTGGGCGTCGGTGCACAGATAATTTGGAAATCATTGAATACCTTGGGAACGCCTCAATGCCTTGGAAATCATGAAAATTCTCCTATTCTTCTCATACGACTTCTTTTCTACTCGGGATCCATGATTTGAGTTACTCTCGCCACCATTATTTAATGCTCATAAATCTAGCACCCTTGGAGATTTTGACCATGATCTATTTCACCTCAAAACTACGTTCACCTTTTGACAAAAATCCGCTTTGCCCGATATTTCCTTATGCATGCATGATCCTTATTTTAAAATGTGTTCACCCGTGGGAGGGGCGAACGGGACGTTCGCCCCTCAACCAGGGCGAACGCGATAATAATTTCTTCGAGGTACGTTCGCCTAAAGGAGGGGCGAACGGGACGTTCAACTGGGGTGAACACAATATCATTTTGCTTTCGGGCGAACACAATCGCATTTGGGTGTTGGAACACGTTCGCCCAAAGGAGGGGCGAACAATGCGTTCGCCCCTCAACTAGGGAGAATGCGAATATGTTTGTTGTGCCTTTTATTTGAACCTTTGAATATCATTTTATCTTCCTTTGATGTTTCGTTCGCCCCGATCATGGGGTGAATGGGGCGTTCGCCCCGTCTTTGTGAAAATCGCATCGTCGCCTTCAAAATATTTAGACTTCCTAAATTTTCAACTAAATCATTCTTTTCCAAAGATGCCTTCATTTTTGATACATTCATAACAAGGCGAACTTGAATCCCGAATGAAGTTTACAAAAACACTTATAACATCGATGCAAAAAGAATGCATATGTGAACATATAAGGGACATGTGAAATTATTCCTGAAATAAAATCCGCCATATACAATAAAAAACTTCATCAAAATATTGCCTCAAAATACTCCAACAAAATTCCCAATGTGGCAAGGTGCCAAAATTACCAGAAAGAACAAATTAAGTTATATGCTGAATTTAGATGCTTTTGAATTAATTGATGAAGTTTAGGAAAATGATGATTGGCTCATTAGAGCTCATTTGTAAACTTCATTTGCAAGTAATTAAGGAGTTTTCATTTTAATTAATTAAAAATAGATATTTTAATTAATAGTGGTTATAATCCATTTGAGATTAATTAAAAGTGATTATTTTAATGATAAGAGAAGATTCATTAAAAAGTTTTAATTAATTAAGAATAAATTGAAAGAGGACCTTTCTTTTAAATGAAAGAATAATAGATATATTATAAAAGTATATTATAAATATCTTAGATTATAATATATTATAAATATCCTTATTATTTTAAAAGATATGTCGTGATCCCACATCCCTACATGGTGCAACCTAAGGTAAGGCCTACGATGCTTAAACTTGCCAAAGAAGGAAAACATGGGGGAAATGCACAAGGGATAGGGGACGGGCATTGAAGGGAAGGCGGTGGCGCAAGCTTCGAGAAGGTGACGGACGGGCCACCAAGGTGAGGGGGCACATAAGGAGGAGGTAGAATGGGAGGAAGAAATAAGGGAAGGTGAAGAGAAATGGAAGGGAGAAACAGAGGAGGGAGGCAAAGGCAGAGGACAGTAAGCGCACCAGAAGCCGAAAGGGAGGCAACAAACCTCATCGGGCGTACATCTCAATAGGTTGGGTTATTCTAAGCTATGGTTGGTGTTGTTTAAATATGTTTTAGAGATGTCATCCTTTTCTTGGAAAGCGTTGTGTGCTATGTTTGGTGTAGAACCTCCGTGAGTGGGGAAAACCAGACATTTTTGTAATGTCTTCCTTTGCTTGGAAAGCACTGTGTGTTGTGTTTGGTGTAGAACCTCCGTGAGTGGGGAAAACCAGACATTTTTGTAATGTCTTCCTTTTCTTGGAAAGCATTGTGTGCTATGTTTGGTGTAGAACCTCCGTGAGTGGGGAAAACTAAACGTTTTTGTAATGTCTTCCTTTGCTTGGTAAGCATTGTACGTTGTGTTTGGTGTAGAACCTCCGTGAGTGGGGAAAACCAGACGTTTTTGTAATGTCTTCCTTTGCTTGGAAAGTGTTGTGCACTGTGTTTGGTGTAGAACCTCCGTGAGTGGGGAAAACCAGACATTTTTGTAATGTCTTCCTTTGCTTGGAAAGCATTGTGCGTTGTGTTAGTGTGGAACCTCCATGAGTAGGGAAGACCTAGACGTTGTGAAACGCCATCCTTTGCTTGGAAAAGCGTTGTGCACTGTGTTTCGTGTGGAACCTCCGTGAGAGGGGAGAACCAAACGTTTTGAAATACCAACCTTGCTTAGAAAGTATTGTGCATTGTACCCGCTTGGTGCACTGTGTTTGAGTCAGAGACCCTGGCGCCATTAGAGAGCACTATGTTTTACCAGTGCGGCAGAGAGCGACGTTAATGCTTTGTTTACCTTGGAACAACTCGGCAAATTAAAATGTATTGTCTGACAGAAGAAACCCCTAGGTTGGGGAGTGCAGGTTGAGAAAACCAGGTTCGCCATGGATGTTTGGTGTGCCTTGTAAGGTGTAACACTGTCTATAGATGGGCTACGTAAAAGAGCCACAATCGTTGAAGGTTGTAAATTATAGTTTTAATTTATTTAAGGGAACCTTTGATTATATATAACATGTATTGGGATTTAATTAAACGGGACTTTGATTTATATGTAAATCATATGTTAGGGTTTAATTAAATAGACCTTTGAATATATATGAGATATATAAATTAGGACCTTTGATTATATATATAATATGTTAGGTTTAATTAAACGGGACTTTGATTTATATGTAAATCATATGTTAGGGTTTAATTAAATGGACCTTTGATTATATATGTGAGACATATATTGGGACCCTTGATTTATATGGATTTAATGTATTAGGACCTTTGATTATATATATATATATAACATATATTGGGATTTAATTAAATGGAACTTTGATTTATATGTAAATCATGTGTTAGGGTTTAATTAAATAGACCTTTGAATATATGTGAGATATATGTATTAGGACCTTTGATTTTATATATGTGAAACACATAATAGGTTTTAATTAAATGGACCTTTGATTTATATGTGAACCATATATTGGGATTTAATTAAATAGACCTTTGATTTATGTGTGAAACATATAGTAGGTTTTAATTAAATGGACCTTTGATTTACATGAGATATATAATGGGTTTTATTTAAGGGAACCTTTGATTTATATGGGATATGTAAATGTTAGGTTTTGATTGAAAAGGAACCTTGAATCTTAGGGAAATATGTGAAAGGTTTATTTAAAGAGAACCCTTGGATTAATGTTGATTATCTTAGGAGTTTTTAAATGGAATGAGATGTGGATTTATTCTTTAAGCTAAAGTTATGGGGCTTTGGTTTAGGGAATGAAGAATGATTGTTCTAAAGGTTAAGGGTATGGGACTTTAATGCTTTAGGACATGAATGAAATGAAATTAAGTTAGACCTTAATCTAAGTAATAGCATGTTTGGATGACTCTCCAAGGGGATTTGGGAGAGGTGAAAATAAAAGTAAGGTTTCTTTTATGATGTCCATTATGCATTAGATGGTTAGAGACTTGATGGAATATTGTATAGTTGCAATTTGGCATAGTAGATGAATAGATGCATTTAAAGGTATATCTATCCCGAACCATGAGTATCCTGGTCCCCTACTACCCTCAAGAACCAAAGGGAAGCAAGGAATCGAATGTAAACAAAGAATAGGTATGGCATTTTATGTTGATTTACTTATGTTCCATAGATTAGAATTGTGGGGAGATATCCCCAATGCAGTTAATGTGATACCTTTGAGTAGGAAAGGTTTATTATGCAAGTAAAGTTGAGGTATTCATTATTGGGTTGTTGAAAGTAATTTTACTATATTTTTGTATTTGATTATGCCATGTATTAGATTCTATTTCAGAGTTAATCTTGCTTCATTTCTCTATTATTGTTTGATTGTTTTATGATGTGGAAGCATAGATGTATTATCGTGTGATTGCTTGATGATAGGGAATCTAGTGTAGAGTTATAGGGTGATCTCAGAGATAACCTAATGGAATTGAGACCCCCTTAGGGTGAACATAGGAGGACCTAAGGGAATTGAGACCCCTTAGGGAGATAGAGGACTAATTAGGAAGATATTACATCTGAGTTAAGATAGCTCATCGTGGAGACGATATGGATAGCTTAACTCGTGGTACTTGTAGCATACCTACACAAGGATTTAAGTATGGTATGGAGATGTGTGTACACCTTTTATGGACAGAGGGTGATAAGTCTAGTGTTACACACCAAACCTAGCCGTCGGCTAGGCATTCCAAGAGTTAACAATTCATATATATATTAGATAGTTTCATTAAATTAGATCATCGTGTTTTTATTTTCTTATTACAATTCGCATTAGCCTTCACGCTGGGACCTGCCCTCCTAGTGGCATTATACTCTTACTAAGATTTGATTCATTATTTCAATTCATTCTTCGAACTGTTGAGAGTCACTGTGAATCGTTCGGGTATTATTTATTTGAATAAATTTATTTTTTTGATTAACCAGAGAGACCCTGTACTTGTCTCTCTGCAAGTGGTATCAGTTTGTCACATTTCGATTCTGAAGCACCAGCCGCAGGCATCTTTGGCAGAGCGCTACAGCCACTCGCAGCTGCGTTTCCACTGCAGCCAATGCCCATCGCCCTCACGCGCATTCCGTAGTCTTCCTCAGGTAGCACTCAGCCGCAGGCGGCTACTGTAACAATTACCAGTCGCCAAGCTTTCAAAAAATCGGCGAACATACCTGCCATTCCTCTCGCAGCCGTTAGCCAATCAGAATTAGCGATTTTGTTCATTTTGCCCGAAAACCTTAAGGTTTTTACTTTATCTTTGGCGCTGACGTCAGTTACAAATTTTTTCCTCCTTCGTGGGTATTGTTAATTGTCCCACATTGGCAGTGTTTAGTTTGTGGAAGGATTTAAAACTTCGGTATCACTCCCTATACGTCGTGACTGCGGTCACACGTCCGGCGCTCCTACGCGCGTAGCAAGTCTGTTCGCGTTCGTTCGTCTTTCTTTCGTTCGTTCGTCGCGTCTGTTCGTTCATCGTTTCTTCGCGTCTCACGTCATGTCGTCTCGCTTATGTCCGTCGTGTCAGCTTTGCATCGTATCGTCTCGCGTTTCGTGTCCAACTTCGCTTTTGTCCGTCGTGTCCGCTTCGCGTCGTGTCGTCTCACTCTTGTCCGTTGTGTCTGCTTCCCGTCGTGTCGTCTCGCGTTTCGTGTCCAACGTCTCTTCTGTCCGCGTGTCTTATCGTGTCCTTGCTGTCGGCACTTGTGTCCTCGTTGTCCGTTGACTTCGGGTGGTCCGTGGTTAGTATCGTGTCCTTGCTATCTACACTTGTGTCCTCATTGTCCGTTGACTTCGGGTGGTCCGTGGTTAGTCCCGTGTCGTGTCTTCGGGTGGTCCGTGGTTAGTCCCGTGTCGTGTCTTAAATTGCAGTCAAGAAAAGTTGTCAAAAATTGTCAAAAGTTGTCAAAAATTGCAGTCAAGAAGGAGCCCAAATCCAAATTCAAATCCGCGTCGCAGTTGGAGCGACAGTTGAAGCGGAAACCAAATTTTTGGCTAAAATTCCATCACATTCTGCAGCAGTCAAAGTTCAAAAGTTCCTAAGCAGGTTATGTTAACAAGTGCATGAGCAAAAGGTGGACCAAAGGATCTGACGGTCGATTATCAAGCTCGAAAATGACCAATAACAACGCAAGAAGACCTAATCGAAGCCCAGGTACAAAAAATTCTCCTTCTCCTTTCAAAATTGGCAGTTATAATCCACATCATCCACTGGTAGACACTATGGCTGCTAACCCTCCCCCAACTCACGAAAACATCACACAAGGAAACTCAAGTAACTCAGCCGTTTCCAACGATGAATCTCTTCGACTCTTAATAGATGGTATGAACGAAATTAGTCTCAACCTAAAAACCCTAGTGCGAGCACAAAACCAGCTTAATCCCAATACTAATCCCCAAAATCACTCCCATGCCCAAAGGAATGAAGAAAATGTCGATCAAGATAACGATTGGGAACAGCAAGGAGGCAATTCGGATAATTACAGGGATCGCTATCATAGACAGCGGTATAACCAAGATCAAGAAAGGGATACGGGTTATCACCAACCGAGAGGCCCTAATAATTTTCCACGCATTGATATGCCCACTTTTGAGGGTCATGATCCTCGTGGTTGGATAGCCAAAATGGAAGGCATTCTCGACTTATACCAAATTAAGGAATTTGATAAAGTCCCTTTCGTTGCATCAAAATTAGGCACTGAGGCCTACCAATGGTTCGTATGGCTTAAGCGAGAGAAAGGAGCTACTATTAACTGGAGAAAATTCACTACCTCTTTTTTAGAAAGATTTGATGAAGGAGCTACATCGTCATACACAGTAAGACTGTTATCTCTTAAACAAGAAGGATCGGTTAGCGAATTCGTTTCGGAGTTCACCAGTTTACTACCATATACTTTAGACCTCAGTCCCGACACAGTGGTAGGAGCTTTTCGCAATGGATTGAAAGAAAATATTAGAGTGGAGGTAGACATGCACAATCCAACCTCGCTGAACGATTGTATAAGAATAGCTAAGCTGGCTGAGAAGAGAAATCAGTTGTATGCACGGCGTGAAACTTATAGTCGTCCTTCGTATCGCAACAATTCCTTTCGTAGAAATGATCAACCATCAAGATACTTTTGCTATAAATGTCGCACTCATCACCCCAGGGAACAAGCATGTGCCCAAAAACAAAACTTTCATATTGAAGGCGATCAATATGAAGGAGAAGAGGAAGAAACTTACCACCCAGAAGAACCTATGCAAGAAGAACTACCAAGTACTTTAGAAGAAAAGGAAGAGGATACAATGGCGATCTCCGTGCATGCCCTCATGGGGTTAACCGCCCACCATACCATCAAGGTACCAGGATTTCTCCGCCAGAAAAAGGTGAATGTGCTAATTGATTCCGGCAGTACCCACAATTTTATAGACATCAAAACAGCAAAAGCTTTGAATTTATTCATTAACTCTTCCAACAAAGACAAATTCCAGGTTCTAGTGGCCAACGGGGTGAACGCGCAATGTGTTGGTCGAACATCTCAAGTTTCCATAAAAATGGGTACTTATACCTGGTTTGGATCCCTTTTCGTCATGAATTTAGGGAACTCTGATGTCATTTTGGGAGTTGAATGGTTGGAAACATTAGACACGGTTAGCTTCAATTTCAAAAAATTATTTGTGGAATGGAAGGAAAACGGACGAGTCATTCGCTTACAAGGCATTACTACTCCTCCATCACAAATGGTGAGCTCTCATAGTATGGAGAAGATGTTAAAAAAGGGTGGATATGGTTTTATAGCTCAAATTAATTGTTTGGAAAAACAATCTCGAGCAACTTCGGATATTACTGCTCCCGAGTTATGAAACATCATAACACATTACGAAGAGGTTTTCCAAGAACCTAAAGGATTACCACCTAAACGATCTCATGACCATGCCATCCATTTGATTCCAAGGAGTGTCCCACCTAACCATCGTCCTTACCGCTATCCTCAACCACAAAAGATAGAAATCGAACAGATCGTTCAGGATCTGCTAGATCATGGAGTCATTCGTCACAACACTAGCCCTTATTCTTCACCTGTAGTTCTGGCTAGACGAAAAGATAACTCTTGGCGTATGTGTCCTGATTTTCGTTCTCTCAATAAACTCACTATCAAGGACAAATTTCCTATCCCTGTCATAGATGACCTACTAGATGAGTTGCATGGTGCAAAATTTTTCACAAAATTAGACCTTCGCTCAGGATTTCACCAAATCCGTGTCAGAGAAGAAGATATTCCCAAAACTGCTTTTCGTACTCATGAAGGTCATTACGAATTTTTGGTCATGCCTTTTGGTCTCACCAATGCACCCTCCACATTCCAAAGTCTCATGAACCAAGTGTTTCGTCCACTCCTCCGTAAGTTTGTGTTAGTTTTTTTTGATGATATTCTCATATACAGCAAAACATGGACGGACCATTTACATCATGTGGATAAAGCCCTTCACATTTTACACGGAGAAAAGCTATTTGTCAAACGTTCCAAATGTTCATTTGGTGTCCAAGAAGTCGAGTATCTTGGTCATATAGTTTCACACGAGGGTGTCAAAGTCGACCCCAATAAGATTAAGGCAATTCAAGAGTGGCCTTTACCTAAAACCATCAAGAAACTTCATGGTTTTTTGGGTCTCACGGGCTACTATCGCAAGTTTGTACGGAATTATGGTAAGATTGTAGCACCTCTCACAGCACTCACAAAGAAGGATGCTTTTCGTTGGTCGGAAGAAGCCACTCAAGCCTTCGAAGCTCTTAAGAAGGTCATGTGTACAACTCCAGTATTAGCAACTCCCAATTTTCACAAACCATTTATTATCGAATGTGATGCCTCCGGAACAGGAATTGGGGCTATATTAATGCAAGAAGGTCATCCGTTGGCATTTGAAAGTAAACAACTCTCCGAGAAAAATTTGGGAAGATCAACATATGAAAAAGAAATGTTGGCTATTCTTCACGCAGTAGAAAAATGGAGACACTACCTAATCAATAGCCGTTTCATTATAAAAACAGATCATAGTAGTCTCAAACATTTTCTTGAGCAAAGGTTTTCATATCCGAAACAAAATAAGTGGTTAACCAAACTATTGGGCTATGATTTTGTCATCGAATACAAGAAAGGGAAGGAAAATGTCGTCGTCGATGCGCTATCCAGGAAATATGAAGACGAAGTAGCCATTAACGCTATCTCAGGACCTTGCTCCCAATGGGTGCATCAATTACAAGAGGAATGGTTGTCCGATAGCGAAACTGCTCAGATACTTCAAGAATTATCCATAGGGTCCTCTAAACACCCTTTGTTCTCTTATGAAGATAAAATCCTCCGGAAGAAGAACCGCATTTACATTCCACATAATTCAGAACTCAAATCAAAGATCCTCGACGAATCACACGCTTCTCCATCGACAGGACATTCAAGATTTTTGAAGACATATTTAAGGGTCAAACAATCATTTTGTTGGAAAGGATTAAAAGCGAGAGGTCAAACAATGGGTAGCGAGAATGTGAAGTTTGCCAACGCAATAAAGGAGAAACAGTCAAATCACCAGGGTTGTTACAACCACTACCCATCCCTGAACGGCAGTGGGAACATATATCCATGGATTTTATTGAAGGTCTTCCAAAGTCAGAAGGCAGGACAGTAATCTTCGTAGTCGTAGACCGGTTATCCAAATACGCTCACTTTCAGGCTTTACAACATCCATTTTCCGCAAGCAAGGTGGCCAAGGTATTTATGGATTCAATTTTCAAATTACATGGTATGCCAAAAAATATAGTAAGTGATAGAGACCCCATCTTCACTAGTAACTTTTGGCGGGAATTATTTCGACTTAGTGGTACCAAATTGAACATGTCCTCAGCCTACCATCCACAAACAGATGGTCAAACAGAAGTGGTTAACAAATGTTTGGGTACATACTTAAGATGTTTCGCTCAAGATAAACAATACCAATGGAGCCAGTGGTTAGCATTGGCAGAATGGTGGTACAACACTTCTTACCATTACTCAATTAAGATGTCTCCATTTGAAGCATTGTATGGCACCAAGCCTCCAACCGTCGCAGATTACGTACAAGGATCATCCAAAGTAGCCAAAGTGGATGATTGGTTCCAACAAAGGCAGTCTACACTCACCATCCTCAAAGAAAATTTAGTCCAAGCACAAAATCGTATGAAACAACAACAAGACTTGCACCGATCAGAGAGAACTTTTAATATAGGTGATTGGGTTTTCCTAAGGTTGCAACCTTACAAACAATCATCGTTAAGGATAAAGTCCAGCCAAAAGTTGGCTCCACGATTCTATGGTCCTTACAAAATTGTGCGCCGCATTGGAGAAGTCGCCTATCAGTTAGAGCTACCTTCATCATCACGAATACACCCGGTATTTCATGTTTCATGTCTCAAAAAAGTAATTGGTCAGAAAGTGCAAGGTCAATCAGAATTACCAGTGCTCGATGAGGAAGGACGCATACATCTCCAACCTGAAGATATACTACAACATAGAATACGAAGACTGAGATCACGTCAGATTCAAGAATTTCTCATCAAATGGCAAGATTTACCAGAGGAGGATGCCACATGGGAACCTGAAAGTATTTTCCAGACATTTCCAGCTTTGAGGACAAAGCTTTCCGAGGAGGGGAGTCATGTTACACACCAAACCTAGCCGTCGGCTAGGCATTCCAAGAGTTAACAATTCATATATATATTAGATAGTTTCATTAAATTAGATCATCGTGTTTTTTATTTTCTTATTACAATTCGCATTAGCCTTCACGGCGGGACCTGCCCTCCTAGTGGCATTATACTCTTACTAAGATTTGATTCATTATTTCAATTCATTCTTCGAACTGTTGAGAGTCACTGTGAATCGTTCGGGTATTATTTATTTGAATAAATATATTTTTTTGATTAACCAGAGAGACCCTGTACTTGTCTCTCTGCATCTAGCTCATCGAGGATGATGAAATAGATGGACTTATCTGTAGTAACACATTATACGCCTACACATATGGATTTGTGTTAGGGTAACTCATGAGATGTAACTTCCAAGGAAACTTAGGAGAATGAAACTTTAGGTTTTGCTAGTGGATTAGGGGTCATGAAGGGTTCATGTACCTCTCTCCTTAGCGAAAAAAAAAAAAAAAAATTTCTATTTTTGTATTTTTTTGTTTGTGTTTTTGGGTCATTACAATTTGCATATTCAACTTTAACTAATTTAATAAACAAAAAAATCATTGTTTACCAAATCATTATCACCTACGTGAATGCAGCATTGTATTTTACAATTTTAAAGTAATAATAAACTAAAAATACTGAATGAAAATTCATATATAAGATTCGGCTTAACCAAAGTAATTTATCTAACATTCTTTTACCAAAGTAGCCAAGTATATTACATAGTCCTTAGTGTTCTACTAATACATTTTAATTGTTGCCTTCATTTATGTTGCTTCCTTTATTGTTGCTAGATTATCTGTAGGCCTCGTTTCTATTGGACCTAGTATTGGTCAGATACTATTGCGGTTCAACCTATTGAAGGTATTGCGAGAAAACCAAAAGCGAAGGGTAAAATACGAGGTACCTTACTACTAACTTTAGCTTTTATGGAAGCTTTAACTATTTATGGACTAGTTGTAGCCATAGCACTTTTATTTGCAAATTCCTTTGTTTGATCTCGGAAAAAAGGATCCATACCCCTCGTGATTCTAAGTACCCTCTAAAAATTTTCTTGTTTAGCCCATAGGGGAGGGGCTAATACAAATGATCAGTAAATTATCTGATAACATATATGGAAATCCATAATTACATCTCTTGCTATTAAGAGGTTATAATAATAATATAATATAAAGAGTAATTAATATCATTTATCATTGATATGCTAGTGTCTTCATTGACTAAGTTGGATAATTCTGCCAACACACCAAGCATACTCAAAATTCTACTAAATTTACTTGTTCGGGATCAAAACGGCTCCATAATGGATGAATACCAAAAAAATGAATGCAACTAAGGCTTAACCTATTTCATAAAAAGGAATTCATTAAAGAAATATTGTGGATAACAAAATTGGGATAAAAAATTATAATTTAGAACACAACTAAATTATTTTAAAACCTTGATGGTATCATTCATGCATAGACAAATCAACACAAACACAAAAATATATTTATATAAAATAACCAAATATTAAGAGTACATCATTTATGAACTTGGATAAGATGGCAATGACTAGTTGTTTATGTTTATTAATATATTAGGACGTATGCTTAGATATTTGATGGCCTCCCTTACAGGTAAGGTTCAATAACCAATGTATTGTTTTAAGATACTATCCTTACTTTTAATGGTTTTTAGTTATGGAATATAGTCGTAGTATCAAAACAAAGAGAAAAAACACGATATGCATGTGATTATAATTTATCAAAGGCTGGATAAAGGTATAGCCAAACTCCAAGACGTGGTCACTTAAACCAATCATAATACACATTTGATCGAAGCTTATCTAGAGCATACAAAAAGTGTAATATCATCAAGCATGTTTAAAATAGATTGCATTTACACAGTCAAATAAACAAATTTATAATATGCGCTAGGTCAAACAAATATTTATAAAAGGTAAAAAAACACCTTTGAATAGTATAAAATACCTAATATTTACATAGGCAAACGCCATGGCATAATAAACGTCTAGTTAAACAAGAGCTTAGTAAAAATAACACCCTTCAGCATGACATAAGGGCTTTCAAATATGCAATTTGATACCATAATATGGTGGCTTGCATAGCAAAGACCGATTATAATAAATGTTTGGTTAACAAGAGACATACAATGGTAAATCTCACAAAGATCCAATTGAATATTAGTTAAAATAGACATCCAATTAAACCAGAAATTAACAAAGGTAAATCTCATAAGGACATAGTTGAATATCAATTGAAATAATGGACTATAGGATGCATTTGATTTCATAAAATATATATATATATATATATATATATATATATATATATATATATATATATATATATATATATATATATATATATATATATATATATATATATATATATATATATATATATATATATATATATATATATATATATATATCAATCAATAGCAAAGCCAAAAGAACATGAATTGACCTAGTTCAGCTTAACTTCTCTAAGCTTGTCTTCTTCCTCTTCTTATCTCCTTTCTTTCTCTTCTTTTCTTCTTTTTTGTTCTCCCAGATACCCTTCTAGTTCCTTCTTTATTTTATTTATAGAAGGTAAGGGAGGGTTAACTAAACAACTAGAACCACATGCATGTATCCACCTCATCTCAATAGCTACATTTTTCATGGAATTACCATCTTTGTTTAAAATTTATTACAAAATCAAAGAAATGCCCTGAATGCATAGTTAGATCTAAATTTTATTTAATTATTAATATTATTATTTATATTATATTATTATCATTTATTATTTATTATTTTCTTTATTTATTTTATTCTTTTTTTTTCTTATCCAATATTAATCAAGCAAATATGCAAGGTAAAACAAAATATTCCTCCAACCTTTTTTCTTAAACAGGTAATTTTATGATAACAAAATGTTATCACTACATGTTAAGAATAGCTCCTCTATAATATAGTAGTTTCCTTGTCGTTGGGTGATAATTAAATGTAATCATTCGCAAACAAACATTCACTTCAATCATATGCAAACATACATTCACAATGCATGTATATGAATGTACTTATATGAATGCATCCATATGAAGGGCCTCAAGTACCCTTGATTCGTTGATAAATATTTCATTATCATCATTTCCTATTTTGATCTTTTTAATAGGACATGTACCTACAACACAAAATTTATTAGCAATACCTTATCCAAAGCATTAAAACTTAATTATTACTAACGAGCAGCTTATTAACTCAAGCAAACATGAATTATCAAAACAGTATAACAAACGATCAAAGGACCCTATTAAGGAGGGTCGTTCTTGAAGAACATGTGCTTATACTGAGAGGGGGGGTGAAAAGTATAAGATAAAACTTTTTGTTTTTCAATCCATATGATAACATCAGCAATATTAAAGCAATAAAAATTACACAAAGCATCACACACATGAGAGACATGATTTAACGTGGTTCACCCAATATGGGCTACTCCACGAAGAAAATATTCCTTATAAAATTTTCTCAATAAATTATCTTGGGAATCCTTCCCTATTACAATGTTTATGGACCTCTGTCCAAAGTAGACACCAATCTCCTAATCAAGTTTGTGGATCTCTATCCACAGGAGAACTCATTTTCCTCTGATCTAGATGGTGATCCTCTTAGAAGACTACTGCCTCCACTGCACTAGCTTGTGGATCTCTCTCCATTGAAGACCTTTGTCCTCACTCAAAAATCTACTCAATATCTGTCTTAAATCTGCACTAAACACTGTCCATTGGTCTAGCACAAATCTGCTTAATCTTTGTCTCAAATCTGCACAACAAATCTTCACCAAGACTTATCTCAAATCTCCTTGTAAGCTTCCACAAAAGCTCACACAAATATGTCCTTAAGTCCACTTTAGGACTTACTAAAATCTTCTCACTATTTTTCACAAAAGCTTGTTCAAATCAATGGCTAACTTGCATATAAAACTTAACTCAATCTTTCACAGAAAACCTCTTCAATCACACTAACTAGTTCCACTCAGAATTTTGTTAAACCACATAAGCATATAGAGAATTGTTAGAGACTCAATATGATTCACACTCACAAACACTCAATCACTTTCAATAATTTCCATCAAATTAATTCAGAATAAAGAACAAGTAGTTTCACAGAACTTGAACTCACTCCAACACTTTCAATCAACTATGCTCAACCAATCACTCAATGAAACATAACTTGCTTACAAACCCTAATCAAGCATATGAAATTTTACTCAAATATTTCCAACAATGCTTATCAAACAAATATTTTCACTCCAACTTAGCATTCATAACATTCAACCCAACAATATTTCACTCACAAGGAAGATATGCCCATACCTTTTTCTTGATGGAGAAATGACCTCAAAACTTGTGTCAACACAATCAATTTCTTTGCCAATCTCAATGGTTAGATATCAAAAATCTATCCTCAATTATTTCCTTCAAGTATTTCACCATACAAAAATTATTAATTCTCAATTACACCTTATAATCTCCAACTTTATCAAATAAATATTTCATCCAATCAATTTCATAATAACCCCTTTCAAAAATTTAATGCATCAAGCAATCCAAACACTACTTATGTCTACCTACTCAATATTGCATTTTTCAAGTAATTAACTTTATAAAACAATGCAATATATTTTTAACCTTCAATAAAATATTTCTCACTTTCTCTAAGGTAAAAATTAATTACCTTACCCCTTTTCACTCTCTAAGCACTCAGCAAAAACCAAATAACCATGTGTTAATAACTTTCCCACTTCACACTTTGACCCAAGCACAAAAATTAAAGCATGCGCTTTAAGTGCAACAACAACCTTAATCTATGCGCAATTTAACCAAAAAAATACCTTAGTGCACGCTCTTCGTGGCACTCGATCCTTGGTCGAAGCGTCACCTCCGCCTTAGTTGCTGCTCCCCTACCGCATGAGCTAAGCATTCACGTGGGAGGAAAAAGTACCTAGAGTGCTTTGACTCCTCCTCCCACACCAAAATCCAAAAGGCTTTGTCCCATGTCACTATGGAGATTCGAACGCAGCACCTCTGTGTTCCCAATGCTCTACACACCTCGGATTAGCCGCTAGTCCAACCGTTGGTTGGTGTTTGACTTTTTACCTTAGTCGCTTTGTCTTCCGTCGATTTTGGGGGTAAATCAAAATTATAATCTGTCCTTTTCTTGCTCACGAAATATTCGCCTTCACTCTAAATCGCATGCATTAATAATTTCGAAGACTTACCTTTTAGGGGTAAGTGCTATGGTATTTATACCATATGCCTTCCTTTTTCCAACGTCGGTGGAGAATATAAAATTTGAATTCGTATTGACGCCCAACCCAACCCAACTTTGGGTTATGAAAATATTATTTTTATAAATAAATTTATAATATAAATATTATAAATTATTTATAAACTACCTTAGGCATAATTAAACTTTTAATATTATAATAAAGTATTATAATATTATTTCCATTGGGCCTAGGTGTTTTCCTCTTTCGCCCTTAGACCTTTTATGACCGCCTTTAACATTATAACAGTAAATATTATAATATTATTTCTTTCAGGCCTTTTCTTCAGGGTATTTAACCATCCTTTTGACCAATCATCTAAAGCTCTTAGGCAAAATCACTAGAAATCACCTCCCCACAAGGAATATACACCCCTATGCTACATTTGGTGTCATTGCCTTATCGAATCAAGTATTTTTGTTAAAACGAATCAAATTGACAAAGAAAGAATACTACAAAACTGGAGGTGAATGACAAACACCAGTGTATAAAGGCGTTGGAGACGGAAAATAGAAGAGAACATTCCAGTAAGAATGAGCACGAGGATTGCTTGAAGAGAGAATGCAAGTAAATAAAACCATAGCACACATGAACCATAAATAGAGCAAGTTTGGACATCTGAAGAAGGAGACTGTAAGGCGTTGTTGATAGAGACAGAAGACGAGGAAGTAGAACCACCTAGCGTATAGGCAAGAGTTGACATAGAGGAAGTGTAGGAGGATGGAGAATGGATGGTGACACCTGAGAAAGTGATGGAAGGGTTGCAAGGGAGTGCAGAGGACGGGAGTTAGGCACCAGAGCAGCAAGGCACAAGGTCTCAGAAAGAAAGACCAAGACCATCACCCTCACATCAGCGAAGGAGGTCGCAGAGTGAATACGCACGAGTTTGGTAAATGAGTGGTGGGACAGAACAAGATACCTCGGATAGAAGCTTCTGACGATGACGTTAGTAAAACACCCCCAAGGAGGAATCAAACAGAGATTCCACGGGAGACCTCAAGTGATAGTGACGATTCTCCAAAGATGGTTAACAAGGCAGCTAAACAGAGATGTCCACCGTTTTCAGGTGAGGGTAAGGAAGACCCCACAAGACACATAAAAACTTGTATAATCATTTGGAGAGCAAATGGTGTATACATATCAAATGATTGGGTAGCTTTCTTTCCAACTACTTTTAGAGGATTGGTGATTGATTGGTATTTGAAGAGAGAAAATACTGCAAATTTTCAGACTTGGAATCAAATAAAGAAGAAGTTCATTGAAGAATTTCGACCTTTGAAAGATGATGGAGACATTGTTACTGATATTTGCATGACGAAGAAAAAGCAGGATGAAGATGTAAAATCATACAACCATAGGCTAAAGTAATTAGTCTATAAGATGCAAATGCCATTAGTAGATGTATTAGTGAAGCGGTGGTTTGTAGATGGATTGCTTCTGAAATATAAGAAAAAGATGAAGGCAGTACCATCAAAAATGTATGAAGAAGTTGTAAAGCATGCAAAGAATTTCGAAAGAGAATCGATACAGACGTACATAGGAATTTGTTCTCACCCCAAGTCTAATGATTCAGACAATGGAGAAGATAACACTATACAGAGGACAGTAGCATCATTTCGTTAGGATTTCGATAAGATAATGAAAGAACAAAGGAGCAAACCTGATAGGAATGACATTTGGTGCACGAAATGCAAGACGGAAGGTCATACAAATGTGAAGTGTCCATGCAATGATTATTACCACATCTATAATGTGATGGAACACAAAGTATTGCTATATTTGTATAATGCGAGAGTATGTCCATAGGTCCTATCAATCCAAGAGTAGGAAGAGAAACCGAAGGACCAAGGGAGCGGGAAACAAGCAACAAGTGGCGGTTATAGAAATAGCAGGCGAGATGGAAGTCTGAACCAAGGCAATCGGTAAGGAGGACAGAGCTATTTGCAGTATGAATCGAAAAGAAGGTTGATCATACAGTGTCACAATCACCAAGAATGGGGGCATTTTGTAAAACATTGTCGTTCACCTCAGAGGTAGGAAACACCGCAAGCAAGCACTACACATGTGTGTAGATGGTGTGGTCCAAAGAACCGCAAAGAAGCAAATTTCCCAAATCAGGCGAGTTCAAGTAACCAACAGAATGTCAATTATTTAGACATTGAGGTTCCTCAAGTTAGGAGGAAATCCAGGAAGCATTAGCCATGACAAGGAATCAGGCTAAAAAGGATAAGTACCCAGAGCCAGCAAAGAAAAAGCAGCGTTGGCAAGTAGCAAAGAAAATACTACAAGATGAAGCACAAAAGGCTAAACAAGTGAAGTTAGCAAAAGAAAAGGAATCGAAAAGCCATCATAAGACAAGGCGATTGTGCAAAGTCTGGCAGCTCAGGTTTTGGACACCACAGTAGAGATTAAAGCGTTGAACCTGTTGGAAGTTATTCCAACATTGTAGAAAGCAATGGTGGAAGAAATACAATCGCATAAGGTGATGGAAGTGTAGAGCCAACCAATTCAAGAGAAGGAAAGGAAAGATCAATTCATGGATTCGACTATATTGATGATTTATGTGGGAAAGAAACTCGCATTAGTTCATATGGAGATCCTAAGGCACAAATTGACATAAGTGATTATGGATGGAGGATCCAGCGTCAATGTGCTACCTGAAAGAACCTGGCTAGAACTAGGTACTTCATCTCTATGGGCACTGAGCTTCCGATTATATGGTGTTGACTAGTATGGTATTGAGACAAAGGGATTCTTGACAGCACAACAAGTGGTGATAGTTGACCAAGAGTTTGTCTTGGATTTTGTTGTGATTACAAAGCAAAAGCCTGCATACGACACTCTCTTAGGGAGAGGAAGGCTACGAGTAGCCAAAGTTAATCACAACTGGGGAAAGAATCAGATCACTTTCAAGAAGGGACGGCATAAATATGATTAATCTAGCTAATCAAAAAGTCAGTGAGGATGTAGCCACAATGGATGAATCAAAAAATTTCTCAGGAGATGAAGGGTATGAACCTGATGGAGAAGGAATGTTGTACCTAGATGAATGTATTGAAGACGAAGGTAGATCTGATTGTGGAATTCTTCATTTACAAATGGAGGAGTACGAAATTTTTCAGCCCAACTACCTCTATATTGAGTCAGAGGAGATCAAGGAAAAACAAGACAAACCAAAATTCAGTCAAGAACCTAAGAAGGAGATAGAAGAGAAATGGGCATTCCCAAAAAGTTTGCAGAGTATACAGTAGGAGATGCAGAGATTGATACAAGATCAGCACACCCGAAGAATGTAGAGAAAGCAATGAGTGAGCCAAAAAATATCAAATATGAAGGACCTCGGATAGTGGACATCAATCTAGGAATAGAGGAGGAACCTAGGATGATTCATTGCGATGATGATTGGAACCATGTATTGAAAGCAGCAACTTTTAAGATATTCTTGGAATATAATGATGTCTTTGCATGGACATAGAAGGACCTGAAGGGAGTACCACCAAATTTATGTGTCCACAAGATTACGCTAATGCCTAGAGATCAACCCTTAAGGAGGAGACCATATAGAATGAATCCAAAGTATGTTGCATTAGTGAATGCAGAGATAGAAAAGATGTTGGAGGCAGGAATCATCTTCAAGGTGACAACCAGTGAATGGGTATCACCCATAGTGATCACCTTGAAGAAGGAAGTGGACAAGATCAGAATATACGTGGACTTTAGGAGTCTGAATGCAGTAACTATTAAGGACCCCTTCCCTATTCCCTTCACAGATTCTATCCTGGAGGAAGTTGTAGGACACAAGATCTATTCATTTTTGGATGGGTTTTTGATATACAATCAAATTAGTATAGCCGAGGATGATAAGCTGAAGACCACATTTATTGTGAATAATGGCATCTACGCATATAATCGAATGCCATTCAGGCTCTGTAATGTCCCAGCTACATTTCAGCACATCATATTGTATATATTTGATCAGTTGGCAACGGGGAACTTTAAAGTATTTTTGGATGATTGGTCCATTTATGGGAAGATCAAGGAGCATCTTCCTGCCCTTAGTGAATGTATGAGTAGGTGCAAAAATGCACATATATCATTAAATCCTCAGAAATGTAATCTAATGGTACCATATGGAAAATTCTTAGGACACAGTGTGTGTAGTGAAGGAATAAAAATAGATCCTAATAAGATCCGTGTGATATTGCACATGGAGGAACCATATGATGTGAGTTCACTTAAAACCTTCTTGGGATCGACAAGATACTATCAAAATTTTATCAGGAATTATGCACATGTATCCTACCCATTGGATTCATTGATGAAGAATAATGTTCCTTTCAGACGGACAGAGGAGCACCAAGGTTTGAGGAGCTGAAGGCTAAGCTCATGAGTAGTCCGATTTTGGTGCTCCCGAACTGGGATATGGAATTCCATGTCCATATTGATGCTTTAAATTTTGCAATTGGATGTGCTTTGGCACAAGGACATTTCAGGCTAGATCAGCCTATTTTTTTTGCTAGTCGCCTACTGTTAAGGCCAGAGATAAATTACATTACAATAGAAAGAGAAGCTTTGGGAATGGTATATGCAGTTCAGAAGTTTAGACATTACCCACTGTTAAATCCTTTTGCTTTCTACGTACGCTCTGTTGTACTTGATAAATAAACAAATGATACAAGGATGGGTCAGTAGGTGGCTCATCACCCTACAGGAGTTTGTATTCTGAGTAGTAGTGAAACCTGGTAAGAAGCATGTCATTGCAGACCAATTGTCTCGAATACGATCATGAGAGCCTGCAGGAACGGGAGTTTCGGATGAATTCTCGGATGCACAATTATTCGCCATCAATGTTGTTCCATCATGGTACAATTTGATTGGCCAGTACCTATCCACAGGTGAGTTGCCACAAGAAATGACGATAACCAAGAAAAAGAACGTGACCATGAAGTCAGCAGCCTTCCAGTTGATAGCAGAATTGTTGTATAATATGGGAATCGATTGTATCCTACGAATATATGTGATGGAAGAAGAAGTCAAAGAGGCATTGAAAGAAGCTCATGAAGGCTTGGCGAGAGGGCACATGGAACCAGTTATAACAGCTAGAAAAATATTAATAGTTGGACTATGGTGGCCCACACTATATAATGATGCGAAAGAGTATGTGAAAGCATGCAATACTTGCCAAAGGGCAGGAAAGTCGGTAAAGAGGGACTTTATGCCTTTGCATCCATCGCAACCCCAAGAATTATTTGAGTGATGGGGATTGGACTTCGTAGGACCACTGAAGACATCTCGACGAAGGAAGTACAGATACATAGTAGTAGCAACGAAATACTTAAAATGGGTCGAAGCAAGAGCATTACCTAATAACTCGACAAAAAGTATAGCAAGATTTTTGTATGAGCAGGTAATCACAAGATTTCGTATTTCGCTACAGATAACGAGTGACCAAAGAGGACACTTTTTCGATAAAATCATCAAAACGCTGAAAAAATATTTTAGGATTTTACACTCATTGTCTAGTCAGTATTATCCCAAAGCTAATGGGCAGGTGGAAGCAACGAATAAAGTCTTGGTATCTACTTTGTATAAAACCTGTGGAATAGATGGAGCATATTGGGAGGAAAGGCTACCATTTATTTTATGGGCACATAGAACAACCTTTAAACCAACAATAGAGCATACACCTTTCCAATTAATGTATGGACAGGAAGCAGTGGTGCCAGTTGAATTCTTGATACCAAGTTTTATGAGTCACGGTAGAGCATCGCTTGGGTGATCAAGAAATTTTGGAAGAGCGACTGACAACACTGATCAAATTAGATGAAAGAAGAGTCATGGCATAATGGGCGATTGAGGTAGCTCAGAAAAGATGGAAGGTGTGGCATGACAGACATTTGAAAAAAGTTAGAAATTAGTCCAGGTGACTTGGTTCTAAATTTTAACGGAAAGAGGGAAATCAAGCCCAGTAAGCTGAAGACTTTATGGCTTGACCCCTATAAAGTGGTTGAAGTAATGAATAATGGAGCAGTTAAGTTACAGAACTTGAATGGGATAGAGGTACCTGACATTGTAAATGGCTCAAAGTTGAAGCCTTACAAGGTACAGTGCTTATTCATTTCTTCAGAAGAGATTGAACGACGAAGATGACCAGAAGCTCAACCGAGAGCTCAGAGTGAGCTAGGTCCATCACAAGAGGAGCCTGACACAGGACTCGCACACTTATTCGCAGAAGGGAAGGAGACACGATCAACCATATAATAGCAAGAGTTGGCACCTTGGCTCGGAGAAAGAAAAATATTGTGAGTACATGTCAGATTTGTGGATGGGGCCAAACGAGTAGAAGAGGAAGATGAAAATTGGATTCCTCCAAATGAAAGAGGGCATCAGGAGATAGTACTATTACCCAGGAATAGGAGAAGGCAAGAAGAAGCACCCCCATTAAGTAGAAATATGATGTATCCTTAGGTAGAATGGAGGTAATTACCCCAACAAGTGGAAGGACGAAGGATATGGTAAACATTACAGTACGAGGATAGAGTGGACACCTTTGAAATGGAAGTTCCAGAAGAAGACAGGAACGAGATCATTCATGAAGAATTGGTTGGAATTATTCCATTGGCTCAGATAAGGCTATTACAGTAGAGAATGTAGTTTCAGACTCAACAATTGCAAGAGGAATACCAGACGTTGCGAGGTCATAATGCAAAGTTGAGAGAACAAATCATCCAAGAAATGGATAGTACAATATGAAGGCTGGATGAGCAAAGAAGAGCTAGGCTACAAGAGCTAGAAGGAGAACCTGAGGATGATGAGGGGATGACTCCAAGAAATAGTATAAGAAATTATGGAGAGAGCACAAGTTCGCAAGTACCACCAAGTGATCTGCCAATGATGAATGAAGATGTGGAAATGCTATGTTGAGACATTGAGGAAGCAACCACTTCACCTTAATCACAAGGTAATGCACAACTGGATTTGAGAGACTCCAATAACGAAGCAATGCCTTGGCTAGTAATGGAACCTAGTATAGAAAGCAGTGATGAGGATGATATCCCAGAGAACCCCTAGAATCCTCGAGATAATCATGATCCCCCAGCATGTACAACAACACAGCGGTAACTAGGGAGAAGACAAAGGAGAGAAGTACAAATATTGGAGAGATTGATGAATTTACCAACAGATTGGGCAAAACAAAGAGAAGAGAATCAGAATAACTCAAGTTTTGAGATGGACTTTTCTGACACATTCATCTCCACAAAGAAAATTTGAGGAAAGAAGATGGAGACATCGCCTAGCATGTGCGGATCGTAGTATCAAAGCACTGCGGCAATTGTCACCGAGCACAAGAAGAAGTAAAAGACCACTAACCAACATTGATTTGGTAGAGATAACTCCTGATAACTGAGCATGGGGAGGAAGGAACAGAGAAGGACCCCTAAGGCTTCAGCCAAGAATGGGAGGAGGTATTCAACTACGAAGTGAGCAAGGATAAGGTGATGTTACAATCAGAGGAAGAGGACAAGGAAGGTTTTGACCTCCTACTCCTAGATGGCCAGGAGATACACCTTTAGCTTGTATGAATAGGACAAGGAATCTACGAGGGCTACCACATATGATAGGAATCTTACCTAGCCCTGCAAGGCAGTATCCATTAGAACGACCACCATTAATCTGACGAGGACCTCAAAGAGTGGTAGGTGGTAGAGGATTGCTCCAAGAAAGGGAGGAATCACCATTGGCATAAAGAAACCCGATGTTAAGAGGAATAGGGCGGGGAAGACACTCGTGCAGGAAAGGCCTTGCTGGTAGAGGAAGAGTACATTTTACAAATGAAAGGAACCATGGACAACTAACGATCTGATCACCAAGTCTGGAGCCAGAATTGATCCGAGGGAATAGGCAAAGAATTCGCTCGAATGATAGTAGAGTAGTAAGGACACCGCTACCAAGGGATCAATCACCTGTATGACAAGAGGAAAGGACACCAGGTGAAGATACTCCAGCTTGCAATTATACAATTCCAAATTGTACACATGGTAAGGGAAGGCCAGGAAATTTAGTAACATCACAAGTAAAGATGAATCGGCCTAGAGAGCAAGTACCAAAATGCGACACAACCACTCAAAACATCACAGTCAAACCTCCAATATAAGAATCTGATGGGATCGTACAAGTGAATGTTACTGTACGATTTCCACGATGGTAAGTGTAAATAGGCTAAGAATGAAAAAATAAATAAAAATAAATAAAAATAGTGTCTTAATTGTGAAAATCCCTCGAGACGCAATTAGGAAGGAAGTGGGTTGAAAATAAAAAACGACGGCCTCTTCAAGAGAATATTGACAAAAACTTCTCTAAGTGATATATTGTACAAATCAAAGATGAAAAAGCACAAGTAATAGATCGTACAAGCCAGTTTTTGAAGTCAAAAAGCATAAAAGAAAGATCGTACAAGTAAAATTGGCAGAAGAACATGGGAAGTCATACAAAAAGGCATGTTCTACGATTTAGGTCATACACTGTATGATTTAAGCAGATTGAACGATTTTCAACTACCCCATTTAATGTCGCATGTGTGAAATAAGAGGTGGTTGGAGAAAAAGCGGGAAAAAGATAAGTTTTTTCAAATAAAGTAATGAGTTGTCAATCATCTGCGCTAGGAGGATGGAAAACATGCAAAGTGGCATAATTTTGAAAATAAATCAGTTAGGGTTTGATGAACATGTTTAAATAGAAGGCTTACCTTGCAATTTTTTAAACCGTGCAAAGAAAGAATTCGAATTTTTTCAAAGAACGAAGGGGGAAAGCGTGCAACTGAATGGAGACAACTACATGGGCATTAAAACTCACCAATAAGTTGCAATTATTCGTGACCCATTTTCAAATTCGCACCAGGGAGACTTTTGCATTCACAGAAATCAAACAGGAGAAGGAAAAAGGAGAAAAAGCAAGGGTTTGACTCCATTGGATAAGAATTTGAATACTACATTAGGGTTCAAAGAAGTGGTAGATTGGAGTCGAAGCAGAGAAATTGTAGGAAGAAGGAAGATACAAACCCTGAATCAGACAAAAGTGACCAAAAATGAAAGGGAGAAGATGGAGGAAAGGAAGAAGCAGTCCGTACGATTGTATCTGACAGCCAAAAAATTTTGCTTTTGGGGAAAAATTGCGCCAAGGGTGGGAGAATTGAGAAATTTCTCCCGAAAAGCATTGAAAAGGTAGATTGGGGCATTTCGGCAACTGGGTCGGAGAGAAATCACAAAAGGAAAATGCAAAACGTAATTTTTAGGCAGATAAGGATTTGAAAAGACGTACTATACAATTTGGTGGCAGAGTGTACAGTTTCAAGGAAATTTTTGAGCAATTTCGAGCAGCTTTTGGGTTATTTTTAGCCATTTTGAGCAAATCGTATGAAATAGTATAAAATCATACGGATTCAACAAAGGGGAGCAGTTGGAGTGGAAGACTATATGGAGTAGTACAAGCCTATACAATTTCATGCTGCATTTGTATGATTTGAGAGAGATGAAGCAGTTTTAATACCGAACAGTGATAGTTTGAACGATTGTATGATCTAGAAGGGTTGCTCCTAAGGAAACTGTTGATAATATTGTCACATTCCACCAAGGGGTAGAAAAATTAAAACTTTGTATGATATTTGTTTTGTTGAAAGTTCTCTTTTGTTTATAAGTTATAGCAATTTTGGTTTTCCCTATTGCCCCCTGGTGGACAAAATGAAAAAGAAAAGAACTTCGGGCCCAAAGTGCTTCAAATCATCACTTCTGGAGAGAACTTTGCCGAAAAAGTACGAAGGAAACGCTTCACACCCGAAGCATTCCCAGCGGCTACTTCGGGCGAAGAATTTTGCGAAGCGGCATCCAAGCAACTTTGCCGAAGAAGAAAAGATGGCCCAAATTAGCTAAGGCAAAGAAATTACTTCGGGCCCGAAGTATTTCTAAAATCCACTTCGACGCTTTCGCCGAGCAGTAGAGGTTGAGAAAGTGCTTCGGCCAAAGCTCCCCCGAACCGCCGTTTCAAAAGAAGATCGGCCCGAAGCGTTTTTCGAGAACCATCAACGAAGCAGTTTTTCCAGCAAAGCAGCGAAGGATAGAGGGAGATCGGCTTCGACACTCCACGCCCCCGAAGTAGTTTTGCGAAGCAAAAATCGACGAGGCGCTTCCCAGGAACGTTTCCCAAGTGGGGCATTTTCCTGAGGCGATGAGAGAGCATCATAAATGCATATTTTCTTGCCCGGTAAGCCCACTGCTCATTTTTGGCAATTGGATGCGAAGTATCAGTCTGTGAAGAAGAGCCCGATAAGCATGGCCGCCACTCGAGCACCGCACCTACAATCCAAGGACACCTAGGTGACTCATTTAATGTGATTTTCCTCGGCTGACTCGGTCACCATTACCAGTTTTGGTAGCCGATTTGAGAGATCATCTGCAGCAGCAGTGAGGAGCCGATTTCTCAGGGCTTGAGGGTGTACTCCGCCGTTTTTGTAATAATGATTTAGAGGGTCGGGTCCTCTATAAAAACCCAGGCTTTGCAATGTAAAAATGGGGGGGAACTTTCTGCTAGAAAGTTGTTGTAACTTGATGTTCTGCGTCTAATACTAAAGATTTTTGTACTCCATTTCTCTCTTTTATGTTGCCTTATGTGCTTAATTCTTTTGTCCGTCTGCACCCGTATATTGAGACTCTAAATCCTGAATCCGGTGTGCGATTGGGGACTGTACCCTAAAATTCGCCCTGAAGGATACATAGGAGAGGAAAAACATCGTATAAGCTTTCTTTTATGCTGCCTGGTGGGCGTGGTTTTTGTTATTCCCTTGTCTTAATCGTTGTTATTCTGAACCCTGAATTCCAGCGAGAGAGAAAGGAGAACCCTATGAACTTGTCCAGAGGATACATAGGAAAGCGAGTATCGCATTTCTTTCGTCTATTCTTGGTGTTCTTTGTTGCTATTCGAGTTATTAGCGAGTGATCGTGCTTCCTGTTCTCTCCCACCTTAAATCATCATCTTCTAATCCTTACTCTTTTTATTTCTTTCTCTAACCCTTACCCCTTTTTATTTCTTTTCCTAACCCTTAATCTGTTTATTTCTTTCTTGCACCCTTGTCTTAAACCCCAAAAGTAGTTTATCATAGGAGCCGACCTTTCTCCGGAGATTGGCACGAGGGGCATCTCTTCCTCTCGGCCTTTCAATGTTGGTCACAGGTCCAGGGCACGCAAACCCACCGAAAGTCCTTTCCTGTGCGGATTTGATGACCAATAGAAATCGTACAGGAGTGAGAAGAAGAGCATATTGTACGATTTGCAACAGATTGTACGACTTGCAATGGTTTATACAATTTCCAACACACTTCCAATTGCATAACTGGTGATGTTTGAGTAGCAAGACAACCGGAGGTATGGTGAAAAAACGATCTTTGAAGAAGATTTCGGATACCGATTAAGGAGGATTACAGCCAATAGGGTGAAACGATCACCAGGACCTCTACACGAGAGAGAGTCACAGCCACGGTTGTACCAAGGGTAATAGTTTCAGTCCCACAATTTGCGTGGTACTCGTCCTTGGAGAAGAGGACAGAGGTCGTGGAGAGGTCAGAGGTACTAGAGGGCTGATAGAAGGAGAACACTGCCAAGATACTAAGAGGAGAGGATGGCACAAGAAAGGGTCCCAAGAAGGGAATTGAGGAGTGAGGTACATGTTCCAGATCTGAAAGATGATCTAAGTAGTGGACCTGAGGAATTTCAGGTGGAGATAACAAATATTTCATTCGTACAGCATGGAGGACAAACATGTAGGCGATGGTGGAATAATGAGCGGAACAAGAACCATCCCTGGAGGGAACGGTTTGAGGAGGCTGGTGTAGCTGTAATAGCGCAAGTGCCACCACACCAGAAGACCTTCTACAATTATTTGTTGCATATGGTTCAGGTGTATAATTTTGTAACCATAACTACCTTTGTCAATGTGGACAAGATGTTGGTGAGAATAGAAGTTACGACAAATTCATTTAGGAAGACATTCGGATTGCAAGAATATAGCACGGAGATAGTTAAGAAGTTGGTTGATCTGATTGAAACATATCAAATCATCACTTTGTTAACTGATGTGAAATCACTAACTACTATAAAGAGCTTGGGTGCAGGGACTCAAGGAATTAAACAGAGCAAGCTAAAAGGGGACGATTGACCATGTGTTATGAATACAGTAATGGCTCGACTGTTAGGGGATACAGGAGCTACAGAGATGCAAATCTATATGGCTCAGTATATAGAAGGTATCACCAAGGGAATCAAGTATGATTGGGGTACCTATCTAGAAATAAAAATGCATGAAGTACTGACAAAAAAACCGAAGAATTTTGGAATGATTTTCCATGCCATTGGATTGTTATTAAATATTGTTACGGAGTTGGAAATTTTCTTTCCAGGTTTGACAAAACCTAGGAATGTGAGGGCAGGATAGCCAACCATTTTGAGGTGGGCAAAGTCAATACCTATTCAAAAGGAGACTCCAGAGAAATCTTGAACAAAGAAGCAGCAATAGGTCGCAGAGATACCAGAGGATACTCCTTCGAATAATGAGGATGTACACCCCCGTAGAAAAAGACCAAAAATATTGGAACCTGAATTGGAACAACAAGCAATGCAACAACAGTAGTGGGAGCAACCATCATTTCGGGAAAGGAAGGAAATTATGGAGAGATAAGTAAGCCCAATACGAATAAGAATGAGACAACAACGAGAAATAATGGCAAAGAATCCTATCCCAAGAAAACAAGATGAACCTACATAGAAGGATAAGTAGGAGGAAGAACGGTCAGATTTAGAGAAGACAAATCTGGATGACTAGAGTTGGGCAGAAGCAGAGAATATAGTGGTATCTCCACAAATTTTCCAACATAATGAATTTGAAATCTTGGACTCTTCAAAAATTTTAAATGATATATAGGTGGGGCAGATAGCATAGGAAGTGGCAACCACCACTTAGAAGGAAATGGAGGAAATTGAAGTGAGAGTGGAAGTCTATGAGGAAGAGTCTAGGAAAAAGAATAAGCCCCATTTCAAATTTGTCATGGGAGGAATTTCAAAATAAAATAACCCAAGTGATGCGCAAGAAGAGGCGAAAGCATCACAAGAACAAGAACTTATTGTTGAAAAAATCACAGCAATGGAGACACAACATAATCAGGAGGAAGAACAGGTGATTGAAGAGCAACAGGTGGGCTCCACTGAACAGAAAGAAGCCCAGGAATAGATAGATTAGCAGCAATCTCAGCAGGAGATTGAAAATATAGAAGACGATATGGAGGTAGAGAAAATAGTGGAACAGACTCCACCAAGAGAAAATATAAATACAAAGATAGCACTACTAGAGCTCGGAGGAAGCTCTAGCCACCACATGGAGGAATAGGAAGAATGAACTACAAAAGAGGAACAGCGGAGAATGAGAACAAGCTACCTTTTGAAGGTACCACAGTTCGGCAAGATCGAAATCGGGGAGGAGGCAAAAGGAGTAGAAGATGTTGTGGAACACTTCTTCTCTCAGATAAGCAATGCCTTAAATAGCACCAGATTACACTTTTGTATTGGATGCATGGGAGAATTGAAGTTGTGGGAGGAACAAGTGTCTCGAATTGGAAAAAATAATGGAATGGGTGAGCAAAGAGGAGCGTACAAGGAGAATTGCACACATTCATGTACAGTACCCATGGAAGTTACCCAGGGAAGAGGTAACAATGATGTTGGGAAGAGATGACTTTCCAGAAGGAGTGAGAACCAACTACAGGCAGTATTCGAGGTTGTACATGGATAGAACCAATCACCTGACTTGTACCATGAACACAGGGAAGTTGGAACACAAGAGGGTCACTACAAATTTGGCTACCACTTTGAGGAAGTTGAACTTTCCCACACATTGGATAGAGTGGTTGAGCATAGGATTGGAACAAATCTATCATCTCAAGGAATCTCAGGAGGAGATAGAAGCAACTCGAAAGGAAACGATTGCAATAGAGGAAGAATTGCAAAAATGTAAGGCTCTAACAAAGGAGAAAATAAAGAAACTAAAAGAAGATCTGACAAGCATAAAGGTTGAGTCTAAAACTAGACTTAAATTGCTTGAAGAAGATAAGTGACAGATCTCCCAAACAGTAGATGATAAGATTAAGGAGTTGGAGGCACAACTCAATGCAAAGGATGAACAGATGACAGCACATTTGGCTAAGAAGAATGAGCAAGTGGCGACACAAGCCAAGCAAATAGAAGAACTTCAAAAGAACAACGAAAGATATAATGATTTGGTCTTGGAGAAGCAAGCGCAACTGAAGGCCAGAGAAGATACTATTTGTGCCTTGGAGGTTGATATTAACCACCACCTAAAGACCATTACTAAGAAGAATGAAGAGCTTCAGTCGGTGACTTGAACAGAAGCTCACTTTAAGGAGAGGTTGAAGAGGAGTGCCACTGATCGTGAAAAGCAAATGATGGAATTCCTAAAGACTGCTGAAGAGAAGGCTAATTTCCATGGGGCGAAAGTAATGGAAATGGGAAGCTATGCAGCCAAGTTGAAGAATGAACGTGCAATTCTTCAATCCCAAGTAAATGACCTAAATGCGATAGTAGCGAGTTAGAAGATGCAGTGGAAGTAGAAAGATGAATCGGCGAGGACACTGACCAAAGTAAATGGGATGGCAGATGTAGGCAGCAAATCCACCTCCCAGAAGAAGAGAAAGTGATAAAAGGGATTTGCTCAATTTAGACAAGTTTGATAGTTTGTCCAGGTTTTGTAAATTGTACAGGTAGGAGTAAACTGTACAACCAAGAGGGCAAATCGTACAAGGTGAAGACAAACCATACAAGGCGCACTGAAATGCAGTGAAATGCATGGAAAATGTAATTTCAGGTTGAAATGGCACATAGGTTTGATAATTAAGGTGTTCGACTTAGTAAAAGTCTTAATTAATGCATTTTGTTATGCATGGGCGGTTGTAAATAACTAATTGGCTCAGGAACCACTTTGGAACGGCCTGGGCAACGTTATATAAGGTCCCATTTTCTATTTTGTAGGTCTGGATATTTTTTCGTTGTAATCTGACTGAGTTATGCTATTATGTTCTACGTTGTAGCTATAATTGTTGTAGATCAGCCATGTTGTAAGTGACATTTTGACAAAATAATATATAAATGAGCATAGTTACGTTTTTCCAGGTTGTGTATGAATTTAGCATGGATGAATGACAATTGACGGCTTAATGGTGTTGTATGTACTTTTTGGTGAATGTGTTGGCTAGTTTGTCTTGCTGTGATAGAATGGATTAATCTAGAACTGGTGAAGCCTTGTAGAATTATCTATGATGATGACAGCATTATTGAGGACGTAGTGAACCCTGTTGTGTGATTTTTGGATGTAGCCATTGGATTGCCTCTCTCTCAAGCCCCGATGATATGTTTTGCATGTTACAAGAAAAGGAATAATTGGTATGTTAAACCCTTATAAAACCTATCTGAGAGAGATTGGCCCTTTAGAGTATCTTATTTAGCACTTGGTTGTACTTTTGTCCCATATAGATCATACACTAGATTTTGTACAAATCATACAAAGATAACTTGCCCGATTTGGCAATTTAGGCGATTGAAGGAAACTTACCCGATTTGGTAGTTTTGGGGAATTCAACTTTTTGGTTACAAAACTTTGTACGGTAGCCTACAAAATCGAATTTGAAGGATTGGTTGAGTGTAGAATCGTACAAGCCATATCATTGTATTATTTTGGATTGTAAAGTGTGTCGAATTGACTTCCGTACAAGCTATGCATTAGCGTAAAATGGTAGTTTTAAGGATTCTACGATTGTACGATTTGGTAAACAAGTTGGAGATAGTACATTGATCATTCTAAAGCATTAGAAATCACCTCCCAACCAGGGATACTGCACCCCTGTGCTACAATGACAACACAACTAACTCAAAATTCCCAACAATTACATTCTGCCCCCCTAATTTTAACACAGTACCCTATGTTTCACCTTAGTTATGTGTATTCATTAACAATATTTTCATATGTTAATTTATTCAAAATTAGGAAAAATTATTTCCGCATAACAAAAATGTTTTCTCATATGGCTCTTATTTCAGAACAGTGGTCCTCTTGGTCCATAAATTGTTTCTAGATTATGCTTTTATTATTTCTTAATGTGAAAACTCAAAATCCAAGTAGGTTGCACCTTAATGGCCAAAAGTTCCACCGTCTGCAATCTCAATATAAACAAAATATGAGAAGGATCAGTAACACATTTTCTAAGCAGAGATATGTGGAAGGTGTCATGGAATTTTATACAAACTAGGTGGTAGGGCAAATCTATAGACCATAGCACTAATTTTGCCTAAAATTTCAAAAGGGCCAACACACTTGGGGTCCAACTTTGAGGATTTAATGGAGCTTTTATGAGATCTCACCCCTTAAGCCCCTTAAGAAGACTTTGTTTGCCACAGAGATTTCCCTCGGTGATTATTTTAGGTCTACATAGCTCTTTTTATCAATCAGTGGCTTCATTAATATTTTGACGAAACATCTTTAATTGTTCCTCCATATCCTTTACAGTCTCTAGTCCGATCATTACCCGATCTTCCAGATTATCCATGATAGAGGAGTTTTGCATTTTCTCCCATACAGGGCCTCAGATAGATCCATTCTCAAATAAGCATGATGACTATTATTGTAAACAACTTCTACCAAATCGAGATAATTCTTCTATTGTTATGGTCCATACAATACATGCGTAGCATGTCCTCAAAGACTTGACTAAATCTTCCAATTTGGCTTAATATACAATTCTGTAATTAGAGCCTGATGCAAGGCTCGCCAGAACTCGGATGTAAATCTAGAATCTGTCTGAAATATTTACTTTAAGAAACCCAAGAAGCCGAACTATTTAGAAATGACAAAACCATAAATGGGTTACTATACTTGTGGAGGGCCACATTTTGCTAACAAATTCCCTCAAAGAATTGATCAAAAGAAAGTTTCTAGAGAACAGCCTCACAATTTTTTTACTACAAAAAGAACTTCAAGCCTAGATGGGCAAGCCACTCCTCTACTTTTAGAGGTAAGTTGTTACAGTTGGTATCAGAGCTTAGATCGTAGGACTTAAAACTTTTGTAGAGAAAACTCAAATCTAAAACATCAAACCTAACATAGCTCTTGTCATGGTGAAGAGATGGAGGACTTTGCATCTACAGTCAAATTGTTTCAAGAGCAGTTGGAACAATTCGCATCCATAGTTAATTTAGTAGAAAGGATGGAGTTGTAACAAAAGATAATAGAATTACTTGTTAAGCAAAGAAAGCGACCAAAGTTCAAAAAGAGAATTTCGTGTCTTTTGTTCCTTTCCTAACTCGTGTTAATATTTTTTTCTATTTTCTAAAATGTATTTGTTGTCGGTATTATGCTCTTCACTTGTGTAACGCGGTCTGGTGAATCAGAAATCCTGCAGCACTAGGAGTATGCTCTTCACTTGCGCATATGCAATCTGGTGAATCAAAAACTAATTTACGTTTTTAGAGTACTGCTTCACCATGTTTCTTTTTTTATTAATGGGAATAAAATCAAATATTTTGACCTTTTTATTAAAATCTAATAAACCAAAGCAATTGCGGCATGAAAAGTAATCCTTAATATCTATTGAAAAACATTTCTTTCTTTGTAAAAGAAGAGGTGGAAAGTAAACCATTTTACTTATTCAATACAAATATTTTCCTCCAGGTAGAAGCCAATGCGGTCAAAAAAACTTTGCTTATTACTATTGAACTTAAAAAAATATTTTCTTTTAACACGCAAGAAAAGTAGTAGAAAAGTAATTTAATAGCTGTATATTCAACTTTAACTAATTCAATAAACAAACAAAGCATAGTTTACAAAATCACTATCATCTACACAAATGCAGCATTATATTTTACCATTTTAAAACAATAATAAACTTAGCCAAAGTAATTTATATAACATTCTTTACCAAAGTAGCCAAATATATTGTGTAGCCCTTAGTGTTTGGCTCATACTTTTTAATTGTTGTCCGATAACATATATGGCAACTCGTAATTGCATCTCTTCCTATGAAGAGGCTATAATAATAATACAATATAAAGAGTAATTAATAAAGTATATCATTGACATGCCAGTCTCTTCATTGACCAAGCTAGATAATTTTGTCGCCACACCAAGCATACTCAATATTTTATTACATTTACTTGTTCGGGATCATAACGGCTCCATAATGGATGCATGCAAAAAAAAATGAATGCAGCTAAGGCTTAACCTATCCAATGCCCAATCAACAAGTCAGATATTTCACAAAAAGAAATTCATTAAAGCAAAATTGTAGATAATAAAGTTGGGAAAAAAAACTATAATTTAGAACACGACAACTAAATTATTTTAAAACCTGGATGGTATGGTTCATGCACAAAAAAATCAACACAAACATGAAAATATATTTATATCAAACAACCAATATTAAGAGAACACCATTTATGAACTTGGATAAGATGGCAATTACTGGTTATATATGTTTCTTAATAGATTAGGGTGTATGCTTAGATAGTTTATGGCTTCCCTTATAGGTAAGGTTCAATAACAAATGTCATGTTTTAAGAGACTATCCTTACTTTTAATGGTTTTTAGTTATAGTATATAACCGCAATATCAAAACACAGAGACAAAACACCATATACACTTGATTAAAAGTTTATCAAAGGCTGGATAAAGGTATAGTCAAACTCCAAGACGTGGTGACTTGAACCAATCATAATACACATCTAGTTGAAGCTTATCTGGAGCGTACAAAAAGTGTAATGTCATCAATAATGTTAAAAAAGAGTTTCATTTACACGTACAAAACTGAACATTAGTCCTGCACATCATCTAGAAAAAAATGGCCAAACTGAAAGAGTTAATTAGGTCCTTGAAGACATGCTACGGACCATAAAACCAAATGGGAAAATTATCTCCATTTGGTAGAATTTTCTTACAATAATAGCCATAATGCTTCTTTGGGAATGGCTATTGAAAATGGATAAACAATTGAAAATTATTCTTTCAAGGCTTAAGGAAGCCACTAATCAACAAAAGAGCTATACATACTTAAAAAGATCACCGAGGGAATTCTCTGTGGGAGACAAAATCTTCTTAAGGGTGAGACCTCATAAAAGCTCCATTAAATCCACCAAGTTGAACCCCAAATTTGTTGGCTACTTTGAAATTATAGGCAAAATTAGTCCTATGACCTATAGATTTGCCCTACCACCTAGTTTGTCAAAAATTAATGGCACCTTCCACATATCCCTACTTAGAAAATATGTTGTTGATACTTCTCGTGTTTAGAATGTGTCAAATTTGTAGATGGTAGATCCTCTGGCCATTAAAATTCGTCGAACTCATATATTAGATTTTCGAAGTAAAAGGTTAAGAAAAAAAATCTTAAGCAATTTAAGGTCCAATGTGACCAATATTCAAAGAAAAGTGTTACATAGAAAGATGTAAACATTATGCAAAAACAATTTCCTTTTCTATTTTGAATAATTGAATATATTAAAAAACACAAAGGACTGTGTTTAAATTAAGGGGGGAGAATGTCACGACCCTCCCTAGAATGGACCTTTTGTTTGCTATTATAAATTATATTGATCAGATTGTTATTTTATGCTTTAATGCTTTTGGACAATGTACTAATGATGAATTTTTGTATTGCAGGTACATGTCCGAAAAAATGAAAATCATGATAGTGAAGTATTCACCAATAATACAAAGGCAAATATAGCTCTAGTGTTGAAACACTCACCAATGGCTCAATGGTACTTGAGGTCCTTCATATAAATGCATTCATGTAGGTGCATTGTGAATTTATGTTTGCATATGACTGAATTGAATATTTGTGTGTATGTTGGACATTTTGAGTCCCTAAGCTAAAAGTTGTCATTGATGTCAAAAGGACCTATGTAAGTAAGAACTATGATTTTGCTCCACAAAGAGCTTCATGAGAAGCAAAGGTTTTGATCAAAGGTTCTAGAAGGGATGCATGGCATTTGGTTTCAAAAGGAGCTTCAAGGGAGGCTTAGCAAAAGGTTTTTATGAAAACTAAGGAAGGCAAGGAAAGGTTTTATTTAAAACCAATGGATGGTAGATTTGAAATGGGTTTTTCTTAAAACCCAAGTTGGCTTTTCGTTTCATCGAAAAAGGTGCCCCGGTGATGGAGAAATTTAATTTTAAAGGTTTAGTTTAAATTTTAATTTATTTAAAATTAAAATTTTAATTTTAAAATTAAATAAAAGGTTTTTTTCCCTACTTTCTTATTGGCGCCGCCGACATCATGAGGGCAATGTTAAAAGGGTCGACGTATTCACATTGAAGGATGGCTTATATAAATAAGCCAAAGATTTTCCATTTAAAAAACCTAAGTCGTGTCGCATGATTTTCGAAAACCAAAAGTATTTATGCATCCGAATATTGTGCAGCAAATTTCGTGGAGTGTGACCTGGGCAGTCAAGTTGTGGAAGATCAAAGTTTTGGCGCCTTGTGATGAAAGCGCACGCATTTTAAGGAAGAGAGTGCCCAAGGCACTCACGTGGGCAGTGTTAGATCACGCGACTTAGTTACCGCTTGGCAACACGGTGGGGGCAGAGGTTCGAAACGCCAAAGCCCTTCGAGGGCTCCTTTGAGGTATGCACTCCAACTCCAATATTTGTGGGGGTAAATATTTGCTTGCTAAGGTTTGATTATGATTTTTGTGGGAGATACATGGTTGAGCAAGCTTTAATATTTTTCTAAGGTTTGATTATGATTTTTGTGGGAGATATAAGGTTGAGCAAGCTTTAATATTTTAGTAAGGTTTGATATTTGATTAATGTGAGATATTGCCTAAGAAAGCTTTGTGATTACTTTTGAGTGCAAAAGTGTTGAAAGGAAGGATATAAAATATTTGATTTATTTTATGGTATAAGTGGTTTTTGGAGTGACAAGGTTATGCAATGTTTTGATTTATTTTATTTAATGGTACAAGTGGTTTTAGGAGTGATAAGGAAGTTGTGCATTAATTCTTAAGAAGGTTTTCTAAATTAAAAGCCTTGGTAAATATTATTGTGAAGTGGAGTAATGTTGATTATTTTGTGATCTTCTAACCCTTGTGAAGATTGGCAAAATAATATTGTGATTGGGCAGATTTCCAAAGAGGCTTCTTCATATTCATAAAAGGTATGGGTACATTCTCCTATTGATTGATTATGGTGGTTGATTTCTAAAAATATCTTTGGAGTGAAAAGGATTGATTGTGGTTTCCTTTTCGAAAGTGATTGGTTTAATGCTTCAAGGTTTTCTGGATTGAGAGTTGTGATTAAACCTTGTTTATAAACATTATTGTTGGAGCCCATTGGTTGTGCAAAGAACTTGAACTCGAGTTAGAAGAGAACATGAGTATCATTGTTATTTGAGATTTGTTGTTGAGCATTGTTGGAAACATTTTGAGTTGATTGATACATGCTTGGACTAGGGTTCATAAGAAAGGGTTGTTCATTGAGGTGATTGGTTGAGTTGAGTTGATTGAGCCTAGTCAAGTGGATGCATGTGGTTGTTCAAGTTCCATAAAACAAACTATTCCATATGCTTGATTTGAGTTGAGATTGAGATTTGAGAATAGAACATATGGAGTCTCTAACAATTCTTTTTATGCTTCTATGAGATTGATTTGAGTTCGAATTGGGATTTGAGTATAGAACATAGAGTCTCTAACAATTCTCTTTATGCTTCTATGAGATTGAGTTGAGATATTGATTGAGCATTAAGTATAGAACATATTGAGTCTCTAACAATTCTCTTTATGATTCTATGAGATTGGACAAGTTTTGTGTAAGCTTGTTAAGCAGATTTGAGCAAGTCCTAGAGAGGACTTATTGAGCAGATCTGAGCAAGTCCTAGGGAGGACTTGTTGAGTAGATTTGAGCAGGTTATGTGTGGACCTATTGAGCAGATTTGGACAGGTTCTGTGTGGACCTGTTGAGCAGATTTGAGCAGGTTTTGCGTGGATCTATTGAGCAGATTTGGACAGGTTTTGTGTGGACCTGTTGAGCAGATTTGAGCAAGTTATGTGTGGACCTATTGAGCAGATTTGGACAAGTTCTGAGTGAGCTTGTTGAGCAAATTTGATAAGGTTCTGAGTGAACCTATTGAGACAGAGCTTTGGAGGTGACAGAGTATAGAGGACAGAGTCTCAGTGGATAGAGATCTAGCAGCCAGGACAATTGAAGACAGATATGAGTGAGGAGTCTTCAAGTGGAGAGAAATCCATCAGTCAGTGCAGCAGAGAGACAGAGTCTTTTAGAAGATCACTAGCCAGAGCAGAAGGGGAAAGAGATCTCATGTGGAAGAGATCCACGAACTTGATATTAGGGGATCATCATCTCCTTTGGACAGAGGTCCATAAACATTGTAATTGGGAAGTATTCCCATGAGATTATTTGAGAAATATTTTTTCTATGGAGGTAGCCCACATTGGGTGAACCATGTTAAAATTGGTGTCTCTATTGTATGTAATTATTTGTGCATTGCTTTGGTTATTGCTATTGATATTGTCATTGATTATATTGATTAATACTATTTGGGAAACAAAAGTAAAAAGTGGTTTTATACTGTTCACCCCCCCCCTCTCAGTATAAGCTTGTGTTCTTTAGTGTATGATTAAATTTTTAAAAAAAATCTCCAAATGGTAAGGAAAGTGCCATAATGCATGGGAGCTATTCTTAACAGACATATGATAACATTTTGTTGTCATCATATTGTCTGTATAAGAAGAAATGTTGGAGGCATATATATATATATGGGTTCCACGAGCTTGGGGACAGGGGGACGGGTTTCAGGGACGGTAGACCGATTTTAGGGGACGGTTGGGGGACGGATAGTGTAAAACTATGATTTTTTTTAGAAATTTAGAATAATCTACAAATTCTACACAACAAAAATGAAAAATACTAAAAACTTAAAAAGTATGCATGTTCTTAAAACATGTTTCAATATGAAATGAACTCAGCTATTAGTTTATTACTAAGTGCAGCCATTTCAAAAAATATAACTTAAACGTTCAGCCAAGGATATCAAGTGCAATCTCTAACAGTTAACCAAAATAGTTGTTATTGCTCAAGTAATGAATGCCACACTATTTAGCTTTTAACATTCAAACAATAACAGTCATCATTTTTTTAGCCACCAATGTTCAAGTAAAGAATATCATTTTTTAATATTTTTTTCAGTCACCAATGTTCAAACAAAGACAATTTTCAGTTTTTACTTTTTGGCCATCAATGTTTAAGGAAGATAGTCATTGGTTTTCACTTTTCTCAGTCATCAATGTTCAGGAAAGATAGTTATCTATTTTTTAGCCATCAATGGTCAATCAAAACAGTCATCAATTTACAACCCTCGAAATAAATTATAAAAGCAAGACAGCTTTATTGTTGAGTATAGCAATTTTGCATTGATGCCCAATAACTAAAGTAATATTTAAACATTGACAACCACCATTTTTCAGTTCCCACCATGTAATCAATGACACTTACTCCTAACTGTTCAAATATGACACCCCTTTTTTTAAATTAAGTTTGTAATTTTTTTTATTTTTTTTGGCATGAGATGCCCAACCATGAGGGATGGTTGGGCATCCCCGAGGATGCCCGAGGGATGGTTGGGCATCTTCGGGGACGGTTGGTCGTCCCCGAGGATGACCGCCTGGGGGATGTTACTATCTTAAGGACAGTCCCTCTGTCGTCCCCTCGTATCAGGGACACAGGGGGCGGGGGGACGTGTCCCCGTGTAACCCAAATATATATATATATATATATATATATATATGATTAGAATTGTATTCTAGCTTACATTTGTATTCTTTCATATTTGCTTGATTAACATCGAGGGAGAAGAATGAAATAAATCAAATGATTCTATTATTTATTGTTTTGGTTTCAAGTGTATTAGTAAGAATTATATATAAATAAATAATTAAATAAATTAGAATTAGAATTAAATATATTTTTATTAAAAAAAATTAAAGGGACATTTCCTTGATTATTTTGTAAAATTTAAAAGAAAAATATAGAACAATGATAAATTCCACCTAGCAAAGAAGGCTACAGTTTGAGGTGGATGAATGTGTATATATCCATTTGTTCGGAAAATCTTCTCTTGCTTCCTATAAATCAACTTACGGAGAAACCAGGACACACTTCTGGAAGGATTATTGGGAGGATATTCACATCAAGGGAGAACGGAAGGGAAATTGTGACTGCTTAAAGAAGGTATTCAGAAATCAATAGAAGGAACAAGTCGGTCGTTTTCTGAATGTGTATTCTAATTGCCAAGTGTATAAGTAGTATATACACGTTGTAAGTAGTGTTTGTTCATATCTTGGCCTACACTCTTGTTTTGAACGGTATTGTTGAAGACGTTTGAAAAAATAATGATCGAAATTTGAGACTGAGTATAATCTGAAAATAAAATAATATTGACATTAGGAATTGTTTTCTCTTTCAAAAATGCATATATATTCTTTAGCACTCGAAGAATTGTAATTATTTTTAATGAATAAACAATTTTGGCTTGATATAGTTTATAGAACAGCCTAGTAAGCCTTTCTGATTTTTAAAAAGTAATGTAATTTAAAAATACAATAGCCTAGTAAGCCTTTCTGAATACGTATGTTTTAAAACATTCCTTCTCTATGGGTGTGCCGCTTCATTCCTTTAGAAAATGATATTTCCTTTAGACCTTTTGCAGCAATAAATGTTTTGTTTTTAAAAAGCTTTGGAAGACATATTGAAACCCATATTTTCTTTTGGATAGATTAAAGGAGTGCTTAAAGAAAACTACAACTTGAAACTTAAAGGTGTTGCCTTCAGTTAATTAAACATGCTTTCTATGAAAATAATGAATAAATGAGCCTTTGGAACGTGTTGGATGTTTGCTATTAGATATAGTTTAATTATATTCTGAATAGTATTGCATTTCATATCAAAGAGCCATTATGATCCTTATTAAAGATAAATTCTCTCAAGCTCAAACATAGTTGAATAAGAAATGGAATTAGAGGCTTTGATAGATGGATGCGGTCACTTGCTAGTAAGAAGGAAGTTAGAAATATTTCTTGTAAAGACAAACAAAAAGCTTGTAGTGTGTATGTATTTATTGTTTAATAAGATTTGTGATTAAAGAAATAAGAGCATTCTTTAAAGGAAATATCATATTTAATTCTCTACGGCTTCATATGCAAAGGTAAGCCTCCAAAAGTAAGCTCAGATGTGAATTTATTGAAAAGTAAGCTTTGTATTGTGCACCTTTTAAAGCACAAGAAGTTGATTTAATAAGGAACTTTACTTTTCTTTTTTTTATCCAAATTAGATAGATAGAAATTAAAATAATTATGTTGTTTTTTGTTTTTTGTATCGTATAGATGATATGTCCATTCAGAAAAAGAACTAATAATATTAAATAGAATTTATGAATATGATAGCCTAAATAATCCAAAGTTAATCAAATTGTAGTTTCCATAATGACTATCTTCTATCATTTTCACCTAAAATATATATGGAATTAAAAATGTTACTTTGTTTTGTAAACCCGAGCTGCGACTAACTCGGTTAACGAAAAAGCTAGTATGATTTTAGTAACCAAATAATGATGCTTTGAAACGTGTGCAATCACATTTTGTGTATGTTGAAAGGAACAACCAATAGAGTTACCCTTGGTGATTACTATTTATTATTTATTATCTCCTTGCTATCACGTTTGAAAAATAAATTGTCTTGAGTCAAAGTGAAACCTTCTGAAAAAAAAATTCTTTCTTTATATTTAGTATTTGAGAGGAAATCTCTCATTTTATGTAGTAAGGTTAAGCCTTCTATTTTGTTTATTCATATTTGGAAAAATGTGTATATGTTGAAACAATTATGAACAAATAAGTTGGTGTACTTTTGAGGAGATTCTATATAAATATAATACGAGGAAATAATAAGGTTTTGTTAAAACTCAGAAAGTTCTTATAAGGAGGATTGTTATATATATATATAATGAAATGAAATAACCTATAGACAAGTGGTATTACAAAAGATATATCATAAAAGAAATTTAGATATTAAGCCCTCAAAGAATATTTTCATTATGTTTATTACTTATTTTTATGTTTTGATAGATATTTAAAAAATAAATTAAAATTTTGTCATTTTCAATATGATCTTTATAAACTATGAAGAATTCTTAGGACAAATAAGACTCCTTAGGTTTGAGTGAAGGAATTGTTGGGTGATTTTTTTTGGTAGGTAAAATATTTTAATTAATTGTCGGGTTGAAGGGACCCAATCCCTATTACATAGGGCATTCAAAATGCCAATAGTACAAAATTTGAAGCATCCCAACGTCACAGGGATGGACATGAGGACAACCAACAGTCTGTAAAAGCCTAATACAAACTAGCTCCGAGAACTGAACAGGAAGATTAAAACAAACCCATAGACTAGAGATCCTGGACAGGGGAAACAACATCATTACGTAATTAAAAAAACATTGGCAAACCATCTGCCAACTACCCCACTCCCAGTCCTACTGGGAATCATCTTCATCCTCCTGTTTGATGCCAGTGTTCTGATCCTTTGCAAGGAGGACATTGAGGGCAGTCGGGAGTTCTTGGAGCTCCTTGATGGTGTGCGAAAAGATGATGCACGCCTCCCTGACCATGTTGGTTGTTGCCTTGAGTTGCTCCACCGCTCTGGATACGTGATTGATGGTGCTGGTTCGAAGCGCATCATCAACATTGGACCTGACATCTTCCTCATCGTCTAAAGTGATCTTGGGCTTGGGTCGCGATCCGTCAACACCCTTCCTTTTCAGGCGTCGCAAACTTCTACTGGGAGAGGGTCGGACAACTTTCCTTTTGCTCCTCAGGGGTTTGCTTTTGGCTTCAATAGCTCGGGACTCCACAGGGGCTGAATCCTTTGGTTTGGGCGGTGGACTTTCCTCATCTTTGCTGCTGGACTGAATGGGATTGACAACTTTTGGGAGACCATCATAAGGGGTAGAGGACTGTAGGGGCACTTCAGCAGAGGGGTTGTGGGAGAGGGGAGCAACGCTAGAGGACTCAATCGGGGGATTTGGATCACGAGACTCAGGACCAGAAGCTGGCTCAGGAGAGGGCATGGTGATCGGAGGAGAAACGGAAGGTCCGATAGCAGGTTGGGACAAGAGGGCATGTTTGTAAATAATGAGGAATAAGCCCTGGTGCGAAAGGTACTTGGAAGATTTCTTATCCCTATAGTTTTCTATGGTAAGGCTTATGGACCGAAACAGAAATTCAGGAATGTTAATCGGCTTGATGTCACGCAGATGGTTAACGAAGGCGAGGTGGAAGGAATGGAGGGGACTGTCAACATTGTCCACTGTGATATACTGAATGATGGGAATAATGACAGAGTCCCAGGGATGAGGAAGAGAGGAACGGAGGACTCCCCCCTTAACCCAAGTCAACTCCTTACCTTTATCAGGAAAGTTTTCAGTTTCTTCTTTGAAATTATGTTTGTCCCGTCTCACCGCCCTACCCTTGGGAGACAACCCAAAAATTTTAGCTAAAATATGGATGTTTACCTCAATTTGGAGCCCTCGAATCTGAACCATGCCGTTATTCCATGAACTTACGAACTCGTTGGTGACACCCTCATCCACGCCACCGAAGAGCTTGAAGAAGGGAATGAATCCCTTGGCTCCAAGCAGTGCTTCAGCAACAGGTTTGAGCTGCAACACAGATGGCTCAAGAATGGCCATAATGTCGAACAGGCAATAGCAGTAAAAGCACCAAGATAGAAACACGGAAGCAAGGATGCTAAGCAACAAATGAATTCACCCTAGAAGGTGGTAGAATAAGGAGTGCCAAGACTTGCAGTAGAAGGGATTACAAGATAGGAGGCACTTTCCAATGCATGTTGGAACTTCAACCATAGGGCAACAACACTGGACCACATCAACAACTGCACGTGAAAGGGAAACAGAATAGAAAAGCAAGAGGAAAGGATGGGCGATAGGGTAGAAGGGGCTAGCTAACAAGGTGGAGTGGACGGCATGGAAGGCGGACGGGCGATGGAGATGGAAAGGTAGATGAGGAGGACATCGAGAGATGAGGGAAAATGAGGAGGAAGAAGTGGAGGCACGGGGTGATGGGATGATGCCAAAGGGGCTCAAAAGCTTTGCCAAGATCTAATCGACCCTCATGGAAAGAGGTACAACCGATATTTTGGAAGGCAATGATTAAATGGGAAGGGGAACAAATAACCATGGTGTTAATGTGAACACCCTTGGTGTTGATAAAAACACCTTTGAAACGACACTTGCTTTTATTTGGAATTGTGCTCAACATCATTTTTAGTAGCATCTATGATGTCTTGAGGGAATGAGTCTTCCCATATGATGAAATCACTCTGATTGGCTGCCCTATTAGCCAACAAATCTACCACCATATTGGCCTCTCTAAAAACATGTTGGATTGTGCTGAGCGAACGCTGCCTGAGGATGGATTGGCTCTCCTGAATGATGCTTTGAATATTCCACCCAGCCTTGGAATTATTCTTAACATGGTTAACCACATTTAGGGAATCCCCTTCAAATATCATTGGGTTAGTTAGACCTTTGCTGAGTTCAAGGCTCCTCTAGAGGGCACGAGCTTCGGCATAGTTGTTGTACTGGACTCCCAGGTTTTCAATGAAAGCTCTGATGATTTTGCCCTCATGGTCCCGAATGACTCCTCCAGCCCCAACATCTCCGGGGTTGCCTTTAGACGATCCATAAAAATTCACCTTGAGCCACCCTAGAGGGGGAGGGGTCCACTTGATGGTGGACCTGCAGCTGGTTTGGGTATGGGATCTGGTGCACTTGGAAGAGATGCCAAGGGATTTGAACAGGGAGGCTTCCAACCCAGACGTTGGGGTATTCGGATAGGGGACCAAATTTGCATTTTCAATGGCAAAGCATAAAGCTTTGTTGGCCACCGCTTCTGGGTCCTTGGAATGGTCATTGAAGATTCTGCTATTGCGCTCAAGCCAGATTTACCATAGGGTATGATGCAACAATGCTTCCCATAGGAACTTGAGTCTGGGGTTACGAAACACTTGGGGCCATTGGGTAAAAAGGTCAATAATTGACTGGGGCCATACCCACTTGACCTGAAACATATTAACCAGAATTGAGAAAGCATTGTAGGCAAAGGGACACTCGATCAACAGGTGTTGAGTGGATTCCCAAGCCTGTAAGCACATGTAACATCTGTTGGGAACTATGACACCCCTCTTGATAAGGTTTTATGTAGTGAGAATTCTATTTTGGAAAGCTAACCAAGAGAAGTGAGCGACTTTCGGGATGAGATGTTTGAGCCAAATTCTCTTAACGATAGCTAGGGCAAGCTGGTTATGATGCAGGTCCTATGGGGAATCAAGCAAGAGGAAGGCAGACTTGATCGAAAAGGAGCCATCGTCAGTACCTTTCCAGAAGGGTTTGTCTTTTTCTTGGGCCCTAGGGATGAAGTTTGCTCTGAAAATTGCCTACAAAGAGGTGATAGCTCTGTCAATGATTGCATTGCTTATTCTGAAATGAAGTTGCTTCCACTTAGGGTGGCCCTGATCTTGCACAATGAAGTCAACAACTCTCGGGCCAAACCTGTGATCAGTTAGGGGTTTGATAGCAGTGATTTCTGGGTCATTGATAAGGGGCTCATCCCTAGCCCATGGGTCATGCCAGAAATCAATGGATCTCCCATCTCCGAGCTGCCATCTGATTCCTCTTTGAAGCAGGGGTCTAGTTTGGATGATAGACCACCAAAAGTGAGACCCTATTTGGGGGCTTCTTCATCTCTGAAGGAGTGATGCTACAAATATTTTCTTTTAATGATTGAAATCCATTCCAAATTTTCGTTAGTGAAAACTTTCCAAGCCTGCTTAGCTAAGAGGGCCTGATTCATTTTGCTGATTCTACGAAATCCAAGCCCACCCTTATCTTTTGGAGAGCATACTTTATCCCAGGCCACTAAGTGGAACTTTTTTTTATTGTCAGCTCCAGCCCATAGGAAGCATTTTTGGATTTGTTCAATCATGGTCCCAACTATTGTAGGGATTTTAAAAACTGATAAAAAATACATAGGTATGCTTTGTAAAACTGACATGACCAGGGTAGCTTTACCCGCCTTGAGAGAGAAGGGCACCTTTCCACCCTGCAAGTTTCTTATGAAATCTCTCAATAACATTATTCCACATCGTCTTGGCAGGATTCCCCTGAAACATTGGGAGGCCTAGATAAGAAGCTGGAAATGCTACAATAGAACATCCTAGAATGTTTGCAATTTTGACTTGGTGGGGCACTGGGGTATTAATGAAATAAATATTACTCTTGGTGAAGTTGATTTTTTGCCCCATGGCTTCTTCATAGAGGTTGAGGATAGTTTTGATGACTCTTGCCTCTGAAATAGATGCAGTAGTTGCCAACAAAGTATCATCCACAAACTGTTGGTGAGTTGAAGGTTGGAGATTGGATGCAACTTTGATGCCAAAAATCAAACCCATGGAGCAGGCAACTTTTATGGCTCTTCCAAGGCTCTCAACAAGAATAATGAAGAGGATGGGGGATAAAGGATCCCCTTGTCTCAGGCCTCTGGTACTAGGGAAGTACCCTGTAGCAGATCCATTCACAAGCACAAAAATCCAAGAAGTTGAGATGCATTGCATAATCAGATGTACCCAGTTATCATGGAACCCAAACTTTTGGAGAACTTTGGATAGAAACTCCCTATCCACTCTATCAAAGGCCTTGTTCATGTCAAGCTTTAGGAAGAAAGCTGATTTTTTGGACTTGTGGGTTGAGTGGATAAGTTCATGAATGGTTATGACCCCATCCACAATATTTTGACCTTTAACCGAGCTTCCTTGGTAGGGGTCAATCAAGGATGGGAGAATGCCTTTTAATCTATTGGCCATAGCCTTTGAAAATATTTTGTAGACAACATTACAAAGGCTTATGGGACGATAATCAGACAGGGATTTGGAATTGGGACCTTTAGGGATGAGGGCAAGAAAAGTAGAATTCACATCTCTGGGAATGACTCTGGATCTCTACATTTCTTTGATGGCTTGGCAAAGGTCAGGGCCGATGATTTCCCAAAAGTTTTGGAAGAACCTTGGGGAGAATCCATCTTGGGGCTTTATCTGGCTGCATGGAGAAGAGGGCCTGGTGGATCTCCTCAGAACTTAAAGGACTTAACAGATTGGCATTCATGTTATCAGTGATGATTCTAGGAATGTGCATGAGAAGGGATTCCATGGCTTGGGAAAAATGGGGAGGGCAGGAACCTAAGAGGGACTCAAAGTGAAGGACAACTTCATCATGAATTTCATGAATATTGGAAGTGAAGGTGCCATCGTTTCTAATTAGACCCTTGATCTTGTTTGCCCCTTTGTGTTTGAGCATTGAGATGTGGAAAAACTTCGAGTTAGAATCTCCTTCTTTCAACCACAAGTGTCTCAATTTTTGATGCCAAAACATCTCTTCCTTCTTCAATATGTTATGGAAATCTGATAGAAGAAGTTTTTCTTCAGCTCTCAAACTAGCATCCCCTTGACCCTGCTGAAACTGATTTTCAATTATTTGGAGTTTGTCCCTGATGTTCTGCTTGTTTTCAAAGATATTTCCAAAAATTTCTTTATTCCATACCTTCAGTTTGGCTTTTATAGACCACAACTTCTGAGTAACTTGGTTAGTGATAGATCCTAGGAAACTCTCTCCCCACCACTCAACAATGCGTGCTTTTAGGTCAGGGTGTTGGGTCCACATTGCCTCAAAATGAAAAGGAGTTTTGAAAGGAGGTCTGTTGTGGGGCATAGACATTCGTCAATACCCAAGAATGCTTTGAAACAAAATCATGAAAAAATATGTTGGAGATTCACCCTTCGCCGAAAATCACTCTTCCTTCCACCTTGGTTGGGTCCCAAAGGCAAAGGAGTCCACCAGATGTTCTAGAGGCAGGACTAAAGGAAAATTCACATTTTCTCCATATAATTTTGGCAACTTTAGGCGAGGACTGCATGCCTAATTTGGTTTCTTGAATTAGAAATATTGTAGGATTTGAATCCTTTCGCATCGAAGCAACAAGTCTCTATTTCGTTGCTCCATTTAATCCTCTCGCATTCCAGGAGAGGATTCTCATTTGGAACTCTTGGAGGGTTTTCTGCCTCCTTTGCCTTGTTGTGCAAGAGGTTTGGATCTCTTTGATTCTTCTCTATTGGAAATTCCCAGTTCTTGAAAGAGAGTTCATTGGGTGCCATTGGCTATGTCTTCCGCTATATCTCTATTTCTTTGCTCCGTAGCAGAGGGTCTGCCCTTCTTTTTGTCACTTCCGACATCAATTAGGGATTTTTTAAAACTTTTGGTCTGTTTAGGGCTCCAAGCTTTAGGAGAATCATGAGACAACTCAGGGCTATCAACCTCATCGCCATGGGGGTCGGGTGGGGGATGAGAAGGGCTAGACCTATTGGAGGATGGGGGGGAGCTGGGTGGGGGATTAGATGGCGGTGGGGGATTGGACGGTGGGGGCTGGGAACAAGAGCCATGGTCGACGAGGATTTTGGACATGGATCAGGGAACGAATGAGGAGGTTGCAGGGGAGGGTTTGCCTTCTCGGAGGATTGGTCAGGGTGATTTGAGCCAGGGAATTCCTCTCCGGGAATCTCCTCATTATCATCATTTGCATTGAGATTTAAATTGTTGAATAAACTAAACCTATTGGAAAAAGCAAACAGGGAACTTGCCTTATTCTTGTCACCATTTGGAGATGGGGGAGCAGGTTGCTTACCTTTGGGCTCATAGCGTGGACCCACTTTAGCTCTCATTCTCTGAACCTCTCCTTTAGGTGGGCATTGTGTCTCCTGGTGATCATTCTGAACAAGCCTCAATTTTGGACACTGGCTTCGAAGGTGCCCCTGGGTGTGGCACTCAGTGCAAAAGGAGGGTTTGTTCTCATACTCCACCACTTGGCATCGATGGTATGACCCATAAATCAAATTCACATGGGTCGGAAGTTAGGACTCCAAATTTGCATTAACACAGATACGGGCCTGTGTCATCCTCGATCGAGCACGCGTGGCAGGGTCAATAGTGACAAGCTCCCCAATCGCGCGGGTGATCCCTTGTAGAACATCCTCATGCCAAAAGTGAGAGGGTAAATTTGGAATACGGACCCAGATGGGAGCAGAGTTGATGCTCTGGGTTTCTGGATCAAAATCCATGCCCCACTTGTAGAGGAATAGGCTCCTTCTCCTGAAGAACCATGGGCCCCCAGATAGAATGCGATCCACATCCTCTTGAGTATTGAGTCGAATCATGAAGAAGCCTCTTGACATAGCAACCAGTTCCAGACAACCCCTGGTTTTCCATTTCATCATCACCCATCATCAGATAGCCTCCATATCAGGTCTTCCCCCCACAAACTTCCCAACTAGGGAAAAGGAATCTAGGGAAATGTACCCGACCATGACTTCTTCCGGTAGGATTACATCGCATCCATCAGGAATAAAGGTGCGTGATGCCGTTGAGGAGGGTTTGGGCCTTCCCTTGAGTGTTTTTGCAAATGATGTTGCTTGGGATTTCCTGTTTCCCGTCGCTTGTTTTGTCCGGGGGTTCTTTCCCCCCAAAAACATCATTCCCATCATCCGAAGCCGTAGAGTCGGGCTTACCTGGGGCCCCGTTCCCATTTCCCTAGCCACCCGTTCCATCCTTGGTCCCACTTCCACGCGTTCCCATTCCATTCCCTGCTCCCGTGTTGCAAATTTTCTATTTCCTGCTCGATGAAGATTCAAAATTCGGGTTTTCGCTAACCATCGCTCCTCCTCCCACCATTGGGGTGATTTTATTAAGATATAAACATTGTATTTTTAATTAATAACTAAAGAAATAACTAAGTTTAATTCCTTAATTTAAATGCTCCCACTATATCCTAAAGTTAGATGATCTTGGTTAAAAATCCTTAATTTAAATGTTCCCAATGTATCCTAAAGTTAGATGAACTTGGTTAGAAACTTAGATAAACTTGGTTAAAGATCAATGATGGTGAAAGATGAATTAATATAAAACCTAGGATTAGATGGGGTTAGAAGTTAATTTTGGTTAAAAATGTCTTATAACCCTGGAGCCAAACTTACCTAGAAATGGTTGCATCACGAGGAAGGTGATCAACCAAAGAAACCAAAATACCCAATACTAGTTGTATTACATGTAGGTAATCAATTGTGTTTCGAGAATGGTCGTTCCTTGTGAGATATGTCAAGACGAGTATGTAAGGTAGGATGGTATGAGACATTCCACTAGGCCATTGAGTGAGCAGTACAATGGTGGCTCCTTGAGGAAATTTATGAATAGGAAAAATCTAGTCGAAAAAATGAGGCTAGATAATCCCACGATGGTTGGTATGAGATAATTCATCGTATTATTCATAACTTTGACAAGAGAGACCATGACTAGTATCAGGGTGAATGGCATGGCCTTAGTTGTTTCCATAATGCAAGAAAACTATTCTAGGAATGTGGATATCAACTAAGCACTAAGGCATTTATGCTATATAATCTTACTTGTTATCTCGACAATTGATGAGATTAATTAAACTCAAGGTTCCACTTTAAGATAACATATTAAGATTGGGGAAGTGCATCCCTCGTCTAAGTATTATGGACCTTAGAGGATAACCCCTAAGTCGTGGTCCTATGATCTCATACCAGGTAAGAGGGTGAGGAAGGAAGGACCACTAATTGACATCTTTTTAGGGATCTGGTCATTCCTATCCATTTGGGGATTGATTACAACGACCATAACCTAAAAGTGACTATTTATGCCTTGTTCCGATTAAAAATTAGGTGATCATTAAAGTTTAAAATTCCAAAAAAAATTACCATTTAACTGTAACAACCTAGTCTGACTCACTAGTTCAAAGAGGTAACTCGACTAAATGGTAAAGAAAATTGAATTTTAAACTTTAATGGTCACCTAATATTTAATCAGTACAAGGCATAAATAGCCACTTTTAGGTTATGATTGTTGCAGTCGACCCCCAAGTGGACAGGAATAGTCAAATCCCGTAAAAGATTTAAATTAGTGGTCCCTACTTCCTCTCCATCTTACCTGGTATGAGCTCATAGGACAATGGCTTAGGGGTTATCTTCCAAGGCCCATCATACTTAGAGGGCGGATGCACTTCCCCAATCTTAATATTTATCTTAAAGTGGAACCCTTAGTTTAATTACTCTCATCAATTGTCAGAATAACAATATTATATAGCATAAATGCCTTATTGCTTAATTGATATCCACATTACTTGAATAGTTTTCTTGCATTGTGGAAACAACTAAGGCCACGTCATTCACCTTAACACTGATCATGGTCTCTCTTGTCAAAGTTATGAATAATGTGATGAATTGTCCCATACCAACCATCGTGGAATTGTCTAGCCTCATATTTCCTACTAGACTCTTCCTATTCATAAATTTGCTCAAGGAACCACCACTATACTGCTTGCTCAATGGCCTAGTGGAATATCCCATACCATCCCACCTTACATACTTGTCTTGACATATCTCACAAGGAATGGCCATTCTCAAATCACAATTGATTACCTTCATGTAATACAATCGATATTGGTGTCACAGCCCTCCCTTGATAGGTTCCATAAATAATGTAGATTGTCATATTTTGTAGAAGCAAATATGATCGATAGTCAATTATCATTAATGTCTTAAGCGTGGTTTTGCTAATAAATTGTAGATTTCAAGTATTTCCAAAGGTGGCAAGGAAAGCAATCACCATCATCAAATTAACCTATAGTCATCAAGAAGGATCCATCAAGAAGAAGGATGTCAATAATTGATATTGATTTTAAATTAACCTAAATGCTTTAATACCTAGATAGTATTTATTTTATCATTTTGTTGCTACAAAATGATAACAATTGAAATAATAAGAAATTTAGAAAAGGGACTTCTAGAAGTAATAGAAAAGTAAAATAATTATCCATGGCCTAAAAATTAGCATGTGGCTTAACTAAAGCTAAAACTAACTTCTAGAAGAAGGTGGAAAATGTGGCCCAAGTTCTAGAAGGGAAGAATTTTGGATCAAAAAGGTACTAGAATGAATTTAAAATAAGAGCTATAGTCATTTCAGTACTTTATGGCAAAATTTGCACCTTCCAAATTGCATCACCCTGTCAATCCTTAACTTGACTCTCTTACTTGGACCCTTCCTTCCAAATGACCCTTCATGCAAGTCTTTACCTAACTTGACCCTTCTCCATTTGAAAGGGCACCATAGAAAGTCTATAAATACCTTCTTAAAGCAATGAAAGAGGGGCATCTTAAAGCAGCCTAGAGGGGAAAACGAAGCTTTTCGGAGTGAATTGATATGGTGGAAGAAGGCCATTAGGAAGACAAGTCTGGAAGATTCCAAGTTACATTTTGCAAGTCCTCATTATGCTTTTACTTGCTTATTTTGTGTTAGGATTTATAATATTGATTTATTGGATCATATCCTATTGTCTTGAAATTTTATTATAATTAAGATTGGAGGCCTTCAGGATATGGCCAGTAAGATATTCTTAATACTTGTAGATCTTTATATCGGGTAGATCAATTGTTGATCACCTCAAGGTCTTCTTATTGATTAAAATTATTTGGTCGATGATGACTACGGTTTATTAGCCTTACGTCTTTGTTTAAAACTTTTTAATTCGATCGGAAGGCTCCACGAACAACGTCAATCAACTATCATGGTACATGTACTTAGACTGATCATTAGAAGACTCGTCAGTCTACTACCAAACCATTAGTAGAACCTTCATAGCCACCACTTGGTGACTACCATCAATAGTGTGCATACACATTAATATTCTATGTTTTATTCACTATATAATGAATGTGGGACTTATCCAGATGCTTGGACGTCGGTAATCCTACTTATTGATTACTACTTGATCTTTTAGAAAGGAAACCCTAGTACAGGCTGATCATTTTAGTATGGGATAACTACTGGTTTGATATTTACCTGTGAATCACCCTATAACAAACATTTAAAGATATTTAAAGATTTCAATTACGGTCTTGTGCCGCATCAGTTTATTCGATAGAACGAAACCCCATTTGCTGGTTATAAAGAATTTTTATGTCATATCGTCTTTGTTGTGATATTGTAAGAGGTTTGTTGTTACATTTTAAAACCCTGTGATAAGAGGTTGTCATCAAGACGCTTTTGGTGACACGAATACAACGAAACCCTCCATTAGTGCAATAAGTGTCTGATAGGGATATTGTGATTTTTCATTAGCCTCTGAGTCGCAAAAGCAGTCTACAACCTCTGGTTCTTATATCATCTAAGCCATCGTTCATCTATGAGATATCCTTTTATAATCCTTAAAGCATATATGATGCTTATCCCAATCGGAAAAGAGATTTAAATAGCCATATAACCTTGGTTGACTATACTAATTTAGGGCGTATATTTAATTATCTCTGAAATCGATGGATGCGATCAAATCGCGCTCAGGCAGATTCAATCATGAGATAAATTTTAGGACTAATATGTTCAATATTCCACATTTTGAAGGATGTGGTTATCTCACGTTTCTAATCGAAGGTCTTTCCTTCGAACACTTGTTTCATCTCTCGCCAATTGAACAAGTGAATTAGTGGAGTTGGTTTGCTTGTAATGCTTGTATAAAGTTCTATTGTCGGTTTGTGGGTTGTGGCGACTGAAGTGATAGTTATATATATTTAACACCCTTTTTAATATGGATTATAGCACTTATCCCACATTTCCCATGAGGAAGCATGCAGGTTTGTGGGTTGTGGCTACTAAAGTGATAGTTATATATATTTAACACCTTTTTGATATTGATTATAGTACTTAACCAACATTCCCCATGAGGAAGCATGCGAGCATGTTAAATAGGGAAACACTACTCTACTTATATGACCACAAGTGATGGTCAAGCTAGTAGAAAGACTGGCCACCTAGACGCAAGGTCATGAACGGTTAAATCATGGTCAATGGTTGACCATCGTCTACACTTGTTGGTTGTCGATTGAACATAAAGGTTTGATTTTATTAAATAAACATAAGGTTACCTTGATGCATATAACTAGGGTTTAAAGCTTCATAGCTACCAACTTTAAAATGATTGGCTCGATGTGATAAAGAGGGTCTCATGATAGCAAATTCGACCACACCATTTTCTAAACCAAGGTTAAGCTAACCTTACTTTATACATTAAGATAATTTATGGGTTTTGGAAATATTAAAGCTCTCTTAAGTGATAAATAAAGGACATCTTTAAAACCCAATTTCTTGTGGCCCAACTTTAGAACCATTTATTGATTAACTATTATGTAACCTTGTTTGAAATATTACAAGGCAAATTTGTGTAACTATCTTGTTAGATAGGTTACAAGACAAAGGAGGTGTAATCTTGTTTGATATATTACAAGGCAAATTTGTGACTAACTAGATTATGAGAATCATAATACAATCTTGTTGGTAGATCAAGTGATAATATGGTAGAAAAATGTCTAATTTGGGAAGAATGGATGAGGAATCCATTCTTAAGGAAAATATGGTGTTTCTTCATAGTGAGTACGTATGTAAACTATATTGAAAACTGCATGGTGCTTTAGAAATATATTTAATGATGAATGTATGTATGCGCTTAAGGATTCATTTTGTGGAAACATGAATGAATGTAAGAGGATTATATGTAAAAATCTAATCTTGAAGAGATTATGGGGTCTCTTCTTGTATTACTAAACCTTAGATAACTTCCATTCCATTTTGGATTAAATGGATTAATGATATCTAGGTTTGAAGAATGAATGCAAGATTCATTCTTGAGGAAACCATGAGGTTTCCTTCATTCTCAATTTATATGTATCCAGTGAACATTTCATTTATGTGCTTCAATTGTAATGATGACCTGAAAATAGGAATATATGGAAATATCCTATAGCCATGTATTTAATGATGGTTCATAAGAATTTTTTTGAAATTATTTATATCATTGTAAATTGAAACAAAGGGAATTAATGAAATATGAGGATGCATATTTTGACGCTGGGTTGTTTCCCTTCAGGATTTTTCCCAGGATAAAACATTGTGTTATAGATCTTTATTATTTAACATTTGACGAATCAAGACCTTTATTTAACTCTCTCTTTTTCTAAAGGCCAAATCAATAAATTTTATTTAACATTTGACGAATCAAGACCTTTGTTTGGAACAAATTTAACACCTCTTAAAATAAAAGGACGCTCGCCAGGGGAGAAAGCATTTTATCTTTGCTTGCTCTTTTGGGGTGTATTCTAGCGAGGTGCCCCAATTAAATTAAGCGGCCGAGCTCCCTTTTTTCAAAGCTTATATTTTAAGAGGGCCGGGTAAAACCCTCACCCCTTTTAAAGTAGAGAGAGGAACCCGTGTGTTTTATAGAGAGGGCAAACACTTTATACAACATTTAACGAATCAAGTAAACACAAGGATTATATTATGCTTTATCCCACCCATCAGGGAACATACATCTAAGACCAGCCCACCCATTGGCACTTCTTGTTTAATAGCTTATAAAATGAATGATGCAGTTATAATTGCATGAGTTATATACTAATGTGTTACATGATGCCATGATTTTTGTTGACAAGCAATGTTCAATAAATGAGATTGAATTATCTTTGTACTTGAGATTTGTTAGGTCTAATGATGAATGTTACACTTACTTTTCCAATAATGGTTCTTATAATATGATGCAATGGTTTATACTTTGATTTAAGTAATAGATTCATAATGAATGAAGTACTAACGTATGGTATTCCGTTGCAAAAGAATTGATTGCTTAATCAATTTAGGAAGTAAGACTATATTTGAATTACATTCAATTAGTTAAGTAATTAAACTTCCTAATGAAAGGAGAGAGAGAGACAAATAAATGAAGTAATATTCATCATGAAGGTATGTAAGGCTAGATAGGAGTTGGTCACTCCTATCACAAGAGTTGACACTGACCATGTCGTAAATCTCTTGGCTACTTACTAACCTTGATTGATGATAGCTTAAACATACTTAGCTATGAACTCTACATTGATGATAGACATGTTATGATCATATATATATATATATATATATATATATATATATATATATATATATATATATATATATACGAATGGGTTGAAATTAGGGTTGTTACAATTGGGTATTTTGATTTTTTTGGTTTAGCACCTTCCTCGTGATCCAACCGTTTTTAGGTAAGTTTGGCTCCAAGGTTATAAGATATTTTCAACCAAAAGTAGCTTCTAACCCCATCTAATCCCAAGTTTTATATTATTTCTCCTTTCACCAACATTGATCTTTAACCAAATTTATCTAAGTTTCCAATATGAATCATTAACGAAGATCATCTAACTTTAAAATAAATTGGGAACATTTAAATTAAGCAATTAAACTTAGTTATTTCTTTAGCTATTAAAAAAATACAACATTTATATCTTAATAAAAATCAACCAACAATTTCTTCATTCAAACCTAAGGAGTCTTATTTGTCCTAAGAATTCTTTAGAGTTTATAAAGATCATATTGAAAATGGCAACATTTTAATTTTTAATTTTTAATTTATCAAAACATAAAAAAATAAGTAATGAACATAATGAAAATATCCTTTGAGGGCTTAAGACAATATCTAAATTTTCTTCTATGATATATCTTTCCCTATTTCACTTGTCTACGGGTTATTTCATTTTATTATTTAACTAAATATATAGAACAATCCTCATTTTAACAACTTTTCGAGTTTAACAAAACTTTAACATTTCTTTGTATTATATTTATATAGAATCTCTTCAAAAGTACACTGACTTATTTGATCATAATTGTTTCAACATATAAAAATGTTTTTCAAATATGAATAAAGATATTAGAAGGCTAAACCTTACTAGATAAAAGGAGAGATTTCCTCTCAAATACTAAATATAAAGGAAGTATTTCTTTTTCAGAAGGTTTCACTTTGATTCAACACAGTTTATTTTTCAAACTTGATAGCAAGGAGATAATAAATAATAAATAGTAATCACCAAGGGTAACTCTATCGGTTGTTCCTTTGGTTACTAAAATCATACTAAATATTTCGTTAACCGAGTTAGTCGCCACTCGGGTTTACAAAACAAAGCAACATTTTTAATTCCATATATCTTTTAGGTAAAAAATGATAGAAGATAGTCATTCTGGAAACTACAACTTTCCTCTCAAATACTAAATATAAAGAAAGTATTTATTTTTCAGAAGGTTTCACTTTGATTCAAAACAAATTATTTTTCAAACTTGATAACAAGGAAATTAATAAATAATAAATAATAATCACCAAGGGTAAAAACAAAATTTTTCGTTAACCAAGTTAGTCGCCACTCGGGTTTACAAAACAAAGAAACATTTTTAATTCCATATATCTTTTAGGTGAAAAATGATAGAAGATAGTCATTCTAGAAACTACAACTTGATTAACTTTGGCTTATTTAGGCTATCATCTTCATAAATATTATTAGTTCCTTTTTTGACTGGACATATCATCTATACGATACAAAAAAAAAACAACATAATTATTTTAATTTCTATCTATCTAACTTGGGTAAAGAAAAGAAAAGAAAAGTTCCTTAATAAATCAACTCCTCTGGCATTAAAGGGCACACCATACAAATATTGGTCTTCAGTAAATTCACATTTGAGCTTAGTTTTCAAGGTTCAACTTAATCTCATATCCTAAGAACTCTTACTCGACAATAAGCAGAAAGAATAGGGCTTAGCTTTACATATGAAGTCGTAGCGGCTTAAATATGGTCTTTCCTTTAAAGATTACTTTTATTTCTTTAATCACAAAGCTTAATAAACAATAATTACATACACACTAAAAGCTTTTTGGTTGTCTTTGCAAGAAAGATTTCTAACTTCCTTCTTACTAGCAAGCAACCCCATCTGCCTAGCAAAGCCTGTAACTCCACTCCTTATTCAACTACATTTGAGCTTGAGATAATTTGGCTTTAATCGGGATCAAAATGGATATTTGATATGAAATGCAATACTATTATAGATATAATTAATCTATATCTAAAAGCAAACATCCAACTCATTCCAAAGGTTCATTTATTCAAAATTTTCATAGAAATCATGTTTAATTATACTTAGGGCAACACCTTTAAGTTTCAAGTTGTAGTTTTCTTTAAGCACTGCTTTAATCTATCCAAAAGAAGATATGGGTTTCCATAAGTCTCCCAAAGCTTTCTAAAAACAAAACATATACTGTTGCAAAAGGTTTAAGGGAACATCGTTTCCAAAGGAATGGAGCAGCACAGCTGTAGAGAATGAATGTTTTAAAACATATATATCCAAGAACATACACAACCTGCATCAAGGCTTACACAATGACTCTAGAATGGCTCAAAACTTGAGTAAGGATACAAGGAGGTTTTAACCATGTACGACCATTAAGAGACTACCTCACTAGCACAATCATAACAAACAACAATACACGGCCTTTTTAAATCACATTATTGTTTGAAAATCGAAAAGGCTTACTAGGTTGTTCTATAAATTGTATCAAGCCAGAATTGTTTATTCATTAAAAACAATTACAACCCTTTGAGTGCTAAAGCATATATATGCATTTTGAGAAAGAGAAAACAATTCCTAATGTCAATATTATTTTCTTTTTAGATTATACCCTGTCCCAAGTTTCGATCACTATTTCTTCAAAAGTCTTCAACAATACCGCTCAAAACAAGGACGTAGGTAAAGATATGAACAAACACTATTTACAGCGTGCATATACTACTTATACACTTGGCAATCAGAATACACACCTAGAAAACGACCGACATGTTCCTTCTATTGATCTTTGAATACCTTCTCTAAGCAATCACAATTTCCTTTTCGTTCTTCCTTAATGTGAATATTTTTCCAATATTCCTTCCAGAGGTGTGTCTCAGTTCTCCGTAAGTTGATTTATATAAAGCAAGAGAAGATTTTCCAAACAAATAGAGCTCTACATGCATCCGTCCACCTCAAACCGTAGCCTTCTTCGCCAAGTGGAATACCATTGTTCTCTCTTTTTTAATTTTACCAAATAATCAAGGAAATGGAAGGGCCTCATGTACCCTTGATCCATTGGTGAGTGTTTCACTGCCTGGGCTATATTTGCCCCTGGATTATTGGTGAATACTTCACCACCATCATTTCCCAATTTTTGAAGGGTATATACCTATAACACAAAATTCATCAACATTATCTTATCTAAAGCATTAAAACTTAATTATTAGTAACAGACAGCTTATTAACTCAAGCAAACATAAATTATCAAAACAGTATTACAAACGATCAAAGGACCCTATTAGGGAGGGTCTTTACATTCTTCCCCCTAATTTTAACACAGTCCCTTATGTTTCACCTTAATTCTATGGTACACTCTTGTTTGTAGTATGTAGTATATTACTACTATAATAGCTTCTTCCCCTCTTCTTCCATTCCACAATGAAGTTCGAGACCAACTACTAGTTTGAATCTTTGTCTTTACATGACTAAGGAAGGGATCATCACCCAACAATAGTGAATCTTTTTTATGTTGTTCTCCAAGTAACTCATTATTGTCCAACCAAGCACCAAACTCTAGAAAGCTAGGCTTAACCATAGCTTTACTCCCCAAGATTATAGGAAAACACATAATGGTCAATACCATGGTCTTGTTATTGCTCAATGTGGCTTTCCCATCTAAAATTGTTTGAACACTTTTAGGAGCTATGCAAGTTGATTCTTCTCGATTTCTTGGGTGATGTCCACTTTTGAATTTTCATCTTCAGAAAAGCAAAGCACCTTCACAAAAAGAGCCTCATATTTAGATTGATGGAAGAGAGTTCCTATCCCGAGTTCCATGCTTCCTTCAAAAAAATGGAGTTTAAGAGGCCTCTTTAAGTAAATATGCATAAGGAATGATTGTTATAGATATACTTGATTATTGGCAATGAGCATCATGTTCTTTAAATGATATTATTATGGATGATGCCAACTAACAAAGAGGAGGCGAAAAACCCTAGATACATGTATACTAACTCATTAGATGTAATGATGGATTATGCAACTAATGCTAAGGCATGGGTAGGGAAAATACTAGGCGGTTGGTCATCCATCAATAGATTAAGCTTTTATAATTTATATTTATGTGTTATTTGTAGCACGATGGTGAGTTTCCCAACAATGGAGGAATAGAATGACAGGTTTAGAGGCCAAACAAGATTTAAGTCAAAGCAGTTTCGCTAACCATTCTACACTTGAACCAAATCAACCTTGATCAATTGTATGGTAATATGATTTGAACGACACTTCAACTTGAACAACAAGCACTAGAACGACACTTTGACTTGAGCAACACACATCCACTTTGTTGGCAACGTCAGATTTAACGCCTACACTAATTGCATGGCATCTACACTGGAACAGCTACAAAAAATCCATTAGAATGGCATGCTCAACACCACTGGAACGACAACCTCAACAGTTCCACTTGTATGGTGTTTTAGACAACTCCCATGTTCCATGCTCTAACTGCAATGATGATACCTACACACAACTACCAATGGCAATCATACTACACAAATCATACATGCATCATGGATAGAAGATGAATCACTTCTATTACTCAAGTATATGGCATTATAGAGTCTCATGCAAACGTACAATGTGCAATCTCTCTCCTAGCACATGTTCTACTTCCGCTCATGCACACACATTTGCATACATGCTCTTTGTACATTTCACATATATGATTGTCCCTACATGGTCATTGTTCCTCTCATCCTAGTCTCAAATGGAGGAGGGTGGGTCATTTTAAGATTGAATCCTAGTTGTTGCCAACAACGTCTTCTAGGACACCTCACCACCCAATCGTCTCCCTCTTTAGAGGTTCACATAACACCCTAAATTCACATTATAGTTGTATTGCAATTTATCAAACGCATGATTAAATTGCATTACATTGTCATGTCACTTTCATTTAAATTTCATTTTCTCTGCATATGACTCACATTTGCATCTACATTTCATTACAATTTATTTACACTTAGTGGTTATTGCACTTATTCCTACTTTTGACACTATTTCTTCGTGTAAGATCCAAAACCATTGCCTACATTTGCCTTCTCCTTTGCTTTAGTTGATGTCCTCATCAATATTTGTGTCAAGTCCTGTAGACTCGACTACTACTATTGACGTGTTGAAACAGGTAATCCTCCATATCCATGATTTGTAGCTTTAATGCCTCTTTCACGTTCTTCCGCCTCTTGGCATAATTATGGTATCTAGATCCTTACCATAATGATTGGCCCTTTATTCCATCTTAGCCAAATTTGCCAAGACTTCTTCTCACTCTTTGCAATGGCATCTTCAAATTCTTTCCTTGCTTTCTCAATCACTTCTGCAAGCTACTCATCTCTTTCTGCAATTAGTTGCTTTTATGCTTCAACTCCTTATTCTTTGCTTCACCATTTGTTCTTTAATTGAACACTCGGATTTTAGTTGTGCAATTAGTTCACTTTGTTCCTCTTGGGTCTCAAAACCATCTAACATTAACGGGCTCAAATCCAAAGACCTAGAAAGAACCAACATCTTAAATAAAGACATCACCCAACACTTAAAGGGGAAGCCATTTTTGAAATCTCTGCATGTTTTGGAGGGAAATTCTTCCATTTTGTAATCTATATATATTAGTTTTCTTAGCATTGTAAAGGAACAAAAAGTTATAAATTCCATATAGTTTTTTTTCCCTTGTATAGTAGTACTTGTATTCCTAAGTAGTCTTAAAGATACGCCCTTGAGCCCTCATGTCTAGCATAATCTTATAGTTTTTTATATTCATTTATGCATATTGGAGGCCATAATTATTTGGTTCTAAGTGTTTGGTTCTCTATGTCCCATTTTCTTTGTGCATGTATTTATATGTGCTTATATATGTTGAGGAGAGGAAGTGTTCATTGTGTCGACGCATTACACTTAGGGTTGTTGTGTGGGGACATCTTCTCTTAATCTTGGCACATCACCTCGATTAGCTTAGAATTTACTTATTTGCATTCTCTCTCACCCTTTTCCCCCAACCTATTAGGAGTCGACCTTTGTAAAAATCTTGAAGGCCCCAATAGAGCCAAACCTTGCACTCTCGAGACTAGCCCTGTTGTGTTGCTCTACACAACACATGATAGTCTAACCGTCTGGTCCAAAGCCCATTTGATGGCTAGGGACAATCGGAGAGGACAATAGTTCCCTTCTATTGGGTGAACCTGCTTAGTATGGGACTACTTATTCCCAACTCTAGCTTCTCTAGGGTTCATCCAAGTCCTCAACCATCTATTGAGATGTCTTCAATTTTGATATGGGATACAAAGCAGTCTTGGCAAGCCAACTTGATGGTCACGCAAAAGTTGGTTGTTTCATGCTTGATCGAAGAATGGTCCTTATGACTCTTCTTGTCGACCTTGCTACTTAGGGATAATAGGAGGGAAATCTCTTCCCCTCAAACCACCAGGAGGGAGGCCAACCAAACTCTTCCCTTATCCTAGTAACCTTGGACAACTCGAGAAGACCTGACAGTCTCCTCAAGTTGCCTAAGATACCTCATTCATGTACTATTAGAGTACCTAGTAATCCTTACAAACTACTAGGTTCACCTTTTCCTTTAGCAATGGGTGTTGGTATATCTTACAACCTTCTTTTGCTCCATCTTCCCTTGTTAGAATCATCTTGGCATCCCTTCTTTCCTCTACATAGGGAACCTGTTGAACTCTTGTCAAGTTCCATTTAGATCTTCTCGTCAAAGGTGACCTCAAACTACTATTGCTCCTATTGTTTATATTTAATGCATACGAGCTCATGGAGGAACTACTTGAGCTTATTGAGAATGAACTACTACTCTTTATTTGCCTACCTTCCCCTTATTGGGATGAAGGTACTTCATAGGCATCTCTTCACAATACATACATTGCTTGTTCTCTCATCAATTTTGTTTTTCAAGATCATTTAGTTTCTCTCGTCTCTGTGTTTCTCTTTCATTGAGCTTTTACACTGTGTCATCCAATTCTTGAACAATTGGTCCCCTCATCCTTCCATTATACCTACGCAATGTCTCATATTCGTCTTGCAAACTTTGTATTCCTATGCATCATCTATTTACGATTTCAAATTGCATTAACTATCCTACCTCATCTTGTTCATTTTCTTCACTCCAAGATTCATCATTGGATCTTTCTCTCGCTCCAAACTCCCTCCTTTGCAATTTTGCATATATAAAAATTAGAATCTTTGTTCTTCTTAAGTGTTCACAATCCTTACATGAACCTACATTCTTCTCCATTAAGTTGGTCTAGGTTCCAACTCTCTTTGTTCAATAATAGGTTGCTCTCCACCTTCAATCTCAAACAACCATCCTAGATTAATTTCTTCTTCTTCCTAATTTCCACCATGAATTCATGCAATCCCACATGATTTTCCTTGTTCCTAGACCTGAATTCCTTCAAAGCGATCTACAGATTGTTGTGATGCTTCAACCAGTCTTCCTACAATTCTTTTGATGATTCGAAATTAAACATATTTACTTATGCTTTCACTTTGTATGGTTTCAACTTCTAACCATTAACCATCTTGAGACAGTATCCCATCCAATTTCTACAACATCGTCTCATTATCCATCACTTCTACCATTTGGTCTACAATTTCTACAACTTCGCCCAAGCCATAAGGTCTTCAGCTTCCCTAGCTTGATTTCTCTCTCATTTGTCACTAAACTTGAGCACCAAGTCACATGCCTTCAACTTCATCTTTCTCAAGTGCTTGTCATGCCACAACTTCCTTCGCCATTGGGCAATTTCGGTTTTCCATTAAGCCATCATCCACCTCTCGTCCAATTGTAGAAGTGTCGCAAGTCTCCCCTCTAGGGTCTCTTAAGCGGATCTATACGGCCACCCTCAAATTGGGTACTAGGAACTCAACAAGCACTATAGCCTCATGCTCATAAATCAACTAGAATGGCATATGGGTTATCCTAGGCTTAAAGGTTACTCTATACGCCCACATGATAGTTGACAAACGTTCTTCCCAATCAGCTCCTTCCACTCCATACTTCTTGTATATGATTGATACAAAGACCTTGTTTGTTGTTTTTGTCTGCCCATTTGCTCTAGGATAGTAGAGACTAGACAAGGAATGAATGATCCTAAACTTTGTGGTCAAGTTTGAATAATCTCATTAACAAAGGCTCCTCCCCTATCACTCATCAACCACAAGGGCATTCCAAATCTCATAGTCATTTGCTCAAACAAGAAATGAGTCGTATTCCTTGCAAAATTATCTAGAAGAGCTCATGTCTTTACCCTCTTTGCAAAGTACTCAGTTGCTACTACTATATATTGGTAGTTTCTTCCTTTGCTTGTTTTTAATGATCCAACAAAATATAGACCCCATTTTTTCAAGAATTATTGCAATTGAGAAGGGTGTAATATCATGAAATCCCTTTATAGCAACTTCCTTATTCGTTGGAGGGTATCACATGCTCTCACGTACTCCTTCGCATGGTGATATAAGATAGGCCACAATAGCCTTGCCAACAACACTTTCCTTGTCATTGTGTGTTTGGCCCCGTATGTCCTCCAACCAGTCCTTCATGTGCTTCCTTTAATGTCATATGGACTCCTCCTCCATCACACATCCAAAAGATTCTATCAGGTCTGATCTTATATAACAAAATACAATCAATTGAGATGGTTCCAAATTTACGCTAATTTATTGTCTTTCTATTGTTATCTCCTTTGGCAGCTCCCCTTTTGCTAGATATTCCCCAATATATTTGTACCATGCACGTATTACATTTACCATGAACAATTGGGCATCAAGAAATTCATCTGGTATACCTCCTCCAACAATTTCTCCTGAGTGAATCCTTGACGGTTGATAAAATTTCACGTGCTTCTTTTCAAGTCTAGCCACTACTCAAAACATGAATAGTCCAATATGACAAACCTCCTACTCACTCACCCATATATCGTTGATTTGTCGATCAAATACAACAATGCCTTATGGTCAACATAGAAAGCAAAGGGATTGGCAAGCAAATAATGCCTAAACTTTTGTATTGTGTATACCATCCCTAAGACATCCCTTTCTTTTGTGTTATAATTATTTTTTCCTCTTGAAAACAACCGACTTGCAACATACATGGGTTGATCAAGCCCAAATTGCCCCTCATAGGCTAATGTGCATCCAATTGCAAAATTTGATGTATTTACATGAGTGTGAAATTCCTTGTCCCAATTTGAAAATATTGTGTGCATACCAACATTATCTTTAGCCCTTCAAAGGTTTTTTTATGTTTTTGCATCCACTTGAAAGGAGCATTCTTGCGCGTAGGAGCATCAAAGGATATGAAACTTGTAAATAGTTCTTAATGAACCTTTAATAATAGTCGATCGTACCTACCATTACCTTTAAGTGCTTGTTTGTCTTTCCATACAAGGCCCAATCATCTAGAAAAGCCTTGAACATCCCTGTGGACATTTGATCAGAGATATACCAGATAACTTATGAAAATTGGTAGGCACATTACATAAACCAAAAGGCATTCGTTGTATGCATAGATGTTTTCTACTACAAAGGTTCTTCCTCAACGATATTAATTTGATTATATATCGAGAATTCATTCAAAAAAGAATAGATCCCATGTCCTACTACTTTCTAGTATGGAATCTGTGAATGGGATGGGAAAGGGATATTTGATTGTCATATCATTCAAACTTCGAAAATCCATATAGACACGGATTTTTTTTGTCTCCTCCTTCAAAATGATCACTATAGGTGACACCCACTCACTGACTATCACTTTGAAGATAATGCTTGTGTCCAGCATCTTCTTAATTTTTGCATTCAACAAGGTTGCATACTTCGGATTCATCCTGTATGGTCGCCTCCATTCTAGCTCTGCACCTTGAATCAATTGAATTCGACGCACACTCTCGTGGTATCCCTTTCAAATCTTTGTATGTCAATGCAAATACATCTTTGTGTTGTAGGAAATTTTTGAAAGTTGTCGCTTTCAACACTGGATCTCATTCATCTTCGTAATGAATAATCTTCTCTTCTCCTTCCTCGCCAACATTCACTTATACCATCTTCAATCCTTCTTACTTTGTGGTGTTAGGTTCTTCTATTGCCTTGAGTACATCTATTGAATGGAGTGTTTTCTTATCAATCACTACATCTTCCACTATGTACACCATAATGTTCTTTAGAAATGTCTACTTTTCTTTTTTTGTCCTTAGGTGCAGATTTCTTTCTTTGACTACACTCGCCAACCTATTGCATTATTCTCTTCTTTTCATCATGGCCTTCTTCTTCTGCATGGATGGACAAACAATGTAGCAAGAACGCCTCAAAATCCATCTTCCAATAAAAGAGTCCATTCTCAAAGTTTTCCTCGTCCTCTATGCAATCTTGAAGTTCCAACTCTCCTTACTCATTTAGCTCATATTTGTTATCTTCCTCTGATGACGAACTTCTCGATTCATCATACGGTGTTATGTTCTGGCTCACAGATTGATTCTTTATATTTATCATATATTTGTGTGGGCCTTTCTTAAATATGAAGAGCTCCTCCCAATTGTGGTTCACTTTTTTCATTCTTAGCCATCCATGTCCCGACAATGCATCATAGGTTGGTTTTTGCATTGCAATCACAACAAAGTCCATGATGAAATCTTGGTCAACAATCTTTACTTTTTGACTCATCAGTACACCTTTCATTTCTATGTCGTACCAATTTGCATTGTACAATTAGAAGTTTGGAGACCACAAAAATGATGCTCTAATGTCTTTCCAATTCTCTAGATTAAATTCACTTTAGACCCTCTGTCTATGACTACTTGGGTCAACTTGTGATGCAACAACTCCATGTCGATCAATGTCGATTTCTTGTATGCTTCAATCATCAACACTTTCGAATCGATGTATTGATCATTCTTTATCATCACTACCTCCTAACTTCTTGGCTCTACCATCGACTCTATGTGTGGGATCTCTTCTACCTTTGCATACAGCTTAGGTATTGTGCCAAGTAAACTAGACATCTTCACTTCAACTGTCATTTTTTATACTTGCACCACCAACTGCTTCGTCGATGATTGTCTCTACAGAACTTCTTTTTCAAGAATCATTTTCTTCAATGTCTTTTCTTCGAGGAGTTTATCTTATTTCATCTTCTCCATTTCTTCTTCAATTAAGTTGTGTTGCTTGCCACTTCTCCTTCTCCTTGGCAAGGTTCGGGTATTGCTCGATCTTCTCCACCTAAGCTCTTATTACTATCAACACATGCTTCACTTTCTCCTATTGGTTTATCGAATGTTCACCTATGACAATCAGGTTATCATTTTAAGTTCCATTGGAACTTACTTTTTGTGGGCAACTCACCTTCTTGTGATTGCCTAAACCGCACCATCTATACGTGTCATATTGCTTCAGTTTGTCACTCCTGCTTGTGGGTTTGCATAATTTTTCACAAAATATCCCCTCTTCGTAATTTTTACATTCAATGATTAGCCTATCCTCCGAATCATATTGCAATTGACTCTGGCCACCTTGTCAATTACGTTGCTAGTATTGTCTTCCTCCACGACGATTGTTTCTATAACCACTGCAAGTTATCCCTTGTCAATTCTTTGAAGTGCTTGGCTTTTTTTCTTTTTTCTACATTGTCAATGTTTGATGTCTCGTGCCTCTCAAATTAAAGGTATGCACTCTTCGAATAATTTATGTTGGTATGCCCTTCAGGTTTGCAATATGAGCACCACATTTGTATTTTCTTTCCTCTTTTCACCTTTCACTTCATTGATCATCCTCTTGAAATCCTTCTTCATTTATTGAATCGCTACAACTCTTCTTTGTCATTGTCAAAATCATTGCTTTTAAAGCAACTTAAACTAGTTATCGTTTGCTTGGCTTCACTTTCAAAGTCCCTCGCACTTTCATAATCTTTCTCATATGTCATGCATGGTATAACCTTCATTTTCTTCTTATATTGTGGCAACAATCCTTCGATGAACCATTACCATTCCATCCGTCAGTTGCAACTTTATCTTATAAGTGAGTTGCTTTTGTCGTTAATTATAAGGCTTTATGTCCTCGTCCTTCTTTTGTCTAATGGAGTAAATTTCTATTATAATTTGTGTCACCTCTCAATGTTTTGAATTCTTTCTTAAATTCATCCCCTAAATCTTCCCATGTTGTGAAAAGTTGTGTTTCTTCTTTCTACAAATGCCAACCAATTATGATTCCTCGCAATGTTGCTAGAAACAGTTGTAATTGTGCATTTGGGTCTTATACTCTAATTCTCTTTCTAAATTGTAATATGTGTCCCTATGTGATGTAAAGGGTCTTCATTCCCCTCTCCATTAAAAGGTGGTCATTTTTATTTTCCTGGTTTGCAATGTTCGCCATTGGAGAGGGATTTTCTTCTTTCAATTCATCCCCACACACCAATTGCTCATACAACACTTCCTCTCTACGTGCTTTTGTTATTGGCAAGTCTTCACTCAATGCATTTATTCTTAGCACTTCCTTAACTCTCAGTGCTTCTTCACCCTTTGGGTTGCCTTTAAACAACCTTTGACTAAACTCTAGTGCACCTTCGTTTCGCAACCTCCTTCGTGATTATACAACTATTGGATTTAACCTTCTCATCCAAGCACTCACATGTGGTTTGCTCTGGTGACTAACTCTCATCCTTGGCACCCCTTGGCAAACTCCTCCCCACTTGCTTGGATGTCAACATGCACTTGTCTCCATGTGCATAGTCCACATTCACATCTTGACTTACATGAATGTTTTCTTTTGTTGTTTATCGCAACTCTCTTGGCACTTTGTCTTTTGTTGTTAACGTCATCACCTTTCGCACTTGTCACTTGCAATTTAGGTATCTTGGAGTCCCAATGGGTTTCCACCTGAAGCCTAAGGATAGCTGCTATCCTCCTCCTAAGGATTCCAAACATGTTCCCCTTCAGGTTGTTCAAATTGCATCATTGATTGCAGTCTATGGCTAGCAATTCTAACACTTCTTTTCGTCGATTGCTCTGAGATTCTCCCATGGTTTTGTCTCCTATAATTATGCAACCAAGATTTTATAATTCGCCTCTTCTCTCTTCATACATGCTAATCTTGAACTTTCAACGACAACGTCAACAAACAAGTTGACCCATAGTTCGATTAGACGATGATAACAAATGTAGCACAACGATGAGGTTTCCCAAAAATGAGATAGAGAGAGAGAGTTTAAGAACCAACATGTCTGCAATCAACACTCTAGAACAAAATCATCTTCATCTAGTCAAAGGGCTACACACACGTGATGGCATGACAACATGATTCCTAGACAGCAATTTCTCTAGATAATGGCTACACTCTAGTAAGACGATTATTATCCTCAACAACGATCGACGATGTTGTCTAATGGTGTTTGCACTCCTTGACTATGACTTGCAATTAACAAATCTAATTGCGTATTCCAACTTGCAACCAATCGCCTACACAATACACAAGACTAGTAATCTAATAAATCACACATACATCAACACACAATTGGAGAATGTTTTTGTATTAATAATCTGCAAATATGACATTTACAAATTATAGCAATGATATCAAGACAAGCAATATGCTTATAATGGTCTCTCAATATGCTAGACATATACATCCATATGCTTTTGTATGCTCCCCCCATGATATTGCAACAATGAAGGGGATCTTCTTATAATGCAGTCTTCGTCGTTATTGGCAACGATTTCAAAGACAAGTTGCACATAACCAACTTCCCCTCTTCCTACATACCTAAGACATAATGCCACTTTACAATATATGAAATATTTAGGCGCTTAACTATGATGGCTATTACATGCATTTCATTTCAATTACATTTACATTTCATTGGCATTAACCAACCATTTCATTTGAACCAAACTTAGTGCGTTCACACTAAAACCCTTTTCGAAACATTTTACTTTTATTTCTTCTAATGTCCAAAACCAATGCCTACATTCCTTTTCAAAATTTGGGATCTACAGTATACTGCATACACCTGCATTCTAGAATGCAACTCTCAATTGGTGATCTATTGCACTTTTTTTTTTAAAGCGAAAAACCCCTTACGGGGCCGCCTTGGTCTGAGAGACCACGAACAAGGGGTTCTACACCATCAAAGTCACCCGGGAGTCGCCCCCGACCCTGCCCGCACCAACATTATCAATTGGATTTTGGATACCCAATTCAACTTTTTGGTAGGGTGGAGATTTGAACCTGGGACCTCCCTTGGAGGATTCCCCTCTCCTCTCCTCTTCCACTAGTTGCGACCAAATTTTCTCGTTGGTTATTGTCATGTAATGTCGTGTACTGATATCAACATCCTTTCCTTCCCTTTTTTAGGCAAAGCCTCCACTCTTTGCTCCTCAAGAGTGTTAGCTCGAGGTTGCTCCCGCAAGTATCCGCTATGTTGTCTACTTTGATCTTGTAACAACCCTACTAGCACGACTATTATTTATAGATGAATTGATGAGTTGTACTTTGTTTTTGCTCCTAGAATATAGTACTGCTACTAGATTTTGTGATTGCAAGACCAAGTACACTCCTTCAACAAGCAGACAAAGGTCGATCGAAAGAGATAAGATGGGGTATTCGTAATGGCAAAGATTAATACCAACAATACATTCAGTAAGGGACTTGTGAGTATATTGAAGCTCACACAATTGCATTCATATAGGTGCATCATGAATGTTTGACTTGCATCATGTGTAAGTCTTGTTTGTTGGTTTGCATGCTATATATTCCATGCCTCTGAATAAATGAATATTTTAAACCTTCGAAAGTAAGGAAAGTGTCAAAGCATGGGATCTATTCTCTTTTGGCAAATGACGACATTAGATTGCCAGTTATAAGTTAATTAATATAAAGTTAAATAAAATATATAATAATTTTATTAAATAAACGAATATCTTTTATTTTGAAAGTATGCATTTCTTCATTTTGGATATAAACGTACATGATATATATATAGTCCTTTATAACCTTGAATATAAACTTACCTCTACTTGGCATAGTTTGGTATGAGATTAAAGTGGATATGTGCATGTAAATCCAAGTGTTAAGTTAATCTCCGTTGTAATTTCTTTATAAGCTAAAGAATGTAGAAACCGAAAACTATGCTATGCTAGATTAGATTCATTACGCTTGCTCTAAGAAGAAGAACTTGGAAAAGTAGATAGAAGTTGTTCAAATTTTCATCGAAACACATCTATCGAGTGGTTGATTGAAGTGTGTTAACAATGATCACAAGCAATATTCACAGGTGTGCTCTATTGAGTTCTAGTTTCTTCTGTAATAATGAATGTGGTTTGCTAATAGCTTGAGAAATACACTGAAGTTTGTTAGCTTAAAATTATTATTCTAAGCTGAGATTGATATGAAATGGCTAATAGCTTGAGTAATATAGTATTTGTTTGCTTAAAGTAATCATTCTGATTGGTTGTAAAATTTTTCTAGATGGATTATTATGAAATAACTTGATTGATTGTGGAATCAAATTATCTAGTTATGACCCGACTTGCTTTCTTGTAGATATTGTATTGTGAAAAAACAAAGAAATATAAATTAAATTTATATGTGAATGTACCCAACGTCAATTCATCTTATTGAATCCTTTCTAGATTATTTATGTTTTTGAATACCTAATCTATGTAATGATATTCCTATGTCGGATATATTAGGTAATTACATATATATGTATTGGGACGTTGGTTTGAGCAATTTTTGGTTTCATTTTGATTATTGTGAAGTTAAATGTGCATCATAGTCTTCACTGTGAGAGAAAAAAGTTATTGTTTTTATGTTTTAATTTGACCTTAAATAGAATAAGAATGTTTGTGGGAAAATTATTTTAAGGCATGGGCTTGTATAAATTGTGAACCCTTCTTAAAAAGCCTTAAACCTATATAAACTAATTCAACATGAAGGATAATGCAGGTGGTTATAAGTCGGTAATCACTATGATTTGAGAAAATCACTTTTTCGACAAAACAAGTTAGAACAAGTGACCTTTGTCAGAACAAGTGACGAGGGACGGTATGGGACGTCACCTTTAGGTCGTTGCACGAGTAGTACGATGATAGATCCTTGTTCACCTTAATATCAAGAGAAACCTAGCAAGACCCCAAAGCTAGACTAATCCACGACGGTTGATATGGGACAACTCGTCATTAATCGTAAATTGGCAAGTGATACCAGGTCCAAAGCTAAAGTAATAGCATGGCCCGAGTTGACTCTAACGAAGTGGACACCAAACTAGGCACTAGGCATATTATGCTACACCCTTGAATGATCAATTCTGAATAGAAAGTGGAAATTAAGCATAGATTCCTCATGCTAAGGGACACGGTGAGTATGTGTTCCCCCTCTAGGTGTTATGGGCCGTAGAGGATAACCCCAGCGTTTGATCTACCTGCTCATACCAGAACACAAAGATGATAAGAAAGATCCACAAAATAACACCTTCTACAAGATTTGATCAATTTTGTAGACTTGGCAGTCGTTTGCAACGACTAAAAACCCAAGAGTATAAAGAACTATAGAATATCCAAGTCTACAAAATTAATGGCATTGCCTTAGTTGATTAATTCTGCCAAGTAGATGTAAGTTTATATTCAAGGCTATAAAGAACTATAGAATATATATATATATCATTTAGGTTTATACCCAAAATGAAAAAATGCATACTTCCAAATTAAAATATTGTGTTGCCCCTAAGGAGCCTAGCAAATGGTCTGGTGCTTTAACGATCAACAAATGTGAAGGTTGAAGGAGCGTGGAGGCTGGGTTGGTTCAAGAAGCTACAGCGAAAGGTTGGGATGTTGGGTGGAAGGCTGGGATGGCTAAAGGAATGTGGAAGGCCGATAAAGTTGAAGGAGCGTGCAAGGTTGGACCGATTGAAGGAGCTGCAACGGAAGGCTGGAATGTTGAGTGGAAGGCTAGGAAGGCTGAAGGAGTATGGAAGGCTGGCCTTTGTTGGGTGGAAGGTTTGTTTAAGATCGAATTAACTGAGGGAACCACAGCAGCAAGTTGGGTTGTTGAGTGTAGTGCAGCAAAAAATCGAGTTGTTGGGTGGAAGGTTGGGTCAACTAAAACCCCCTATTTTTGTCTTTGGTGTGCATGTGGGTTTGGATCCCACAAGTATTGGGGTGGTTTTCCCCCTCTTTACAACAAAAAAAAATGTACGAGGGATTAAGGTTTTTTCTAAAATAACGTATCATCTTTTAAGAGCCATATCTTCATAAAAAGTTATCTGATTCAGCTGATTCTTGGACCAACTTTTGCAGAATTTGAATATCTATAAAATGAATGGTCATATGCAAGAATCTGAGCAATGTTGAGGGAGATTCGACCCTATGAAGTCAACCACTCGAAACAAGGGCAGTGACTATTTTTCAATCGCTCTAGCCAAATTGTTTCTTTGTTGGCATGAGTTGCTGCAATGTATTCTGCTTCAGTGGTTGATAAAGCCACAACAACACTGCAACTTTGAAGCCCAACTCACTGCACCTCCTACAAGAGTGAAGGTATATCCTGTAGTGGACTTTCTCCCATCTCTATCTCTACCATAATCAAAATCCACAAAACCTGTAACTTGCAAATCTGTGGATCCAAAGTAAATTGCAACATCTGAAGTGGCTCTTAAATATCTGAATATCCACTTCACCGCATTCCAATGCTCCTTACCAATATTTGCCATGTACCGATTGACTACTCCCACTGCTTAGGTAATATCTGATCGGATGCTCACCATGGCATACATGAGGCTTCCTACTGCTGATGAATACGGTACACGAGACATGCTTGTCTTCTCTGCTTTCGTTCTAAAACACTGGTTGGATGACAACTTTAAGTGTGGAAGAAGTGGGGTACTAACTAGTTTAGCATTCTGCATATTGAAGCGTTGCAGAATCTTTTCCACATGACTTTTGACTTAACCAAATCTTTCTTCCTTTTATGTCCCTATGTATCTTCATCCCTAAATTTTGGTTTGTTGCTCCTAAATCCTTCATTTCAAATGTCCTAGCCAACTGAGCCTTAAGATCAATGATTTTTGGAATAGCAACTGGCGTTTTTTTCCTCTGAACTAGGGTTTTTGGAACTTCGAAAAATCTAGGGCATCAGCTGGATTGCAGAAGTGCTTTCGGGGTACGGTGGATCTGAAGGCTAGATTGGTGCCCCAGGAGGGTCCAATGGGGACTTCTCCGGCTCCTTTTCCAAGGAGTAGCAGCTCATACGCAGATTTGTTTAAAGAAAAATCTCCTCCAAAGAACGACGAAGCTCAAAAAACGGCATATAAAATGCTCTTCACGGCTGCTGGGAATAGGTCAACAGCACATCGTGTGAATGGATGTTTGCCGCAGGCCGAAACCAGGCCAAAAATTGTCATCGAGCCAAGTATGGTTGAAGAATCGATCATTTACAGAGCTAATCACGATTTAATTTGCAAGTTCATGGGTATACGTCCTTCCCTGAATTTTTTGCACTCTTGGATTCGCCAAAACTGAGAGCCTCACGGTGAGTATTCATTGTGGTTTATTAGCAATGGATATTTTATTGTTAGCTTTTCGTCTTTGGCCGATAGAAATAGGGCTTTCGAGTCAGAGAAGAAAAATCATGGCCCGACAGGCTATTTGTTCAACCATGGAGAGTGGGATTCGATCCCCGAGTTGAACCTACTATCGTCCCAGTATGGATCTGACTATATGCTCTTCCAATGGAATTCTGGAGTGAGCAGGTGTTGGCAAGGATTGGCAATTCTATTGGAAGACATCCGGGTGTTGCCGGAGACACAATTGAAGGGAGCATGGCGGTGTATGCAAGAATATGTGTGGAGATGGATCTCGACCGACCTTTGCCAGCAGAGATGGAAATTGAATTGGCAGGACTCTCTTGGATTCAACAACTGGACTATGAGGCCCTACCCTTTAGATGTAGGGTTTGTCACAAACATGGACATTTGGCCCGTTTCTACCCTAATAGTATGAATGCTAAAGTGGAGGCCCCTTTAGAAATGCCAAACCTGCCTAAAGAGGATAAGGCAACACTTAATAAAGATTCTAATAGCACCGTTCAGGGCCAGGAAGCTCAAAGAGAGGGTTTTGAACAGCCTAGAAGAAAAATACGAACAAAGAAAAAAGAGGAAAAGGAGCAATCCCATCTCAGATCTGCCAATAGGTATGAGATATTTAAGTCACTGGTTGACGAAGAGGAACAATTTATGGAGGGCATGGAGGGTAATAAGGAAAATTCTAATATTCCCGTGCAACTCCCCCTCTCATCTCCTCCCGTCATACAACAAGTAGTTGAACTCCGTGAGGTATCACAACCAGGTGTGTTCGGGGGCTTTAGTAGTGCATAACCGAGGAGCGAGACGAGTATCTCGGGATGTCGGCATGGGAATAGCAGAAAAGAACAGGGAAAGGCCAACTTTGGGGATAACCCGGGTAGAAAAAAGATCAAAAAACAACAATTCTCAGGGAGTAGGTAGAAGATCCAATAAGGAGTTGCTAGCAGTCCAAGGAGACAAACTGATCACGGGAGGATCGGTGAGGCCAATAGACTATTATTGCTCCAAGGGTAACCAATGATTATACAATTATGGAATGTGAGGGGTTTAAACAGCAGAACCCATCAATCTGTTGTTCGAAGACTTTTAGAGAATCGTAATACTGATTTTTTGCTTTTACAGGAGACTACGATGTCATTAGATCTTATGTCCAAAACAGTCAACAAAATTTGGAGGGGTGTTGGTCATATGGATGTGGTTGCCCAAGGTTCCTTAGGGGGGATTGCTACTCCATGGAACTCTCTTGAATGGTCTGTAATAGAACATCTTGCCCGGAGGGGTGTTCTCACTTCTCTTTTTAGGAATAATGTCACCGTGGAACATGTTCTAATAACAAACTTTTATGGGTCTCAAAACCTCGATGGTCAGAGGCGGCAGTGGAAGGTTGTGCATAACATGCGAACCTCAAGGGAAGATCCGGAGTGGATTATAGCGAGGGACTTTAACGCTAAATTATCTTCTAGAGATCGAGAAGGGGGAACACCATTTTTGGACCCCGGGGACCGTTTCATGATTGCCCAAGTCCAGAGCTTTACACTTAGTGGACATTAAATGTCCTGGCATTAACTACACTTGGACTAATAAAAGGCGGGAGCCACATAGCAGGAAGGTTAAGCTAGATCGTTTTCTCGGTTTCGGAGGAGGCGTTTGTAAAATGGAATATAAATTTTCGGATTTTAGAAGGCCCAGTTTCGGACCAACTGTCCCATCCGTTGGAAGGCGGGACTAGGATGGGGCACCAGCATAAACCTTTCGGATTTGAGAATTTTTGGCTTCGGAAAGAAGAACTTCGGAAGAAAATTCCACAATGGTGGGAAGAAGGCCGCCCGACTTATGGGAGAGCAATGTTCAGAATCTACAAACAACTACAATATGTCAAAACTCGGTTGAAGTATTGGAGGCGTGCTAATAAAGCAGACTTCCGGACCCAAAGAGCTCCATTGGTGGCCGGATGGGATGAGGTCCAAAAACGATTCGAGAGAAAGAGTAATTACGGCACCGACTCAAAGTTGAGGATGATGCCCTCGCGTACAGCGGTTGAGGACATTGACAACCGGGAGGAGACCTATTGGAAGCAGAGAGCAAGAACCACCTGGTTATTAGAAGGGGATGAAAATACAAAATTCTTTCATCGAACTACTTGTGCTCGAAGACAGATGAACAAGATGGAGGCCCTTCAAGATGAGAACGGTCATTCCTTTGATACACTTCTAGTTATGCATTCCCATGCTATGGATTATTTTTCTAAGCTTTTTAAGGAAAGTGTGGTACAAGATGTGGAGGCCCAAAATGAAGTTATTTATGTCATACTTGCTGTTATTTCTGAGGATGAAAATCAAGCCCTCCTCAAACCCATTGATAGAGATGAATTGAAAACTATGGTCTTTGGAATGAGCACTGGTAAAACTCCAGGTCCAGACGGCTTCCCAATTGAGTTTTTTCAAGCTTTCTGGGACTACTTAGAGGAAGATGTAATGGCTATTGTAGAAGAGTCCAGAGAAAATAAGAGAATGCTTAAAGCTATAAACCACACTTTCATTACCTTAATTCCAAAAGGGGAGGAGGGGGTTCATATTTCAGATTATAGACCTATTGCCTTATGTAATGTGTTGTACAAAATAATCACAAAGGTAATGGCTGAGCGCCTAAAACCTCTTCTTCACAACATTGTCTCCTTTGAGCAAGGGGGTTTTGTTGAGGGACGGCAAATTCTGAAGCAATCCATTCAATGCACACTTCTGGTAATAAAGGGATGTTCATAAAACTGGACATGTCAAAGGCTTATGACAGGGTTGAATGGAGTTTCTTGGCTAAAATGATGGCAGCCTTTGGTTTCTCTCAGGACTAGATAGAGTGGGTCATGAGTTGTGTCTCTACCCCGACTTACTCTATGCTAATCAAGGGCCTTCCTTCGCAACCATTTGGAGCTACTCGGAGACTGCGCCAGGGGGATCCATGTTCTCCTTATCTTTTTTCTCATTTAGGTCGAAGGTATTGGCGGACTTTTCTTGAGGAGAAGACAGACAAGGTAGATTATTGTGTATCAGGGTGGTTGACGAAGTTTTAACGCACTGCAGTTTGTGGATGACACTTGGTTTGGTGGGAGTGGCCGCCTGGGGAAGCAAGAATGATTAGGGATACTCTTAATGTCTATCTCGGGGCTACTCAATAGGTCATTAATGACAAGAAATCCAAAGTGGTTTTTTTTAAAGCTGGAGCAAAGGCTTCGAACGAATTTTAGAAATCCCGGGATTCACAAGGACTTCTCTCCCGGTGGTTTACTTGGGGGTCCCCTTGCACTTTAAGAAGCTGAAATTAGACACATGGAGGAATCTGTTGAGTGTATCAAGGACAAAATTAATCACCTGGTCTCACAAGTGGTTAAGTTATGGTGGCAGATTAACGTTCTTACAGTCAGTCATTCAAGCCATGTCAATTTACAAATTCTCTATCCTGGTTGCCCCGATTACAATATGGAAAGAGTTGGAAAGGATGGCTAGAAAGTTTTTATGGGAAGGAGCAAAGGGAGAGAGAAAGTGGGCCTTAGTGGGCTGGGACAAAGTTACCCGACCCAAGGTTAAAGGGAGGTCCGGGTTTGAGAAAATCTAAGCTGAATAATAAAGCTTTGGTTGGAAAGCTGTACTAGAGATGGATCTCCCAACCCACCTCCCTTTTCAGTAGAATCCTAACTAGCAAATACTTGGGACAGGCCAACCCAAACGATGTAGCTCGCATCCCCTTGGATGGTACTTGGGTCCCTAGTTTGGCGAGGCTCTCAAGTTAGGGTCTCAGGGTTGTTAAATACCGCTTATTTTGGAAAGTGGGAAGAGGGGAGAAGGCTCGTTTCGGACAAATTCTTGGGATCGGTTCCCACCCATCATTGCTGAATTTCCGAATTACGACCAATAAAAGCGACCATTGAAGCCAAGGGATGGATCCGTATTGAAAGTTATTTCACAACTACTCGACTGGGGAGTGTAAGTTTAAGCAGTTCAAGAAGTTGGATGAGTGGCCTATTTCAATCCCTCCGGATTTGACTCCCATCATGACTAAAATTCTGACAGAAAGATTTCTTACAGGGGGAGACGTGGAGGATGAATTAGCTTGGGGCTTTGGGAGTCTTGGCGTCTATACGATAAAGGACGGATATGACAAGATTCTCCCCGAGCCCCCCCTCATACTTTTCGGGTTGAGGATCGGAGGAAAATCCGGCACTCTAAAGGCTGGCCGAAAGTTAACTTTTTTGCCTAGCAGTGCATGCACAATGGAATCCTCACTTTTGATAATCTCAAATCAAAAGGTATCATCGGCCCTTCTCAATGTGTACTTTGCTACAAGAGCAAGGAAACTGCTGACCATTTGTTGTTTGGTTGCCCTTTCACCTGACAGATTTGGTTGCGTTGGTTTGCATACTTTAAAATTCAAGTAAGTGGTGACTCGAACCGGATGAATATCCGGACGAATGGCAAAAAGGTAGATTCAAATCTAAAGCTCTTCGTATTGGTCGGGAGCTCGGTTTAAGCTTTATCTCGGTGGCAAGTATGGTCGGAAAGAAATGCCATAATTTTTAGAGAAACTTTTACTGCTCTAGACGGGGTTTGGCAGACCATTTGGAGCAAGGTTACCGAAACTATGGTTGTTCATGCTAAGGAGGAAGCTCAAATTGACATTGGAGCTATGGAAGAACGCGTTGAACTGCAAGAGGGACAGGACAGAAATTGTTGGAAACCTCCCCTTGAAGGTTGGATTAAAATCAATACTAATGGAGCTGCAAAAGGCAATCCGGGTAGAGCCGGAATTGGAGTGGTGTGTCGGAACCATGCTGGGACTGTGCTCTATTGGGAATTGCAAGGCCTGGGAAGAACCACTAACAATGAAGCCGAAGCCATTGCCATCAAGTCTGCTTCGTTTGGGCGATGAAACATGGCCACCGCAAGATTATTCTTGAATCAGACTCACAAATAATGGTTGGAGCTCTAGACTGCATGAGGAACTTTGATCTGAAAGCTTGGAGGTTGAGGGCTCTTGTTACCCAAATTAAAGAATTATAGAAAGAATTGGAGGACGTGATCCCAGTTTATGCAAGTAGAGATTTGAACAAAGCGGTTGACTTTCTGGCTAAGATGGGTGCGGAAAAGGAGGTTGGAGTTCAGTTGCACAATGACATGGATATTGAGGATGAGGTGATTAGACAGGATCTTGAAAGGTCCTTGAGCTAATGACCTTCGAAAAAACAAAGTACGATGGGGGACCCCATGGCAGCTAGTTTTTGGTTCACGAAAATTGGCTCCGATGCAGTTCTTCCTTTACTATTGTATGACTGTGTCCTCTCGAACCTCGGCTAGGAAGAGGCTCTTCCCACATTGTAATTGATCTATGTCTTAATACAAGTTTTTTTCAAAATTTTCAAAAAAAATATCAATGATTTTCTTCATGTTAGGGTCTGCAACCAACATATCAACATACAACAACAAAATAATAAAATTGCCATCGTCAAACCTCTTATAGTATGCACAATGGTCAGCTTCACTCCTGCTAAAACCTTGGCTCTTCATGAAGGTGTCAAATTTCCTGTACCACATCCTTGGCGTCTGTTTCAACCCGTACAATGATTTCTTCGATCTCGCAAACCAAATACTCTTTGCCTCTTTCTTCATAGCCCTCAGGTTGATCCATATATATCTCTGCCTCGAGATCACCATGCAAGAAAGTAGTCTTTACATCAAGCTGCTCTAGTTCCAAATTCTGTGCAACTACAAGTGCAAGTAGAACTCTAATAGTAGTCATCTTCACAACTAGAGAGAAAAATTCATTAAAGTCCACCTGACTTCTGCACATAGCCCTTTGCCACCAAGCCAGCTTTATAGCATTCCAACAACCCGTTGTTCTTCTTCACTTTGTACAACCACTTGTTTCCAACAGTATTTCTTCTAGGTGGGAGATCCACAAGTTCCCAAGTTTTATTCTTGCAAAGTGTCTCGATTTCCTGCTCCATGGATTTCCTCCACTTCCCTGCATTCTCAGACTCTCTAGCTTCCTGAAATGAACTAGGTTCACCATCATCAGTTAACAAAGCAAAAGATGATTGATACACATGCGAATACCTTTCTGAACACTTTTGTGGACATGTAGATCTTCTAACCCAATGATCTGTCGATTGTGGCTCTTGGTCTTGTGATCGTTGTGGCTGCTCTACTTCCTATCCTACTTGTTCTACATGTTGATCAAAAACTTCAACATGTCCATCTTCACTAAATTCTACTTTAATAGGTACAACATTAGGATTTTGTTGTACCTAATTCCTTTGCATGGATTTTTCATCAACAATTACATCCCGGCTAATAATTACCTTGTGGGCAGTAGGATCCCACAGTCTATACCCCTTCACTATATCTCCATAGCCGAGAAAAACACATTTGCTTGACTTCGGGTCAAGCTTGGACCTTTTTTCTTTAGGTACATGGGCAAACGCGTCACAACTAAAAGGGAGCAAATGAGAGTAATCAACTGGCTTACACCACCAATCCTCCTTCGAAATTTGTCCATCCAATGCAACTGTAGGTGACATGTTAATAAGATAAACAGTTGTATTAACAACCTCCACCCAAAACTTTTCCTCCAACATGGTTGCGTTAAGCATGCTTCTTGCACGTTCCATGATTGTGCGATTCATCCGCTCAGCCACACCATTTTGTTGTGGAGTATATGGTACAATATTTTGGTGCTTAATACCTTCCTGCATACAAAATTTATCAAATTCCTTGGAGCAATAATATTCACCCTCATTATCTGACCTGAGACACAAAATTGACTTGCCCAAACTTTTTTCTACCCGTGCTTTGAACTCCTTAAATTTTTGCAAAGCTTCCGACTTCTTCTTCAGAAAGTAAACCCACACTCTCCTAGAATAATCATCTATAAAAGTCAAAAAATAGATGGTGTCATTCAAGGACTGAGTGGGGACAGGTCCTAATATATCTGAATGTATAAGTTGCAGAAATTTAGAACTCTTACCAGGACTTGCAATAAACCGAACCCTCTTTTGTTTACCAAATTACAATGCTCACGTAAGTCTAAATTACAAGACTTCATCCCATAAAGCATACTTGTGTCATGCAGAATTTTTAGGCCTTATTCACTCATACGGCCTAAGTGTTGATGTCATAGCATTACTACATCCTAAACAGAAGTTGTTGTTGCATGGTTTGTCACCGTATCACCGCATAAACGATATAAAGTCCCATAAGATTCTCCCTTTGCTACTACAAGAGCTCCCCTGGTAATCTTGCAGTAGTTGTTACAAAAGGTGATAGAATACCCTAGCTTATCCATCATTTTGATTGAGGGCAAATTCTTCCTCGGATCGGGCACGTCACACATCACATAACATCCTTTCTCTACCATCGTCCAGCCTGATCCTCATATCCCCTCTTCCCACAATTTCTAAAGGATGATCATCACCCAAATAGACCTTTCCACCACAATATGGCTGATATTTGTCAAACCAGTCTCTGTGGGGATACATGTGGAAGGATGCACCTAAGCCCAAAAGCCAAGTATATAACATTGATCTGATGTTACTGATACAAAAGGCTTCACATGTTGTCGTCTCTCTTGAATCTATTGCACTGGCCTCAGATGATCGCTGATTTTGCTTTTCACCATTCTTTAATTGCCAACAAGAGTGTCCTAGCTTCCCACAATGCCAGCAGTTCCCTTTCTGCTTACGTCCTTTAGACTTAGATCTGGATTGTTTTCTACCTTGTTTACTCCCCTCGAACGATCGACCTCTCATAGATAGGGCTTCATTGGTTGAGGGTTCCAGAGACGTTTTTCGAAGAGAGTTCCTGATGATGAATTACTGATGGTCATCACCATATGATCCCAAGTGTCCGGGAAGGAACAAATTAGGGTGATAGCCCTATCTTCATCCTCCATTTTCACATTAACTGAAACCAGTTTACTGATCAGAGTATTAAACTCATTCAAATGATCTACCACTGATGAACTTTACTTCATCCTCAAGCTATAAAGTTGTTTTTTTTCAAAAAAAACCTTGTTAGTTGTTGATTTTGTTTGATACAACTTTTCAAGCTTTTGACAAAGGGCTTTCGCGATCTTCTCTTCAGCTACATTGAACAAGACGGAGTCTGCTAGGCAAAGACGGATTGTAGAAACCACCTTTCCTATCAAGCGTTACCCACTCCTTATTTGTCATGTTGCTCGGTTTACTCGCGACCCCTTCCAAGGCTTGAGCTTGGTCATTCTGAACCAGCAAATCCTCCACCTTCATCTTCCATAGAGCGAAGTTCCTGCCATCAAATTTCTCAATCTCGAACTAGGTTACATATTTTATCATTGTTGCAGCTCCCACTCGCACAAAACCTTAGCTCTCATACCAGATGTTAAGAAAAAACTACAAGATTTATCACCTACAAGAGGAAGCACAATAACAAAAAAATATAGAACACGGAAACGGTAACAAAGTGACACAGATATTTACGTGGAAACCTGCAATGTGCAAGAAAAACCACAGGATAATGGCAAATTCTCTTTCTATTATTTTTAGCAAAAATTTACATCCACGTCTTTCAACGTTTTCAACAACCTCACATATGCAAGGGATCTAGTCCCTTTTATAAAGGGACAAGGAAGGCCCTAATCGTTCGTTTCCTCTCCCCAAGGAGACCTCTGCAAAATTGTTCGTCTTCATACGAAACCGAAACGGTTCATCTTCCGCAACCTATTGTCTACCTAGACGTCCACTGCTTTGACGTCTACTTGGCTTCACGTTTGGCCTAAACATCTACTTGGTTAGACGTCAAGCCTGGACGTCTACCAACCTAGACGTATGCCAGCCCAGACGTCTGGCAACCTAAACGTCTGCCAACCCAGACCTCTGGGCTGCTTTAACCTGTTGCAATCCTTTTTCCGACTGCTTGTACTGCATAGTGACTTCACTTCCTAACAAGAATATCCCCTAGTTAAGATTGCATTCACTCGTCTATACTTCATAAGAATTTGAAGACCTTCAGTTTCTTGAAACTTTCTTCAATCCTTCATTAAAAAAAAAGGTAGGTGAACCAGGCTTCTTATAATTTCTCAAATAAAAAAATTCTAAAAATACCTTAAGCAATATTGTGAGAGTCTTGAGCCATTATCCCACATATATCCCACAATGGCCCTCATGGTGGTATATAAAGCACAACACCCACATAGAGCTTTGCAAATCAAGAAGCAAGATTTTGGGTGAAATGCCCAAGTGGAAGTAGGTGAACCATGACCCAACCCCTCAAACGAGCAAATCATGGCCCCAACCATATGCTTCATCCTCTCCCGTGTGAGCATCGCTCGATGGTGGCGAGTGTGGAGTTCTCGCCATGTGTGGTTTTCGTTGGTTGTTTTCCCTCGTGGGCCCCATGTTAATTCTAGGGTCCATTATTTCGCTCCTCTCGTACTGCCAAGTCCCAATTTCTCAAATAAAAAATTCTAAAAATAACTTGAGCAACGTTGTGAGAGTCTTGAGCCATTATCCCACATGTATCCCACGATGGCACTCATGGTGGTATATAAAGCACAACATGCCCATAAAGCTTTGCAAATCGAGAAGCAAACTTTTGGATGAAATGCCCAAGTGGAAGAAGGTGAACCATGACCCAACCCCTCAAACGAGCGAATCATGGCCCAACGATATGTTCCATCCTCTCCCGTAGGAGCGTCGCTTGATGGTGATGAGTGTGGAGTTCTCCCCATGTGTGGTTTCCATTGGTTGTTTTCCCTCCTAGGCCCCATATTAATTCTAGGGTCCATTATTTCACTTCTTACATACTACCTAGTCTAATAATTTCTCAAATAAAAAAAATCTAAAAATACCTTGAGCAACATTGTGAGAGTCTTGTGCCATTATCCCATATATATCCCACGTTGGCCCTCATGGTGGTATATAAAGCACAACACCCACATAAAGCTTTGCAAATCAAGAAGCAAGTTTTTTGGTGAAATGCCCAAGTGGAAGTAAGTGAACCATGACCCAACCCCTCAAACAAGCGAATCATGGTCCAACCATATATTCTATCCTCTCTCGTGTGAGCATCACTCGATGGTGGTGAGTGTGGAGTTCTCCCCATGTGTGGTTTTTGTTGGTTGTTTTACCTCGTGGAACCATGTTAATTCTAAGGTCCATTATTTCGCTCCTCACGTACTGCCCAATCTCATAATTTCTCAGATAAAAATTTCTAAAAATACCTTGAGCAACGTTGCGAGAGTCCTGCGCAACGTTGCGAGAGTCTTGAGTAATTATCCCACATGTATCCCACGATGGTCCTCATGATGGTATATAAAGCACACTACCCACATAGAGCTTTGCAAATCAGGAATTAAGCTTTTGGGTGAAATGTCCAAGTGGAAGTAGATGAACCATGACCCAACCCCTCAAACTAACGAATCATGGCCCAACCATATGCTCCATCCTCTCCCCTGAAAGCATCGCTCGATGGTGGTGAGTGTGGAGTTCTCCCCATGTGTGGTTTCCATTGGTTGTTTTCCCTCCTGGGCCCCATGTTAATTCCAGGGTCCATTATTTCGCTCCTCCACTGCCCAATCTCATAATTTCTCAAATAAAAAATTCTAAAAATACCTTTAAGCAACGCTATGAGAGTCTTGAGCCATTATCCCACATGTATCCCACGATGGCCCTCATGGTGGTATATAAAGCACGACATCCACATAGAGCTTTGCAAATCGAGAAGCAAGCTTTTGGGTGAAATGCCCAAGTGGAAGTAGGTCAACCATGACCCAGCCTCTCAAACGAGCGAATCATGGCCCAACCATATGCTTTATTCTCTCTCGAGGGAGCACCGCACGATGGTGGTGAGTGTGGAGTTCTCCTCATGTGTGGTTTTTATTTGTCGTTTTCCCTCGTGGGCCCCATGTTAATTCTAAGGTCCATTATTTCGCTTCTCTCGTATTGCCCAGTCTCATAATTTCAAATAAAAAAATTACAAAAATTTATTCACTAGAAAGCTCATTATTCAAGTAGTTTCTACAACTTCCCACCAAAACATATGTGGGTTCTTAAAACAAATAAGATAGACAAAATAAAACAACCTCAACGGCATTCAATAACTAGAACAAATCTACATGAGTAATATTTTCATATTTGTCTTTAACAAGACGAAAGACCTTCAATGCATTTACATGACTTGTAGTTGTGTTAGAAAACATTAGAAATGTTCAATTACATAGGCTCACTACGGAGAAAGTTGAGAAAGTTAAGAATTAAACAACATTGGTTTTATGGTTCAATGTTATATCAAACCTTCTACTTCTATTTACTCCACCTCGTCTAGGTCACTCTTAAATGTTCTCGTCATATATGCTAGCATCATTCCATCAAAGTCTTGTCTGCGTGGAATCTCAAAGAGATAAAAAAAAAAATTACCTTGCATTCATGAATTCATCGAAAGCATATAACAAATCATGGCAATGCATTCATCTATTTTACATAAAGTCCATAATGTTACAAATTGACCCTATCTTGAAGATTACATTTATAATTAGTATTGATCTATGTTGGTCTAAATCTTCCTATTGAAAAGATTAGAGTTGTCACCTCCTATATTTTTGCATAGTGGGGATTTTGGATATAAAATTATTGAGATCAACTTAAGCATATATGTAATTCAAATGCATTATCAACTATACTCACTCATGTTTAACCCATAAGCATTAGCAAAGCAACAATCAAAATTGGGTTGCAAGATGACGTTCTTTAGAGGAAACTAATCAAAATTTAAGTTTTATTGTCTTTGTGTAAATCTTGTATGGGAAAAGTAATTTGAATCTCCCCCAAAATGGATAATACATACAAAAAATATATTTTCATATCATAAACAACATAAGAAAAAGCAATAAACAAACCAATGACCACAAACTAATTCATTGAAGGAATTTTAAAAATAATATAAAATATAAAAGACTACGAGAGATATTATTGCAACATCTTGGAGTTAAGAGATTCATGAAATGCCTTGGAAGTGAGATGGTAAAATACAATTGTTAGTGTTTGTCACTGGCACCCAAAGTCCTTTATATATGTAGAGAGAGATGTTTCCCATTTCTATTAAGGTTGAGCCTCTATAACAAGGGTACCTCTTTTATCAAACTTCACCCAAGATTTGTACATGACATTTATAGTATCCATCTCATGGGATCCATACATGTTGATTGATATTTATAGTCTCCATCTCATGGGATCCATAGATGTTGATTAACATTTATAGACTTCACAACCAAAGTAATCATCGGTTGCCTTTTTTAAAATAGCACATTATATTCATAACTTGAGCTATAAATTGAGAAAACCAAAGAGAAGATCCCAATCAATACAATGTGCCCACTAGGAATTCTACCAAGTGGATCCATAATGCAGAATTGTGCTACAAAACTTCTTGTGTTGTAATTTACAAATTGAGATCTGCTATTAACCACATACACTCCAAAAAGAATATAGAAGACAAAGTATTAAGTTTTATTTTTATGTAATCCATAAATTACAAATATTTATTTTCTATAATCCTCAATATTTTAAATCAAACAAAAAGATTTGTTAATGGTAACTTTGTATATTTTTAAACCCAAGTGTTGTAGGTGAGTTGGAGAGGAGAGGGCAATCCTCGAAAGGAGGTCCCAAGTTCGAATCTCCAACCTACCAAAAACTTTTTGGGTACCCAAAATCCAATTGATAATGTTCGTATATTTCTAGTAGTTTGACCCAGGTCCATATCCTCTCACTACAATGAAATAGGCAACCTCTAACTCGGTATCATAATAATAACAAGATACAAGGAATGAGTGTAACTGATTATATAAGTGTTTTGTTATTAATGCATGCCTCTTATGCTATAAGCGACTCCATAAAGTATTTAATATTTGTAATAACAGGATACAATGAATGAGTGTAATTGATTATATAAATGCTCTATTATTCATCTCACTTAGTTGTTCATATTGTGCAATTAATGCATGCCTCTTATGCTATAAGAGACTCCATAAAGTATTTACTATTGGTGATCTCTAGGGATTACGTGCTTATTACAATTATTAGACTTTAGCACTATCATAAAATGGCAACAAGATTGTAATAAAGGGCAATTTCTTCAGAAAAAAAAAAAAAAATGGCACCCTCAATACAATCACGACTTGAATACTGACAGTTTATGTATCAAGTGAATTCTACACAATGATGGTATTTTGTTTTCATTCTTATTCCTAAACTGCAGCAGCCTACATGCTTTTGTTATATATAAGATGTATTCTAATTCTGAAGTGGCTTTATAATGTCAAAATTATTAGATAAAGAGGGTTTTAATTGGAAGTAAAGGATTATGATCACTTAGATGCAAGCTTACTGCAATGGTAAGGGCTTTCGCCTCTCTTTGAGTCTCTTTGAGAGGTCCAAGGTTCAAACCACACTCAGTATGAGACGGCCAAGACCCCTCATAAACACGTGTAAACTTTAAAAAAATCAAATTGTATTAGCTCAACTGATTAGATTCCTCGATATTTCAAGAGTAGACCCAAGTTTGAATCTTCTCAAACGATACATGGATAATATCCAAGCTTTGTTGTAATACCACTTGTGGTGGTTAGATTCTTCAGTATTTCAAGAGGAAACCCAAGTTTGAATCTTGTCAAACGATACATGTATAATATCCAAGCTTTGTTGTAATACCACTTGTGGTGATGATGTAATGCAAACAAGACCCATTTCATTCCTAAGATTAAGGGCAAAATTTAGGATAAATACGAAGAACTATAGATAAATAGTAAGTTATATATGATCAAATTCAATTCTCAGGTGGCACTATAATCTCAACGTTATCTTTGAGAGAAAAGATCAAGGGCAAAATTCAAGATAAATTCTAAGAACAATAGATAAATAGGAAGTTATATATGATCAAATTCAATTCTCGGGTGGCACTATAATGTCAAAGTTATTAAAGAGGATGTCAAAGTTATTAGATAAAGAGGGTTGTAGTTTGAAGTAAAAGGATTATGATCACTTCACATCAGAATTTGATTTGTCCAACAACATATACATTCATGCCAATATGGTTTGTGAAGTGAGACCCATTTTGAAACCTTATAGACAACAAATAAAATTGAAGGCTTTTATTCATCCCACCTAGCTTCATCCATGCCACATTCAATTGATTTCCATCAATTGATTTCCACTAATGCATTCGCAATGCACATTTCAGTCCTTATATCAAATAAGAGGCCTCCAACATAGATTTTTAAAAACAAACACTTTTGATTCAACAGTTTTCAAGGCAAATAGATTCACCTTCTTTTTTTTAAAACTATTCATCTAATAACTACTAAAAATAACCATTCTTTGCAAGTTTGGGAAGGCATTTTTTTTTCTTTTCTAAGCAAGTTTGACTCTTGTTGTGGACTCTCTTCGATCTATAAACAATAAACTTACAAATTTCTACATTGTCTGAATCATCATATCAGTCTTTGTTGTTGATGTGGTTCTCCTTTTCCTCTCCCTTAAGTTAAGATTTTTCTTGGACAACTAAAGGTCAAATTTAGGAAGATCAAGAATATGATCTTTATTCAGCTTAAGGAACTTAGACTACTTAAATCTGTCTGCCCTCGACCCCTTGAAAACTCAGATAGCATTCTATGATAAGCACTGAATGATAAGCACTTCAAGCTGATTGTAGACAACACCCTAGACCATCATCATATATCCAAAGCCATTGGTCCATGAGTCCACTCCCATCAACTATAGATCAGGACTAAATGCCTTAAGACTGCTGTGAGGTCAAACAATTATTCTTTGTACAGCTCTTCTGCCTTTGTTTTTTTTTTGACTTGTTTGGCTCTATACCTTTGTGAGGCCAACACCCTTGTACATCAATCCTTACAGGAAAACTAACAATCCCAATATACTACCAAGTTAATTATCACCTACTTCCATCCTTATAGTACAAGAGTGCAACCTTATGCCTCATCCCTCAATATCACTTGCAATCACAATGCAAGAGACAAACATTTGCATATTACAGGATTCCTCTTTACATATAGAGAATATTGGGCCTTGGATATCATGAGCACATCTAGAAGACATTCCCCTCAGATCAACTCTAGTCCCTGTAGCCCAATGCATTTCCCTTCAACACAAGAAGATTCCTTTTACTAGCTAGTGAATCTTGGACCTTATGTTAGGAATGCATCTAGAAAACATACTCCTAGGATCCAATCTAGTCCCTTTAGCCCAATGCATTCCCCTTCACCAACACAAGAAGATTTTTTTTCTAGCTAGTGAATCCTGGACCTTATGTTAGAAATGCATCTAGAAAACATATTCCTAAGATCCAATCTAGTCCCTTTATCCCATAGCATAACCTTTCATCACAACAACCCCACATTAGCTCTTCACAATAGATGCTAAAGAGCTCTTGCATATGAACTTGTTGCATATGAACTTGTCCTAAACTATCCTCTTTTGAAGGAACTTCCATGGCCATTTGAGCCTAAGTTGTGCAATACTTGTACCACAAATGTACCACCATAGTCGAGACGTAGTTGTACTACATGCTACACCTAAAGTCAAATGTGTCTTTCCTGGTTTGGAGCTACTACACATGCCACAAATAAATAAATATCCCAAGACTGAACAGGCAACATTCCTCTTGTTAGACAATTTGAGCTTTCATACTTTCAACATGTCATCATAAGAAAACTTACACAATCATCAAAGATATCTGGAATAGCCTTTGCAACCCAGATTTTATTATTCGCTTTACTGTGCACAAGTCAACTTTCTGCAAAATTTTACTCATACAACTATAGTGTCATTGAAAACCAGTTGATCAATAGCCTCAATGGCTTACATAAAACAACAGTCCACATTTAATGTTGAACCATATTTCATTCCATCTAGTATCAGCATTGAACCTGACACAGCTTATCTAAAAATATGCCAACTACCTTTTACATTTTAGATCATAAAACTTTTGAAAACATCTTTTACCACTATAAACTTATTCTCACAGCGACATAGGTCTTAAGACTAGCAATGTCCAAATGTCACATCAAGAAGGAATCAAAAATCTAATCAAACATCATCCATACAGCATCAACTTATGTATCAACTATATTTCATTCTCTGTTCTTTCCTTTCTACACCATTACATTGCCATATTGAGAATATATAAGAATTGTATTACAAAAGGATAAGCTTATGTCTCTCCATATAAGACTTTACAATGCTTAACAAACACTACATCACATCTCTAACTATCATTATACTTGGTGATATACGCAGTCTTCACATTATCGTTACAGCAAAGGCACCAACTCTTATACAAGCCTAAAGTTATCATGGCAAAATCATGCCAGAGTCCATTGCTGCAAGCACTTCATTATGTTGAATGTTTTCATGACTGAAATTACATTCAACGTCCTATTGTGGCCAACTAAATGGTTACTAGATTTTTCCCAATAGAAAACAAAACTGATGATCACTGCAAATTTCAGCTGCTAATAGTCAAGTAGTTATTACATAAAATAAAAGACCAAGCACATCCTAATTCTAAACGCAAGAAAGAAGGCTGACTGAAGTTAAGTATGACAACCATGGATTAATAGATCATTTCAAACAAAAAGAGACAAGATGATCACTGTGAATTTCAGTAATAGCCCAAGTAGACATTAAGTAATAATGAAAAGAACAATGATTTTCTTAAAGGCATAATACTCATATCCTTTGTAACTGATATGCAGCAAATTGAGAATTGAGAATGTCATGATAAATCAATAAAGAAAATTTTAAGCAAATTCATAAAAATAATACACCAATGGTAAAATCAAACCAAGAATTATCAAAGCACTAGCAAGCCATTTTGCTAATTTTTTAAAAGTTCTAGTCTTAACCCCGGTGTACAATGGTATTCTGGAATAACTAATGCTTCTCTTTTTCTTGGCTAGAGGGCCCTTGAAATAATATCAGAATATAAAAAAATTAAATTCTGATACAAAACAAAATGTTAATTAAAACGGACAAACAAACTATCACACCAAATGGTTAATCTAAGCAAACTCCAGGAGAAAACCAGAGATTCAGATCTCCCAAATACTGTATATGCAACAACCATTTTCATCCTCTATATTAAACATGATAATAGTGGTATAAAATTTAAGAGGGGAAAGTAATAAAAGATTCCAAAAGCTTCTAATTTCATAAAAATGGTTTTTAAGCAAATAGTACCCAAAGAAATCATGATAAGAGCAAGACCTGCATACTTGTTCATCAAAGAAATCATCAAAATGCAGATAAAGCATTAAATTCATAACAATATAAAAATTTTGTTCTCTCCCAAGCAGCATACAATGTCTCACAACAGATGACATAGGACCTTCAAGAAAAAAAATGGCTCAAGAGACATTACCTACCAGATAAGCACCAGGACATTTCAGTTGAGAAAGCATAGTTCAAACAAAAACTACCAAGGCTGCACTGCAGAGTTCAAACAAAAACTACCAAGGCTGTATTTTCAGTTTACCCATTACATTCCCAAGCAAACTAATCATTACACAGATAAAGCTCTATTTTCATAAATAAAAAGAACTTTTGTTCTTTCCCAAGCAGCCTATGATGTGTCACCACAGATGACATAGGACCTTCAAGAAAAAACAAATGGCTCAAGAGACGTTACGTACCAGATAAGCACCAGGGCATTTCAGTTGAGAATGCAGAGTTCAAACAAAAGCTACGAAGGCCGCATTGCAGAGTTCAAACAAAAGCTACGAAGGCCGCATTCCAGATTTTACCCATTATTTTCCCAAGCAAACGAATCATTACACAAGACGTTGGGCAACGAATGGTAGCAGAAGTGCCTCCCCTTGCATTCTGAAACAGCATGTAAAATAATCAGTCAAATCTAAAGTAGCTTGTTTGATTCAAAATGAACTCAAGGAAATACTTGTATATATTATATTTTTGGCATAATATATAAGAATTTCACACATTAGAACATACATTTCAATACTGTTTTCAGCTTCATAAGATTTCAATTAGTTAAATCATTCTATAAAACACATTTGAACAGTATTTCATCTACAAGACGAACAATGTACATTTTGGTTAACTGTGTCGCCTGTGTTGCAATAACAACTCAGTTATGGTACACATAACACAATTATTATACACTTTACAGGCTCAAATAACAATGGGAAAGCCAAAACAATTAAATACAAATTATTCTTCAAATTCCTTGCCATTAAAGACCCTACGGCTTTGCAACATCTCATGTACTGCAAAACCTAATGTAACACCAAATTCTCTTCACATCTACAATCCTAAGGTTCAAAAGGCTTTCCTCAAGAATGTCCAACACTGAAGAATAATATCCCTCACAATTAGATCAACCCTGTCCCCACTCTTAACTTTACTCCCTCTTTTCACCCACTGTAATAATGCATCTGGTACTACCACGCAATTTACTGGTGGATATCCACCTCATGAACAAGACTGCATCCTGAACTTTAATGGCAATTTCATCGTTCAACGAGCTTTCCTTGTAGCTCATTTTGCTCTATTTCACGAGTCTATTTCACAATATCATGACCTCTTCTGACCTCAATGTATCACTGTAGTCTCATGCCCAGCAGAGTCACTTTGGCTATTTCTTGAAACTCAGGGTCCATCAGTGACACAGACAGCAGCAAGCAGAGCACCAAACAACTCATAATGTGCAACATTCAGTTTTTCATATCATTTTTTCCATTTTTTTGAAGCATCCAGCACATGCCATAATGTGCAACATTCAGTTTTTCATATAATTTTTTCCAGTTTTTCTTGAAACTTTGTTTTGGAGGCAACCCTATACTCATGTTTAGTTTATCACCCTTCTCATTTTTAAATCCTCAACTTTGCACTTCACTCATTTCGTGCACCACCCTAGCAAAGTCAGCCTTTCATGCTTCTCATCAGCATCCATTTTGTCTTCTTGCATAGATGCTACGAATCTACCACAGGGAGAGAGGCACTCTAACTTTCTTCACTATCTGAGTCTTCAATAACCCAGAAGGGTTTGTGTGGTTCTCCACAATATCTTCTGTTGCTTTTTCCCCCTCTTGTTCTCCACGTTCTGCTGCTATCGATCAAACCATTCAGATATAGCTAGAGTTTCAAGACATTCATCTCTTTCGTAACAATGGCTCTGGTAGATGGTTTAACCTCCTTGGGCGTACCAAGGGCTTGTTTCATTTTGATGAAATTGAATTTAGGAGATACCTGCTAAACCCTAGAAATTCTTCCTCCTACTTTCTACTAGGTTGAAAGGAGAATTGCTCATTGAATTTTTGTTCATGAGATTTGCACCAAGGTTTTTCCAAACTTGAAAAAAATGAATTTAATCCATAGCTAGTCAGCACACCAAAAAGCAACATGTCTGCAAATATCCCAGGTCAATCAATGGCCATCCAGTGCTGCTGCTTTTGTTTTGACCACAACTCCTATCATCAAAACTTATCATCACTTTGCCAATATTATCTCTATTTCATTTAAGAGTACTCTGTATTTAAGCAATTGAGCCTATCTAAAACCCACATCATAATAATGCTCTAATTAAAAGATTATGAATCAGATCTTTGATAAAGTTGTTTAGAAGATAATCTAAAGGGTAGCACTTCTTATAATCTTAACACTTCAGACTAACCAGATTCATAAATCACCATGTGATATTGTTTGTTCAAGCAACAGCTAATTGCCTCATTTGCAATTTATAAGCCCACAAACAGAGAAGACAGCATATCTCAATTGTTTAAGCAAGATGCAAATCCATGCATTTTACATTATAGATCTCCCTCAGATCTAGTATTTTAGGCTAAAAGGGGATCCCTTTGTAGCTTATTTGCTTTTGCCAAAAGATATCCGACTAACAACTCCTCATATGCTATCCTTAATTTAATCCATCTGTCTTTTCAACTTCACAATGATCATGTTATTCAAAAATAATTGTTCTGCATATGTGCCTTGCTAATCCCTTGTGTAGTAGATAGAAGTAAGGTTTCTACAAACAGCAAAGAGAATCCGTAGAGACAAACAGTAACATTCTCCTAAATGTCCTAGTACTTCACATAAACTCAAAATGAGATCATGCAGATTTGACAGTTCTTTGACAAGAAACAAAGAACTGTTTGCTAACATTTGACAAATGCTGTCTGATAGACAGGAAGAATATAACTGTCAATAGTGACTGATTTATTCTAATATAAAACCTTTCGAAAACATCACGAAGTTGAGACTGCCAAGAAAGTTGCCTCTATTTTCAAAACCATCACATATTGATACACCATGTAATTTGAAATTCTTGATACAAGATCCTTATAAAGAATTCCATTCTGACACTATAAATAAGCTTACTTATATAACTAAAACGAAAGCAAATGCGTACCATATACAAGAAATTTAACTCCATAAAACCAAATAATCATAACAACAGTTATGAGATTATAAGCACTTACATGGATTTGATGGAACTTAGATGTATTCTCCAGCAGGCTTCTACGCAATAACTCCATGAAAATGTCAACCAATGGCAAAAGATGTTTTTGCTGCTGACAGACTCCATAATTTCTCTTGTTCTGCCTTTATTCAGCTTTTACTTCATTAGGCTTTTTGGCATGAATTTAATTTCCCCACATGTTGTCTGCAAAATTCTTTGATATTATTTACAGCTGGCATACTATAGAACTGCACTTGATCTCTCAGATGTTGTCCTGGCCTGTCATTTTTATTTTATTTTTTTTGAATTCAGATGCATCATGCACCCACTATACAAAATACTCAACAGTTACCGGCAAGAGCCTACAATATAACCTGGTATTAAAAAGGAAATTGATCACACCTGATCGAATGTAAATCAGATCTCAATAGCTACTACAAAAGGCTTACACTGACTGATTGAAAGAAACAGGAATAATTTGTGAATAATCTCCCTAGCAGTCAAAATATGGAAGAATTGATACAGATAAATTGCCCAATACAATTTTGAACCACCCATTTTCCACAGTTGCAGGTACTCCAATATAGAATGTTTTGATTCAGAGAATGCCTGACTGTTATTATTCAACTCATTTTGCTATCAACTTTAGTCTCAACAATAGCATCTTATTTTCCTTCATGAAAGTTGCCTCAATCAAAACACCAACAAGCAAAGAGGAGAGTCATCTTTACAAGGCACATGTCAATAGAGTGAAGCTTATCATCCTCCAGTGTATGACATGTTGTAAATGAATACCCATCTCAGCATTATGCAGGCAGTATTTCATGGAGGCCTCTTCGTCCTACTACTGTCTTCTGGGTTATTTGCTTTCTTCAGAATCTCAGGTCCACTGGTTGATAAAAATAGGAACCTGTTTTACCATCCAGATCATCGATATTCAGAAATTTATCTTTAGAAGTCATTTACTTTCAGATGTCAAGCTGTCATTTTCAAGCTACTTCAGGCAATGCAGGCACCCATTAGCTTCAAGAGTCACTAACACATTTGTTGATGGATCTGTAAGATGGCATCTACCTCATTGAATGTCCACCAAGACACCCCTTATCTCTCATCGACTCGCAATAATAGGGAATCAGGCAGATTTGAAACATGGATATCAAAAGAGGCACTAGAAGTAAATTGCCCAGGTCATTATCCTGAGGACATCATCAGTCTCTATGTTAACACTTTGTGTCAATCAATGTCACCCCTGTTCTTTCGACTCTGATTCAAACTATAGCCTTACTTTGAATTGGGTCTCTTGATTTTGTTTTTTTTTTTATAATTCTCTTTTATTAATATATAATCCTTTCATTAGACTAATATTAGACTGACATTAAAACTCATCGTACTTTTTAGACCCATTGATTGACATACGTTTTGTCTTACACAGATATAAATACATCTTGTCTTTCTAAAACATTACCCATTGAGACAACACTATTATCAAGGAAGATCCATAATTTCCATCTACATAATTGAATTTGTCAACCCAGAACTATGTTAGAGAATGTGAAACTTATTAGCGAGTTGGATGACTCAGATACCATTATAGGCACCACCAATAGACTGCAAGATCTAATTGAAATGACAGAGAACCTTCAGATTGTCGTTTGGGCGCTTCTGTTATTCATCTTAATCCTTCAACAGACTACAACTAACATGACGATGCAATCATATGCCTATCATCTCCTCCCTTATTTCTCAGCATAAAAAGATCTGAACACCAATGGTGTTTTGACCACCCCTTTATTTAGAAAATTAATACAATGGCCTACCATGCAATGTTGCCAACATCAAGAACTCGTACAATTGAACTACTGAATCCCATTTGTGGGCTTCCAAAGCATTGTAAACAATATGCATTATAAACACAATTTGTCAGCACTAAACTTGATATGAAAAATGGTGCCAAAGGAATTGCATCTCTACATTATAAATAGGTTCTAACAACAAAGGAACTGCTCTAATTGACAACTGTAAGATTATTTTGGAAATCAAAGGATTTCTGTCCTCAAAATCATGAAATATTTATGCCTTCCGTATAAATAAAGGAAGATTGTTTTGAAAAGAAGAATGGGCACGTTCACAAGTAAAAACTATATCTTCACACTAATTTGATCAAGGTCAAAACAAAGAACTCATTCAAGAATCCCAAAACATATTAAAAATTCAAGCAAAGCTAGTATCCACTGCCCAAAAGAGTATGATGGTATGTCAACTTCAGCATTGGAAAGACTCATGCAAGCCCACCCACAACAGAATGCAATGATTGATAAGAGATGTAAATTCAAGAACTTCACAATCATGTTGCTGGAACTGTCACCACAAAAAAAAAATGACCGAAAAATGTACAGAAGCACCCCAGAATTGGAGAGAAGACGTTGTATTATCAAGATGATATACAACAATCAAAGAAAACAATAAAGCATGCTAACAAATAAGATACCAGATAAAAAAGTTCATTTCAAATTAAAAGGCCAAAAAAACCTCAGGCTTAATTTTTCAACAGGGGATTAAGGTTTAATAGGTTTCTAATGGGTCAAAAAGAACCAGTTTGAACAGCCCAAAAAAGTTCAATTTGATCAGAACCTGGGCCATGTTTGTCCAACCCTCCTAACAATGCTCCAATGGCACATAGCACAACAAAATTATCATATGCAACACTGAACCCAATGAACCATCCCTATTAGCATATCCTCTTTAATTGGACTCGTTATGTAATAATCTTCAGTTGTCCTACCTACCCCAGACAAACTAGTGCAATAGCATTACTTTCCATTCCTCTAACAGCTAAAGATTATCACCCCTGTTTATAATATTAAATGACATGATCTCATGTCATCCACCCAACCCGAGATCCGCAACTTTATGAAAAATTAAAAGCTAAATAAATCAGAGAATGGTCTCGATCTAGCCATAAATAACAAATATTTTGAAGGTTTTCAGATATTTAATATCTGGAGTTTTTTAGCAAATTTCTACAAGTTGTTATTCCAATTACTAGGTCACCCAGACCATAATATCTATAGATGGTTCAACTCCCCGTAATCTAACTTTACACAATGGACACTGCATCATCCTGTCTTGTATTTATTGCTTACCCACGAAGCCAACTTCTGATCAAGCTCAACTATCATGCAAGCTCCCTTTCAATACACCAGTTTAGATTACTTGCAACTTGCAGACTAATTGTTTAATACATAGATCACCATTAACAATAAAAAGCCAGACTTCACCTGAATCAAGCTTGCAACTGAAGAAATTTTAAGAATATCAATCACCTATCCTATATCCCTCAAATGCCTGAAAATGTCAAATTTAAAGACCCTTAAACTCCATTCATAAAAGCAAAGGATTTCCATCTACAAAATCATGAAATCCTATCCGAACCATATAATATGGTTTCCAACATTGTTTGACCAGAGTTTATAAATGCTTGTTGTCTCCCAAAAAACCTCATCAGGCAAAGATATGTGGATTACCGAAACATAAAATATTCAGCTTGCAAATACCAAACCCATTACTTCTGAATTTCAATAAAGAATCTCGGCATATGACATCAATAATGCAAATAACCCCCAAATCAGAGAATGCTCTGAGTCTTGCATGTTTCCCATGTACCTCAGATGCTCACAAGTACCCCACAAAACTAATTTAACATGCAATGCCTAACTGGAGATGTCAAAAATTCTTTCATAGCAGATTATCATCCTTACACATTGGTTCAAATAACAAGCATTCTCATGTATCAGATACTTCTACTTCCATTCCTTCCTGCCAATTGTTTTTGTTTATCTTCCACAGGCTAACAGATAAACTATTTTGATTATAAGAGCTGTTCAAGGCCTATGGTTAACAAGAAGCATCATAATCAGGTCAATCTTATAAAGAAAAGAGTGAAAATAAAGAGTCAGAATTGGCTACCTACTCCTGAAATGGTAATGTCAAAACATAGAAGAATAAGAAATTAAGTTTAAAATACATCATCATGTGCTAAGCAATACAGGTCACATAGAAGTGCTTGTTCCATTAAAAAGTAATAACTAATATTTAACCATGTTCATCTTCCACAAATAAAAAAGCATTTAAACCAGTAAAAAGAGGTATAATTTTTCAACAATCAAAGAACACCCTTCTTTTTTTTTAATTGTCATGTCTAAGAATAAATCATAAAACCACCATAGCAACTTAGTCACATCTAAGATTCATTCTGTAACAAGAATACTCATACGTCCCTAAATCATATTGCAATATCAAGCAAAAAGAATTTTAAACTCAGATTCTTTAAGCTGAAATCAATTTGCATCAATTAGTTTTTACAGTTAAAAACCATATACTTATACTAGTGTGTTATGTGCACAAGATGTTCATTCTGTATTTATTCCATACACTCAAGAGATGTCAGTCCAAAAGCATCAAGGAATATACAGGTCACATAAAATTGTGATAAGCATTAAAATATCAACTCTGTAAAAGATCCAAATTTGCTATAGTTGGGTAAATTTCAAGTATATGATTCCAAAACTCAAAAACTAACTACACGACCTACATGCAGACTACACGCCTATAGCAACAAGTCTTTCAACCTCTAAATAAAATGTCAAATGTAAAATAGCTTCAATATATAATCACTCCATTACGACTACATACTGAGTCAATGCTTCCAACCCCAGATGGTGAAAGCACAAGATACCAGTTTAAAATATGAAAGCAGCAAACAAGTCTGTATTGCTAAGATGATACTTTGTACTGCAATTTATCGACGACCATGGGAACGCTGTTTTTCATAAGCTCCCCACGAATCAGCTCCAACACCATATTGAGACCCTTTTTCAGCACCAGATTGAGCCTATAAAAGAAAAGTAAAAGTAAAATGAGAACAAAATATAGTGTTAGATAGCACATCAAGTCACTCTTCTAAAGCCTTATTTATCCACGCACCACATGCATTCCATAGGTCTCTGCATATGGACCTGTGTATCCCACTGCTGCACTACCAAGTTTTGAACCATATGGACCACCTGAAATAATACAAGTTGATTCAAAAATCAATCATTGAAAGAGAATAGAATACATCAATAAAAGCTTACAGCCAATTGTTAAACGTAAACAAAATTGAAATAAAATACAAATTGTAAACAAAGTTGGATACAATTATCGTTTATGAATAGGCAGTCTCAGACAAACTACAGTTACAACATCCAAAACACCTACAGACACATACTTTCAAATCTCCCTATAAACACCGACACATGTATTTCGCCACTTGCTTCAAAAATATGGAGATCATCTAAAAATACTTTAACTAGCACTTCATACAAATTATGAACGAAACATAAAAATCGACCCTATTTGCACAGAATCCATAACTGGCAAAGCATGGATGTTTTTAACTTAAGAAAATAAAAATTTATATACAGAATAAGACAGCAAAGTAGATACAGTGATAGTAATAATCCTTTTGTGATATTCCAAGGCCTAAAGAATACATGCACTCAATTAGTTGTCATTCAATATCAGATTATCCATCACTCACCTGGATTACTAGAACCCCAAGCTCTTTTCTCAGAATTTGTAAGCTCTGCTCTAAGTTTCTCAACTTCACGGGCCATAGAAATCAAATTCTTTTCCATAGCCTGTCTCTGCTCCATTTGCTCACTGTTTGCCTTCTTTTCATATTCAATAGCAGTCCTAAATCATAAATAGAGACAAACAATGGTTGTCTATAAATATTAACATATTAATAGTCTATTAAGCTTTATGTTTGCTCTCACTTTGACTTTAATTTCTTCATAAAAATCAAAAAGGCAACATAAAAGTAATAACGAAATAACCAATATATTAAACAAGATGTACTCTAAGTAAGGTGAGGCAGACCTCGCTCGAACAACTTCTTGTCGCAGACTATCAACCTCTGCCCTCAATGCAGGCACCTGTTGCACATCAGACTGTGCTCTGTTCAAGTCTTGTGTAAGAGCTTGAACTTGGACAACCAAATCTTGACGAGCAACACTCAGCTTTTGAGCATCAGAACGCAATTGCATAACCTCACCCTTCAAGGGCTCAACGGCACGTAATTCCGCTTCCATTTTCATACATTTGTCAATCAGGTCCCTCGTATGATGTTCTTTATCAGCTTGCAAATTTGCCACCACCTGATTCAAACGGTGTATTTCGTCCTGTGCAGCAGCAAGCTCCTGGCGCAAGCCCACATGCGTTGCTGCAAGACGTCTGTTCTCAGAAACAAGCCTTTGAATTTCTTCATGTTGTATTTCAAGCTCTTCCTCTACTACTGCTGGGTGTGGAGGTAGTCTTGGCCCCCTACTATATGGACCATCACGGATGGGACCAGGGCCTGGGGGAAAGCCTCGTGGACCATCCAAAACATGACGCGGTACACGATTCCTTCCAGCCATAATGATCTAACAAATGAAATGTGCACAATTACGAGTAAATAACATAATAAATATCTTAGAACTAAGTACCTTCACGCAAGAAAACCATATAAATAAATATGGTATAAGAACAACAAAAGTCCAATGAAGAGTGGAAAACCGCTCCCATATAATTATTAAGATAACACACATGGTATGAAAACAGTCAGATAAACATGTTGATGCCTGCCCAAAGCTAAAAGGACTTTTGAGAGTTTTGACTAGCTAAGACAAGCTTCCTTGCAGCTTTTTATTCTTTGGGTTAATGCCTATTCAATTCTATGAAAACATAATGAGTATCTTGATTCAAGTAAAAGATAAGACCAATGAGAGGTGCCCCATAGTAGGAATAGTCGACTTTCTATGTTCAATAATATCCGTGATAGTTAAAAAAAAATATCCGTGCGAAAATCCCTTCAAAAATAATTTAAAACAAAAAAAGGCAAGATGCCAACGTAGACGGCAATGTACTTCTAGAAATTTCCTAAAGCTGCAGATCATAAAAAAAACACGTTCCCAATTCAATCTCAGCAAATTTTCTCATTCTTTCATTAAAAATCGAGTGAATCCATCAGAAGAGTTGTGGCATGTCAAAAGACAGGGTTCAACCCCGGCCTATATCCTTAACGCAAATTTACACGCAAAAAATAATAATAATGAAACCCTAAGATATTATTTCGTTGAGGTCGTTCAATACCCTAAGCCATATATTGTGTTTGAATGAAACCCTAATCCATAAATTCTGATTAAACAGAACGCTAAGCCATAACAAAAGATATAGCCTTTAATCCAAAAGAGAAGCAAAAAAAAAAAAAAAAATGCTAAAACCCTGGAAACTCCTTCCAGGAAAGTACCATTGCAAGGATTCCAACAACCGACGTCAAGGACCTTAACAATTGCAATTTATTTCCGAGCTATTCCCTCTGAAATTGTTACAATGTGTGCTCGGCAAAACTAATATACACAAAATGAAACCCCTATTGCTCATTCAATGTTGAAAAAAATTGCTGTAACTATACAAACAAAAGCGAATCTAAATAAAGAATATAAGGAAAATAAGCAGTGTATACCTGAGAAGGAAGTAAAATCTCCCAGATGGATGTGAGGAAGATCGAAGAGAGGAATCCGTGAAGAGCAAGGTCGAATAGATTGCACGCTATTTTACAGACCAAAGTGAAGGTAATAGAGTAGAGGTAGGGTTACCGGCTATTGCCCGTCTGTCCTACCGTCGTAGCAAGTACAACCTCAACCCGGAAAAAGTTCGATAATAGCCGTGAAGTCCTCATCCTTAAATATTTCAAACCCTATGCATCATCGATAGGAGTTTGGCCGACCTTGTATTGGGCTTCATTTAAAAACCAAAGCTTAACAAAAGTTTAGGGTGTCCTTACTAGCTAATGGATTTATTTATAAAAAGATTCTTTTCTGGAAAACATTTGGAGGAGGTATGTTTGTTTGTGTAAAGTAGTAGTGTTTTTCTTTATGTCCGTTTAAATAATAAAGAGGTGAGAGCAGTCCCAGGATTTAATTAGTGTTGTTGGGAGCAGGCCCATAATTTAAACCTATTGGTAGTAAAAAATATTTAAACCCTGTTAACAGTAGAAAAAAACTGTGAATGTAACCAATTAAAAAAAAAATTTAAAAAAAAAATTATATGTTTTAATTTTTCTAAACATGTTCATATACATTTTGTAGTGGTTTGAACTCAGATTTTTAAATGAAAGTTAGAAGTCATACCATTTCCACGTCGTTGACAAAGATTATGACTTGTTATGTGTAAGCGATGAGTATTCGTGAATAGGAAGAAAAAAGCAAGTACATATTTTTAAAATTTAAAATTAAAAGAATTTTTTAAGAAAACTTCTGTAAGATGGTAGGAAAGTATTTTTTTAAGTTTTTATTTGAAGTTTGGATTAGAAATAAGAGGAAGAGTAAATCTATGATAAACCATATCTATGTAATGGATATTACACTAAAAGTATTTTTTTAAGATGAGATGATTGAGCATAATAATAATAATAGTTTTTGGACTTCCAATGTGGATTATTGGACTTCCTTGTTGAGTTACTAATAAGGAGGTTTTGAAGAATATTGATAATACTTTAGGGGAGTTCATCTAGGAGAAATCAACTATTAGGGAGAGAAAGCATGTTGTATATACTCGAATATGTGTTGCCATGGATATTTCAAGACCATTGTCGTAGTCCATTAGGATTAAATCTAAATTAAGAGATTGAATCAATAAGTGGATTATGAAAATATTATATTTCGATGTTGTAAATCAGCACATTCACAAAAATATTGCAATAAAATATAAATTCATGAAATATAATATATTGCAATACGAAATATAAGTGCAAAAATGTAACATCCTCACAACATAACATAGAATCACTAGCCATTTCGAGGGAGAAATCTCCTTCAAAACTTTCATTCAATTATGCAAAAAGATACATTCATTATTGTCCCTCGTAGTTTTAAAGACTTCATCTCACTACCTAATGCTCAAGGTTGGCGTACATGCAAAATGTCACATGAGCTATAATCTTATACCAAACAAAATAGTTATATTCTTGATAACAATTACATAAAATGACCCAAGTAGAAATGAGGATTGAATTAAAACTACTCCATGACTTTTTTCCAAAGGAATTTTCCTCGTCATCTTCTCCAATTCAAAAATGGAGGATAAAATAATGGATGGTGGTCCTTGGTTTAGGAGACAAAGATGAATTATATGTAATACCATGGAGTTAGAGTTTTTGTGTGGAAATAAAGACTATTGAAAGGCTTCCTATGTGGATATTTGGACTTCCTTGTCGGGTCATTAATAAAGAGGTATTAAAGAATATTGATAATACTTTAGGGGAGTTCATCTAGGAGAAACCAACTATTAGGGAGAGAAGGCATGTTGTATATACTTGAATATGTGTTGCCATGGATATTTTGAAACTATTGTTGTGGTCCATTAGAATTAAATCTAAATTAAGATAGTGGGATCAATAAGTGGATTACAAAAATATTATATTTCAATGTTGTAAATCAACACATTCACAAAAATATTGCAATAAAACATAAATTCATGAAACATAAGATATTGTAATACGGAATATGAGTGCTGAAATATAATGATCTCACAATTTAACACAAAATCATCAACCACTTTGAGGGGAAATCTCCTTTAACACTTTCATTTAGTTATGCAAAATGATATATTCATTCTTGCCCCTCATAGTTTTAAACACTTTATCTCACTACCTAACGCTTAAGGTTGGCTTACGTGCAAAATGCCACTTGAGCTAGAATCTTCTACCAAACAAAACAATTATATTCTTGTACATAAAATGGCACTACTTGTCTAGGCACTTTTAGTGCCATAAACTATTACAAAATATTATCGTGGGTTCTCTCATGTTAAGTAAGGATTATTACATCATAGTGTTAGGATAGGGTCCTAACATGAAACTTTGTCCTCAAAGCTAAATATGAGGAAACTATTGTTGAAGTTGGTGAAGGGGCTCCCACGTGGCATCTTCAGGTTGTAAGCCATGCCATTGGACAAGAACATCAATGATGACATGATGGCGAAGGGTGTGCAATCTATGGTCTATAATGCATTCAGGTTCAAGAATAATAGAGCCTTTGTCATCCAACTTTGGTAATGTGGATTGCACCTGAAGATTGGATAAATTCTAGAAGTGGATAAATTCTAGAAGTAGCCAAAAGGGTCAGTTTGTATGTCGTTGAACCAATCCTTTGTAGTACCTAATAAGGACCATGGTATTTTGCGATAATTTTCTAACATCCACAAAGTTGGAGAGAGGATTGTTTGTAGGGCTATACGTGAAGAAAAATCATGTCATCGATGTCAAAACTACACTTAGAGCAATGTTGATCAATTTGTTGTTTCATTCTATTCTAAACCAATTCAATATTGACGTTAAGTTGACGAAGAAGAGAATATCGTTATCTGAGAGTGGAATACACAACTTGAACCTTGGAGTTGCTTGGAATGTATGATGGTGTTGGTGGAGGATGACCATAGACTGCTTCAAATGGGATCACCTTGGTAGCAGTATGATATGTTGTGTTATACCACCATTCGGCCAAAGGAATCCACTTAGCCCAGGGTGTAGGATGTTCTAAGGTGAAGCATCAGAGGTATGTTTCCAAACATTTATTTACAATTTAAGTTTGGCCATCAATTTGAGGGTGATAAGTTGAACTCGTCTTGAGTTGGGTTCCCTACAACTTGAACAATTCCTACAAAAAATGATTAGTGAAAGTAGGATCCCTATCAGAAATAATGGATTTAGGTATTCCATGGAGACGAAATATGGAGTCTAGAAATACTTGGGCAACAACAAAGGTGGTATAGGGGTGGGATAGGGAATAAAAATGAGCATACTTCTTGAGACAATCCACCACCACTAGAATAATCGATTTTTTGCCGAATTTAGGTAATCCTTCAATGAAATCTATAGAGACATTTGTCCAAACTTGCTCAGGAATTGATAATGGTTGAAGGGTTCCAAGGGAACGCGCATTTTCATCTTTCATACGTTGGCATCTATCACATTCAGCTACAAAAAAATTAATGTCCCTTTTCATTCCCTTCCAAAAAAATGTATGCTTGGTCCTTGTATAGGTTTTGAGAAATCTTGAATGGCCAATTGTTGGGGATGCATGCATTTCTTATAAGATGAGGTCCCTCATTGGGAAATTTTGAGGAATAACAAGTCGATCACGATATCATAAATCTTGACCATCCCAAGTATAACCAGGGCATGAATTATGATGTACTTGGATTTTGTGGACTAAAGTTTGTAAAAAAAGTCCTTGATCAATCTTCCTTGAGATGATGAATCCATTATGGAAGTGGTGTGGATATAACATATACCATTTCATGTTCTTCATGTAGTTAGGATAATGCATCCACCACCACGTTCTCCTTACCTTTCTTATAGGTGATGTCATAGTCATAACCTAACAACTTAAAAACTCATATTTGTTATTATGGAGTGACCACTCTTTGTTTTAACAATATTTGATAATTTGATGATCAATATTGATGGAAAAGTGTCTCCTAATGAGATACATACGCCAATGACTAATAACATATAAAATGGTAAGCATTTTTTTTCATAAGTAGACTTACCCAAATTTATGTTTGTGAGTGCTCTACTAGTGAAGTTCCAAGGTTTGCCTTCTTGCATTAAAACTACCCCAACTCCATTGCTAGATACATCACTTTCAATGATAAAAGGTTAAAAATAAGGCATTGCTAACACATGGGTAGTGGTCATGGCATGCTTCAACTCTATAAAAACCTTCTCTACAAGTTCTAACCACATAAAATAATTATTCCTCAATATGGTTGTCAAAGGATTTGTCATCTATCAATAATTCTTTACAAATTTCAGGTAATATCCAATGAGTCCCAAAAATCCATGAAGTCCCTTTATGGTACGAGGCTTAGGCCAGTCTTGAACAGCTTGAATTTTTTGTGCTCAACGTGAACTCCATCCTTAATGACAATGTGACCCAAATATTCTACCTCTTTCTAACCAAAAGAACATTTGGATCTCTTTGCAAAGAGATAATTTTCAAATAAAAGTTGTAGTGGTTGATCCAAGTGTTGGAGATGCTCTTCCCATGAACAACTATAATTCAATATATCATTGAAGAAGACTAGAATGAATTTGTAAAGGAAAGGTCAAAAAATGAAATTCATCAAACTCTGGAAGGTGGAAGATGCATTAGTTAAACCAAATGGTATAACCAAGAATTCATATTGCCCTTCATGAGTTTTGAAAGTCACTTTGGGAATGTCCTCATCCTTGATTCGAATTTGATGATACCCTGATCACAGTGAAGAACACAAGCTTATACCGAGAGGGGGTGAACAGTATAAGATCAACTTTTGTTTTTCTTTCTAAATGATAACAACAATAATATCAATGCAATAAAATAAACAATGCACAAATCATCACACACATAAGAGACACAAATTTAACGTGGTTCACCCAATATGGGCTACATCTAGGAGAAAATATTTCTTCTAAATTTTCTCAATAAATCTCTTGGAAATCAATTCCCTATTACAATGTTTATGGACCTTTGTCCAAAAAATATCTCAATCCCCAATGCTCTGATTTGTGGATTTCTCTCCATAGGAGAACTCTATCCCCTTTGCTTTGGTTTGTGGATCTCTCTCCACAGGAGAACTCTATCCCCTTTGCTCTGGTTTGTGGATCTCTCTCCATAGGAGAACTCTATCCCCTCTGCTCTAGTTTGTGGATCTCTCTCCACAAGAGAACTCTATCCCTTCTAATCTGGTTTGTGGATCTCTCTCCATAGGAGAACTCTATCCCCTCTACTCTAGTTTGTGTATCTCTCTGCATAGGATAACTCTATCCCCTTTGCTCTGGTCTACTCCAAAGCCTACTCTCAACTCTGTCTCAAATCACCAAACCTCGTCATAAGGCTAGAACAAATTTGCTCTAACTCTACTCATAATTCTATATCAATATTTTTTCAAGTCTTCACAAGACTTGCTCAAATATACTTCAAAGCTACTTAAGTCTTCTCACAAGACTTGCTTAAATCTACCTCAAAGTTGCTCCAAGTATTTTCACAAGACTTTCTCAAATCTGCCTCAATATTGCTTCAAGTCTTCACAAGACTTTCTCAAATCTACCTCAAAGCTACTTTAAGTCTTCTCACAAAACTTGCTCAAATCTGCCTCAATGTTGCTTCAAGTTTTCACAAGACTTGCTCAAGTCTGCCTCAAAGCTACTTCAAGTCTTCTCACAAGACTTGCTCAAATCTTCCTCAAAGCTGCTCCAAGTCTTCTCACAAGACTTGCTCAAATCTACCTCAATGTTGCTCACTAAACCTGCTCAAATATTTTCAAATCTTGCATACAAACAAATGCTTATATCTCTTTCAGAAATACTTTCTTCAACTAGGCAATTCAAACATATTCTACCTAGAATTTGTTTAACCTCTAGAACATATAGAGAATGATATGCATTATCAAATACCCAATATGTTCTTCACATTCATAAATATTGCATTCATCCAATCCAATCTCTACCTCTTGCAAAATTCCTTTCAAATCAAATCAAACTAGTGTATAACTTTGCTTCACAAAACTGGTCTATCTTTCTTGCAAATTTGCTCTCAAACATCAACTGCAATAATGCTATAGTTATATATTGGTTTTTATTTAGAGTTACTTCTAAAAATGTTCAGTTCTTATTCTTTTTAGTACTACTACCACTTATTTTTAGAAACAAGATCTAATAGACTTATTTGATTATTCCAAAAAATAATTATATTTTCCTATATCATGAATATGTAATGTTTTTTAATATTTCAATTTATGGTACACTATTTGAAACATGTGTGATATTTGTGATATCTATGATATTTTGTTGAAACCTCATTTTCTTCACATGCATGAGGACATGCATATATTTCAGTTTGGGGGAAAATGATGAGTAATTATTTGGCATATATTTTCTATAGTAAATTGTTTCATTTTTATCTTTAAATTGTGGTTATAATGTATTTTAAGTTAATTAAGCTTATTTCTGTGATTTATCAGTTAAAATATGGAATGCAGTTAATTTGACAAATGTGTGCATTTTATGCAAAATATGTCTAAGTTGTGAGTGATTATAGAGGAAAATTATAGACTGTTTTATGGGCGTATGACGCATCAGTACAAGCTTCATATTACACCTTGAACATGAAAATATGAACATAAGGATGATGGATTAAGAAGGCTCTAGGTGCGGTGACAAAACAGTGGCTGAAGACTATTACAGAAAATGGTAGCTGAAGTATGTTATGTAAGACATTTACTGAAGTATGTTGCAAAAGGTAGCTACTGAAGATTGTTACTAAAAGAAATTTTTTACGAGTAGTTACTGAAGAAAGTTGACCGACACTACATACCACATCAGTGATAGCATGACACTCTTACATGGCAACAAAATATTACAGTCAACTTAGTTGACTTGTCACATATTCTTCATGAGGATATTGTGATTAATAAAGTTGTAACTTTATTCCGTAAGGTTGTATAATTGGAATATTGTTAGGTTGATTAGATTCTGACGTAAGATTGTTATGTCCTTCCCGTGATTTAAGGGGCATATAGTTATGTGTTATATCTTGCAAAATATCTAAGTTAGTATTGTTTTGTTATGTTAGTTCATAAAGTGCCACTTGGACCACTTAGGTTGTTTACTAAGTCCAAGCAGAATTAGGAATTGTGTTAGTTTAGATTATTCTCGTTAGTACATAGTTGTCGCATTATCAAGTCCACAACTCCACATGGCAAAATACGTGGAATAATATTACTTAGAATTGTCCAAGTCACAATATATATTACATAGGGAGACCTTTGAAAATGTCTAATGTTCAATATTCTAAAAAAAAAAATATGATGCGAAAATAATGTTGAAGCAAATTTGTACAATTTCTGAAGAAATGTGCCAGCATGAACATTTGAACTTCCAGTAATAAAAGTAGCACTTTACTCTTCAGATATGGTAACTATGTCATTTGTATTTACTGCTTGATTTCCTTTATGTAGTTGTAATTATAATTTTCCTGCATCCATAGAATAGAATAATGTTAGTAGTAGTTATGCATATTAGTTACTGAGATAAAGTAGTTTAGGGGAGAAAGACTTACACTGTCCTCTAGGAGGCAGGGCCCACTCCTACAGTCAGTCCCTAATCTCTCATCTCAACAATAGGTTATAAATAGTTAATTAACCTTATAATATAAAATAAATTAAATTATATCTCTATAGAACAAAAAGTTAGAATAGATAATTAAAACTAATTGTTATTAGTTATCCTCACCAATAGATAAAATCATTAATAGGAAATTATCATACTTACTACATAAATCATAAATTGCATTTTATTTTCATTTCTGCACGATTTAATTTTTGTTGACTACAATCATTACATTTCTACAAAACCTGAAACTAAAAGAGATCTGAATTAAGCTTAGAATTGATCCCCACGGTACAATCTATATTGTATTCCTACTCTTTAAATCTAACCTTGATTACCTCGGATTGATAAAATTAAATGTAAGCTATTACAACCAATCAACATATATATTAGATGTAGAAGATATCATGAGGTGTGGCATATTGAGAGATCATACCCTAAGAAGATTTCAACAAAATCATATGTAGAAAACCATAAAAGAAACTTACAAGTGGATATGGATGAGGATGGTTTTCAACTTCCAAAAAAAAGAAATAGATAAATTAAAGTAAATACATAGTGGAGACCAATAAGGAAAGATATTGGAATAAATACCAACTCTTTTGAGGCTTTAGCCTATGGAGAAAAAGTAGATAAAATTTTAGAGGACATAGTACAACAGGTTCAACATATTAACAAGGATTTGTCTATTCAATATGATATTGATTTAGGGATGAACATTCTCAATGAATCTAAGGAATGTGTCAAATAAGATTTTTAAGACTCTCTTGAAGTACCATGCACCATTTAGGAGGAAAAAAATGGTAAAGAAAATGCAGTGTTAGATGTTAATACATCTACCATTAATAAGGAAATACTAGAAAATGAGCAAGACAAGTCAAAAGCTTCCATAGTAGAGCTAGGAGAGGATAAATATGAGGAAAAATAAAGTTGTGAAAGAATATTGAGGAACAAAATAATAAGAGCTACTCATGATACATGCAAGGCAAAAAGAGTAAAATCCTCAAACTATCAAACGAGATCCAGGGAAGCAAGAACAAACATAGAGAAAGGAACACAAACTAAGTTGGTTGAACTTCTCTTTACCAAACAACAAAATGATATTGGTAATTTGCAAGCAAGGCCAATAGCCCTTAATGATACATGATTACCATCTCATGTAATATAAGGGATGCTAATTCCCCCTCAAAGTAGAGGTGTATTAGGGACCTTTGTTTAAGTAATAAGCCTGATATCCTTTGTATTCAAGAAACTAAAATTGATGTAAAATGAACGAGAATTAGATTAGGAAATAATCAATCGAACATTAGGATTTGCCATTAACTTCAAAGTATAAATAGGTTACAAAATAGATTATTTAATGACTTAGCATTAGAAGCGCTAACGTCGTTTAATAATAGATTATTCTAACAAACTAACTAAATATCATAAGATATTTAGTTATTAACCATAGTAACTAGAAAGTAATTCGTAGCATAGTAACTATCTCCTATGGTAGAAAAGTAAATGTAATAACCTATGTAGTATAATGCAATATACTACCTATTTTACCCTAACATCCCCCTTTATTACATTACTTTGATATACAAAGTTTATTTCGAAACAGTTCAAATTTGACACGTCCAAGTGCCTTTGTGAAGATGTCAGCAACCTGTTCGTCGGTGGGAATGTATTGGAGCTTGATGTTGTGTTTAGGAACTTCATCACGAATGAAATGACAATCTGTGTCAATATGCTTTGTGCGTTCATGATGGACTGGATTCTTGACCAAGCTCAAAACACCTGAGTTGTCGCAAAACATGTGAATAGGAAGTTTCTTTGGTAGGCCCATGGTAGCCAAGATGCGACTTAACCATATCGCTTCACACACAGCTCCACGTGCAGCGCGATACTCTACCTCTGTTGAAGATAAAGCAACCACCTGTTGCTTTTTACTATGCCATGAGACAGGACCAGATCCAAGATGAAATACATACCCTGATGTTGATTTTCTGTCATCTATGGATCCAACGTAATCAGAGTCAGTGTAACTCTGTAAGAAGAATGAATTATTCTTCTTATACTCTAGACCATAATCTGCACTACCCTGAATGTAGTGAAGAACCCTCTTAGCTGCTTTCCAATGAGAGACCTTTGGTTCTTGCATGAACCGTGAAAGATAGTTTACAACATAAGTAATATCTGGTCTAGTATTAGTCAGATAGATGAGGCTTCCAATCATCTATCTATATAGTGTGCCATCTACCTGTGATGAGTCATCATATCGTGATAACTGAAGCCCTGATTCCATCGGTGTTGCTTTGGGCTTACAATCAGTCATACGATATTTTTCTACTAAAGTCTTGGCATACTTTTTCTGAGTCACCCTAAGATGATTCTTCTTCTGTTCTATCTCAAGGCCAAGACAGTAGTGGAGAAGTCCTAGATCTGTCATATCAAATGACTCTTTCAAGTCATATTTCATGGCTTTAATCAATTTCTCTCGAATTGCCAGTGATGATCGGATCATCTACATATAACACAAGAATCACTATTTTAGAACCCGTGTTCTTGATATAGAGATTTGCATCAATGGACTTCTCTTAAATCCATGCTGCAGTAGGTGACTATCCATTTTTATGTACCATGCTCTTGGGGCTTGTTTTAGCCCGTATAATGATTTGACCAACTTGCAAACTTGTTGCTCATGGCCTTCCTCAACAAATCCAGGAGGTTGAGTCATGTACACTTCTTCTTTTAAGTCACCATTTAGAAAGGCACTTTTTACATCCATCTGATGTAATTTCCATCCGAACTGTGCTGCCATAGCACAAAGAACTCGAATGGTGGTCATCCTTGTTGTAGGAGCAAAGGTTTCCTCATAGTCAAGGCCTTCCTTTTGAGCATAGCCCTTCACCACAAGATGGGCCTTATGCTTGTCTATGGTACCATCTGCCTTATATTTGACTTTGTAAACCCATTTGCAGCCTATGGGTTTCTTTCCTTTAGGCAAATCTACCAGCTTCCATGTTTTATTCTTGATGAGGGAGTTATGTTCTGCATCCATAGCTGCCTTCCACTGAGGCAGTCTAAGTGCTTCATCAACTATAGAAGGTTCATTTTCATCAAATGATGACAAGTAAACCCTCTCCTCATCTATTTCCATATCATCTTCCCTTGCTAACTCTCTATCAACAGAAAGGTCTTGAAAATCTGCACAAAGATCATCAACTGAAGTGGATGCTTCAGTATTTTCTTGTTGAGTCATGCTTCGTGTCTTTGGACGATTGAGAGTAAGATCAGGTGGGGAAGTGAGTTTGGAATCTTTCATTGTGCTCGTATACCATTTGGGAGGCTTTTTCTGTTGTGGAGAAGGAAGTGGTTGTTGCTCCTCATCATCTAGGTATACTGATGTAGTGTTGGGTGTGAAAGCTTCATCAAACACTACATCTCTGCCGACATGTATTTTCTTGGTAAATGGGTCTATCAATCGATAGCCTTTTGAGAATTCATCATATCCAAGAAAAACACATGGTAGGGACTTCTCATCTAATTTCTTTCTTTTCTCCTTGGGTATATGCATAAAAGCCTTACACCCAAATACCCGTAGATGAGATATGGAGGGTTTCCTTCCACTCCATGCTTCCTGAGGAGTCATACCTTCAAGAGCCCTTGTGGGTGCTCTATTTAGAAGATATACTACAGTTTGAACAACTTCAGCCCAATAAATTTGCTCAAGATTGGCTCCCTTAAGCATACATCGAACCATTTCCATAATGGACCGATTTCTTCTCTCAACAACTCCATTTGACTAAGGAGAATAGGTTGTGGTCAACTATATTTTTATCCCATGTGTCTGTAAAAATGAGGAAAATTCCTTTGATGTGTATTCCCCCCTCGATCTGAATGGAGGGTCTTGATGAAACATCCTGATTCTTTCTCAACTAGCTTTTTGAACTGTTGAAAATAGGTAAATGCTTCAGACTTCAACTGCAAGAAGAAGACCCACATCTTGCATGAGTGATCATCTACAAACAATTGAAAATACCATTTTCCTCCACAACTAGTAGACATGGGACCACACAAATCTGTGTGAACCAACTCCAAAGGTACCTTAGCTCGAAAGGAGCTAGGTTCAAAGGGTACTCTGTGTTGCTTGCCTGACAAGCAATCTGAGCACACTGGAAAAGTAGATGAAAGAGTAGGCAGTCCTTTCACCATTTGATATTTACTGAGTTCTAGTAAATATCCTGAACTTAAATGCCCAAATCTCTTATGCCATAGAGATGTGGCCTCTTTTGTGGTTACTGCCATTGCAGTATGTGTTGAGGTAATTGCATCTAAGACAAACAAACCATGTTTGTATGAACCTGTTGCTATCTATTTTCCTTTCTTAGTGATAAAGCAACGTTTCTTTTCTTTGTCCACCTTGAAATTGACATTCATGTGATTGTCCAGGATTTGTGGAACTGACAAGAGATTATTTTTCAATCTTGGTACATAAAGAACTTTTTGAATTTTACATTCTCCATCTGGAAGGGAGACAGAAACACTTCCTTCTCCCTGAACTCGATAGGTTTGATCATCAGCAATGGTGACCGGTCTACCTTCTCGAGCCTCAAATGTCTCAAACCAGGACTTATCGCCAGTCATATGCTTACTAGCACCTGAATCTATGTACCACATAGTGTCCTTGTGAGGGGAATCTGTATGTGTCATGAGCACCTTGTGTGCTCGTTCGTAGTCCGAACTAGAATCTTCGACTGCAATGTGTCCCTGTTGTTGTTTATTCTTGTTCTTTGGTTTGCCTTTGCCCTTCTTGTTTCCTTGTTCATTGGGCGGTTTGTTCTTAAACCAACATCTTTTGGTTTCATGAGTGTCCTTGTCGCAAATCTTACAATACTGCTTCTTCTTCTGAGTCTCTTTGCCTTTACCCTTGTCTTTATTAGAAGAAGAACCTTTCTGTTGATTCCACTTTTTCTTACCACCTTGTCTGTTTGAGAAAAGAGCATTGTTGGATGCCTCATCTCTTTGGAGTTGATTAGCTTCTTCTGTTTGAAGCATATTTACCAACTCGACAAAAGTCACTGTCCTTCCAGAGACTTGTAATGAAGTGATCAACATTCTGTAGGAGTCGGGAAGAGCCCTCAAAATGATAGAGGTCAAGACTTGGTCTTCCACTTTTTCTCCTAAGGATTGCAGTTTTGTTTTCAATTCTGCCACTCTACAGAGGAATAGCTCTACTGTTTCTCCTGATTTCATATGAAGAGTATGAAGTTGTGTTTGGAGGTGAAGAATCATTGATTGATTCTTCCCCACAAATATGGTTGTTAAGGCATCCCATGCCTCCTTACCATTCTTAGCTTCATTGATATGAGGTTGGATATCATCAGTAATAGCTAGCAAGATCATTAAGGATAGTTTTCTATCCTTTTTATCAAATGTTGTTTGATCTGCTCCTGCTGATTGAGGTCTAGTTTCACTTCCATCCACTATAGACCATAGATCCTCTACAGTTAAGATAGCTTTCATCTTAGTCTTCCATGCAGAATAATTTGAACCTTTGAGCAGTTGGCTCTCAGTGAGATACTTGTGCATCATGGCCATGGTGAAGGTTTCAAATTGATAGGACTAAGATGGTTGTATCTTGCACTATACCCTCAAAAGAGTATATGGAAGATGTTTAATTTGCTTCTATAAGATATTTAATGGCACTTGCCTTAACACCCTTAACAAGGGATGAAAAGTTTGAGGATTTTAAGCCAAACAAATAGAGCAAATTAAAGGGGTAGGTTTTGAAAGACTTCTGATTGTGCTCTCTAGGATATTTAATGGCACCTGCCTTAACACCCTTCAAGAAGGATGGAAATTTTGAGGAAATTAAGCCAAACAAAGAGAGTTAATCAAGGTGTTTTGAATTTTGACTTTTGATGGGGAATAAAATTGACTTTGTTTTAACCTGTGCAAGGTGTAGCACGATTTGGAGTGAAGTTTGGGTTTTGTGAAATGCTCCTTCAATGTTCTATCTGATTGTTTAATTGCACACAAAAAACATGATTGTTAGTGCAATAATAAAAAACAAGAGAGCAACCCAAATTATTATCACTCTAGGTGTCGGATGCAACCGAAAATGCACCTAGTATAGTCAATTTTTAAGAGAAGGTGTCGAGTACAATCGAGAATGCACCTTTCTTGCTTTGAAATATCCCCCTTTCTCTTTACAATTTTGCAAAAAAATAGAATCACAAGATATGACTTCTATCCCCCCTTAATTTTTACAAAATTGAAAAATTAGAGCACTCCTTTCAAGACAAGTCGACACACGACCCGCGTTTGAAAGGCTTCCAGACCAGTCGACACACGACTTTGGTTTTTGTCTTCCACACTCAAGCATGAGGAGCAAAAAAAATAGGATTGAATAGATCTCAAGTTTACAACAAAAAATTGCTATTTTATGTTTTATGTCTCCTTTCTTGAAGGAGAGAACAAAAGCAAAGTTTGAAGGTTTGTGGAAAATGAGATAACCTTTATGCTTCCTCAATCATGGCATGCTATGTGTTTTGCAATAGAATTGTTGAGTTTCTATGTCTTATATCTCCAAAAATGAATGAAGAAAACTATAGAACTTCTGTGGAGTTTATTGCAAAAAAATGTTGAAGCAAGTTTTTAAAATTTGCCAAAAAGAGGTTCCTATGTTTCTTTTGTCTCCAATTGAGAGAAAACACTATTTGATTTTTGGAACATTTAAGGCAAAAATTTTGTTTGGATTTCAAGTTCTCTAAGTTTGATAAAGCAAAAAAAATATGTATTTAAGATGAAATTTCTATAATTTAGGAAAAATTTGGAAAAAAATGGTCCAATTTGATTAAAAATTGAATATTTTATGCCAATTTGAAAATAAATTATAAAAAAAATCAAAAAATAATATTTTTAATGCTGAAAAAACTGTAGAAAATTAAAAAATTTCAAAAAAATTATGAAATCGATTAAAAACCTTTGTATTTGGAGGCGCTGGGAATCGAACTGGTGCCTCCACGGATGCTAGGCGGCCGCGCTAGCCAACCGAGCCACCGCCTGGTTGGAAATGTCTCCAGCGCGGCTGCAACTTAAGGTGGCCACGACGGTGATGAGCCTTTGTGGGATTTATCCCACATGCATCCCAAAATGGGATGCATAAGGCTTTATAAGCCGTGACACTCCCATCCAACGTCGATTGCCTATGGGCAATCGACGAGTCTCGCCCGCCCTTTTTGGACGCCGCCACGTGGCGCCAGGGGTGGGCCTAGTCGAGTCCAAGTCAGTCTTGTCGTCCAATGGTTGTCCGCCACGTGTCGAGTCCGAGTCAGTCCTTCGGTCCAGTCAACGTCCAGGTGGCGCATGGTCATTGTGCCATGTGTCGCCTAGTCAATGGTCCAGGTTGCACCTCGGGGTGCATGCAGTCCAGAGATCGTTAGATCTCACCACTTGTCACATCATGATTGGTCGGGTTCAGGGATCGGAGGGCCTCCTACCCTCATGGATCTCGAGGTGGTCGAGGATCGAAGGGCGTTGCTGCCCTCTCGGATCTCGAGGTCGTGGCCCACGTGTGCGTCCAGCTGGGAGGCGAGGGTGCTCCTACCCTCTCGGCCCTCCCAGATCTGTGGAGGCCACGTGGGTCTGCGGGTAGGCCTATGGGCCTGTGCGATGCGTGTGGGCCTGGAGGGCCTGCGCATCGCCTACGGGGCCAGCAGGCTGTTGTAGGGGGTCCAATGGGCCTACGCGATGCGTGCGGGCCTGGTGAGCCTGCGCGTCGCGTGCGGGTCCTGGAGGGCCTACGCGTCGCCTACGTGGGGGCCAACAGGGCTGCTCCTACGATCCAGACCTACGGGCCTACGAGCCTCGTGGAGAGTGGCGGAGATCCAAAAACCGCCTGGGAATCCGTGCGAGGAGACAGCAGGCCTGACGGTGCAGAAGAGTCAGCAGGGAGGAGGCAACACAGATGCCAGGTAACCAGGTGGAACGAGCGATGCTCGTGTTATCCACCCCAGCGAGGATACCAATGATGTAAAATGAACGAGAATTAGATTAGGAAATAATCAATCGAACATTAGGATTTGCCATTAACTTCAAAGTATAAATAGGTTACAAAATAGATTATTTAACGACTTAGCATTAGAAGCGCTAACGTCGTTTAATAATAGATTATTCTAACAAACTAACTAAATATCATAAGATATTTAGTTATTAACCATAGTAACTAGAAAGTAATTCGTAGCATAGTAACTATCTCCTATGGTAGAAAAGTAAATGTAATAACCTATGTAGTATAATGCAATATACTACCTATTTTACCCTAACAAAAATGACAAAAGAAGTTTCCAAAACTATGAAAGCAATATGGACGATATGTGAATGGGATGTTATAGATTCTAAAGAAGTGGTCGATGGAAATATAACTTGTTGGAATCCTATTAGAATATCTTGTGTAATGGTTCATAAAACGAGGCATTGGATAGCTCTTTAGTTACATGCTTCTTTGTAGATATTCATTTCATCCTTATCAATGTTTATAGACCTACATCTTAGTCAGGCAGATTAGAAGTTTTGAGTGGAATTGAAGCCTTTATGATAAGTAAATACCAAGAAACACAATTCATGATCATAGGATATTTTAATTCCATAACCAAGCTAGATGAAAAATTTGGGGGAATTAGGAAACTAACCCAAAGTATGAGATATTTCTCAACTTTTATTCAAAACAATAATCTATGGGAGGTTTAGGTGGAAGAATACAGCTATACTTGGACCAACAATAGGAGAGGCCAAAACCTAATAGAAAATAAATTAGATAGATGCATTCTCTCAGATCATTGGCTAGAAGAAGGACCTTGTGCTAAATTTAATACTTTGATAGGGATTGGTTCAGATCACTAGCCAATAAAAGTTAAAATGATGGTAAGTGACTTCAAAAATATAATATTTTAAGTATGAACGGACATGGGAAGACCATCCTCAATTTGTTGATATGATAGCACAAACATGGAATTCTTCAGGAAATGGTGGGTTGTATACACTTTCGAAACAAATTAAATTAATGACATCTAGATTAAAAGAATGGAATAAGAACACTTTTGGAAATATTTTTGAGAAGAAAGAAGAACTAAAATATAAACTTTCAAAATTCTAAAAAGGTGATCACAATAATCCAAGCTTGGAGGAAAGGGAGTTACTTGGTGAATATCATAATATTTTGAGTAAGGAAGAGAAATTTTGGAGATTAAAATAAAGACAAACTTGGTTGAAAGAAGGAGATAAAAACATAAAGTTTTTCGTAGGATGGCAATAGTACATAGATCAACATCCAGAATTAGTAGAATTAAATCAGTAGAAGAGGTTTGGATTGAAGTTTAGAGTGAAATCAGAAAGGAGGTAAGGTTATTTTATTAGAATATTCTCAGATTAGAGGAGTTTGAAATTCTTCATTTTAAACTTCTACAAGAAGTTCCTTTAGTTATAATAGATGAAGACAATAGGAAATTGATGGAGCCTATTACTCTAGAAGAAGTTTATGTAGCTATTTTTAATTTTAATAAGGATAAATCCCTAAGTCTGGATGGGCTCTCTACAACATTCTATCAACATAATTGGGATATAGTGAAGGATTATTTATTGGTGGCAGTGGAACAATCTAGGGTAAAACAATACATACCTTATAAAATAAATGCAATATATCTTACCTTGATTCCAAAAAAGAAGGATGCAAAATTGTTTGATTCATTTCAACCCATAAGCCTATGTAATATGGCATATACGATTATTTCCAAAGTGATGGAAAATCGATTAAGACCATTGTTAGACAAAATTATTTCAGAAGAGCAAGGAAGATTTTTGAAAGAGATAGATTCTGGATGGGATCATAGTAGCTCATGAAGGTATGCATTCAACTTCAAGAAAAGAGAAAGCAATGATCTTAAAACCTGATATGAGTAAGGTCTATGATAGGGTTAAATAGGATTTTATTTTTGTAGTATTAGAAAAGTTTAGATTTGGGAAGAAATGGGTTAGATGGATTAAAGCTTGTGTCTCTACAGTTTCATATTTAGTGTTGGTCAATGGGTTAGTAATAGAATCATTTGAATCCAAGAGAGGCCTTAGAAAGAGAGATCCTCTATCACCATATTTGTTCATTATTATGGTAGAGGTTTTGGGTAGGAACTTGAATAAGGCTTACAAATACGGGCTTATAAGTGAACTTAAGGCTAGTCATAACATTGAGAACATCACCCATCAATAATTTGTAGCTTATACAACCCTTTTTGGGAGGGCAAGAATAAACAAGTCCAAATCTTTGAATAACTTATTAAAGGAATATGAAAGAATATCAGGGCAAAAAGTTAATAGGACAAAATCCAATTTTTTTTTTCTAAACACCCCAACTAATATCAAAGTAGGGATATGTAGGTTACTTCAAATGGAGGAGGCAAATTTACTAGCAACTTATCTAGGGATGCCCTTATTTGAGGGGAGAACGAGGATAGAATTATGAAACTGGTTATAAGTAAAATTCAAAATAAACTATCGGTATCGAAAGGTAGATGGTTATTGTTATTAGGAAGAGTGCAACTAATTAAATTAGTCTTAGAGGCCATTCTAACATATTATATGTCCTTGCATACTATGCCAAAATCGATAGAAAAAAGTTTAATCTGTACTATGTGGTCATTTTTGTGGTCAAGATTACATGATAAAAAGGAAATTTCCTTTGGTGAAATGGAGCAAGATGTGTGATGATAAAACTAGGGGAGGTCTTGGTTTAAGAGTTCTTATGGATGCAAACTTAGATCTTAGGGGAAAATTAATTTGAAGATTGTACAAAGAGAGTCAAAGACAATGGGCAATAAATATTCTAAGTATGTTGAGGCCAATGACCCAAGCTTGAAATTTATTCCATTCTCTCTACCAAATGTTTTTGCACTATGAAACCGTTTAAAAAAGTCAATTGATCTAGTAATTAAAGGTTTAATATGGATGATTGATACTGGAGAAAAAATTCTATTTGGATGGATACTTGGTGTGATAAAAAATCACTCAATCTAGATCCAATTTTGAAACCATGGATGAGATTACTTCAAGATAAATATGGTGATAGGGTTTCAAACATTTTGTACAAGGATAAGGAAGGAAGATACAAATGGAAAGAATATGTTTTTACAAGTATACAAGAAATTGATGCTAGGAGATAGTTGAGTAGAAAGATAACAACAATGATTATTTTGAGGGGAGCCAAGGATAAGTTGATTTGGGAGTTGAATAGCTCAAGAGAATACACAACAAGAAGTGGATATAGTATAAAGCACCATCAAAATAGGAATATCATAGGAATATGGAGAGATATTTGGGATAGCCCGAGCAATCCTAAAGTTAAAATGTTTGTTTGGCTAGTAGGTCATAGAAGAATTTTATCTTGGGACAACCTTATGAAAAGGGGTTTTCATGGCCCCTTAAAAATGTGTTCTTTGTAAAATGGAGGAGAGTATAGACCATCTCTTGGGACATTGCTCAATAGTCTAATAACTATGGAAATAGATTCTTAATATGTTTGGTAAATACATGGTGATAAATGGTAGAATTAACGAATGGTTAAAGTAATGGCAAAACACTTTTAAAAGTGATACTTTACAGCCAATCTAGTATATATCAAAAGACACAATACTTTGAACTATTTGGCTAGAAAGGAATAGAAGAATATTTAAAGGAAAGGAAAGTAGTTTAGAGGTAATTAAAAGAAATATTTTTTTAGCCATAGAGGAGTCTAAACCAACCCTATCAACTCACCCAATTCCTAATCTGGAAGCAAAGAGCCTTGATAGATGGAGTCAAGTCATCAAATGGAATTATGATGTTGGGGATAGGAGAAACAAAAAGAAGGTAAAGAATATAAAGTGGAAACCATTAGATGTGGAGTTGGTAAAATTGAATTTTGATGGAGCATCTAAAGGAAATATAGGACCATCAGGAGGAGGAATAATTAGAAATAATAAAGGAGAGATTTTGTCACATTACGCTTTCAATAGTGGATTTAAGACAAATAATGAAGCTAAATCTTGGGTGGCTTTGGAAGGGTTAAAAATATACAAACAAATAAAATAGAATAAAGTATGGATGGAAGGTGACTCACTTGTAGTGATAAATACAATTTTAAGGAAAGCAAAGGCTCCATGGAACATACAAGAGATAATTATGGAAATTTAAGATGCTATAGAGTTTGAAGAAATTTTACACATACATCAAGGGAAGGAAACGAATGTGCAGACAGGATAGCCAATAGAAGGGTTTTAATTGAGGATCATGAAGTTAAATTCTCTTTTTTTTGGTTAGAGGAAGTACTAAGTTTAGCTGAAGGTGACAATAAAATATTGATTGCTTGAATCAAATAATGATTAAGATTTACTTTAATGTTTTACATTGGTAATATATACTTTATTTTATAACATTAATGTACTTTCATATATACTATTTATTACAGTTTTTGTGGTTGCACTTGTGCTTTAGAAGGAAACTAGCAATCCAGACCTGGTAAAGTGGGCTACAATAGTATGATGCTTTGGAAATATTACTCTACTAATACGTAAGGCATAAATAGTAGAGGATTTTTTTGGTATTGTGAAGGCTACTGTAGAAACATGTCAAGAAGGGTGCTAATTTCTAGAATATTTGTATTCACACAAAAAAAATAAAAAAAAATCCAAAAATGAAAATAAAAAATTCAAACAATTTATGTAAAACGATGTAGGTTTATAGCTATAGCAACTCAATTGAGATGAGAATTGCATCTGTTTGTAAACTCTCATGCTCTAAAGAAGAGAGTTATGATTTGTCACATTTGCGAGACCCGAGTACAACCCCTTATTCTCCAACAAAAAAAATCATAAACAAAGATTTGAAAATATTTGTCCTCCAATGCTAGTAGTGTCCATTGGTCCATATATATATATTAATTCTAATGGTTTTGGAACTCTGTATTTAGCAAGTTCAAAAGGTATTTTATGTTGTTTCCTTGCAAGGCATTATAGATAGACTGTAGATTCCCATAAAATTTTGGGTAGTCCTTTGACCATTTGATATTTATTCATTTCATTCAAAGATGACACACTTGCATGTCCTAACCTCTTATGCCAAAGTTATTTGGTTTCTAATATTTTTGTTAATAGAGCATCATTTGATAATGTGTCTAGAAAAAATAAACTATTTATGTAAGAACTAGATAAGTTTTGCTTGCTTGGTAATACAACATTTCATTTTATTTTTAAATTACTCTAAACTCAACTGTTAATTTTTTATCCATCATATGAAATACTGAGGGGAGATTTGTAGTCAATCCAGGCACATACAATACATTTTTTAATATTCATTTTATTTTGGATAAATTGATTAAAATATCTCCTACCCATTTGACCTCATATGTTCTATTATCAACTATGGCAACTGGTTTCTCATATTACTTTTGAAAACTATTGAACCATTGTTTGTTTCTTGTCATATGTCTTCTTGCCCCTAAATCAATATACCAATAATCTTGGCCATGATATTTTTTGTTTGTTAACGTGATTTATCCTTTGATGTAAAAACTCCTTGACTCCCAAATCTAATTTGCAAATCACTTAAGAAATTTACAAATTTTTCCTTTGGACTAGACTTCCTTATCTCTCCAAATATTAGAAATTTTAATTGACCAAATTCCAATTTTAATTTTTAAATATAAATTTTTTAAAATACTGGAGTTGAATTTCTTTTAACTCCCAATTTTTTTTTTTGGTAAGTAGATATTTTATATACCAAATGGGTTTTTTAAGAGGATCCCAAACCCTTATAACATGAGAGGCCGCAACCCTTAGTAATAAAAGGAGCCCCTTGGGCTAGTACAATATAAACCATAGTAAACCTTACAAAAAAAAAATAGTAATGCCCAGGAGGGCTACATCAGAAACCTCAAACTAGAGGTAAAACATGCTGAAAAACAACAAAAAGAAATAGATGCATCCATTCTGAAAACCGCTACCTCCGACAGATGACAAAAAGGATCACATCCCAGGAAAACCAACATGGTGGAATTGCCAGTTGTACCTAATAGGATAGGTGTCACGGCGCTCCCCGTGCCCGTCCGTCCAAGCCCGATCCTCTCTTCTTGCTTATGTGGAATCATTAGCGATATCCTGGCTGGTGACCTCCACGTCCATCGAAAATAACTATCACCACACCACGAGATATGTGGACAACAATCTCTTATTTTCCAAGTGGTTGGCTAAACCATTGCCCTCCCTGTAGGTGTGCTTGACTTGGACTAGGTTCCTCCGGAGGAGGAGGTTCTTGGCCTCAGAAATGACATTGAAAACCTTCCACGCCGGATCTTGGGAATTCATCATGTAGTTAATGATGTTCAGTGAGTCCCCTTCTACTACCAAGGTTCGAGGATCCTTCGCAATGAGATGGAGTCCTCTCAGAAGTCCTCTGGCCTCTGCAACATGATTGGTTTGAAACCCCAAGTTTTCACAGAAAGCCAGGACGAGCTGTCCATTATGGTCTCTAACTGATCCACCCGCAACGGCTGCCGCTGGGTTACCCCAAGAGGCCCTATAAAAATTTAACTTCAACCATCCTTGAGGAGGCCTGACCCACTTGACATCCTTCTTGGATGACCACGAATCCTCCCGCTCCTTGATCTCCCCTAATAACTTCAAGGATTTGAACAAACCCTATTCAAACACATGCTTGGGCCATGGGCTGGAGATAAGCTTGGAGTTATTAATGGCAAACGTGATGGCCCTATGAGCGACTGAGGGAGGATCCCTAGGAGGATTACCGAAGACTCGACCATTGCGTTCCAACCATATCTACCACAAAAAATGGTGGAAGCAAGCATTCCACAGGAAACGAAGCTTGGAATTTTTAAAAGGATTGGGCCATTGGAAGAAAGACTCCTTAATGGTCTTGGGGGGAATCCATTGGATCTAAAATATAGAGAGGATGGAGCCAAGAACCGACCCAAGAAAATGCAGTGCAGGAACAGGTGGTCAGAGGACTCACAGGCAGACTCACACAGATAACACCTATTGGGAATAACAAACCCCCTCTTGTGAAGATTGTCAATTGTGAGAGATTTATTCTGAAAGGCAATCCATGAGAAGAAATTTACCTTTGGGATCAAGCATTTCCTCTAGACCACATTGCAAGGAAAGTCTGATTTCAACCCTTTGCATTGGAATTCATAAGCAAATTTGATAGAGAATCCACCATCATCGCCCCCCCTCCAAATCATTTGATCTGGACCTCTGCTGGTGGGTATGATGATGTCCTTACAGATGGAGGATAGGAAGTCGGCCTCAGTCTCTAGCCCCTCTGCATCAATGAATTTCCACTGTAGGGAGCCATTTCTCCATTCAATGAAATTGGCCACCCTTTACCCAAAGTTATTATCAAGAAAAGTTTTAAGGTGAACCATCTCGGTCTGCTCAGAGAGAGGGTCCTCTAGGGCCCACCTATCCTTCCAAAAATCTATGCTCTGGCCATCCCCAAGGATCCACCTGATGTTGTCTTGGATCAACTGCCTATATTGGGCAATGGCTTTCTAGAAAGTCGACCCCCAGTGGGAATCCCATCCTCAAGAAAGGAAGTGTTAGTGAGGTACTTCCTCCTAAAAATTCTAACCCATTTTGCTGGTTCATCTGCCAGGATCCTCCAGGTGTGTTTGACAATGAGCGCTAGGTTCATCTTGGCCATTCTCCTAAACTCTAATCCTCCTTGCTTCTTGCTTCTGCAAACTTTGTCCTAGGCCACCAAAGGAAACTTGGACTTGTCTTCATTGCCTGACCAAAGAAAGTTCCATTGGTTCTGCTCAATCTTGTGAAGAACTAGGGTAGGCAATATGAAAACAGACATAAAAAAGATCAGAATCCCTTGGAGGTACGCCATAGTGAGGGCCTTGGCAGCTTGGGATAAGAACTTGCCTTTCCATGATGCCAATTTTTTGTGGATTCTCTTGAACACCATATTCCACATCCCTTCCTTAGCACGCCCACAAAAGAGAGTGAGACCAATATAGGTAGTGGGGAGGAAATCAATAGAGCACCCCAAGATCCTTGCAATCTGAACTTGACGCCTCACAGGGGTGTTGAGAAAAAAGATCTTGCTTTTGATATAGTTAACTTTTTGACTGATAGCACTCTCATAGAGTCCAAGGATTCGTTTGATGGATCTGGCTTGTGCAACTAACGCTATGGTGGACAAGACCTCTCAATGAGGATCTGGCTTGAGCAACTCCCAACTTTAATCAATTCAAAGTTTTCAATTTTTTTTAATGATTTTACATAGTTTTTTTATGAGGGGTCCTAGTCCCCTCATATCGAGTGGGGTTTGAACCTTGGACATCTCAAAGAGAGGCTAAAACCCTTACCACTGCAGTAAGCTTGCAACTTAAGTTTTCAAATTTCCACTTTTCTCTAAATTTCAAATATTTCCTTTTAAAAAAAATCAAGCTCAATATTTTCAATTGACCTTATCACTCCAGATTTATAAAATTTTACAAACTTTAATTAAGCTTTATTATTTACTTTATAAATATAAAAAGACATTAAAGTCTATTGTGCTTGCCTAAAAAATAATTCTTGCCCAAAATTCAAATTGGATTTATATCTTTCACCTTCCACATGGTCATCAACATGATGCTCCAATAAAGTATATGTTAGGACCAGCATTACATAAGCAAATATAAAAGACGTTATACCTTCCTATGCTTAACATGTCTCACAAATGTATGTGATTTGATTCACCTTGACATTGCTACTTTTAGACGTTATTGTTTCTCTCTCAATTTTGAGGATTGCTTCCTCTTTTACCAATCATTGCACCTAGACGAACTAGATGTTGCTTCAACTTTTCCTCAAAGTTTCTATTCTTTCTCTTCCTCAAAGTAATAGCCCCTAGATAACAACTCTTTTTTATATACTTATAGGCTCTATTATCTTTTCTTCATAAATTTATTTCTAATCAGTGTTATACTTGAATTTCTCTTTTTTATCAGTCTATTCTATCTCAAGGATAGAACTACAACATTGGCTCTTGGCCACTCTCAACTTGTTGTTCTCTTCTAGACAAAAAATTCTTTGAAGTTTGTTTTTTTTTCTCTAAATTTTAGTCCATGTACTTTTTAATGGACTCCACAAATTCTTCCTGCACAATATCGATTCTTCAAAAAATAATGTCAGGGAATTTAGTAAACAAAAAAATTTCTTTCCCTATGTTTTCTTCATGCTGCTCTTCCTTCAAATTCACACCAAAGTTTTCCTTTGATGCTAGCAATAGAGTCTACTCAAAGTAGCTCTAAAAAATCTATGTAATATTGCTCTGATACAATTGTTGGCATTTTAGCCAAATTATCATAGGTCCCAAATATACAGGATCTCAAGTAATCTCAAATACTAGAGCAACTTAATATTAATGACCAAAGTCAATGAACATAACATTCATGAAAATAGTTGTAAGTTTACTCAGTGGTAAGGGCTTTGGCCTCTCTTTGGGAAGTCTAAGGTTCAAACCCCACTCGATATGAAGCAATTAGGACCCCTCATAAAAACCTGTGTAAACTCATTGAAAAAAAACATTCATGATAAAAATAATAAGATATAAATGGACAATGTAATAACATGAAGAAAAAACTTACAATAACATTGTAAGAATTTTGTATACAGGATTTACTCAATCTTCATTCAATTTTAGATACAATACTTTGAGATTTACCTCCATAATATAACCTTAGGAAGGTAACTCTTGTACTTTTTTAATATTGTTCTCCTCACATATCCAAGAGATGCAACCTTTCCTATTCCATGCCTCTTGACTTCTTAAATTGCCACTTGTATACATGAATCTTGAATTTACATTAACTTACACACCTTAATACATGACACTTGTGTACATCCTACACATGCACATATTTTAATCCCACATCTAAACTATATACTCACATCCTAAAACAAGGTTTTGCCCTTTGTGCTAAATGGATCACCCAGTCTTTAATTGGGGATGAATCTTGTAAAGTTTTGGTCAGGCATTGCATTTCTTCTGGTTTTCTTTAGGAGAAGAAAAATTGGAAAGAGGTGGGATTGCAATCCATTCTTACTACCCCTATCCCTATTAAAATTAAATGTTATTTTGTCATTCAAAGTATTTGGAAAGCTTGGGAGGCCTTCAAACCCTAGATTAGTTGGAAAGGGAGTTTTCGCAAAGCAGGTGCCTCTTTTCCTTCCATGAATATTTGGTGGTCTTTGGTTATCACTTGGCAAGGCTCTTCCCTGTCTCTAGTGCAGTGGGTCAAAACGTAGAGGTTCTATAAGTGTGATATTGCTTCCATTTTTTATTTCTTCTCCCGACATACCAGGAGTTGGATACCCTAGAAATTTTTTTGTCAAATTCACAATTTAAATCTTGGTGATAGAGATACTTATGAGGTGGTTATTGATGGTATTCCATTTTATATTTAGAGCAAACTGCATAAGCATTTCAAAAACCTTGGTGGTCAGATTGGTGTTGGCTTGGGGAACTTCCTGTTTTGCAATATAAAGTTCATCTTGGTTACAAATGGCTCACCCCGCAAGTTCCAATGGTTGATAAGCTCACTCTGATATGGGACAGTCTATTTTCCCTCCCAATGGAATAAGAGGTTTCAAATTGCTTGAGCTACTTATATTGAACCTAAACAAAGTTTTTTTGCTTGGAGCCTCTTGCACCAAGGGTTGCCTGTTGGTAATAGGCTCAAGCATCTGGGTGTTCATAATTTCATTTACCCGGTTTGTAAATAGGTGAAAGATTTATAACATGTTTTTTGGTTTTGTGATCGGGATCAATCGGCTTGGGACTGGCTTCTTGAATTTTTTAGACCTTTTATGCAAGAGGATTTTACATGGGTGCATGCTATTTTAGGTGACCCTTTCCTTCAAATTGGGTGTTGTTTGGAATATTTTTAGAATTGGTACCTTATTTTATCTATGGAAGTCCTAGAATAGAGCTATTTTTTCTCATCAAGATGTCGGACGTGTCTTCTCTGTTGCTAATAAATATGATATATTCTTTGATTGTTGGTTATAGATTCAAGTACAGGTTGAAAAAGTACATGTGGATCTATAGTACTTATGTACCCTCATGGATCATTGGGGGAATGCACCCTATGCTATGAGTTGTGTACCTTTTCCTTCCCCTTACAAGGGAAGTTCCAAGTCCCAGATGTTGACTCACCAGGGGACCCATCATTGGTCGTAGCCCTCTGCTACCAGATACTGGTCCCAACCCCCCCACGTAGCGCAAATGTAGAGAATCTAGAACTGGAGATCCATCTTGGCCAACCTTTGGTGGGGATGTTTGGCCTCCTGAGAAAGATGATGCCCCTGGTTGGGGTGAAATTGTACCAAATGCACAGAACCATACTGTTAGTGGTACTACTACTGATGGCTAGGGGGCTCCGGATTCTTCAACCGTTGGATGGAATTATGACCATATGGAGGAAAACTTCAAGCCTTCCACTTGGTAGTGATTTCTCGGCTCCTTTCTTTTTGAATGCGTATTTGACACTATTTTGGTGGTTGTTATCTGGCTTTTTGTGGATTGTTTTTTATACTCTTGTGTACTCTTAACCACGATGGTTAGTGTGTTAGTTTACGAGGTGTGCTAATCCCACTCACACTTTTTTGTATGATTAGACATTATTTTATTAATATAATGGTCTTTTCATCCAAAAAAATAAAATTATTTTTGTACCATAAGGTAATTTTACATTCTAACCAAATAATGCAATATTCTTTAACAAGCTCATTCTAATAAGATCAAATGCAATACTTTGCTTTTATTTTTTTCCCTCATCCAATGTAGTTGAGATATCTAGTATGACATCTTATGATCGAATTGTAAAGCAAACATTGATTTATTTTGCTTTTTTGATGTAATTAATATGGAGGCAAGGTGAAGTCACAATATTTTGATATCAATCATAAAGCATGTGCATAGGATTGAGCAATAAAATAAGAAGGCAACATGATAAAAGAGTGGTTGAATCTAGTTTTATGGTGTCCATGAAGAGGATGTTCTATTGGTAGTTATTTGTAAAGAACTTAAAGGTGAGGTAAAGGATGCAACTGAATTTTGGGTGGCTACTTTAACACAAGTTCAAGATCCTTCTTGACCATAACAACCTCTATTCCTACCAATTTCTCAATCCTAGTAAAATCTAAATCCAAACTAGAATTGTTAGCTTTTGGAGCCTTAAAAATAAAGGAAATGCATTCACAAGTATTGAAATAAGCATGCAATGTTATAACTATGGTAATAGAAACTTAACATGCATGAAAATATGATAGAAGACTTGATACAATGCTCTAGAAATACTCATATAAGAAAGCTCACGAAAATTACAATGCTCCTCTCATGGAGTTCACAACTCCTCCATGATATCAAAATGGAGCTACATTGTACCTACTACTACTCTCACATATGCACTCTCAAAATCCTCTCACAAACACTCACAATGAGGTCTTTATATAGAAAGATAGATTCCTTACCTCTCACTCAACCCTAAGACTCATGTACATGTGTACTACATGGACATTTACATCAGTGCACATTCTAACATTTGTGCATTTATTAAGTTACTTTAATAAAGCATTTTAACTCCTAAGCTAATCCTAATCTAAATATGTACCCATGAAGGTACATTAGCAAATATCCAAATTATATAATATCCATATTTTCCAACACCCCATTGTACTACATTATTTGGTTTTGATGAAGACATTAGTCTTCAATACGGATCTGCAATCTAGTATTGAAGGTTGTATTGTCCTTCCTGTTCAACTAAATAGTTAGTGTCTTCATAAGATTCTATCTTTGTTGATAGAGTTTTAATTCCATGTTCATCTGTAGGTTCTTCCATTTCTTCAACTTCTTGAATCTTTTGGGCAATGTGTCCTTTATGATTTCCTCCATGATCTTCAATTTGAGGGTACTGATTCTGAAAAGAATATGTCCTTTAGAATTGCTACTTTTGAGGTTGATACTGCTTTGGCTGAAATATCCTATTTTGTTGATTTCTATAGGATGTTTGATTTCCTTGACTCTGATTCTTTGGATTTAATTTGCAGTAGTTTGTATTGTGCCCTTTATTTCTGCATATCTGACAATATTTGTGATTCCACGATCTTTATCCTTTTGAGGATGATGCTATATTTTCTTGTGGATTGTCTTTTGTCACCAAATAATTGTTAGTCATCTCATCTTTAAGTATATTCTCTACCTCATATTCTTGGAGAACATTGACTAACTCATCAAAGGAAATATCTTTACTTAAAATTTGGAAAGAGGTAACTAGATGCTTGTAACTATCTAGAAGTCCTCTCATGGTCACTTGAATAAGAAATTTATCCTTGAACTCTTCTCCTAATGTTAGTAAATTTCCTTTGATATCTGCTACCTTCCTTAGAAATAGCTCTATACTTTCACCATTATTCATTTTTAAGGAATGTAATTAAGTTTTAAGGTTTAAAATAGTAGCTTTGTTCTTCCATTCAAATATTTTCTCTAAGGATTTCCAGGCCTCTATAGATGTTTTTGCTGAACTGATATACGATTGAATTTCATATGTGATAGAAAATGTTATTATCATTAATGCCTGAGCATCACTTTCTTCGAATTTTTGAATTTCTATATCATCTAAGATTGGTTTAGTTTTTTTTCCTATTGTAATTTCCTAGGGTTTCTCAAATGTCAAGATGATCTTTACTTTGTTTTTCCATGAGAAATAGTTAGGACCTTTCAGTAGTTGAGATTTTGAAAGAATGAACTTATTTGATGTCATGATGGTCCTAGTAGGCTACCTTATATCTCTGTAGTAATGATGTATGCTATAGATATGATTCACCTCTATCACTTGCAACCAATTATTTGTATAAAGTTTTTTAAGAAATACAATTTCATAGATAAGAGTTCAATAGCTTTAGTTGGATTGTCTATGTCCTTCTATCTCAATCTTCCAACTAGTATTTTGATGCACTCAATATCTTAATCTCTTCAACTATGATTCAATGCAATGATAGGTTTCTAAACTTCTATAAATTCATTTGAAATAGGATTCCTTACATCTCCCTAATTAGAATTTTTAGAAATATTAAGTATTTACATATTAAGTTTTACTAATCCTTTTATATCCTTGACTTTAAAATTTACAAATATTTTAAAGCAATATAAATAGTTTATATGCTTCAACTTTTAACTTCTTTCTTCATGTAAGCAATAAGCATTCTAGATATTCTTTCAATGCCTTATTTCTACTAAAAACTAATATATTTATAATGTATAATGCATTTGATATCAAACTTGTAATATGACTATATCAAACTTGTATTATGACTATGAATATTTCTCACCTTCTTGACGCTTGATTCTAGTTTGCAAGTTGCTTGAAATGTATGTTGTTTGCAAAGGTTGATTACTCTTGTCACTCTTCACCTTGCTTGTGCACTTTCTTCTTCTCATAGATAATTTGGTTTGTCTTACTTTCTCCAACCAGATGCTCGTTGAATATGAGCTTTAAACCCACTCTTTATCCTTGACTGTTATGTGCACTATATGTCCCTTGAATTCACTTCAAAAACTAGTCTTCCTTCGATGAGTAGTCGTGTCTCCTTTGATGGTTTTTCTATCACTCTTCATGCTCTTCAAAAAATAGCAACCTTTTAGTTGCATTCAATGCTCTTCATTCTTTCGAATGGCTATGTACATGGGTGCCTTCTTAACCTTGATGTATTATGGAATGGAAGTGCCAAGTGGCGCTTGTCTTTTCCTATGTTCTTGAAAACGGTTCTTATTGCACCTCCTCCCAATGCCTATGACATGTAGCACTTGATTACTTCCCTTTAGGTGATTGCTACCTGTTATCGATGCTTCTACCTTCTTTCTCCATGTTGGGTGCTCATATATGGAGCATTATCAATTTTGTTTTCATCTTTTTTCACTAATGTTGAGCGCTCGTTTCACTTATATCTACTAGAATTTCAAATATGAGATGTTATGATAATATTGGGTGCTCAAACTTGCTCTTCAATGTGGCACTATTCCTCTAGAGTGCATGAAACCACTCTTTTCATGTGGCGATGGATTTCTATCTTCTTTTCAACTGCTTTGGACTTGTCCAATTTCCTTTTTGATGCTTTTTCAATGCTCACTCCTTGGTAATATTTCTTGTTGTCTACATCTTCTCCTTGGTTAGAATACTCAGGCTATCTTTAATGGTGCTATTGAACGTCAATACCTATCCTTTTCTAGCTTGCTTCAATGGCAATCACTCCTCGTTGGTGATGATAAACCATTTTCAATATGACATCTACTCTATCCTTGTATTATTTCACTTGTATTGGCTCTTTTACAAGTCTAATTTTCGTGCTCTGTGCAGGCAATAACTTTGGTTGTAGTGGTGCTTTGTTGGGTGTCTTTAGACACCTTAGATAACTGGATTTTTGAGCCTTTGGATGGCTCTTCCTAATGCTTACCGAGGCTTTATTCTAGGATGTTGTAGGATGTCCACTTGGATACCTTGCTATGTTTCTCTATTATTGTCCAATATATCTCTTAACCATGCTTGTAGAGTTATTTTTGGATGACTCTTATACGTAGATTATGATTGTCCTCATGTGCTTGGAAACCGAGCCTTTATTTCATAAAATTTAGGCTTCAATTGGCTAGATTTGCTATTTGATTGTGTTGTCCAAGATTGTTTTCAAGCCTATCTTCACACCTCAAATCTACCCAAAAAATCCTTCTAGAAATGTGGCCTTCGATTGCACCTTAGACTAGGAATTTCTTCTCCCTTTCAAGCTCTCCTTTTGTCATAACATGCTGAATTTCTTCTCCAACTTTTCGAGGTAATATTTAACCCTTTTTGGTGGCTACTCCTTGCCACAAAATTTTGCAGGTAAACTACCTTCAACTCTCTTGTTTAGCTGAGATAAAACTAATATTATTATTGCCTTTAATCCTTGGCAATATCTTCCTTGCTTGGCTATTCTTTCACTTATCAATCCAAGTTTTTCAATGAAATATTTTGCACTATAGATTATGAAAAAATTATAGTCTTATTTTCTTAGAATTAGTAATAGAATGTTGATACGTTTCTTTCTCTCAAAATATACCTAACTTCTATTTTCTTCTGTGTACAGGTTTGAACTTTGTAGACTATAACTTCTGCACTACCTTTGAAGACTTGAAATGAAACTTTTAATGTAACCTTTAAAAATTTTTAATTGGTGCTTTAAAACTTTAATTTAAATCCAAATGTAAAAATATCAACTAATGAAATTTTGCACCTTTTTGTTGCATACCATTTTCATTGTAGATGATGACGATGATAGTGACTTTGGTCACTTAAATTTGTTGCCTTTTGTAGATGTTATTGCAGCTTTTCTAGGTTGTCCAAAACAACTTACTTGCTCACATTTTCATAGCTTCAATACTTGACTAATATGCAGCCCAATGCTGTAAATTGGTGGCTTAAATGCTCCTTCAGAATGTACCTCTGAAATTTGATCTTTAGCAGTCTCTAACGCTGCCCAAATTGCTGCCTTTTTCTATTCTCAAATCTGAAATTTTTTAGATTGTAAAATAGTCAATACCTTAATTGAAAAACTATCCTTGAATCCCAAAAATTTGGTAGGATACTCCTCCAAATCACAACTAAGATGTTCACTCAAGAACCCTCCAATGATGGCTCCCAAATCTCTCAAATTTGGTGGTTTTTTCTATCTCCTTTCTCTTGCCAATTTTTGATTTTAAACTAGATCTCTTACTTAAACAATATGTCAATCTTGAGATCTATTCCAAACTACCTTGTGATTTGACAATATTATTTCCAAACCTTCTCCTTTGGGCTTGTTGTCAGATGGTGATAATTGTCCCAATTCCTTAGCTTCTTATTTGGTAGTAATTTCTCCAATGAGTTCTCCTAGGAACTCCTTCAATGAGGCTCACCAAGCCTTGTTCTTGTTTCTCCTTAAGACCTCTCCAATGTTCTCGGTATTATAGCTTCAAAATATTCAATGAGATCTTCCTTGCCTCTTCAATATTCAACTATGAAAGTTTCATAGTGAGATATTCTCTTAGGATCTCCTGAATCTACTACTATTGAATTCTGCAATAGAACTTTTTGTTAGTTCTTCTCAATGCTCAACCTTCCACTATGGAAGTTCTTCAATAGGGCCTTCAATGGACCTCTTATTCAATGTGAAGTTTTTAGTCTTCAATGGAGATCACCAATCTCCAATATTTGCCAGGACTCTTCTCCTTGAGTCTCTTTAATATTCAATGAGGTCTTCTTTCTAGGACCTCCTTCCTAGATTTGCACTCTTCAATGTGGCTTCCTTGGCCACTAGATCTCTCCTCAATATTTCAACTAGGATTATTCAATCTGCAAATATCTCAATGGGACCTATCTCCTTAGGACTCCAAATATTCAATCCTTATTTTTATATAACAAAGAATTAACCCTTACATAAGGAAAGTAACGTCGACCTTTAAGCAACGAATATGGAGTTCTTCTCTATCTATTGTAGGAAGCTTCCCAACTTTTAAGAGTTAATTTTCTACAACAAGAAAAACTTAGATGATAGTAACCCAATGGTTATCCTAAAAACTTATTTTCTCTCTTGCAATAAAATATTATAAATGATAATAATAATTTCTCTATAGAAAATGATCTTCACTAGTTGGATTGCCAATCCAGTGGATCCAATGCTAAGTTCTAGTCTTCACAAGTTTTTACACCTCTATGGAAAAACTCTAGTCAAATCAATCATGTGGCTTTCTCTATTTTTTATTCTTCTATATAGAGCTACTTCTATCAAAAATCTATTATGATGGTATTTGCATGCAACGGTGCACTATGGCTGGTTCGGTTTCCATATACTCAATAATAGCAATGGTGATCTCTTGTGGCTTTCCTTTGATCAACCATGGCTCAGATACCACTATTATATTTTGGAGACTTAAACATAAAGGAAATGCATTCATAAGTATTAAATTAACTATGCAATGTTATAACTATGATAATAAAAACTTAACATGCATGAAAATATGATAGAAAACTTGATACAATGCTCTAGAAATAATAATATAAGAAAACTCATAAAAATTACAATGCTCCTCTCATGGAGTTCACAACTCCTCCATGATATCAAAATGGAGCTACATTGTGCCTACTACTACTCTCACCTATGCACTCTCAAAATCCTCTCACAAACACTCACAATGAGGCCTTTATATAGAAATATAGATTCCTTGCCTCTCACTCAACCCTAAGACTCATGTACATGTGGACTACATGCACATTTACATCATTGCACATTCTAACACTTGTGCATTTATTAAATTACTCTAATAAAGCATTTAACTCCTAAGCTAATCCTAATATAAATATGTACCCATGAAGGTACATTAGTAAAGAACCAAATGATGTAATATCCATATTTTCCAACATTAATTATAACAAGATTCAAGAAAACAAATCTAAAGTTTGATTGGAATCAACTTTGATACCAATGATATGGAAATATTATTGACTAATATTTATTTATGATAGGAGGCCTTAAATAGACTTTACAAATATAAAATAGAATAAGAATTCATGGTTTTAGGAGTTACAAAAAGTCAAAAAAAAATAAAAGCAAACATAACAACTAATTACAACAAACAAAATATCAAGTTGGTAGAAGCACACATTATTCCTCGTCATCTGGTGTCATTCAAGTGCATTTATCCAACCAGAGACTTGAATACAATTTTTAAAGCTTTGCTTTTTCTAGCATACCTGCTCAAAATGGTTTCTCAAACTGCAAAATCCACAAGGATGAAGATCTCAACATCTTTCTTGTGTATGACCTCACTTGCCAAAATGGTTATAAATTCTTGTTTTGGAACTTGTTGGTCTACACTCACATTGTTTGTGGTTTATATAATGTATTAGTAGCTTCACCTTGATAGAAGTACTTTGCACACTAGGTTTTCCACCATATCCAAGACCTATATATTTTTTGCTTATGACTGGTTCCATGGTTTATATAATCCCTTGTCCATGCATACCTAATCATTTTCCTTCATATCATATTCTCTTCAAAAAATTTGAGTGAATTTTCTTGGTATACCTTTTAAAGCACCCACATTCATCATTACATCTATCATTACCTTTATCATTATCATCAACAATTATTGCATCATCATCATCATCATTAAGAGTTCTATATGCATCATCAACAACACAAATATAATTAGTATTAGCAATTGGACAACTTGTCCCACAAGAAAGTATAAAACTATTGAAGAAAATTATTGGTGATACATGTTGTATCTAATACAACTATCATTTTATTCTAAAGAAAACATGATGGTATTGATTTTATGATCTCGTCTTGATGAGCAATAATCTTCTTAAGCAATCAAAATTTATATCTTTACTACTTGTTCTCTTCTTGTAGTCTATCAATCTCTTCTAGTAACTCTAGAAGATATGCTTCTAGAGTGTGCATCTTCTCACCCCCTTTTTCCCTTGACATGCTTGTTGTTGATAACATTCACTAAAAGTGTATTGAATTTGCAAAATGAGAGATGTAGTGTACCATAGATCATGCACCTCAATAGACTCAATCATGAAACAAACATAACCTAACCAAAAACTAATAATAAGCCAAAACGTACATCACTATTATAATCAAAATATCCTTATTACCTTAAAAACAAATACTTACATAAGGGATTTGTATATTAGATGATAAACTTACAAGATCTTGAATTTTTATAGACAATCAATAGGTCTTCTAACCTTCACAAAACCAAATTTAGGAACTAAGTAAATTTTGTAAAATTAAAATAACTAACCTTAACCTAACAAAAATGATCATGTAACCACTCATTGAAAACCTTAATGAGTATATTTTCATATAAAACATATGAAGTATAGATCATAGAATAATAGACAACCAAAGTAATGCGAAGACATAAAAACCTTCCAAAAGTATGATTAATCCTAATTTTTGACAACAAACATACATACACACACATATTATATATATATATATATATATATATATATATATATATATATATATATATATATATATATATATATATATATATATATATATATATATATATAGTCCCTACAGGGACACCACAATGGCAAAAGGCATTGGGCTTTCCTAACGGAGACCCAAGTTCAATTCACGGGAAGGGTGGCCCCGATATGCCCCCAACTTTTCAACCTATTAAAATATATATATATAATATCAATGAACAATTCACCGTACCCAAAAAATTTGAATTAATATTGTGTTTTGTGCACTAACAAAGTTTGAACTAACAACCTTATGTATGCAAGCAAGAGGTCTTCTATCATTGCACAGGCATTGATGGATGAGATATATGTCATTGGAAGAATATTTCAACGCTATTGACTTCTCATAATATATATATATATATATATATATATATATATATATATATATATTATTTATTTATTTATTTAAATAGGAACTAGTAAAATTCAAAATCATAACCTCGTATTATAAGTTGTGGGATGTCATCATTATGCCAAGCATGCAACAAGAGAGATGTGTTGAACATGTTATGGTTTAATCTGGATAAGTATCTAGCACTAATTTTAAGATCATAATTACTATGAGATATATTTGAACATTAAGATAGATAACATGGTTATGGGATGCTTTCTTGATGTGCAATCATAATCTGAATACCTTGTGGGTAAACAAAAAAATCTCCAAGTTTACATTGAGAGAATGCATTTAACTATAGATATTACATCAAAGCTATATCCTGGTCCACCGCTAAGTGCCTTATAGGAATACAATATATTCTTATTTCATCCAAAACAACAAAACATTCTAGAAATCACCTAAAGCACATGATAAATTATGATGGAACATCTTTTGGATAAATTTTGTATGCATTGTACCACCATAAATCCAAAGTGCCTTTGCTATAGTGTATATATCTTCAAACAAAAACTAACACCATGCCAATGCTAGATATCATCAAAATCTATGTATGATCTAAGCCAAAACTTTATCTTCAATATTTGATGCTTCTAAAGCTCATATATAGCAAACATAATTTCCTCTTAATTTAATTTATTTTATAATAATCCTATTTTCAAAAATAAAATCTCTAGCTCCCTTCCAAATATCCTAGCACAAATTCATGTGAAATAAACCTTTAGTATCATGGCTATAGAGTGGTTCCACTACTAGCACTTTTGATGGGTCCCTCTGGCCTTGTTCCAACCAAGGATATAACCCTAGATTAAGGTTGGGAAAATCTAGCCCCCACTTCAAACTATCTTCATGCTAATATGCATAAATGAGGGTTTTAATCTACAATGGATCCACGAATCTAGGAACTCAACACATTTTTTAAGTTAAAACAATAAAAATTGAAGATACATCAGACTTAGGTTTGTGCAAGTGGCCATTATTCACATGTATATTTAGTAGTAAGCAATGCAAACCCTAGTTTACTAGCAGGCTAAACAAAGATAAATACAAAGACTTTGTTCCTCTATATTAATATCTAACATTAATTCCTCTAGGTTTTATTTAACAAGATTGTTTCTTTAGCGGTAATAGAAATCATATTTGATTTGGTCATGACTCCTCTCCAAATTCAACTCCAACTTCAAAATCTTTTATCATTATTGGATCAAACCAAATCCTTCACTTCACATGCTCCTCCATGATATCTGTATGATTTATTTATCCTTTAGGAAGGTACTTTGAATAACACTTTCTTCAATGCACATAAAACACCAAAGAAGGAGACAATTTATCTATTATAACACTATAGTTATTGAGTTGTTGATTCCTCCAATATAGTTTATTTTTCATAAATCTTGCATCCTCACTTAAAAAATATGGCAACAATATAAAAGAAGGATATCATAAATGACTCCTTGTAAATAAACAATAAATAATGCTATCTATTAAAGCATGTAAGAACAAACACAATCATAATTTAACATAATGCACAAACTCTTTTACCTACCCATGTCCATTCACATACTAGCTCTGATACCATATATATTTTTATAATTTTTCATATAAGTTGCACATTTGTATTGCATATTACTAATATATATTGAAGAGCAAAAGACCTCGATAAACTAAATATAGAAAAATAGTAGATACATAATTAAAGGAAAAAAGAAGATAATAGATACACACATAACACAATATTTCACCTAGGAAATCCTTACGAGAAAAAACCCAACATAGTAATATCCCCTTATTGTATAAACTTAACCATTTCCAATACAATAATTTTCATCTCTTATCTCTCTTCAAACCATGATGCAAGTGCAATTAAATAACAACACAAGAACAAATTTTACAATACCATAGGTGAAAAACCATGGGTTCAAATATTTAACCCTAAATAGCCCATATGGGTCTAAAAATAGCTTAAGAAACCCTAAAAATTCCATCGAGGGATGCCACCCTTGAACCTCGATGAGGATACATGGAGAGTGTCCAATACCTTTTAGAGTTAACCCCACTAAAAACATGGAAAATATTCAACATATTTCCAACATTCTCCCACTTGTTGAATACTTTCCATAGGGGTCGAAAACTACCATTGTCAACTGTCAAGGGCAACCATGCCCATAGATCTCCTACACCAAGAAAATTTATAAGTAGGTACAACCTTTATTAATGAATCAATAACATTATTCTCTATATCAACTTTCTCTAGCATCACCTGATTTCCTTCAACCATCTCTCTCACAAAATAGTACTTGATATCAATATGTTTTGACCAATCATGAAAACTAGTATTGTTGGCTAAAAATATTACACTCTCACTATCACTATCAATTCTCACAGCCTTCTGCTTAAGATAATATGTTGAACACAACCTTTGTAGCCACATTGCTTCTTTATAAGCATAAGTTGTTGCAATGTACTCTACCTCTGTTGTGGATAAATGAATCACTATTTGCTTTTTACTCATCTAACTTAGTGCCCCACCAAATTGTCTAAACACATAAGCACTCATGGATCTTCTCTTGTCCAGATCTCCAGCCCAATCAACATCCATAAAACCTTGTAGATTTATAATATTACTATCTCTAGATTTTCCTTGGTAATAGATAACATAATCTGAAGTTCCTGCAAGTATTTGAATATCCTCTTCATAATATTCCAATGTTCCTTTCCTAGACTTAATATATATATGCTAACTACTCTCACTACATGTACAATGTCAAGTCTAGTACATATCATTGCATACATTAGACTACAAACAATGCTAGCATAAGGACCATGATGCATTTCTTCAATTTCATCATCTATTTTAGGACATTGTTAAGCAAATAACTTTTGACCAATAGGATATGGAGTACATATTGGTTTACAATCATGCATCCTAAACCTCTGTAGTTTCAAATCAACATATTCCTTTGATTTTATCACGACTTTCTATTTGCATGATCCCTTATTATTTCCATATCCAAAATAAATTTTGCAGCACCCAAATCGTTCATGTCAAATTCAAAAGATAACTAAATTTTTCATAACTTTATCATCTCCTTATTATTACCAATTAACAATATGTCATCCACATACAAAACAATGATAATAAAAATTTCACCTTCTTATTTAAGATACACACACATATCTGCACATTTTCTAAGCCCAAGTGTCAAAACAAACGTATTAAATTTTTGGTTCCACATTCTTAGAGATTGCTTCAAGCCATAAAGAGACTTTTTCAACTTGCATACCAAGTCGTCCTTACCTTTTACCCTAAATCATTCTGGCTATGACATATATGTCTTCATCAATTTCACCATGTAGAAATTATGTCTTTACATCCATATGTTCTATTTCAAGATCAAATCAACAAAAATAGCCAACAAAAATCTAATTGAAGTTAGTTTAGCCATAGGAGAAAAAATCTCATAAAAATCAATTCCCTTAACTTGAGAAAATCCTTTTGCTAGTAGGTGATCCTTGTACTTCTCCAACTTTCCTTCGACATTGTACTTCTTGAATACCCATTTACAACCAACAAATTTTCTTCCAAGGGGTAATTTCACTAAGTCCCATGTCTTATTTTTATCCAGGGACTCCATTTCTTCTTCCATAGCCCTTTTCCAAGACTTATTCTCACTTGACTAAAGTGCCTCCTTTACAGTCTTGGGTTCTTCATCCGTAACTAATATATTAAATGCAAAACAAATATTGGAAGGGCTATACCATTCTGGGAGTCTTCTGACTTGATTTGATCTCCTCAAACTTGGAGTTCCAGGTTCTGCATCTTCAGCTTCCTCCTCACCTTCTTCCACTGAATTTTCCTCTTCAAACTCTCTCTATAGTTCATCTTATTTTGTAGCACCAAGTTCTACCATAGGTTCTTCCTCCTATTCCAATTTTACTTGAACTATTTTAGGTTCTTTGCTTGGTTGTATTTCCTATTTAGGAATCCCTTTTGTTTCTCTAAATATCACGTTACAACTGTAAAAAAATTTCTATGTTTTTGGGTTCCACAACTTATATCCTTTAACACCAATACTATAACCCATAAATATGCATTTTTTATATTTATAGTCTAGCTTAGTCATTTTCTCTTTTGGGATATACATATAAGCATCACAACCAAAAACCCTTATATGATTGAGAGAGGGTTTCTTACCAGTCAACACTTCTTGTGGAGTCTTGTCCACCAAAGTTGAGGTAGAATATTTATTGATGAGGTAACAAGAAATTAACACAACTTCTACCCATAATTTGCTAACCCTGTACCACTTGACATACTTCTGGTCTTATCCATCAATGTTTTATTTATTTGTTCTACATACAGAGTTATTTTCTACCTTCTATTCCATATTCCTTGCAAAACGACTCAAATTCATTAGAGCAATACTCACCACCATTGTCACTTTTCAAAACCTTTATCTTTTTCTCTATTTGATTTTCTACAAGAGCCTTAAACTCTTTAAAATTATTGAAAACATCATATTTGTTTTGTAAAATATATACCTAGGTATTTCTTGAAAAATCATCTATAAATATAACAAAATAGATATATTTACCTAATGATGGTACTTTTGCAAGTCCAAACACATCACTGTGAACTAGATACAAAATTCCTTCAGATCTTGTAGCACTACTAGGAAAATTGATTCGGGTTTGCTTTCCAAAATCACAATGCTCACAATATTAAATACTTAATGGGAAATCAGAAATTCCTTTAGTCATAACTTTCATTTTTAATGTTTGAAGGCCTTTCTCACCAAAATTCTCCATGCGTTGATACCACAACATTGTCTTCACTACAGGAATACTCAAAGCCACTTCTATCGTATTATTCTCCTCTACAACTGAAGAGTTATTGCAATCAATACTTATAGTGCTAGCCTCAAGTCTAAACAAAGTTCTTGTACAAACTTCCCTTGCAAACACTAAGACTCCACAAACCATATTTCAACTATCATTATTAAATACCACAGTAACACCCATGTCATTCATCTTACTCACAGATATCATATTCCTTGCCAAACATGGAATATGCAAGACATCAAGAAGGGCTTTAATTCCTCCATATTTTAACTTCAACTTGAATATTTCTTGACCTATTATTTTAGATGTTGAATTATCTCCCAAGAAGACTTCACCTTCATTTATCTTTTCATATTCACAAAACCCCTTTATATGAGGAGTCATATAAAAGGAATCACCTGAGTCAATCATCCATGAGTCATGGCATTCACTTGAGTATACTACAACTAAGAATAAGTCCCCTGAATATTCATTTATGGTCTTCGTTTCTATAGAAGTTCCTTCATTAGATGATTGGCTATTATCAACCTTTTTAGATCTGCAATCTCTTTTATAATGTCCTATTTTACCACACTTCTAGTATTTTCTCTTTTTGGAGTAACAAATTTACCCCTAGATCTTGATTTCCTTTCTCCTAATTTCTTTTTGCTTATTTCTTGAGAATGACCTCTCACAACCAAGGTATCCTTTTTATGATAATCCTCAAAATATTTTCATCTCATTTTCTTAGATAACAATGTTCCTGTTAGAGTATATCTTAAGTTGTTACTAGGTATATTTAGGATATTTATTTTCTAGATATTATCTTATTACTTTTTTAGGAGTTATCTCTCTTGCATGAGGTTGGTAAACTCCTAGTTTTTCGTGTGGCTAAGATCTATTTAATTTGTTATAATCCGATGGCTCATATTGTACACCTTTACTATTTAATGCAAGGTCCCTCTCATGGAATAATAAGTTATTGAGCTTCTATACAATTTCTTGTGGTGCTTTGCATATCTATTTTCTTGGGCTTGAATATTGCTTTTCAATATTCTCTACATGGTACCAGATTCGAATAGATTTTTTTGCAAGCATTCAAGAAATTTTTGCAATTTTTATTTTGCAGGTTTGAAGACATTTGAAGGAACATTGTGAAAGTGTGGATCTCGCCTTTTAGAGTTTGGCCATTGTATGCTCTCACCTTGTCTCTTTTATTGGGGATATTGGTGATCAAAAAGTGGTTTCAAACCTTGTTGCAGATCCCTCTTTTCAGATTCAAGCCATCGCTTTTTCACTACAAACTTGCAACCCCACAATTTTCTGAAGAAGCAACTTCTGGAGGATGTTTCTCCCTCTTATGAAATCAATTTTCGATCAATTGTTTTTTTATCTTGATTGATTTTTTGAGGGCTTCACATTGGTGTAGTCAGATATAAATTTTGGTGGATGGTATTTTTAGAAAATTGTAGTTTTTTAACTAAAAACCCGCGACCACGTAGTTTTCTAGAGAAGCAACTTCTGAAGGTCATTTCTCCTTTCGAAATTAGTTTTTAGTCAATTTATTATTGATATTGAATGATTTTTTGAGGGCTTCACATTGGTGTAGTCAGATCTACACTTTGGTGGATGGTATTTTTAGAAAACCATAGTTTTTTAACTGCAAACCCGTGGCTCTACATTTTTCTGGAGAAGTAATTTCTGGAGGTCATTTCTCCCTCATTCGAAATCCATTTTGGGTCAAATTATTTTCTATCTTGACTGTTTTTCGAGCGCTTCACACTGGTCCATTCAAAATTTAGATATGGTGGAAATATTTTTTTAGGAAATTAATTTTTTCTATCGTGTATTTAAATAAAAAATCTACTTTTTTAGTGGGAGGGCTTTATATTCTCATTGTAAGCCTGAATTATAAAGGTATTTTTTGGGAGGTTTTGTTGATCCTATGAACTACATTTATAAAGTCCCTTTTACCCTTGTTTGGTTGTTTGTCCACATAGTTTGGACCTTGTTATCAACCCATTGTGTTCGTATAGGTGGAAACCACATATTTGTGCTTGTGGAGTCATTTTGGACTACCCTTGCAATTGTGGTGCTTCTTACTCCATACTATCTTCTCACTCTCCTTTTGTGAGAAACTTTGGTTTAAGGGGGGGTTTTCTTTGGTGATTTTTTCATAGTTCGACAACTACATTGGTGTCTTTGCAAGTTACCATGTTGGATATTTCGTTCAATCTTTTAGCACTTTTCGTCACTCCATGCACTGATCGTGATTCATATCCTGCTTGGCGAGATTGTCTTGTTGAGCACTTGTGCTTAATTGAGCTTTTTTCATATATTCTTGGTCTTATTTCTAAGCCTCACCCTCACACACCTCAGTGGTATTTTTGGCAAGCTAGATTAAATCATGTGTGCACTATTATCAGATACACCACATATATTATTTTTGATGATATTTTACCACCTATAAACTGGGATTCACAGGTATCTCCCCATACATATTTTTCCATACTTTGTGCATATTTTGAGAATATATTATCTTGTGATGAAGAATACTTGATGCATAAATATGCTTTGAATGAGGTCAATATTTCTATGCCAGTCAAAGATATTTTGCAGGATGCTGATATAGCTTCAGAGACTTTGGAGTTCCTACATTCTTTTGTGGATTGTCCTAATTTATCCACACTTGAAGAGGACATTTTGGATGGAGTTTCTTATTTTTTTATTGAGTCACACATTTTGGATGTTGTTGATATTTATGAGGAGCTTACATCCTTGTTTGATTTCCCTCCATATGTTTCTCATGCAAAGCATTTTGAGGACTTTATTGTAGTGTGCCTTCCTTGTTTTTACAAGCCATCTTGTCCTCCTACTCTTGTTGCCTTGGAGCCTTCTTTTGCTTCCTTTGTCTTGCATCAGGAGTCTTGTGAGACTCTCTCATAGGTATATTTGGTTGGACTCTCTTTAGGAGATCTCGAAGACCATTTTATGACTTCTTTGCCTTCTTCTCTTGCTTCTTCCATTGCTATTTTTCTTATGCAACAAAACATTGAGTCTTTAGACTCTACACTCACTGGTTTGTTGATGAATTCTTTACTTTGACATGGTTCACAACCTTGTTCATCATCACAAGCACCATATTTAATGTTGTTACCTTTTCATACCTTCTTGGAGTGGGAAGATTTTTGATGTATACCTCCTGGCTTCTTTATTCCTCATGGGAGACATTTAGTTCGACGATGAGACATCTATACATTTTGGGGCCATCACATAGATTCTTCGCAGGACCTTCTTGATGGAAGTTTTCCTAGGGGGTTTTGAAGAGGACATCTTCCTCACCATCCTCCTTCCACATCTTTCTTCTTCTTCTTTCTCTTCTGGTAGATGATTTTTTCCCACGTGGTTTTTCATCATCTCTTTAGCAAATTTTTTATGGATATATTTTACATGAGTACCTTATCAGACCTTGTTTTCAAGACTCACATATGTGGATATACCCCTTGTTTAGTTTTTTTGTTATTTTCACTACCTCCTAGTACCACTTAAGGGGGGGTGTTATAGTATATCTTAAGTTGTTACTAGGTATATTTAGGATATTTATTTTCTAGATATTATCTTATTACTTTTTAAGAGTTATCTCTCTTACATGAGGTTGGTAAACTCCTAGTTTTTTGTGTGGCTAAGATATATTTAGTTTGTTATGATTTGATGGCTCATATTGTACACCTTTGCTATTTAATGCAAGGTCCCTCTCATGGAATAATAAGTTCTTGAGCTTCTCTCCAATTTCTTATGGTGCTTTGCATATCTATTTTCTTGGGCTTGAATATTGCTTTTCAATATTCTCTACAGTTCCTACTATATCATCTACTTTCAATGTATAAGTAGTGTTAGTGATAGCCATAACTAGGTTATCCCTAGATTCAAGTAATGAACAAAGTAAAGTAAGTTCCTCCATTTTTAATTCAAGAGTTTAATTGACTTACCACGGTGTTAAAAGAATTCAGATGTTCAACCACAGAGTCATCATCATTCATCCAAAGTGAATAAAATAAACTTTATCTTATTCAAAGTTTTCAACTTATCCCATAATGACTTTGTTGTGGTCTGTGTCAATATATTCAACAATACCAAATTAGATAAGCACAATCTGATAGAACTCCTTACCTTCCTATCGATCTTCAACCAATCCTCATCTGTCATTGATGTTGGTTTTATTCCTGATATCGTAATCCACTAATATTTATCAACCAACATATCCTCCATATTGAGTTTCCATAACTCAAAATTATGTCCATTAAATTTTCAAACTCTACCCATGTGCTTCCCATAATTTTTCTTTGCCCAAATTCTTTTATGTATGGATCTAAGTCAAGAATTAATTTATCACAGGTTTAAAATCCTTACTCCTCGAACAAAAATAAAAAACCTAGCTTTGATACCAACTGAAGAGCAAAAGGCCTCGATAAACTAAATCTAGAAAAACAGGAAATATAGAATCAAAGGAAAAATAAGAAGATAACAAATACATACATAACACAATATTTCACCTGGGAAACCCTTATGGGAAACAACCTAGCACAGTAATATCTCCTTATTGTATAAACTCAACCGTCTCCAATACAATAATGTTCATCTTTCATCTCTCTTCAAACCTTGATGCAAGTCAATTAAATAACAACACAAGAACAAATTTTATGATACCATGGGCAAAAAACCATAGGTTCAAATATTTAATCCTAAACAACCCATACGGATCTAAAAATATCTTTAGAAACCTTAAAACTTCCATCGAAGGTTGTTACCCCTAAATCCTTGCTTGGGGCCCAACCTGGCCTCGAACCTTGATGAGGATACATGGAGAGTATCCAATACCTTTTAGATTTAACCCCACTAGAATAACATGGAAAATATTAAACATATTTCATATAATGAGGTTACATAATAAATTTAGGATCTTTGGTAAGTTCAAATTCCAAAGGATCTTATTAAATTCAACAATCATGCTAAATAGTTTAGACTATTTTAATGATCATTATCCTAATAGTTTGTCATAAGGTACAATGGCCATACAACATGAGAGAACCCTTATAGGAAGAACATGATATAACTTCAACATATAAGAAGATATGAAGCTTTATTATGATATTTTATACATTTCAACCTTGGATCATCTTATTTTTTAATCCAATTGACTACCATTTCATCCATAATGAACCCCGTATACTTAACCCTCACATAAAATAAACATATATATAAATTGATATGTAATATATGCTATTAAAAGGTGTCTAGGATATTAGAACATTATTTGAATGTTCCTCCCATTTGATTTTGAATATGGCTATGTCATTTTTGTGCATGACTAAAAAATTATGAAAGACCATAAAACATCTTTTGTCACCCTCATAGATGTTATATGTTTCATTTCAAATAGTCTTAAGAGGTCAAATATTTATTCTTCAGTATAATATTATTTGAATATCTATAGTTGATATAAATTCGTTATGTATCATCTTTATTAAAAAGTATTTGGTTGTCTAAAGTGAATGAAATAGATGTATATGTTTCTTTAATATTAAATTAGATGCTTGATCTCATTCTTATCTAGGATAGAATATCAAACATTGGATCTTTTAGCAATTATCTTGAGATTATATCAACCAAGAGCCTATTTAGAATACAAAGGAACACATAGGAAATTTAAATATATCCTTATATCTTTGTAGTCTTTGACCCATGTATCCCTATTATATTATTTAAAAACCACTAATGCTATAGGTAGTTGTCATAATCTCAATGGGGTCTTATCATTAGAAGAATAAAGTTACCACTTTGGTTGATCATATTTTACATTGAGTTGTGCTAATCAATGAATTTGTGGTAGTTAGAGCAATCATTGGTATCCTATAATATCATACCTTTAAAGCAATGATGCCACATTAAGATCTTGATTTAGAGAAACTATGGTTCTCAAACATATAATGTTGCTCGAGAAGAATATCACACACATCTAATGGAACACTTCATGTAAGAACTTAATTTGTAAAAGGATATTTGGAGAAATAGAGATGACATTATAAGGTATCATGCATAACTTTTTTTTATGCAACTAGCTAACATTATATTTTTACCAATTAGGAATTATTGGCAGATTAATTCTTTTATAGACATATACCAAGATTAATTTCTTATAGCTTTCACAATCTATAATAAAGTATAGATATTTTCATTTATCTGTATTTATAAGTGCAACAAGCACTTCTCTAGATCTATTAATTAATCATGTGTTTTCAAAATGTTGTCTTTAAGGTTTGTTTCCATGATATGATTTGTTTTATCTACCATTGTTGTTGTTGGTGTCATTGTTAATTCTTATATCACAACCAACATTTGATATAAGGTTCATCTTCCAATAAATCCTAAATGAATTGACACCATATTCCAACCTGTTAAACCAAGTTAATGTCAAAGGGAGGTCTTATTGGTAATTCAAAATTATAATTAGTGGGATGCAACTTTAGGACAACAATTTTATTTTCCATTTTTGTGGACTTTGCGAGTAGTTTTTAAAATAAAGGTTCCTGGATAGTCATGAATTACACATGTCAAATAATAATGGAGCATGTATTAAGTTTTGTTTGTTAAAAAGTATAACAAATTCAACTAGAGTTGCTTAATTATGCCATTAACAACTTATTTATGAGAAAAATTTCAACCTACCATTGGGATTACTAGTTTTTCTTTGAAAGCAACGACCTTTGTTGCATCAAATATTAGAGTCAAGCATAGGAACTTCATCTCAATTTAATGTTTGGTGAACCATATTTTTAATAAATGAGTTAGTTTGCTTTGACTAAATAAAGTGATATCGTTCAACTTCAAGTTTCTTAATTGAGTATCCACTTTTTAATGTATTATTGTTTAAATGGTGAAATTCCAATTCATCTTTATAATTTATACCTACTTGTAACATCTAATGTGTTTAAAAAATATGGGTTATATGATTGAAGAATATTCCACATTGAAGACCATATGAAGTCATAAGTAGAAATAAATTTTAATGTCAAAGAACTTCTCTCCCAACTACTTAATGATGGTGTAGGGTTGATAACAAAGTGATCTAGTATTTGTATTAAGTCCCTTCAATATCTAATTTTAAATACGTAATTATGCCAAGTGATATTGTTTTTGTATTAATATGATACTCAATGTTTGTCACACTCGTTATTGTTACACATTAGTGCATTGTACTGCATTAAAGACTTGATGTTGAATATTCTTAATGAACCTACTTTCTTTGTCATTTTTATTTTAGTAGTGGGTAGAATCCTTTAAGAATGTTATGGAGAAAGCTATGTCAATTGAATCCCAAAAGTAAAACTTGTGGTACATACCTAGGATGAGTTATAGTTAATGAATTTATAAACAACATCATTGTATCTAAGTGAAGTTATAAAAATCATTGTTGTATCTATGGCATACATGTTGTACATATGGTAAGATATCATCCCATGTATATGAGTGATTTGAGTTATAATTTTTTTTTTTGGTAAAATTAAGGGAAGAGGGTTTTTAAAGGGCCCCAAAACCTTTTACAACCGAAAGAAGACAACAAACCAAAATAGTGCACTTCAACACTTAAACAAAAGAGTACAAAAACTATACTACAACACTAACCAAAACAAAACAGTAACTACACAAACTGATACCATAAACCATAGGATCCAAAGGGTTGGGAGATCCGAGAAGACCTGTGAGAGAGCCGAGATAGTTCTACAACACAACATATAACTCTAAAATAATCTGACCAAACATTTGAGCCTCATCCCAATGGTACCCAGCAGATAACCACTTCCCAAGGTAGGAAGACAAACCAAGGCAGAAACATATTCTTGATTTTCGCTCCACATTTTTGAAATAATTCCCGCTCCTCATTTTCAAAATAATTCCCACTTCTCATATTCAAAATAATTCCCGCTCCTTTTTTTGAAATTAATTGGGTATTTAAAAATACCTTCATTAATGAATTTAATGGGTATTAAAAATACCTTCATTAATGACCAATAATTAATAAATTGATTAGGTATTTTTTTTTTTGAAAAATAATTTGAAAAAACTTGTATTAAAACAAAGATCATTTACAAGTTGGGATGAGACTTTTCCCAGCCTTAGTCAAAGAGAACACATGTTTACAATAGTAAAAGAAGATTTGCATTGGAGCCAAATCTCTTAAACCATATTTCTACAATGACTGTTCACTTGTTTACAACTATAAAAGAAGATCTACATTGAAACATAAATCTCCTAAACATTATTTTTGGAATGGTTATCCTGTTAAGAAAACCGAACTACGGAGGTATTGTATTACGCATATTAAATAGAGGTTACAATGCCGGGAATAGCACCGGCGTAAACAGAACTGTTACAGGAGTTGTAACAGCAAACCTAAATAATGAAATATAGACAAAATATATTAAAGTACGCTAACATCCCCCTTTATTACATTATTTGGGTAATGTAATAACTAATAGCTATACTAACATCCCCCCTGATTACATCATTTTGCAATACAAAGAGAGTTGTGAAACAATTCAAATTTGACACGTGCAAGTGCCTTAGTGAAAATGTCTGCAACTTGAGCATCGGTGGGAATGTGTTGAAGCTGAATTCGATGCTTTGGAACTTCATCTCGAATGAAATGACATTGTGTGTCAATGTGCTTTGTTCTTTCATGATGGACTGGATTCTTGACGAGGTTCGTAACACCCTGATTGTCGCAAAACAAGTGTATTGGAGATTTTGATGGATGGCCCATACTTGTCAGAATGCGACGCAACCATATCACTTCGCACACAACTTCACGTGCGATGCGATACTCTGCCTCTGTTGATGAAATAGCAACCACCTGTTGCTTCTTGCTATGCCAAGAGACAGGACCGGATCCCAGATGAAAAATGTATCCAGAAGTTGACTTGCGATCATCAAATGATCCGGCATAGTCGGAGTCCGTGTATCCTTGCAAGAAGAATTTGTTGTTCCTCTTGTATTCTAGGCCATATTCCATAGTACCACGGACATAGTGAAGAACACGTTTTGTTGCTTTCCAATGAGTGGTCTTAGGCTCCCGCATGAACCTCGAAAGATAGTTGACAAGCAAATACGAGATCCGGCCTAGTATTGGTCGGATATATGAGACTCCCAATCAATCGTCGATAGAGAGTACCATCTACCCGAGGTGAATCATCATATCACGATAACCGAAGTCCATTCTCCATCGGAGTTGCCATTGGCTTGCAATCGAGTCATGCGATATTTTTCCAAGCAATGTCTTGGCATATTTTTTTCGAGACACTTTGATGGAGTGCTCCTTCCGGCTGAATTCCAGACCAAGACAATAATGGAGAAGTCCGAGATCCGTCATCTCAAAAGATTTACACAAGTTTCTTTTGACAAGTAGAGATCATAGTTTCTGAACTCCCTGTAATGAGTGCAGATCATCAACATAGAGTACAAGCAACACTATCTCAGAACCCTGTTTCTTGAAATAGAGGTTTGCATCTGACGAACATCTCTTAAATCCATGCTGCATAAGGTGATTGTCCATTTTTATATACCAAGCTCGAGGAGCTTGTTTCAGACCATATAAGGATTTGACCAATTTGCAAACCTTCTGCTCTTGGCCTTCCACTTCAAATCCTTCTGGTCGAGTCATGTAGACTTCTTCTTGGAGATCACCATTTAGAAAGGCACTTTTGACATCCATCTGGTGAACTTTCCACCCATATTGTGCTGCCATAGCACACATAACTCGAATTGTGGTCATCCGAGCAGTAGGTGCAAAAGTTTCCTCGTAGTCAATGCCTTCCTTTTGAGCATAGCCCTTTGCAACAAGATGGGCCTTATGCTTATCAATTGTTCCATCTGCCTTGTACTTGACTTTATATACCCATTTGCAGCCAATGGGTTTCTTTCCATGCGGCAGATCAACAAGCTTCCAAGTTTTATTTTTCATCAAAGACTCATACTCTGTATCCATAGCGGCCTTCCACCGAGGCTCACTAAGAGCATCTTGCACTGATGCAAGTTCAAGATCGTCTATGGTAGACATGAACGCCCTGTCATCATCAATATCCATATCCTCTACTTCTGTACGTGGAGTTACATAAAGTTCCTCAAAATATTGACAAAGATCATCAACCTCACCAGTTTCTTTGGCTTCTTTTTCCTTTTGAGCCATACTGCGTGTACGAGGTCTATCCAAGTTCAAATTGGGAGGAGTGGATAAATTTGCGTCTCTGATTGTATTTGTACACCATTTTGGATTCTTCTTCGGTGGTGTTGAAGAAGATGTAGAAGGACCTCCTGTCTGTGTTGACGAAGGAATCTTCTCTTCCTTAGATTCCACAAGATCTAGGTGTACTTTAGATGTGCTCTGTGATGTGAAAGCTTCATCAAAGACAACATCTCTCGCTGACATGAATTTTCTTGGTCAAAGGATCTATCAAACGATATCCTTTAGAGTGCTCATCATAACCAAGAAAAATACATCTCAGTGTTTTCTCATCTAGCTTCTTCCTTTTCTCTTTTGGTATGTGCATGAAAGCGTGACATCCGAAAATACGTAGATGAGATATGGAGGGTTTTCGACCACTCCATGCTTCCTGTGGAGTCATTCCTTTTAGGGCCTTTGTGGGTGCCCTATTCAACAGATATACTACAGTGGTGACAGCTTTTGCCCAATATTGTTGCCCAAGAGTAGCTCCTATGAGCATACAACGAACCATTTCCATGATAGAACGGTTCCTTCTCTCAGCAACTCCATTTTGCTGAGGAGTATAGGCGATTGTTAACTGTCTCTTGATTCCATGCTTATCTAAGAATGCAAAAAATTCTTTAGAGGTAAACTCCCCCCTCGATCTGAGCGGAGGGTTTTAATAGAAGCTCCTGACTCCTTCTCAACGGATTTCTTGAACTGCTGGAAGAATGCGAAAGCTTCGGATTTCAGTTGGAGAAAGAAAACCCACATCTTTCGTGAGTAGTCATCTACGAATAACTGAAAGTACCTCTTCCCTCCACAACTGTTGGGTGTGAAAGGACCGCACAGATCGGTGTGAATTAACTCCGGAGGTTTTTGTGCTCTTGTTGAGCTCTTCTCAAATGGTACTCTATGTCGCTTTCCTACCAAGCGATCGAGCACACCGGCAATGTGGCGAAAGGGAAGGAAGACCCTTTACCATCTCATACTTACTGAGCTCAAGTAAGTAGCCATAACTAAGATGCCCATATCTCTTGTGCCATAGGGAAGTTGCCTCCTTGGTAGAGACAATCATGGCAACATGTGGAGTAGAGATAGCATCTAGGGCAAATAAGCCGTGCTTATATGAAGTTGTTGCAATCTGCTTACCCTTCCTGGTAATAGTACAACACTTCTTGCCATTCTCAACACGAAAGTTGACAACCATATTTCTATCCAGGATTTGTGTGATCGACAACAAATTGTTAGCCAATCCCGAAACATAGAGGACTTTGTCAATCTGACACTTGCCATCAGGAAGAGTGACCGAAACTGTACCCTCTCCCTGAACCCCGTAGGTTTTATCATCGACAATGGTGACAGGTTTGCCCTCTTTGGCCATGAATGATTCAAACCACGATCTGTCGCCAGTCATATGTTTGCTAGCTCCAGAATCGACATACCAAACATGATCCCTCTGTGTGGAATCTGTGGTAGTCATGAGCACCTTGTGTGCCCATTCAAAATCTGAGTCGATTCTTCAACAACAACATTCACCTCGGGGTTGCTTGTTTTTATTTTGTGGTTTGTTTTGGCCTTTCTGCTTGTTCTTATGCCAACACCTGTTGGTGTCATGGTTGTCTTTCTCACAGATCTTGCACCACCTCTTCTTCTGTTGAGGTTGTTTTCCTTTTCCTTTCATGTCCTGTTGAGAATTTCCTCCTTTCTGAAAGTTGCCTCCTTTTTGCCCATTACCTTTCTTCCTAGAACCCTGCCTGTTGGTGTATAGGGCCGTATTGGAAGAATCATCCTTGTGAAGTTGGCGTGCCTCCTGTTGTTGAAGCAGATTGACCAACTCGATGTAGGTAATTTGTCGTTGAGACACCTGGATGGAGGTGATCAACATATCAAATGAAGAAGGTAAAGCTCTCATCACAATTGAAACGAGAAGCTTTTCGTCCACAGAATCTCCCAAAGAATTCAATTTCTCTTTCAATTCAGACACTCTGCACAGAAAGAGTTCAACTGTTTCACCCTGTCTCAAACTCAGATTATGAAGTTGTTGTTGAAGATGAAGAATGGTGGAATCATTCTTTCCCTCATAGATGGTTTTAAGGGCATCCCATGCCTCTTTACCACTTGCTTTGTCAACTATATGAGGTTGCACTTCATCTGAAACAACAAACAAAATGAGCACCTTTGCTCGACTGTCTTTCTTGTCAAAAGCTATCTGATCAGCAGTAGGAGCTGTGGATCCTGATGCTGGTGAAGGCCTAGGTGTTACTCCAGTAACAATATCCCATAAATCTTCCATTTGGAGAATTGCCTTCATCTTATGTTTCCATGGTGTATAATTTGGACCTTTCAATAACTGATGAGGATCAGTCATCAACTTTGCAACATCGGCCATAGTGAAGGTTCCTTATAACACCAATTGGTCCCCCTTTCGATATACCTTTTGCTAGGCCATTATACCGTACAAAATACCCGCCCTTACGTGAGGGAAACTATAGGTATTTAGAAAGATCAACAAAAATCACCCGCCCTTACGTGAGGGAGACTATAGGTGAGTTTTAGAGATCATACGATACGTGGAACATAAGCGAGACTGAAAGGGAATCGCCTTGTTGATGGCACCTACCATAGAAGATTCTTCTCATGCGTGGGGCGTAACTTCCCCTAAACACTATGAAGAATACTTCGTCAGGATTTACGCCTAAACACAAGAGCGATTAAGGGTAGTGGATGGAGTAAAAAAATGCAAAAATGGCAAACTTATCTCTCCCCGACGATTTATAGAGAACAAGCTCAGACGTCGTTGTAGCAGCTATATTAGGCGGCGGATACAGTAGCGCAATCACGACATCTTTACCTGTAAGTGCTGGCCAGAGGTATCACAAATACCGAACGCTGCAGTGCAATAAATTGCACGGATGGGTTTTAATTATTTCGGGGACTTAGGGAGTGTATTTGATTTTTTTTTAACTTTTAATGAAGTAGTGCAAAAATGAAATATGCAACATACAACATAAAAAGTGCCCACAAGAATTAACCCTCCAGGTGTCGGACACAGCCGAAAATGCACCTTTACAATAATGCCAAAAATTTGCTTTTTTTCATAAAATTACTCACATTCCCCCTTTGATTTTTTGAAAAAAATATCCCCCCTAAAAAGAATTCTTTTTAACAAAGCATTTTAATAATTATTATGTATTTAAAGTTAAAATAAATAATTTTAATTTATATAGTTTTAAAAACTTATGAAAAAATAAATTAAAATTAAATTTTAATTTATAAAGTTTTAAAACTATAAAAAATAAATTAAAATTAAAAATTTTAACTAAAAAATAATAATTAAAAAAAAACTTTGAAAAAAAAAATTATACCTTCGAACCCTCGACCTCCAGGCTCCCAGAGCCTTACCGCACGGCTCACGACCACGTGAGCCAGCGGGCTGATCCGAAAGGATCAAGGGGCCCCCTCGTATTTGAGGAGGGTCCTCAGCCTGCTGTCCGAGCGCAGCGGACTCCTCTGCAAATCGCGGCCTCGCTGCTGCTTCGTCGCGGCTACCGTCGCGCGCCGGGTTTTTTTTTTTTTTTTTTTTAATAAAAAATTCCCGTGGGGGGGGGCGCGCGCTCGCGTTCCTCCTGCAGCGCTGCGTCCCGGGACGTGGCAGCGCGCTGCGTCCGCGTCCAACAGGGGGGCGGGACGTCGCAGCGCGCAACGCGCTGCGTCTGCGTCCAATGGGGGGGGACGTCGCAGCGCGCTGCGTCCGCGTCCAACCGGGGAGGGGGGGAGGGGGCAGGATGTCGCAGCGCGCTATGCGCTGCGTCCACGTCCAACGGGGGGGGGGACGTCGCAGCGCGTACAGCACGCTACGTCCTGGCTAGACGCGCGACTGCGCACGTTCCAGTGGCCAGCGGGGGCTGGACGCGCAACTGCGCGTTCCAGCGGCCTGCGCTATCTGCGGGGGGAGCCTCCCCTCCCTTATATCGCGCGTGGATGCAGCTCCCTGCGTCCTGCGTCCCGCGAATTTTTTTTTTTCCAAGTTAATCACGCGATGATTAAAGAAAATCACGTCGCAGAAAAAAACTTAAAAAAATATTCGCACTGTTCAGGAAAAAAATGCGTTCAAAAAAAAAACGCAGCAACTTTCTCCCTGCAAACAGCTTCCGCCTCCAGCCTTCTCTCACTGCAAAAAATTGCCGTAGCAATCTGGCTCTGATGCCATGTTAAGAAAACGAACAACGGAGGTATTGTATTACGCATATTAAATAGAGGTTACAATGCCGAGAATAGCACCGACGTAAACAGAACTGTTACAGGAGTTGTAACAACAAACCTAAATAATGAAATATAGACAAAATATATTAAAGTACGCTAACATATCCAAATTAGCTAAGCACTAGATTTGCTCACCAACCTGCCTAATCATCTCATCCTCAATAGCCATGTCATTGTGCCACTGAACACCTACCTCCTTCTCAGTACCCATCTTAGCCAGGAATTCTGCCACTTTATTTAGATCTCTACTCACATAAACTAGAATCACATCATCTAATTCCCTCCATAATTTCTTAATTTGAGTGACAAGAATCCTCAACCTCCATGTTTTCAAATCAAATTTCCTCATGCAATCTAGAGCTCCAACCATTATTTGAGAATCTGATTCTAGGATTATCCTCCTATGACCTTGTTTTATTGCCCAAATAGAAGCAGATTTGATAGCTAAGGCTTTTGCTTCATTGTTTGTGGCTCTTCCCAAGCCTTGCAGTTCCCAATAGAGCACTATTCCAACATGATTCCGGCAAACCACTCCAATTCCAGCTCTACCCGGATTGCCTTTTGCAGCTCCATCAGTATTAATTTTAATCCAACCTTTTAGGGGTGGTTTCCAACTAGCTCTGTCCTATCCCTCTTGCACTTCAACTTCCTTCTCCATTGCCCCAATAACAACTTGAGTTTCCTCTTTAGCATAGACCGCCATAGTTTCTGTGACTTTGCTCCAAATGACCTGCCAAACTCCATCTAAAGAAGAAAAAGTTTCTCTAAAAATTCTAGCATTTCTCTCCAACCACACTTGCCACCAAATAAAGTTTAATCCAAGCTCCCAACCAATACAAAGAGATTTAGATTTAAATCTACCCCTCTTCCATCTTTCCCAAATATTAATATGATTCAAATCACCATTAACTTGAATTTTATAATATAAAAACCATCTCTCCCAAATCTGGTGCGTGAATGGGCACTCAAACATCAAGTGATCAACTATTTCCTCGCTCTTGTAGCATAAAACACATTGAGATGGACCAATGATTCCCTTGCATCTGAGATTATCAAAAGTAAGAATTCCATTATGCATGAACTGCCAGGCAAAAAAGTTTACTTTCGGCCAACCCTTGGATTGCCAAATATTTCTCCAATCCTCAACCTGATATGTATGAGGAGGAGGCTCTAGAAGGATCTTATCATATCCATCCTTCACTGTGTAGAAACCAAGGCTCCCATAGCCCCAAGATAATTCATCCTCCTTGTCTCTACCTATGAGAAATATTTTTGCCAAGATTTTAGTCATGATGGGTGTCAAATTCGGAGGGATTGAAATTGGCCACTCATCCAACTTCTTAAACTGCTTAAACTTATAATCCCCCAACTGAATAGTGTTGAAATAACTTTCAATTTGGACCCATACCTTAGTTTCTATGGATGTTTTTATTGGTTGCAATTCAATAAATTCAACAATGATAGGTGGGTATTGATCCCATGAATCTGTCCAAAATCATGCCTTCTCCCCTCTCCCCACTTTCCAAAATAATCTATCTTTTACTACCTGAGATCCTAACTTGAGAGCCTGCCACACTAAGGATCCATTACCATCCAAAGGGAAATGACCCACCTCATTTAGGTTTACATTTCCCAAATATTTACTAGTTAAGATTCTACTGAATAGAGAATTTGGTTGGGAAATCCACCTCTTGTAAATCTTTCCAGCCAAAGCTTTATCATTTAACTTTGATCTTCTCAGTCCTAAACCTCCTTTTACCTTGGGATGGCTTACTTTATCCCAACCTACTAAGGCCCATTTCCTCTCTCTTTTTACTCCTTCCCATAAAAATTTTCTAGCCATCTTATCTAACTCTTTCCATATGGTATGTGGGGCAACAAGGATAGAAAATTTATAAATTGGCATGGCTTGAATGACTGACTGTAAAAAGTTAATCTACCCCCATAGCTTAACCATTTGTGAGACCAATGATTAATTTTGTCCTTGATACAATCCAAAATATTCCTCCAAATATCTATTTTTAGTTTTTTTAAATGCAAAGGGACCCCCAAGTATACCACTGGGAGATAAGTCCTTGTGAATCCCAAGATCTCTAAAATTATGTCTTGAAGACTTTGATCAAGATTGAAAAAGACCACTTTTGATTTTTTATCATTAATGACTTGGTTTGTAGCCCTAAGGTAGACATTAAGTGTATCTCTAATCATTCTTGCTTCCCTGAAGCTGGCCACTCCCACCAATCCTGTGTCATCCACAAACTGTAGGTGAGTCAAAACTTCCTCACCCACCTTGATACCTGTTAGCAAACCTTGTTGTCTTCTCCTCAAGATGAGTCTACCCAATCCTTCAGCCAATATGAAAAAAAGATAGGGAGAGCAAGGATCTCCTTGACGAAGGCCTCGAGTAGCTCCAAACGGTTGCGAGGGAAGACCCTTGATTAACACTGAGTATGTCGGAGTAGAAACAAAACTCATGACCCATTCTATCCAATCCTGAGAGAAACCAAAGGCTACCATCATCTTTGACAAGAAGCTCCACTCCACCCTATCATAAGCCTTTGACATATCTAATTTTATAAACATTCCTCTATTACCAAATGTTTGCATTGAATGGATTGCCTCCTGATCTAGAACCACACCATCCAAGATCTACCTACCCTCTACAAAACCCCCTTGCTATGAGGAGATAATGTTATGTAGAAGAGGTTTTAGCCGCTCAACCATTACCTTTGTGATTATTTTATATATGACATTGCATAAGGCAATAGGTCTATAATTTGAAATATGTACCCCCTCCTCCCCTTTTGGAATTAAGGTAATGAAAGTATGATTTAATGCTTTAAGCATTCTTTTACTACCTTTGGACTCCTCTATAACAACCATTATATCCTCCTCTAAGTTATCCCAAAAGGCCTGAAAAAACTCAATTGGAAAGCCATCTGGACCTGGTTTTTTTTCGATGCTCATTCCAAAGACTACATTCTTCAGTTCCTCTCTATCAATGGGTTTAAGTAGGATCCGATTTTCTTCTTCAGAGATAACAGAGGGTATGATAGCAATAACTTCTTTTTGAGCCTTTTCATCTTGCACCATACTTTCCTTAAATAGTTTAGAAAAATAATCCATTGAATGGAAATGCATACCTAGAATTGTATCAAAGGAGTGTCCGTTCTCATCTTGAAGAGCTTCCATGTTGTTCATCTGTCTCCTAGCACAAGTAGTCCGATGGAAAAATTTGGTATTTTTATCACCTTCTAATAACCAAGTGGTTCTTGCTCTCTGTTTCCAGTAGGTCTCCTCTTGGTTGTCAATGTCCTCAACCGCTTTATGCAATGCATCATCCTCTTCTTTGAGATGCTCTGTAATTGTTCCTTCCCTAAAGTGTTTTTGAACCTCATCCCATTTGGCCACCAATGGAGCTCTTTAGACCTGGAAGTATGTCTTGTTAGCTCGCCTCCATTGTTTCAGTTGATCTTTGACATAATGAAGTTGTTTGTGGAATCTAAACATTGCTGTCCCATATGCTGGGCGACCTTCTTCCCACCACTATGGAATTTTCTTTCGAAGTTCCTCTTTTTGTAACCAAAAGTTTTCAAATTTAAATGGTTTGTGATGCTGTACTATCTTGATCCCTCCTTCCAACAAAATGGGAAAGTGATCTGAAACTGGACCCTCCAAAATCTAAAATTTTATATTCCATTTTACAAATGCCTCTTCTGAAACCAAAAAATGGTCTAACTTCACCTTCCTGCTATGTGGCTCCCTCCTCTTATTAGTCCAAGTTTAGTTGGTTCTAGGGCATTTAATATCCACCAAGTGTAATGCCTGGACTTGGGCAATCATAAGTCGATCCCCTGGGTCCAAAATTGGGGTTCCCCCTTCCCGATCTCTAGAGGATAATTTAGCATTAAAATCCCCAACAATAATCCAGTCTAAATCTTCCCTTGAGACTCTCATGTTATGCACAACTTTCCATTGATGCATCTGACCATCTAGGTTTTGAGCCCCATAAAAATTTGTGATTAAAACATGTTCGACTATGACATTATTTCTAAAATGTGATGTGAGAACACCCCTCCAAGCTATATGTTCTATTGCAGTCCATTCAAGAGAGTTCCAAAGAGTAACTATCCCCCCTGAGGCACCTTGGGCAGCCACTTCCATATGACCAGCACCCCTCCAAATTTTGTTAACTGTTTTACACATAAGATCTAACGACATTTTTGTCTCCTAGATAAGCAAAAAAATTGTTTTACATTTTTCTAAGAGTCTTCGAACAACAGATTGATGGGTTCTACTATTTAAACCCCTAACATTCCATGATTGTATAATCATTGGTTACCTTGAGAGCAGTAAAAATCTATTGGCCTCATCGATCCCCCAGTGATCAGTTTGTCTCCTTGAACTGCTATCAATTCCTTATTTGATTTTCTACCCACTCCTTGAGAGTTGCTATATTTTGATCTCTTTTCCACCTGAGTTATCCCTAAAGTTGGCATTTCTTTGTTCTTTTTTGCTATGCCCATGCTGACATCCTTAATTATTGGCTGCTCTTGGTTATGCACTATCAATGCCCCTGCACTCTCTAACTACGGTAACTCATTATACTCAATTACCTGCTCTATGATGGGGGGAGATGAAAGAGGAGCTTGAACATGGATGTTATTATTTTCATTATTCCCATCCACTCCTTCCATGAATTGTTCTTCTTGGTCCATTAGTGTCTTAAATATCTCATACCTATTGGAGGGCTTGAGTTGGGTTTGCTCTTTACCATCTTTTTTCTTTTGCCTTCTCCTTCTTTTGGGCTGTTCAAAACCATCTCCCTGTGCTTCTTTACCCTGAGAAATATTCGTTGGTTCTTTGTTGATTGTTGACTTACCCTCCTTAGGAAGATTTGACATTCCTAGAGGAGCCTCCATTTTTATGTTCATATTATTTGGGCAAGATCGGGCCAAATGCCCATATTTGTGGCAAACTCTGCATCTGAAGGGCAATGCCTCATAATCCAGTTGTTGAATCCAAGATAGTCCTGCAAGTCCAAGTTCCACCTCTGTCGGTACAGGTTGGCTAAGATCCATTTCCACACATAATCTTGCATAAACGACTATGTTTCCTTCTATTGTGTCTTTGGAAACACCCAAATGTTTTCCAAGGGAATTACCGATAATTTACAATACCTGCTCACTCCAAAACTCCAATGGAAGTGCATACAAATGGATCCAAACCGGGATAGCAGTGGGTTCAATTCGAGGATCAAATCCCACTCTCCAGGGTTGAACAAATAATCCTGTCGGACCATGATTCCTCTTTTTTGATTCAAAAGCCCTATTTCTATCGACAAGTGAAGAAAAACTAACAATAAAATATCCATTGCTAATAAATCATAAAGAATACTCACCAAGAGGCTCCCAGTTTTGCCGAACCCAGGAATGAAAAAAATTCAAGGTAGGGCGAATACCTATGAATTTATAGATCAAATCATGATTAGCTCTATATAAAACCGTTTCTTCAACCATCCTTTGCTCAATGACAATATTTGGCCTTGATTTCAACTGTGGCAAGCATCCATTAACTCGTTGAGATGTTGATCTATTTCCAGCAGCCGTAAAGAGCATTTTTAAAGCAATTTTTTGTGCTTCTTCAATATTTGATGGAGATTTATCCTTTAAAAAATCTGCAAAAGAACTGTCTCTCTAGAAGAGGATCCGGAGGTGTCCCCATTGGACCCTCCTGGCGCAAAAATCTTGTCTTCAAATCCACAGTAACCAAAAATCTCTTCGGCTACCCAAATGATGCCCTAAATTGATTGGGTATTTAAAATACCTTCATTAATGAATTAAATGGGGTATTTAAAATACCTTCATTAATGACCCATAATTAATAAATTGATTGGGTATTTAAAAATACCTTCATTAATGAATTAAATGGGGTATTTAAAAATACCTTCATTAATGACCATTGATTAATAAATTGATTGGGTATTTAAAAATACCTTCATAAATGAATAAACTTGGTATTTAAAATACCGTTCCCGTCCAAGAATACAAGTAAAGAAAAGACAAGCCACATAATTTACAAAGAGATACAGTTGTCCCACCTCTTTAAAAACTGCACCAAATCTTCTAACCAAGCGAACTACCACCATCGAGACCAATTAGCCAAACATCAAATGAGCACAGTTGATGAGGTCCTATGGAAATTCCCCTTGCCATACCTTATATCCATGAGGATTCACTCCAATATTTACCATCACATCAGCAACAACATTTTCCTCCTTGAGTGTGTGACAAATTTGAACATCTTCCAACTCCCGATACAACTTTACTCCTTCATAAATTAGATTGGCAACCTTCCAAATAACATGGCACGCTACAATAAGCATATTAATAATGTTGCGAAAATCACCCTCAAGAACAACTTTCTTAAAATTGAATTCGTTAAGCAAGGCAATCCCGAGGTAAACCGACCTTGCCTTTGCCACCTGTGAAGAATTCACACCCAAAGAATCAACATACGCCAGGAAAAGATTTTCATAATGGTCCCAGATAACGCCACCCGAGTCTGCCTTCCCCGTTCTTCCCTTTGTTGTCCCATCAAAATTTAATTTCACCCGCCCGACAAGGGGGGCACACCATTTAATAGAATTTCTTATGTTAGGCGTCGGCGGTGGTCAATATGTATTTCCAAAGCCCAAAAATTGTTCCAACCTAATTTCGCACTGAGTTATAAATTTTAGAAGCAACATTAACAATTAATTAAATTGTTCAAATTGTCCATTAGTCTATGGATGAAATACAATTGTGATGATTTGAGCAGAAGAATGGTCCCCTCAAGTCCTTATCACCATTTGCACCAAGAGCTAGTAAATGCTATTGTAGAGATATTTTTGCACCCTTGTGCTATATTGTAAATTAATGACAATGATTGGTGTCCAACAATTGTGACATTTACTTACATCCCTTGGTGCTACACTCCAAATTAGTGGTATAGAGTGGTATATTTCAAATTAACAATAATGCTTTATGGCTAATAACTTCATCGTTTCTCTCCATCAGTTGGTGCTGCACTTCAAACTAGCATAAAGCATCAATGTGAATCCTATGATAGGTACCAATGCCCTTGGTTCTAGTGTTAACACTTAGCCAAAAGCCAAGAGCCAAGAGCCAATGCTTAACATAATTTTATATTATGATATTATAACAAAAGGATCTCCATACATCGGTATAAGACATGCACCAACTATTTGGTCACTTTTCCACCCAATACCACAAGAAGATATGTAGAATATAACAATGTGATTCATCACATTTGTTTAATAATAATGACCAAAAACTTCCATATGGATACTATAACTATATTGTACATTCTTGTATATATTTTAATATATAATATATATGACTTAAATTTAGAAACACAATAGGAATCTTCATTTTCATCAACCAAGGAGTAGAACTAAGATTTAATAAATAGTATTAATAAAGCTTAGTGAAAATTAATGTTTAGCAGTCCCACACCTCGAAACACCCATTATAGTCTAATGAATACATCCTATATATTAATTTTTAGTATTGTTAACAAACAATCCACTTGAGTGTCTAGTCTTATGCTTTTCATTTATTTACATTTATTTTTCCTATATTTGTTGATCAATATATCTACTTTGCTATTTCTTCTTTCCATATAATATTATGGTGTATGAGTAAATACTTGTTGTGCCCTATTTTACCCATAAATCTAATGTATATAGCCTCTCCAACTAAGTTTTAGAGTTATCCTTCCTATGATACAAATCAAAAGTGTTATAGTGATTTATATTGTTGTACTTACAATCATTAGGCCCTATATTTTTTATTTAATGATTCCTATATCTCAGTTTGAATATTTTTGTATACTATGTTGTTGAATTTTTATGATGCATGAGCATCCACCATATAAATAATTATTAAAGAAAAATATTATTAATAATGGTTAGGCGAATTGTTTGAGTAACTACGAAACCTTGCATATAAATAGATAAGAGGAAGCAAAAACATGAGTGGATAGAGAAATAAAAAGACAACAAGTCTAGAAAGAGGAGGAAAAAAGGAATAGAAAGAATATAGAGAAATCCTGCTTAGAGATGTCTAGTTACATGTCTTAGTGCTTGAAAAAGTATAATAATGAAAGCAAGACAATGCTATGTATAGATAATAAACATAAACAATACCAATCATATTCTAATTTCAATCTATCCTCTATGCATATGTCTAAAGGTGGATGCATTTTATTATTGAAATTGTTTATGGTAGATTTCATAACATGGTATGTGAGAAATTATAGGTTTGTAAGTGAAGACAAGAGAAAGGTTATAGCCCAAGAAGAGGCATCATTCTAGATTACAAAAAATCATTCAAGAAATGACATCGTCGTTGTTTAATGAAAACATGGGCATAATTCAACTAGAAGTTATTCAAGTGAGGAATGTGTGATTACCATTCCTATAGAATATAAGAGTGTCATTCAAGTTGTGGATCAAAGTGTTGTGGAAGAACATTGCCATTCAAGTCATATGTTGTTTGAACAAGGTACCACTATGTGCAAGTAAGCATCATTAAAAGTGTCATTCACGTGATAAGTTATCATTCATGTAAAGAAAATATTAAGTGCCATTCAAGTGAATGAAATGGTGTTATTCAAGTGAAGTAAAGAGTGAAGTTCACATCATTCATGAGGAAAATAATGATGTGACGTTCAAAGAGTCTTTGCCATTCAACTAAGATTTTCATCAAATCTAATGCCATCAAGTTGCTTGTCATTCAAACAAGGATAAAAATCATTTGAACATGAACTAATATGTCATTATAATAAAGGATAAATCATTGTTTAGGCCAAGTGTATGAGTGTTGCCAAAGGAGGTAGTTTGCTCTAAAAAACCCCTCCTTTCGATTGCATAATTTGGTATAAGAGCAAGATTTTATTTTAAAAGGTCTACAATATGCATCGAAGAAGATATGGCACAATGTGGAAGAAGAAGACCACATGGTATTACACCTCAGCTAGTAGATATAGCTAAAATGTTGAGGAATCACTACCAAATTGAATGCAATTAAAACTACCCAAAGAAGAGGCATTCACCTTAAGGAGGTTAGTGATAGTGAAGATGAGGAGACTGGACACTTAGAACCTCAAGATGAAGAGCAATGAGAAGAACTAGAGCAATGGTTGATTCAAGCAATCTCTAGCATAGGAAGTAAGCCATATATGGATACTTCCAATTTTATTAAAAGTTTAAACCAAAGGATTTGATAGACTAGATAACGAACATGGGGAGATTCTTCAACTATGAATATATGGAGGATCCAAAAAGGGTCAAATTTGCATGCACAAGGTCGAAGGGTCAAACAAAGAGAAACTAAGAGGGGAAGGATAAAATTTGAACTTGGGATAAGTTTGTATTTAAGTTGAAATATAAATTTATAGTTATTGAATATCAGATTAGGTTGTTTAGAAAACTACAAAACCTCAAGCAAAATAAGTTGGGAGTGAAAAAGTATATGGAATAATTCTATAAATTGACCATATGAGCTAGTGATATTGAATATGAGGAGGAGAAAGTAGTGAGATACATAAATAGACTTTACCAAGGTATGTGAATTGATTAGGCATAGTATTACTCCTTTGTAGTGCACATCATGGAAAAGGGCTCTCATAAAGGTTTCTTACTTCTACAAGGTTCACCACATTATATGGACACCTCTTATTCTATGGCTCTACTGTCTAATAACCTTAATTCATGGTGAAGCCGAAACAAAAGTCTAAAACGGTGATGAGCGACTTTATTCGAAGATGCAAATAGGTAAATGATTAGATCTCCAACTTACCTATTTTGATTCAGATAACTTCATGGTTGAGAGCGAACGAAAGTTATAAGATGGAAATAATATTTAACAATATAGTATAACAACTAATGGTTTCTTGTCGGGACTTTGAGTCAACAATGGTTACATTAAGGTCCTATAACAATGGAGGCTACTTCTTTAGTCAAGAAAATCTAACTAACATGGTTCTTACAAGGGTGTTAACCTTTGGGTAGTATTCGACAGGATCATAGAACCAATGTAGCTTATAGAATATCTACAAAAATTGGATATGCTGAACAGAGATGGGTGTACTTGGGTAAGAAGAGATAGATGGAAACTTTACGATAAATACCATAACTAATCCCACATTCAGACATACAACTCACATAAGTTAATAATCTAAAGATTCACTAAACTGGAACTTTAGAACCCAGACACAAAACTGTGGCTTGGCATCCGAATGGTGATAATGTAGGCCTATAACCCATTCAAAAATTTGGCTAATTAGGACAATTCTATTCGAAATGTTATTTGGCTAGGATACGGAGAGAGAAAGGTGCTTCAAATCACGTGTGTGCATCCGAAGGAATGGGTTGAATATTTTGTCTATTAAGAGTGTCAAAGGTGGACTCAAAATCCCTTGTCCAGAAACCATTTCCTTATAACTGACAAAGGTCATCAAGATGAAAAGGGTCTCAATCTAGAGTTTAGAGTAGCACGAATTAATTATGATGTACATTTTTTAAGCCATCATACAAACATCAAGATAGAGAAGGAAAAACAATTAAACACACATAGTGAGAAAGGAACTCCCCACCTGGATCTCCCGCAAGGCTAAGAATCAAATTGGTTGAGAGTCCTTCCTCCATCTCCTCCTCCTTTTACCTTCTACTTCTTCTCCCTCCTCTCTTCCTTTTTTTGTTTTAATATCCATCCTTATGTAAATTTATATGCTTTCCCCAAGACAGGACCCCACCTTTCTCGTGTGAAGGGAAAAATTAAACTATTATTAAAATGAAAAAAGGGGTCCATGAGGATAAGGTAGGTGGCCTTTGTTTTGTTTTGTGTCCCTTCTTCCTAGAGACAAATACAAAACTAGTACTATTAGAGAATAGGGTGGATACAAAACTAGGACTATTAGTGATAAGGGAAGGAATCTCCCCTTAATTTCCACCAATGTATAGAAGCCATGTAGAAGATATGGATACTTTCTCAAATGATAGGATAATTCTTATATTATTTAATAATTTTAAGGTCCCTTTTTAGTCCAATCAAAATTGGACATACCATGTGAGTACCTAATTGTATTAAAATTAGGTTATTTACACCTAATTTATTATATTGTATTAATTTTTGCAAAATATAAATCCTCAAATTCATCTTTCACAAAATCTCTAATTAGCTTCTAATTAAATTAAATTAAATTATCTTCTTTGAAAGATAATTAATCCTTTCCTAAATTCTCACAAAATCCCTTTGTTAGAATTTTGTAGAATTCTTTAGGGTCTACGACCCCTTTAGTTAGGCACTAATTGATCCCTTTGATCAATTAATATCCTTTTGAAAAGGTTCGAGGGAAACAGGTTGTGACAAAAATTGCTTTTGGTAAATTGCATAGCATGGTGTGTGTATAATTGTAGGTTTATAGGTCAGGACAGGAGAAAATATTACTGCTTGAGTAGAGGTCTCATTCTAGATTATAGATAATCAGTCAATAAATGATGTGGTTATCGTTAAACAAAAATGTGGGCATTGTTCAACTAAAAGTCATTCATGTGAGGAATACGCAATTATCATTCCTATATAAGATAAGAGTGCCATTCAAGTTGTGGACTAGATTGTTGTGGAAGAATATCTCCATTTAGATCATTGTTGTTCAAACAAGGTGTAATCACGTGCAAGTAATCACCATCCAAATGGTTTCATTTAGGTAACAATTTATTGTTCATGTAAATAAAATATGGAGTGTCATTCAAGTGAACATAATGACACCATTCAAATGAAGTCAAGAGTGAATTTTGCATCATTCAAGAGGAAAAAAATGAGGTAATATTCAAATATTCTTCGTTGTTCAACTAATATTATCATCAAATCTATTGTTGTTAGTTTTTTTTTCATTAAAACAAGGATAAAAATCATTTAAACATGAAATAACATGCAGTTCTAATAAAGGATAAGTCATCGTTCGAGCCAAGTGTAAGAGTGATGCTAAAGAAGGCAATTTGCTCTAAAAAAACCCCTCATTTTGACTACATTGGTTTACACATATATTCTCATGGTATGAGGAATATGGTATAACACCTTGTTTCATATCTAAGAATATATAAAAACATCACTCGTATGTAGAGATGGTCAAATTTGCAAAGTCATATGCTATCAATTCCAAGATCTCAAACATCTAAATGTCCATTGACATGTCACAACAATAGAAAACCACTTTATTAGTTCAATTTTATGATACCATGCTTTAGATTAGAACATTATCTCTCATTATTTTTATTCATTTATAGAGTCACGATCCTTTGAGGAAGCATACAACTATAGATATTACATTCTTCTAAGGCAATACCAACACCAAGGGGTTGAAAATTTGGATCTAGTAGTTAGAGTCATGTTATTCTCTCAATTTGTTTAATGATGTTAATAAGATATCATATTTAGTACTTCCGTATTTATAGTAGCTTTGCTACAACCTTCTAATTCCAAGGAATTAGCCATAAAAAAATTGTTTTTGCAAACCCAAGAACAACATTGTAAAACAACAAAGCTTGCAAAATTAACAAAATTTGGCTATGTTCCCAAGGTGGACCAATTTTCTCAAGTGTTAATTCACTCAAGGGTCAATTCACTTATAAATATCAATTTTCTCAGGTGCCAATTTGATTAAGTTTCGATTGGTTTAGGACCAATTCACTTGTAAAGTGGCTTGATTGGCTAATAGAGTGAATTGCTTAGTGATAGCTAACACTTTTCTTGTCATAACAATTTATTTAGTTGTTAATTGAAGAAAATCACTTGATAATTCAGGATAAAAATGAAGGCATGAATCATGAGATGAATATTTAGAAAGTGAATTTTTATCTTTTAGTGGTGCACTAACTCAATTTTGAAATTCTTCTAAGCCTATTAGAGGTATGTAACATTTGGAGGTGTATCATTTTTCTAAAGATGCTCCAAATATTTTGTTTCAATGGGTTATATGGGATTGAAACGGGTCTCATTTGTATTACATCATGATCACATTGTGGTGCTACAATACCTTGGCAATTATGCATGTATTGCTTGGCAAGGTTCGAACCTCAATCTCTTTGAAAGTTGAGGAATCTAACAGGTTGAACTAATACCATTTGATAGATTCCCCCAAATATATACTTTTACTAGGAGTAAGAATTTACCACCCTAGGTAACTCAAGTTTACACTCTTGTAACGACTTCAAAGTATACACATAAACTATCTTTAATTTTATTAGCTCATGCCTTAGGTTTAGCTAATCGGACCTTAAGCATTAGGAATAGGGTGAATGATTGATTTACTCTATAAGTAGGAGGAATTGGGTGGTAGGTGGAGTCATATTTCATATACAAATAATAATAGTGTCTATTGTACATACGAGACTTTGCCCTCTCCAAGTGGCTAATATACTATGCCCTCTCTAAGGAGCTAAGGATTTGCATTGATTTGAACCTAGGATTTGATTTTTGCATATTTGATTTTTTGGCAATTGAATCTAAATTATTGTTATCATTAAGTTTTGTTAATTGTGCATTTCTAGTTTACTATTACTACTACTATATTTCTTGAAGTTGTTTTGTAACAAGTGGTATCAAAGCATTGATATCGACTCCCTATGGGGTATAAATTTGTAGCAAAAAGGTATGCAAAATATTCTATAATATTTGTCGAACATTATTGTTGTCTCTTTCTTGCTTATATTTTCATAAAAAAAATTTAGTCCATCTTTTGCTATAATTATCTTCTAGAATATTGTGAGTTCATTGATGTTACTTACTTTTCCCAAACCTAATGAAAAAGAGTGTTGAGTTTCACTATACCCTTGTGAGAGACCTATATTGTTATGATAATCTCTTCAAGATAGTCAAAACAAGAGGTATTTTCAAAAACACTTTTTCTAAAGGTGATTGTGTCAAGATTATTGTAGGTGATCTATCTCTTTGCCATTGTATCTTCAAGATAATCAAAGTAAGAGATATTTTTATAATACTTTTTTCAATAGCATTCTAAGTACTTTTCATGTTTTATAATTACCCTTAGTGTATGAATAAACTTTTTACCACTATTGGTTGGTCATGAGTCAACGGTTGATTACAACACATTTTTCATTAAGAGGATGTGTATGAATAGAAATAAGCACCAACCCAAAAATCTTGGTAAGCATCACAAAAATCCCCTAAATATCAATAGTTTAAAACTAGCATATTCTTTCTTAAATTCCATGATTCACATCCTCCCAACACCTCTAGTTCTTTCTCTCCTTTTCTCAATAACCCTCCCCTAGTAATTCCTCTCGCTACCCCTCCAATTTGTAACCCTCTTCCTAGTACTATTGTTCCTAATTTATGTGCATCTCTTTTGAATCAAGAATAGAAAATTACTTCCATTGCCAAGTCCTTCAATAACGTCCAAAGAGACCTATAAATATCTACTATTGCCCCTACTCTTGTCCATAACTCATAATAAACCATAGGGAAACAACTTCAATCATTCATCAGGAACCAAATATAATTCTTCCATGACTACACTTGGTTATAGTCCTCCAAATTCCCATAGAAGTCCCTCATATCTTTTGCTATCCAAGGTTCTCCTCCAATGGTTGGTTATGACCTAGGATTTTCTTTTAATTTCATGACAGGAGGTACTTCTAATTTCTTTGACTTGCCTGATGAAGTTATTGTTCCTCACATAAAGATTCCCATATTTAATGGTGTTGATCCACTAGGTGACTATCCAAGATGGGTACCTTTATCTTCCTGCACCATATTCCTAAAGTAGTTTGTGTCTCAACAATTTCTGAGTTGGGAACCCAAGATCATCAATGGTTTTTGTGGTAGCTTTACCAACAAGGTGGTCTTATTTTATGGCTTGAATTCAAAGAACAATTTCTATGAATATTTGACAAAGGATCTTCCACACCGTATGTGATCCTTCTAATGCAAATAAAGCAAACAATTATAGTGGAGTATTATATTGAGTTTACAAGTCTACTCACCTACACCCATTAATTAAATCTAGTTATGGTCCTGATGTATTCATATTTCAGATATTTTGGTGTAACAGTTCATTACATTTGGTATCAAAGCAACCACCCGGGTTCGAGTTGTGGAGCAGGCAAAAATATAAGTATTGTAGTGTAAGCCTAGGGCTCGTACATAGAGTGTTGGATCTTATCGTACGAGCGCACAACTGCCCATGGTTAGAGTTATGGAGCATGATAGGATGTTATGATCCTAGTATGTTTGAATTTATCTAATACCTCAAGGTTTTGGTGTAACATTTTGTTACACTAGTGGTGGCGGTATCAACCTTTTGCCATGGTATTAAGGATAAAATTTAGTGGAATTCAATATGCTCAACCCTCAACAATGCTCAATGTATAGTTTTAAATACAAAAGAGAAGCTCAATGCAACTTCAATATTCTTATCGTAATAATGAGCATTCCTAGGAATTTATGTCATTCTCACCATCCTTGAGATCATGCTTGTGAAGAATGTTGTAAACTTCAAGTGGAAGGTGAATACAAAACAATATATAAAGATGAAGATTCATTACAATTATACAAGCAATAAGCTTTGTATTGATGTGATAGATGTGTATATACAAGTAAAAATCAAGAAAAAAGAGGTCTTCAATGACAACTATTTCATAACCATCCCCTTAACACTAGAGCTAAGTACATAATTATAAAAAAAATTATACATAATTATAAAAATTTTGTACATAGTACATCAATGTTTGATCAAAATGCATACTGTAAAATCTCTAAAATTTTAAAACTTAACATGTGCAAAACACCTTGTGAAAATGTTTATACATTATCTGTAATTAGACAAAATTGAAGTTGTATATTATGTTAAACATATTTGCAAATAAAATGGATTAAACTTCAATATGCTTCACACACCCATGAAAATTTGGATTTTGAACAAGATTTAGTACTCCTTGATTATCATAACTTAGGATTATCATTTGCTTATGTGGAATACCCATTTCTAACAAGATGCGATATAAGCATATCACCTCATAGACAACTCCATCTATATTGTGTTTTTTAGCTTTGATGGAAGATCAAGCAATAACATGTTGCTTATTACTTTCCCAATATATCAAACTAGATCTAAAAAATAATTATATACATCTGGATCTTCTATCATCAATGGATCCTACATAGTCCACATTTATTATTCTTGTTAAGAAGAATTGATTATTCTTATTGTACTTGAAACTCGTTCATACCATGTATATATTGGAGTACTTGCTTTATTGCTTTCTAATGAAACACCTTTGGTTTTTACATAAACCATGAGAGATAGTTGACAATATGGTTAGTCTCATGTAAATATTGTCTTTTTAAGCCTTACTACCACAAAATATCATAGGTCCCAATATAAAATAGCCACAATATTAAAGGTCAAAATATCAATAATGAAGAGTAGAATAATATATGAGCAAATTAATATGTATATCAAGGCCTATATAATACTGAAATAAACATTCACTTATATAATCAAATATGAATGTAAATGGCCTATGTCATTCATGAACTATGCATGAAGAAAATTTACAATATTAATTTCTCAAAAATTTGTATACAAGCTTTATTCCTTTCTCTTCCTCTTACAATAAGACAATAGAATTACTATTGGATCTTCTCTCGTCACTTTTTCATGGAGTATTATCTCCATAATATAGCCATAGTAATATGACTCTTCAAGTACTTGACTATTGCTCTTCATTTGATAAGTACCATGAATCTTGGCTTATCATCTTGCCACTTGCATACTAGATGGACACTTGAATCTAAGACACTTACACACTTCTACATGAAATCCTAATCTAGGACACTTGTGCACATCCTTGCATTACATATTTGCACTCTTACATACAAGACACTTGTGCGCATTCTCTCAATCTACACTTGCACGTAAACTTACATGACACTTGTGTATTTCTTGCACATTGCACTTTTACATGACACTTGTGCATTTCCTGCACATTGAAACTTATATAAAAGAGGAAATATAAATCACACTCTAAACTATATACTCAACCCTAATCTATTGCATATTTACAATTGTACCATGGAGGTACCATGGGGGTACATTAGCATGTACCAGATAATGTAATATTCCTCAACACCCCGTGCATTACATTATTTGGTTATTGAAGACTTCAATATTCAATCTTGATCTTCATCTTTGTCTTCAATCTTCATGCGACCTTGCATTGTTCGTGAACCTTTGCCTTCAGTCTACCTCTTTCAAGTGTTTATCTTAATCTTTAGTATATAATTATTCTTTAGCTTTAGATCTAGATTTTACGTTAGCCTTGTGTGATTTTATCTATTATTCTTCATATTTAATTGTGATGTACCTGATGATATGCCTTCTAAACATTGAGTTAGTAAATCATCACAATAATACTTTTTGTATTTCAATGACTCCTCATTGAAGCTAACATAAGATTCATTCAAATTGTATATGCCATCTTTTTTTCTCGATTCTTTTCTTGAAAGATCTCAAAGGTGAGTAATGAAAAATATATCATTAAACATTCTTTCAAGGAAAATATAATGGTGTTTTGTGAATTCCACCATGTTTTAAAAAGTTTTTCATGAAGATAACTTATAAGTGTTGTGAATTTTTCCTCTTTTGCATCCTTGAGAAATAAAGATAGCTTCTCTTTTAAAACATTTATCATTTGTTTCTTTCCATCAAAATCATCTATTAAGTTTTGAGAATAAAACTTTAACTTATTCACCATTTCTTTACTATCTTCATTGAATGCATTTCTAATAATTTCTTCCATGATATGAATTAATTCAATGATATTTCCTTTTAAGTGAAAAACCTTATATCTCCCTAGATAAAAAAATAATCACTCAAATATGAAAGTTGCAAATTATAGTTTTCTAATCCTTTGATGTTGAAAACCTTTTAACTCCCTAATTTTATTTTCAAAATCTCAAATTTTCAAAAAATTCAAGGTTTATAAAGTTTTTTTTCAAAATTTTCTAAAATGTTTTAAGAACTTTCAATAGTTCCAATAAAATCAAAAAACTTAAAAAACTTAAAAACATTTACTGCTTATAACTCCATTTTCTAAATATCATATCAAATATCTTAAAAAGCTTAAACCTTTTTAATTTTTTATTTTATTTGTGGAAAACATCCCAAAAGGGATGCCACTTTCGGGTAAGACCCAAGGAGGCAGGGGTATCCATTCCGCCAAAAATGCCCGGGACTCGGACCTGGCCTACCACCTTTGACATACTCAAGGAGCAAACAAACACACAAAACCAATTTAAAAATAAGTAAATAAATAAGTAAATAACAACAAAAATAATAAAATAAAATAAAAAACATGCTCCTTGAGTGTGTCAAAAACAAAAGCACAACCAAACACACACACATAAGATAAAAGAAACCACAACACGAACCACATAGAAAAACACAAGAACCACATAACAAAACACAAACAAGACAAAAACAACAGAACACCACAAAGACAACCCCCAAAAAAACATGAAAAATAAACACAACCAAAACCTAAAAAAAAAAAAAAAAACAATAAACAATAAACAAAAAAACATAGAAAACACTCACACATAAAAACACAAATTAACACAAACAAAGAGAAACACAAGAACAATAACAAAAAACATAAAAAAACACAAAACAACAAAAACACAAGAACAACAAAAAACAACACAAAGAACACAAAAACAAAACAAAACAAAAGAACCCACCCACCTTAAAAAACTAAACAAAAAATAAAAAAGAAAAAATAAAAAAATTGAACATAACAATGACCTATCTAGACCAGAAGACTATTAAGGCAAGAATCAACAAAAGAAATAAAGAAGAGATGAGCTAGGGAACTAAAAAAAACTGAATGAACCAAAGAGAAGCAAAAAAAAGCAAGAAGAAACTAGGTACCTTCAGAACTGGAGCCATCCAAAGAAATGATAGAAAGAAGAGCTTCCCTAATTTGAGAAGCCCACCATCTAGGAGGGTGGCCATAACAAGTAAGATCACCTTTGTCCAAAGCCCAATTAGCTAAAGCATCAACACTCTTGTTTTGATCTCTGACCACATGATTGTAATCAACTTTCAAAAATCCCATCTGGATTAATTGAATCTTCTCAATAATTCTTTTTATTCTCCAATCCACCTTATGATTCTTGGAAGGAGTCTTCAAGAGATTAATCATAAGTTGAGAGTCGGACTCAACTAACACCTTTTCCCATCCAACCTTAGTAGCCTCCTGAAGGCCTCTGAGGATACCATACCCCTCAACAAGGTTATTGGAAAGAATACCCAAATTCTCAGCAAAAGTAAAAACCAGGGAGCCATCTGAAAGTCTACCAATTCCTCCCACACTGGCTTTTCCAGGGTTCCCTCTAGAGGCTCCATCAGTATTGACTTTTCCAAAATCCTTAGGAGGAGGTTGCCAATTTCTTGTCCTATCCATCTTACTAATACTCACATTCCCTTTAAGTTGGTTGCCCTTAGAAGATTTAATCTTCAATATTTGCATCACTTGATCCCATCTTTGGTGGGAGTTTTGGGGGTGATTAAGGAGTTGATGGACTGATTCAACTAAGTTGGCTATGGTCTTTTGCCAAATATAGTGAATATCCTTCCTATCTTGATTAAAAATTTGGTTGTTCCTTTCATTCCAAATATTCCAAAGAAGAATGGTAGAACCCATCCAAACTAAGCTGCCTAATAAAATGATCAACACCCTCTTGATTAGGCCAATCCCTCCAAAGTCTGTTCAAAAGTAAAAAAATTGGACCACTTGTAAGCCAAGTAAAGTGGCCATTCTCCTCCATAGCTCAGAGGCTAAAGTACACTCAATAAAAATATGGTTGAGATTTTCTACATTCTCTTCACACATTTCACATCTAAAAGGGCCATGAAAACCACACTTCATAAGTTGCTCACCGAGTAAGCACCCTACGATGCAATAAAAGCCAATTAAAGAACCTCACCTTAGGCCAGAGCTTTTGAGCCCACAATCGAGAAAATATGTCGGAAGAATGGTTGGGATTATTATGGCATAAGGTCAAATAACCTTGAGCAACTGAATACTCACCCTTAGTAGTGTTGTTCCATCCAAAACAATATTTTTCATGGGACCAAGAGAGGGATCTCATATGAAGGATGCCTTGGATATCTTGTCTTTGCCTTTCTGGGATTTGAATAGGCCAGTCCTCAATAGGGATCCAATATCTACCAACCTTTGAATTACCGGTATGGTACCGACAGTAATTAGCCACCTTTATCCAGTTAGCTCGGTGAAGCTCCTCCATCCAAGGCCTCCAATCGGGAAACTGAGTTATCAAAGGCTTGTGACCATCCCAAGAATCTGTCCAAAAATTTGCCTATTGACCATTATGAATGATCCAAAATAATTTTTCTTTATCAAATCCTCACCAGTCTTAAGAACTGCTAAAATGGGAGAACCTTTGGTAGGAAGTTGATAGCGAACAAGGTCTTCAGGACTTTTGTTCTCGAGCATATTTAGCACGAAGATTATTGGCCCAAAGAGCATTGGGGTTATGCAACATCCTCCAATATAATTTAGCAGCTAAAGCTTTGTTGTTATTAATAGAAGACCGGAATCCTAACCCCCCTTTATTCTTAGGAAGACATAAAGTATCCCATTTCACCAAGGCCCATTTTCTTTTCTCCTTAGTACCACTCCAAAGGAAACGATGATTGATTTGATCCAGTTCTCGAAGAACAACCTTTGGGATATTCAACATGGAAGAAACATAAATAGGAATAGCTTGAAGGACTGATTTTACCAAGGTGATTCTACCCCCAGAAGAAAGCCACTTGTTGGTCCACTTTCCAATTTTCTTCTTGACTTTGTCCAACAACCAATTCCAATATTTATTTTTTTGCCTTTGAATATTTATGGGAATACCTAAATAAGTGATTGGAAGGGAGGTCTTCTTATATCTTAATTTATCCAAGACCATGGATTCCTGTCTAGCAGAGCGGTGAAAGAAAATAACTTTAGATTTGTCTTCATTGATCAACTCCCGAGTAGCCTTAGAAAAATAACTAATGATTTGCTTAATATTAGAAGCTTCCTTAACTGTAGCTTTACCTAAAAGAGTAGAGTCATCCACAAATTGAAGATGAGAGATAGGTCTAGCTCCATGAGCAATGGTAACTCCCTCAAGGGTTTTGTTTTCCCTCTTTTTGGTTATAGTCCTACCCAAGCATTCAGCAAGAATGATGAATAAATAAGGGGATAGCGGGTCACCTTGCCTAATACCTCTAGAAGCTAGGAATGATTGAGAAGGCCTGCCATTGATAAGAACTAAGTAGGAAACTGAAGAGATACATCCCATAATCCAATCCATCCAATCCTTAGAGAAACCAAATTGCCTCAAAACTTTGATAAGGAAGTGCCAATCCACTCTGTCATAAGCTTTGGATAAGTCTAACCGAATGAACATGGAAGGAGATTTTTGCATATCCATGGAATGGATGGCTTCCTAAGCAAGAACTATCTCATCTACTATTTGACGCCCTTCCACATAACCCCCTTGCTCTAGGGAAATAATCTTATGCAAAAGAGGCTTCAACCTTTCTGCCATGATTTTAGTAATGATTTTGAGAAGAACATTACATAAAGCAATAGGTCTAAAAGCTGAGATATGATCAACCTCTTGAGCTTTTGGAACAAGAGTAATATAAGTTTTATTGATAACCTTCAAAATTTCTTTGGCTTTCCTGGCTTCTTCCACCACCTCTAATAAATCAACATGAAGGATATCCCAAAACTCTTGGTAGAACTCAATGGGAAAACCATCAGGACCTAGGGTTTTCCCTTTTTGCATTTTAAAAACTACTTGTTGAAGCTCATTGATAGTAATAGGAGCAGTCAAAATAGAGTTCTCCTCAGAAGTGATAAGAGAAGGGATTGCTTGAAGAACATTTTGTTGAGAAGCTGAGTCAAGAGGAGTAGCAACAAAAATATTGGAAAAGTAATCAACAACAATAGAGTTCATGCCATCCCAAGTATAAACAACATCTCCAGAATCTGATTTTAAGGAAGAAATAAAGTTGTGAGATCTTCGAGCTAGAAGAGATTTGTGGAAGAAATTTGTGTTTCGATCTCCTTCTTTGAGCCATTGAATTCTAGATTTTTGCTTCCATAATATTTCTTCTCTTTTTTCCCATTCCTCAAGCTGAGTTGTGAGTTTAATTTCATCTGCACTTCTCTTCTCTGTGAGGCCATCTAAATGGATTTTCTTATTCAAATTTTCAATATGAGCAATAACTTCATGTTTTTTTATGAACATCCCCAAACTCTTTCCAGTTCCAAGTCTTGATTTTGGATTTAATGTATTGCAGTCTTTTGGCAAAATAGAACATCTTAGTCCCATGCCTAGGTTTACCTTCCTTCCACCATTGTTGCACACGAGGTCTAAAGGAAATGTCTCTAAGCCACATTAATTGAAAATGAAAAGGAGAGAAACTCACATTGGTTTTCCACATTTCCACCATGACTGGCCAATGATCCGAACCAACATTATTAAGAGTCTTCACTTTAGGAATGTGACCATGGATTAAGAAATTTTTAGAGAGCAAAAACCTATCCAATCTCTCCATTATACAAGCTAAGCCTTGCCTTCTGTTAGACCAAGTCATAAGGCCATTATCCGGTTGGATATCCACAAGATGGAGGTTTGCAATATATTCGCTCATGAGGTCGGTGCTTTTGTCCAAATTTCTATTTCCCCCCTTTTCTCATCCAGAGAGAGGATGGTATTGAAATCTCCTCCGATCAAGATCCAAGCTTCAGGAAAATGAGAGATAATATGAGTAATATCCTTCCACTGTCTTCTTTTTTCCTCCAAAGCAGTCGAAGCATAAACAGTAATGCAGAGCATAATTTGGTTGGAATGTCTACTTTGAATAGCTATAGCCAACAAACCCCAACTGCCAACCATATGGTGAATAACTACCTCTTTTGGGTCCCAAAGACAAGCAATGCCACCGAAGTCCCCTGGGAGCCGAGGGAAACCACTTTTCCAGCTGGCCAAATTTTATTGGCAATTGAGTCCATATCCTCCATTGACATCTTTGTTTCTTGAAGGAAAACAAGATGTGGATGATTTATCTGAATCATTCTTCTAATTTCATTTTGTTTTGAAAGACTCCCTTTGAGTCCTCTAATATTCCAAGTGATGATCTTCATTAATACCAGGGCTAAAAAAGTTGGGAAGGGCATTAATATTACCTTCCTCTACAAGCTTTTCACCTTCTTTTACCATATGATATTGATTGGTCTTGCGACCTACTTTTTGATTAGAATCCATCTTCAATTTTTTTTCCCTGTTTCTTGACTTATTCCAATTGAATCTGAGATGGCTTCTAACCTTGAAGAATGCTCGTACACAACCAAAATTTTACTAGAGGGTTCAACGGAGTCTATATTGGGACCTGCATTATTTGAAGTTTTGACATTTAAAAGATTGTTTTTCTTGTGTAAATTTTCTCCCTTTTTTTTTCTGTTGAAAACCTTTGATTTGTTGGTTTGTCTCCGAGTTCTTCCCTTCATATTTAAATTGTGTTTCTAAGATTTTTGTTTCCATTATTTCCTCTTCCTCACTTGGGACATCATTTGTGGAAAGGATTTCAAACATATTAGCAGATGACTTTGATTGATCCTTCATAACTGGTTTTTTTTTAGTGTTCTTCTTCTTAGGCATTTGGAAACCTGCTGAGTTTATATCTTCTTTCTTTTGATCAGGAATTTTATTTGGGCAAGCACTGGCCAAATGACCATATTCATGGCAAATTCTACAATGAAAAGGAATGTTCTCATAGTCCACTACTTGCTCCCAAGTGTCTTCCCCAAATTGTAATGTGATCTTTTTAGGTAGGGGTTTGTCAAAATCCATTAAAACACAAATCCGAGCATAAATAATATGTTCAAAATTTTGAGTACAATCAACAGTCATCATAAAAGTTCCTAAAGAGTTTCCAATTGAAGAAAAAATAGTAGGATTCCAAAATTCAATAGGGAGGCCAAAGAGTCTAACCCACACGGGAGCTATAGAAGGCATCTCTTCTTCGACTTTAAATTTAGTATGCCGGGGCTTCATGAAAAGCCCTGCCCTTCCAAAAAACCAAGGACCCCCTTGAAAAGTTTTCTCTCTATCTTCATTATTAGCAAATAAAACAAGAAAATAACCATTTGGATAAATAGAGATTTGTAACTCACCTTTAGTTTTCTAGCTTTTTGCAGCCCAGACTTTGAAAGCGAGATAGGCTCGGACGAAAACCCACGAACCGACAAATTAGTCCTCTTTTTTCCAAATCTTCAATGCCAGTCTGAATGTTACCCATATCAAGCTTAACAATAGGAGTTCCATCAGTTGCTTTAAGACATCCTGACTCCGTTTTCCTGGGATCAATCTTAGGCATTCTTAGAGGTTTATGGGAAGCCCTAAGATTGATATTAGCATTGGGTTGAGGCTGTCCACCATGGAGGGCATCCCTAAAATTCATTTTTGGGGCTGAGTCTTCGAAATTCTTACCCTTGACAGGGGTTTTCACGAGTAGAATTATTTTGTGGGTGCACCTTAGCACCAGATTCACTTGAGATATGAGCCATTTTTTGATCAACTGCTTGAAACTTGTTTCGTGATCTCTTTAATCCTTGCCCTAGACGCCATGGAAAGGTATGGTTTTCACTTTTCTTTTGTGCAGCAAATTGGAAGCCGTTGTCACTCAAGTTCATAGTATGATCTGTTGAAAGACAAATTTCTAACCCATCTTGGATCCCCTGCAACATTTCCTACTAAAATATTGAGCATAAACCACAAAAATATTGGCCGCTAGGGCCCGAAGGCCCTAAAAACCAACCTCTGGAGCTGCTTGCACTCAACCCAGATGAAACCCTCGCATAGCCGCTTGCCAAATATCTCGTTCACACATAGGGATGCGCTAGGATCTGTGTTGCTCCAAATGATATGAAAATTGGTGGAGACATTCTAGGGTTTTTTAGGCATCTACCCTCAAAATTTTAGCTCAATCCGAGTCCGGATGAGTGAGATATGGCCGAAACCAAAAAAAAAAAGCTTAAACCTTATTACTCCTACTTTCAAAATAATATAATTCTCCAAAGAATAAAGTAAAGTGCATAAACCTTATAACTCCAATATTAGAAAAATATTCAAACTTATTCAACTCCCTCCAAATATGATATGCACTAAAAATTATAATGTTAACTCGTTACCTTAGAGTGCGTCAATGAGATTATAGTAAATTTGCTCTTTCTTTTAACACTTGTGATGTTAGGTGTAACATTTAACGTTCTCTATTACTTTGTCCTAACTTCATTCTCGCTCACTATTGTTGCTTGGTTTGCACTCTACGTTGCATGTCTTCAACCTCGAATATTTTGACTTCAGGTGGCTTATCTACTACTATGACTTCTTTGAAGAATTATTTCTCCTATGATCTAATGTCTCAGGTGGCCCATATGATGCTATGACTTCTTTCTCCTATGGCCTGGTGTTTGAGGTGGCTAAAGCTTCTTTCTCTTTCTTGAATGTTGTCTGGTTCACTATGACTTGGCTTGTAACAACATATTCTCTTTTCTAAATTGCTTTCATGTTCTCTGGCTCGGGTCTAATTATAACATGTTCTTCAACTATTTTCTTATGAGAACACATTCTTTAGTTATGGTCTAATTAGAATACGCTCTCTAGTTCTGTTTTGATGAGGATAGATCCCTTGGCTTTGCACTATCTTCCTTTAGCACACTGTGAGTGCCTACTATGTTATACCAAAGGCTAATGTATTGCTTGCTTTGTATCTAATGTGTTATTCTTAATGTTGTATGATCTTCCTTAGTGTCATATTCACTTCCATCTAGCACCTTTTGTACTACTACTCTTCGCACCTTATATGCTACTTCTCTTAGAGCTTTATGTTGCTTCTCTTACTACCGTATATGTTGCTTCTCTTACTACCATATGTGTTGCTTCTCTTACTACCGTATGTGTTGCTTCTTTTATTGTTGTATGTGTTGCTTCTCTTAGTTGCAGTATATGCTTTCCTTATGCTCTTATAAACTTATTTCTCATAGAACCTTATGTGCTTACTTCTAGTGCTTATCAAATATTTTCTATAGTGTCTTAATAATGTTTTGTGAATGCTTTGCAAAAGTTTTAATGAATACTTTATGAGTGCTTTACATCAAATTCTTCTTTAGCACTATCAATTATCTTGTTGTCTTGTATAGCTCTTTTGTTGTTGTAAATGGCTATACTATTGTAAACTCTAATTGCAATCTCTTTGTAGACTTTATCTTTCAAATATTGGCCTCTATAGAATGGCCAATGATGATCCTCTATTCCAAAAGCTAAAACTCTTCTCTATATTTGTAGGAAGCTTCTCAAACTTCTGTAGTAATGTTGTTGCTCCTTCTATCTAAAATATCAAATGTCTTAGGTTGCACCTGAGAATCCAATATGATTCTCCTCCTTGCTATAGAACCCAATATCAATGTTAGGGTGGCTCTGAATATCCCTGAATGACAAACTTTATTTTGAGTTGATTATGCTTTAATATTAAATATCCAATATTCAATATTTATCAGTGTCCAACTTTTCTCTGAGTTGGTTTCCCTTATCAAATGTCCAAATTTTCTCTAAGTTGGCTTCCTTTATCAAATGTCCAAATTTTCTCCTAAGTTGGCCCTTTTCTTCAATTAGTTGAGTCCTAGTCTTCATTGGTTTTCCTTAAACCAAGTGGAAAGACCCTAGCATCTAAATCAAGGTGACTATTCCTTGTCCTCTCAATATTCTACTCAATAAGACCTTTAAAAATTAGAGTCCAATTTTGCACTACCTTTAAAGTGAACAAAATATAAATTAACTTTATCAAAAGTGGACAAAGTTAATTAATAAAGGTGGACAAAATGAACTCTATAAAAAATGGATAGAGTGAGGTGGTAGCTCTGATACCACTATTGGATTTTAAGCCTTACTACCACATAATATCATAGGTCAAAATATCAATAATGAAGAGTAGAATAATATATGAGCAAATTAATATGTATATCAAGGCCTATATAATACTAAAATAAACATTCACTTATATAATAAAATATGAATGTAAATGGCCTATGTCATTCATGAACTATGCATGAAGAAAACTTACAATATTAATTGCTCAAAATACGTATACAAGATTTATTCCTTTGTCTTCCTCTTACAATTAGATAATAGAATTATTATGAATCTTCTCTTCTCACTTTCTCATGGAGTATTATCTCCATAATATAGCCATAGTAATGTGACTCTTCAATACTTGAATATTGTTGTTCATATGACAAGTACCATGACTCTTGGCTTATCATCTTGCCACTTGCATACTAGATGAACACTTGACTCTAAGACACTTGCACACATCTACATGAATCTTACACTTCTACATGCACTCCTAATATAGGGCACTTATGCACATCCTCACAGTACATATTTGCACTCTTACATACAAGACACTTGTGCACATTCTATCAATCTACACTTTCACTCTAACTTGCATGACACTTGTGCATTTCCTACACATTGCACTCTTACATGACACTTGTGCATTATTTACACATTACACTCTTACATGATATTTGTGCGATTTCCTACACATTGACACTTACATAAAAGGGGAAATATAAATTACACTCTAAACTATAGACTCAACCCTAATATATTACATATTTACAATTGTACGGGTATATTAGCATGTACCAAATAATGTAATATTCCTCAAAATAAATCAAATAAATGAGACTCTCAATCCAATGACAATAGAGAGTTTCAAGATATTTGTAAACCCTATCTCGATCGGAATGACCATGGGCTTACAATTTATCATCCAAAAACTTCTTGATCAATGTCTCAACATACTTCATTTATGACATAAAAACTATATTCTTTATCTAACACACTTATAAGCCAAGACAATATTATATAATCTTGAGATCACTCATATAAAATGAATTCTTCAAGTCCCTCTTTGTCCCGGAGAAAATATTTCAATAATTTTTTCTCAACAAATCTCTTGGGAATCCTTTCCCTATTACAATATTGATGGACCTATTTCCAAAGGAGACACCAATCCACTAATCAAGTTGGTGGATCTCTATCCACAGGAGAACTCTTTCTCCTTAGTTCTGGCTGGTGATCTTCTATAAGAACTACTGCCTCCACTACACTGGCTTATGTATATCTTTCCCCTAAAGACTATTGCCCTCACATAGAAGACCTATCTTCATTGCATTGGCTAATGGACCTCTATCCACTGGATATTGTTGTCCGCTATACTCTGTCATCTCCAAAGCTTACTCTCAGCTCTATCACAAATATGTACTAAATACAGTCCCTTAGTATAGCACAAATATACTCAATATCTGTCCTCAAATCTGTACTAAATATAGTCCTTAGATCTAGCACAAATCTACTCAATATCTATCCTTAAATCTACACTAAACACAATCCTTCGATCTAGCACAAATCTACTCAATATCTATCCTCAAATATGCACTAAACACAGTCCTTCGGTCTAGCACAAATCTACTCAATCTCTATCCCCAAGCCTTAACAAAAAGTTTTAATCAATCAAAAATCACCTTTGCTAGATCTGCCCCAAACCTTAATCCAAGGTTTGAACAAATCAATAAATCAACTCTGCTCACAAGTCTTCTCAAATACTTGTCTCAAATCTACATTGTAAGCTTCCACAAAAGCTCACACTAATCTGTCCACAAGTCTTCACCAAGACTTACCTCAACTCTGCTCCATAAGTCCTCACTAGAACTTGTCCAATATGCTCAACAAGTCTTCCCAAGACTTACCTCAAATATGTATTGTAAGCTTCTATTGGAAATTTGAGGTATTTTATGTTGTCATTGATGTCACATGGATCACTTTGAGTTTTGAGTTTTGGAGAGCATGGATATATACAGGGTTTTTGTGAAAACCAAGGCAAGCAAAATAAAAGGTTTTATTTAAAACCATGGATGGCAGATTTGAAATGGGTTTTTCTTAAAACCTAGGTTGACCTTTCGTTTTGTCGAAAAAGGTGCCCCGGTGATGGAGATATTTAATTTTAAATATTTAGTTTAAATTTTAATTATTTAAAATTAAAATTAAAATTAAAAAAAAAAATTAAATTAAAGTCATCGTCGACATCATAAAAACCATGCGCCATCAAAAGGAAATTAATAATTAAAGGTGCCGACATATGTGAAATTAAAGGAAGGTTGCATATATATGCAAAGGCTTTCAATTCAAAAGACTAAGCATCAAACGAAGAGAACAAAAAATGGAAGCCTTGAAATCCTTCGATGTGACAACGTGGTCCAATGGTGAGCTTGGGAAGCATGGAGTTTTTGGTTGCGACAGGGCATGCGTTCGATTCCCACCGGGTTCAATTTTTGTAGAGTGTGGAAGAAGAGCATTTGGCGCACATTTTTGGCATGAGCAAGGGCAACAAAATATAGGGAGCATTTTTGCTCTCTGTCCTATGTGAGCAGATAGCTCATGTGGTCTTTGGTGTCGTGGTTGTGGTGTTGAGCGGGCAGTGACGAGGGTTCGATTCCCTTTAAGAGGTAAGTAAACGTTTTATTGAATATTTTTTATTATTGCCTAATGTTGGAGGAATAAGGTGATGCTAAGGGAATAATCTTTGATTAAATTTTTATTTACTTGGAAGGCAAGATATAAGGGTTGAAATGCGCTTTTAGAAAAAGAGAAATTTTTGGTGTTTTCCTCTTTTAGAAGTATACCATATTATATATCGTTGGAAAGCTTATTTCGAGGGATATTTGATTAACTTGATTAGATGGAGAAATAAGGTGTATGTAAAGAGATATTTTTGTTTTTGTAAAGGGGTTCAGAGTGAAGGTTGTTTTGTTCTTTTTCAAAGTGTTTTGAGTGTGGCAGATTTCCAAAGGAGTTTCTTCATCTTCATAATAGGTATGGGCACATTCTCCTATTGATTGATTATGGTGGTTTATTTCTGAAATATCATTGGAGAGAAAAAGATTGATTGTGGTTTCCTTTTCGAAAGTGGTTGGTTGAATGCTTCAAGGTTTTCTAGTTTGAGATTTGTGGTTAAACCTTATTTTATAAGCATGGTTGTTAAAACCCATTGGTTATGCAAAGAACTTGAAAAGAACATGAGTATCATTGTTATGTGAAGAATATTTTATAAGCATAGTTGTTGAAGCCCATTGGTTATGCAAAGAACTTGAACTTGAGAAGAACATGAGTATCATTGTTATATGAAGAATGTTTTATAAGCATTGTTGTTGAAGCCCATTGGTTATGCAAAGAACTTGAAATTGAGAAGAACATGAGTACCATTGTTATGTGAGATTTGTGTTGAGCATTGTTGGAAACATTTGAGTTGGTTGATACATGCTTGGACTAGGGTTTGTAAGAAAGAGTTGTTCCTTGTGGTAGTTGGTTGAGAAGAGTTGTTTGAGCCTAGTCAAGTGATTGTGTGAAGTGGTTGTTCAAGTTCCATGAAACAAACTATTATATATTATGGATTTAAGTTGAGATTGAGATTTGAGGATAGAACATATTGAGTCTCTAAAAATTCTCTTTATGCTTCTATGAGATTGCCTTGAGTTGAGAAAGATATTGGATTTGAGTATAGAACATATTGAGTCTCTAACAATTCTCTTTATGCTTCTATGAGATTGATTTGAGTTGAGATCATTGTGGATAATAGTTGTCATCCTTTGAAGAGTGTATTACCATTCATTGTTGAGTTCATCTTTGAGCCTTGCCTTCATAAGATTTATGGATGAGATTTGAGTGCTACTTGAGTATGATTGATTGAGCCTTTGATAAGGCTTTTGGGATAGATTTATGGACAACTTTATGGACAATTTTTGGGATAGATTTGGACAAGTTCTGTGTGATATTGTTGAGCAGATTTGGACAAGTTATGTGTGAGCTTGTTGAGTAGATTTGGACAAGTTCTGTGTGAGCTTGTTGAGAAGATTTGGACAAGTTTTGTGTGAGCTTGTTGAGCAAGTTTGGACAAGTTCTGTGTGAGATTGTTGAGCATATTTTGACAAGTTCTGTGTGAGCTTGTTGAGAAGATTTGGACAAGTTCTATGTGATCTTGTTGAGTAGATCAGTGGAGTGCCTAGCTGAGCAGATCAGTGGATTGCCTACCTGAGTAGATTAGTGTGTTGCCTAGCTGAGTAGATCAGTGGATTGCCTACCTAAGCAGATTAGTGTGTTGCCCAGCTGAGCAGATCAATGGATTGCCTACCTGAGCAGACTAGTGTGTTGCCTAGCTGAGCAAATTAGTGGATTGCCTACCTGAGCAGATCAATGTATTGCCTAGATTTGAGTAGATCAAAGTAATCATTGTATTAGATAAGGATCCTTATTTCTATGTGAAATATTATAATGAGATTATCTTATGGAGTACCCACATTAGGGGAACCACGTTAAATCTTGTGTTTCAAATTGTGTGTGGTGACTTGTGCTCTTACTTACTATTTCTATCTAAGTTATTAATGCACACTGCTATATTTGGTTATTGCAATTAAGGACATTAATTGATATTGGTTTGGAAAGAAAGTAAAAATTTGGTGCTATGTTGTTCACCCCTCTCTCAGTATAAGCTTGTGTTCTTCAATTGGTATCAGAGCGAGTTTCTTCGAAAAGGCTAACAACTTGAGGGTAGATTCTACAAGAACATAGATGGCTTCATAGAATGGATCATCTACAAATAAGGCACCATTGTTTGACGGTAACAATTATGCTTTCTAGAGCATGAGAATGAAGAACTACTTGATATCAAAGGGATATGAGGTATGGCAGATGGTTGAAAAACTGCATAAGGTTGAAGGTGATCTCGAGGCAGATAAGACTATCAAGAAATTGGTTGAGATAAATGTAAGGACAATAAATTGTATTTTGAGTGGGCTACGTCAGACACATGGTATGTAATTCAGCTAATGAAATGTGGACCAAGTTGCAGAATACTTATGAAGGAGATTCCAAGGTAAAGTTGTCAAAACTACAAACTCATAGAAAAAGATTTGAGGAATTGAAAATAGAATATTTTGAAGATATTGTAAAGTTTTTACTTCGAGTTGATGAGATTACTAACACCATGAAAGGCCTAGGATTTGAGATGAGATAATAAGAAGTTACTCAAAATATTTTGAGATCACTTCCCATGAAGTATGATGCAGAGGTTTCAACAATAGAAGAAACAATGGATATCAATAAGCTAACAATGGAAGAACTACAAGTAACTTTCATAGCTTATGAGATGAGGGTGAGTAAGCATCAGGTTCCAATAAAAGATATTGCATTCAAGGCTTCAGAAAAAGATAAAGGGAAGGTTCCAGAGATAGATAGAGATCCAGTTAATGATGAGGAAGCTAACTTCATCAAAAGGAATAAGGATGCAAGGAATTTTAGGGATATAAGGAAAATTATATGGTACAAGTGTGGTGATCTTGGTCACTATGCACACAAGTGTCTACATGAAGAAAACAATGATGATGAAAAATAAGGTCACAAAAGAAAAGAAGATTGAAAGCATAAGCATGACAAAGATGACAGATACAAGCAAAACAGGCATGAGAAGAAGAAAAGTTTTCGTAAGGTAAAGAAATCTTACTACATTGTAGAAGCAAGTGATAGCTCAGATCACAGTGATAGAGACAAGCCAAATTATGAAAAGGAATAACATCTATTCCTAGGAATAGAAGGTGAAAGAGAAAAATGCTTTGTGTGTGGTCAAAGAGATCATAGATCAGGATATTGCAATGGATTCAGTGATAGTGAAGATGAGATGACACATCGAGGGAACATGCATGGTCAAAGAAAATATGAGATTTTGTTTGCTATAGAAGATTATAATGATCTTAGTGACAGTGAAGATGAAGAAGGGTTTTTCTATGGGATAAAATAAGTAGAAGAAGAACATTCACTCCAAGCAGAAGAAGTTATACAAGAGAATATTGTAAGAAAGACAGATGTATCAGCCGATCTAAAGGAAGAATTCAATAATATCCATGAGCAACTACAAGAGGTTAAGGAGAATATAAAAGAATTGAGATGTTCCATACATGAGAAGTTTGATCCATCACATGACTCAAAAGGTCAATATATTTTCACTAAGAAGGAAACATGTATTTCAGAGATAATAAATATAGATGCCAATTTGCTACTTGACACAAATGAAGAGAAAGAAGAGGAAGATTCCAAAGCACCAAAGCTCTCATATTTTAGGTTTGGGGAATCACACTCAAAAGGAAAGGAAGTTTTAAAAGATGAAAGCAAGGAAGCACCTAAGTTTTATGAAGAAAGTTCCAAAGTTCCTATGGCTCCAAATATTCAGTTTGGATCTTGTTTTGAGATAGGTGAATCAAGTTCAAAAGGAAATGAAATACTTGAAGAGGAAAGCAAGGAAGAAATTAAAGAAAATGATTTAGATACTACAAAGAAGGTTCAAGGATGCAATGCACAAGTTGAAAATGATCATAGGGAAAATGATCAAGAAAGATATGAGGAACTAAGGCATAAACAAAGGGTTTTTAAGGACATTGTTTTTCTTGTAATGGATTTGGACACAGGGTTATACACTACAGGGTCCATGGATCAAAGAATTTTGATTTTGCTAGAAGAAACTTCAAAGAAAGAAGGTATGGTTTTTAGGGACATTGCTTCTTATGCAACAGGACTGGTCATAGATTTTTTTAGTGCAAATAAAATGAGCAACATGGTTTTGGTTTTAGAGCTACACAATTCAGAAGTCATGGTCATAATGGTCATGAAAACAGAGCTTCACAATACAGGATTCAGGAAAGGAATGGATATGAAAATTATTTCAAGAAAATATTCAGGATATGGGCACCATCCAAAGGATACAATATCAAGTGTTTTAATTGCAATAACTTTGGACATATTGAAAAATGGTGTAGGACTCAATTCCAAACAGGTTCAAGGAAAGAAGGTCAAACATGTTCTAGACAAGAAGATCAAGTAATTCATCAAGAGAAGGATATCAAAAAAACATGGAAGGAAGTTGATAGAGGAAAGAAACAATGTAATATGAGAGTAAAAGTACTCCCACCCCAAAATTAATCACCTCAAGAGAGAAGGTGGTGAGGGGGCTAAGATTAAGAGTCATATATTTTATCTCCATAGGTGTCCCTTTTGCCATTGATGTCAAAGGGAGAGAAATTTGAGTAAGGGGGAGAGCATTGAGTTAGGGGGAGCAGCCTCCAAATAGAGCATTGACTTAGGGGGAGCAACCTACAAAGAGAGTATTGAGTCAGGGGGAGTAGCTTTGATTCTTAGAAATGGTTTTTGCAGCGACTGTGGTGATTTGCATTAGAGGTGTTGCCATCAATGACAAAGGGGAGATTTCTGGAAATTTGAGGTATTTTATGTTGTCATTGATGTCACATGGATCACTTTGAGTTTTGAGTTTTGGAGAGCATGGATATATACAGGGTTTTTGTGAAAACCAAGGTAGGAAAAATAAAAGGTTTTATTTAAAACCATGGATGGCAATTTTGAAATGGGTTTTTCTTAAAACCCAGGTTGGATTTTCATTTCATTGAAAAAGGTGCCCCGGTGATGGAGATATTTAATTTTAAATATTTAGTTTAAATTTTAATTATTTAAAATTAAAATTAAAATTAAAAAAAAAAATTAAAATTAAAGTCATCGTTGACGTCATAAAAAACATGCGCCATCAAAAGGAAATTAATAATTAAAGGTGCCGATGTATGTGAAATTAAAGGAAGGTTGCATATATATATGCAAAGGCTTTCGATTCAAAAGACTAAGCATCGAACGAAGAGAACAAAAAGAGGAAGCCCCAAAATCCTTCGATGTGACAATGTGGTCCAACGGTGATCTTGGAAAGCGTGGAGTTTTTGGTTGCGACAGGGCATGCGTTCGATTCCCATCGGGTTCGATTTTCGTAGAGTGTGGAAGAAGAGCATTTGGTGCACATTTTTGGCATAAGCAAGGGCAAAAAAATATAGGGAGCATTTTTGCTCTCTGTCCTATGTGAGCAGATAGCTCACGTGGTCTTTGGCACCGCGGTTGCGGTGTTGAGTGGGCAGTGATGAGGGTTCGATTCCCTTTAAGAGGCAAGTAAACGTTTTATTGAATATTTTTTATTATTGCCTAATTTTGGAGGAATAAGGTGATGCTAAGGGAATAATGTTTGATTAAATTTTTATTTACTTGGAAGGCAAGATATAAGGGTTGAAATGCACTTTTAGAAAAAGAGAAATTTTTGGTGTTTTCCTCTTTTAGAAGTATACCATATTATATATTTTTGGAAAGATTATTTTGAGGGCTATTTGATTAACTTGATTAGATGGAGAAAAAAAGGTGTATGTAAAGAGATATTTCTATTTTTGTAACGGGGTTCAAAGTGAAGTTTGTTTTGTTCTTTTTCAGAGTGTGTTGAGTGTGGCAGATTTCCAAAGGGGTTTCTTCATTTTCATAATAGGTATGGGCACATTCTCCTATTGATTGATTATGGTGGTTTATTTTTGAAATATCATTGGAGAGAAAAGGATGATTGTGGTTTCCTTTTCGAAAGTGGTTGGTTGAATGCTTCAAGGTTTTCTAGTTTGAGAGTTGTGGTTAAACCTTGTTTTATAAGCATAGTTGTTAAAGCTCATTGGTTATGCAAAGAACTTGAAAAGAACATGAGTATCATTGTTATGTGAAGAATGTTTTATAAGCATTGTTGTTGAAGCCCATTGGTTATGCAAAGAACTTGAACTTGAGAAGAACATGAGTATCATTGTTATGTGAAGAATGTTTTATAAGCATAGTTGTTGAAGCCCATTGGTTATGCAAAGAACTTGAACTTGAGAAGAACATGAGTATCATTGTTATGTGAGATTTGTGGTTGAGCATTGTTGGAAACATTTGAGTTGGTTGATACATGCTTAGACTAGGGTTTGTAAGAAAGAGTTGTTCCTTGTGGTAGTTGGTTGAGAAGAGTTGTTTGAGCCTAGACAAGTGATTGTGTGAAGTGGTTGTTCAAGTTCCATGAAACAAACTATTCTATTTTTTGGATTTAAGTTGAGATTGAGATTTGAAGATAGAACATATTGAGTCTCTAACAATTCTATTTATGCTTCTATGAGATTGCCTTGAGTTGAGAAAGATATTGGAGTTGAGTATAGAACATATTGAGTCTCTAACGATTCTCTTTATGCTTCTATGAGATTGATTTGAGTTGAGATCATTGTGGATAATAGTTGTCATCCTTTGAAGAGTGTATTACCATTCATTGTTGAGTTCATCTTTGAGCCTTTCCTTCATAAGATTTGTGGATGAGATTTGAGTACTACTTGAGTATGATTGATTGAGCCTTTGAGAAGGCTTTTGGGATAGATTTCTGGACAACTTTGTGGATAGTTTTTGAGACAGATTTGGACAAGTTCTGTGTGAGCTTATTGAGCAAATTTGGACAAGTTATGTGTGAGCTTGTTGAGCAGATTTGGACAAGTTCTGTGTGAGCTTGTTGAGAATATTTGGACAAGTTCTGTGTGAGCTTGTTGAGCAGATTTGGACAAGTTATGTGTGAGCTTGTTGAGCAGATTTAGACAAGTTCTGTGTGAGCTTATTGAGCAGATTTGGACAAGTTATGTGTGAGTTTGTTGAGCAGATTTTGACAAGTTATGTGTGAGCTTGTTGTGAATATTTTGATAAGTTCTGTGTGAGCTTGTTGAGCATATTTGGACAAGTTTTGTGTGAGCTTGTTGAGCAGATTAGTGGAGTGCCTAGTTGAGCAGACCAGTGGATTGCCTACCTGAGCAGATTAGTGTGTTGCCTAGTTGAGCATATCAGTGGATTGCCTACCCGAGCATAACAATGTGTTGCCTAGCTGAGCAGATTAGTGGATTGCCTACCTGAGCAGATCAGTGTGTTGCCTAACTGAGCAGATCAGTGGATTGCCTACCTGAGCAGATTAGTGTATTGCCTTGCTTTGAGCAAATCAAAGTAATCATTATATTGGATAAGGATCCTTATTTTTATGTGAAATATTATAAGGAGATTATCTTGTGGAGTACCCCACATTAGGGGAACCACGTTAAATATTGTGTCTCAAATTGTGTGTGGTGACTTATGCTATTGCTTACTATTGCTATCTGAGTTATTAATGCACACTGCTATATTTTGTTATTGCAATTAAGGACATTAATTGATATTGGTTTGGAAAGAAAGTAAAAAGTGGGCGCTATATTGTTCACCCCCCTCTTAGTATAATATTGTGTTCTTCAGCTTCCACAAAAGCTTACTCACCTCAACTCAATCTAACACAAAATCCTCTTCAATCACACAAACAAGCTTCACACAAAAACTTGTTCAATCTCACAAAAATATATAGAGAATTATTAGAGACTCAATATGCATAATACTCACAAAAATGTTTAACCACTTTCAATATCTTTCTCAAATCAAATTAGAATATAGAACAATTTGTTTCACAAAATTAGAAATATCACTTCAACACTTTCACTTGACTAGGCTCAATCAACTCCACTCAATCAATCACTCAATGAAATACTCCTTGTTTACAAACCCTAGTCCAAGCATATGAACACTCACTCAATTATTTCCAACAATGCTTATCAACCAATCTCACATAACAATGATACTCATGTTCTTTCACAAACCCTAGTTCAAGATAGTTCACAACATCACATAACAATGATACTCATGTTCTTGGACAACTCTAATCATGCATATGAAGATTCATTCAATGTTTCCAATAATGCTTATCAAAAAACGTTTTTGTCATCAACTTTCACTTAGAAAAACCTTTAACAATCAAACTCAACAATGCTTATCAAACAACCCTTTTCACTCCAACTTAGCATTCACAACATCCAACAATCACTCACAAGGAAGATGTGCCCATACCTTTTTGTTTGATGAATAAGTGCCCTTAAAAACCTATATCAATCATAATTATTATCTTTGCCAATTTTAAGGGTCAGGTAGTAAAAACCTTCTCAGAATTTAATCAATAATTTCCTCACAAATTATTTTTTCCATTCACAACATGAGAACTCAATTAACCTTATTACTCCTTTCAAATGTTAAACAAAATAAAATTTTATTTTGAAATAACATTCAAAACCATCTAATGCCTTATCACTCAACTCAATCACCAAAAATCGCAATATAAAAATTAATTTTCACAGACCTTATATCTCCCTAAAAACCTTATGCCAAACAACCTTAGGACAAAAATTAAATTTGAAAAATTTAAATACCTTTTTCCCTTAGTGGGAATCGAACCCACGCTGCGCTTCCACCTGTGCCCTAGCCGTGGCTACCACTGTCGCATGAGCTAGGCGCTCACCTTGGGAGCAAATAGCACCACATGCTCTATATCCTTTCCTCTTGGTGCCTAAACAAAATATTCTACTTCCTTTGGTGCCCAAAAAAAACTCTCACGAAAACTACTGTCGAGATTCGATCGTGGGTCCTCCCATTTGCCAAAGCATTAAGTCACAATTGTTTGCCACTAGGCCAACCCACCAAATGGATATGAGGCTTAGAGCCTTGCCAAAATTATTCCTTCACTGGCGCACACAAGACAAATTTTTTTTTGTCTTCTTCCTCGCATGAAATTGCATAAATCATATTAATCATAGGCTTTAGTAATTAGAATGAAGGTTAGGTATTTGCCACTAAGACATATGGTATTTATACCATTATTCCACCATAGTTTTTAGACGTCGGTGGAGGGATTTTATTCATGATGTCGAAACATTTCTTTTTTCTTTGCAACCTTGTTGTGGCTGATCCACAACACACCCCAAAATTGGGGACCCACTTTTTTTGCATGCTTTCAAAGAAGATCTCAGTGACCCAAATGCTAAAAATCAAGAAAAATGCAAAATTGTGCAAAAATGAAAAAGTGTCGCGATATCACGACATGTCGCTCCATCGCGGCCGAAAATGAAAAAACGTCACGATATCGCGACATGTTGCTCCGTCGCGGCCGAAAATGAAAAAACGTCGCGATATCGTGACATGTTGCTCCGTCGCGGCCAAAAATGAAAAAGTGTCGCGATATCGTGACATGTTGCTCCGTCGCGGCCGAAAATGAAAAAGTGTCACGATATCGCGACATGTTGCTCCGTCACGATCGAAAATGAAAAAGTGTCGTGATATCGCGACATGTTGCTCCGTCACGGCCGAAAATGAAAAAGTGTCGTGATATCGCGACATGTTGCTCCGTCGCGGTCGAAAATGAAAAAGTGTCGCGATATCGCGACATGTTGCTCTGTCGCGACCAAAAATGAAAAAGTGTCACGATATCGCGACATGTTGCTCCATCGCGGTCCAAAGAGGAGAGAGAAAGGCAGAAGGAAAATATGTCGCAATTTCATGAAATAGAAAAGCGTTGTGATTTCACGACAGGAAGCAGCCGAGGCATACGGAGATGAAAAACGTCGCGATTTCATGATAGGAAGCAGTCGAGGCGTACGGAGATGAAAAACGTCACGATTTCACGACAGGTTGCGTTGGCAAGGCTGCTGGCAGGAAAATGTTGCGATATCGTGACATGTCACGTTTTCGCGATGAAAGCAAAGGAGTAAGGCTGCATGCATAAAAACGTCGTGATATCGCGACATGCTATTTTTTGTCACGATTTACATAGGGCCATTACATAACATGCAGAGGAAGCGCAAAACACATGGCATACAGGTATTAGGGTTACAGAAGCGTTACATGTCAACAGAAAATATCGAACGTTTTGGCATCGAACATAAATTCAAAAGCAACGAAAAGGCAGGAATACAAAACGATGCATTCTGGGAGGTGAAACGAAGTTCCGCAGAGCGAAACAGAGAGCCGCATCAGGAAGTATAAAATTAGAAGCGCAGACTGATACAAGGGTCGGAAAACCACTGCGGGTAGAGTTGTAGAGCCAAAGACAATAAGCCATTTTGGGCCTGCTTTTGTGGTGTTTTTCTTCCACTTTGTCTAGATATTCCTTTACATTGGACTGGGTAGGAAATTGCTGTAAGTAGAGTTGCAGTGCTGAAGGCCAGAGGGCCATTTTGGGCCTGCTTTGAGGCTGTTTTCTTCCATAGACTGGGTTTGGGAAACCGGAGATTCTGTTGTTGTATAATGACCAATTTTCAATACAAAAAATTCGGAGAGTTGCATCTCATTGGCAAGAAAGAAGGAGTTATTTTCGCATGCGAGGATTAAATGTTTATCTTTCCCCTTTTCGGATTTTTAGGCTTATAGGTGAAGTTTAATGCAAGTTCTCTTGGTTGCTTCATGCGAATGTTTAAATCTGAAAATTACGGTTTAAACCCCGTAAACCAGCACCTAACTTACCTGGATTGTGCGAGTTTGCAGGTTCAATAGGTTGGTTGTATGCAGAAAATATCATTAGCTTCGGTTTTGTCAAAGAGGATAGCATCATACTGAATGCACTTTTTATTTTTCTTTCACATTTTATTTTTATTTTTTTTTTGCATTTTATTTTATTTACAGACATTAAAATAAAATAAAAAAATAAAAAACTAAAGAATCTCAAAGTCAAAAAATATAAAAATTTCCATTTCTAGGCCAGAATTTCATTTTATAGTTTTGTTTTTCATTCATGAGCAGATGATGATATTCCCTTCATAAAATTCCAATTTCATTGAAGGGGTTATGTTTCAAGGCATTTCATCAGTTTCAATTTTGAAATTACAACTTGGTCATATAGAAATCAAATCACATTTGCTTTATTCGGGTTCAACGAACAATCATTTACAGTTTCACAGTAAAATAAACCACAGTGCCCCTTGTTTTCAGTTACTTGCAATCACTAAGGTGTTCCAAGCATTTTAATTGAATATCTTTATTTGAGATTATTAATACATCGATGCAAAATGCTAACATAACAGGAACCTTGGAGAAGTTACTTGTTTAATTTCTTTGCAAGCAGAGGATTTAGAACCCAAATCCTATCGGAGAGTGTGTTTTCACAATCGGGTGAAAATACCACTCAACAGATTGGCGCTAGAAGGAGGGTTGAATGGGTTTATTTTAGTGAGATTTAAAATTTTTGTATATTTCATGCCCTACTGATTTTTATCTTTAGCCTTATAACACCACTCAACATATTGGCGCTAGAAGGAGGGCATGAAAAGGTTTATTTTATCATGATTTTAGATGCTACAGGTTTATAATTGTTTAAGAGCTTTACATTGCTAAATATTTCAAGTCCATTTGATTAGCATCTTCGACCTCCTCTAACACCACTCAACAGATTGGCATTAAAAGAAGGGCCTGAACTGGTTTATTTCACGGTGATTTAAGTGCTACAGGGATTTAAATTTTGAATATTTCATGCCCTATTAATTGTTATCTTTACTCCTCTAACACTCGACAGATTGTTAAAAGGACGGCTTCGAATTGGTTTACTTTATTCTATTTTAAGCAATTCAGGTATGCTGTATATTTTTTTGATTGTTCATACAGAAACAATGTGATTTGATTTAATTTTGAAAATTTTGGTTTTGACTAACAAAGTGTTGTTTCATGCAATTACTTTTCATTTGATTTTAATGAATACATCTCTTAGTTGATGCTAACTTGATTTTTTATACATTGCAGGTTGAGTATTCAACAGATTTGGTTCTAAAGTTACATTTTGAGTTCACTAATGGCAACATTTGAGGAGCAAATTGTATCCCTAAGAGCTGAAATAATGTCTCTAAGAGAAAGAATGGTATCTACAATGGAGGATCATTATAAGGGTTTGTCTATACATGTGATACCCTATCATATTCCTAAAATGTTATTGGATTTTTTATGGTGTTTTAATCAAGAGGTGCCACTAGAATACTTGCAAAGACTGCATGTCTACAAGAATACACTGTGTCAATTCCAGATTTTCTATGAGGAGGTGGCTTGTAAGTTATTTGCATACATTTTGGATGATAAGCCATTCTTTTGGTATAGCCAACTACCCATGGAGGTTAGGACTTCTTGGATACAACTAGAAGCAACCTATCTTTACCATTTTGGTAATCAAGTTGACTTAGAAATCTTGAAAAATCAGTTTACCTCCATATGTAAAGAGCCTAATGAATCCTTGAGTCAATTCAATGGAATATTTCGTGAGTTGCACTCACAAATGTGGGAAAATTTAAACACATTAGAAGAGGAAGCCATGGAAGTATACCTAGGATCCATACACCCCACACTTGCTTCGCTCATTGAGGAAAAACTGAGTGGTTTGTCTTTAGAGAAAATCCATGAGATCTTGGAAGAGATAGAATGACAAGGTCTTGAAGAAGAAAAGGCACAACATGTTCATATGAGAGATTGTTCTTTTGATGCCAACCTACACCAACCATCAAATATAGCACCCTCCACTCCAATGATATCTAAGGTAAATGATCAAGGGGATGAATTTGAATATCCAAATCTTACAACCACCTTAGATGTAGTCCACGAGGAGGTGCAAATTGCTAAGCCAACATCCGCTAGTGAGGATTATGCAGAAATGATCTCATTTATAGAGATACACGATTATCCGGATGAAGGGGTTCTAAATTCAACAATGTTTGATATATGTGATAGGACATAACCTACCATAGAATGGAATGAAGTGGTGGAAAGTGAAATTGGGAGAAAACCAATAAATGAATTTGAAGACATGATAGAGTTTCACCACTTATTCTTGGAAGACACTATTGATGAGATGTGTAAAATTAACGATCAAGAAATTCTTCACCCTCCAAATTATGATAAAATTGAATCATGGGTTACTAATTTGGACGATGATAGCCTTATAAATTTGAATTCAAGAAATAACCCACTTTTGGAAATAATTGAACCATCTAAGGAAGGTGAAGATGAGTTTGATGAGAAGCATATTGATGAATTGGAAGATGTTGAAGAAGTAGTTGAACGTCACCACTTGATTTTGAAAGATGATTATTATGATGCTTGGAAGAAGTGGGAAGACTACACTCAATCCAAAACTACTAATGAAACTTTTGTGCCAATTGATATACAGGACAACATAATTGCCTACTCAAAGGAAGATATTACAACTCCTGTACAATTTGAGGATGTTTTGGAAGAGGGTTTCAAATCTCATCAAATTTGGAAGATTATAATGATTCTATTACCAAGGACAAAGAAGAAAATGAATTGATGAATGAATCAAAAGATCATGTCACAAATATCATGGAGTTTCATGCCATGGATTTGGATGACAATTTTCACAATGGTTGGGGGAGATATGATAATGCATTCTTTTCTCACATCCTTATAAATGAAACTCATATTTCACTTGATATGCAGGATGTTGAACCTTCTACATCATACGAAGATATCGTATTCACAAGATTTGAGAAGGTTGCAAAATTCAACCATGTTGAATATAAATTCATTGAAGATGCGGATATAAGTTTGCATGATGATTTGGAGGATTCAAATGAAGAGATACCATGGATAGTGAACAAAGAATTGGAACCAAAGGACAAAGAGATTGATAAATGGGAAGAAACTCAAATGAAGGATCATCAAGATGAGTCAGGGGACATACACTTTGACCAAAAACATTTGAGGGTTGAAAATTTGCATGACCATGTTTTGAATTTGATTGATGTTTATGATGAAATGTCATTAAAGGTAAATGAAAAACAAGGTATAATTTTTAATCACACCTTTAATAACATGGTTTTAATGAATGGAAAAGAAGTTGATGCACTTGAATTGTTAAACCAAATTCATCAATAATTGCTAATTGAATATAGGATAAAAACTTTTAATGATCCTAATTTAGTAAATATCCTAGATGCTTGTAAATTGTTACACAGATTTGATTGGCCTACAAATTTGGAAAATTATTTGGCTTTGAAATTTGTAGAAATAGGCTACTACTTACAAAATTGCATATTTGAAAAGGATAGCCTAATTCTAAATCAAGGAGGGAATTATGAAATTTACATTTTAAAGAATAGACATGATAAAATTAAAAATCATTTATTGTCTAATCATTTTAGTAATTTGATGCTCACCTATGGGAGTATTATTGGAACTAAATCAAATTGGTATGGTGAGCATGGCAAGTGGAAATTTGTTGCATTGTTTGGTCTAGTCTTGTTTTTATGGGATTCCCACAACATTTGGCATGCATATCACGTTATATTTTTGTTGAAATGTTCTAATCATGTTTGGGATCTAGGAAAGTGATAGTCCAAGATTTGCATCATCTTGTATTATAGTGTACATTTGTATATAGATTTTGGTTTCTGGTTTTGGGTTTGTGTTTTCAAGTTTCATTTTGGGATTGCTATTTGGATTTGGATTTAAAGTTGTGTGTTTATTTGACATGTTTTGTTTGTCTATATAAAAAAAAAAAAAATAATGATGAAAAAGTTGCCTTGAGATGCTAACTTATGTTCTAGATCGGGGAAATATGGAACATTGGAATTATGTTGTAAAAGCTCCACAAGTAACACAAACATTTTAAGTTATATCATTTGAAGCTTGTGATGCATGAAGTAGTCAGTTTTGTATGGCAAATATTTCATCTGCAATTCAAGAGATAATGCATTCATGTTACATCTCACTTTACATATACATTCCATCTTAGTTGCAAATGCATTTCAAATACAAATCATTAAAGTGTGTCAAATCCTCTTAAGGTTATGCTATCACATAAATAAGAAGAAAATCCTAAGGTTGGGAACTGAGTCTTGAGATATCTAGAACCAAGCACATTTTATACACATTAAAAAGGATCTTGAGCAAAATGATCAAAAATTTGCTTGGAAGAAAAGGTTGGGCGAAAGAAGTATTTCATGTCTATCCTATTATGCAACATGATCCTTAAAACAATGGTTTTGACCACTTCCATAAAGCTTAAAGCCTAAAATTAGAGTAGTAAGGATAGGGTTAAATACTCATTGAACTTAGGTTGAGGATCCAACTCCCCAAAGCTTTGATTTGACCTACATGGAGTAGTAAGAATAGGGTTAAACTCCCATCTCAATTAGGTTGGGAGTCTGATTTCCCAAAGCTCTGATTTCACTTTCACTTACACATGGGTTCAAGATAGTAGGGACTCATAACCAACTTTGGGATCTAATAAAACAATTCATTATACATAGAGTTGATCCTAAGAGGGTTTGATAATCTTGAATGTTTGTGTACGATACTAGAAGAAAGACTATGCCTTTTATAAAAGCAAAATCTCTTAGCATATTTATTAAGGTACATAAATCATTCACAATCTCACATATGCATTCATGTAAAACTGACGATGAAATGTTGATCAATTTCAAACGATAGGGAATGAAACACATTGCACACATCGAGCTGATACTTAATGATTCTGATGATTCATGTATTTCTAATCTATGGGCATTTGTTTATATTTCTTATGTGCTAATGCTGGTTTCTGGGTTTGTATACTTCCAGGTTGGGTTCTCACCAAAATGCTCAGGAGCATTTGACAGCAGAGTCGCCATTTGTTGTGGCTGATCCACAACATGCCCCAAAATTGGGGACCCACCTTTTTTGTATGCTTTCAAAGAAGATCTCAGTGACCCAGATGCTAAAAATTAAGAAAAAGGCAAAATTGTGCAAAAATGAAAAAGTGTCGCGATATCGTGACATGTCGCTCCGTCGTGGCCGAAAATGAAAAAACGTCGCAATATCGCGACATGTTGCTCCATCGCGGCCAAAAATGAAAAAGTGTCGCGATATCGCGACATGTTGCTCCGTCACGGCCGAAAATGAAAAAGTGTTGCAATATCGTGACATGTTGCTTTGTCGTGGCCGAAAATGAAAAAGTGTCACGATATCGTGACATGTTGCTCCGTCGCGGTCCAGAGAGGAGAGAGAAAGGCAAAAGGAAAATATGTCGCGATTTGGTGACATGTCGCGTTTTTGCAGCCAAATACAGCAAGAGTAGCCCGAAATAGAAAAGCATCACAATTTCGCGATGAAAAGTTGGCAAAGTGGTACGGAACTAAAAAGCGTCGCGATTTCGCGACAGGAAGCAGCCGAGGCGTACGGAGATGAAAAACGTCGTGATTTCACGATAGGAAGCAGTCGAGGCGTACGAAGATGAAAAACGTAGCGATTTCATGATAGGTTGTGTTGGCAAGGCTGCTGGAAGGAAAATGTCGCGATATCGCGACATGTCGTGTTTCCACGATGAAAGTAAAGGAGCAAGGCTGCATGCATAAAAACATCGTGATATCGCGACATGCTATTTTTTGTCACGATTTACATAGGGCCGTTACAGAACATGCAGAGGAAGTGCGAAACACGTGGCATACAGGTATCAGGGTTACAGAAGCGTTACATGTCAACAAAAAATATCAAACATTTCAGCATCGAACATAAATTCAAAAGCAACGAAAAGGTGGGAATACAAAATGATGCATTCTGGGAGGTGAAACGAAGCGTCGTAGAGCGAAATAGAGAGCCGCATCAGGAAGTATAAAATCAGAAGCGCAGACTGATACAAGGGTCAGAAAACCACTACGGGTAGAGTTGCAGAGCCAAAGGCAATAAGCCATTATGGGCCTGCTTTTGTGGTGTTTTTCTTCCACTTTGTCTGGATATTCCTTTACATTGGCCTGGGTAGGAAATTGCTGTAAGCAGAGTTGCAATGCTAAAGGCCAGAGGGCCATTCTGGGCCTGCTTTGAGGCTATTTTCTTCCATAGATCGGGTTTGGGAAACCGTGAGATTCCGTTGTTGTATAATGACCAATTTTTAATATAGAAAATTCAGAGAGTTGCATCTCATTGGCAAGAAAGAAGGAGTTATTTTCTGCATGCAGGATTAAATGTTTATCTTTCCCCTTTTCAGATTTCTAGGCTTATAGGTGAAGTTTAATGCAAGTTCTCTTGGTTGCTTCATGCAAATGTCTAAATCTGAAAATTATAGTTTAAACCCCAGAAACCAGCACCTAACTTACTTGGATTGTGCGAATTTGCGGGTTCAATAGGTTAGGTTGTATGCGAGAAAACCTCATTAGCTTCGGTTTTGTCAAAGAGGATAGCATCATATTGAATGCACTTTTTATTTTTCTTTCACATTTTATTTTCATTTTTTTTTTGCATTTTATTTTATTTACAGACATTAAAATAAAATAAAAAAATAAAAAACTAAAAAATCTCAAAGTCAAAAAATATAAAAATTTCCATTTCTAGGCCATAATTTCATTTTACAGTTTTGTTTTTCATTCATGAGCAGATGATGATATTCCCTTCATAAAATTCCAATTTCATTGAAGGGGTTATGTTTCAAGGCATTTCATCAGTTTCCATTTTGAAATTACAACTTGGTCATATAGAGATCAAATCACATTTGCTTTATTCGGGTTCAACGAACAATCATTTACAGTTTCACAGTAAAATAAACCACAGTGCCCCTTGTTTTTAGATTACTTGCAACCACTAAGGTGTTCCAAGCATTTTAATTGAATATCTTTATTTGAGATTATTAATACATCAATGCAAAATGCTAACATAACAGGAACCTTGGAGAAGTTACTTGTTTAATTTCTTTGCAAGCAGAGGATTTAGAACCCAAATCCTATTGGAGAGTGTGTTTTCACAATCGGGTGAAAATACCACTCAACACAACCCTAACTTTAGGTTTCATTAAATTATATATTAATTTAATTAATAATAAAATTATTATAATTAACTTATAATTAATTTAATAACCATAGGGTTAATTAAATTAAATTACAAATTAATTTATAATGAAATTATTATAATTAATTTAATTACTTTGGGTCTTTCCATTAGATATTTAATATTATAATGAAATATTATAATATTATTTTTCTTGAGCCTTCTAACTTCTCCTATAGATCTTATCTGACCACCTTCTTATTTCTAAAATTGACTCTTGAAGTCCTTCCTCTTGTACTGCTCACTAAAACTGACTTTTGACATCAATGAAAACAAATCTTGCTCATATTTCCAATAATATCCCCCTTTGTCATTGATGGCAACCCATTTTCCTTTTACCATTGCTTTTACTTTTTTTTGTTTTGCTCCCCCTGATTGAATGCTCTCCCCCTAACTCAAATCTCTCCCCCTTTGTCATAAATGGCAAAGGGTCACCTTTGGGGCTCGAGGCTAGGAATGAGACTCTTAGCTTAGCCCCTCCCCCACCTCCTCTTGAGGTGGTTAATTTTGAGGTGGGAGTATTTCTACTCCCAGCATACACTTATATTTACCTTTGTCCACTTTCCTTCTCATCCGATCCTTTTGATTCCTCTGGCTATTCCTGTTACTACTTGTCTCTAGAATTTTTGCTCTACACCACTTTGTTGTATGTCCATCATTATTGCACTTATAACACTTAATGTTATTATTCCTTGGAGGTGCAAATGTCTTGGGATTTCTCCTTGTGAAGCCATATCTATTCCTGTCATGAACCCTGCAATTCATTACCTTGTGACCAAACTGATTACAAGAGTAGCAATACCCTTGAAATAGCTGCATATTTTTGAAGTTCCCATATTCTTGTCTTTCATGTGTCCTGCACTGAGAAGCTTTGTGCCCAAAACTGTGACATGAGAAGCATCGTCCATTGAAATTGCCTTGCCTTGACCCCATGGGTCTTTTAGTCTCTTTTACCCTGTGTTGGTTCTTGTTCCATCTGTTCCTATTTTTTGCATTGTTCCTTTTCTTGCTAAAATTTGCATTGTCCAACTCATCCTCAGAAGTCTCGCTTTCTCTTAAACTTTATTCTTCTAAAGTTTCTTCTTCTTCAAAACTTGAGGTTGACTCCTCTCCTTATTTCTTTTGTACTTGTTCAAAACCAAGTCCTGTTTTGCTTACTGTAGGTTTTTGTGTCTTGATAATCTTATCCAAATTCTTTGAGCTTCTGCCAAACGTATGTAACCTATCCTTAGACTCTTTTACTTCCTTCCTTAGTGAAGCTACTTCATGCTCCAACATTTCACATTCTAAGACCTTTGCTTCTAACCTATCTTTTAACTTCCTTGTCTTAGCCATTGAATTATTTAGATCCTCTATAAGCTTTCCTTTCTCTTCATCACATTCTTGAAATTGAAGCTTAAGTTGGGAGTTTTGCTTTCTTACCTTCTTTAATGCATCAAGAGCATGAATAAGCTCTCCCTCTAGATCAAATTCTCCCTTATCTGATTCTTCCTCTATTTGTTTGCCTTTGAAAACATCTTCATTCTTTTATGACTTGTCTACTATAGGGTCACTTCCTTTTTCTTCTAGTGCTATACGAAGATTCTCTTTTGGTCCTTCAAATGTATCTTCATATTTATCATCACTAAAAATGAATCCATTATTTGTACAACTATCCTCAAGATGACCAAAGTTACCACATCTAGAACATTTGAGGATTATTGATGTTATTTTCCTAGCCACTTCTTTTTCTTTTGCCAAAAATAGAACTTCATCTCTATCATTATTTGAGGAACTATCATCACTATCAGTTGAGTACTTGCCTTATCTGCATAGAAACTCTTCTTGTGCCTTTGGAAAAAATTCTTCCCTTGTGTACCTTGTCCATCCTTGTTTTTCTTTTGGTACTTGTGCCTTACTACATCCCTGTTCTTATGATCATGTTTCTCATCACCATTGTTATTTCTAAATTTTGGACAATCAGATGCATAGTGACCATATTTTTCACATTTAAAACATCTAACTGATTTTGTACCTTTGTACTTTCTTGAGTCTTTGTTCCTTCTACCATAATTGGCTTCTTCATCACTGGATAGCTCATTGCTTGAGTCTGACTTCTTACCCTTATTATTTTTAGTGGCTTTGAATATTGCTTCTTTTTGGGGAATAGGTTCCTCTTTTATTCTTATCTCAAATGTTGTGAGAATGCCATGTAATTAATCTCTTGTCAAAAGATCAATGTATTTCAACTCTTCTATAGCTAAAATATTTTCACTAAACCTTTTTGGAAGTGACCTTAGAATCTTATCACACACATCAAGTTATGAAACTTCAAACCTAAGTCATTGCATGGAGCTAACAACTTCATCCATACAAAGTAGATAAGTAGAAATTTTTTCCTCATCCTTCATTTTTAGATCTTCAAATGCTATTTTGAAGTTTTGCAACTTGGCTCTTTTGACCTTTTTATCTCCTTCATATATGCCTTACAACTTATTCCAAATTTCCTTTGCTGATTTGCAATGCATAATATTTATAAACTCTATTTCACACAAGACCTTTTGAATTGCATTCATTGCTCTTGAATTATAATGATGTACAACCTTACCATATTTATCTATAGGTGGAGTTGTTGGATCCTTCATTCACTTCAACTTAGCATGATGATGCAACTTGGCTATTTTTAGAGCCAAGTTGCATCACTTCAAAATAGCCAACTTGGCTATTTTGGAGCTAAGTTCAAGTTGTGGAATTATAATGATGCAACTTGGCTATTTTTAGATCTATCCATAGGAGAACTCTTTCTCCTTAGCTCTAGATGGTGATATTTTAGAAGAACTGTTGCCTCCACTACATTGGCTTATGGATCTCTATCTATTGAAGACTCTTGCCCTCACATAGAAGACTTGTCTTAACTACCCTAGGTAATGGATCTCTATCCACTGGAGATTGTTGTCCTCTATACTCTGTCACCTCCAAAGCTTGCTCTTAGCTCTATCACAAATCTGTACTAAACATAGTCCTTCGGTCTAGCACAAATCTGCTCAATCTCTATCCTCAAATTTTTACTAAACATAGTCCTTCGGTCTAGCACAAATCTACTCAATATCTATCCTCAAATTTGCACTAAACATAATCCTTTGATCTAGCACAAATCTACTCAATCTCTATCCTCAAGCCTTAACACAAAGCTTGACTTAATCACAAATCAACTCTACTAGATCTGCCCCAAACCTTAACCCAAGGTTTGAACAAATCAATCAATCAACTCTGCTCACAAGTCTTCTTAAAGACTTGTCTCAAATATGCATTGTAATCTTTCACAAAATCTCACACTAATCTATCCACAAGTCTTTACCAAGACTTACCTCAAATATGCTCCATAAGTCCTCACTAGAACTTGTCCAATATGCTCAACAAGTCTTCCAAAGACTTACCTCAAATATGTATTGTAAGCTTCCACAAAATCTTACTCAACTCAACTCAATCTAACACAAAATCCTCTTCAATCACACAAACAAGATTCACACAGAAACTTGTTCAATATCACAGAAACATATAGAGAATTGTTAGAGACTCAATATGCTTAATACTCACAACAATGCTTAACCACTTTCAATATATTTCTCAAATAAAATTAGAATATAGAACAATTTGTTTCACATAATTAGAACTATCACTTCAACACTTTCACTTGGCTAGGCTCAATCAACTCCACTCAATCAATCACTCAATGATATACTCCTTGCTTACAAACCCTAGTCCAAGCATATGACCACTCAATTATTTTCAACAATGCTTATCAACCAATCTCACATAACAATGATACTCATGTTATTTCACAAATCCTAGTTCAAGATAGTTTACAACATCACATAACAATGATACTCATGTTCTTGGAAGACTCTAATCATGCATATAAAGATTCATTCAATGTTTCCAACAATGCTTATCAACCAACGTTTTTGTCATCAACTTTCACTCAGAAAAAACCTTTAACAATCAAACTCAACAATGCTTATCAAACAACCCTTTTCACTTCAACTTAGCATTTACAACATCCAACAATCACTCATAAGGAATATGTGCCCATACCTTTTTGTTTGATGAAGAAGTTCCCATAAAAACATGTCTCAATCACAATTATTCTCTTTGCCAATTTTAAGGGTTAGGTAGTAAGAAACTTCTTCGAATTTAATCAATAATTTCCTCAAAAATTATTTTCACCATTCACAACATGAGAACTCAATTAACCTTATTACTCCTTTCAAATATTAAACAAAATAAAACTTTATTTTGAAAAAATATTCAAAACCATCTAATGCATTATCACTCCATTTAATCACCAAAAATCACAAATAAAAATCAACTTTCACAGCCCTTATATCTCCCTAAAAACCTTATGCCAAACAACCTTAGGGCAAAAATTAAATTTGAAAAATTTAAATACCTTTTGTCCTTGGTGGGAATCGAACCCACGCTGCGCTTCCACCAGCGTACTAGCCGTGGCTCCAACCGTCGCGTGAGCTAGACGCTCACCTTAGGAGCAAAGAGCACCACATGCTCTATATCCTTCCCTCTTGGCACCTAAGCAAAAATGCGATGCTTCCTTTGGCGCCCAAACAAAACTCTCACAAAAACTGTCGTCGAGATTCAATCGCAGGTCCTCCCGCTTGCCAAAGCACTAAGTCACAACCGTTTGCCACCAGGCCAACCCGTCGGATGGATATGAGGCTTAGAGCCTCGCCAAACTTATTCCTTCACTGGCGCACACAAGACAAACAATTTTTTGTCTTCTTCCTCACACGAAATCACATAAATCACATTAATCGTAGACTTTAGTAATTCGAAGGTTAGGTATTTGCCACTAAGGCATATGGTATTTATACCATTATGCCACCATAGTTTTTAGACGTCGGTGGAGGGATTTTATTCATGATGTCGGCACATTTCTTTTTGCCTTGCAACCCTAACTTTAGGGTTAATTAAATTATATTATAATTTAATTAATAATAAAATTATTATAATTAACTTATAATTAATTTAATAACCATAGGGTTAATTAAATTAAATTACAAATTAATTTATAATGAAATTATTAAAATTAATTTATAATTAATTTAATTACTTTGGGTCTTTCCATTAGATCTTTGATATTATAATATTATAATAAAATATTATAATATTATTTTTCTTGAGCCTTCTAACTTCTCCTGTAGACCTTATTTGATCACCTTCTTATTTTCGAAACTGACTCTTGAAGTCCTTCCTCTTGCACTGCTCACTCAAACTGACTTTTGACATCAATGACAACAAATATTGCTCATATTTCCAATAAAAATGTTCATTGATCTTCACATACTAGGCTTTGGGATCTCGCTTCAACCCATAGAGAGATTTGATGAGCCTACATACCTTTATCTCTAAGGAATCATCATCAATAAACAAAATAGATGTATGAAGCATATGGCTAAGAAGAAAAACTACACTCATTCTTCTCATTAAACATTGTTGAAAGTGTAATTTGATTCATGTCCAAGGATGACATTATATAATGTAATATTGATAGGCCTAAGGGCATTCATTGTGCAATGTATTGAATTTACTATAATATTTTATTATGTATGCCCTATGGGCCATGGTTAACCTCTCTTTAGTTAAAACCACTTTATAACTTGTAACTAACCTTAATCCATCTTGTTATGTTTGATTAGATTAAACTCTTTTATGTAAATGGGGTTTTGGTAATTGCATAAATATCCTCCACCACTCCTTTTAATTCTCAAGGTGTTAGAATCTTATCTACGAATAATACAATAATTATTTATGGTACCTATGAGTGCCCCCAAATATTTGTCTTTCTTTCATCCTTTTACACTTTATGTATAAAATTTGAGTGGATGGATTGCATTTGTTCGTTTATGAAAATATTATAAATTTTAACATGGTATATGAGTGAGTATGAAGCTTCATCCCTTGGTCATGCAGAAATTTTATTTGGAGCCTCCAATATTTTTCTAAATTTTAGGACAAATTACTTCTCAAAGCTTCATAAGCACCTTTGACAAAAGAGACAAAAGAATTTTTCATTTTTTTCTTTCTCTAATTACTCTTTTTTTTTTGAGAATTTATGCCTACTCCAAGTTAAATTTTCCTTGCAAAAAATTCTAAGGATTTTTTAAAAAATTGTTGTTTTAAAAAAACATCACTCTAGGGTTATTTTGGAGGTAAAAATTTCAAATGTCATAAATTTTGCATATAGAATCATTTTTAGTCTAGGGCTTCATTATATTCCTTTTTTTGCCATGAAAATTCAGAGCTATACTCTATAAAATCCACATTGTACTTTGACCTCATGAAATTGTAAGAAATTGGCAAGTCCTTATGCATTCCATCAATGACACCACTCCCTTGGTTTGCTAAGTGTGTGGTAATTGGGGAATTGTCATTTTAGTCCATCTTGTTCTTCACTTATCAATTTCATACCTAATCAATGGGTGAATGTTGATGTTATTCAACTTCTTATGTGTTGATGGATCACACACTTTCCTTACCATATTTTAAACCTATATTTATTTTGAATCACTCATACCCTTAAACTTTCATGTGTTTTTAATTCTACACTTTACTTTTCACAATTTTCTTTTCATGCAAATTCATGTAGGATTATTTTGTGAGGACCGTGAGGAGTCGACATAAATCCAAAGGTTGGGGAAGCCTTTGGCAATCCCTTCCAATTTTGTTGAAACTAGAATTGGGATACAAATCTTAATTAAGAAGTCATGATAAATCCTTGATTTAATAGTATCCAAGTTATTATAAACATAGATTTGATTAAAAATAAACTTTGTAATGATATGATAGGTATATATATACAAGGGAGAATAAAGAACAATGAGGTCTTATATTATAACCATTTCATAACTACCTCCTTAACACTGGAACTAACTACACAATTACAATATTTTCATAACATTCCCTCATATTACATCAATATTAAACCAAATTACATACAATAAAATGTTTACTAATTTTTAAACTTAACATGTGTGAGATACATTGTGAAAATATTTTCACATTGATCTACAATTGGAAAAAATTGAAGTGTATGTTATGTTCTTGAATAGGTTTGCAAATGAAATGACACTAAACTTCAATATGCATCAATGTGCTCATGAAAAATTGGATTGGAAATAAGTTTTAGTACTCCTTGATTGTCATAGCTTAGGATCTCCAGTTGCTTGTGTAATGTCCATTTCTATAAAGATGTGATGTAAGCATATCACCTCATAGACAACTCCTATAGAATGATTTGTAGCTTTGGAGGAATATCAAGAAATAACATATTTCTTATTACTTTTCCAAGAGATTAAACTAGACCCAAAATATACATATCTACATGTGGATCTCCTAACATCAATGAATATTTCATAGTCCACATTTATGATCCTATTAATAAGAATTTATTGTTCTTCTTGTATTTGAAACCATACTCATGCATACCATATATACTAGAGTGACTACTTTCTTTATTTCTAAGGACACACATTCGGTTTTTCATAAACAATAAAATATAGTTGACAACATAGTTGATCTGGTGTAAGTAAAATAAATAAGGTTCCCAATCAACTGATAATAGAGAGTTACGATCTGTAGGGATAAATCATTTTATGATAGTTGCGACCCTATCTCCATCAGAGTAGCCATGGGCTTAGAATCTATTATTCAAAACGTCTTGAGCAATGTCTCAACATACTTCATTTGTGACATGGAAGCTAGTTTCTTTGTCTACCACACTTTGAAGCCAAGACAATATTGCATTAGTCTAAGATCACTCATGTCAAACAAATTCTTCAAGTGTCCCTTTATCCCTTAAATCAGCTTCATTGAACTTCTAGTGATGACCAAGTTATCAACATACACAATTACGAGCATGGCCTTTTTTTAACTTTTGAAGTATGGATTCAAATCATAAGAACCATGGCAAAATTTATATTGCACAAAATGCTCATTGATCTTCACATACTAGGATTTGGGATCCTGCTTCAACCCATAGAGAGATTCTATGAGCCAACATACCTCTCTCTGAGGCATCATCATCATCAAACAACAAAATAGATGTATGAAGTACATGGCTAAGAATAAGAACTACACTCATTCTTCTAATCAAACATTGTTGAAAGTGTAATTTGATTCATGGTGAAGGTTGAAATTATATGATGTGATATTGATAGGCCTAAAGGCATTCATTGTGCAATGTATTGAATTTATTGTAATATTTTGTTATGTATGTCCAATGGGCTACGATTAACTTTGTTATGGTTAAACCCACTTTATAACTTGTAATTAACCTTAATCCCTCTTGTTATGTCAGCTTAGGTTAAACTCTTTTATGTAAATGGTATTTTGGTATTGGTATAAATACCTCCACCACTCCTTATTTTAATTATCATAGTGTTGTAAATCTTATATACAAATAATGTAGTAATTGTTTATGGTGCCTGCGAGTGCCCCCAAATATTTGTCTCTTTATTTCATCATTTTATGCTTTTTGTATTATATTTGAGTGGATGGATTGCTTATGTTCATTTCTAGAAAAATATTATGAATTATAACATGGTATTAGAGCATGTATGGAACTTCATCACTTGGTCATGCGAAAAATTTATTTGAAACCTCCAATATTTCTTCTGAATTTTAGGATGAACTACTTCTTAGAGCTTCATAAGCGCCTTCAACAAAAAATATTAAAAGAAGATCAATTTTTTCTTTCTCTAATTATTCTATTTTTTTTTTAAGAATTTATGCCTACTCTAGGTTATGTTTTTCCTTGCATAAAAAAATTCGAAGGAATATTAAAAAAAATATTGCTTTTCAAAAATATCACTTTAGGGCTATTTTGGAGGGCAAACTTCTAGAGGCCATAACTGGTGCATATGAAATTATTTTGAGCCTTTTTTTAAATTGCATGATTTTTCGATCTCCTTTAAAATTGGTGGTAGTTGTTCAAGGACATACTACAAGTGAAGGGACATTTTATTGTGTGATTGTCTTCAAAGCCTATTGTCCTCTTTCAAAAGTGCAAATTTACAATATGTTATGTAATTATAATATTTAGTTTGATTTTTTGGGATATGTAGATGGATTTATGACAATTGTAGTAATTTTGGATTTTTTTGGAGGCTTGCAGGAAATGGATTCAAGTTGTGCTTTAGTCAATCCCTCTTTCTCCTTTGGATAATTGATCCAACTTATTCATGAAGATCCAATATTTCATGATCTCCTTCTATTTTTTGTTCAAGTACTCTTGAAATTCTGTTACAACTCTTATTTTTAAGCAGGTTCATGCAAATCCTCTTTTGGTGATTGAAATGAGGTCGCACAAGGGCGAGAGAAAGTCTTCAAATAAGGTCATATATGTTGTAAGAGGAAAAATTGTTCCTTCAAGTCATATCTTATATGACTATGGAAGATTGAATGAGCTTATCTTTAAAGGAGGTGGTAATTTTGACTTCTCTTGTACATTTGAAGTATTAGCAAAAGTATTTTTGGATGTGTGCAAAAGTGCCTAATAATGATAGTGATGACTATGATCTAGCCTAAGGAGACTCTTGTGTAGAAGTATTTTTACAACAACATATTTTAGATGATAAGGGGGATTCAAATGAGTCTATCTCAAAATATGGAAGCCCACTAGAGCATCCTTTATGGGGGAAAATATTATTGTTACTTATGTCTTCTATCCTTGGTCCCTCAGTTTAGATTATGGGGAGTGTTGAAAGTGTAATCTAATTCATGACTAAGGCTGATAATATGATGTAATATTAATAGACCTAGGGTAATTCATTGTGTAATGTATTGATTCAGACGAGTCTACCTAAAAATGTGGAGGTCCATTAGAGCATCTATTATAGGGGAAGATATTATTATTACTAATGTATTCTCTCTTTGGTACCTTAGTTAAAATTATGGAGGGTGTTGAAAGTGTAATCTAATTCATGGCCAAGCTTGATATTATATGATGCAATATTGATAGACTTAAGGGCATTCATTGTGCAATGTATTGAATTTATTGTAATATTTTATTATGTATGCCCTATGGCCCATGGTTATCCTTGTTATGGTAAATGCCATTTTATAACTTGTAATTAATCTCAATCCCTCTTGTTATATCAGTTTAGGTTAAAATATTTTATGTAATTGGGGTTTTGGCATTGGTACAAATAGCCCCCATAAATCCTTATTTTAATTATCAAAGTGTTGTGAATCTTATCTACAAATAATGCAGTGATTATTTATGGGGCCTATAGGTGCCCCAAAATATTTGTGTCTCTTTATTTCATCATTTTATGATTTTAGCATAATATTTGAGTGGATGGATTGCTTTATTCATTTATAGAAAAATATTGTAAATTCCAACAAACACAAAATCTCAAGTGGTATACCACTTCTTGATGTAAGGATCCACGAGTTGATATCTCTTTGAATCATCACTATATCCAATGAAGATAAATCTCTTACTTTTCTCATCTAGCTTCATTTGTTTCTACTTTAAAATTTGCATGAATGGTGTATGTCCAAACACTCGAATATGTGCCATAGTAGGTTTAATAGCCATACATGCCTCCTCAGCTGTGACACTATTCAACACAACTATGGGTGTGTGATTCAACTAATACACCACAATACGATCAAATTTTTTCCAAAATGCTAGCTCTAATTTGGCATTGCTCAACATGCTTCACACCATATCCCAAATAGTATTATTATGCCTCTCTACAAATCTATTTTGTTGAGGCATGTAGGCAATTGTCAATTATTGTTTGCTACCAATTTGCTTCAAGAAAGTAGAAAAATCATTATTGGTGTACTTCCTTGGATTTGAGCAAAGGACTAGATTATGACAACAAATAAACTTTTTCGCATGAAATTTACTTTAAAAAAAAATAAAGGCTTCATCCTTTGTCTTCAAGAAACACATCCACATTCATATTTTATGATCATCAACAAACAACTAAAAATACCAACCACTAAAAATCACATCCATAGGTTTGCATACATCAGTGTGCACTAGGTTAAGTAGGCTAGTTGCTATAGAACTACTTGAGCCAAATGGGGCTATATGTTATTTTTCTACTAAACAACTCATACAAATATCATGAGGCTTCATCAGTGAGGGAATACCTTTTACCATGGCCTAATTGATGAGTGCATTTAGGTGGTCAAAATTGAGATGTCTAAATTGTCTATGACAAGATGTGGTAGCTTCATCCTCCTTAGCCACCAAGGCTTGGTTGTTTTGTAGTACAACCACAAACTAAAACATCTAGCCTATGTTTGTAGCATGGGCAATAATTGTCAAACCTTTATATTTTTTTCAAATGAGAAATATTTTTTTATCACTTGTTTTGAGAAATTCAACTCTCAAATTGTGATCAAGCAATTGATTCATAGAGAGGAAATTCTTAATGAGTCCAGGAACATAAAGAACTTAAATCAAGAAATAAGTATGCAAATCAAGATAAAAACAACCACTGATACTAGCAATAATGTACAACCATTTATCACCAAGTTTTAATAAGATGAATGGTCAAGGTACATGAACCATTCCTTCTAGTTTGTTAGATGTCTAGTAGCCCCTAAATTGACATACCAAACTGGGCTGTGTTTTGAAACACCATCAAGAATTAATGTGGAATATACATAGTCTTATATTTCTATGTCTAAATTGGTATCCTTAGCTACATTATCATGTTGGCATAGAGATGCATTCCTCCTCTACTAATGAGGACCCTTCTTCTTTTATTTTGATATATTCTTTTGGTTCTTACTCAAAGAACCTTGTGAGAATGTGTTGTACTTACACTTCTAAAGTACATGTTTTCTATAAATAAAACACATGACATTGGAACATGAAATTTTTCCTTGTCTTTGTTATTATTATTGATTGTGCCCTTTGTGTTTTTGCTATTGATAGCATTTGTTGTGGGCTTTACCACCTTTCTTCAATTATATTGGCTTCTTGCTTATTTGACACATGACTATAGCATACTCATATTTATTCTATCTCTTGAATTGATTCCTTCTATTTAAGTGAATTTAAAAGAGTCTCAAAAGTGGGATTCTAGTTAGTAACATTCAAATTTTACTAACTAGGTCGCATTGTTCATATCACAATTGGAACAAGCACATCATCATAGTTAACAATTTTGTTTGACGCATTGATCTAGCCATTTATATAATAGTGCAGTTCTTTCTTTCAGCCACACCATTTTGTTGTGGGGTGTAGGCAGTAGTTAATTGCATTTTGATCCCACAATATTTATACAATTTGAGAAATGCATTTGAACAAAACTCCCCTCCTCTATCAGTCCTTAATATCTTTACAATGTACTCACTTTGATTCTCTACATTATTTTTGAAATATTTGAAACATTCAAAAGCTTCATCTTTAGTTTTCAAAAAATAAATCCAACACATTCTAGAGAAATCATCAATAAAAGTGAGAAAGTAAGAATTGTTACCCAAGATTTTGGTATTCATTGGACCACAAATGTCCGAATGTACCAATTGTAGTGGATGGATTACTCTCCACGCTTGTCTTCTTGGAAACTTTGTTCTTGAGTATTTTCCCAAAACACATCCTTCACACACCTCCTTGCTCTCTTCAACTTTTGGCAATCCACATACCTTGTGAAGTCAACAACTTCAAGCTTGCAAAGTTAAGATGACCATATATCAAGTGCGAAAGCACACTTGGTTTTTCAATGGCTACACTAGCAAGTTGAAAACCTCCTTATTACCCAAACTTAAGAGGAAACAACCTATTATTTGTCATAGGTACTTGTGTAACAACTCTATTACAATTTTTTTTTTTCAAAAATTACACATTTTCCATCTTCAAAAACAAGCTTGTAGTTTTTTTCCATTATTTGTCCAACACTAAGCAAATTATGTTGGAGTTTGGGGGTGTAATAGATGTTGTTTACCTTATTTGTGCCTTATTTTGTTGGAACCTCCATGGCTCCCATACCTTCAACTTGTAGTGCTTTGTCATCTCCCAATTTGATCTTTGACTTGTAGGTGGAATCCATTGTAGCAAAAAGCTCTTCTTTGCCACTCATATGATTGGAACAACCAGTATCCAAAATCCAAGTTTCATCAAGATTTTGATCTGATTTTCCATAAGGAACATATTTGAAGAAGTTCCTTCCTCTTCTCCATAGTTTCCATATTGACCTCTCAATTATTGAGAAGTCTTGGACCAACAATCTTTAGCAAAGTGACCAAGCTTACCACAATTGTAACAAGCTTTCTTTGATTTGTCACCTCTTCTTCCTCTGCCTTGGTTGCCACCTCTTGAGATACCTCTTCCTTTGCCTCTCATTTGTCCTCTTCCTTGGCCTCTTCCATAAGCCTCACCTTCCTTGTATGAGAATGCTTTGTCATCACCTCCAAAGCTTGATGAAGTAGAACCTTGTAATTTCTCTTCATGAGACATCAAAGAACTAATATCAATAGTTAGAGTAGACAAATCTTTAGACTCTTCAATAATGATAGCAATATGGTTCCATTTATGAAGGAGTGTTATCAACTCTTTCTTCAAAACTACTTTAGTTTTTATGTCTTCACCAAGTGTCTCCATTTTGTTTACAATTGCTTTCACTCTCACATAATAATCTCCCACTCTTTCATTATCTTGCATCTTGATATTCTCAAAATATCTCTTCAAGGTTTGAAGCCTCACTTGTTTCACTTCATTTCTCCCTTGATAGCTATCTCTCAAGGTTGTCCATGCTTTTAGGGTTGTTGAACAAGAAGTAATCCTTGGAAAGATGCTTTTATCCAAAGCTGCTTGGAGATGGTAGAGAGCAAATGAGTTTTTCTTTTGGGTATCATTTTTATTGGTTTTATAAGCTGCAATCAAGGTGGTCCAATATGCAGGTTCATTGTAGCATTATTATACAATATTCCATAACCCCTTGCCCATGAGTAAGGTCTTCATATTGATAGACCAATACTCATAATCTAACCCATTAAATTCAGGAATGGGAAGATTGTTATTGGCAACCATTGATGCTAATCAACATAACTTTAGAATAATGTAGATAGATTTTAATACAATATTTTTGCAATAAAGAGTAGCAGCAGATCTTATTTTACTCAATTGACTGAACCTGTTAAGTCAATCTCTCAGAATTAACCTCCAATTGCAAAAATACATGTTTCTTTTTTATTTACTAGAATCTCAAGCACCAAATTTATCATAAATCAATCAATACTGATTGAAACAAATTGAAATTTTTGCTGTAGACTTATGATATACGTATCTAAAAATCCACTAAATTTTAGAAGCAAATTGACTCAAATGAGAAATATGTGATCAATTTACTTTTGCCCTTTCTAGATCTTAGAGTGTTTTTTGAGACAACCTCAATGTTTTTCACATAAATCAATCCATACAGCTCCAAATTTTTTGAAAATTAAACTCTGTATTCTTGAGATAATAATATGAAAACCCTTTAAATTTTAGAAGAAAATTCGCAAAGGTGAAAAATATGTGATCATTTACTTTTTCCCTTTTTATCACAATTCTAGATCTAGGATTTTTTGAAGAAAAAATCAATATTCACACAAATTGATCAATACATATCCAAACGACCTGAAATTTTTTTTGAATGATGATTTTATCTAAATAATATTTCTCCCAAAATTTTAGAAGCAAATACCCTGTCTTCCACCTTATACAACCATTTTATTGCAAAACTCAAAATGCTAATAAAATCAGCAAATGAGCTCCAAATTACCTGAAATTTTGACTGCGTCCTCTTGATGCAATTATTTAAAAACCCTCAAAATCTCATTAGAAAATACCTCAAGATGCATGAGATATGAATTATTTACTCGAGCTCTTCCTTGCAACTCTGTTGAGTGCTGGCCATTTGAGTTTCTATGACAAAGTGCGTGCTTCAGATCTCTTCACGCCACTCTCCACAGGTTTTGATCCATCTGAGCAAACCTGGCTCTGATACCAAAATGAGAAAATAGACTCATTATATTTATAATAATAAGAACTACAATGCTTTTATAGCACTCCAATCAGTTTGAAATCTCCACTATTATGGAGATCTTACTTGCTTCTACTATGTTTAGAAACACTCTAAATAATTCCCTATATGCTCTCACAACAACACTGATTTCCTCTCAAATAGTAAAGTTGGTGCAACTATATTGAAATGAATGCTAAATATTTAGAACCTATATACTTTAGGGAAGATGTTCTAAAGTATGCTCTAGAGTCCAACAACACCTTCAACAAAAGAGGCAAAAGAAAGATTTTTTTTTTCCTTTCTCCAATTATTCTATTTTTTTTGTAGAATTTACACCCACTCTAGGTTATGTTTTCCTTGTAAAAAAGTAGAAAGATTTAAAAAATAAATTGATGTTTTTCAAAAACATCACTCTAGGGCTATTTTAGAGGGCAAATTTCTAGAGTCCATAACTTTTATATATGAAAGCATTTTGAGCCGCATTTTTTAAAATAGTATGAATTTTCAATCTCTTTGCATTGGTGGTATTTGTTCAAGGACATACTAAAAGTGAAGGGATGCCTCATTGTATGATTAGCTTCATATCCTATTGCCCTATTTCAAAATGGTAAATTTACAATATGTTATGCAATCATAATCTTTGGTCTACATTTATTAGAAATACGGTTGGATTTGTGATAGTTGTAGCAACTTTTGAGTCTTTTGAAAGTATACAAGAAAAGGATTCAAAATATGCTTTAGTTAATCCATCTTCCTCCTTTGGGCTATTGATTTAACTTATTCATAAAGATTTAATCTTTCATGATCTTTTCTTTCTTCTATTCTTTGTCCATGTACGCTTGGTATTTTATAATGGCTCTTTTCATAAACAGGCCTATGCAAAGCCTCTTTGGGTAATGAAAATTAGGTGGTCTAAAGGCAAGTTGAAGTTTCCAAACAAGGTGATGTATGTTGTAAAAGGGAAAGTTATGCTTTCAATTCTTACCTTACATGAATACAGAAGATTGAAGTAAATTTTCTTTTAAGGGAGTACTCTTGACTTTTCTTCCTTATATGGAGTCTTAGTGAAGATGTTCTTTGGATATGCGCAGAGTATCTAATAGCGGTAGTGATGACTATGGTCCAACCTAATGATATTCTTGTTTAGAGATATTTTTTGCATTAGTAAATTTCTAGATGATAAGGGGAATCCAAATGAGTCTTCCAAGTGTAGAGGCTTACTAGAGTATCAATTATGGGGGTAAGATATTATTGTTACTAATGTTTTCTCCCCTTGACCCCTCAGTTCAGATTATGAGGGGGTGTTAAAAGTGTAATTTGACTTATAGCCAAGGCCAATATTGTATGATGTAATCTTGTATAGGCCTATGGAATTAATTGTATTCAATTTATTATAATATGTTATTATGTAATCCTAAGGGTCATGGTTAACTTTGTTATGGTTAAACTTGCCACATAAATTGTAGTTAACCTTAAGCCCTCATGTTATGTCAGCTTAGGTTAAATTCATTTATGTAAATGGGATTTTGATTGTGGTATAAATACCCTTACCACTCCATCCATTGTATTGGAGTGTTGTGAATCTTATCTATGGATATTATAGTGATTATTTACGGTGCCTATGGTTACCCATTATATATTTATCTCTTTCATCCTTTTATATTTTTTATAATATTTGAGTGGATGGATTGCTTTTGTTTGTTTCTAGAAATAAGTGTAAATTCCAACATCCTTCAAACAAATCAAATCTTCCTTGGCATTTAAATCTCAACAAGTGACAATGTCTTTGCTTCTACAACATATCTCATATTAATACATCTCGGCCATTGGACTACAATTCCAATGTGTTTGGTTTGACAAACTTTGTCTCTTGGCTTCGAACTTGTTGAGACAAAACAAACAAACAAGAATAAAAAATATTATTTTCTACAATCAACTTAGTTGGATCTTATCACACAAACTCAATGATTGTTGGATTGCTTCTTGGATTGACCAAGAAATCTTAAACTCTCATCTACAACTCTTGAATTGGCCAAGGTAGATTCACAAAATTCGAAAGGTGTCTCCATTTTACAATGTTGGTCTCACCTTTCCAATGTCAAAGCTTTAATGAACACAAATTTGCTACACTAAACTTTGCATTGATGTGATAGATGTGTATATACAAACGAGAATCAAGAACAAATAAGTATTTGGTTATAATTGTTTATACTTATGCCTTTAACACCAGAACTATATGACTAAAATATTTTTGTAACACAATCCAATTATGTGTCAGTGGGAAGACACTAGTGCCCAACAAGAGTTATATGATGATATCATTGACACTTTATACATGTTCCTTTCAATATCTTGAACCATTGTGTAAATGCATTTGTAAAAGTTATGCCAAAGACATGAAGAGTTCATCCAACACTACATTAACAAGTTTAGTGGACTTTTTATTTGCCCAAGTATTAATTATAACAATAATCATTAGGTTCTCAACTCCATCAAGGGCTTTCATTACCACAACTACTCTAGGATGGAGTTACTTCCCTTGGATACCTTCAATCATGCCTACAAGTTTACAACTAAGCAAGAAGAGAGCTCTAGAGCGAATGAAATGGATCTTATGTCATCCTTGCGTAAGACTCAATAAGTGGCAAAGCAGAATATATGTGAAATATTGGAAGTCATTTTCATCATTTTTTAGATATTACATTTTTTGGAGCTCTATGTAGTGGTGGCAGTCTTTCTAGTTTGCATGTTGTTGTTTCAATACACAATGGACCTTATGTCATCGAATTGAATGGAAGCAACAATAATACTTAGACTTCTTACAAGTTTACTATAAAACAAAAGACTGTGGGTTTTTTTTGGAAGAGAGGTCATTCACTCTTAACGAAGAATATTTTTGACAAAGAAAGAGAAGGCTCTTGGATTGTTTTCTTATTAATCAAATTTGAAAAAAAATTCACTTCAAAGCCAATTCAAATCTATTGGAGGTTTTGAAGAAGCTATAAGGACAGTCTGGAAAAGTCAATTGTATAGAAATCATTCGACTGGAAATTGAGCTCATCATTCTTAAAATGGAAGATATCTCCAACATTGAGGACTACATTGCTGAGTTCAATATTGTAAGAGTAAATATAACCATTTTTTGTGGCATAGCAAAAACAATTCCACAATATGTGAAGCTTGCCCTCTCTAATATTTCTTTTCACTTCATGACTCTATGATTGTTACCTTTTATAGCTTTATAATCTCCTTGCTTCAACTTAGGTCTTGTTTTATGACAAGAACCTTTTGCATCTCTCTCAATTATTCTAATTTTGCAACCTCTTGCTATATATTCAGTCTCATGGCATAAGAAGAATTGAAATGAAATGTTTTCATAGTCCACTTGTTGGTCCAACTTTCTTGATTCAGATTTTATAATGATAAAACTTTTTGAATGAAACATGACAACATATCTAGAAAATTAGACGTAATTCCATGGAAATTGGTGCTACCTAAGTGAACATCCCTAGGGTATTACCAATATTTTTAAAAAACTTCATGTTGACTAGTTTATAGGGAAGTCCAAATAACTTGATCCACACAAGAAACCTTTCAAAAGTCTTTGTATTTATAAAAAAGCTTTTACTCTATGGCCTTAAATACTAGCCAATCCTTCCCCATATGTGATGGATCACCATCCAATATTGTTCATTCTTGGCTTTCAAACTCAAAAAGATAATGAGAGAAAAATGCTTATAAAGGAAAAGTCATAGAATAGTATGAATTCAATCCCCATTATCTATCAATGTAGTTTTGAATCTTTGAAAATCTAGTATCCAATCATTTAATTTACAAATTAACCTTTTATTTTTTATTAATTATTATATTATGCTTAACCATCTCATTCTTGATTTTCACTTCTAGTAAATCAACTATCATCTTAACGGAGGATTATCAAAGATTTTTTTTCTTTTTTCTTTTATCTTTTATCTCCAACTAGCAAAAATTACCGTCCTCAACCACATCATAGTCACTTTCAATCCTTACCTTCAATGAAAACTTCTTTGAATGATTTTTCTTTAATACCACATGAGATGCCTTTATTATTCATTTCTTTTTTCTAAAAATATATTTAAAAATCCAAAACTTCTTTGAATGATTTTCCTTTAATACCACATGAGATGCCTTTATTATTTATTTCTTTTTTCTAAAATATATACTTAAAAATCCAAATATGCTCCCTCATAACTTGCACTCCACTAGTTCACATGAGTTGCCTTCATTATTCATTTCTTTTTTCTAAATATATAGTTAAATGTCCTAATGTTCACTCATAACTTGTTCATTTCTTTTTTCTAAAAATATAGTTAAATGTCCTAATGTTCACTCATAACTTGTTCATTTCTTTTTTCTAAATATATAATTAAATGTCCTAATGTTCACTCATAACTTGCACTCCACTGGTTCCCTATTTGCTTGCGCTCACTACTTACCCTCACTACCAATGAGGGTGTGTCTGAATGATTTCTTGTAATACCTGGATTGACCAAAGGAGACACCTCCATTATTCAAAGTTCTTCTAAAATGTCAAGCAAAAAGTTTATATGTGAGGCTAACTCCCCACTTGTTTCCTTTTTGTTTGCACTTGCCCCTTGTTAGCATGCCTTAATACCTCGCTTGGCTTGCAAGCCTGGTTCTTTTAAGGTTCACCAATGAAATTTCAATAAAATCCTTTACTGTTTACCACTTAGTCCACACCCAATAAACCAATTGATGGTAATTACTATTTTATTTGATAAATAAATTAATATTTTTTATTTATTTATTAATTCATTAAAGTGATGAGGATACAATGTTATATTCAAGGCCATAATTTACTTATAAATTAATTCATTTCATTGAATTAAACTTGGTCCCTTATGATACCCAAAAGGTTTTAGAAGTAATTGTTAAAGGCTGAATGTTGTCCGATAATGTGCTGAAAATTAATTCCAATCATAAAACTATGTAACATGGAGGGCCTCATTTGTGGTTAATTCTTCACCAAAATGGAATGACAAAAAAGAAAACAGCAATTTCATTTAATATTTTTGAAATTTTTTCATCTATGTAGATAATGAGGATAGTCAAATGGAAATAGTTATTATCAAAATACAGTTTAATGAAGAAAAGGAACAGAAAAATTGGAGGATGAGAAATCACTACAAAAGTTTAAGAAATAATAGTAAAAGAAAAAATATATATATAATGTAGAAAACCAATCCAAATGCAAAACAAAATGACAGATTCAAACTACAAACAAAATGAATCCTCAAAAATACCATGCAAATTCCAATAGTAGTGTCATGGCTCCAAGTAACCAGCCTATAGTCTCAATTGGAATGAAGCAATATATGAATAAAAGGATAATGATGTCATAATCCTAAGGTTTATAGTCAGTTTCTTTATGGCAATGCTGGAAGCTTTGACTATTTTCTGATATTTTTGATAATTTGTTCAGTTTTAATTTATTTTTAGTGTTACCGTTTTTTGTTTGATTTGTCATTAGTTCTTTTGGCTTAGTTTTTGTTGTATTTGTTTTTCCTGATTTCGTTTGTGGTGTTTTTGATTCATTTTGTTGTTTTTGTTTTGGATTTGTTTTGTTTTGTTGTTTTTATGGTTTTTTTGTGTTCGTGTACTATGGTTTTTTGTTTGTGGTGTATTTGTTTCTTTTTGTTTTGGTAGTGTTTTGTTATGCTGTGTTTGTGGTTTTTTTCTGTGTTTCGTGTTTTTTTTTTTTTTGTCGTTTTATTTATTTATTTTTTTTGTGTGTTTTTTTTATTGTGTTTTGCTATGTTGTTTGTAAGTTTGTTTTGTGTGGTTTGTGTTTTTTTTTTTTTTTCTTTTTTGTGTGTGTGTTTGGTTGTGCTTTTTCTTATCGACACACTCAAGGAGTATGCTTTTTTTGTTTTAGCTTTTTGTGTGTTTGTGTTCGTGTGTTCTTGTTTTGTGTTGTTTCAGGCATACTCCTTGCGTGTGTCAAAGGTGGTAGGTCAGGTGCGAGCTCTGAACGTTTTTGGTGGAAGAGATACCCCTGCCTCCTTAGGTCTTACCCAAAAATGGCATCCTTTTTGGAATGTTTTCCACAAACAAAAAAAATATTCACCAGTGTAAAGAAAGACAGTTCTTTAATAATTTCCAATTCATTAATTTTATTTCTGATAATATTTCTCAAAATTCTCCTTATACCAGTACTACTTACCACTGTAGCAAGATAGCTGTAGCCAACTTTTGTCTTGAGAGTGTTAAGTTCATTGGAATGGCAATTATAAAGCTGTATAGAAAAAATAACACATTCTATTAAATATTTTCCAGTTCATTTAGCATGTGAACATTTTCTTTAAAAAAATCCTAAACCAAGCAATATTCCAAGAGACAACCAGCTCTTATTTAGTTAAATTAGGCTATAAAAGCCTTGTGAGATTGAAAATTCTTCCTACTGTCTCAAATTTCTCTGAACACGCATTAATCAGTACTTGGAAGACTTATTTGGATTCCCCTCATCTGAAAATTCTCATTTAACAACAAAATACTAAAACAATTAATCAGTAATTTTGAACACCCATTGGTCATATACTAAACCTGATCAAATCCCATTTGCATCATTTGGAATAGAGAACACTTATATGAATTCCCTATCATGGACAAATTGTTAACCCTCTTGATATAGGTGACAACAAGAGAAAGATCTTAGATACCTTTGCAATCACAAAGATACATGAACCTTCTTCTGGCCGACAAATGGAAAATTTGGTTACGGTAATTTCTGATTAATATGGCTTCAGGATTCTTAAACTTCCATGGTCCACAATTTTTAACAAAACTTTGCTTCCAGTAAAAATTGGTGAGACAATACAGGACAAACATTGCTGCTTTGCGTGAGATTTCTCGACCCATAATCAGGACGAATGATGAAAATGGCATGCAATTAAGTTTTCTATAGAAATAACTCATTACATAATTTGAATGCAGGTAACAAATAAATTGGAAAAAATCAGGTCCAAGTGTTGGGACTGAATGTGAAGCCACAATTGCATAATGGTTCCAGCAGGTAAACAAGTTGGATAAAAGAAAATCAAGAATTCAGGAACTGGAGATAGGTTATCAGCAGTTAGAGAAGTGGTAAGATTAGTTAAAGTACACATAGCAAGTGCAGATTGCAGCATAAGAGAATGCAAGCCGGTGGAGAATAAGTACACTCTAATATAATTGCCCTTTTGCTCTTTATGCTTCAGTATCAAAGAACCTAACAAAAATATAATATAAGCGATCAAGATCAGTTAAGCTCACCAATAATATATAAACCCTATTACATATTGGTTTGTGTGCTTCATTTTGAAGAAAAGAATCAAGTAAACCAGATAGAGCAATAGTTTCAAATCACTAACCAAATGGCTTGAGCTCATCTTATTAAAAATGTGGACTTTCAAGGCAAAGACCGTGGTTCAAATCTGGCCAGATGATATAAGCATAATATAGGTGGGTTCATATCAATCCAATATAATCAAATTTATTTTTTATTTTTTTAAAGCAAAGAAAAAGGAGAATTTTCAAATCAATATAAAATTAAAAAAAAGTATAACAAAATCTTAACACAGCAAATGTCTACAAAAGTCTTAACCCATTCCTCTCGTGATTTATGATGTTTCCTTCAACAGGTAACAGATATCAATATCTTCAATCAGGCAAATAAGTAGTAATCATCTTCATTATTGATATATGGAGGAGACCCAAGTTCAAATCTTGTCAAACGATATATGGATAATATCCAAGCTTTGTTGTAATACTACTATGTGATGATGATATAATATGGATGGGGCCTGTTTCAATCCCATATAACCCATTAGAAAAAAAACAAACCATATGTTAAGACTGTATTTATCGTTACAGTATCACACTAGTGACAAAACCAGTAGATATTTCTGCTGCATTGACCATATACTCAAGCAAATGTAGACAAGTTGTTAGTTATAACCAGTAGATATTTCTGCTGCATTGACCATAAACTCAAGCAAATGTAGACAAGTTGTTAGTTATAAAGGCTTCCAGCAAAACCATAATAGTTGCTAGGGGTTTAGCGAAGGATTTAATTTTATGTCCTTAATTTGATTGCTGTGAATGGGGAATGAGAGGGTTTGTCCAGTCGAGAGATTGCTTATTTTTAAGAAAAGAAAGTAAGAAACAGTGAGATCTATTTAATTTCTAAACCAATTCCAAAAAAAATATTTCCAATGGATAATCTAACTAATCTCAAACTCAAAAAAATCTAAAAGTGAGATTGTAAAATATCAAGTGAGTACTAACATGTTCAAATCTGATGCTTGGCCGTGAATTTCCTTGGAAGTTACTAATAAAATGGCATTTACACCTATGCTAGCTCGCCTTTTAACAAGCGTGTATCACATTTGGATACGCCTTTAACTTAATCTAAATATACAATGAAAAACTGTTGCTCATAATGTTCATAAAACAACACATGAAGCTTAAAGAATTACACCCCTTATAGGACATAGGTTGTAGCTCCAATTATATTTAGCACATACAATAAGTCATTTTCTTTATAGTAAATCCTTACTGAACGGGCATCCTAAATTACAACATATTGATAATGATTTGTAATTGACCTTTTCAAAATAACTTACGATTGGAAAACCGCAATGAAAATACTTTATTTCCAACTTCAGATTTGTTTTGAGGAAACAGCGCCAGAGAAATTCAGAATCAATAACACATAAGAAATAAAATCCTATAAAAAATGCATTAATAAAATCTGGTTTGGCTATTTGTTGATCCAAAAAATCAATCAGTTTCATTTATAGACTTTGACTCTGTACAACATTATGCCTTTAAGGCACGAGATTGGAAACAAATTGAGGAGACAAAAATCCCCTTGTCCAAAAGATCAACTTTCTACTCTATCTAGAAGGCGAAAATACATCTTTTCCATTTTTATTGGCCAATCTTCACCCAGTTGCTGAGGATTTAATTCCATGGCTGTCAAAAAATGAACAAAGGAAATTGGTCCACTCACTTTCTGTAGATGATAACCAGGATTTGAACTGTTTACTTCCTGTGAAAACCTTGAAGTGATCTGGGTATGAGGTGCTTGGCCCTTGTCACTTGACCCGCCCTTTAGGTCTACGCAGGCCTTTATTAAAGTCTTCAAGGCGACCTCCAAAGCATGGTTCATTAAATTAGCACAACCCTCGCTCAAGTCCTCACAGCCCTTGGCTTTTGCAACTTGTTGCATCCGTTGATGAAGAGTCTGTATAGCATGCAATTCCCCAGAACCACAACACCCTTGTTCTCTAATAAGTGTTGGATTATCAGGATTCAATATACCAGTACAGGTGAGTCTCCTGGCAGACCCTACACTCCCGGAGCAGAATGGAATTCCCAGAGGTGCAGTTAATGGTTTGTTGATCCAAACAGCAGGAATATCCTCATTCACTTCCCTGGTTACCTCCTTAGCTTGGGCAACCTCAAAAGCAGCTCTAACATCCTCTGAACCTTGCTCCGGTGATGCTATGGCTCTCACCCTTTGGCGCTTTGACCGATTAAACTCTGCCTCTGGCAAATCAGCTGGACTTAGTAGCAATGGCCTCGACAAATCAGGGGTTTTGAGATTGTTATCTTTCTCAAATGCCTTGGTTGTTGATATTTCGTTGTTGGCATCTCCCTGCAAAGCACCAGAATCGCCAGCTCTGGTAGAATTTACAGAGGAACAATCCCGGGCTTTTCTTTCAGTGCGGATCCTCTTAGGGGACCCACTGGGCAGAAAAGAATTGGATATTTTCTCCCCGAGTTTTGCCCGACTTGCAGTTATATAAATAGTCAAAATAAATTTATTGTGCAGGGCTATGTCTTCCTTACCAAATATCAAATAGCAGAACTCCTCGAATTTAGTTTTATGAAGCTCCTGGGTTAAAAACATTGCAAAGTGGTGAAAGTATTCAGAAAACTTCTCTGGTCCAATTTTTTGCATAATCTGTGCCTTCATCCCAGCTACTTCCACATTTTCTGCTGAAATTTCATACAGTAAGCGCCATATGGGTTTTGATCTTTTTGCTTCGTTTCTCATCTTCAACTGAGATTCCAATCCCCCGCAGCCCAATTCAACCCTAAAATCTAAATACCAAAATTCTTCACAGCATATAGAATATTGACATTAATGCATTGCATCAGTTTTGAATATTTTTATCCACAACCCAGATCGGCCCATGTGGAAACTAAGCTCAAGAGCAAAGCCCACATACATTCTAATTCCAGGACACCGGCAAACCTTCCCCAAATTGGGACCCACAAAACAAGCACAGCGCCATTTTTCACTGAAATTGAAACAAAACAGAGCAAAACTGAACCAAACTATTTACCCTATACGAAGGCCAAGGCTGCTTAGAGTACAACTTCTGCTGCTTCTGATCTGTCGCTACTCCCTTCCTCTGCTCTGCTCTGGTACTCGCTCGATCCTCCGCCCGCCCTCGCGAAACGTTTCCAATTTAATAAAATATCTGTGGTGTGGGTATTGCCTCAATTTATATTTGCAAACAAGGTCAGTCTTCTCCTCCCCTTTTAACATGTTTTCCCAGATCAGTCAAGCTATTGCCCTCCATCAAATCACAATTCAAACGTGGGGACCGGGTCTAAGTTTTATGCTTCACTAGGGTTAGCTGGGTTAATATAAACATCCCCTTTTTGAGATGGAAAATATTTCGAGAGGTTTGAACGGTAATAAGTTTTATGTGGCATTATCAAATAGTATTAATTAAACTGGTTATATGGTTTAAATCTGGTAGTTTGTAATAATTTTATAATTTGTAAGATTTATTTATTTAAAAAATAAATAATTTTTTTTGTGTAAGTTCACTTACACAGTATGTACAAAGATTTATTTGAACTTTAATAAGTTCTAAACACTGAGTTGTTTTATATGAATAATTATATTTATTATTATTAGCTTTGTATTTTAAGATAAAATGTTTTATATTTGAATGAATGGATGAAAGATTTTAATTACGTCCGCGAGACCCAAAAATGGTCTATGAAAAATTTCTACTCGTGCAAGAGTACCTTAGTCACATTTTTTAAGGTTTTTTTTTTTATACTCCTTTTTATACACATCTACGATGGGGATTGAACCTCAATATGAGCTAGTTTTTAATTAGATTATAATTATTTTTTTGTCCATACCAGATTTGTATTTACGTATTTTTTTTTTTTGATGTTGTATATGGACTTAAACTTAGCAAAGTGGTGTGACTTCTTTCTTCTTAGTTATTTTATTTATATTATTATCCTAAAAAAAAAATGTTGGACTTTTACATACTATTGTCTAAGGGTATTCTTTTAAATTGATACATTATTTATTCATTTTGACATTTTATTTTATCCTAGTATTATGTTGGACTTTTACATACTTACTTGTTTGAGGGTATTCTTTTAAATTGATACATTACTTATTCATTTATTTGACATTTTATTTCATCCTAGTATTTTTTTTCTCGTCTCGTCTCTTATTATAACCTTAGGTCACCTATCTATTTGCTCAATCCTTTTTAGATATCCTAGAGGATAAATGATTATAGTTACTTCTAGAAAAAGTGCATGTTTTTGTTAGAGCATTTCAAATGAAGCTAAGATTTTTTTATCTCTTCAAATTTCCTTGCAATCAAATCTTTTACATCCTCTTTATTCATCTTCTTTTTAACATCAATTTATTGTTGGCCCATGTTTCACATCTTAAAGCATCATTAACACTACTAACAATTTGAATAAGACATTGATGGTATTCCAACCCCATAATTCTACTTTCATATATTTGTTCTATAATACAAAGAGTATTCTTTAGTCTTCCATTACTCTTTTTAATTTGCACATACAAAGTAGGGGTTGCTTAGGTTCCCATGGAGGATGATACTAATATTTTACTAGCATGTAGAGCTTGGTGTCTATGTGGGCTCTTTTCCAGATAGACTAGTGTCAAGTTGCATTGTGGCATCATGAATTCTCTAGTACCAACTCCCTGCTGCCAGCCTTAGTGGTGCCAATGCTCATAAGTCGACAAACCTTAAACACCAACTCTACATGTCACCATTTGGGGCCAAACTAAGGAGATTATGTAACACCAAATTTAAAAGCTCTAATGTATTAGATGGTTGTGGTGTTTCATTTTTAAAGTCCCAACTCTTAACTGAGAACGAATACTAAATGAGAAGGTGTTTCGATTGTTTTAACCTCTTGCTTGCGAAGTGGGCTTATAAAAGTACTGTGATAGTTATTACATTGTAGATTGTCTTTGATTGCAATTTTTATTTGGATAAAAAACCATAGAAATGAGTAGGACTTGAGAATAGCATTTCTTATGGAAAATCCTTTACTTATAGAAATCTCATTTGTTCACTTTTCCTATGAAAAATCCTTCACTTATAGAAATCTCATTTGTTCAAGAAGCTTCGAACCATATATTATAAAATGCCTTCCATCTTTAGGTGGGCATCAAACCAACTCAACTTTATATTTAAAGAGGAGAGTCAATCAACCTAGGTAAATAGATATATAAATAAGTTTTCTATTTGCTCAAATTTGAAAGAGTGAACTATAAAGAGCTCTCTCTCTCTAAATAGATATGCAAATAAGTTTTCTATTTGTAAAATTTGTAAGAGTAAACTATAAAGTTATCATATTTTGATGTAAAGTTGGGCATCAATGCATTAGGTAACTCACAAACAAGGATAACATCATGCAACATGGAGTAACTAAAAAATTGAAGTATATGGTAAAACATGGGGCCAACAATATACCCAATATCATACCATACCATATGGGTTCATATTGGGGTAATTAAAATAAAATATACTAGAAGGGGTATACCACTAACTATAAGATATGATTAATATAAGTGATAGGTATTTTATTTTCTTTTGTGGGGGGTGGAGATGTGTTGGTTCATATGAAATATAAGAGCAAAAATCCTCCTTCAATTTTCATCCTCTAAAATAAAGGTTTAATTTGTTATATGTTTTATCATGCATCGGTATTTGGAGTATGGGTGGAGATAACCATATTTTGGGTAAACAATATCTTTCTCATATGGCCTCGCGAATGTTAAAAACTACTTTACCCTTTACCATTTTACCATTAATTTCATAGATGATGAAGAAGATTAACATGAAAAACTTGATGGTTAAGGGTCTCTTCCTAAACACATTAGAAGTGAAATTCTAGAGATGGTTTTACCTAATACCTTATTTTTCTTGCTTGTTTTCTCAAATATAGTAGACTATATTTGGTTTTCTATAATTGGAGTTTGAAGAATCTTTGATCTTGATTTGAAAAATTCTCTTTTCAATTGTTCTAATGAGGAAACCATGATCTCAATTTATGGTAGAAAATATTGCTATTATGATCTCTATTGTTGTTCTTACTCCAATGGAAGATAAAAAAACTAACTTAGAGTTCCAATGGTATTTGGGTTTACATTGAAAACAAAAACAATCTTATACTTATTTCATTCATAGATGGTAGGGTTAATGAAGCCAATAAAAGTAAAAGTACCATGTCATAGAAATAAAAAGGAGTATAAAAATATTATCAAAAATGCACATAGGATACATGGTAAAAATAGGGGTATATTAATTTAACAAATATATTAGGAGGGGGTATTAATAATATAGGACTAAGAGGGTACCCTACTAATGCATGCGCTATGCCATAGTCTTGTTGAGTTGACTCCCCCATGGGATAAAATAATCAAATCACAATTTTTGGATAATAAACTAAGCACACTCCATTGAAAAAAAAGGTTGATGTTCCCATCAAATAATTTTTACATAACTAGAACAATACAATTGCTATTTGCTTGTGGGCAATATATGTATAGATGGAGTTTGGGAAAAGCAAAAACAACATAATCTAATAAAGGTATGAGAGAATAATTGTCTTTTCACTTGAACTATGCTTTGAATGACATGATATTTCATTGTATCTTACAAGGATATGATGGAGTATGTGCATGTTATAAATTAATTTCAAAGAGAAAGCATAATCTTCTAATGACTTTAGGGAAGGAAATACCATGCCAACACTTCATAACTTATGTATGATCCATGAAGGATAGGGATAGAGGATATATAAAACCTTTATCAAAGCAAGCACTTCAAATTCAAGTAAGCAAGAGTAAACACTCATAAATTTAATCAAGCACTTGAAAATCAAAAAAGCAAGTAAGAGTAATCTTATAGAAGTCCAAGTAAGAAAGAAATGAATATTTGTAAGTCAAAAAAATGAGAGGATTAGAAACACTAAAAATATCAAATCTTCGAGTAAGATCTTGCAAATCATTCATATCCCTGTGATAAAGTTGAAGCAACCATTGCTTGATATTAGCACTTGTGATGTATTGTGGCCTCTTACCAACAATTAAACAAAACACAAAGGCAGAAATAAGGATAAATATTTCAAGCATCTCTATCTCATATCAATCATCAAAAGTGGCACGATCAACTTACAAGGCCTCCACTTAAGCATCAAGCCATTGTAACCAAGATTGAATGAGTTGTATTACTGTTGGTAACATAAAAAAATCTCCACTTGAAGAAGCAAGATTCACTCAAGTAAGAGGAAACCTACATATAATATAAAGAGGGACTAATTAACTATTAATGCTATGAAAGGATTAAGTAATAACACCATAGAGTGTAGCAGCAAACCTTGATGGAATTGTTTTGAGCATGAGAGGATCTTCATCCACATGGAAATAAGCCAAGAGATCAAAGTGTGTATAATAAACATTGTAACGAGCTGAAGTAAAATCAACTTGAATACAATTAGATTCAAGAATGAAAAGCTCAAATTGAATCAATAAAAAATCCATTTGGGATAAATTACACAAGAATTTAAAAAACTAAACCCACTTCCATTCCATAGAAAAGTAAGAGTGATAAAGAAGGTAGAAAAAGGAAATGCTTGATCTTATGAAAAATATTTAGGGTTGGAAAGTCTAATTATTAAGATGTCATAAATGTAGGTCCACGATATATCATTTGGACGCATAACTAGTTATCGCCAAGTTAGATGCAACTAAATGATGGTGACTAAACAAGTTACCATGACAAGGTCTCAATGAATCTTGGATATAATCCCTCATAGGATGTCAAAATCAAATAATTCAAATGAAGGTTGTTGATATCAATATCAATATTTTTTTTTTTGAAAAAAATGAAAAACTTGTATTAATACAAAGAGCAATTACAAGCGGGAGAGAACACATCCCAACCAAGAACAGCAAACAGCACAACAAGAGAAGAGCACAAAGGCAACCCAACACAACACAAAGCAAAGAAGTCAACTCGAGGCGAAAAAGCGACATGTCACGAAATCGCGACATGTCGCGAGATCGCGACAGTCAACCCCGGCTCCCCCACTGCGGTGCCAACAGTCGCGAAAACGCGACATGTCGCGAAATCGCGACATGTCGCAAAGTCGCGACGACAGCACCCACCTGCAACCCTTCGACAAAAGTGTCGCGAAATCACGACGAATTCACCATATGGCAACCAGAACGCAAAAGCGTCGCGATATCGCGACAGTTTTCGCCATTCCGCTGGAAAGCCAAAATTGTCGCGATTTCGCGACGGGTTTTCCTTATGACACCAGACCGCCAAAAGTGTCGCGATATCGCGACGCTTTTTCCTTTCGGCGCCCAGTTCTCAAAACTGTCGCGATATCGCGACGAAATTTCCTCTCGGCGCCCAGTTCTCAAAACTGTCGCGATATCGCGACGAATTTTCCACTTTGCTCTCCATCTGCAAAAGTGTCGCGATATCGTGACAGTTTTACCAGTTAGCCCCAAATTGCCAAAACTATCACGAAATCGCGACAACTTGTCCAAGCGCCTTCCCCTAGGGCCGCGATGGCGCGACATGTCGCGAAATCGCGACAAAAACCCGCCAAAGGCCGAGAGGGCGCAACCTGTCGCGATATCGCGACAAAAACCCGCTAAAGGCCGAAAGGGCGCAACCTGTCGCGATATCGCGACATGTCGCGATATCGCGACAGAAACCATCCTTAGCATAAAAACACTGCACATCATTTCAGAAAACGTTCAAGGCCTTGTCGAATCTCTGCATCCTCCACAGGCATGTCACTGTGTAGCTGCATCCCAACCTCCCTTTCAGGACCCATCTTAGCAAGGAAATCGGCCGCCTTATTGAGATCTCGATTCACATAGACAAGTATCACATCATCTAATTCCCTCCAAAGCTCTTTGATTTGGGAAACTAAGATCCGCAACCTCCAAGCTTTCGAGACAAAGTTTCTCATACAATCAAGAGCACCCACCAAAATTTGGGAGTCAGACTCAATAATAATCTTCCCGTGTCCCTGTTTGGCAGCCCATAAGGAGGCAGATTTAATGGCAAAGGCCTCGGCTTCATTGTTTGTGGCACATCCCGCACCCTCAGCTCCCAATAGAGCAAAGACCCAACATGATCGCGGCACACAACTCCAATTCCAGAACTTCCCGGATTGCCTTTAGCCGCTCCATCGTATTGATTTTGATCCATCCTTCAGGAGGAGGTTTCCAACTACCACTCACCTGCCTTTGTTGAAAAATAGCTCCCTCGTCCAAAGGCTCGAAGCTGCATCGAATTTCCCCTCGGTATGAATGGCAACCGTTTTCGCCACTTTGCTCCAAATGACTTGCCATATTCCTTCTAGAGAGGAGAAGGTTTCACGAAAAATACGGGCATTTCTCTCCAACCAGACCTGCCACCAGATAAAAAATAAACCAAGCTCCCAGCCAATTCGAAGAGCTTTGGATTTAAATCTACCTTTCTTCCAGCTTTCCCAAATGTTGTTTCGAGACAAGACCCCATTAGCCTGAAGTTTAAAGTGGGAGAACCAACACTTCCAGATCTGTCGTGTGAAAGAACATTCAAACATTAGATGATCCGCCGTTTCCTCCTGCTTATGGCATAACACACATTGGGAAGGGCCAATGATGCCTCTGAGTCTGAGATTGTCATAGGTGAGAATTCCATTATGCAAAAACTGCCATGCGAAGAAGTTCACTTTCGGCCACCTCGGGGATGCCATATCTTTCTCCAACCATGAACCAAAAAAAAGTGTGGAGGGGGCTCCGGGAGGATCTCACCATATCCTTCTTTCACAAGATAAACCCCAAGGCTTCCATAGCCCCGTGCCGCTTCATCCTCCTCATCTCTCCCAGCAAGAAACCGTTCTCGCCAAGATTTTTCCCAAAGTAGGTACCAACTCCGGAGGGATTGGTATTGGCCACTCATCCAACTCGCTTAAACTTTATGATCTTGTAGTCCCCCAATTGACTAGTGTTAAAGTAGCTCTCAATTTGAATCCATCCCTTATCTTCTAAAGCAGATTTTATCGGTTGCAATTCAAGAAACACAGCAATAATGGGAGGATTCTCGGTCCCGTGAATCACCCGGAACCGAGCCTTATCCCCTCTTCCCACTTTCCAAAATAGTTGATCTTTGATGAGTTGAGCTCCAAGCTTGAGCGCCTGCCACACTGGTGATCCAAAACCTTCCAGTGGAAAGCGGCCCACATCATTAGGATAGACAGAACCCAAGTATTTGCTAGAGAGAATTCTACTGAAGAGGGATGTTGGCTGAGAAATCCACCTCCAGTACAGTTTGCCAGCCAAAGCCTTGTTGTTAAACTTGGAGCTTCTTAGACCCAACCCCCCTTTTTCCTTGGGTTGGGTAACCTTGTCCCAGCCAACCAAGGCCCATTTCCTCTCTCCCTTGGCACCTTCCCATAGAAATCTTCTAGCCATTTTATCCAGCTCTTTCCAAATAGACTGGGGAGCAGCCAGGACTGAGAATTTATAAATTGGCATGGCCTGAATAATTGACTGTAGAAAAGTTAGACGACCCCCATAACTTAACCATCTATTAGACCAATGGTTCATTCTATCTTTGATGCCATCCAAAAGGTCCTTCCAAACATCTATTTTTAGTTTTTTGAAATGGAGAGGGACCCCTAGGTAGACTACTGGGAGAGAGGTCCGAGTGAAACCTAAAATCTCAATAACTCGTCTCCGTAACCGTTGATCAATATTGAAGAAGATCACTTTGGATTTATTGTCATTGATGACTTGATTAGAGGCCCGAAGGTAGACATTTAGAGTATCTCCGATTCTTCTTGCTTCCCTAAGGCCGGCCACTCCCACCAATCCAAAGATCATCTACAAACTGTAAATGTGTCAAAACTTCAGCCCCGACCTTAAAACCTGTTATCTGACCTTGAAGTCTTCTTTTCAGAAAGAGTCTACCCAATCCTTCAGCCAAGATGAGGAAGAGATAAGGAGAGCAAGGGTCTCCTTGCCGCAATCCTCGAGAGGCACCAAAAGGAGGCGAGGGAAGTCCCTTGATAAGAACAGAGTATGAAGGCGTAGAAATACAGCTCATGACCCAGTCTGTCCAGTCCTGAGAGAAACCAAAGGCAGTCAACATCTTTGCCAAGAAGCCCCACTCCACCCTGTCATAAGCCTTGGACATATCCAGTTTAATGAACATTCCTTTGTTCCCAGTTTGGTGCATAGTATGGATAGCCTCCTGAGCAAGAATCACTCCATCCAAAATTTACCTCCCTTCAACAAAACCCCCTTGCTCCGGGGAAATTATATTATGCAGAATAGGTTTTAACCTTTCAGCCATAATCTTAGTAATTATTTTATAGATCACATTGCATAAGGCAATAGGTCTAAAATCGGATAAATGAACCCCCCTCGCCTCCTTTAGGAATTAAAGTAATGAATGTATGATTTAGAGCCTTGAGCATTCTTTTATTGGTTCTGGACTCCTCAAGGATGACCGTAACATCTTCCTCCAGGGAATCCCAAAAGGCCCGGAAGAACTCAATAGGGAAGCCATCGAGACTGAAGCGATTTACCAAGCACTCATCCCAAAGACCACCTTCTTAAGTTCATCTTTATCTATAGGTCTAAGTAGAGCCTGGTTTTCTTCAGGAGAGATTATAGAAGGAATGACAACAATAACTTCATCTTGGGCTGCCCCATCTTGCTCCATACTTTCCTTAAAGAGTTTTGAGAAATACTCCATTGAGTGGGAGTGCATACCAGGAAGAGTGTCAAAAGAGTATCCATTCTCATCTTGAAGGAAATCCATATTATTCATTTGTCTCCTAGCACAGGCAGAGCGCTGAAAAAATTTTGTATTTCTGTCTCCTTCTAATAACCAAGTATTTCTTGCTCTCTGTTTCCAAGAAATCTCTTCTTGATTATCAATATCCTCAACCGCTTTGCGCAAAGCATCATCCTCGGATTTAAGGTGCTCGAAAATGTTTCCTTCCCTGAAATGTTTTTGCACCTCATCCCATCCGGCCAACAAGGGGGCCCGTTGGTGCCGGGAAGTCCGATTTGTTAGTTTGCCTCCACCGTTTCAATTTACACTTGACAAATTGAAGTTGTTTGTGAAATTTGAACATTGCAGTCCCAAAAGGTGGGCGGCCATCTTCCCACCACTGAGGAATTTTTCTTCGGAGATCTTCTTTTTGCAACCAAAAATTTTCAAATTTAAAAGGTTTATGGTATCGCTCGTTATAGCCCCCTCCCTCCAGGACAATGGGAAAGTGGTCTGAAACTGGGCCTTCCAAAATCTGAAATTTAATATTCCATTTCACAAATGCTTCCTCCGAGACCAGAAACCGGTCTAGTTTTACCTTCCTACTGTGTGGCTCTCTTCTCTTATTAGTCCACGTAAAATAAGTACCAGGACCTTTGATATCAACAAGGTGAAAGGCCTGGACTTGAGCAATCGTAAGCCTATCCCCTGGATCCAAAACTGGGGAAACCACCTTCCCCGATCACCGGCAGATAATTTGGCATTAAAATCCCCAAAGAACAATCCAATCGCAATCTTCCCGGAGGATCTCATTGAATGAACAACATTCCATTGAAGCCGCCGGCCATCAATGCTTTGAGCCCCATAGAAGTTTGTAATTAAAACCTGTTCAGCTGTAACAATATTCTTAAAGAGAGATGTGAGAACCCCCCTCCAAGCTGTATGTTCTATTGCTATCCACACCAGAGGATTCCACAGAGTAACAATTCCCCCCGAAGCTCCTTGGGCCGCCACATCCATATATCCAACGCCCCTCCATATTCTACTAGCAATTTTACACATAAGATCTAAAGACATTTTTGTTTCCTGAAGGAGCAAAAAGTCTGTTTTGTGTCTTCCTAAAAGTCTTTGAACAAGCAGATTGATGGGTTCTACTGTTTAAACCCCTTACATTCCAGGATTGTATAATCATTGGAAACCTTGGGAGCAATACGAGTCAATTGTTCTCACCGATCCTCCATTGATCAGCTTGTCCCCTTGCGCTACTATTAGATCCTTATTGGATTTTCTACCAGCTCCTTGGGAATTACTATTCTTAGACCTCTTTTCCACCTGGGTAATCCCCAACGCTGGTCTTTCTCTGTGCTCTTTTCTCGCACTTCCCATGTGGACATCCTTAATAACTGGTTGTGCAGGGGAATGAATTACCATAGCCCCTAGGTTCTCTGGCTGCAAAGTCTCAGGGGTTTCAATCACCTGTTCTAAGACAGGAGTAGATGATAGAGGAGCATGAGAGTGGGTGTTAGTATCCCCAGCATTCCCAACCACTCCTTCCATGACTTGGTCTTCTTGGTCTACAAGGGATTTGAAGATTTCATATCGATTGGTTGGCTTGGTTTGGGCCTGCTCTTTGCCATTTCTCTTTTTGTTTTTCCTCCGCTTCTGCTGTTCAAAGCCATCTTTCTGGGCATCAGAACCCTGGGGGATATTGAGGGGTTCTTTGACCAAAGTGAACTTACCCTCTCTGGGGTGATTTGACGCTCCCGACGGAGCTTCCGCTTTTGTGGTCAGGCTATTTGGGCAGAACCTAGCCAAATGGCCATGCTTATGGCAGACTCGCATCCGAAAGGTAAGGCTTCATAGTCTAGTCGCCGTATCCAGTGTTAGTCCCGCTAACTCCAATTCCACCTCGACCGGAAGTGGTCGGCTAATGTCCATTTCTACACATATTCTAGCAAAGACAACAGTATTTCCTTCCATGGTATCTCTTGAAACTCCCAAAAATCTACCTAGAGAATTACCAATCAACTCAAGGATCTGCTCACCCCAAAACTCCATTGGGAGAGCATACAGCCGTATCCAGACCGGGACAGCCGTGGGCTCAATGCGAGGATCAAAACCCACTCTCCACGGTTGGACAAATAATCCCGCCGGCCGTGGCTCCTCTTCTCTGATTCAAATGCTCTGCTTTCTATCTCGCTAGAGAAGAGAAACTAATAATAAAATACCCATTGCTTATAGGCCATAGAGAGTACTCACCAATGGGCTCCCAGTTCTGTCTCACCCAGGTGTGTAGAAAGTTCATAGTGGGCCGAATACCCATGAATTTGCAGATCAGATCATGGGTAGCACGGTATATAATCGTATCCTCAACCAGTTTTGGTTCTATGACAATCTTTGGCCTGGACGCAGATTGTGGAAGGCAGTCGTTAACTCTGTTTGCAGGTAAACCCTTTCCAAGATTCTTAAATAGCATTTGATAAGCACTGCGTTGAGCTTCATCGAAAAAGATGCAGTGGTTTTCTTTTAATTTATCAGGATATGAGCTTTTCTGCCCATCGGAAGATCCTGGAGGAGACCCCATTGGGCCCTCCCAAGGCAACGAACAATCCTTCAAAGAAGTGTAGAATCAATCCACAGGAGGATCTGGAAGAAACTTCCAACCAGAGACCCTGGAGCTTCGCCCGGTGCCTGCATAGAAGGTTTCCCACCAAAACGCCAGAGCTCAGAGAGTCCGCCTCAAGCTGCTATCAAGTTTAACTCCTAAATATAAAATTAAAATTTCGATATCAATATCAATATTAAAAAGTAATTTTAGGTTTGAATTCCTAAATTAATCCTCAAAATACAATGATGAATAATTCAAACTGTGAAATCATATATTAGATAAAACTCAAACAAAATTTTCATATATATATATATATATATATATTAGTGAAAGGAAATTCAAAGGACTTCCCCTAGTTTAATTTTCATGAAAAAATACCCATAAATACATTAGTTTGATCCTGCACAAGGATAAATCTTGACCTTATTTATAATCAATTTCTCATCTATGCAAACTCAATTGAGCCTTTATACTGAACATCATTTACATCATAATAATAAAAAAATTAAATGAATTATAGCTTCTATTAAGACCATTCCTATCTAAATAATATACATGCAAAATGTGCGAAGGATTAGGTTTTTTTTTTTGAAAAATATCTCATCTTTTAGGAGCCATATCTTTATGAAGAGTTATCTGATTCAGCTGATTCTTGGACCAACTTGTGTGGAATTTGAATAGCTTTAAAATGAGTGGTCATATGCAAGAATCTGAGCAATATTGAGGGAGATACAACCCTATGAAGTCAACCATCCGAAACAAGGGCAATGATGATTTTTCAAGTCACGAAAAATAAAATTGCAAATATTTGTCAGCTAGGGTTTGAATGATGGGAAGAGCAATGAAGGGCTAGGACTTCAGTGAGGCAAGACATTCTATCTGGACAAAGAATTTTCAGCTAAGTTTTTTTCCCTTTTTTATCTTAGAAATTTGTGCATGGAAATTTTTATAAAGTTTTTATCAAATATTATATTTGCTATAGGACATTCAGATAAATTTCAATAGATTTTGAGTTTTAGTTTCCTTTCCATGGATCAATTTATAGTTAAATCCTTAGAATCATCTCTAGTGGTAGAGGTTAGTGAGCGCACCTCAAAGAGATCCTCGTTGCTCCAAGATAGGGTAGTTTTTGGTAAATTTAATGGGTATTGGCTAGGGGCTTTGGCCTTGAGAAAATGGATTGATAGGAGTTGGAAGTCTCCAAGAGTGATTCTATCATTTCTTCCCAAAGGTTTCTTCCTAGCCATTTTTTGTTCTAGGGAAGAAAGAGAAAGAATCCTAAAAGGGGGTCCTTGGTTTATGGGAAGAGCAAGACTCTTCCTTACCCATTGGTATGAAGGCTTTTCACCTGAAAATGTAAATCTATCCCTAGTACTAGTATGGGTTAGGATGTTTGGGTTACCCATTGAATTTTAGGAAATAGATACCTTCAAGGCAATAGGCAACACTCTAGGAGAATTCCTTGAGATTTCAGATACTACGAAAGATGGATTCTTGGCTATTTATGCTCGAATATTGGTCATGATTGATATAAGTAAAGCTTTACCAGAATCAATCATTCTTAAGTATGGGGATAAGATGTGGATCCAAACCATAGATTATGAAAACATATCTTTTAGATGTAGAATATGTCATGAGGTGGGGCATATTGAGAGATCATGCCCTAAGAAGAGCCCAACAGAATCATATGTAGAAAACCACAAGAGAAACTTACAAATGGTTATGGATGAAGATGGTTTTCAACTTCCAAAAAATAGATCTAGAAAAATAAAAGAAAATAAAAAGTGGAGACCAATAAGGAAGGATATTGGAAGAAATACCAACTCTTTTGAGGCTTTAGCCTATGAAGAAAAAGTAGATCAAAACTTAGAGGACACAGTACAATAGGTTCAACATATTAACAAGGAATCGTCTATTCAGTATGATCCTGATTTAAGGAAGAACATTCTCGATGAACCTAAGGAATGTGTCTCATCAGATTTTGAAGACTCTCTTGAAGTACCATGCACCATTCAAGAGAAAAAAATTGGTAAATAAAATGTAGTTTTAGAAGTTAATACCTCTACCATTAATAAGGAAATACCAAAAAATGAGCAGGACAAGTCAAAAGCTTCTATAATAGAGCCAGGAGAGGATAAATATGATGAAAAACAAAATTGTGAAAGAATATTGAGGAATAGAATAATAAGACCTACTCCTAATATAGGCAAGGCAAAAAGAGGAAAACCCTCAAATTATCAAGCAAGATCTAGGGAAGCAAGAGCAAACATAGAGAAAGGAACACAAACTAAGTTGGTTGAACTTCTCTTTACCAAACAACAAAATGATATTGGTAATACGCAAGTGGGGCCAAAAGCCCCTAATGAGATATGATTATCATCTCATGGAATATAAGGGGTGCTAATGCCCCCTCAAAGCAGAGGTGTATTAGGGACCTATGTTTAAGTAATAAGCCTGATATTCTTTGTATCCAGGAAACTAAAATGACAAAAGAAAAAGTTTCAAAAACTATGAAAGTAGTATGGGCAAGATGTGAATGGGATGCTATGGATTCTGAAGGAGTGGTAGGGGGAATTCTAACTTGTTGGAATCCTTCTAGAACCTCTTGTGTAACCATTCATAAAACTAGGCATTGGATAGCCTCTTTAGTCACTTGCTACTTTGCAGATATTCGTTTCATCCTTATCAATGTCTATGGACCTACAACTCAGTCAAGTAGATTAGAAGTTTGGAGTGGGATTGAAGCCTTTATGAGAAGTAAAGACCAAGAAACTCATTTCATGATCATAGGAGATTTTAATGCCATAACCAAGTTGGATGAAAAATTTTGGGGAATTAGGAAATTGACCCAAAGTATGAAAGATTTCTCAGCTTTTATTCAAAACAATAATCTATGGGAGGTTGAGTTTGAAGAAGACAACTATACTTGGACCAAAAATAGGAGAGGCCAAAACCTAATAGCAAAAAAATTAGATAGATGCATTCTCTCATATCATTGGCTAGATGAAGGAACTTGTGCTAAAATTAATACCTTAACAAGGATTGGTTCAGATCACTAGCCAATAAGAGTTAAAATGGTGGTAAGTGAATTAAAAAAATATCATATTTTAAATATGAGCAGATGTGGGAAGACCATCCTCAATTTGTTGATATGATAGCTCAAACGTGGAATTCTTCAGGTAATGGTGGGTTGTATGCTCTTCCAAACCAAATTAAATCTATGACATCTAGATTAAAAGAATGGAACAAGAACACTTTTGGAAACATTTTTGAGAAGAAAGAAGAACTAAAAGATAAACTTTCAAAATTCCAAAAAGGTGATCATAATAATCCAAGCTCAGAGGAAAGGGAGTTTCTTAGTGAATATCATAATATTTTGAGTAAGGAAGAGAAATTCTGGAGATTAAAATCAAGATAGACTTGGTTAAAAGGAGATAAAAATACAATTTTTTTCATAGGATGGCTATAGTACAGAGATCAACTTCTAGAATTAGTAGAATTAAATCAATAGAAGGGGTTTGGATTGAAGATCAGAGTGAAATTAGAAAAGAGGTAAAGTATTTTTATCAGAATATTCTAGGATCAGAGGAGACCAAAGTTCTTAATGATAAACTTCTTCAAGATGTTCCTTCAATTATAACGAATGAAGACAATAGGAAACTGATGGAGCCTATTACTCTAGAAGAAGTTCATTTAGCTCTTTTCTCTTTTAATAAGGATAAATCCCCAGGTCTAGATGGGCTCTCTACAACTTTTTACCAACATAATTGGGATATAGTGAAGGATTCTTTATTGGTGGCAGTGGAACAATCTAGGGTAAAACAATACATTCCTTATAAAATAAATGCAACATATCTTACCCTAATTCCAAAAAAGAAGGATGTTGAATTGTTTGATTCTTTTAGACCCATAAGCCTATGTAATATGGCATATAATATTATCTCCAAAGTGATGGCGAATAAATTAAGGCCATTGTTAGACAAAATTATTTTAGAAGAGCAAGGAGGATTTGTGAAAGGGAGACAAATTCTGGATGGGATCATAGTAGCTCATGAAGTTATACATTCAACAACTTCAAGAAAAGAGAAAGCAATGATCTTAAAACTTGATATGAGTAAAGCCTATGATAGGGTTAAATGGGATTTTATTTTTACAATTTTAGAAAAGTTTGGTTTTGAGAAGAAATGGGTTAGATGGATTAAAGCTTGTGTCTCTACAATTTCTTATTCAGTGTTGGTCAATGGGTTAGTAACAAAATCTTTTAAAGCCAAGAGAGGCCTTAGACAAGGAGATCCTCTATCTCCTTATTTGTTCATTATTATGGTAGAGGTTTTGAGTAGGAACTTAAAGAAGGCTTACAAATATGGGCTTATAAGTGGACTTAAGGTTAGTAATAACATCGATAACATCACCCATCAACAATTTGTAGATGATACAACCCTTTTTGGAAGGGCAAGGATAAATGAGGCCAGAGCTTTGAATAACTTTTTAAAAGAGTACGAAAGAGCTTCAGGGCAAAAAATTAATAGGACAAAATCCAAAATTTACTTCCTTAACACTCCTGCTAATATCAAAGTAAGAATTTATAGGTTGCTTCAAATGGAGGAGGCAAATTTACCAACAACTTATCTAGGGATGCCTTTATTTGAGGGGAGAATGAGGATAGATTTATGGAATCTAGTTATTAGTAAAGTTCAGAATAAACTTCCAGCTTGGAAAGGTAGATGGTTATCATTAGCAGGAAGAGTGCAATTAATTAAGTCAATCTTACAAGCCATTCCAACATATTATATGTCATTGTATTCTATGCCAAAATCAGTTGAAAAAAGTTTAATCTATATTATGCGATCCTTTTTATGGTCAGGTTTACATGATAAAAGGAAATTTCCTTTGGTGAAATGGAGCAAGTTGTGTGATGATAAAACTAGGGGAGGTCTTGGTTTAAGAGTTCTTACAGATGCAAACTTAGCTCTTAGGGGAAAAGTAATCTGGAGATTGTACAAAGAGAGTCAAAGACAATGGGCAAGAATTCTTCTAAGTATGTTGATCCCAATGACCCAAGTTTAATATTTATTACATTCTCTCTACCAAATGGTTCTGCTCTTTGGAATGGTTTAAAAAAATATATTGATCTTATGATTAAAGGTTTAATATGGGTGGTGGGAACTGGAGAAAAAGTTTCTATGGATGGATACTTGGTGTGATAAAAAACCACTCAATTTAGATCCAATTTTGAAACCTTGGATGAGATTGCTTCAAGACAAATATGGTGATAGGGTTTCAAACATTTTGTACAAGGACCAGAAAGGAAGATACAAATGGAAAGAATATTTTTTTACAAGTATACAAGACATTGATGCTAGGAGGCAATTGAGTAGAAAGATAACAATAGTGATTATTCTTAATGAGAGCTAAGGATAAATTGATTTGGGAGTTGAATAGCTTAGGAGAATACACAACAAGAAGTGGATATAATGTACACCACCATTAAAATAATTTTTTTTTATTTGTGGAAAACATCCCAAAAGGGATGCCACTTTCAGGTAAGACCCAAGGAGGCATGGGTATCCATTCCGCCAAAAATGCCCAGGACTCGGACCTGGCCTACCACCTTTGACATACTCAAGGAGCAAACAAACACACAAAACCAATTTAAAAATAAGTAAATAACAACAAAAATAATAAAATAAAATAAAAAACATGCTCCTTGAGTGTGTCAAAAACAAAAGCACAACCAAACACGCACAATAAGATAAAAGAAACCACAACACAAACCACATAGAAAAACACAAGAACCACATAACAAAACACAAACAAGACAAAAACAATAGAACACTACAAAGACATAACCCAAAAAAAACATGAAAAATAAACACAACCAAAACCTAAAAAATTAAAAAAATAAAATAAAAATAAAAATAAAAAACAACCAACAACATACAATAAACAAAAAAAAAAACATAGAAAACACTCACACATAAAAACACGAATTAACACAAACAAAGAGAAACCCAAGAACAAGAACGAAAAAAACACAAGAACAATAACAAAAAACATAAAAAAAAAACACAAAACAACAAAAACACATGAACAACAAAAAACAACACAAAGAACACAAAAACAAAACAAAACAAAAGAACCCACCCACCTTAAAAAACTAAACAAAAAAAAAAAAAAAGAAAAAAAAAAAAATTGAACATAACAATGACCTATCTAGACCAAAAGACTATTAAGGCAAGAATCAACAGAGGAAACAAAATAAAGAATAGAATGAGCTAGGGAACTAAAAAAAATTGAATGAACCAAAGAGAAGCAAAAAAAAAAACAAGAAGAAACTAGGTACCTTCAGAACTCGGAGCCATCCAAAGAAATGATAGAAAGAAGAGCTTCCCTAATTTGAGAAGCCCACCATATAGGAGGGTGGCCATAACAAGTAAGATCACCTTTGTCCAAAGCCCAATTAGCTAAAGCATCAACACTCTTGTTTTGATCTCTCGACCACATGATTGTAATCAACTTTCAAAAATCCCATCTGGATTAATTGAATCTTCTCAATAATTCTTTTTATTCTCCAATCCACCTTATGATTCTTAGAAGGAGTCTTCAAGAGATTAATCATAAGTTGAGAGTCGACTCAACTAACACCTTTTCCCATCCAACCTTAGTAGCCTCCCGAAGGCCTCTCGAGGATACCATACCCCTTCACAAGGTTATTGGAAAGAATACCCAAATTCTCAAGCAAAAGTAAAAACCAGGGAGCCATCCGAAAGTCTACCAATTCCTCCCACACTGGCTTTTCCAGGGTTCCCTCTAGAGGCTCCATCAGTATTGACTTTTCCAAAATCCTTAGGAGGAGGTTGCCAATTTCTAGTCCTATCCATCTTACTAATACTCACATTCCCTTTAAGTTGGTTGCCCTTAGAAGATTTAATCTTCAATATTTGCATCACTTGATCCCATCTTTGGTGGGAGTTTTGGGGGTGATTAAGGAGTTGATGGACCGATTCAACTAAGTTGGCTATGGTCTTTTGCCAAATATAGTGAATATCCTTCCTATCTTGATTAAAAATTTGGTTGTTCCTTTCATTCCAAATATTCCAAAGAAGAATGGTAGAACCCATCCAAACTAATCGCCTAATAAAATGATCAACACCCTCTTGATTAGGCCAATCCCTCCAAAGTTGTTCAAAAGTAAAAAAATTGGACCACCGTAAGCCAAGTAAAGTGGCCATTCTCCTCCATAGCTCGGAGGCTAAAGTACACTCAATAAAAATATGGTTGAGATTTTCTACATTCTCTTCACACATTTCACATCTAAAAGGGCCATGAAAACCACGCTTCATAAGTTGCTCACCAAGTAAGCACCCTACGATGCAATAAAAGCCAATTAAAGAACCTCACCTTAGGCCAGAGCTTTTGAGCCCACAATCGAGAAAATATGTCAGAAGAATGGTTGGGATTATTATGGCATAAGGTCAAATAACCTTGAGCAACTCGAATACTCACCCTTAGTAGTGTTGTTCCATCCAAAACAATCTTTTTCATGGGACCAAGAGAGGGATCTCATATGAAGGATGCCTTGGATATCTTGTCTTTGCCTTTCTAGGATTTGAATAGGCCAGTCCTCAATAGGGATCCAATATCTACCAACCTTTGAATTACCAGTATGGTACCGACAAGTAATTAGCCACCTTTATCCAATTAGCTCGGTGAAGCTCCTCCATCCAAGGCCTCCAATCGGGAAACCGAGTTATCAAAGGCTTGTGACCATCCCAAGAATCTATCCAAAAATTTGCCTGTTGACCATTATGAATGATCCAAAATAATTTTTTCTTTATCAAATCCTCACCAGCCTTAAGAACTCGCTAAAATGGGAGAACCTTTGGTAGGAAGTTGATAGCGAACAAGGTCTTCAGGACTTTTGTTCTCAGCATATTTAGCACGGAGATTATTGGCCCAAAGAGCATTGGGGTTATGCAACATCCTCCAATATAATTTAGCAGCTAAAGCTTTGTTGTTATTAATAGAAGACCGGAATCCTAACCCCCTTCACTCTTAGGAAGACATAAAGTATCCCATTTCACCAAGGCCCATTTTCTTTTCTCCTTAGTACCACTCCAAAGGAAACGATGACTGATTTGATCCAATTCTCGAAGAACAACCTTTGGGATATTCAAAATGGAAGAAACATAAATAGGAATAGCTTGAAGGACTGATTTTACCAAGGTGATTCTACCCCCATAAGAAAGCCACTTGTTGGTCCACTTTCCAATTTTCTTCTTGACTTTGTCCAACAACCAATTCCAATCTTTATTTTTCTGCCTTTGAATATTTATGGGAATACCTAAATAAGTGATTGGAAGGGAGGTCTTCTTATATCTTAATTTATCCAAGACCATGGATTCCTCGTCTAGCAGAGCAGTGAAAGAAAATAACTTTAGATTTGTCTTCATTGATCAACCGCTCAATAGCCTTAGAAAAATAGCTAATGATTTGCTTAAAATTAGAAGCTTCCTTAATCGTAGCTTTACCTAAAAGAGTAGAGTCATCCACAAATTGAAGATGAGAGATAGGTCTAGCTCCATGAGCAATGGTAACTCCCTCAAGGGTTTTGTTTTCCCTCTTTTTGGTTATAGTCCTACCCAAGCATTCAACAAGAATGATGAATAAATAAGGGGATAGCGGGTCACCTTGCCTAATACCTCTGGAAGCTGGGAATGACCGAGAAGGCCTGCCATTGATAAGAACTAAGTAGGAAACTGAAGAGATACATCCCATAATCCAATCCATCCAATCCTTAGAGAAACCAAATTGCCTCAAAACTTTGATAAGGAAGTGCCAATCCACTCTCTCATAAGCTTTGGATAAGTCTAACCGAATGAACATGGAAGGAGAATTTTGCATATCCATGGAATGGATGGCTTCCCGAGCAAGAACTATCTCATCTACTATTTGACGTCCTTCCACATAACCCCCTTGCTCTGGGGAAATAATCTTATGCAAAAGAGGCTTCAACCTTTCTCGCCATGATTTTAGTAATGATTTTGAGAAGAACATTACATAAAGCAATAGGTCTAAAAGCTGAGATATGATCAACCTCTTGAGCTTTTGGAACAAGAGTAATATAAGTTTTATTGATAACCTTCAAAATTTCTTTGGCTTTCCCGGCTTCTTCCACCACCTCTAATAAATCAACATGAAGGATATCCCAGAACTCTTGGTAGAACTCAATGGGAAAACCATCAGGACCTCGGGTTTTCCTTTTTGCATTTTAAAAACTACTTGTTGAAGCTCATTGATAGTAATAGGAGCAGTCAAAATAGAGTTCTCCTCGTAAGTGATAAGAGAAGGGATTGCTTGAAGAACATTTTGTTGTGAAGCTGAGTCAAGAGGAGTAGCAACAAAAATATTGGAAAAGTAATCAACAACAATAGAGTTCATGCCATCCCAAGTATAAACAACATCTCCAGAATCTGATTTTAAGGAAGAAATAAAGTTGTGAGATCTTCGAGCTAGAAGAGATTTGTGGAAGAAATTTGTGTTTCGATCTCCTTCTTTGAGCCATTGAATTCTAGATTTTTGCTTCCATAAGATTTCTTCTCTTTTTTCCCATTCCTCTAACCGAGTTGTGAGTTTAATTTCATCTGCACTTCTCTTCTCTATGAGGCCATCTAAACGGATTTTCTTATTCAAATTTTCAAGATGAGCAATAACTTCATGTTTTTTTTATGAACATCCCCAAACTCTTTCCAGCTCCAAGTCTTGATTTTGGATTTAATGTATTGCAATATTTTGGCAAAACAGAACATCTTAGTCCCATGCCTAGGTTTACCTTCCTTCCACCATTGTTGCACACGAGGTCTGAAGGAAATGTCTCTAAGCCACATTAATTGAAAATGAAAAGGAGAGAAACTCACATTGGTTTTCCACATTTCCACCATGACTGGCCAATGATCCGAACCAACATTATTAAGAGTCTTCACTTTAGGAATGTGACCATGGATTAAGAAATTTTTAGAGAGCAAAAACCTATCCAATCTCTCCATTATACAAGCTAAGCCTTGCCTTCTGTTAGACCAAGTCATAAGGCCATTATCCAGTTGGATATCCACAAGATGGAGGTTTGCAATATATTCGCTCATGAGGTCGTTGCTTTTGTCCAAATTTCTATTTCCCCCCTTTTCTCATCCAGAGAGAGGATGGTATTGAAATCTCCTCCGATCAAGATCCAAGCTTTAGGAAAATGAGAGATAATATGAGTAATATCCTTCCACTGTCTTCTTTTTTCCTCCAAAGAAGTCGGAGCATAAACAGTAATGCAGAGCATAATCTGGTTGGAATGTCTACTTTGAATAGCTATAGCCAACAAACCCCAACTGCCAACCATATGGTGAATAACTACCTCTTTTGGGTCCCAAAGACAAGCAATGCCACCCGAAGTCCCTTGGGAACTGAGGGAAACCACTTTTCCAACTGGCCAAATTTTACTGGCAATTGAGTCCATATCCTCCATTGACATCTTTGTTTCTTGAAGGAAAACAAGATGTGGATGATTTATCTGAATCATTCTTCTAATTTCATTTTGTTTTGAAAGACTCCCTTTGAGTCCTCTAATATTCCAAGTGATGATCTTCATTAATACCAGGGCTAAAAAAGTTGGGAAGGGCATTAATCTTACCTTCCTCTACAAGCTTTTCACCTTCTTTTACCATATGATATTGATTGGTCTTGCGACCTGCTTTTTGATTAGAATCCATCTTCAATTTTTTTTCCCTATTTCTTGACTTATTCCAATTGAATCTGAGATGGCTTCTAACCTTGAAGAATGCTCGTACACAACCAAAATTTTACTAGATGGTTCAACGGAGTCTATATTGGGACTCGCATTATTTGAAGTTTTGACATTTGAAAGATTGTTTTTCTTGTGTAAATTTTCTCCTTTTTTTTCTATTGAAAACCTTTGATTTGTTGGTTTGTCTTTGAGTTCTTCCCTTCATATTTAAATTGTGTTTCTAAGATTTCAGTTTCCATTATTTCCTCTTCCTCACTTGGGACATCATTTGTGGAAAGGATTTCAAACATATTAGCAGATGACTTTGATTGATCCTTCATAACTGGTTTTTTTTGAGTGTTCTTCTTCTTAGGTATTTGGAAACCTGCTGAGTTTATATCTTCTTTCTTTTGATCAAGAATTTTATTTGGGCAAGCACTGGCCAAATGACCATATTCATGGCAAATTCTACAATGAAAAGGAATGTTCTCATAGTCCACTACTTGCTCCCAAGTGTCTTCCCCAAATTGTAATGTGATATTTTTAGGTAGGGGTTTGTCAAAATCCATTAAAACACAAATCCGAGCATAAATAATATGTTCAAAATTTTGAGTACAATCAACAATCATCATAAAAGTTCCTAAAGAGTTTCCAATTGAAGAAAAAATAGTAGGATTCCAAAATTCAATAGGGAGGCCAAAGAGTCTAACCCACACGGGAGCTATAGAAGGCATCTCTTCTTCGACTTTAAATTTAGTATGCCAGGGCTTCATGAAAAGCCCTGCCCTTCCCAAAAACCAAGGACCCCCTTGAAAAGTTTTCTCTCTATCTTCATTATTAGCAAATAAAACAAGAAAATAACCATTTGGATAAATAGAGATTTGTAACTCACCTTTAGTTTTCCAGCTTTTTGCAGCCCAGACCTTTGAAAGCAGATAGACTCGGACGAAAACCCACGAACCGACAAATTAGTCCTCTTTTTTCCAAATCTTCAATGCCGGTCTGAATGTTACCCATATCAAGCTTAACAATAGGAGTTCCATCACTGCTTTAAGACATCCCGACTCCATTTTCCCTGGGATCAATCTTAGGCATTCTTAGAGGTTTATGGGAAGCCCTAAGATTGATATTAGCATTGGGCTGAGGCTGTCCACCATGAAGGGCATCCCTAAAATTCATTTTTGGGACTCGAGTCTTCGAAATTCTTACCCTTGATAGGGGTTTTCATAGTAGAATTATTTTGTGGGTGCACCTTAGCACCAGATTCACTTGAGATATGAGCCATTTTTTGATCAACTGCTTGAAACTTGTTTCGTGATCTCTTTAATCCTTGCCCTAGACGTCGTGGAAAGGTATGGTTTTCACTTTTCTTTTGTGCAGCAAATTGGAAGCCGTTGTCACTCAAGTTCACAGTATGATCTGTTGAAAGATAAATTTCTAACCCATATTGGATCCCCTGCAACATTTCCTGCTAAAATATTGAGCATAAACCACAAAAATATTGGCCGCTAGGGCCCGAAGGCCCTAAAAACCAACCTCTGGAGTTGCTTGCACTCAACCCGGATGAAACCCTCGCATAGCCGCTTGCCAAATATCTCGTTCACACATAGGGATGCGCTAGGATCTGTGTTGCTCCAAATGATATGAAAATTGGTGGAGACGTTCTAGGGTTTTTCAGGCATCTACCCTCAAAATTTTAGCTCAATCCGAGTCCGGATGAGTGAGATATGGCCGAAACGAGTTCGATAGTTTGGGCAGTCCTGTGAAAAACGTCGACTATGCATAGATTATCCTCAAAGTTTTTTTTGCTATTACTTGTAATCACACCATCAAAATACTGTCACTAGAATATAGAGAGATATTTGGGATAGCCCAAGCATTCCTAAATTTAAAATGTTTGTTTGGCTAGTAGGTCATAGAAGAATTTTATCTTGGGATGACCTTATGAAAAGGGGTTTGCATGGCCCTCTCAATGTGTTTTTTATAAAAAGGAGGAGGAGAGTATAGACCATCTCCTAGGACATTGCTCAATAGTCTGGAATTTAGGGCAATGGATTCTTCATATGTTTTGTAAATGCATGGTGATGAATAGTAGAATTGAAGATTGGTTAAAGCAATGGTAGAACACTTATAAAAGTGAGCCTTTACAGATAATATGGGATATATCAAAAGATACAATACTTTGGACTATATGGCTAGAAAGGAATAGAAGAATATTTAAAGGAAAGGAAAGCAATTTAGAGGTAATAAAAAAAAAGATATGTTTACCGATAGTGTTAGAAATAGTTTATATTCCATCATTTGGGTTATGTAAATGTATCTTCAAAGGTACATACTTAGGACATTAGATTACTTTAGGGGAAAGTTATCTAGTTACTTCATGCAATGTAATAAATGCACAAGTGTCCATGTGCAAGTTGTAAATGTGCAAGGTGTCACTTGTACAACTAGATAGAGTGTTGGCCAAGTATCCTATTTTACCTATATAAGGATGGCCTCATTGTTAGCATAGATAAGAGAGAGGAGTGTCGGTGACACAATAGCTTAGGGTTCTTAGTAGTTAGTTTAGTTCTATGTGGATCACCATCCATTGGTGATGGATGCAATGTAGTCTAGTAGCTATATTGATGGAGTGCTCATTTCCTCCATAGCTACATTGTATTCATTTATATATCATTTATGTTTATTGCATATCTCAGTCTTCTTGTAGATTTACTTTCATTAATATTATTTTGCATCTCATGATTATAATCTCCTTGGGATATTGTATCAAAAGCTAACAGTGGTATCAGAGCTACGGTAGATCGAGTCTGTGCAGGTCTACAGGAAAATCACCATCATTATTGAGCCTGAGTGTTTTGTCAACCTAATGCACCATTGGACCAGTCACTATCAAAAGTTCTCAAAAGAATCTAGGTGATAGAATTAGGGAGAGTCACAAGTGAGGACTGAAGGATATCTCAGTCCCAAAAAATACTGAGATTGCATTTGACTTGAGTCTTTCCACAGAGTTACAGGAAAACTCATGAAGACTAGGACTCAACATTCAATCCACTAGATTGATAGAGCATCTAGTGAAGATCTAGGATATCTAGAATTTGCTAACTATTTCCTAAAGTTTATTTTGTTGTAGATAACTAATTCTTAGAGGATTGGTACTCCTCCTACGATAGAAATCTAGGAGACTCCAACTTCATTGCCCAAAGGTTAATGTGCCCTCATAGTGCAGAGATTGGTTTCTTGTGCAGGAGAAGAACACTGCATAAGAAGACTTCTAAAGAAAAAGGTATGGTGAAGCTAGGAGACTAAAGATCTCCATTGCAGATTGAAAAGGCCATAGTAGCCTTGAAGAACAGGCCATAGAAGCCTGATACGAATAGGCCATAGAATCCTGATACAAAAAGGCCATAGTAGCCTTGGAGAACAAGCCATAGAAGCCTTGAAGTAGAAGCCATAGAAGTCTTGATATTGAAAAGGCCATAGATGCCTTGATATTGAAAAAGGCCATAAGAGCCTTGATATTGAAAAAGGCCACAAGATCCTTAATACTGAAAAAGGCCACAAGAGCCTTGATACTAAAAAGGCCACATAAGCCTTGATATTGAAAAGGCCATAGAAGCCTTGATCCTAAAAAGGAATTCAAAAGGAATATCTGATTCAGAAGTAGATTAAGATTTTAGTATTAACATATTTGTTGTAGGGAAAGAAGATTCAGTGAGTTGGGAAACTTCCTACAAAATAGTTAGGAAGGGTATCTTCTTGAATCAATTCAGCACCTAAGGAGATCAGGAGAAGATCTCATTGAAGGACTTCCAGACTTGGAAGAAGGACTAGGAGAGTCCTGCTCGAATCTAGAAGCAATAGAATCAAAGATCTAGGAGCAGATCACATCGCCAACACTTCCAGGAGCAGAAGGTTGAAGAGGTCTCAAGTAAAGACCATCAGAAGCTACAAGATCAAAGACCCTAAAAAGGTCTCATCGAGCATCCAGAAGAAGGCTAGGAAAGCCTTACTGAAGAAATCATCAAAGGAGATCTCATTGGAGAAATCCACTACCAAGGAGAAGCCCTTGATAGTGAAGAACTTGGGACAATTATCGCCATCCGAAAACAAGCCCAAGAGAAGGAGAATTTGGCAAGGAGTGCCAAATTGGAGAAGAAGAATCCAATGAAAGACCTCAAGATATTCAAAATCTTGAGAGGAAGATCCTACTTGAAGTCAGAATTTGACAAGAAGACTTGAAGATAGAAGAAGCTCATCAAATCTAGGAGATTTGAAGATTACCTCTCACAGCAAGAAGGCACCACTTTAGAGATAGAGACTTCTCCAAATATATAGCAGAAGGAGAAGATAACAAGAGGAGAACAAGCCACCAAATCCTAGGCTCGTAAAAGAAATTTTGAGACCATCATTTGGTGAAGAAGAGGCTATTCAAGAATAGTCTACAGAGAGCTGTAAAACCCTACTTGGAGTAGCAACTTGGTGATATTAGGCACCAAGATATACATCCTCTACAAAAGTGAAATAAGGAGCTACAAAAGATTAAAAAGGTATGCAACTACTGGTGCTAACTAAGTCATTAATTAAGATTCATTTGAGCACCTTATCTGGATTAAAAGTTGCATAAAGAAAAGTAGATTACAATATTCAAAAGTGCAAATAGAAAGAGGTTCATTTGCACATTATTTAGGAGTTGATTAGATTTTAGAATTATATCTATCAACTACCTATCATCTACTTAGAAAACAAAAAAGAAGACTAAGTCCTACAATATTAGTTGTAGTGAATTTGCAGAATAACTTATAAAGATTCATTTTAGGTTATTCTTGAATAGTTGCAGTAGATTAATTAAAGTGCATTATCTTGAGAGTTAAATTGGAGTGATAAGGTGAAATTCTTAGTGCATTGAAAAATAATATATTAAATTTATTATGCACTAGTATACTACTCTCAAAAGAAAATTAGCTTTTGTGTTCTTGAAGGGCACAAAATCTGATTGGTATCAAGTGTCTAAAGACACTATTGAAGCACTAAAATCTGCAACTTGTGGTGGCCAAAAGAAGCCAACCAAAAAAGGTTAGAGTCCTCCAAAACTTGGAGAAGAACCTAAAACAAAAATAGAAGCTTCATTGAGACTTGGTGAGTCTCAGATCCAAAGCATTACAAGAGTGAATGCACGAAAAGAAAATGCAAAAAATTGCATAAATTAAAAGCTTCTATCTACTATTGTCTAAAGCTTGGATTTAATATAAAGTGTCCAAGAAAAAAGGGAAGGTGTCTACTCATAAAATACAACCTTAAAACCCTTGCATTGCAGGAAGAGAAATCTGCCATGAAACCAGAAATATATATCTAAAATAAGAGTGCAAAATAAGGAGGCTAATGTACAATCTATAGTACATTATATTGCACCATTTAAATCTAGTTTTTTACAAGTCCAAGAAGCATATTTGGACGTGTCTCAATAGGAAAGGCAGCCAACGTAAGCACTCCATTTTTCCCAAGCAATAGCAGCCACTCGAAGAGCGCACCTTGGATGGACGAACCTGCAAAACAAAGCCCACAAGAGGCCATCATCAAAGCTACGTAAAGGAGTGCACATTCACTGATGAAAAACAATGTGAGATAGACAACCAGACAACCACGTAAAATACACAGCTGGACAACCACGTGAGATGGATAGCAAAAAGGAACAAATAGCACATACACTATAGAAAAAAGGCATTTATCAATACCAAGGAGAAACAAACAACATCTACTCTACAAGGATGTACAGGTTTCAAATATTGGAAGCATTAAAGGAAAAGGAGCAACTATCTTGGTGAAGATCATCCACCAAACATAGCATCAAACTTGCTACTCGGTGCCTCATCGATCCACCTATAGAAAACAAGGTTGCTTGCTACTCAAGAAATGTAGCAAAGAAAAAGGAATGGCAAACTAAAGAACCTAAGGAGTTATAATCTCCTTGGAAGGTGTTACGGTCTACATGCAGAAAGAGTGAATGCCACTTGGCATCTATCCTCCAAGAGCAAGCGTTACAAGAATGTTGCCTCTCAAGCGCATTTGAACTATGTTCCAATTCTCATGCGTTACCAAGAAGATTCAACTCTCAATGCATTACTAGAAGCTTCGACTATCAATGCAGAAGCCTCATCTCTCAAGCGCTACTAGAAGCTATGATTCTCAACGGATGAATAGAGTGGTGACACTTGTTATCCACAAGTCCCACACAAAGGAGTGAGCGTTACATAGCGACCAACAACAAGGAGTTACGTAGAAGGGTGCCCATACGTAATGGACGTGACACGTGTCACAAAGCAGAGTTTGCTCCTCCAATAAAAGTGCCCGAAGTTTGAATGTTACATGAGGTAGAGAGTAAGCAAAAATGTAGTCAAAATCCAGTCAACACAGCATGGAAGAAGGAGCATTTAAGACTCTAGGCTATTCAAAGGTCAAATCCTCCATATTCAACAACGTATATGTTCCAACATTGAAGACGTCTACCTCCATTGATTCCAGTGCCCAAGGGTACCACATCATCACTATTATATTCAGTCAAAGGGAGCACTGAAGAGTGGGGAGTCTAGCATCAAAAAGGTAAGGGTGAAATCCCATCTTATTATTGCTTTCAACTTTGGAGATATAAGGGTTATAAACTAAGGAATGAAATTTAGTTTAGTGAAAGCAAAACTATAGGGGACAACTTACCAAATTAAATTAATATTTGCATCTCAACCTAGGAGAAATAAGGAATTCAACTTGGATTAATTTCTTTGATATTTTGCAAATATTATTAATTTTCTAATTTTCCAAACTTTGGAGTGATAAGGGTTACAACATCAAACTAGGTTTTTTGGAAATTAGGAATTGAAACCTTAGGGTCATAAAAGAGGTTATTAAATATTTATTAAAGTTGGAAATTATATTTTTACTTGTCTTTAAATTTCTCAAAGAAAGACAAAAGGATTCCAACATTAAAACCTCTTAAAAATTTGGAAAAGTGCTTAGTTCAATTAGGAGAAATAAGGTGTTATATAAATTGATTTTTGATTGTACAAAATCAATCATAAAATTGAACTTTATCTTTACAAAAAGCACTATATCATACTCAAAAAAATGCTAGTGAGATATAAGGCAGCCTACAAATCTAAGGCTTGATATTGGGAAGATCTAAATGACATCTAACAAATTCTTCCTAGCAGAATCTCAACTACTTAAGGGTCCCAATTACTTCTCTTGGAAAAATAAAGTGAAAGCAATCTTAGTGTATGAAAAACTTTGGGATGTTGTAAAAGGGAAAACATAGAGGCCTACCATAGGTGAAACTAAAATCCTAAAGTTTGAAGAAAATGATTCAAAAGCCCTTATGATAATAACATTTGCTATCACTGATGAGATTCAACCTTATATCAGTTCAGCTAAAACATCTTCAGATGCATGGACAAGCCTAGAGAAAATATTTGAAGGAAAAAATAAGGTAACTATTCTTCATCTCCAAACTCAACTTCACTCATTGAAAATGAATAGTGGAGAAAGCATAGAACTATTCCTAAGGAAAGTAGAAGATATTAAAGGGAAATTGTTAACCTTAGGAGAAACAGTCAAGGATGAACTTCTTACTCAAGTAACCATGAGAGCACTTCCAGACAACTATAAAAATTTGGTCACATATTTACATGTCTTAAGTAAAGATACTTCTTTTGATGATCTAGTCAATATACTTCAAGAATATGAAGTAGAAAACACCTTGAAATATGAGATGACTAACACTACATTGGCATCAAAAGATAATCCATAGGGAAATATTGCTACATCAACAAGAGGACGAAAAACATGGTATTGTCAGATATGCAGAAAGAAGGGCCATAGTACCAACTATTGCAGATACAATCCCAAGAATAGGAACCAAGGAAACCAGATGAATAATGGGAATCAGTTTCAACCATGACAATACCAAAGGAACCCTCATCAACAACAATTTCAGTGACCAACAACTTATCCTCAACTAGAATACCAGAAGAGAAATCAGAGAGGTCACCTGGTTCAGAAGATAGAGGAAATTGAAGAACTGGAAGAACCTACAGAGGATTATGAAGTGAAAGCTCTATCAACAAAAGTAACATACTACAGAAATACTGACTATTTGCTTGAACATGTTACAAAGAATGCAGAGGAAGAATACAAAGCTCAAGAAGAAGATGAAGATCCATATTGAAGACTAAAAGTCTTCAATACCCAAATAATGTAATACATGGGGGTGTTAGAAATAGTTTATATTCCATCATTTGGGTTATGTAAATGTATCTTCAAAGGTACATACTTAGGACATTAGATTACTTTAGGGGAAGTTATCTAGTTACTTCATGCAATGTAATAAATGCACAAGTGTCCATGTGCAAGTTGTAAATGTGCAAGGTGTCACTTGTACAACTAGATAGAGTGTTGGCCAAGTATCCTATTTTACCTATATAAGGATGGCCTCATTGTTAGCATAGATAAGAGAGAGGAGTGTCGATGACACAATAGCTTAGGGTTCTTAGTATTTAGTTCAATTATATGTGGATCACCATCCATTGGTGATGGATGCAATGTAGTCCAATAGCTATATTGATGGAGTGCTCATTTCCTCCATAGCTACATTGTATTCATTTATATATCATTTATGTTTATTGCATATCTCAGTCTTCTTGCAGATTTACTTTCATTAATATTATTCTGCATCTCATGATTATAATCTCCTTGGGATATTGTATCAAAAGCTAACACATAGAGGAGTCTAAACCAACCCTATCAACTCACCCAGTCCCTAATCTAGAAGTAGAGAGTTTTGATAGATGAAGTCATGTCATTAAATGGAATTATGATGTTGGGTACAAGAGAAGTAAAAAGAAGGCAAAGAATATAAAGTGGAAACCACCAGATGTGGAGTGGATTATGTTAGTATCACAATGACACTGAGAGGGGGGGTGAATCAGTGTATCTCTTGTTACTTAAATCTTCAACTCTTAAAGCCGAAACAATGAAAACTTAAAACCAAATAAAGCAAATATAACAAGATAACATCACACAACATAAGATGTACCGAGGTTCACCGATTTGGCTACTCCTCAAAATGACTATTTGGACTCCCATCCAAATCCAGCCTTTGCAAAGCACCAACTTTACAATCAATTTACCAGCACCCACCTGGAAGGAGCATCAACCCCCGATTTACCAGCACCAACTGGAAGGAGCACCAACCCCTGATGCCAAGCACCAACTTGGACTTCAATTTTGAAACTAGAAGATTGACATAAAAATGCCTTCACTTTTACAAGACCCTGACTGGTCTATTGCTTACCCAACGTCTACCACAATTCACAAAACACACACACTTATCGCACACAAAAAATTCTCCAAGCAACACTCCTTTTATAACAATATTTTCTCTTTGTAACTCCTTCTTTTGTAACTTCCATATTCTCACATGCCACCTATCAATTGTAACTCCTTCTTTTGTAACTTCCATATTCTCATATGCCACTTGTCAATTGTAACTTCTTTATGTAACTCCTTTATGACACAATATTCTCCTATGCCACTTGTCAATTGTAACTCCCTTTTTATATTTTCAACCTAGTCCATATTTTCTACAATCACTGCTGGTCACATCTTACTTTCAACTGTTCAAATCTGGAGAAGACATTTCATCAAACACTTCACGGCCAACTACAGTGCACCTTACTCAAACTCATACTTCTGGACCTCGGATTGGCATGGTTATTCTACTAGAAGACAAAAATCATCCCCCAAAAAAAAAAAAAAAAACAAAAAACAAAAATTAAATAATAAATAAAAATAACTCTCACATCTTACCACCATCTCCAATAAAATCCCCCCAATATAAAAAATAAAATCTTTCAAAAATATTTTTTTTTTCCTTCCATGATTATTCGTTTTCTCCTTCCCTTGTGCATGCATGTGTTTTGGTTTCCAAAAAGGCTTTTCATTTCTATTTTGTGGCCCTTCGTTTCCTTTTCTCCACATGGGCATGCGTCCGCTTCTTTCCATGTGTAACGACCATCTTAGATGATTTCAAATCATTAAAGATTCCTTATGTAACGTTTTGTCTTATTCATTGAATTTTGTCCTTATGTGACAAATTACCTTATTCAATCTTCGATTTATTCCTTATAGGTCCACGTCACTATGAAGTCTTCACTTTCACTATCTTGGTGTTCATCACTAATATCAGACGCACTGTCAACTACTCTGTTCCTTTGGAAAAATGCAACATGTCGCGATATCGTGACACTTTTTTCTCCTTGCTCTTTCTCTTTGCTTTGGACCATGAAAATGCAACATGTCGCGATATCGTGACACTTTTTTCTCCTTGCTTTTTCTCTTTGCTTTGGACCGCGAAAATGCAACATGTCGCGATATCGCGACACTTTTTTCTCCTTGCATTTTCTCTTTGCTTTGGACCGTGAAAATGCAACATGTCGCGATATCGCGACACTTTTTTCTCCTTGCTTTTTCTCTTTGCTTTGGACCGCAAAAATGCAACATGTCGCGATATCGCGACACTTTTTTCTCCTTGCATTTTCTCTTTGCTTTGGACCATGAAAATGCAACATGTCACGATATCGCGACACTTTTTTCTCCTTGCATTTTCTCTTTGCTTTGGACCGTGAAAATGCAACATGTCGCGATATCGCGACACTTTTTTTCTTTGCGGTGTTTTGCTTTTTCTTTGATCTTTAGCATATGGGCCACTTCGGTCTTCTTGGAAAATATGCAAAAAGGTGGGTCCCCAATTTTGGGGTACGTTGTGGAGCAGCCACAACATGACGATTTTTTCAACTTTGCACAAACAATCTGTAACAACTTCACCCAAACATCAAAAACATCCTCATAAGCATTTAACATCACTGTACATACTCTGAATAACCTCTGAACTTCTGTCCATTGCATCAACCGATCTATCTGATTGTGTTGACAACAATGACAATACTGTCGCTACACCTTGCTCAACAATCTCCCCCTTTGGAATTGTTGGCAACACACGTGCAATTTCCTGTAACTCTTCTCCCCCTTTGACAACAATACCAAAGGGTCTGTCAGAACTCCCCCGAGTCCATGCACAACATTCTCAGGCAAAAATTATTACACTTGGCAAAAATCACAAACATGAGCAAAAAGATAAACAAATACACAAATGCTCCCCCTGAGAATGTGGTCCCGATAGCTAGTCAATTCTTGGGAAGCGTGACCACTCCCAATTTATTGCGAAGGTACTCAAAGACTTCCTTGGGCAACGGTTTTGTGAAGATATCCGCTACTTGCTCTATTGTTGGAACAAAATCCAACTTAACCTCACCTTCCGCAACTTTCTCCTTCAAAAAGTGATACCGGATAGCAATATGTTTTGTGCGAGAATGCATAACCGGATTCTTTGAGATGTTAATGGCATCGGTGTTATCACACTTAACTGAAATTGGCTCACTGAAGTTAATACCAAGATCTTTCAGGGTTTGTTTCATCCATAATACCTGCGTACAACACGTTGTCGCTGCAATATATTCTGCCTCTACTGTGGATAAGGAGACTGACTCTTGTTTCTTACTGTGCCACCCGAACATTCAAACATGTAACGCCCGACTGCTTGGAGTCACTATATAAACTCATTGTCACATTCAAAAGGCAACATTTTGATTTGGCATTTTATCAACAGTTCAAGAAAACTGTCTACGAATTTGTACAGAGTAATTCGCAAACTCGCAAACTGTATTGTATCTATTCCTCCTTGATTTATTTATTTATTTATTTTATTTTTATTTTTACAGTCATATATTGCTTACTAATGTGATCTTCAAAATTGCAGCGTTGATTCATCATGAGGTCACAAGGATGCTATAAAGCTTTGCTAACATTTTTGGATAGTTGGGATCCTCATGCATTTGACCACGCAATCGAGACACTCGACATCAATGTTGTCTTCCATAGCTTGCAGAACCATGTGACCGAGGAACAGACTGACTATGAACCGGATGAACTTACTCCACAAGAAGTGACTGATAACGAAGGTGATAATGCATCTAACGGTCATAGTGACAGTGTAGTTGAGTACTTTCCTTCCTTTTTAGAGCCTGAACTTATCATCATTAGTGATGATGAAGAGGAGGTAGCTGAGAACAACTATGAACCTGAAGAACCTGCCTTCATTGTCATCAGTGATGATAGTGACAATGGCTATGAACCTGCTTCATACAAATCAGAAGAAATCGGATACCCGAAGATCGGTGACCCGATGGCGATTGAACAAAATATTGCACACGCAGTTGAGAAAATGTGTAACGATCAAATGTGGATCGATCTGAATTTGTCTCCCTGAATATTTGTACTCAATTTGTATTGATGTAACTTCCTACTCATGTAGCCGCTTTGAATGCAATAATAAAATGTGAGCTTTCTGATTTTGCACGCGAATTAAATATTTTCACCAAAGCGTCATAATAGATCTAACAATCTTCACATCAATGTGTAGTACAAATACACACTACTTTTATCGAAACACATATATGCAGCTAGGGCAACATTCTTTCACTAAACCAAATTATCGAACTCGTTATAATCCATAACTTTGAACAATGGCAGTAAGAACCATCAAAAGTACAACACCGACATATAGCAATACTACCAATGGTGACAACTCTCAATTTAATCACCACCCTTCACGGTACCTCCACAAACAACTACATGAACTGAAACACACTTTGACAACTATACGACAACTCCCCCTGACTACTTGCCTTTCATCCTCGGATAACCAAACAAATACATAGGAGCATTAAAATAAAACTTTAAGATTGCTCCCCCGGAGGATGTGCTACCTGGAGTTGCTTAGTGCAATAGAGGAGTAGTCTCCTTCAGTCCAAGGAGACACGATTTCCTTTCTTCTTTCTTTCTCCAAACTTTCTTGAACTTGGGCTTGAGTTTTTCAACTACATCCCTATTTTGAACCTTTTCGTGAACTTGAACATTTCTCTTGGGTGGTTGTCTCTTGTGCATCCTTGATGGATGATTATTTTCCTTTCTTTTATGCACATGATTTATTCCCTGTCTGTGTTGCATTCTTTGTGTCTGATGAAATCTATTGTCTTGCCTTAGATTAGATACAAAAGTGCTTGGACAAAACCTTGCTATGTGCCCATGACCATTACATTTAAAACATTGCACATGGTGTTCAATCAGAAAAGCAGATGTATTTCTACCATCATAACTCTTTGATCTATTATTCAATCCACAATAAATTGCCTTGTGACCATAATGGTTGCATCTAAAACAATAGCCATTAAAAGCATTATTATGAATAGAGTGAGAGTGATAGAACCTCTTTTGTTGTGGTTGCTTTGTTGTAGATCTCCTTTGATATTTTCTTCCTTTTGAAGATTCAACTTCAAACTTTTCTTGCTTCGATCCTTCAACAGTGAACTTCTTCTTCTCTGCATATTTGGAAGATGAAGGTTGTTCAGCTTCACATCCAAGACCAAGCTTAGCCATGGAGCTTCTTTGTTGCCTTATCATTTCATCTAGCAACTCTGTGCTCTTCTCAAATTTGAGATTTGTATTGGCCTCTTCTAGTTGTTTCTTCAAAAAAATAATCTCTTCTTCTTGTTTGCAGCAAACAATCTCTTTCTCATTGATCTGTGACTTGAGAGTTTCTTCAATCCTTTTGGACTCTTCTACTTGCAGCTTTAGATCACTAATAACTTTGTTAGATTCCTCTTCATGTTTGCTACATACATCGACTTTATCATCCAGGTGTGACTTCAAGGCTTCTTCTATTTTCTTGGCTTTATGAATTTGTAAGAAGAGATCTTCAATCTTATCCCCATATTCTTCCAACTTCTTGGACAGTATTTTGTTCTTTTTCCTTTCTATATTCAACTCTTCAAGTGCAGTGATCAACTCACCTTCTAGATCTACTTCAACCTCAAGGTTTTCATCACATACTTTAGAATTCACTCCTTCAACCTTTTCTAGTTCAATTTTCTCTTCCACAGGAACTGAAACTGACTGAGATGCCTTATTGGAGGAGGATCTATTCTTCTTACCCATTGCGTACTAATCCAAGATCAACCCTAACTGATTTAGCCTAAAAAGGGAAACTGGCTCTGATACCAATTGTTAGTATCACAATGACACTGAGAGGGGGGGTGAATCAGTGTATCTCTTGTTACTTAAATCTTCAACTCTTAAAGCCAAAACAATGAAAACTTAAAACCAAATAAAGCAAATATAACAAGATAACATCACACAACATAAGATGTACCGAGGTTCACCGATTTGGCTACTCCTCAAAATGACTAGTTTGGACTCCCATCCAAATCCAGCCTTTGCAAAGCACCAACTTTACAATCAATTTACCAAGCACCCACCGGAAGGAGCATCAACCCCCGATTTACCAAGCACCAACTGGAAGGAGCACCAACCCTTGATGCCAAGCACCAACTTGGACTTCAATTTTGAAACTAGAAGATTGACATAAAAATGCCTTCACTTTTACAAGACCCTGACTGGTCTATTGCTTACCCAACGTCTACCACAATTCACAAAACACACACACTTATCGCACACAAAAAATTCTCCAAGCAACACTCCTTTTATAACAATATTTTCTCTTTGTAACTCCTTTTGTAACTTCCATATTCTCACATGCCACCTATCAATTGTAACTCCTTCTTTTGTAACTTCCATATTCTCATATGCCACTTGTCAATTGTAACTTCTTTATGTAACTCCTTTATGACACAATATTCTCCTATGCCACTTGTCAATTGTAACTCCCTTTTTATATTTTCAACCTAGTCCATATTTTCTACAGTCACTGCTGGTCACATCTTACTTTCAACTGTTCAAATCTGGAGAAGACATTTCGTCAAACACTTCATGGCCAACTACAGTGCACCTTACTCAAACTCATACTTCTGGACCTCGGATTGGCATGGTTAACCCACCCAACCAAAAAAATAAAAAAAAAAAAAAAAAATATTAAAAAAAACCCCCCCCCCACAAACACCCCCAAAAAAAAAAAAAAAATCTCAAAAATTTTTTTTTTCTCTCCTTTTTCTCCTTCGAATTTTTTTCCTTCCAAATTTTCATTTTCTCCTTCCCTTGTGCATGCATGTGTTTTGGTTTCCAAAAAGGCTTTTCATTTCTATTTTGTGGCCCTTCATTTCCTTTTCTCCACATGGGCATGCATCCGCTTCTTTCCATGTGTAACGACCATCTTAGATGATTTCAAATCATTAAAGATTCCTTATGTAACGTTTTGTCTTATTCATTGAATTTTGTCCTTATGTGACAAATTACCTTATTCAATCTTCGATTTATTCCTTATAGGTCCACGTCACTATGCAGTCTTCGGTTTCACTATCTCGGTGTTCATCACTAATATCAGACGCACTGTCAACTACTCTGTTCCTTTGGCAAAAATGCAACATGTCGCGATATCGTGACACTTTTTTCTCCTTGCTCTTTCTCTTTGCTTTGGAGTCATGAAAATGCTACATGTCGCGATATCGTGACACTTTTTTCTCCTTGCTCTTTCTCTTTGCTTTGGACCGCGAAAATGCAACATGTCACGATATCGCGACACTTTTTTCTCCTTGCATTTTCTCTTTGCTTTGGACCGCGAAAATGCAACATGTCGCGATATCGTGACACTTTTTTCTCCTTGCATTTTCTCTTTGCTTTGGACTGCGAAAATGCAACATGTCGCGATATCGTGACACTTTTTTCTCCTTGCATTTTCTCTTTGCTTTGGACCGCAAAAATGCAACATGTCGCGATATCGCGACACTTTTTTCTCCTTGCATTTTCTCTTTGCTTTGGACCACGAAAATGCAACATGTCGCGATATCGCGACACTTTTTTTCTTTGCGGTGTTTTGCTTTTTCTTTGATCTTTAGCATATGGGCCACTTCGGTCTTCTTGGAAAATATGCAAAAAGGTGGGTCCCCAATTTTGGGGTACGTTGTGGAGCAGCCACAACATGACGATTTTTTCAACTTTGCACAAACAACCTGTAACAACTTCACCCAAACATCAAAAACATCCTCATAAGCATTTAACATCACCGTACATACTCTGAATAACCTTTGGACTCCTGTCCACTGCATCAACCGATCTATCTGACTATGTTGACAACAATGACAATACTGTCACTGCACCTTGCTCAACAGATTATATTGAATTTTGATGGAGCATCTAAAGGAAATCCAGGACTAGTAGGAGGAGGAGGAATAATTATAAATAATAGAGAGATTTTGACTCATTATGCTTTCAATAGTGGATTTAAGACTAATATTGAAGTTGAAGCTTGGGCAAATTTAAAAGGATTAAAAATATGTAAACAAATGATGTGGAATAGATTATGGATGGAAGGCGATTCTCTCAAAATGCAATTTTGAGAAAAGAAAAGGCTCTATGGAACATACAAGAGGTAATTGTGGAAATTCAAGATCTTGCTAAAGAGTTAAAAAAAATTAGATTTACACATATATTAAGGGAAGGAAACAAATATGCAGATAAGCTAGCCAATAGAGGGGTTTTGATTGAAGATTGTGAAGTTAAATTCTCTTTTCCATGGTTAGAGGAAGTAGTAAGTTTAGTTGAATCTGATAAGAAAATGTTGATTGCCTAATTCAATTGATTAATAAGATTTACTTTAATCTTGTTCATTGGTAATATTTACTTTATTTTGTAATAATAATGTGTTTTCATTTAGACTATTTATTATAATTTTTGTGGTTGCACTTATGTTTTAGGAAACTAGCAATCCAAATTTGGTAAAGCAAACTATGATAGTGTGATATTTTGGAAATATTACTCTACTAAGATGCAAGACATAGATAGTAGAGGTGAAGTTTCGGTATTGTGAGGCTATTGTAGGAAAATTCAAAAAAGATGCTAAATTTTGGAATAATTGTATTCATAGAGAAAATTGAAAAGATCCATTAAAAAAAAATCAAGAATTCAGACATTTTATGTAAAATGATGTAGGTTTCTAGCTATAGCATCTCAATTGATATGAGAAGTGTATTTATTTATAAAATCTCAAGATTTAAATAAGAGAGTTATAATTTGTCAAGGGTGAGGAACCCAAGTACAACCCCTTATTATCCAACAAAAAAAGAATATCATTTACATCATAGGTTACATGCCTACTAAATATATTACTAAATTTTATTTATTTAAGCCATAGAAGTCCCAGAAAAAGTTTACCTTTAGAGTAATAGTGTTGGATTGAAGTGGCATATATAAATTTTCTAAGGTTGATTTTGGACAAAAGGAATATGTGTAGGTATTACCAAATTGGTCATTAATTAGACATCAATTGTTGAAACTTTTGTGAGAATATTTGTTAACCTGGGCAATGTATATTCTATTCTTTTTCAATTTAATGTTATGCAAAGATATCCTAAAGAAAATATTCATGATTATAATAAAATATTTATGAGAACTATGCATTTTATTCCACTGAATAGGCATCCTAATGAAGAACAAGCATTGTTATATTACATAAAGGGTTTACAATTTGGTTTAATGGTTTGTAATGCTAACCAAATTACATTAGTTATAGATTTTTAGGAGGCAACTCATCCATAAGATGTTCTTATTATAGTAGAAAAATTACCACCTATCTTGTCGATGGCTTACACCACCTACATAGCTCAAATACCACATCTTAGGACCTATTGCTATCATTGCACCAATTCTCAACACCTCAATACCTTCCAATATAACCATATACTAACAAACCAACTCTCCTTACATGGTAACCCTATTTAGGCAAAGAACTCTTATTTATTTGCAACCTCAATTACCCCCTTGCCAACTCCACCACAAAGTAGTAACACCCCTACTTTGTCTTAGAGTCAAGACAAATATGACATGCTAAAATTTTGGACAATGGAGATGATGGAGATATGCAAAATGGTGGTAAATAACACCAGTATAGAAAAAGGATAAGGTTTGTGGCAAGTGAATAGCAAATAAAAATAATAGAATTAATAGCAAAGGAGAAACCCCTACCTCACAAAGTATCAAGTCCCTAGGCAAAACATTGGTCAGTTAGACAATAAAGCATAAAATAACATGGTTAACATGATCTTAGAAGTGAAAACTTTGTGGTGTCTCACCTATGATATTAGGTATAATCCTACAAAATGTGTAATGGCCATTAGCTATGCCTAAACTAAGAAGTATAATCAACAATGTTAGTCTCAGTAAGTCATAGCCCTAGGACAAATGATGTCGGTAGATAAAAAACCACTTATGATAAATCAATCAATTTGCCAACCCCCTATTCTAATTCAATAAGCAAACCCAATATTGATAAGGCCTAATAATGTATCTGTTGGTCATCAAATCCGCACAAGAAAGGACTTTCAGTGGGTTTGCGTGCCCTGAACCTGTGACCAACATTGAAATGTCGAGGGGAAGAGATGCCCCTCGTGTCGATCTCTAGAGAAAGGCCGGCTCCTATACTAATCTACTTTTGGGGTTTGAGACAAGAGTGCAGGAAATAAATAAATAGGGTAAGGGTTAGGAAAAGAAATAAAAAAAGGGTAAGGGTTAGAAGATGATGATTTAAAGTGGGAGAGAACAGGAAGCACGATTACTCGCTAACAACTCAAATAGCAGCAGGAAATACCAAGAATAGCATGAAGAAAACAAAATGCCGAACTTCCTATGTATCCTCTAGACGGGCTCGTAGGGTTCTCCTTTCTCTCTCGCTGGAATTCAAGTTCAGAGTAACAATGATTGAGATAAGGGAATAACAGAAACCTCAATCCACCAGGCAGCATAAAAGAAAGTGACAAGGTGTTTTTCCTCTCCTATGTATCCTTCAGGGAAAATTTTAGGGGTTCAGTCCTCGATCGCACATCGGATTCAGGATTCAGAGTCTTAGTACACAATCGAGAAAAGACAAAAGAATTAAGCACATAAGGCAGCATAAAAGAGAGAAATAAAGCATAAAAGTCTTTAGTATTAAACACAGGACATCAAGTTACAGCAACTTTCTAGCAAAAAGTTCCCCCCCTTTTACATTGCAAAGCCTAGGTTTTTATAGAGGACCCGACCCTCTAAATCATTATTACAAAAATGGTGGAGTACACCCTTGAGCCTTGAGAAATCGACTCCTCGTTGATGCTGTGGATGATCCCTCAAATTGGCTACCAAAACTGGTAAGGGTGACCGAGTCAGCCGAGGAAAGACGCATTAAATGAGCCACCTGAGTGTCCTTGGATTGCAGGTGTGGTGCTCGAGTGGCGGCCATGCTTATCGGGCTCTTCTTCTCGGGCTGATACTTCGCATCCAATTTCCAAAAATGAGCAGTGGGCTTATAGAGCAAGAAAATATGCATTTATGAGGCTCTCTGATTGCCTCGAGAAAATGCCCAACTTGGGAAGCGTTCCTGGGAAGCGCCTCACTGATTTTTGCTTCACAAAACTACTTCGGGGGTGTGGAGTGCCGAAGCCAATCTTCCTCTATCCTTTGCTGCTTCGCTGATAGGTCGAGAAAATGCTTCGGGCCGATCTTCTTTTGAAACGATGGTTCGGGGGAGTTTCGACCGAAACACTTTTCGACCTCTACTACTTCGGGTGAAAATTGGCCGAAGTGGGTTTTAGAAATACTTCGGGCCCGAAGTAATTTCTTTGCCTTAGCTGATTTGGGCCATCTTTTCTTCTTCGACGAAGTTGCTTGGATGCCGCTTGACAAAATTCTTTGCCCGAAGTAGTCGCTGGGAATACTTGGGGTGCGAAGAATTTTGTTCGCTTTCTCGACAAAGTTCTCGCTCGAAGTTATGATTTAAAGCACTTCGGGCTCGAAGCTTTTTTCTTTTCATTTTGTCCACCAGGGGGCAATAGGGAAAACCAAAATTTCTATAACTTATAAACAAAAGAAAACTTTCAACAAAAAAAATATCATACAAAGTTTTAATTTTTCTGCCCCTTGGTGGAATGTGACAATATTATCAACATTATTGGCGGCTCATGGGGCAACGAGCTCGTATCGATGGTAGAACCCTCAATTTTTATCCATTGGGCCAGAGTTACCTCCAAACCCCTCTCTTTGCTCCTTTTCTGGGGGTGCTTCCATAGCTTGTCCTTCCTCTTCCTCTTCTCTCTCCTCTTCTTCCGCTACTGCTTCTTCTCCTCCCATTGCCATTGCTTTTGCTACGTCTTCGACCATTGGCAATGGGGCCAGGTGGGCGCAGATGTCTCTTAAGGTTCAGCGAATCTGAGTCCAGACGCTTTTTGTGAACAGCTCCTGATCCTCCAGGGATTTGACCAATGCGCGAAACTTATCGATCTACCTAATTTTTGCATGTTGGGACCTGGTGTATAGATCATTTAGGGAGGTGGTGATTCTACAGTATTTCAATATGTAATCGACAACCTGCTTCTCTGTTATTGGTTTGGCCCACTCGTCTATCTCCGAGACGTTGCCTTCAAACTGCTGCCACTTCGACATGATTTCTTCCTTGACTAAGGGCTTCCCATCATTATTCATGAAGCTCAGGAAGCCTAAGGAGGAAAGGTCCTTGAAGTAGCCCATCGACGTGTGCCTCTCACTCTCGAATGTGCCTAGTAGGATTTTTGCCTTTTGCGCTTTCTTGGCTATGGAGAAAAAGGCACAAACTGTGGCCTGGGTGGTTGACCAATCCCTTACTGTCCAACTCATCGCTGTGAGTTTCAAATCTTGATACCTTGCATTTTGGACCTTGAGGGCCAGCTTGAGTCAGGCTCTGACATTCTGAATGACCACTTCGACGATTGGTCCTCCTTTGGCGACGACAACCTGGGCTTCTATGGTGTAAGCTAAAACTAAAAGGGCACTGGCAGCCCGAGACCTAAAATTCTTGAGCAGATGTGAACAAATTTCCTTGATTTTGCTCCTATCAAGTAGCCCTAGGCCTTCCTTCTCGTGTAGTTAGATATGAGATTGCAAGATCTTACTTTCAAGCTCCTTGGCCCTCAAATCATTTTTAGCCTGCCTTTGTGCTTGATTCTCAACTGTGCACTCCAGCTGTGCTATCCGTAGTTTTAGGGCGTGTGCTTCTTTCTGCATCAGCTTGCACTGCTCTTTGGCCTCTACCAATTTGGAGTGAGCCCTTGCTAACTCCTCCTCTAGCTTGATATTAGCATTCTCGGCTTCGAACCTGTGCTTGTTGGCAATGTTGGCATGCGCCTTGAAGGTCTCGATTCCCATGTGCATAGAGGTGGACTCCTTGTCCACGTTCAGATGTTCCAAGTCCTTTTATTTATCCTGATATTCATACTCCACTGGAGTCATTTTATCTAGGGGCTTTTGGAATTTGGGTATCTTCTTTACTTTATGCAACTTTCCTGCCTCGAAATCGAAGACGACATATTTCTCAACTTGAGCGAGTGAGCACCCTTTCCTCTTTCTTGCTTCTTTTAACATTCTCTATGTGTTCTGTCTGGCTTGGAGGAGTTTTTTGGCCAAGGGGGATTCCCGTATTGGGGACAGCTTAGAGTTGAATGCGACTGGGTCTACAGCCAAGGGATTGAACAAATATAAGGAGTTGAAGGGGATAGCCTCACCCAAAGGTTCGACAACAGGGGTGACAAGGGCTTCAGAAAGTGGGAGCACGTTATGTACAATGGAGGAATGAGCCTCGGGGTTCGGTACTGGAATATTAGCTTCACCCTGGTTGATGACCGAAGGATTGGCGGTGTGGCTGGGCAAAGTAACTTCAACAGGTTTGTCCTAGCTAGAAGGCTCAGGGGAAGTAGTTAGGGACATGACGTAAGGAGGTGACTGACCTTGTGGAGGCAGGGTGGATAGGTGAGAGCTTTCGGCCAAGACTGAGGTAGACTTATGAGCAACCAGAGCATAAGGTGAAGAGAACGTACCTACGTGCCCTCCTGGCAGAGCGGCCATGGTGATATCCTGGGTGATTGGCCCTTGTTCCTTCTAGGTCTCAGTACTCTCAGCTTCCATGACTTCCACGTGTTCCTCCACGTTGATGACATCTATGTTTGGGATCATTTCGGTGCTTGGTGGAGTTCCTCCGTCGTTTGCTTCGATCAAGCCTAATACTGATCTTTCGACAGGGGCACTCAGAGTGCCTGTACGTGATCGCTTTGGGAAGCTCGGGGGTGCCTGTGTAGGTTCCCGCTCCTTTCGTTTCTTCCTCTAGAGGGGTTGCTCCGATTCCTCTATTGTTGTCTCGAGATCTTCGGATGGACTCTATAGTAAAGCTTTTGGCATGGCTTTGGCTGCTTTTCCTTTGGGGACATTATCAGTCCTTTCGGGGCTTTCGCCCGAACTTGGGGTGGCTGGTGGAACAAAGTCGATGAAGGACAAGGGTTCCAAAGACCCAATATTGGTATGATACACAATTGCGAATTCCCTTTGAAGCCCATAAGAATTCATCTTTCGACGATGGACTCTCATAATCCACCATTCTCTTAACTGTTCCTCGTCCTAGTCTTTCAACTCCTCTTTTAAATTGTCCTTCACTTTTCTCCAAAAAGTGGAGTCGGGAGTTGGGAATGGGTACTGGTCTGGGTCGAATTCGACCTCCATAGGATAGAAGTCATGCCAAGGAGGCAACGTCCTCATCTCCTCTAAGTGCCACTCTAGGTTCGTGCCATTGGGGTTATTCCTCTGCTCCAAAATTTTGGGGCAAGGACAGACGTGGAAGTTTTTGCTTTTCAAATGATCTCTCATCACCCCCAACGGGTCGTAGAGCCACCTCTATGGTATTTGAAGTAGACCAAAATTGGTGAGCTTCTCCTCTAGGTATATGTTCTGCTTCAATGCAAAAACTTTGATCACTCCTATCTTAAAGGGGAAATCACAGGTGTGTGCCCACTTTCGCCCGTGGCCATAGGATTTGTCAATCGCGTCACTTTGTCGAGCAACTTCCAGGGCAAATTGGTACTCCGAAGGGAAAAAGGGCAGCAAGAAGGGCTTCACTATGAAGCAAAAAAGGTGGATCACAAGCCCTTGTGTCAATTGAAACACATCCCCTCTTCTCTCCAATACCATTTTATATCTAAGGCAGAGAGGCACCCGAGGGCTAGACTCGCTCGAATCGCATCGCAGGTCCCAAAAACTACTGATTGAAAGGGTAATAGGACTTCAACCTCAGCAAGAGACGGGTCCACTGATATACAAGCAAATGGATCCCATCCTTGTCAACTGGTGAAACATCACAATGGTGAAGGGCTTTATGTACATGAAAGAAGAAGAGCCAAACCAAGAAGGAACAAGGCTGGAAGTGTGGCTCCTTGCTAGCATCCTTCATGGATGACAATCGCACATGCAGATTTTGGGCCACCAATTCTACCCAATCGAAGAAAACTGGGTTGGTGTTTGGTCGCAAAGCATCGGGAGCATAGAACTCTCCTCTGGAAATGCATTCGGCTAGTGACACTTGCCATGGGTATACTGAAGTATCGCTTGACAAGCCTCCCACCCATGTGATGATGGAGAATATATCTGTGTTCTTGAAGGCCTCCAAGGGCAGGGGCATCTAGGGTCGCTTGCCGAAAGGAAGTCCGCTCTTGAGGTTTTCACGCAAAAAACTTAGAATGAAGGGATTAGAGGTGAACTTATCCGCTTGTTCGCTTAGGTTGACATTGCAAACGGTATAGCCTTTTGGTGGCCTTTGTTGTGGTGCGAATGCTGCCTGCACATCCTCCTTAAGAATGGAAAACAACCTTTTTCCCGAGGCATCCAACACTTGTCTGGTTTGTGGTTGGTAATTCTGAGCGATGGCGTATATGAGCTCGGGGCAGTGATGTGTAGGAGGAACCAGATACCAGTATATGTGGGAATAATATGCCACAGCCCTCTTGTTATCTGTCGAGAGTTTGCTTTGCATGAAGTCGATGGTATGCCGAAGCTCGGCCATAGTTCTTGAGAGCTCTGGGTCTTTGATTTTTGCCCACTTATCGACAGGTGGTTCTATGCTAGGCTCGTCATCAGAATCTTCCCTTCCTTCCATTACTTGTTTTCTTGTGCGTGGGGGAGGATTGACCCTTCTAGGTCTCTGTTTCTTTTCTTCTGTGACTCTCACCTTCTCTAGAACTGTCGTCTTTGGCATTTTTCCTTTCTAAGTGGGGTTCTTCTTTCCCATTGCGAATGATCACAGTAGAATAACTTGTGAGGTAGAAAAGTTTAGTACCTCAAAAAAAGGGATGGGATAATCACGACAAACAACGAAGCCTTTGATGCAGAAGTTCTCCAAGGTGACAGAATGCAGACTCGACTCTCACACTTGCAAATGGTTTGTTCTTTAATGGGCATCTGCATTTTATAGCTTCGAAGGGCAACTTTCGACATTTATGGCAACCATCGTAATTACTTCATGGGCCTAGCTCGAAAGTATCATTGTGGCATCTGATTGGCTATATGGCAATGTCGTACGCGGGGTCATGCAATTCGGGGATTTGATTTTGTATTGAGAATGTAAATCGCTGCCACCTGGTACTCTTGCATGGCTTTTCGGTTAACAAACTGCCTTGGGATGAGTGCCATTTCTTTCGTATTGAGTTCATCTACTTCGTCCCCCTTTTGAGGCTATTGTTGACATGTTTCTCAAGGCATATCTTAAATGTGCCCACCTCGAAATAGAGGTTTGGCGACATGGAGTTGGCGAAGAAAATACTTCACCATGAAGTTCTTCTTCGGGCTGATTTTCTTCATTTCAGGCCTGAAGTTCCCCTTTGCTACGCTGTTGCTTCGGTTCACGAATACCGTTGATTGAAACCCGTTTCATCGAGGAGGACCTTGCCAAGAATTACTTCGGACAACGCCCTCGACACCTTTCTTTAGCAAAGCATTTTCCACGTCCTTGATCTGCATGTGGTTTGGTTCTACAAGGATGAACTGCTTCACGACGAACTTCCCTTTGTCGACTACTTCTGACCAAAACCCCCCGAAGACGATTTCGATTGTGCTTTGTGAAACTGAAGCTAGGAATCTAGCTTTTGCGATTGAAGGCGCTTGCTTTTCACAATCTTTTGAATAGAGTATAGACAAAGAACTGAAACCCTATACACAAAAATACATGTAAGATTTTTTTTTTTAGAGCGATATAAATACCTTAGCGATTGAAGGTCTTCAGGTGTAGACCATTGGTAAAACTTGGCCATTCACATCTTTGAGGATGAAGGAATTGGTCGAGTTCACTTTTGCTATTTCAAACGGTCCGTCCCAGAATGCATCCATTTTGTCATGATTTCCTGGCTTTGCCTTCCATGAATCCCACCTCCATACCAGGTCTCTTGCTTTGAATGTGTGATTGGATGATTTCCTTTTGAACCATTCTTGGGTGACCTCAGCATGCCATGCAAAGTTCTGGTAGGCCTTTTCACATTCCTCTTCTAGTCGTAGTAGCTGGACCAGGCGTTCCTCCATTGGGTTAGCTTCATCTCCTTCTAGCAACTGTAATGCAGGGATCTCAATGTGAGTGGGTAGGATGGCCTCCCTGCCGTAGACCAGAGCATAGGGCAAAGTCTTGATCGACATTTTGATAGAAACCCGATCGACCCACAAAGATCGATCTAGAAGGAGGTGCCAAGTTCTTTTTTTTTGATCAATCAACTTTCTTAGTATCCTCAACAGGGTTTTGTTGGTGGATTCTGCCAATCCATTGCCTTGGGGGTAATAGTTGGAAGACACCTTATGATATATCCCATACTTATATAAGAACTCGTTGATCTTTGCGCTTGTGAAACCAGGACCGTTATCTGTAATAATTGCTTCGAGGATGTCGAAGTGGGTAATCAATCCTTCCAGTAAGGTGACCACAGTATCTTGATCGACATGTTTTGTGGGGACTGCCTCAGCCCACCTGTGAAGTAATCAGTCACAGTCAGAATGAATTTGTGCCCAGCGGAGGAGTTTGGCGATATGGCCCCTATGAAATCCAGTCCCCATTACTGAAAGGGGGCTTCCACTTGTATTGGTCAGAGGGGCATCGAAGCATTTCTGCTTCGACCGACGAATCTCTGGCATTGCTCGCACCTTCGACAAACAGAGAAGGCATCGGCAAAGAGTGTGGGCCAATAGTAACCTGCCTTGATTATCTTTAGTGCCGTCACTCTTCCAGCAAAGTGTCCTCCAGATAGTCCTGAATGAAATTCGCCCACGATTCTCCTCTTATCATCATATTTTATGCATCTGAGGAGGACGTCATCAATATTATTGAAAAATAGGCCTTCTGGGCGCATAGTGTATCGGGCGGACCGCATCCTGAAATGTCTTCATTGTGAAGCATTCAGATGCGAGGGGCATCTGCCGATGTTGAAATATTCCACTATTTCATCGACCCAATATTTCTCAGCCTCTTCCTGATTAGCGAGGCATTCTCCTGTGGGCAAGTCATCCGACTGACAGTCCGTTATTTCGGCCGTTGCGCTCTTCGCCAGCTCTTGACATAATGCACGACCGCAAACTAGTTTGGTAGGCTTGATCTCAATATCGAACTCTTGGATTTTGCTTACCCAACCAACTCTCTTGCTTCCCAGTTCCCCCTGAATAATGAAACTATGCACATCGGGGTGAATGACGAAGACTGTGATTTGACTTTGAGAAATGAACTGTTTGAATTTCTTGAGAGACTTCATTACTGCATACACTTGACGCTCGATGAAATTGTACTTTTCCTCATGGGGATTGATTATCTGGCTAAGGAACACAATGGGACATTCCTCTCCATCCTCCCCCTTTTGCATCAAGACCGCATCATAGCTTTCAGGTTCTCCTATTGCATACAGGATAAAATCTCGACTGTAGTTAGGGTTGATCAAGACCGATGCATGAACAATTCGGGCCTTGATTTATTTTGTAGACACCAAAATCCAGCCACTTGTAAGTCATCTATACCTTCCTGTCAGCCACGTGTCAGTCATCCACCTTCCCGCCATTATTTGGCCCAAATCCACACCTTCCCGCCATTATTTGGCCCAATTTCACCTTTTCCCGCCATTATTTGGCCCAATTTCACCTTTCCCGCCATTTTTCATTCCCAAATTTATTTAAATTAATATTTATATATATATTTTAATATTTTAATATATTTTAATATATATATAAAGATACTTTAAGTGATTTAATCTGAGCCGTCCATCCTTCATTTAATCTCATCCGTCCATCCATCTTAATCCGTTTCACAACCTAGATTTATTCTCTACCCTTGGATCCACTTTAATCTTAGCCACACGTTCAAAGTGTCGTTAAAACCCTAAAGTGTGCCCTAAGAGTAGATTATAAATTGAGTCACCTTGATGGCTCAAACCCTAGATCTCTTTTACTATCTCTCTTTTGTTATCTATCGCTATCTATCTCTTCTTCAACTAAACCTACCCATCCATCGCCGTCCCTTTTCGTCGCATCCATCGCCGCATCCGTCGCCAACTTCGCCGCCATCCCTTCTGCAAGCATTCTGTAGAATCCCCCATTCTTGTCGCAAGTGCCCGCGGGCGTTTACCCGCAGCCACAGACGCAGACCGGCGTCTGCAACCCCGATCCAGAAGCACGCAGGCGTTCAACGATCGCACCAGGGCGCCTTCCGCAGCCGATTTGATAGTTACATCACTTCCAGGTGCCGCCTGGTCTCGCCGCGTTAACAGAAAAAAGAGGTATAGATTCTAAAGCAAGTAATATTTTTATGTATTAATCCGTCGTTAGATTCTGCATTCTATTTATTTCATTTCTAGGGTTTTAGACTATTTTTGAGGGCTCACACAGTGGAGCCCTCTTACTAGTTTCTAACCTTTTTGTAGTTTTAATGTGTGCAGGATTTTAATGGCAGATTTGATTGGATGATAGCAGCTGCTTAAGCTGGAGTGGTCCGAGCCAAAGGATACAACGAAGCCCACTCATTCTGTTGAGGTTAAGGATACATTCTTCGGAGACGCCACCATATTGTGCCAGCTAGGGTTTCGGAGAACCCTAGCACAAATTGTAATCTTGTATCACGGAAAGGGTTACAGGCCCTGTTGTACTCAAAAGGAGTTTCTAAACTCCATTGATTAATAAAAATCGTTTGTTTTGTACAACTGTGTTCTGCATTACTTTTTATCGTGATTTCTTTATCTTTTGTTTGGCGTTGTATCTTTAATCTACAAATGGCGATCACGGTGGGACCCCCTAGGGTTTCATGTTTTTAATACTTGCTTTACTGATCTATTCCTGTTTTCTGTTTTTATTTTGCAGGTTCCAGAAATCATGAAATTCGTTGTTCCAGCGAACTAGGGTTTCTGAGGAGTTTGCAGAAAATGCAGCAGACGCAGAGCGGCGTCTGGAAGTCCGATCCGAAACGCAGAGGGGCGTTTCAGCCTGCGCAGACTCCCTTGGGCGTTTGAAGGCAGTTTCACAGAGAAAGCGTAGGCTTCCGAGTAAGTGCATTTTTTTTTTCTTTGTTAAACTGTACTTTTTACGTTTTTGGTTTTTCTCGTGTATTCTGTTTCTTTTTCAGATCATTACTTTAAAATGAACAAAAACTAAGTAATCTGGAAAAGAACAGTTATTTTTAGTTACATTTTTTTTTTACATTGCATTATTGGTTGCATAAAAAAAAAAATTTTGCATACCTAGCTGCATATTAGAATAGCTACGAATTATCTGTTTTAGTCATCTAAGTAGGACTATTGATTGGATGTCAATAGTACTCCTGCCATTGGGTGATTCCAGGCAGAGAAGTGGACGAACCTTTCGGTTGCTCCTTTGATATCCGATATCATTGGTAGGCAGGGGGTTTTAAACGGTGTACTCCACTTTAGAGGAAATGGCATGTTTTCAGTAGCCTCTTGCTTAGATCATTAGAACTTTTGATTTATAGCTTTGTATGTATACATTAGACAACTAAAACACTTAAAATAAAATTCACTTGCATTTCATATTGCATTTAAAACAGTAATATCTGGATTTCATCACTAGGTATTGCTTGAAGTTTAGTGACGGTGGAATTCATCTCCATCCATTAAACTTCTGCCTTAGACACCATAGGTCACCCCCGAGCAAACTTGCTGGATTTCATCACCAGTAAGAATCTCGTTGTCCTTTCCTAGCCATAGTTTTTACCTTTTTTGTGAATAATTCAAGATTAGATCACATGCAAAACTCATAAACCGGACACTTAAAATTTACTACAGATTAAGATCAGAAAATAATTAATTAACCGCAGGTAAGACATATTGGTTGAAACCTAGGTTGTGACTGTTTTCTGATAATTTCTTTAGTGTAAATTTATCATTTAAGTTTTGCATTCTTCTTTTTCTGAATTTGTTTAGATTTATTGCTTCATGGTCTTAACAAGGAATCAATCTAAAATGTTAAATCTAAATAATCAAATGAATAATTCACAGAACATCCCCACCACCAACATAGCCACTTATCCTAGTGAATTTCGAGCGAGGTTCGCTTGCAGGTCTTTCACGTCCTTCTACCGTCTATCACATGGCCATGCCCATGGAGGAAGACAATTCCTGTCATATTACCCACATTGATATGGCCCAAGTGCAAACTCACTTAAGAGATGGCACTGGCTATGTCCTTGAGCCAATCCAAGATTCCCCTATGCAAGATTCTATTTTTCAGCAGGATATTGCATCAACCATACCCGCTGGTTTCACTCAGGTCTACACTAACCCTTTTTTTGAGGCTAATGTTGTATCTGCTCAGCCGGCTTCATCTCCAACATCTTCCCGAATGCTCAATTGTCCTCCTTTGGAGACAAATGTAGTGTCTTCTCGACCACTTTCTCCTCCATTTACCCCGGTGTACACCAATTCTCTCTATGAGGCCGGTGGAACCTCCTCTAGCCATGACCAATTTCAACACTCTTATTCCCAAACCATTTATGGTTTCACCCTACCTGGGGCACAGTCTATTGTTTCTTCCCAGGTACCGCCTACTTCAGCCACCTTCATTGCCCCTGCTATGCAGTCTCCTGTGACTACCATGGCAGCCTTCCCTCCACCTTCATCCAATCATCCCACCTCCCTTGGGTTAGAGATTAATAAGGTTAGGGAGTACCTCGACAAGTTGCTTCAGCAACAACAACAACAAAATGCTCAACCACCTGTCGTAGTAAATCCTACACCTCAACCAATTTCTACCCAGCCAACTTTTCTTAGCTCAGGCCCCACCTGGGTACCCCAATCTTCGGTGGTGTCCATTCCTACCCCACCTTTCTCCCAACCCAGTCCAGTTCATCATTCAAACCAATCACCTTCTTTTCGGTATCATCCATACCAACAACCTGTCCATTCCACACCGCCTAATCCAGGCAATTTCATCCCATCTCATCATTTTTCCACTCCTCCATTGCATCCTCATAATCATCAAACGAATCAAAATTTTCATGAAGATTCTCGACTCCATGCGATACAACAACAGATTGACAACCTTATGCTCAACATGCCTGGCTCATCTAGTCGAAACCTACGCTAAGGTCGTTGATCAATCAACCAATTCATCCTTCGGTACCTTCACCGCCATATCCGACTGATTTCATATTACCGAAGTTTGACAAATTTTGAGGAACCGAGGATCCTCATGAACATGTGAGCTCATTCATGCATGCCTTGCTTTAGAATCCAAAATAATGACGCTCTTATGCTCAGAACTTTTCCTCAGACATTAGGGGGAGATGTTGTACAATGGTACAATCATTTAGCTCACCATAGCATTTATGCTTACGAACAATTGATTAATCTATTTTTAGAACGATTCTCCCTAAATGTACAAAGGAAAGTTTCATTGTCCGACTTATACAAGCTCAAGCAACATGACGATGAGACCGTTTATGACTTTGGAAACCGTTGGAGGGCTATCATTAATAAACTGCCATTCTCCCTACCAATGGAGGAGTTAACCAAAATGTTCACCCGGAGTTGTCTAAAACCTATCTCTTGGTTACTCCAATTACAACAATACAGGACTTTTGAAGAGGCTTTGGCCCAAGCAAGTATCATAGAAGACATTAAAGTCCAAGAGGGTGTTTTAAAACCCCGTAGAAAAGAATGGCAACAAAAGGGCCAACAACGAAATAATAATTATGGCCAAAACAAACAAACACAGGCTAGTACAGCCTCAAATGTTAACCAAGTTAATCAAGTGGTGGCGAGTCAGCCCGTAATGGCTCAACAACAACAAGTAATGCAAAGTCAACCGCAACCAATTGCTTATCATGCGGTACCCGCCCCTCCTCAACCAGCTCCCAATACTGGGCCAACCATGGAAACTCGACCTTGGCAAAATAATCGTCCCAAGCGACAGTTCACACCTTTAGATGAACCATATGCGGTCATATTCAACAAGTTATATAGCACAAATCAGTTAACTTTACCTGAGTTTAAACCTTTAGAACCATCTAGAAGGGGAAAGTATTACAAGGAGTACTTATTTTGTCCTTATCATAGGCAAAATGGGCACGATATCAATAATTGTACAGCTTTCAAACATGTGATCCAAGATCTTATTGAGATTGGAGCCATTAAATTGGATAGCCCCTTAGCCCAACAAAATCAAAATCTTGGTATATTTCAAACACCCCTTCCACATCGGGAGGAAGCTCCAACAACTTCAGGGGGAGTAACTCGGGTAACTCCTCCTAATCAAGTCAACCATGTACAACAATACCAAGGTTTTGTGGGTACTATTAACGTAGTAACCCGGGGTCAAAGGGCGAACCAACCAAATCAGGCCGAACCACAGCCACCTGTACAAACCCCCAGTCCACCTCAGGTAACAGTGACCCAACGACGTGCTAGTACTTCTCAACAACCGCTAAATCATTCTACTCAACGCCAACGACCCATCATGTCATTGAGTAGCCGATTAACTACCAGTTTAAAAATGGCTTCTGCCAAGTTATCGATCTATGACCTCATTCAACAATCTCCCCGCATAGAGAGGCATTAATGGAAATATTGAAGTCAATCGAGCTTCAAACTCAAGATACTAATGCCTTCAACAACTTTGTGGGGAGTATTCAAACATGCATGGAGCCCTCCATCACTTTCTATGATTTTGAAATCAAACCTATGTCAACAGAAAGTATAGATCCTCCACCGCATATCATGGCCAAGATCGATCACAAGCCATTCAAGAGAGTCTTAATTGACACCGGTTCCTCAATCAATATCATTACAACATCGGCGTTGAGTCATCTAAAGCTGTCGCCATCCCTTATCACAAAGTCGACTTTTACTCTTAAAGCATTCAATGATGCTTTATCTTCCACGGTTGGCACGGTTATCTTGCCCATTGAGGTAGGGGCCCGAACTTTGCATACCTTGTTTCACATCTTGGAAGGGTCCATGGCATACAATGTATTGCTTGGACGGCCTTGGCTTAGGGAGATGAGATGTGTCCCTTCTATACCGCATCAATGTCTCGAAGTATGTATATGAGGGACAGGTTCATTGTGTACCTGCTGACATTGAACCCTTCAAACATTGCAACTATGTCTCAAATCCTTATGAGATTGTGTTGCCATCCACTCATCTTTTCTTGACCCCATCTACTTCTTCTATACCATCTTCTTCTAAAGCTCCCATTCCCGAGGAGCTACCCATCATATCGCAACCATCTTCCTCTTCCGCTATTCCATCTCATTCACCACTTTCTTCATCAACTAATCTTCCTTCTTCTTCATCAGTGACCACATGCACATGTGGCCATGACCAATCATCTCTTTCCACGTCATTACCCCATTCTTCTACACCTTCTTCAACATCACCTATTATTCCTCCATCTTCCCAACCATCACCAACTGATGTTTCACAAGTTAGTGAAGCATCAACCCAACCAAATCCTTCCAATTCTTCTATCCCACATTCTTCTATTCCATCATCTAGTCTTTCTCCCTCCCAAGTCAAGGTCCATCTCACTGATGCAGGTATTGGTGAGTATGCCATCCAAGATGTCCACATCACACCGTTCAATGTGCAAACAGTTAAAGATTTTGGTCGTCCACATGACCAACATTTATCCATTGGATCGGTTTATAACATGGGTTCTATGCCAAATTCCATTAATTTTGTATATGGGGGAATAGAGTCATCTTCTAGTCCTACCACCATACTAGAACCTAAGCATCCAGTCCCCGCCAATATCGAAAGGATGGAGGGTTTTCCCTCTCGCTATTTCCACAGACATAATTGGCAGCAATTTGGCCTAGGTCGATACGAGCAAGGGGTAACTGAACGCATCGATATGCCATATCAGAGACCCACTGAGCGTTTTGGTCTGGGCTACCAACCACTTCCATCCCTTTCTTCTTTTGAACGAGCTTTTCAAAGCATTAATCTTAATTCAGAAGAAGAAATCCTCCACCCCGACGAATCCGAAGATGAAGCCTATGAAGAATTTGACGTCATGTCAAATGGTGATGAATCTGAAGAAGAGTCGGCGCCCATTGTTCCCCTCATTAAACAAGACGAGTTTTATCTCCAATTGTTCCCTCTCCAAGAGGCCATCTTTCGCTTGCTTCTTCCACAAGAACGAGGTGAACCACCCCCTCCGCCACATCCATAAGCCATAATCCAAACCTGTATTATATGTATATACTAAAATAGTGGTTTTCACCACTACCAAAAAAAAAAAAAAATCAGAAAATTCAAAAAAAAAAAAAAAAAAAACTCAAACTAAAAAAAAAAAAAAACTAAAAAACTATGTTGTTTTGCATCTCAGGTCTTCCGAGGTCTTCACCGGTTTTCCCTTCCATTCCGCCCATCCTTTCTTCCATAAGTCGACAATGAATTTTGAAGACTTATTCACACCACTCCATAATCCATATGATCCGGATAAGCCAATCCCGATCAACCCAAGCCTGATTGACATGGATCGGATTTCATCCCCTCCATCTATTTCAGAGTTCATCCTTTCTGAGGAATTGTTAAGGGCTTCCGCCAACTACATTCCTCCTTCACCTCCACATTCACCTTCATCTTCTAAGCCAGAGGTCTTCCAGGCAGACATAGACGAGAGCAAGGCACAGGAGCTTGATGACATTTTAGATGACATAAATCTGATCCCTACTCCCCATCAGCTTGAGGAAGGTTCCCACATGTCTATTGAAGAAACTATCGATGTAGACCTTAGTCCAGACCAAGATGGCACCCAAATTATGAAACTGGCTAAAAGTCTATCATCAGAGGAACAAGAGCAAATGATTGCTCTACTCAAGCGGAAGAAGGAGATATTTGCATGGTCTTACAAAGACATGCCAGGCCTAGACCCTAATTTGGTTGTCCATAACCTCACCTTACAAAAAGATGCTAAACCGGTCAAACAAAAACTTAGGAAAATGCATCCTACCGTGGCCCTCATAGTTAAATCGGAGATTCAAAAACTTCTGGATGTTAAATTTGTCGTCCCGATTGATTATCCTGAGTGGCTTTCTAACATGGTACCCGTTCGCAAGCCTAACGGGGGATACGTGTTTGCACCGATTTTTGAGATCTAAATAAAGCGTGTCCTAAGGATGACTTTCCTCTTCCAAACATTGATACTCTTGTCGACACCTGCGCTGGTCATGAAATGCTTTCGTTCATGGATGGATTTTCAGGATACAACCAGATTCGAATAAACCCTGAAGATCAACACAAAACAACATTTACCACACCTTGGGGAACTTTTTGTTACAGGGTGATGCCCTTTGGCCTTAAGAACGCAGGTGCAACCTATCAACGAGCCATGACTTATATTTTCCATGATTATATGCATAAGATTATCGAAGATTATGTGGATGATTTATTGGCAAAATCTAAAACTCGACAAGAGCATTTTGATGTATTGGAAAAAGTTTTTGATAGACTTCTAGAGCATAAAGTAAGGTTGAACCCTAAGAAATGTGTCTTTGGTGTTACCTCGGGCAAACTCCTAGGTTTTATTATCTCTAAACGAGGTATTGAGGTGGACCCAAACAAGGTCAAAGCCATTATGGAAATGTGTCCCCCAACTAATTTGAAGGAGTTGCGTAGTTTGCAAGGAAAGATTAATTCAATCCGTCGCTTTATTGCACAACTTTCTGATAAATGTAGGCCATTTTGCCACCTACTACAAAAGGGGGTACAATTTTCATGGACAGATGAGTGTCAGAAAGCCTTTGATGACATCAAGCAGTACTTAGCATCTCCGCCAGTCTTAGCTCCGCCTCGTCCAGGGGTCCCTTTCAATCTTTATATCTCAACAACAGACTTTGCCTTAGGGACAATGCTTGCACAAAAGAATGAACAAAATCATGAGCAAGTTGTCTATTATATTAGTCGAACATTGGTAAGCTATGAAACCCGATATGCTTATGTGGAAAAGTTGTGCTTAGAAGTGGTTTTTGCCACTAAGAAACTTCGTCATTATATGCTTAGCCATACAACATATGTCATAGCTAGAGAAAACCCTCTGCGTTATATGATGTCTCGCACTTATAATAACACTCGTACCGCTAAATGGATAATGTTGCTTACCGAATTCGATCTTGAATTCATTAGCCAAAAATCCGTTAAAGGTCAAGTTATAGCCGATCAACTTGCGGAAGCTCCACTACCTAGTGATCATCCTTTGATTATTGAGCTCCCGGATGATTCGGTATTTGCTATCACCGAACAAGAAGAGGACATCATTCCGGAGGAAGATGTTGACATCACGCTATTCTTTGATGGCTCTAAGTGCGCGAAAGGTCAAGGTGCCTGGAGTTGTGTTTCATACACCTCAAGGGATTCCCATCCCTTTATCATTCAAACTAGACTTCCAATGCACCAATAATACAACAGAGTATGAAGCCTTAATTTTAGGTCTTCAATCAGCCATAGCTATGAGCATTAAGCGTATTCGGATATTTGGGGATTCTCAACTCGTGGTTAAACAAATTACAGGAGAATACCAAGCCAAAGAACCTACCATTAAGCTTTATCATGATGTAGCAATGAAGTTGCTCTCTAAGTTTGATTGGTATGAGATCACTAGTTTGCCTCGTTCGACTAATAGATTTGCGGATGCCATGGCCTCTCTTGGATCATTGATTCCAAAGGACTCCCTTGGAGAGGTACAACCCCTAATCATTTCCACAATCTCTAAGTCTGCAATTGTCCGTGCTGATTCTAAGGATGAAAAAGATGTTTGCTTTATCCATTCGGATCCATATGAGCCTTGGTCTAGTGAGATAGTAGCCTTCCTCAAGTTTGGAACACTCCCATCTGATTTGTCTCGAATCGCCCATCGCTGTTTTAAGCAAAAGGCAGCTCGTTTTGTTCTTTTGGGGGATGTGTTGTATAAACGTGGATATGATGGAGTACTCCTCCATTGTCTAGAAGCAGGTGAAACACATAGAGCTATTGCTGAAGCCCATGATGGTACTTGTGGTGGTCATTTTAGTGGAATGGCCATTGCGAAGCGTATTTTACGTATGGGGTATTATTGGCCCACTATGGAACAAGATTGTTGCAAATATGTTAAACAATGTAAAAAGTGTCAAGAACACGCTAATTTAACCCATATACCATCACAAGCTTTACAGCCCATCCAAAGCCTTTGGCCCTTCTCACAATGGGGTCTCGATTTAATTGGCAAGATTTCACCCGCCTCTTCAGGACAAGCATACTTTCATCATTACAACCACCGAATACTTCACAAAGTGGGTTGAAGCTATTCCTCTAACCAGTACGACAGGTCCTAGAATTGTGGAGTTTATACTTCACCATATCATTTGTCGTTTTGGTATTCCCTCTAAAATCATTTCTGATAACGGCAAGTCTTTTAAGAATAAGGATGTTCGAGCTCTTTGCGAAAAGTATAATATCCAACATAGTTTCTCAACTCCTTACTACCCACAAGCCAATGGACAAGCCGAAGCTTCCAATAAGACCATAATTGCTATTCTTAAGAAACTTGTTAAAGAAAATCATAAAGATTGGCATACACAAATCCCCTTGGCATTATGGGCTTACAGAACAAGCATCAGAACTCCCATTGGGGCAACGCCATTTTCTTTGGTCTATGGAGCCGAAGCAATCATGCCTCTTGAGCTCGAGATCCCTTCCTTGCGAATTTCTTTGCAGGAATTTATCGATGATGATACTCGCTAGACAAGCACGTCTTGATCAACTCACACTCATAGATGAAAAACGAATCAATGCTTTAGAGCATTTGCGAGTTTATCAAGACCGATTGAAACGTGCTTACAATGCCAAAGTTCATCTAAGAGAATTTCAAGTAGGAGATCTTGTCCTTAAAGAGAATCAACAAAACACCAATGCATTGCCGCATCTTCGAGATAAATTCGCGGCTAATTGGTTAGGTCCATATATGGTCACCGAAAGAGTGGGCAATGGAACTTATAGACTTGCCAGCTTTAGAGGGAGAGGAAGAACCCGAACCACTTAATGTTATACACTTGAGGGCATTCTACGCATAGTTTGAATTTTATATGTACATATATACATGGCTTGTACAAAAAAAAAAAAAAAAACAAATAAAATAAAAAGAATTTGCATTTCATTGTTAGTTGCATACATCTCATTCAAAAACATTGCATTTCATGTGCATACATCTCATTGAAAACCATAACATTTCATTTTCAGCCATAGTTGCATATCATGTTAGAGACCATTCTATCTTTTGGATATAAAATTTGGTCAAGCAAAAGTCATGTTGCCTTAATCAGGGGCACCTTCATAAAATCCATCAAACCGAATTGTCATTCGTACACCCATTTTCCATTTGCACATATTTACATTGCCAAAATGTTTTCAGTCACTCAGCCATTCCTAGTGTTTTAAGCAAACTTTGAAATGCATGTCAAAGTTCTCTAGGGCCATATCACAAATTACACTAAATAAAATCTTGAGTATTGGGAAATGATTTCAAAAGCGGTCTTGAACCTATCACATTTTCACATCTTAAAAACATCTTGTGTCAAAGAGAGATAACACCATCCTTGGGTTGTGCCTTGAAGTGAAAAGGGTAATCCTCGTTTGTCCTATCATGCAAACATAGTCCATAAAATAGTGGTTCTTACCACTATCACAAGCAATCACAAAATATAAATATAAACAGAGTAGTAAGGATAGGGTAAAATTCTCATCATACTTCGGTTGAGAATCCGATTCCCCAAAGCTCTAAGGAAATGAACATTTTTCACACACCACAGATCCCAAATAAGTTGTAAGGATCGTACTACTTGTCCAGTCAGACGGATAGGTAGTCATCCCCAAGGCTTACAAAGGTCAAAAACAACATGGACTATGGAGTTAACCTTCACCGGGGCTATAGACGCTTGACTGGAAGTGGAGTATACTCATTGCGTGGCGACATGTCTCTCCTCAAAAAGAGACCTCTGAATGCTCATACGGACAAACTAGCTTCGGGGTCTTCTCCATAACAGGGTTACCTAATTTATGCAAGATGAGGTTAATGAACACACTTGCACACACACAGGTTTTTGATTGCCTAGAGTCACTACCATGCTTCTGATTTGGTTAATGAACTCGCATGCACACACATTTGGTCCTAGTTGAATTAGGCAATATTAGTAAGTTTGTTTGATACCACTAGCATGTTTGAGTCTTTGTAAAACAGTCTTCCTCCATATCTTCTTCCATATCGTCCTCCATATCTTCTTCCATATTCATGTCATTCCATACGTCATCCATTCACAAGCCACCAAGTTCGGTGCCCCTGATTAAACAATTATGATAACAATTGGCTAAATCTAACTATCTAAAAATATGAGTGCTTCTTAGTGCATATGTTATATACTTAGTCTTAATCCCTAATTTAATATCATTTACTTATCTTCATTAATCATCCATAGATTTGTATGTTATATACTTAGTCTCGCATTAATCATCTATAAGTTTGCATTCCATTCCATCACATATGCATCAAAAACATTAAAACATATCAAAACATGCATCACAAAAACATAGGCATTCACACAAAAGAGAGTAAAACACCAAATAAATAAAAGCCATGTATATATATATATAGTATAAAGGACAAACTCGTACGATGAATGCCAAAAGGCTACAATATACAATAGAGCACCAAGGCTCATAAAGAGTGCATCTAAGCACTAAGCTAACCATCAAAAGAGGACCCCTGAGACCTAGTAGGAGCCCTAGACCTAGTGGTGTGTCTAGACTCACTACGCCTAGAGACATAAGAGGATGGAGGATCGTGCAACACAATGTGATGCCTAAACAATGTGTCCTCCAGAGCCTCAATGTAACGAGTCCTCGACCTAAACCTAGCTATGTCTATCCCATGCCGTCGCTCCCGCTCCGCTAGCTCGCCTCGAGTCTCGTCACCCTGTCATCCCGGGGCACCCCGGTCGCTCTATCCAAGTCCCAACCCGGGGCCATCCTCTCCTCCCGAGTACTAACCGGGCATCCCGCTCCTCGCCTCGCTGCTCCAGCCGAGCTATCCTCTCATCCTGGGCAGCTAACATAGCATCGCGCTCGCTATCCGCTCGCTGCAGCTGCATCAGCTCGTTCTCGTGCCCGCTAGGGGGTATCTCCCTAGCCTCTCCTAGGCCCTCTCCGCCATCCTCCCCATCATCTTCGCTACCCGGAGCCTACCGTGCCATCTTCCCCTTTCGCCTTCGACTGTCAGATCGAAGGCGGGGACCCTCCCTGCGCTTGGGAACCTCCGCGGTTCCCTCGCCCTCTCCAACCCCAGCCTCGGGCTCTCCGGCTCCACCAACCACCAATGGTGGCTCCCACCTCGGCTCTGCGGCCATCCATGCTGCATACTCAGCTGTCACCCCGACGTCATCCACATCGGGGATCTCCATGTCCTCATCATCCTCTGCCGCCTCCCTCCACGGCTCGGCACACGACAAATCACCCTCTGATCTGTGCCTCCGGTAGCGCACTGGCTCACCGGGGACATCCTGCCTCAATCCGACCTGGCGGAGTACTCGAGACATCTGTATGTACTCCACCTCGCTATGGCCCCGCCCCACTACCCATCCGGCCTGTCGCACCCGTCTCAGGTGCTCTCCATCCCCGATCCACCTCGCCTCCCGCCAGGGCCTCCAAATGACTTGGGCATCTGTCAAGTCTGCCCATAATCTCCTATACCATTGCCCCGATCTCACGGGGCGGCTAGGTTGTCTCTCCTCCGCCACTGGCCATCTCCTACCATAAGCCTGGCTCATGTCCCAGTGAGCCCATGGCAACCCCTCCGATCGAGCCACTCTGAAGTGCTCCCAGCCCCAGCACTGGAGAACCACACTGCAACCTAGGCCCTTCCGGCCCCGTCTCCGAACCTCATACAACTCCCGGTACACCTGCGCCAATAAAGCAGGCGCCCAGGCATACACTACCCTATTAGTGAGCATCTCGCTCACTACACCCATCAGGTTCCATGGGAACCTGCACCCGATGTTGTTCGGGGCCACAATGTTGGCCAACACGAACATCATCATAGCCTCCACCGCTACCAACTCCTTGGCCGTATACATGGCCAAGTATGGGATCCCCCGCTCTCCGTCCGGATCTCCCTCCACTCATCCCCAAACAACTTGGCCATCTTCGTGGCTCTATCTCGTCCAACCTCCACCCGCGCCCCTCCACGGGCACCTTGAGGATACGGTATACATCCTCAAGCGTCACCGTCATCTCTCCAGTCGGGAGCTGGAACGTCCCCCGATCTGGATCCCACCTCTCGGCCAAAGCCGAGAGGTACCCCTCATCCGCCCGAACTACCTCCAACCGGGCTGCCTCCGCTAGCCCCACTACCTCCAATATCTCCCAGTCTTCCTGGGACAATGACCTCCTCATCCCCGGAATGATAGGGGAGAACCGGTGTCGTGCCTCTAACACCCTAAGCTGCAAAACAACAAAACAAAAATTTGTTACAAATTTTTCCCAAAAAAAAAAAAAAAACACATAATAAGTACTTGCTTAAATGAACAAATACCTTAGCTGGCTGCACTGGCGCGTCCGCTCCTATCTCCGCCATAGCTCCCACACAAACCTTTCACTCCACTCCCTCAGACGCACTTCTCTCAAGCTCGAACGCACAAATGAGCGAAATTCTCACTGAAACTATTTAAATAGCTGGTTTTGGCGCCCTGAAATGCAGTGGGGCATTTCATGGCGCATTTAGACGTAGTCCTACGTTTGCAGAGCGCCTAAACACCGACGGGCGTCTCTGCCAACCACAAATGCAGACCGGCGTTTGGTGTCAGTATTGAATAAAGGAACAAAACTTGCAAAATTGAAGCTTACCTCCTTCAAATTTCATCAAATTCAATTCATCCATTCTTCTTATCATAATAAAACATTTTGTGAAGGTTACAACAGTTTTGGACACAAATTTTGTCATTTCGCTCAAAAAGCGCATCATTCATCATTGTTTTACAAATTGGGTTAAAAATATTCAAAACCTTCACAAAATTAACCACATTCATCAATTCTTCTGATCTATCGTCAATTTCATTCATTCTTCTTTCATCATGCATATTTTTGCCAAATCAAATTAAAGTAAACCTCGTATCTAGTGGTATATTCTATCACCTTGGCGATTGCAACGATTTGAATCCATGCAATTCGATAAGAGGATTAAACCACCATAAGGACACTTACCATTTATCATCATCAATTATTTCACTGTTTGAAAATTGGAAATCAATTTTGGGTATTCTACTTTTCAAGTGACCTCATACCAAGATTAATTTGCTCAACAGCTTGTCATTGATGGCCTAGTTCATGGGGCCTTAAACATGGACAATCTTTAATATCATCATTATTTTGAGTCTTGCTAGAGATTGAGGCTACCTAGGTTGATTGGTTCCGACCCGAGGAATTATCCATACAATCACTAGGAGCATCTCCGAGTTCTGGACTCTTTTCATGCATCTTTCATCTCTGCATATCAATGGCGCCAACAAGGCAATTTCATTAACAGTATGGACTCACACACAGGAGTTGGGGCATCCGTTATCAATTTCTAATTTTCCTATAGTGGAATTCATCTTACATGATCATGGAACTTACAATTTGGCAAAAATCCCTTTATAACCGTTGGGGCATAAAACGGTCCATCTTTCACATCACTCATATCGTCTTCAATCATATTCTTTCTCGGTTTGTACACCAACCCCTTTCCGGTTGGGACATAAACAGATGGTTCATACACCAACCCCTTTTTTCACCGTTGGGGCAAAAACGGTTCATTTTCTTCCAAATTTCTTCCAATTGGCTTGTGAGAACCATTCTCGCTCGCCAATTGAGGGGGTAAGCTGATAAAATTTTAAATATTCTTTTATTCTTTGGTCTTCAAAGTTGTGCTTTAGTCTTGAGAGAGAGTTGCGTCTGATCCAATTTTTCAGGTGTCTTAAGTTTTTGTGCTCGCATTGTGTCTTCACACAAAGCAACTCAAAAGGGGCATCTCGTAGACACCAAAATCCAGCCACTTGTAAGTCATCTATACCTTCCTGTTAGCCACGTGTCAGTCATCCACCTTCCCACCATTATTTGGCCCAAATCCACACCTTCCCGCCATTATTTGGCCCAATTTCACCTTTTCCCGCCATTATTTGGCCCAATTTCACCTTTCCCGCCATTTTTCATTCCCAAATTTATTTAAATTAATATTTATATATATATTTTAATATTTTAATATATATTAATATATATATAAAGATACTTTAAGTGATTTAATCTGAGCCGTCCATCCTTCATTTAATCTCATCCGTCCATCCATCTTAATCCGTTTCACAACCTAGATTTATTCTCTACCCTTGGATCCACTTTAATCTTAGCCACACGTTCAAAGTGTCGTTAAAACCCTAAAGTGTGCCCTAAGAGTAGATTATAAATTGAGTCACCTTGATGGCTCAAACCGCTGATCTCTTTTACTATCTCTCTTTTGTTATCTATCGCTATCTATCTCTTCTTCAGCTAAACCTACCCATCCATCGCCGTCCCTTTTCGTCGCATCCATCGCCGCATCCGTCGCCAACTTCGCCGCCATCCCTTCTGAAGCATTCTGTAGAATCCCCCATTCTTGTCGCAAGTGCCCACGGGCGTTTACCCGCAGCCACAGACGCAGACCGACGTCTGCAACCCCGATCCAGAAGCACGCGGGCGTTCAGCGATCGCACCAGGGCGCCTTCCGCAGCCGATTTGACAGTTACATCACTTCCAGGTGCCGCCTGGTCTCGCCGCGTTAACAAAAAAAGAGGTATAGATTCTAAAGCAAGTAATATTTTTATGTATTAATCCGCCGTTAGATTTCGCATTCTATTTATTTCATTTCTAGGGTTTTAGACTATTTTTGAGGGCTCACACAGTGGAGCCCTCTTACTAGTTTCTAACCTTTTTGTAGTTTTAATGTGTGAAGGATTTTAATGGCAGATTTGATTGGATGATAGCAGCTGCTTAAGCCGGAGTGGTCCGAGCCAAAGGATACAACGAAGCCCACTCATTCTCGTTGAGGTTAAGGATACATTCTTCGGAGACGCCACCATATTGTGCCAGCCTAGGGTTTCGGAGAACCCTAGCACAAATTGTAATCTTGTATCACGGAAAGGGTTACAGGGCCCTGTTGTACTCAAAAGGAGTTTCTAAACTCCATTGATTAATAAAAATCGTTTGTTTTGTACAACTGTGTTCTGCATTACTTTTTATCGTGATTTATTTATCTTTTGTTTGGCGTTGTATCTTTAATCTACATATTTGAATGCTTTTCTCCTCTCTTTTGTCTAGATGAATTCTGTGCCATTTTTTAAAAGCTCAGACATCGGCTTAATAACCTGGGCAAAATCTAGGACAAACTTCCTTACGAAGTTAATCTGACCAAAGAAAGATTGAAGGCCCTTTTTATCTGTTGGTATTGGGAGCTTCATCAGAGCTTCAGCTCTGTCGGGATCCACGACGAGACCCTTTTTTGAAATTGCGTGTCCCAGTAGCTTTCCTTCGCTGACTACGAAGATAGACTTTTTTGGATTGATTGAGATGCCAAATTCTCAGCATTTTTTGAAAATTTGTTGAAGATGTTCTGGGTGGTTCTATCTCCTTTGGGAGAAGACGGTCATGTCATCCAAATAGATAACAATAACCTTGTTTAGAAGCTCGCCAAAAGCTAGGTCCATCGCCCTCTAGAAAGTAGCTCCCGCATTTGAGAGGCCAAAAGGCATTCGTTGGTAGGCGAATGTGCCCCACTTGGTTGTGAATGCGGTCTTATGCTGGTCTTCGTCCCTGTCCTAGATTTGATTATATCCGAAGAAACCATCAAGCAGGGAGAATCATTGAGCTCCAGCTACCGAATGCAAGATCTGATCGATCTGTGGGAGAGGATAGTGGTCCTTGAGGGAAGCATGATTCAGGTTGCGAAAGTCCATGCATAATTGGATGTCTCCATTCTTTTTTCTAACAGGGACCAAGTTTGCTACCCAAGAAGAATGTTTAATGGGATAAATGATCTTTGCTTCAAGCATTTTTAGCAGTTCGACGATCTTTGGATTAATCGGCCTTTGCTTCTGTCGAAAAGGTTGGCCCCTTCTTGTAATTCGATTGTATGTTGGATCAGCTACCAATCATATCCCTTGAGTTTATGATAAGACCAAGCCATGATATCTGGGTACTTCCTACACAAACATCGGATTCGCTCTATTTCTTTTGAAGTACAATTGGTCCCCACCTTTATTACTTTCCCAGGTTCCAGTTCTAAGTCTTGATATTGCTATGCGCTGATCTGGATCCTGCGGGAGAGCGATCGATCATTTTGATCGAAAAGGCTCTCAAGCGTGATCAATCCCTTGGGAACATGGTTGTTCTTCAACTGGACCAATCATTCATATTCTTCCTCATCAGGGCTTCGGTCTTCGACTGTAGCGGCTTCTTGGATCATGAAATTGACAATCTGCTTGTCATTGTCAAAAACTTTCTAGTGTAAATCTCTATCCGGGACAGAGGGCCTATAGATCATCCTTACAGCCTTTGGCTTATGCACCATATCATCCATTGGAGAATATCGGGCTGCGATGGATGCTAAGACATCTGCATGTCAATTCTTTTCACGTGGAATAGACTATAGATTGAGAGATTCAAACTGGTCGAACAGGTCCCATACCCTATTGCGGTATGATTTAAGATAGTGCTTCTTTGAAGAGCATCTGTTGGTGACCTGGTTGCAAACTAGTTCAGAATCTTCGAAGATTTGAAGATGCCTTATGCCTAACTTGTCAGCTTTCTTAAGTCCCAAGAACAAGGCTTCATACTCTGCTACATTGTTGGTGCAGCTCCATGTCAATCGGTAGCAATACTCCTTTTGCTTACTAGACAGGGAAATTAGAAGGATTCCTGCCCTAGCACCTTTCTTGCATCGGGCACCGTCGAAGAACAATTTCCATAGTCCTTGAGCATAAACCTTTTCCTCCATTTTGGTTGGTTTCTCGGACTTGGCGATGGTGTAGCACCCCACCTCAGTCTCTATCATGGCATTGAAATTTGCCAATGAAAATTCATCTTCATAACATAACTATGTGAGGGATTCCTGGACTAGATCTACTTGCTCGAGCTCCTCCACGATCGTATGCACAGGGCCATTGCTCTCTTCCTTGGACATCTTCTAAACCAGAAATGTAGAAGGCTTTTCATTATAGATCTTCACCTTCTTCCCTTTGAAGGGGATTTCCATATGAGTGTAGTCCATGGAAAGATATCCGCCCAGCTTTGCCGTGAATTCCCTTGACAGGCACATGCTGAAGTAGGGCTCCAGGTCCATGACTACCACCTCTTGTATGACTATGATTTGAGGTGTATTATGTAGCCGAATAGGAATGTCTTTGATGACACCTATAGTCTTCACTGGGGTACCGTCCAGCTGGAGGACTCCATGAATGCTTCGTGTGTATTCCATTCCTATTTCCTCGCATACTGCCTTCAGCATTACTGTCGTCGTAGCTCCAAAATCTATCATGTAGTTATGCACAATATATCCTTCCATTTGTAAGGATAAGTAGAATGGTGGTGGTCTATTTTTTCCTATAATGGACGTGGACAAGGTCTGCACCAGGGCGAGCGGCTCTGCCTTCTTTGTATTGATCCTCTTCAATGATTCTTGCAGTAGGTCCACTTGTCCAGGAAGTTGCAAAGCATCATACAAATGGATTTTGGCTGGAATTATCTTCAATTCTTCTATAATGTTGTAGGTTGGGGAGCTATGCACCTCAGGTTCCTTTCTCGGTTCGTACTTGGTGCGATATTGCTCTGTCACTTTGACCCTTTGTTGCTTGGTGAGCGAGGGAAACTTGAGCTTCTCCTTAGCCTATTCTTTGGTCTCCACCTGAGGTGGTTCGGTAGTGGCCTTTTGGGCCTTTTCTTTGACTAGAGCTGGCAGAGGAACTTCACTCGGGGTTGAAGAGGACGGTTGTCCCTTCTCAAATCAAGCATGTACCTTCAAGGGAGCCATCTGAGTAGCATCCACTTCTATCGTCCTTTTACCTCCCCTGGTAAGGACTGCGACTGGCTCTTCCTCATCGATGGACAAGTTCTGATCCAATTGTCTGATGACATTGACTTGACCACCCTGACCACTACTATCTAGTGTCTGCACGTAGTGTTGATGCAACATGCATGTATTGTCCTCATGAGGATCATTACATGTAGAGCACCAGTATACATGATCGAAAGTGCTTGGGACTTCATCTATCGCAAAATTTCTTGTCGAAGATTTTCCTTGATGGATCGCTTGATCTTTGGTAAGTGCAGGAGTGGGATAAGACCTTCTTGGTAGAAACTCTTGTTGCACTTGCTTCTTCTTGACAATGGTCATGTCGTTGGACAAGGTCTGCACTATGGCATTTAACGATTGCATTTCTTGCAGTATCTTGGCTTGAATATCATCGACCTTGGGAACTGATGGTAAAGAAGCCATAGTTGGTATCGAAGGTAGGGTAGGATGTTGGAGGGGTGCTGGCAACATTGGAAATGTTGGAGTGATGGTGGGGGGCATAGTTGAAAGTGTGGGGAAATGTATCTGTGGAGCGGTGATCTGCGAGACAACGAGATTCGGGTTCTAGGATGAGATCGGGTATGCAAGGATTGCAAAAATCTACGGAGCAACTACGCTCACATACTGGGCTTGAGGGAACTTGAGGAGTATGGGCATTGACATTCTTTGAGGGAGTTTACCCATGGCTATGAGGTCTGTTTCTACTTTCTTGGCTAACCCATACAACTCTGGAAAAGTATTGACATTTGAGTATCTTATCATAAGGCCGATATTAGGGTTGAAGGCCCGAAGAAAGTAGTACACTACGACTTCGTTGGTTGGGCGAAGCCCAATTGGGACTCTTTTATAGGTTCGAGCGAACCTAACATTGAAGTCTGCAATCTCTTCTTGCGGATGTCTTTGGATCGAAGTGAATTGCTGTAGAAGAGAAATTGGATCGATGGACTCGTTGAAGCCTTGCATCAACTATCCGGCTAACTGGTCCCATCTCGTAATAGTGTCGAATTGCAGAGATCTATACCAATAGAGGAGTTTTCCTCTAAGGGAGAGAACCAGGAGCTTCACCATCACTCGCTCTTCTGTGATATCGTGGATTGCTGCCAGGGAAATGATGTTCTAGATATTCTCTAGAGTAGTCTTTCTAGTTTTGTCGAACGTTGAAAGCTTTTTTATCGCAGTAGGTGGAACTTGCCCTTGGCCTGTGAGATTCAATGGTGATGAAGAATTCCATGCTGGGAATAATCTGGGCAGTGGTTGTTGCTATTGTTTTTGTTGTTGCTGGGCCATATTTGTGCTTGGGTTCTATGGAATAGAAGTCCCCGAAGTCCCTCTTGGGTTGCTGGTCGGAAGGGCAATGGGAATGGAGGCACTAGGATGCTTCGGTGAGTTGGGAGGATTCAAAGGAAAACTAGCCGCTGTGCTATTGGAAGTTGGGCTTTGCTCATCAATAATAGCCTCTTGCGAGGATGTCCCACGTAAGAGATATTCGAGGGTAACTAACCTAGAGCATTCCCCAAAGGCGTCAATATCAAGCTCAAAGAACTCGGTTTCCTCTCCTCTATTCCTAACTCTCCATCTCGTTTGCATGAAGGCACAGGCTTTTAGTATTGGTCTTTATGACTTGAAGATTCTCGGGTAAAACAGAGTCGCTAGATGCTAAGAGTCTTTCGGTAATGAGGGCATCGATTCTCACTACTACTTAAGGGATGAGACTGACCAGATCTCATCGAGATCTTGTCAGAACTACTGGCTTTGGTGAAGACGAGTTAGAAATTTTATCAAATATGGGACCTTGTGTCCCACCGGGCATGCCAGAAACTATTGGTCATCAAATCCACACAGGAAAGGACTTTCGATGGGTTTGTGTGCCTTGGACCTACAACCAACATTGAAAGGCCGAGGGGAAGAGATGCCCCTCATGCCGATCTCCGGAGAAAGGTCGACTCCTATACTAATCTACTTTTGGGGTTTGAGACAAGAGTGCAGGAAAGAAATAAACAGGGTAAGGGTTAGGAAAAGAAATAAAAAAAGGGTAAGTGTTAGAAGATGATGATTTAATGTGGGAGAGAATAGGAAGCACGATTACTCGCTAACAACTCGAATAGCAGCAATAAATACAAAAAATAGCACAAAGGAAACGAAATGCCAAAATTCCTATGTATCCTCTGGACGGGCTCACAGGGTTCTCCTTTCTCTCTCATTGGAATTCAGGGTTCAGAGTAACAGCGATTGAGATAAGGGAATAACAAAAACCTCAATCCACTAGGCAGCATAAAAGAAAGCGACAAGGCGTTTTTCCTCTCCTATGTATCCTTTAGGGCAAATTTTAGGGGTTCAGTCCCCGATCGCACATAGGATTCAAGATTCAAAGTCTTAGTACGCGAACGAGAAAAGACAAAAGAATTAAGCACAGAAGGCAACATAAAAGAGAGAAATAGAGCACAAAAGTCTTTAGTATTAAATGCAGGACATCAAGTTACAACAACTTTCTAGCAGAAAGTTCCCCCCCTTTTACATTGCAAAGCCTGGGTTTTTATAGAGGACACAACCCTCTGAATCATTATTACAAAAATGATAGAGTACACCCTCGAGCCCTGAGAAATCGGCTCCTCGTTGATGCTGCAGATGATCCCTCAAATCGGCTACCAAAACTGGTAAGGGTGATCGAGTCAACCGAGGAAAGATGCATTAAATGAGCCACCTGGGTGTCCTTGGATTGTAGGTGTGGTGCTCGAGTGGCGGCCATGCTTGCCGAGCTCTTCTTCTCGGGCTGATACTTCGCATCCAATTGCCAAAAATGAGCAGCGAGCTTATCGGGCAAGAAAATATGCATTTATGAGGCTCTCTAACTGCCTCAAGAAAATGCCCAACTTGGGAAGCGTTCTTGGGAAGTGCCTCGCTGATTTTCACTTTGTAAAATTACTTCGGGGTGTGGAGTGCCGAAGCCGATCTCCCTCTATCCTTCGCTGCTTCGCTGGTGAAACTGCTTTGCTAATAGGTCGGGAAAAAGCTTCGGGCCGATCTTCTTTTGAAACGATGGTTCGGGGGAGTTTCGACCGAAACACTTTTCGACCTCTACTGCTTCGGGTGAAAACTGGCTGAAGTGGGTTTTAGAAATACTTTGGGTCCAAAGTAATTTCTTTGCCTTAGCTAATTTGGGCCATCTTTTCTTCTTCGACGAAGTTGCTTGGATGCCGCTTCGCAAAATTCTTTGCCCGAAGTAGTCGCTGGGAATACTTTGGGTGCGAAGCATTTTGTTCGCTTTCTCGACAAAGTTCTCGACTGAAGTGATGATTTGAAGCGCTTCGGGCTGAAGCTTCTTTCTTTTCATTTTGTCCACCAGGGGCCGATAGGGAAAACCAAAATTGCTATAACTTATAAACAAAAGAAAACTTTCAACAAAACAAATATCATACAAAGTTTTAATTTTTCTGCCCCTTGGTGGAATGTGAAAATATTTTCAATAGTATCTTTTGTGAATTTTAGTATTTTTAAGGATGAAAAATATTTCTCTTATGAGGATAATGCTATATTTGCAAACCAACAAGGGATTGAGAGAGTGATTGAAGAACAAAAATCAGCTAAGAAGCAAGTCGAGCATGAAGCCAATATTACGATACTAAGGAGGGGAAGGTTATTATTACATGTTAAGGATAAGGGTCCTATAGCAACTAGAAAACAAGGAGCACAAAAGGATAAATCTAAAAAGTCATAAATGATAATACTATCAACTAGTGTTTTAGCTAAAAAGAGGACAACAAAAAAGGAAAAGAAGTTGAAAAAGATAAATTATTATAGGAGGAGAAAAATGGAGGATAACTACAAAATTAGAAAAAATGATAAGGAAAGGGATAAGTTATAGAAGGAGGTTAAATTATTCACCCCTTACGAGTGAAGGGCATGTAATTGCTACAAGGCAATATAGGAAATTCACAACGTACAATAAAAGTAGCATCGCAAAATTTAGATTCAACATTATGGAAGAGATGAAGAAGACACCAACTAAGGTTATCATATTGGAAGGATTAGCTCTACCTGATGAAAGGGATATCCTATGAGAGGCCTTTAAGGACAGGAAGACAAGTTATGCCAAGGCTAAAAATGGGCAACCATAGTAAATGCATCATAACCCCAAAGAATAACAAAATTTAATAGTAAAATATCCTTCATATATCCAAGTCAATGTTATTAATATACTAAACATACCAAAAGACAAAAAACTTAAAGTTGTCATCATTCTATGTAACATTGAATATTGAGAATTACTTGTTAAGGAATTCTATAGTGGACTAGGGAGTATCCATAATGATGATGCCAAGGATATGAGTGAAGAAATGGGGTTGTCCTATAACAAGACAACTAGAAATACCATACAAATGGATGGTAATAGGGTGAATGTTATAGGGGTTTTATTAGATTTAATCATCACAATAGAAAAACACCTTGAATTGATGGTCATACAAGAAATAATTATGGTTAACCTACCTCCTTACTTTAGGATACTACTCTCAAGAGAATGAACCAAAAATATGCTATAAAAAGGATACTAGTGATGAATTACATGCACATGAAGGGTACCTAAGGACATAAATAACATCAGGATAGAAAATGAACCTGTAAGCAACTACCTTTTACACAAACTTGATGATGGTGGTGTGATAAACTAGAACAAACTACCTTAGCATGTGGATGGATAAACCATTGAAGAATATCCTATGTAAAAAATCAACATGATTAGAGGTGTACTTTGGGAATATGATTATTTAGAGTATACTTTTGAAGAAATGGAGCTTTGTAACTATTTGGTTTTTGAGGGCTCTCCAATATTTCAACATCAACCAATAAGCAATCTCAAGGTTTAAATGTTACACGAACCATGACTTTTGAAGGTAGGAGGATAAAAATGGAGTAGGCACTAGTATGAAATTCATTGGTCCTTAATGAGCTTAGCTAAATTATGCTTGTAGATCATTGTTCAATTGTACAAATAATATGGCTGAATATGAAGCACTTTGTATGGGCCTAGGGAAAGCTAAAAAAATGTGCATTAAAAACATTAAAGTTTTTGGTTACTCTAAGCTCATCATCAACTAAATTAATTAAAAGCATGCAACTAAGAATAAGCACCTAATGTCATATAAGCATAGGGTTTGATACTTGTTAGAGGGCTTAAATACCTATGAAATCAAGGAACTTACTTAGAATTTAATGTCAAAAAAAAAAACCAATGGGTCCTTAGTTCAAGGACTGAGATAAATAGTTGATGTATCCCACACCTAGGTTCAAATATTGGTGGCACCAAGCAGCTCAATGTGACTAAATCGATGTAAAAAGGGAAGGGAAACCCTTTCAAAACCCTATTTTTTAATCTATATAAAAAAATATCAAAGAAAACCAACTAGCTTCCATGGTGGATAAACTTGAGTCCACCATGGATATGTGGAATAGGCCAAAAGAGCTTGAGGTTGTTTTCTAAAATGTTCTTGATAATTATAGTCATTGGATACCATTTAGCAATGATGAACATATTATAGAATTCCTCATTAGGGAAGTGCAACATGTCAAAGACAAAAATGGATATGGGGATGCCATAAAATATGGGGTGATCCAATCTAACACCAACTAATTATAGAAAAAATAATTCATATTAGAGAGTTTAATCAACCTTGATGATAGCTCCAAGAGGTCTAGTATAAAATTTAGGGTATTTTTATATCATTTGGTTGAGGTAATTGAAGAGAAGAATCTACTTATAGGGAAGGAGTGTAACAAAGAAGAGGTAAATTTTTTCAAAGAAAATATATGAAATATGACAATATCATCACTTGGTCTTATGAATATTTAAAGGTTTATGATAGAATCATCATCGAACACAACAAAGCTAGAGGTTGGAGCAAAACCTTTTTGTTAAAATTAAAGATCCATTAATCATAATACTAAAGCAATTGTGAAGAAATAACACCTTAAGATTTTGCAATCCCATATCATATTACCCATAAAGCACTTATTTTGGGTTGCTAACTTGGTTCTCATGCATAAGAAAAACGAAGATATTAGGCTATGTGCTAATTTCCAAAACTAAACAAGGCATCACTAAAAAAATCATTATCCACTACCAACCATAGATCCAATTTTATAAAAGGTGGTAGTGTATAATATATTATCACTACTAGATGGTTTTTTAGGGTATAATAAGATCTACGTAAAATATAATGACTAATACAAAACAACATTGTGACAAAAAGGGTAATCTTTGCATACCAACAAATATCTTTTGGCTTGTTATATATTAGAGACACATTCCAAAGGGTCTATGGATATTGCCTTGTATATTTGATAGATAAGATCATTCTCATATCTATATGATCTAACTATATTTTCTATGAAAATAAATAAATACATAATAAATAAAAAAATACATAAAACATCTAAAATTTATCTTCAAAAGGTGTAAAGAGTAAGGGATACCATTAAAACCAAAAAATTATATCTTTATGGTATCAGAAACAAAAATTAGAGCGTGTGGTGTCTAAGTATGGTCTTGCAATAGATCCCAATAGGATAAAAGTTATTTAGGAATTAATTTATCCACATTCATCAAAGGGATTAGGTTATTTCTTGGGTAAACTCACTTTGTGGCTAAATTCATAACAAAATTTGCACAACTAGGAAGGCCTATAACTAAAATGTTAGAAAATGTTATCACTTCGACCTAGCTCTAGAAGGAAAATAGGATTTCAAGGACATAAAAGATGTAATTACAAAATATTTGGTCCTCATTAAACCCAACATTTCTAAGGATTTTAGGTTGTATGTTTTTGGAACTAATGAAATCGTCACCACTATTTTAACTTAAAAAGATGATAAAGAGTTACAATATTTGATCTCCTTCATGAAGAAAGGTGTACCTTCATATGAAAACAAGGGTTTGTTATGATGAAGGCTCTAAGGAATTTTAGGTATTACTTGTCCCAGAGTAATACTACTATTTTCATCGTATATCTAGATGTGAGATCTATAGTATTGCATGTTGAATTCAAAGATAAGAGAGCATGTTGAATAAATAAGATTAAGAAATTCGACATAGAAATAAAAAACCAAATTAGTCATAGGTAGGGCCTTGTGTGAGAATATTGTTATATCAACTTCCAAAGAATAGGTAAAATTGGTGGAAGAAGTTGAATACAACAACTGATTAGGATGGAATGAAGACATTAAAATAAGTATGGTGTCTAGATAGGCTCTAGAAGTTTAACACCAACAGAAAAAGCTAGATTCAGGAAAAAGGTAATGCACTATACCAGGCTAGACAATGCAATGTTCTAAAAGTGATATGATGGGGTGTTATTGTGATGTGTGGAAGAAGAAAGGACAAAGTCCCTAATAAAGGAATGCCATGATGGAAGATGATATTATTCTATCCAAACCATAACTCCCAAGATTCTAAGGATGGGATATTAATATCCTACCATATTTTTGTATTACTTTCAATGGGTCAAGGAGTGTAAAGTCTACTATACTTTCATGGGAAAATGAAGGAAAGCACCAATGCCCTCGAAACACATTATTATCATCAAACCTTTTTAGTAATATCATCTCAACTTCATTGGAAAAATCAACCCATATCAAGTGTCAGATATGGATGGATTTGGATCACCATCAATTATTTTTGCTAGAGGGACCAAAATAGTGTAGTCAATTTTGCAATCCAAGAAGTCATGATACAACTCTTGAAATACTTCATTACTAGGTTTGTAACTCCTTCAATGATGATAACTAACAATGCCATCACCTTCCTAGGATTCAAACTGATGAGATTTGTACTCAAGTATGGGTTTGTGTTGAAGATCACATCCAACTACTACCATCAAGGCAATATATTAGTGAAATTCATATATGACAATATTGTAAGAATATTGAAGAAGACAATAGCTAACTCATGGATGGATTATTGACTGGAACAAGAATCAATAAATCTATGCATGATAATAATAAAGATATATACAATGCAATGGCTAAATATAGCCAAAAATAATGATAAAATAATATCGCTAATATCCCTAAAAATAATAAGATATTGCACTAACTAACAATATAATATCTGTCGACACAGGAATATCGGTAAAGTACTAACCTAGGTAAAAGTAAATTAACTAACTACCCAGGAGCTATAGTAATTACCAAATAAGGTAATATACTCTAACATCCCCCCTTATTACATTATTTGGGTAATACATATACATCCTCCTATACAACAATATTTGGGTAAAGTATATAACTGCCCCAATATAGTGAAGAAGAAGAAGAGAAATGAAAGAATGGTGGCTCATGCTTTATCTTCAGCTCTGGCTCTAGCTCTAAGCATACCTTTGGATCTATATTGGGATCTACCTGTGAATCTGCCTCTGGATCTGCCTATAGATCTGCCTATGGAACTTTGTCTCTGGGTTTGTCTTTAGGTCTGTCTCTGGGTCATTGCCTCTGGAACTGCCACTCGGTCTATCACTAGATTTGCCTCGGGGTCTACCATAGGTTTTACCTTTTTGGTAGAAGCCATACAACATTGCTTTCATCATGGTCCATTATGTGTGATCTATCCATCCACAATCTATATGAACCTTGTTGGCCATTTATCTTTTATACCAAAAAATGGAAGAAGAGTGATTCGTACATCCACATGAATCACAAGGATGTAATTTCCAACATCTAGCTGCAATATGTTCTATTTTTCCATAATGACTACAACAATGCTTTTTAGGAGTTGTAGGAGATTTAGGTTTTACAAACATGGTATTATTGGTACTTGCATGTCTAGTATAGCCAAGGCCTTCATTCTTTGCCCTAAAATTTAGCATTATTGGAGTTTTAATGCCTTGTTCCTGTTTACCTAATCTCTCACCATTGAATCCCATTTTCTTCATCGGTTTCGATCCACATCCTTTGGTGTGTTGTTCAAAACATCTAATTTTATCATCTTCATCAATGCTTTTAACAATATTGCATTTGTTGCTATTGATGAGATTATGGAGCTCTTTTTTAGGAGGTTCAGTTTTTAAGTCACTAGTGTCACAAGCAAAATATGCTACTAAAATGAGATCACTTGTGCTACAACTGATATCTACCATTGAAGGTAGGAGGTCACTTGTATCACAACAAGCATTGGCCATCATGGGCTTAAGGTCACATGTGTCACAACAAGCATTCACCACCATGGGCTGAAGGTCACTTGTGTCACTACAAGCATTGACCATTAAGGATTTCACCTCTGTTTCTTCATTTATTTCCAATTTCACTTTACATTGGGCATGGTCAAGTGCAACAAATAATAGGTATATACCCCTTATAACGCCAATAAGAAATCAAGCACCATTTGTCTGAAGGTCTTTACAAGACTCAGAATCATCGAGGAGGGCTACTAAACCATTGTTTAGTGTGAGAAATGTACCCTCATAAAAATCTAGCCCATCCATCTCTGGTGGAAAGTATGGGTCTTTAAATAATTTAGCAACCTCAATTTGTTTTAAGACTTGCTTTTTCTTTGATCTGCCCATTTTAAGGTGTTGGTCACTATCGAAAGTGCACCTTTTTACAAGGGAAATTTGCAAAATACTAGCTAAGGTGTCAGAAACTGTCGAAAATGCACCTTTACAAATGATTCTCCCCTTTTTACAAAATGATCTTTGAGGGAAAAAAATGAATATCCTCCCTTGTTGCAAAATTATATCCCCCTTGGGTGAGAATTTTTTTTATCTTCCCTTAGGTGCAAAAAAATACCCCCCCTTAAGGCAGAAAATCACAACAATGAAGCCACTTAGGCTTTTACAATGAGTGCCTTGAAGGCAATGTGCAAACAATGTCACCACAAAAGATCCCCCCTTAATTATAAGTACTTCAAACAAAAATAAATTTGCTATTTATGAAGCCTAAAAGAGGTGTGATTAGGATGATTATTGCTTGCCTAATTACCTTTTGCCAAAAAAATAAGGTCCTTTGCTCTTGAATTTTTTTTTTAATTTGCAAATAAAGTATGTTAAAAAAAATTTAATTAATAATAAAAATAATTTTATGAAAAATCAATAAAATTGATTTTACAATAAAATTAATATTAAATTATTAATTTTTTTTTGAAAAAACTTTATAATTGCAAAAAAAAAAAAAATTATACCTTTTGGCTGGCGATGGGATTGGATTCCTTGACCTCATAGTCTACAAGCGTCTTAGAGCAGAGTGGGCTACCACCCCGACTACCACTGTCGATGGTGAGAAAAGAGCAACAATCTCTCTTTATCCCAAAGTCACTAGACTAAAATCAAGAAACGACGCGCTCTCGTGTCCTTTTCGGTGGGCAACGACAGCTCCACTACACAACACTACTCCACTATTTTACATTCACGAATCTGCCAAGATGCCTTTCACAAATGTTGGATTTCTCATCACAATTCCCCCCACGGGCTACTTAAAAAGCTTTGGCGACCTCCATCTAGGAATGTGAATCTCCATCTATAAAATAAAACAAGGCAGGAGGTCCTGCAAAGGTTCGGGTGTGACCGCTACTATGCAAATGGATCTGCCTTGGTTTTATCTGTCAAGACTTGAAACCATGCATGGATGTTCTCTGATGGCATTTTCCTACTCCAAGTCTTCGTGAGGGCAATGCCAATCCAAAAAGTCTTAATGCTTCTTGCCTTTATGGACTATTGACTTGAAGGGATCTACAAAAAATTATTCAAAAAATAATGCAAAAATAAATAACTTAGAAGAAATGACACCACACAATGCACATATGACACACGAGATTTACCCTAGTTCACCCGATGTGGGCTACTCCAGCAAAAACAAGAGCCACTCCTCCTTGATATTATTATTTTCCTTTCTTGCCCAAAAATGGGACATTACAATAAAATATAAAGGAAAATCTCACAACCCTAAACCACTATGTGGTATTAGAATACAATGGGTACAATAACGTGGGCTAAACCACCCACATCCACCAACCACCCACCAACCATGGGAATCCCGACAATCACTCCGAAAAAAGGGGAATTTTTTTTTTGGCGTTGCCAAAAACCGCCTTCGATGGATGCCTTTGACGTGGCCGGGGGGGCTACTGCCCCCCCCCCCTCAACACCCCTAGGGAGGGATTTGCCCTCCTCATGAGGGCTCTGATCCTCCTACCCTCTCGTACTTGCTGTATAATATTTCCTTGACAAAGGATGAGACACATCCAACACGACTGGCAACTCCTCTCCAAATTGGTGCTTCGCCTGAAAACGTCTGTCATCATAGATATTTAACCTACAAAATAAAACTGCTTCAATGGATTGTATTGGCGACTACAACATCTTTGCAAAAATTTTTTGTTGGCCTATATTGCACTCTTCGAGGTTGATTTTTCCCATAACTACATGCTCTGTGAAGGCCTTTGTCAGATCTGATAGATGTTGCATCTGCAAATAGATTTGGTGGTAGATCCATGTTTAGTTTATCTGCTATCACGCAGAGGTGTCAGTCGCACAACATGTATTAGAGTGACAAATATTTGGCATCCAAAAACCTTTGAAGATTGGTGACTGTGTGATGTAGAGCGGCAAAGGGAAATATGTCGCCTTCGCTTAGCTCAATGTCTTAGAATCTAAAAAATAGTTTCTCCTTGCCAGAGGGTGTGACACCTATGGAGATTATCACTAACTATGTGAACATGATACTCCTTAACCTCCATATTTTCTACACCATGAACCACTCACAACTGTGCCATCTCAATTATTCTCTGCACGATCTATAGAACGATGTCTCGAGCACCTGCAATGCAAACTGTGATCTATATCACCATTTGTCCCACATGTGCTAAGAAGGAGAAGTTATGATCATTTAAAAATAAAAACAATCATTTAACTTAATTTCTACCTTTGGGTCGACTATCCACCCAATATCTCCCTCCCGAATGTGTCCTGCCATGCATTAATTTTGGTTCACGTGTTGTCTTGATTCGCCCTTAGTCTGCCCAAGTAGGATTATCTTTGGTCCACCATCAGTTTGGTTGTTCACATTATAGTTTGTCGATCTGTTAGGTCTAGGTCATCGAGATCTAAGCTCGTGACACATCCTATGTAGTTGTTGGTTCGCTCTCTACAACATGCGTCCATGAGTATTATATTTGATCTAGTTAGATCTACTCTGCCCTAGTTTCGTTTTCACCTGCTACTGAGAGGTTCGCATCACCAAGTCCCCCAGGCCTGCTATGCATACATGTCCACCTCTGTCAAGCTAGTCCCACCTAAGATTGGTAGGAGTCATGTCCCGATAGACTCTCAGTTGAGTCATGTCCTCCCTCTGAGATACGCATCTAGTTATTGTGTCCATCAGCCAATAGGTTGTTCAGGTCATAGCACCTCGTGGCCTGCTTTCGTTGCAACTTAGATGAGAAACTCAGAGCCTTCAATTGTGGAGCCAACCCACGTCACATAAAATATAGAGCAACTCCCTTCTACCCTGATACCATGTTGACTGGCACAAGAATCGATAGATCTATGCATTGATAATAATAAAGATATATACAATGCAATGGCTAAAGATAGCCAAAACTAATGATAAAATAATATCGCTAATATCCCTAACAATAATAAGATATTGCACTAACTAACAATATAATATATGTCGACATAGGAATATCGGTAAAGTACTAACCTAGGTAAAAGTAAATTAACTAACTACCTAGGAGCTATAGTAATTACCAAATAAGGTAATATACTCTAACATGGATCGTCATACAAAATTGAAGAGAGCATTGTGGGCTAATAGGGCGACATCACCATACAAGATAGTCTTTGGGAAAGAAACAATATTGCCAATTAATCTAGAGCCCCCTTATCTTCAAATATATCAAGAGTAGGATTTTGAAGACACAAATATTGAGTTGATGCAAGCAATGATTAAATGATTTACTAGATCTAAAAAAGAAGAGAGAAAAGACCTTCAAAAGGTTTATGCAACGCCAAATGGAAATCAAATGATGGTTTAATAAGAAGGTGACTAAAATAGAGTATTAGGAAAATGACTTAGTATTCAAGTGAAGTTTGACTTATTTTGGAGCTATTTAAAATGTATATTGGTTGTGATCAAACTTTGCATTGATGTGGTAGAAGAATAAATACATGAACGATCAAGAACAAGGAGGTCGAGAGTTATAACAAACTTCTTAACTGCTTATAACTCTTGTAATCATCACATAATCTATCATCACAATGTAATATTCACAACATTCCATCTTATTACATCAATGCTCAATCAAATTACATACAAGCAAAATTCTAAAAATTTAAAAATGTCATACGTGCAAGATATTTTATCAAAATGTTTATATGTTACTCCTCTACTAGAAAAAATTGAAATTGTATGTTGTGTTCTCGAACATGTCCATGAATGAAATGACATTGAACCTCAACATGTTTTATGTGCTCATGAAAAAATGGATCGTGAATAAGTTTCAAAACTCTTTGGTTATCACAACTAAATATTGTTGGTTGCTTTTTTGGGATGCCCATTCCTGATAATATGTGACATAACCATATCATATCATATATAATTCCTTGTGCAATATGATATTCTACCTTAGTGGAAGAATGGAAAATAATATGTTGCTTCTTAATTTGACAAGAAATCAAACTAGATCCTAGAAAGAATACATATCTAGAAGTAGAGCTCCTATCATCAATGGATCCTAGATAGTCTACATCTATAAAACTTGGTAAGAAAGAACACCATTCTTCTTGTACTCTAGACCATACTTAGTCATACCATAGATATACTTGAGTACCTACTTTACTACTTTCCAATGATACACCTTTAGTTCTTGCATAAACAAACAAAGATAGCTAACATAACTAATATATGTTCTAGTGTATATTATATAAATGAGAATCCTAATCAATTGGCAATAGGGAGTTCCATTCACCTATGGAGATAGATCATTTTGAGATAGTTGAACCTTATCTCCATTAGAGTGGCCATGGGCTTACAATCTATTATCTAAAAATTCTTGAGCAATGTCCTAGCATACTTCATTTATGACATGAACACATGGTTTTCAGTTTGCCACACCTCCAAGCCAAGCCACATGGTTCATAGTTTACCACACTTCCAAGTCATATCAAATGAATACTTCAATGCTTTCTTGATCTATTCAATCAACTTCATTGGACTACTAGTGGTGATTAAGTCATTGATATATGATTATGATTAGGACCTCTCTTCTTTGAATTTTGAAGTAAAGGTTTAGATCCTAATGATTATGATAAGATCCATGTCATACAAAATGCTCATCAATCTTCACATATCAGGCTTTAGGAGCCTACTTTAGTCCATAGAGAGATTTGGTGACCATACATACTTTCTTCTCCTAACCATATATGAAAAATCCCTCTAGTTATGTAATGTGGACTTCTTCATTGATATTACCATTAAGAAATGCACTCTTTATGTCCATTTGATGCAAATTTTATCCAAATTGTGCAACCATTGTAAGAACCATTTGAAAGGTGTTAATCGTTACTAATGGTGCAAAATTTTTATCATAATCAATTTACTTCTTCTATGCTCATCCCTTTGCAACAAGCATTTCTTTGTATTTGTCAATGCTCCCACTATCTTTTTAGGTTTTTAATACCCACTTGCAACCAATGGGTTTCTTACCAGGTGGATGATCAACAAGTTGCCATGTCTTGATATTCAATAGTGCTTGATATTTGATGTTCATGGTATTATTCCACTCCTTTGATACAAGAGATTAATTAAATATTGAAGGTTAATATGGTTGCATTACCATGATGATTGTGGCTAGGTTAACCTTATTTTGAACTATGCTTTGAGTTCTTGATTTAGAACTAGATGTGTTTGGATTATGATATAAGTTTACAAACTAATTGTATTGCGATACTACTTGGGCCTACGAGTGGTGATCAAACAATATGATATTGGGTCATTAGCTCTATCAACCATCAAGGTAATCTCCATAAAATTTATCCAAATCAATATCCTCTCTTAGAGGTTTCATCATAATTAGAGAAAATACAAAAAGTGCTTTCTCAACAATACATGGCTTGGAAGAAGAGATACACTATTCCTTCTCATCAAATACAATATCTCAATTGATATAAAACTTCTTAGTGTTAGGATCCATGGGATGATATCCCTTAGGCTCACTTTGTATCCAATGAAGATACATAGCTTGGATATATCCTCTAGCTTCATCCACTTTTTCTTTGAAATATGCATGAATGTAGTGCATCCAAACATATAAATATTTGATATGGTAGGTTTATTTCCTATCCATACCTCTTTAGGTGTAACACCATTCAATGGATTGTAGGTGCATAGTTTAATAAATAAAGTGCAATATGAACAATTTCTCCCCAAAATGCTAGCTCTAAATTAGAATCACTCAACGCACATTACACCATATCTTGAATAGTATGATTTTATCCCTCCATAATTTTATTAGGGTATGTAGGCGATGATAAAATATTGTTTGATTCCATGTTGCTTAAAGGAAGTAGAAAATTAATTATTGGGGTAATTCCCCTTTGATTTGAGTAGAGCAATGAATGCAATTATCAACACTCTTCCTTGGAAGGCTTCATCCTTTATCTTTAAATAATACACCCACATTCATTTTATCTTATTATTAACAAACAACTAAAAATATCTATAGCCATTGAAAATCAAGTCCATGAATTATTAATTTGCACTAGGTTAAGAGGAACAACCACTCTATGACTACTTGATCCAAATGGTACTCGATGCTACTTTGTAGTCAAACAACTCATATAAAGGTCATGAGACTTCATTAAAGATGGAAGTACACATAACATGTCATTATATAGGAGTGACTTCAAATGGTCAAAAATGATATATCCAAATTGTCTAACATAAGTGAGGCAATTGAATTCGCCTTGGATGTTAAAGCTTAGTTGTATTACATTACAACCATTAGCTAAAAAATCTTGCCTATGTTAGTAGCATGAACAATGATCATCAAACCTCTAGATAATTATCAAATGATATAGAGATTATTTGTACCTATTTTTAAAAAATTGAACATGAAAAAATGATTCACATAGAGTACATTCTTTGTGAGTCCAAACACATAAAGAACTAGAGTCATGCAATAGGTATTTGCTTCAAGATGCAAATAAACATAACAAATACTAACAATAGTGTATGTCAAGTTGTCACCAAGAGTAACTTTCCCATGGTAAGATAAATGGTCAAGGATTAAGAACCATTCCTTCTATCTTGTCATGTCTCTAGTAGCTCTTGAATCAACATACCAAAATAGGCTAGATTTTGAAACATCATCAATAGATTAAATATAATAGATATAGTCTTGTCCTTCTGTGTCAGATTCAACATCCTCAACTATATTTCCATGTTGAAAAAGAGGTGTATTCCTCTTTTGATAATGAATTTTTTTCTTGCCTCTTGATGAATTCTTTAGTTGGTTCTTGGAAGAAATTCGTATGAACATGTTGTACTTGAATTTTTGAAGTACATGTACTGGTTTTCCATATATGAAACATATGCTATTAGAAAGAGAATAGTTCCTTTATACTTGATGCTGTTATTTTCCCCTTTGGATTTGTAGGCAACAAATCCACCTTCCATAAGAAGAAGAAATGATTTTTGGATTTGCATAATTTTGTTTAGTTTTGCTCATTTTTGGTTAAAATGCACAAGTGTCAAAATGTACAAGTATGAGTAAAACGTACAAGGTTGCAAATGTACGATGTGAAATGTCAATGAAATTAGGTGAAATGTGCATTTGGGATGAATTTGATAAAAAATAAATTAGACTTGGTAAAACCTTGTAATGAATTATTTTGAGTTAATTTTAGATGGCAGTTGTAAGTAATGTGATGTCTCAAAAACCACTTTGGAATGGTCTGGGCATGCATTATATAGCCCCCATTCAATTTTTTAGGTTGTTCATTGATTCATGGAGTTATTGATTGTTCATGGTAGAATTGCATATTGTTCATTGTTGATGTCTATTGTTGTTGAGTCCATTGTTGGAGCAATGAATATGGATGTATTGTACATGAATTTTCATAATATAAATAATACAATAAGCCTCTTTTATTCCATGTCCCTATGAATTGCATTGTATGTTTTGGTTGTTGCCGGTTGTGTGATTGGTGTTGAATGCATAACTTGGTATGTTAATTTAATGGAATTGCATCAAAAATACTTTTGATTATACTAAGAACCTAGTTTGAAGATATGGAATGATATGCCAATGATTTATGACCATACAGATGCATTTATAGGTAGTTGTATGATTTTTGGAATTATCTTTGATGATTATAATTCATTGCCAATGAATTAGGGTTTGCATGTTGGAAGGAAAGCAAGTAATTGCCATAGGAAAGTATTCCAAAACTTGTATTGAAGAGAATGGTTGTGCAGGTTGGTAAATCTAAGTGCAAGTTGTAGCAAGGGTTTGTGCAAACTGTACACATGTCGTGCCAAATTGTACAAGTGGTCATTTACCCAATTTGGTAATAAAATTATAAGCCAAAACCTACCAAATAGAGAAATTTAGGTGTTTAAGAGAAATAAATTACAAAACCGATCTATTTGAGTTACAAAACATGTTCCAGTGGATTGGATAAGTGGAAAAGCGTACAAGATACAATGTTGTATGATTTGGATCATACAAATGTACAACTTGGATTGTACAATTGTATGATTTGTAGTCTGTACAAGCTATTTTGCAAGGTTGACAAGTTGTGTGATGGGGAGCCAAATTAATCACAAATAAAATGACGCAATTTTATTTGAAAGACGCAGTTTTATTATTTCAAAGCATGGAAGCTTTTACAATAAAGACCATGAAAATAAATACACAGTGCTTTGAATGTCAAATACAACCGTAGCCTTCGTCTCTTCCCGTCGCCTCCTCAATCCTTCCAAAAAAATCCCTTTTATGATCCATGCTTCGTGCTGCATAGCCGTTCGTAACCGTCTTAACGGCTTCTGGAACTGCCATATGGAACGGCCTTAACGACCTCTGAAACTGCCACTTGGAACGGCCTTAACGGCCTCTGGAACTGCCACTCGGAACTGCCACCTGGAACTGCCACGTGGAACCGCCACCTGGAACTGCCACTTTGGCTTTGTCTGCTAAGGTGTCGCGATATCGTGACACTTCTTTGTGTTTTGGCTTTGGCTGCCAAAGTGTCGCGATATCGCGACACTTCTGTGACTTGTGGCTTTGCTTGCCAAAGTGTCGCGATATCGCGACACTTCTTTGTGGCTTGTGACTTCGGTTGCCAAAGTGTCGCGATATCGCGACACTTTTGTGGCTTGTGACTTCGGCTGCCAAAGTGTCACGATATCGCGACACTTTTGTGGCTTCTAACTTCGGTTGCCAAAGTGTCGCGATATCGCGACACTTTTGTGGCTTGTGACTTCGGCTACCAAAGTGTCGCGATATCGCGACACTTTTGTGGCTTGTGACTTCGGCTGCCAAAGTGTCGCGATATCGCGACAACTTTGGTGTCGCGATATCGCGACCATTATTTGCGCTTGCCATGGTTCTAAAATACGTCGCGATATCGCGACGACATTTGTGTCGCGATATCGCGACCATTATTTGCGCTTGCCACGGTTCTCAAAATACGTCGCGATATCGCGACGACATTTGTGTCGCGATATCGCGACCAATTTTATACTTAGCAAAATTTGCAAACTTTGAACTTTTTTTGTTTTTCTTTTCGGTGATGCAAGATTGCTGTGCTGCCCGAGATGCTCCTGCATCAGACACCCGGGGTAGATTTTTAGAAGTGATCCTCACTTCTGGGCTGTCAGAGGAAAACCCAAATGATCAACCTCTGATTTGGACAACCATGTGGCATCTTCGACAGGTCGGTTCTTCCATTTGACCAAATACTCCGAATATTGCCTATTTTGGGTACTTCTGCCTTCACGAGTGTCGAGTATGTCTTCAATTTCTTCTTTGTCTGGAGTGGATGCAGGAATGTTCCACAAATCCAGACTGGGTGGTTCACTACAACTTCCTGCATGATATTCAACCAAGTCTGAAATATTGAAGATAGGTGAAATATTCAGTTCACTTGGTAGATCAACTTCATAGGCATTGCCTGAATCTCGTTTACCTATGATCCGACATGGTCCAAACTTCTTCATCTTCAACTTATTGTATGTTTTGCGAGGAAAACGTTCCTTACGCAAATGAACCATGACTTCATCCCCCACCTGGAATTCTTTGAAACGTCGCTTCTGATCTGCTCGGGCTTTGTAAGTAGCATTCATTTGACTGATATGTTGTTGGACCTCTTCATGTAAAGTCTTCATGTGTCTTGCAAAGTCTTCGACTTCAACCATTGCACTTGTCTGCTTTATCCATCGGTCTTAACTCGGAAGCGTTTCTCGGGTCTGTACCCATGCACAATCTGGAATGGTGATTTACCAGTACTGCGATTGACAGAATTGTTGTAAGCAAACTCTGCCTGTGGTAAAATCAGATCCCATCCCTTAGGTTTATCTCCTACTAGACATCGTAGAAGATTACCCAAACTTCTGTTGACTACTTCGGTCTGTCCATCAGTCTGTGGATGGTACGCAGAACTGAATTTCAAGTCTGTTTTCAGCTTCTTCCATAGAGTTCTCCAGAAATAACCCACAAATTTGGTATCTCTGTCCGAGACAATGCTTTGGGGTAGACCATGAAGTCGGACTACCTCCTTGAAGAACAAGCCGGCAATGTGAACCGCATCACTTGTCTTCTGACATGGAATAAAATGGGCCATTTTTGAAAACCTGTCAACAACAACAAAAATGGCATCATTTCCACGTTGTGTTCTTGGCAGACCAAGAACAAAATCCATACTGATGTCTTCCCACGGTCTCTCTGGTACAGGCAATGGCTGGTACATTCCTGTATTTTGGCTGACACCTTTTGCCATCTGGCACACTCTGCAACCCTGCACAAATCTGGTCACATCTTGTTGCAACTGGGGCCAATGGTAATTCTCACTAACAAGAGCAATGGTCTTATCACGGCCAAAATGCCCTGCTAGTCCTCCGCTATGTTTCTCTTTGATCAAATTTTCCCTCATGGAACTTCGTGGAATGCACAACTGATTCTGCCAAAATAGCATCCCATCTTGGATCATGAAATCCAACCACTTAGTGCGATCCACAGTAGTAGGAGACACACATGTTGTCCATGCCTCTGCAAAATCTGGATCTGTTGGGTATAAACTCTTGAGTTCATCAAACCCAACAACTTGCACTCTCATTTCTATCAACAAATTATGCCTTCTACTCAAGGCATCTGCAACTCTATTAGATTTGCCACTTCTATGCTTTAGTACAAAGGTATAACTCTGCAGGAATTCAACCCACTTCAAATGCCGTTGGTTAAGTTTACCTTGACTATTGATATATTGCAAAGCTTGATGGTCAGTATATAAAACAAACTCTTTGGTTAGCAAATAATGTCTCCATTTCTTAAGAGCCTGAATTATAGCATAGAATTCTTGATCATAAACAGAGTATTTCTTTCTAGCATCATTCAATTTTTCACTAAAGTATGCAACGAGGTTTACCTTCTTGACTCAACACGGCTCAATGGCATCGCCACTTGGCATCACAGATCAACTTTGAAACACTTTATTAAAATCTGGAAGTGCCGAGAATGGGCTGTTCTGTCACTTTCTTCTTCAATATGTTCATCTTTGGTATCTGCCTTGGCGATCCACTTAAATTCTCTCTTATCCCCTCTCATAGTTTACGTTAGGGGTGCACAAATCTTGCTAAAGTCTCTAATAAACTTTCTATAGGAACTGGCAAGACCGTGAAATGATCTTACCTCTGTCACATTCCTTGGAGGAGGCCATTCAAGGATAGCCTTCACTTTCTCGGGATCCATTTTGAGACCCTCCTCCGAGATGACAAATCCCAGGTATATCAACTCTTTATGTACAAAAGCTGCACTTATGTATATTTATCAATAACTGCTCCTCACGCAGTTTTTCAAAAACTGTCCGAACATGCAACAAATGTTCATCCAATGTTTTACTAAAAATCAGAATATCATCCAGATACACGATCACGAACTTTTCCAGGAAGTCACGCAATACTTCATTCATCAACCTCATAAATGTACTGGGTGCATTAGTCAATCCAAATGGCATAACTAACCACTCATACAAACCCTCTCTGGTTTTAAAGGTTGTCTTCCATTCATCACCCTCTCTAACACGTATCTGATGATATCCGCTCTTCAAATCAATCTTAGTGAAGTATTTAGCTCCACTCAAGCAATCCATTATATCGTCCATTATGGGTAATGGAAAGCGATATTTAATAGTAATTTTATTAATGGCTCGGGAATCAGTGCACATTCGCCATTCGCCATTCTTCTTTGGTGCAAGTACTGCTAGCACTGCACAAGGGCTCAAACTTGCTCTAATCAAACCCTTCCTCAACAATTCCTGAACTTGTCGGTTCAACTCTTCATTCTCAACAGGAGACATTCTATGGGCTGCCTTGTTGGGTAAGCTAGATCCTGGCATTAAGTCAATCTGATGACTAATCTTCCTCATTGGCGGCAAACCCTCAGGTACATTGTTTGATATAATATCAAGAAATTCTGCTAACAGATGTTCAACTTCTGCTGGAATGTTAGTAGTATCTTCTCTTTTTATAGTAGGAATTAATGCATAACACATTGAATCCCTCTTTATACCATCCAAATTTTTTTTGCCATCTACTAAACAAATTCTAGCATTATTGCATACCTTTTCCTCAACCTCCTTCAATGGCTTCAGTTTGTGGCGTACTCCATATTTTGTCAGGGAATAGGTATTTGCATGTCCATCATGCGCTGCACGTCTATCAAATTGCCATGGTCTTCCAAGCAACAAATGGCAAGCATCCATCGACAAAATATCACATAGGACCTCATCCTGGTATCTTCCAATTTTGAACTTGACCAAGCATTGTTCACTGACCAATGCTCTATGATCCTTCTGCAACCATGCAATCCGGTATGGATGCGGGTGTTGTCTTCTTTCTAACTTTAACTTAGTTACCATTTCCTCAGAAACCAAATTATCTGTACTACCATTATCAATAATAATATTATAGATTTTACCTGAACATTTGCACCTCGTGCGAAATAGGCTTTTTCATTGATCTGGTTCCTTCTCTTCATTCAACAAAGTTCTCCTTGTGATCATCACTTCTCCGTGCTCTGCTTCTTCAGAGTGCTCGGATTCAACACCATCCTCAGCAACTACAGCTCTGGCATTACCTTCAGGCCTTCTGTTTGGTGCTTCTTGGTGTTTGGGACACTCATATGATCGATGCCCTTCTTCTCCGTAATTAAAACAGGTTCCACGGAATCTGCCTCTGCCATATCCGCGTCCACCTCTTCCTCGTCCCCTTTGATAATCATTGTTTTGATTACGGGGTCGGTAAGCATTCTCCTCCTTCTGTTCCTGGCGATTGCTTGGTTTCACCATTCTATTTTTGATCATCATATTTAATTCCCTTTGGTTCTTCCACCAGTTCGTCCACCACGACCTCTTCCTCTTTGCTTGCTTGTCAAATCTGCGATTTAGTTTCTCTTCCACTTTCAGAGCAAACTGGTAAGCATCTTCAATGTTGTTCATTCGAACCAGACTCAATTCTTCTTGCATGCTGGTTCTCAACCCATTAATGTAACGGGCTACTCTTTCTTTATTTGCTTTCGTATGACCGGTTCTAATAGAAATTTTAAAAAATTCCTCAGTATACTCTTTAACAGTTTTGCTGGACTGGCGCAAACTCTGCATTTTTCTCAGCAGATCTAATTCGTAATCTGCTGGAATAAACTGCCGTTTCAGTTTCTCCACCATTCGATCCCACCTGGAGATCTTTTCTTTTCCTCTCCGGTTTCTTTCCAACTGCACTCCTTTCCACCATATGCCAGCATGGCCTTTTAATTTTGTTATGGCAAATTTAATTCGATTTGGATCTTCAACGTCCTCATAATCGAAATATTCTTCCATGTCATTAATCCAGTCAATTAATTCTTCTGGATTTAAATTTCTAGAATACGTAGAAACGTCAATCTTTGGCCTTTTCCCAATCTGCGAAATGGCTTTAATCATTCGAGACTCTACGGCACTCATTTCTTCTTCTTCCTCTTCAGACGGGTCTTCAACTCCGTCATCATCGCTGCGATCTTCTCCTCTTGGCTCTACTCCTCTGTGCAATTCTTCCTGCAATGCCAACACTTGTCTCTGCAATGCACGAAAGTCTCCTTCAGGAACCACGTTCCTTCCAGCACCATGATTTCTTCGCGGTGGCATTCTGTCTCACAGTTTCTCAGAAACCCGTAACCCCAGATCCTGGTGTGAGCTGCCTCACGTTCGGCGCTCTGCTCAACACACTCAGAATCTTACTGCTCTGATACCACTTGATGGGGAGCCAAATTAATCACAAATAAAATGACGCAATTTTATTTGAAAGACGCAGTTTTATTATTTCGAAGCATGGAAGCTTTTACAATAAAGACCATGAAAATAAATACATAGTGCTTTGAATGTCAAATACAGCCGCAGCCTTTCGTCTCTTCCCCCGCCTCCTCAATCCTTCAAAAAAATCCCTTTTATGATCCAGGCTTCGTGCTGCACCGCCGTTCGTAACCGTCTTAACGGCCGCTGGAACTGCCATATGGAACGGCCTTAACGGCCTCTGAAATTGCCACTTGGAACGGCCTTAACGGCCTCTGGAACTGCCACTTGGAACTGCCACCTGGAACTACCACTTTGGCTTTGTCTGCTAAGGTGTCGCGATATCGCGACACTTCTTTGTGTTTTGGCTTTGGCTGCCAAAGTGTCGCGATATCGCGACACTTCTGTGACTTGTGACTTCGGCTGCCAAAGTGTCGCGATATCGCGACACTTTTGTGGCTTGTGACTTCGGCTGCCAAAGTGTCGCGATATCGCGACACTTTTGTGGCTTGTGACTTCGGCTGCCAAAGTGTCGCGATATCGCGACACTTTTGTGGCTTGTGACTTCGGCTGCCAAAGTGTCGCGATATCGCGACAACTTTGGTGTCGCGATATCGCGACCATTATTTGCGCTTGCCATGGTTCTAAAATACGTCGCGATATCGCGACGACATTTGTGTCGCGATATCGCGACCATTATTTGCGCTTGCCACGGTTCTCAAAATACGTCGCGATATCGCGACGACATTTGTGTCGCGATATCGCGACCAATTTTATACTTAGCAAAATTTGCAAACTTTGAACTTTTTTGTTTTTCTTTTCGGTGATGCAAGATTGTTGTGCTGCCCGAGATGCTCCTGCATCATTGTGCAAGACAAATCATACAAGCTGTGCAATTTGGGAAAGTTGGATTTGAGACTTTGGAAATAATTTGTATACCTTATAAATCACCTCCTCCTATAAGAATACTACACCCCTATTCTATATTTGGCATCGTTGCCTTATCAAACTTTGGCATTTTTGTTAAAATGGATCAAAATTGTTGTAGTCAAGAAGATTCTACAAAGTGATAAATTGTGAGTACCACAAATTGGAGGTGAATGAAAGACACACATGTGAAAAAGCATAGGATATGGTATCAATGAGAAGATATACTAGTTAGGAGAAGCATGAGAATTTCTCAAAGAGGGAACATAAATAGTTCCAAACACAATACACATGAACCAGTGATAGAATAAGTATGGATGGCTGATGAAGGAGACATTGAGAGGTTGGATACATTGCTTATCAAAAAAGGAGAAAAAGAAGCACCTAGATTCAAGGAGAACATTGACGTAAATAAAGATGTTAATGAGGGAATTGTGCAAGATTGAGGTGAGTGAAAGGTAACACCTGAGAAAGTGGCAAATAGGTTGCAAAGAAGTATGGTGGACATGAGTTAGGCACCAGAGCAACAACCCACAAGGTCTTAGGAGGAAAGACCAAGGCCAGAACCTACACACCAATAAAGGAGGTCACATAGTGAAGATGCACAGGAGATTGATATATGATTGTTTGGTGAGTATAAGATACCTCGAGTAGACAGTTTTGATGAGGACCAATAGAGTGAGTCACCTACAAGGTGGAATCAATCAAGGATTATAGGAGATACTTCATCAAGTGAAGAGGAAGAACCACCAACAATAGCCAACTTAGGTAATCGAGTAGGAAACAAAAGATGCCCACCCTTTATGGATGAAGGAAAGGAAGACCCGATGAGACACATTGATACATGCATAACCATTTGAAAAGTAAATGGTGTGGACCAACCAGATGAATGGTTGTGATTATTTCCTGCTACATTACGAAGACTTGCCATATATTGGTATTTGAAAAGATAAAATATACAAAATTTCTAGGCTTAGAACACAATGAAGGTTGAATTCATTGAGGAATTTCACCATTTTAAGGATGATGGAGATATTGTGACTAAAATTTGTGCCACTAAGCAAAAAGCTGATGAATATGTAAAGTTATATAATTGTTAATTGAAAAAGTTGGTGGGCAAGATGCAAATGCCTCTAGCAGATGTACTGGTAAAAATATGGTTTGTAGATGGGTTGTTACCCAGATATAAGAAAAATATGAAGGTAGTTCTATATTCCACATATGAAGAAGCCTTGGAGAATGATTTTTTTTAAAGCGAGGCTAAACAAACAATCGCTAGAATGATAACACATTCTAAGCACGATGATTCAAATAGTGATGAAGATGATACAATACAATAAATGGTACAATCATTCTGAAAGGAATTTGAAAAAATATAATAAAAGAGGTGAAAGGTAAAGTTAAGCAAGATAGGAAGGATATTTGGTGTATAGAATGCAATTTTGAAGGTCACACAAATGTGACTTGTCCTTGGAATGACTATTGCCACATTTGCAATGTACTTGGACATGAAGTGGTAGAGTGTCCATTCAATGCAAAGGTGCACCCATAGGTTCTCTCAATCCAAGAACAGGAAGTGAAACTAAAACCTCAAGGGAGTGGCCAATAAGCCACCAGTGGCAATTATAGGAATAACCAAAGAGGGGGAAGAAAATACCAAGGTAATCGATAGAGAGGACATAGCCACTTGTAGTTGATTTGAAAGGAAGACCAATCATACAATGCTGCAATTGCCAAGAGTGGGTGTATTTTATGAAGAATTATCCTTCACCTCAAAAACAAGAGACACAACAAACTAACACTACACATATGTGTAGATGGTGTGGTCCAATGTTAGGAACCTAGTTCATAGCAATTGCTAACATGTGTGTTGAGGTGTGATTTTGTTAGGTTACGAAACCACTCGAAAACTTAGAATTTAAAATTATCTCTTGCAAAGAAATCCTATTTCTCCAAGGTTCTTACTTAATGTTTAATGTGTCATGCCTATATGCATAAATAAGTACTTGAATAATCTCCTTAGGTTTGCAAGTTACTATTTACAAGGGGCCTGGGAATCAGGTAAATGATTTTCGATTCATCATGTATAACATGCATTTCATACCAATTTAGTTATCTAAATGATGAAATAAATTTGCTTTATGATTTAAGTTTATGTATGCAAATTTACTTTATGATCTCAATATAATATCTCAATTAAAATGCTTTTAAATGAATTTGAAATAAAGAAAATCCAACATTTTAATCAAATCTCAACTAACTTTAAATAATCAAAGTTAATGAAATTTAAATGAAATTAATCAAATATAAACTTTTAAGTATAAAATTTAGACTTTATAATATTCCAACTTCAAGGCTTATTTGATAAATATATTTGTTCACTCAACTTACGAAATCATATTTGAAATATCTAATTAGTGAATAAAATGTAACAATGTCTAGCCCAATTCATAAGGTCTTGGAACCTTAGTAGTGATAAAATATAAGGCTTAATATAAACTAAATTTATGAACTTCTGATTTTAAGATAAAATAAAGTTCACAAATCAAAATCTTTCCTATAATATTTACTTTTTAAAATATTTATTAAATTAAATATTTTAAAGAATAAATATGATCTCCTATATGCAATTTGGACTTTCGAAATAAATAAAACTATATCAAAGTGGAATCCAAATTAAGTTTCTGGAAAGATATCAATCCCAATATCTCAACCTTATGAGATTAAGGTTGGAATTAGAACAATCATTTATCCTTATTAATTTATCAATTCAAATATTAATTAACTTAATATTTGAATTATAAATTAATACATAACCTAGTTGTATAGTTTTAACTTTATAAAAAATTAACTAGGATGAACATGTGAAAATTTCAATATAAAAAACAAACTATAAAATATTAAACTAATATCATCTGTATCCCTCAAGCAACATCAAATCATGCATAGTCTTCATCTTTTGATTATAATAAAAAATAAAATGTATATATTGTTGTTGTATACACCCTTTATTCTCATTATACTGTGCAAATTTAGAACCTGCTATGCTATCAAACTTCTCTCGGTGGTATTCAACCACATCTTGGCGGCCTTCTTGAACAGTTCACTATGTGCCAATGTATAAACCGAAATCTTCCCCATCGTCACGTTGTCAATATTATTGGTCTCTCGTCTGATTCACATTAGAGCATATTTAAAGCCACTCCACATCCATCGAGATATTTTAGAAACCAAACATGTTAACCTCATCATCATCGCAAGGCCCATCTAATTTGGGCACTTCCTATCACCGTGTCTTCGCTCGAACTCAATTTCTGTAAATCCAACACTACTGCTATAGTTTTAATTCCACTATCATGATGCTTATAAGAATTTTCCCTATTTCCATTACATTTATTTCAAGTAACATATTTTTATGTTGAAATTTCATTCCACTTTAATACCTCTTCTTCTCTTCATTCACCTACAATGTGCTCACTATTCTGAAAAAATGGTTGCCACTGTCAATACCAAATTTTGCCCAGATGGTTTATCCACTATTCATTACATTATCTTCTGAATAATTGTCATCCTACATCCTTTCTAAAGAAAACCATAGTGATGATGTGTTTGATTTGAGCATGTCGACAGCACAAATGTTGAATCCACCTCTAGAAGCTATCTTGGAGACTGCGCTCGAAAGCAATCGCATACGAAACCCGCAAACACATGATACAACATTAATTAACATAAATCAAACATAATTAAAATATATCATAAAGCACTATATAACAAAAAAAAAAAACAAGTCATACGCCACAACACAAAAACTAAATAAAAAACATAAAATAATAATAAAAATTATTAATCACATAACATACAATAATCAAACTAAAACTAAAAACAAAATAACATGAAAAACAAAACAAAAAAACATGACAATTAAAACAAAATAAAATCACATGACAAATAAAACAAAAGGAACAAATAACACATAATACCAAATATAAAATAAAATGAAATTTTAACTTACAACATTAACTTAAACAAACATCATAACAAACATAAAAATAAAACAACACAATTAACCAACATACAAACAAACTAATAATAAAGTGTTTAACATTATAAGCTAATTAACACATGAATACAATATAAAACTAAAACATGACTTCATGAAATATTTATATACCTAACTAACACTTAAATACTATAAACTAACACAACATAACATATCCAAATAACAAGAAACATAGCATAACATAACATAACAAACAATAACAACATGACATAATCATCATAACTATCACCACATGACCCTACTAGAACAAACAAAGAACTATTGAAAGCGTGAGATAAAATCTGACATTGAGACCAAAACTACCATTATGAATATGGCTTTTTCTTTGACATTAGATGATGAATGATATCGACTACATATGAAGATGAAATTCAAATGATTTTCCAAAATTTCAAGTGGGTCCCCAAAATTTTGGGGTCATTGTGAAGGAGTCACAACAAATGGTGACTCTACTAGTAAATATCCCTGGACATTTTAGACTTAAAAACCAAACTCTAAAAACAACAAAAACCCAAATATTAGAATTATAAGTGTTAATAATATCCAAAGAATGAGAATAGACCAATTCAACATGAACCATCAGAATCACCGGCATCAGCTTAGTGTGTGTAAAGTGATTTGTTCTATATATTTTAAAACCCATTCAGTATTCCACTGATAATTTTACATTTCGAGCTACGAAAAATTTTTCTTTGAAGAATTACCTTCATCTAATTCTCTTCAGGCATTGCTCTACTGCCAACCGAGCGTTTATAGCTTCGGTAGAGACTATCTGAAACTCCCAAATATTAGGTGGATTTGTATATTTGCATTTCCTATATTTTAGACATAGCTTCACTACCAGTCGAGCCTCTATAGATCCGATGAAGATTATCTAATTTATGGTGATAGATTTGACTTTATTTTTAGATGTATTCATCATTTCACTTTTATATCTCATCATTTTTTCTCATTTTTTAATCTCTCATTTTTTTAATCTCTCATTATATGGTAATACAGTACTTTGCAAAAAATCCACCTGCCACTTGGGTTAGAGATCAAGTAAGGTTGAAAGAGTATATAAAAAATTCACCCTAATTTGCAAAATTGACAACTTCATACATCCATAATTTCAAAAGATATTATTTAATGTGTTTGTGGTACTCGTGAAGCTTTTGCAATATGATTCTAATATTTCAAATTTCCTTATCTTATTTCACATTCATGAAGATATAGACTAACAAATTACTTTCCTTTTTCTCCAGGTTTCACAAGTTTTCAAAACATGTAATTTCATCCTATACAGTCTAGAACCAAATACCAAAAAAAACCATCAAATGACTAGTGGCTTGGTAACAACTACCTTAACCCTTGAAAATCCCCTTGAAACTTCATCAACTTTAATCACAAATTAAAACAATGTAACTTCCAAAATCTAGCAAAGCCAATTTATTGCAACATAACAACAAACACATCCAAAAGTTTTCAAAAAAATGAGTAATATGTAGACAAAAATGCACAACAAAAATTTTACGAAACAAAAAATTATGTACAAAACAAAACAAAAACACAAAAACACAAAACCCCCCAAAAAAAAATATTTACAAAAAATATACACTATGTACAAAATGATAACAAATTTATGCTATCACCTTCCTGGATCCCAAATATGATTGGCATACTGTAAACGACATATATGATTATATGCATGCCAAGCTTTACATAACTTTAAACAATAGAAAATTAGGCAAAACAATATAACAAACTTTATTTTGTCTTTCTTATTCCACGGATTTGATTCAAGTTGATAAAAAATTCCAAGATTAAGATTTGATCCGTTAACCTTACAAGTAAAAACATGGTCTTCCATGATGTTATGCTTATTCAACAAGATGAGAATTATAAGCTTTGATTCTTCACTTTGACCTAAATTCTTATTTTCACAAGCATATAATTTTTCTTTCAAATAAGAAGCAACTTCTAAAAATTTTAAAGCAAAATCATCATCTATGTTTTTAGGCCAATCATATTCATGTAATAATTTACAGAAATCTAGGATATTTACAAAATAAGAATCATTATAGTTTTGTATCCTAGATTGAATTGTTAATTGTTGTTGAACTTGGTTCAATGATTCAAGCATGTCTTCTTTTTCATTTAGCAATGCAAACTTATTTGTAGTGGGAAAATAAATCCACTTTATTTCTTTATCAAACTCCAATGGCATCTCATCATAAATAATATCAAAATCCAATAAATGATTATACAAACTTTTACCTGATTCTTGGATGTTTGAATACAAAGGATAAGATTCTACCTTTTGTACACTTTCATTTACCATTACTTGATGAGCCATCACAATATTTTATTTTTCTTCATGATCTCTATCATCACCACCATCATTTTGTATCCTTTCATCAATGACCTCTGAAATTGACATGTTATCTTCCAATTGGATAGAATTGCCAAATATTCACGTAAAATATAGGTTTCAACATCCTACATTTCAAGTGAAATGGAAAATTCATTAATAGGATGATTAGAAACAAATAATTCTTCATATATTCCCCAACCATTATAATAATCATCTTCCTAAAATATTTTATGAAATTGCATCCCTTCTTTCATTTTCTTCTTGATCATTATTTTGATAATACTAAAAATTTTGATCATCATTTTCAATAATCTCATCCACATTTATGGAAGATCCTAATTTATCATGTGTTTCAAAACTATCCCACTCTAGGACTTCTTCACTGTCTAAAATAATATCACTTTTAGCATCTTCGATCATTGTCTCATGAGAATTATTGATGCAAGAGCATCCAAGGACATCTGATGCAGAGGCATCCAGTTGCGGGAAAGCCAGTGCTTTGAAGAGTCGGCTCAGGAAGAAGAAGAAGAAGCAGAAGGCAAGGAGGAAGTTCACAGCAGAAACTGTCATGATTTTGCGACGTCACGAAATCACGACAGTTTGTAGGAGAGAGAAAATGCCACAGAAGGGGCCACGATTTCGTGACATGTCGTGAAATCATGACCGTCGCGAAATCGTGACAAGAAGGCAGCAAAGGGGAGATGCGTTTGGAATGTTGTGATTTTGTGACATGTCGCGAAATCATGACTGTCATGAAATCACGACGTAAAGGCGAAAGTGAAGGTGAAGGCAGAGAATGGTAGCGAAACCACGACAGCACAATTTTGTGATGTCGCAAAATCATGACGTCGAAGAAAAGACTCGACGGAGGAGCAAAATAGTAGTGAAATCGCGACGTCGAAGCGAGGTGAAAGTAGAAATCAGAGGGGGTAGCAAAATTGTGATGTCAAATGGAGACCCAGGCGAGGCAGCAGAACGGTCGCGATATCATGACGTCACGATGTCGCGATAATTTTCAATGTAGAGGAGTGAGGAGCAAAATGGTCGTGATATCGCGACGTCGTGATATCGCAACGTCGCGATATCACAACATAAACAAAAGCAAGGGACTTTTGAAAAAATTGGTCGTGATATCGTGACATGTCACGATATCGTGACCAAAAATGAAAAAGAGAGCAAGGAGGCCAAAACGTCGCGATATCGCGACATGTCACGATATCGCGGTGGAGAGAGAAGAAGGCGAAAAAGGAGAAGGAGATGGCGAGAAAACCGTGACAGGCGGTATTTTTGGGGACCATTAAAAAATGACACATGGCACAAGGTGCAGTTAAAGTGGGTGATTATCCAGGAGCGCGGGAGACGAAAAGGATGGGCACACAGAGAATCTGACAGATTTAGTGGTGACAAGGACCATGCGGAGAGGGGTCATAAATCGGGTTGGTGTCCCAATTTTTGTGTTAATGTTTCAGAGGGTCGGGGCCTCTTTAAAAACCCAGTCTTTGTAATTAATTGGGTTGGTGAACCCATTTTTGAGAAGAACGTTTCAGAGGATCGGGGCCTCTATAAAAACCTAGTTTATTGTATTACTCGACGGTGGTGGATCGGAGAACGCACTAAGAGCATAGAAGTGAGAAGACCAAGCCGAGCGCTGGTCATTGTAAAGCCTGCGGGCTGTATACATGTATTTTTTTTCAAATTTCTTAATAAAAAAGTAGGGTTTGGAAGAAGTGTGTTTTCTCGGTCCCCCATCAGTGGTATCAGAGCTAGTGATCTTGAGTGTGTAACAGATCATCGGACGTGAGGCAGTTACACCAGGATCTGTGGTAGGGTTCTGAGAAAGAGAGAGAGTTAAGATCCTAGAGCATGTTAGCAGATCGCTAGCAATGAGGTAGCTACACCAGGATTGATTAAAGCTTTGTGAGAAAAGCTAAGAAAAATGCATCCTCGAAGAAGCCGGGACAACAAGGAAGATATGGTGCCAGAAGAAGAGTTCTTGGCATTGCAGCGGCAATTTCAAGCCTTGCAAGAGGAGTGGCTCAACATAAAATTATGGGAGCAAGAGGAGCGGCACAGAAGGCATGAAGAAAGACAAAGAAAGAAAGATGCGAGAGTGCATCAGAAGCTGAAGCTGAAGAAGACTGCATGCAAGGAAGAATGCAGCAGTGTCGGGACTTGCCTGGAAAAAGACAAAGATTTTTCTGGGCAAGAGGAGGAGTTGAAGCAGGCTGCAAAAGAAGTATGCAGCAGTAAAATCTGTCTGGAGGAAGACAGAAGTTATGTGGACCAAGAGAAGGGTTTGGAGCAGACTGTAGAGGTAGAGTAATGTCTGGAAGTGTTGCAGAAGGCAACAACCAAACCATGCAGAAGTGAAGATCACTTCTCCACTAACCTCGGGTGTCTGATGCAGGAGCATCCAGGGACATCTGATGCAGAGGCATCCAGTTGTGGGAAAGCCAGTGCTAAAGATTTGGCTCAGGAAGAAGAAGAAGAAGCAAAAGGCAAGGAGGAAGTTCACAGTAGAAACTGTCATGATTTTGCAATGTCACGAAATCGTGATAGTTTATAGGAGAGAAAATGTCATAGAAGGGGTCGCGATTTCACGACATGTTGCGAAATTGCGACCGTCGTGAAATCACGACAAGAAGGCAGCAAAGGGGAGATGCGTTTGGAATGTTGCAAAATCATAATGTAAAGGTGGAAGCAGAGGTGAAGGCAGATAATGGTAGCGAAATCACGACAACATGATTTTGCGACATCATAAAATCACGACGTCGAAGAAAAGACTTGACGGAGGAGAAGAATAGTAGCGAAATCGTGACATCACAAAATCGCAACGTCGAAGTGAGGTGGAAGCATAAGTCACAGGGGGTAGCAAAATCGTGATGTCACGATTTCGTGACGTCGCAAAATCGCGACGTCAAATGGATACCCAGGCGAGGCGACGGAACGATCGCGATATCGTGATGTTGCGATGTCACGATAATTTTCAATGCGGAGGAGTGAGGGGTAGAACGGTCATGATATCATGACGTTACGATATCGCAATGTCGCGATATCACGACATAAACAAAAGCAAGGGACTTTCGGTGGAATTGGTCGCGATATCGCGACATGTCGTGATATCGCGACCAAAAATGAAAAAGAGAGCAAGGAGGCCAAAACGTCGCGATATCATGACCAATTTCATCGAAAGTCCCTTGATTTTGTTTATGTCATGATATTGCGACGTTGCGATATCGCGACGTCATGATATCGCAACGTCACGATATCGTGACATAAACAAAAACAAGGGACTTTCGACAGAATTGGTTGCGATATCGTGACATGTCGCGATATCGCGACCAAAAATGAAAAAGAGAGCAAGGAGGCCAAAATGTCGTGATATTGCGACGTGTCGCGATATCGCGACGGAGAGAGAAGAAGGCAAAAAAGGAGAAGGAGATGGCAGGAAAACCATGACAGGCGGTATTTTTGGGGACCATTCAAAAAATGACACGTGGCACAAGGTGCAGTTAAAGTGGGTGATTATCCATGAGCGTGGGAGACAAAAAGGATGGGCACACAGAGAATCTGACAGATTCAGTGGTGATAGGGACCATGCGAAGAGGGGTCATAAATCGGGTTGGTGTCTCGATTTTTGTGTTAATGTTTCAGAGGGTCGGGGCCTCTTTAAAAACCTAGTATTTGTATTTAATTGGGTTGGTGAACCCATTTTCGGGAAGAACGTTTCAGAGGATCGGGGCCTCTATAAAAACCCAGTTTATTGTATTAGTCGAGGGTGGTGGATCGGAGAATGCACTGAGAGCATAGAAGTGAGAAGACCAAGCCGAGCGCTGGTCATTGTAAAGCCTGCGGGCTGTATGCATGTATTTTTTTTAGATTTCTTAATGAAAAAATAGGGTTTGGAAGAAGTGTGTTTTCTCGGTCCCCCATCAATTATTTATATAATTATCAAGATATGCATCTTGATGCATTTGTCCTTGTGCTTGATCACTATTTCTTTTAAGTTGTAGGATTAATTTTTACAACTTGTCATGCAATTTTGGTGAAACAAGCGCTTTATTAGAAAGAGAAGCAAAATCTTCCCATTTATTCCACCAACAATAATTATCTTCTAAAATTAGGGAGTGATGTTCAACCACTTCTTCACACTCTGCAAATTCAATAATCGAAAGCTCTTCAAGTTCCCATTCATCACTTTCAAAAAATTTATCTTCAATGAAAATTTCATCTTTCTCAAGTAATAAAATTTTATGATAAGTCATAATGAAATTACCTCTAGAATATTGCAATTCTGTAGCTTTAATTGTTTCATTCAACTCTATAGGAGATTATATTCTATCATATGTTTCAAAGCTAGTTAGATCTAAAACTCCTTCAATATCTGAAGATTCATGTATTTCTACATTCTGATAAACTTGATTACTACAATCCTAATTGATGGATATTGGATTTGAAACTTGAACTTCCTCTTGGACAATATCAAAAGTGGTTGAAAAACTAGGACATTCAATTTCATTTGATGGTGTCGAAAAATGTGTATCATGACTCAAAGGTGGTAATTGATTTGAAACCTTAGGGTTAAGTAATGATAATATACCCACATCAATTCCTCTTGAAATCAACCATTGTTCTATAGCTATTGCCCCACCATAAGCATGAGACAAGCATAAATCTTTAGGAAATTTTTCTAAACACTTAACAATAAAAGTATCTAAAGCTTCTAAGTATATTTGAACAACTTCTTCTGAAATGATAAAGTGTATCTCTATTTCAGTATACAACTTATGAAACCTATCATTAAATTGAATTATGGATTCATTATGTTGTTTACAGATAGAAGAAAATTGGTTTGATAACAAATCGATATCAACCAATGTTCCAAAATGTTCAAGAAACATTATTTCTAGTTGATTCCAAGAAGTGATAGAACCTGCAGGTAAATTGATAAACCAATATTTAGCAACTTCATCCAATGTGTATGGAAAAATTCTACAGAAAACATCTTCCTGCATAATTTGAAAATAAAACATAAAGTTTTTATATGCTTGAATATGTTCTTCAGCTGTAATCGTCCCATAATGCTTAAAATAAGGTAATCATTTTCTGCCATTGAACCAATTTTAATATGCAAGGCTATGTATGAAAATTCACAAGAATTGAATCATAACCTAATTTTTGAATTTATGACAGATTAACATTAATGCAACATAAAATTGAAAAATTTCATTTTTTTTTTAATAATATATTGCACATGCTGAAAATTTAAATATTACCTTTCAGGCCCTCCTTCTAGCATCAATTTGTTGAGGTGTGATTTTTTCAGGTTACAAAACCACTCGACAACTTAGAATTTAAAATTCTCTCTTGCAAAGAAATCCTATTTCTCCAAGGTTCTTACTTAATGTTTAATGTGTCATGCCTATGTGCATAAATAAGTACTTGAATAATATCCTTAGGTTTACAAGTTATTGTTTACAAGGGGCCTGGGAATCAGGTAAATGATTTTCAATTCATCATGTATAACATGCATTTCATACCAATTTAGTTATCTAAATGATGAAATAAATTTACTTTATGATTTAAGTTTATGTATGCAAATTTACTTTATGATCTCAATATAATATCTCAATTAAAATGCTTTTAAATGAATTTGAAATAAAGAAAATCCAACATTTTAATCAAATCTCAACTAACTTTAAAGAATCAAAGTTAATGAAATTTAAATGAAATTAATCAAATATAAACCTTTAAGTATAAAATTTAGACTTTATTATATTTCGACTTCAAGGCTTATTTGATAAAGATATTCATTCACTCAACTTACAAAATCATATTTGAAATATCTGAATCAGTGAACAAAATGTAACAATGTCTAGCCCAATTCATAAGGTCTTGGAACCTTAGTAATGATAAAATATAGGGTTTAATATAAACTAAATTTATGAAATTTTGATTTTATGATAAAATAAAGTTCACAAATCAATTCTTTCCTGTAGTATTTACTTTTTAAAATATTTATTAAATTAAATATTTTAAAGAATAAATATGATCTCCTATATGCAATTTGGACTTTCGAAATAAATAACAATCCAAATTATGTTTCTGGAAAGATATCAATCCCAATATCTCAACCTTATGAGATTAAGGTTGGAATTAGAATAATCATTTATCCTTATTAATTTATTAATTCAAATATTAATTAACTTAATATTTGAATAATAAATTAATACATAACCTAGTTGTATAGTTTTAACTTTATAAAAAGTTAACTAGGCTGAACATGTGAAAATTTCAATATAAAAATAAACTATAAAAGATTAAAGTTTAGAAAATAAATCTTTTCTCGGATTAATCACTACAGTATGACAGTACAGAGATATCTAAACCAAATTTATTGCCTACCAAATGTATATAGTAAAACAATAAATAAGGGCAATCTTCAATGGAATTTATTTTCAAAAATAATTACATTGAATCATCTCTTCAATATTCAAATACAACACAACACATATCTGAATCCAAGATAATACAAAATAATCACACAATATTACAATGAGCCTCTTGATCTCTGTGTATTCCACATCCACTGTAGTGCGTCAAACTTTGCTTTGGCTTCCTGACTTCTCCTCCTTTTCCTACACCAAAGATCTAATCCATTTTCTTTGTTTCTTCACCATATTTATAAAATTTCCAATACTCCTTTTCTTGTTCTGTTGATTTTGTTTCATTCAGTTTCATTTCTTGTTTTATGACCATTCACCAACTGCTTCATTATATAAATATTAATAACATTCACTTCCATCAGTCTTCATCAAACCATTATCGCACACACTAATAAATCGCCCCTCAAGCTCTGTACCCAGGTTTTGATTCATGAATATAATCATATAACCAAAGAAATATGTATAAAATTATTACATCCCTCTAATTTCAAATTACATATATGAGACAATGCGTATCGCATGTGCCCATTATATTTTATAACTACCATTATTTATCTCTACCATTTGATGATGTATCCATTTATTGTTAACAACCCATGGTTTTGTATATATATTTAGAATGATAAATGAGACGAAACTTTTCATCATAGCCCACCATAATCACATACAACTCAACTATGAAGGCAATAACATCAAAGTCTTGGTCTATGCTTTCCATACCTCATCCAAATTTACGTTCATCTCTACTACCAAAAATGTCATCACCTGGACCCCCGCGATGCAACCCAATTTTATTTTTTGACAATCTACAACTTCAAAAATCGTGTTGCAATACTCCATATCCAAATGGTCCATCGTTAGCAATTTCTGTTGATTTAAATTATTCGATATTTACCTCATCGTCTAGTAGTGATCCGAAAAAAAACTTCAAATTGTTGTTCATAATTGTGATCCCATGTTTATATTTCTATCCATTTTCTAATATTTTAGATGAAATCCCCTAGCACTCAGACTATCAGTGCATTATCATATGGTGAACATTATCATCTTTAAAATACATTTTTCTCAGCAATCCATGTCAACTCTACCATGTTATCAATAGTGTTTAGATTGTTGAATAAAGTCATCTGTATCCCTCAAGCAACATCAAATCATGTACATTCTTTATATTTTTATTATAATACAAAATAAAATGTATATATTGTTGCTGTATACACCCTTTCTGCTCATTATACTATGTAAATTTAGAACCTGTTGTGCTATCAAACTTATTTCATCGGTATTCAACCACATCCTGGCAGCCTTCTTGAACAGTGCACTATGTGCCAATGTATAAATCGAACCCCATCGCCACATTGTCAATATTATTGGTCTCTCGTCTGATTCATGTCAAAGCATATTTAAAGCCACTCCACATATGTTAAGATATTTTGAAAACCAAACATGTTAACCTCATAATCATCACAGGTCCCATCTGATTTGGGCACTTCCTGTCACTGTGTCTTTGCTCGAATTAGTAACTATAAATCCAACACTACTGCTATAGTTTTAATTCCACTATCATGATTTCGATAAGAATCTACCCTATTTCCATTACAAACTATTTATTTCAAGTAACATATTTTTATATTGAAATTTTGTTCTACTTTAATACCCCTTCTTTTCTGCATTCACCTACAATGTGCTCACTGTTTTGACAAAATCGTTGCCACTGCCAATGCTGAATTCTGCCTAGATGGTTTATCCACTATTCACCTACATTATCTTCTAAATAATTGTCGTCCTACATCCTTTCTAAAGAAAACCATAGTGATGATGTGTTTGATTTGAGCATGTCGATAGCACAAATGTCGAATCCACCTCTAGAAGCTATCTTGAAGACTGTGCCTAAAAGGAATCGCATACGAAACCTGCAAACACATGACACAACATTAATTAACATAAATCAAACATAATTAAAATATATCATAAAACACTATATAACAAAACAATAAGTCATACACCACAACACAAAAACTAAATAACAAACATAAAATAATAATAAAAATTATTAATCACATAACATACAATAATCAAACTAAAACTAAAAACAAAATAACATTAAAAACAAAACAAATAAACATGACAATTAAAACAAAATAAAATCACATGACAAATAAAACAAAAGAAATAAATAACACATAATACCAAACATAAAATAAAATGAAATTTTAATTTACAATATTAACTTAAACAAACATCATAACAAACATAAAAACAATACAACACAATTAATCAACATACAAACAAACTAATAATAAAGTGTTTAACATTATAAGCTAACTAACACATGAATACAATATAAAACTAAAACATGACTTCATGAAACATTTATATACCTAACTAACACATAAATAATATAAACTAACACAACATAACATATCCAAATAACAAGAAACATAGCATAACATAACATAACAAACAATAACAACATGACCTAATCATCACAACTATCACCACATGACCCTACCAAAACAAACAAAGAACTATTGAAAGCATGAGATAAAATCTGATATTGAAACCAAAACTGCCATTATGAATATGGTTTTTTCTTCAATAGTAGATGATGAATGATATCGACTATATATGAAGATGAATTTCAAATGATTTCCAAAATTTTAAGTGGGTCCCCAAAATTTTGGGGTCATTGTGAAGGAGTTACAACAAGGTGGAGAACAAATATAATGATGCAAAAATAAGAATTAAATGTTAAATCACTTTAGAAGGATCACTGTTTCAATGGAGGTTTCCCTACCAATGCTCTCAAAGAGATATTAAATATTATGTTCTTGGATGCCTAATGACACCCATTGTGAATGCATATATATACCTACCTAGGGTTATGAGATGAAAGGACACATTGGTCCATAATGAATTAGAGTAATTAATTATATATAATAGGGGTTAGGATTAGGATCCTAACAAGCCACCCTCCTTAAAAGAGCTTTGTCCTCAAAGCTCAAAGTGAGGAGCTTCATCCTTTGTTTTCCAAGAAGCATTTGCTCATGTTCTTGCACAACTTTAATGTCATATTTATGTAAGCAGGGATATCGGGAAGGTGGAATAGTGAGTGGTGGATTGCCAAGAAGAAGAGTAGGAGTAGGGTAACTATGGAGGGGCAACCTTTAGGATTCCTTAAACACTTTAGAATGATGCATCAAAAGTGGGGGTAACACATCCACAACTTTCTGGTGTTCCCTGGAAGAGGCAACGAAAAATGAGTGTGTAGCCACCTTTCTACCTTGTTTTTGGATAGGGTTTACTATGTGGGAATAACACACTATTTGTGAGAAATTTGTGGATAGTAATTTGAGAGTGAAGGTCTGTTCTTCATTGGTCATGTCCTGTATGTCTACCTCATTGTCCTTATTTTCCTCATCTTCCTCATCTTTCTCATCTTCCTCATCTTCCTCATCTTTAGTACTATCTACAGGTGTAGCCGTCACCATTTTTACCTTGATATCATTTGCATCATTGGTTGAACTACTAGGAATGGTTAGATCCAGAATATATAGTTTGGGTGTAATACATTTATGATTGCGTATAAATTTCTCATCACAATGATGACAAAGGCCTTTTTCTCAATGGGCCTTCATTTTCGTGGGGTTGATACGTTTAATGGGTAATAGTTAGGTAATTTTTGGAGTGGTGTAAGTATTTTGTGATTCCCACAGAGGTGGTTTTGTAATTTGGTCCTCCCATTGGCGAAACTCATCTTTTCATATATTACTATTTCAAAGTTCTTCCCTCCATTGGTGAACCTCCTATATGAATTATTTAAGGTTGGGCTCTTGCGATTGGGATCTCCTACCATCGACCATTTATGGTTGATTTTGTAGTTTATAAGTCTTTTTTGGTAGAAGGAATTAGGTTTGAAAGAATTTTTGCAAAAAATATATAGGTTTTATTATAATTTTTTGCAAAGATTTTGTAAAATATTGCAAAAAATTGGTTTTCAACTAATTAGGCCTTAATGGTCTAATTTTTTTTTGAATTTGAATTTTTTTTATTTGGGGTAGTGGGAAGCAACGGTCACAATTTAAATTTCGACGAGAGTGACAGGGATTGGATGATAGGACAAACGATACACTAGGGCAGAGCGACAAGGGTGAGTGGCACAAGGGCAGAACGGGGTATGAGGGTAGAGCAACAAAGGCAAGTGAAGTGGTACGAAGGTATAGGGAGGCATGAAGGGTATAGGGAGCGGAGCGGTAATGGGTTAGCAGTGTGAGAGCGAAGTCAAGGTCGCGCGTGCACGTGACTACCAAGTGGTAGTCACAACCACTTATTGTGGTCTTTGCCTTTTAAAATTTTATGCGTCCCACACACAATTGAGGTGGGATTTTTATCCCAAATATTTTTTTTAAATCTTTGTACGTTCGCCTTATCTGATGACCACAAATTTTAACTAGCGATCGATAAATTTAAAAAATTTAGGTTATAAAAAGATTTTTATAATATCTCGCCATTAAACTAAAAATCTTGTTAGAAAATGTCACAATGAGATGTTTTTATCAAATTTTGAATATTTGAATGCGCTTGTTGAATCTGATTCGCTCTCACAGGGATCTGCAGTATAAGTTATTGAATTTTATTAAATTTTTGGCTTCAAAAATTGCTGGTTGTCTCCTCTATTATCCCCAGTATGGCTCTGGTACGCTTTGAAACCATCACAGTCGCTTGGAATGGATGTGATATGGTTTTTAACTTGTGACTTCAATGATTTTTTATGGTTTGTAGTGGTTCATTATATGAAGGAGAGAAAAATATAGATATGTATGGTTTGATTTTTAATGGAAATGTGATAATGGAGATAAAACATAGACGCAAGAGATGAAATGGTAGATAGTTGATGATGAAGAACGAGGTGGAAAATATTTATTTGAATGATGGATCTGATACCAGTTTTTAGGAACCTAGTTCCTAGCAATTGCTAACAGGTGGAGAACAAATGGAATGATGCAAAAATAAGAATAAAATGTTTTATCACTTTAGAAGGATCGTTGTTTCAATGGAGGTTTCCCTGCCAATGCTCTCAAAGAGATTAAATATTATGTTCTTGGATGCCTAATGACACCCATTGTGAATGCATATATATACCTACCTAGGGTTATGAGATGAAAGGACACATTGGTCCATAATGAATTAGAGTAATTAGTTATATACAATAGGGGTTAGGATTAGGATCCAAACATCCAAAGAACTACAAAGAAACAAATTGTCCAAAGCAAGCAAGCTCTTGTAACCTACAGAACGTGAAATTTTTGGACATAGAGGTACCTCTAGTTATAGAGGAAATCAAAGAAGTATTAGCCATGACAAGGAATCAGGCTAAGAAGGACACGTATCCCAAACCTAATAAATAAAAGAAATGATGGCAAGTGGCAACAAGGGTACTTGAGGAAGAAGCATAGAAGGTAAAGCAATTGAGACTAGTAGGATAAAAAGAGTTAAAGAAACCAAGAAAAGACAAAGTAGTTGTGCAAAATATGGTAGCACAAGTCTTGAATACAACTGTCAAGATTAAGGTGGTGAGTTTGTTAGAAGCCATCCCATTGTTGCATAAAGCAATGGTAGAATACATACAACCTCACAAGGTGATGGAAGTGCAAATCCAACCAATCAAGGAAGAAGAATAAAATAACTATTTTATGGATCCTACCATATTGATGATTGATGTTGGGAAGAAACCTACATTATTCCATATGGATATCTTGGGGCACAAGTTGACATAGGTTATTATGGATGGAGGATCTAGTTTTAATGTGTTACCTAAGAAGACTTGGCGAGAAATTGACCCTTCATAATTATGGGCACCTAGCTTCTGATTATATGGTGCTGACCAGTATGGTATAGAGACAAAGCGTGTCTTGACTGCACAACAAGTTACAGTAGCCGACCAAGAAATCATCTTGAATTTCATTGTGATTACCATGCAAAAGCCAACATATGATGGCTACAAATAGCCAAAGTTAATCACAGTTGGAGAAAGGACCAAATCACATTAAATAAGGGATAGCACAAATACATGATCAACTTGAATAACCAAAGGATCAGTGAGGATGTGGCCATGAACGATGAGTCAGATAGTTTTTTTGTTGAAGAGGAGTATGAGCCTAATGAAGAAGGCATGTTGTACCTAAATGACTATAGTAAAGATAAAGCTCGATCTGATAGTGGACTCCTCCATTGGTATATGGATGAGTACAAGGTTTTTTAGCCCACTGGACTCTGTATTAATATAGAGGAGACCAAAAAAAAAAAAGATGATATGAAGGTTAGCTCAAAACCAAAGAAAGAAGAAGAGAAGAAATGGACATTCTCTAAAATTTTTATAGAATAAACAGTGGGAGACACTGAAATAGATGCAAGACTAGTGCATCCAATGAATGTGGAAAAGGTAGTAACATATCTTGCAAATATTAAGTACGAAGGACCTCATATAGTGGATGTAAATATAGGAACAAAGGAGGATCCTAGGATGATCCACTATGGTGATGATTAGAACCCAGTATTGAAAGCAACAACTTTCAATATATTCTTGGAGTACAAGGATGTCTTTGCTTGGATGTATAAGGATCTGAAAGGGGTACCACCATATTTATGTGTCCACAAGATCATGCTAATGCCTGAGGCACAACCAGTGACAATAAGACCTTATAGGATGAACCCTAAGTATGCCACATTGGTAAATGCAAAAATAAAAAATATGCTAGATGCAAGTATCATTTTCAAAGTAACTACCAATGATTGGGTTTCACCTATCATGGTCACTTTGAATAAGAAAGTGGATAATATCTAAATATGTATATATTTTAGGAGTTTGAATGTAGTGACGATCAACGAACCCTTCCCTATTTCTTTCATAGACTCAATTCTGGAAGAGGTCATAGGACATGAAATTTATTCATTCCTGGATGAATTTTCTAGGTATAATTAAATAAGTATAGCTGAGGAGGATAAGTTGAAGACCACATTTATTATGGAAAATGGAATCTATGCATATAACCGAATACCATTTGGGCTATGTAACACCCAACCAAATTTTAGTGCATTATTCTATATATCTTTGATCAATTGGCTACAAGAAATTTTGAGGTATTTTTGGATGATTGGTCTATTTATGGTAAGATCAAGGATCATCTACCTAACCTCAGTGAATGTATGAGCAGGTGTAGGAATACACAAATCTCCCTGAATCTAAAAAAATGTTTATTGATGGTACCTTATGGGAAACTTTTGGAACATATAGTGTGTAGCAAAGGGTTGAAGACTGATCCTAATAAAATTTATGTCATATTACACATGGAGGATCCATATGATGTGAACTCATTAAAAACATTCCTTGGATCCATAGGATAATATCAAAGGTTTATCAGGAACTATGCACATGTGTCCTACCCACTGGATTATTTTACTAAGTAGAATATTCCTTTCAGATGGATGGAGGAGAACCAAGGAGATTTCAAAGAATTAAAACCTAAACTAGTCAGTAGTCCCTTTTTGGTGTTCCCTAATTGGGATAAGGAATTCTATGTCCATATTGATGCCTCATACTTTGCGATTGGATGTGCATTGGCACAAGAGGGACAGTTTAGGCTATATCAGCCTATCTTTTTCTTAAGTTGCCTATTGTCACGGGTAGAGAGGAATTATAGTACAACAAAGTGATAAGCCTTAGGGATGGTATATATTGTACAAAAATTTAGGCATTACTTATTGGCAAACACTTTTACTTTCTACATAGACCATTAGTCTTTGTTGTACTTGATAAATAAGCCAATCATACAAGGATGGGTTAGTATATGGCTCATTACTTTACAAGAATTTATATTTTGAGTAGTAGGTCGACCTGGTAAGAAGCATGTTATTGCAGATCGATTATCTTGAATATGATAAGGAGAACCTGTAGGGATGGGGATTCCAGATGAATCGCTTGATGCTTAGTTATTTGCAATTAATGTTGTGCCATCTTGGTACAAGTTAATTCGACAATACTTATCCATAGGTGAGTTGCCACAAGATCTGACAACAATAAAAAATAAAAATATAATTATAAAGTCAACACCTTTTTAGTTGATAGTTGAATTGCTATAAAAAATGGGTATTGATGGTATCCTACAAAGATGTGTAATGGACGAGGAAGTTAAAGCAACATTGAAAGAAGCTCATGAAGGGTTGGCAAGAGGACACATGGGGCCTGATGTCACTGCTCAAAAAGTACTCTTAGTAGGATTATGGTGGCCCACATTGTATAATGATGCAAAGGAATATGTACGAGCATGTGATACTTGCCAAAGAGTAGAGAAACTAGTACGACGAGACTTTATGCCCTTACACCCATCATAATCCTAAGAACTATTTGAGAGATGGGGGTTGGAATTTGTTAGACCATTAAAAAAATACTCGTAGGTGAAAGTGTTGATACATCATGGTAGCTACTAGATACCTAATAAAATGGGTCGAAGCAAGAGCATTACCAGATAACACGACAAAGAGTACAACTCAATTCTTGTATGAGAAAGTAATTATAAAATTTGGTATTCCACTACAAATAACAAGTGATCGATGAGGTCACTTTGTGAATGAGATTATAAAAAAGTTGACAACTGATTTCAAAATTTTGCATTCCTTGTCTAGTCCATATTACCCTAGATCCAATGGGTAAGCAAAGGCGACTAACAAAGTCCTAATATCAACTTTGTACAAAACTTGTGGGATAGGAGCAGATTGGGAGGAAAAGTTACCATCTGTTCTTTAGGCATATCAAACTACCTTTAAACCAATAACAAACCATAAACTATTTTAACTAATGTATGGTCAGGAGGCAGTAGTTCCAATGGAGTTCTTGGTACCAAGTTTACGGTTAGCTATGGATCATCACTTAGGTGACCAAGAAAGTCTAGAGGAAAGACTAATGACACTAATAAATCTAGATGAAAGAAGAGTCATGGCATAGTGGGCGCTTGAAGTGGCCCAGAAGAGAAGGAAGCTATGACATGACAAGCACATTTGAAAGTTAGAACTTAAGCAAGGTGACTTAGTTCTAAAATTTTATAGGAAATGGGAAATCAAGCCAAGAAAGTTAAAATCCTTGTGGCTTGGTCCATTTTGAGTTGTAGAAGTGAGGGATAATAGGGTAGTCAAACTACAAAACTTGAATGGAACTAAAGTGCCAAACACTATGAATGGTTCAAATTTGAAGCCATATAAAGTACAATGTCTATTTATTTATTCAAAATAAGTCAAATGAATATGAAGGGAGGAAGCTCAATCCAATGAACCATAGAGAAGAATTTAGAGTCCATTAAGGGAGGACCTTGACATGGGACTTGCACACCTATTTTTATAAGGGGAGGACACAAATCCAATCATCAAATAAAAATAATTAGTACCTCGACCCGATGAGAGAAGAAGGATGCAAGTACATGTAAGGTTTGAAGATGAGACTAAACGGATCAAGGAAGAATATGAAGAAGGGATTCCTCCAAATGAGAGAAGGAACCCAGAAGAACAAGGAATGGTGTATCCATAATTGGCATATAGAGAATTACCTCAACCAATAGAAGATCTATGAAGAACATGATTAACAGTATGGTACCTAGATAGGACGAATACCTTCAATATGGAAACTCCAAAAAGGAACAAAACACCACAGATGAAGGGCTCATCAAACTACTCTGTAAGATCAAATAGGATTATTGCAACAAAGAATGCGACATCAAATCCAATAGTTACAATATGAATATGTGAATTACGGGAAAAATGGTGTACCTAACAATGCTAAACGAGATGCATCTATATCTAGTATTGATTAAGCATTGCAAAAAGACATCAAAGTAAGCATGATAAGACAAATAAGTGCAAGAAAGGAAGTTTTATTTATTTCATTTGATAGATCAAATCATAGTTATATAAATTTCCCCTTGAGGGCTCTAAGTTACACTCATTACAAAATGGTACCCAAGGATTAGATCCTTTCAATAATTGGGGTGCACTTCCAATGTTCTTCCTCGTACTTGTTGGGCATTGAATTGCACCAAACAACTACAAACAGAAGCTGAAGGAGAAAACCCTACATATGTAGGTGAAGGTACAATTTCTAATCCCTCTTCTCATTTTCATCTCCATGAATCCCCAAAGGAACCTCCCTCCCTTTCTAATCAAGAAGATGTGGCAAATGTACCTCCTCCACCTCATAGTTCTCCCCTTGTTTCATCAATAGCTATGGAGGTCCAAGTCAGTTCTGTTGTATCACAACCACCTCAAATCCCACTTTCCACTTTTGAGATATCCACTTTAGTATCCACCATTGTTGCACCCTCATCTCTTTCATTGCCACCATCAATGGGACACTGCGTTCCAAGTTTATCCACCCCTTCCACTGTTGGTCATGTCTCGGTTTCTCTAAATTTACCTGTATCAACAACAACGGTAGTCATAGAGTCTACTATTGTAATAGAGACTACTGTCAATATATCTTCACCCCCACCAACAACAAGTCAGTCTGCCCTTATGTTCTTGATGCCATCATCTCCTTTGACTGTCGATTTTCAAAATCTATTACTATATCAAAAGAACAAGAAGCCACTCAAAGCATAAATGATTATTGGGTAGAGAAACTTACCAGGCCTTCTAACAAGATGGATATGACAAGAAAAAGTATTTTTGTTAACCCTATCACTAGGCAAAGGGTCTCAAGGTCTATGATTCCGCAAGTAAGCAAACCTACAAATGAAATGACTGCTCAAGATTATAGAGCAGAGGATATCATAGAAGATATTGATAAAATTCCTACTGAAGATGAGTTGGGGATAGCCAAGGCTCACTTAGATACCTTCTATGTGGAAAATAATCAAGCCAAAGAGAAGGTAGATAAGATAAAAAAACAAGTTGAAAAGCTTAAGAAGAGTCTCAATGATAAAAAATAAGTAGAAAACGCTTTGATAAAAGAGGCTAAGGGTTGGCAATAAAAGTTTTAAAAGGCTAATGAGTTGAAGGATCGGTTAGAAGAACAAAAGAAGCTGAATGAGGATCAAGCAAAAGAAATCCAAAATTTAAAGCATCAGCTTCAGATTGAGAATTCCAAGTCCTCAGGATTTTATAAATATGATTTAAAAAATATAAAGTGGGAGTTGATTTCTAAGGTTCAAGGAAAGTGTTCAGGTATATGATTGATTATTTGGAAGATGCCAGCTAGTTGCTCTCCACCATCAAAAGTATTTAGATCAAATCACTAGACAGTTATAGCCTATGGTGATTCTGGAAAAACAGATGTATAGGCTGGTTGGTAGTAGGCTCAATGATGCTGCTAAACCAATTCCTAATAAGGAATGGAATCTGGCTGGAGTAGCTGCCAAAGTAGTGGTGAAAAAGCACAGGATAGTTCAGAGAGTTTGGCTGTTGTTTGACAGGATGGACAAGAGAATTAAAGGTATCATTGAAATAAATGAGGAAATGGTTCATTTTGGTTTCAAAGGACTCTGGAAGGAGGATCATAGCTTGATATCTATGGAAGAAGTCTAGCAAAGCATCAAGGATGCCTTACAGGATGAAGCTAGAATTGATTCATTGGAAGAGCCACTATCCCAAGAACAAGCTGCCAAACTAATTATGGATTACACCCATTTAAGAGATCTCATGGAAGATCTGGTGACTAGAGGGAATGCTGCTAATTATGAGGATGTTGGGGAACTACAATATGTTTATAATCAGCTTAAATAGACATCAAATCCCTCTAAAGAAGCTTGGAAACGGGCTCTACAGTCTTTGGAATCAATGGTCCAGTTGTTTGGAGACACCTCCGATGAGGGTAATTAGAGAGTACCTACTCCAGAAGAAGAAGGAGAAGAAGAATATGAAGAGGTTGTAGAAGAATGAGAATAATATTGAGTAGTTATAGGCCCAGAAGGGGCTCACGCTTAAGTCATTTTATTTTTGTTTGTACATATACATAAATTTTGTATTTCTATTTTTTACTCTGATAATTTGTCAAAAATAAGCAATAAAGGCATGAAGCCCACAAAGCAGTATTTTTGTGTGAAGGCATTCCTTGAAATAAGGCCTTATAAAGGAGGAAGAGTTATGTACAATTTTGAAGACAATAATAATGATTGGTACTACACACAGTTTCTGTATGAGTGGATCTGTGTTATGTATTTTTGGCATCACTTCGATATGAATCTCTACTCTCTCAACAATTTCATAAAACTAATCAGAGAGTAGTATTTGTATGGAAGTTATTCTATAAAAAATATATATTTTTGAGAACTACCTTCTAAGGAATGGAAAAGTAGACATCTCTCCTTCTACTCAATCAACCCTTCTATAGCAAAATCAACTACCTCTTTAGCAATCTCCTCCATGTCCATTTTTTGCCTTTTACAATTTTCTCTCTCCTATCTTTCTAGGGCTCTCTTATTCCTCCTATAAACTAATTGAAAAGTAGACATCTCTCCTTTAGAATATTCTCCCTCCTCATTCTCTTGCACTACTCCTGAAAGTAGAGACTGCTCAGAAACGAGTCGTAATTTAGTCGATGCTGCAGGGGCAAAAGACAGAGGTTGGGACCTTATTTGAATTAGTGGGATATTGATGGATTTTTATTTGGAGTATTGCATTTTGTTCATCAATTTAGCCCCCTTGGAAAAATTTTTTGCCTGCTCAGTGGTATGCTCGAAGGTTTTGAGTACCCCAGCTACGGTCGAAGGAGCTTCTGGCTCCTCTGTTCGAGTCTCTTGATGTGTAGGGGGGAGGAGGGATTCAGAATCATTTTGAGGTTTTTCACTTATCAATACTATATGTCTGACATCCTTCGGTCTCTAGGTTTCAATGTTTTTATTATATATTCTCAAAAATTCCTTATCGATCTTCATTCCAAATTTTGATTTGGGTTTTCCAATTTTGACCCTCATACGCCACCAATCTGCAATATTTGCTCTCTTCCAAGGTCCTTTCTCCTCTGGTCTTCCTCTTTTAGCGACTTATTCCTTAGAAGGAGTGTCCTTCATCTTGGTAGATTCATCTTCAACCTTATTAATCGTATCCTCTGTAAGCCGATGATTGAGCTTATGGTCAGGATTGAAATCAACAATTTGTTCATAAAAATCCAACCATGGAGGTAACTGATCCATCCTTGAGATGTTCCAATCCAGAAGAGCAGTTTCATCATTATTTCTTCCCCATTAAAAATTAGCCCTGGGCCTCTTTTCAAATTTATAGGCCTTGTCTCCATTTAGGGTTTTATTTCTCATAGTGAAAATGCCATCAGGATCATAACTCCATCTTTGGGGAATATAAAACAGACCTAATATGTCAAGGTATTGATTGATTTGTTTGCTCTACCACTCAGAGACAATAATATTATCCCTAGTGTGGTAAGTAAGTAAAGACTTCTTCTTCCTTCCCAAATCGTAGCTCACGTCAATGTACTCCACCTGCCTTAGATACTCTAGGGTGAACAACCTCTCTGTGACAAAGTGAGGTAGGAGAAAAGGTTTACCTATGAAACCATATAACCTGATTATTGTGCCCTCTGTTAGTAAATACCAATCTCCTTCCTCTGCATCCTTCTTCCTTAGAATATGTTTAGCTAAGGAGGGCAACCTAGGGCACTCATTATACATTATTTTTAGGGTAGGTTCCAAAAATTCCAAGTTGAATCTATAATAGGACTCACTGCTCTTCAAACAATTCGTCCAATAGTAGACCAGCAGGGGTTCTCCATCACTGGTTTTATCCCTAGCCGGGATCCATGGCATTCTGTCTTTGATGGCTGCATAGAACATCCATACCAGGCTCGAGCAATACCTGAAACTGGGAGCATCAACACCCCTCTTCATGTTTACTAGCTGCTCATGCATCCTCTAGGTGAGAAAAGCGGGCCAGTCAAAATAAATTACTCTGGTACCCTTCTCTCTCACATCCTTCTTATACATCCTCTCATCAGAAATACAATATGCCACGACAATTTGCCAACCATGAACCATTATATCAGAGTCCAAACCCTCCATACAAGCCAACATAGCAAATAATTTTGGGTTTGCAAATTCATCAATATGAATTGGGACTTCAGGCATTTTGTCTTGATTCCTAATTCTTCTAAAATTAAGATGCAACCATTTTTCTAGAGCCTCTCTTTTTTCTTTTGAGGCTACCATTGCAATGTAAGACCTATCTAGCTCTACTATGCTAAATGGTCTAGGCTTTGAGGGTGGTCCTACCCCTATGAAAAATAATTCATAGCAAAGCTCTTTTGTAATGGAGAATAGGGGAGTGCCCTCAGGGGTTCTAACGGTTCTATTTTCATAATCATAGAATTGAATCATAGCATAGACTAGTTCGGGGTAGTGATGCACAAAATCACAAATGTAAGAGAACAAAAAGGATTTTATAGCTATTGTACCTTATATCTGCATTGGCTTCCCTTCGAAGTACATAAATCAAAACCCGTTCTTAGGGGAGTTCTCCCTACTATTGTCATCGCTGTATCTGGAACTCGACTGGTCCGATGTACATGGACCTACAACCTTGTCGCTATCCTTGATGATTCGGTGGATGACTTTTTGGGTGCCATTTTGACCATAGCAAATTTCATCCTCCTGGTTTGTAGTAAATCCTTCAAGGTATCACCATGCCTTCCTACCGTTCTGTGGATGCCAAGGGCTTTCAAATGGACATCGTGTATGCTTTTCATTACTTTTCTCCTCTGGAGCATGCATATCTTTCACCATTAATGCAACTACTATGCAATAAATCTGCTGGCACACTTCCCAATCCTTTCCATCATTTACTTTGGTGGCTCAAAGGTGGCATCCTATCTTCTTATTGGTCAGATTTTCAAATTGCGCTGCCAACTCATCGCATCCCTTCGGCTACTCTTTAATCTTGGCACGAGTTCATTAGAATTGAATGCGGGAACGCTCTCTAGCCTCCACGTGTCAAACTTGAACTTGTTGTTCGGCTTCAGCTTGATTCCACTCTGGTGGCTTAAGAGCCTTTCGAGTCCACTTGGTACTTAAGGCTTGCATGCACGAACATCCGCCTTGATTCCGCTCTGGCTATCTTTAGCTTTGAGAGGTTCCCAGATTGGCGCCCCCATTGTCCTTCTTTGTGTGGAATAGAGACCGACACACCACTCTGTAGAAAACTAGAGTATCTTGATGTGGATTCGAGAGCGGAATGCCATTCCAAAAAATCTTACACAACACTGTGTGCGGAATGGAATATTTCTATGTACCTGACCCATACTTAGCCATTTTTTGCAATTTTTTCCTCTCTTTTTTTTTTAGAATTTTTTTGAAGAAACTCAATTACAAAGTGCAAAAAGAAATAAAAAATACAAAGTGCAGAAAGGAGGTGAAATCAGATATACAATGTATATACATATATTACAAAGAGCTCATTCCTTTACACATAGTAGAGCTTGAGGTGAAAACCATTTACCGAAATGGGTTGTATGTTTCCCTCTGGACTTTCCAGCTGGAAGACATTGGATTCCTTAGCTTCCACTATTCTGAAAGGACCATCCCAAAAAGAATCAAACTTTTCATGCTTGTCTGGTTTTGCTCTGTCAACATTCCACCTGAGAACTGAATCCCCAACTTGGAATTTTTTGAACCTAGCTTTCTTATCAAACCATGCTTTAATGTCTGATGAATGCTTTTGGAAACTATCATATGCCTGAGCTCTGCTTTCCTCCAACTGTAGCAAGTGTGTTAACCTAGTCTTCACAGGATCTTCCTTTGATTTTTCTTCTGTGCTGACAAGCTTAAGTGTTGGAATCTCTAAATGGATTGGCAATACTGCCTCCTTGCCATATACCAGTGCATAAGGAGAAGTATTGATGGATTTTTTAATAGTAATCATGTCTACCCATAGAGCTTGGTCCAACAATAGGTGCCAACTTCTTTTGTTACCTTCAAGATATTTCTTCAAAATCCTTAATAAGTTCTTATTGGTAGATTCTGCAAGTCCATTACCTTGTGGGTAATAATTTGAAGTATTTTTAAGAGTGATGCCATACTTGTTGGAAAACTCAATGTACTTGGCTCCTATGAAAGTAGGGCCATTGTCACTCACCAAAGCTTCTGGGACTCCGAATCTGGCAATCAAATTCTCCATAAAGTTGATCACAACCTCCTGGTCTGCTTTCTTTGTAGGAATGGCTTCTACCCATATGGTAAGATAATCCATAGCAGTTAAGATAAACTTATGTTCTACTAAAGAATTAGGGTTAATAACCCCTATGAAATCTAACCCCCATTGTTGAAAAGGCTCCTCAACCTATATAGGCCTTAGGGGAGATGAAGCATTTCTTGTTCTTCCAACATACCTCTGACATTTGTCACAAGCCCGGGTAATTTTAAAAACATCAGTGAACACAGTAGGCCAATAATAGCCTACTCTTATTATTTTCAAAGTTGTAACCCTGCCTGAGCTATGACCACCAGCTGATCCTCCATGAAATTCTTCCATGACTCTTTTTTGTTGGTCATCTTTCAAATATTTTAGGAGAATTCCATCCAAGTTCCTTTTGAACAAACCTTCAGGTAGTAATACATATTTTAAAGCATGAATTCTGTATCTCCTTATTTGAGATGCATTCAGATCAGGTGGGCATACCCCAGTTTGGAAATACCTAATCATCTGATCAATCCAATCAGAATCAACAGTGTGTACTATCTCCACTTGATCTTCTTTTGTTGCCTGACAAACTATCACTTCGGCCAATGCTGAAGCTTCTGTCAATCCTTGGCACAAAGCTCTACCTCTTACTAGCTTGGTGGGATGTATTTCGACATCATATTCTTGGATCTTAGTAATCCAACCAGCTCTCTTGTCACCTAGGTCACCCTGTAAGATAAAACTCCTTACATCCGGATGAACCACATACACCAGGGTTTTTCTCTGTACCAGATATTGCTTGAACTTCTTTAGTGACTTCATCACAACAAACACTTGTCTTTCAATGAAGTTATATTTGACCTGATAATCATGTAATGTCTGACTCCAAAAGAACACAGGGTGTTCATCCCCTTGATCATCTTTCTGAGTAAGTACTGAAGCATAACTCTCTTCCGCTCCATAGGCATAAAGAATGAAATATTTACTAAAATATGGGTTTACCAACACTGGAGCTATTGCAATAGACTGCTTGATGATTTCAAAAGCTTCTTTCCTGGTCTCAGTCCATTTGAACTCAACCTTTTTCTTGAGTAATTCAGATATGGGCCTTACCTTCTGTGCAAAATCAAAAATGGAATTTTTGACAAAGTTGATTTGGCCTAGGAAAGACTGCAAGGTTTTCTTATTTGTAGGTAGGGGAATAGCAAGGATTGCTCTAATCCTATCGGGCTCTATGGCCATACCTTCCTTTGAAACCACATGACCTAGTAGTTTTCCCTCATGGACTGCAAAGAATGACTTCTTAGGATTGAGTGAAATGCCAAACTCTCTGCACTTCTAAAAAACTTGTTCCAAATGAGACAAATGATCCTTTTTATCATGAGAAAACATAGTCATGTCATCTAGGTAAATCAGAATAACTTTGTTGATCAGTGTTCCAAAGGCATAATCCATGGCTCTCTAAAATGTAGCTCCTGCATTAGACAGTCCAAAAGGTATTCTCTGGTAGGCGAATGTACCCCATTTTGTGGTAAACATTGTTTTGTACTGGTCTTCATCCTTTACCCAAATTTGGTTGTATCCAGAGTAACCATCCAGTAGTGAGAATCTCTCTGCTCCTACCACTACCTACAAAATTTGGTCAATCTGTGGGAGAGGGTAGTGATATTTGAGGGATGCTTGATTCAGATTCCTAAAATCCACACATAAACGTATATCCCCATTCTTCTTTCTTACAGGTACCAAATTGGCTACCCAAGTGGAATGCTTTATTGGATATATTATCTTAGCCTTTAACAACTTCAAGAGTTCCTCTCTCATGATGGCCTCTATCCTTGGATTGACAGGCCTCTATTTCTGTTGGAATGGTTTTGCATCAGGTTCTAACTCAATAGTATGCTGGATAATCTTCTTGTCATACACCTTGAGGTCTTCATATGACCAAGCCACAATATCTTGGTATTTCAAGCATAAAGCTTTAATATCTTCTGCTTCCTCAGGTGAACATTGGATTCCAACATTAAGCTTCTTTTCTATTCCGACCTCAACTTCTTTATAGATCCTTTCGTTGACCTTCATGGCTCCAACTTTCTTTCTATCCTCATTATCAAACAAAATTTCAAGGGTGACTAACCCTCTTGGGATATGATTTTTTCTTAGTTGGATAATGTCTTGTTGGTCAACTTCTTCCAAGTTCTCCTCCTGGACCATTGAGAGACATGCTTCTCTCACCAGAAAGTCAAGAATTTGTTCATCACTTTCGAAAACCTGCTAGAAGATCTGCTTGTCTGGTACTGTAGGCCTGAAGATCATCTTGATTCCCTTGGTCTTCTTGGTTCCAAAGTCTACAGAGGGGTTGAAGTTAGCTCCCTTTGTTGCTAATGAATCAGCTAGGGCATTCTTTTCTCTGGGCACAAAGCTTAAATTTAGGGCATCAAATGATTCCATTAGGTCCCATACCCTATTTCTGTAAGCTTTTAAATAATGGTGCTTACTGCTGCACCTATTTCTTACCTGATGGACTATTAACTCAGAATCACCATATATGTTCAGAATCTTGATGCCCATGCTCTCTGCTTGTATTAATCCAAGGCACAGGGCCTCATATTCTATAGCATTGTTGGTACATGACCATGTCAGTCTGTAAGAAAAATTCTTTATCCCTTCTGACTGTGATTGCAGGACTACACCAGCTCCTACACCATTTCTGCATTTGGCACCATCAAAGTGCATAACCCATGTTTCTTTGTCTCTTAGGGATTGATTAGATATATCAGGGATTGTCTTTTTAGATTTAGTTGTGATGCTATATGTACCCATACCAGTTCCAAACTGACTATAATATTCTCTGAAAGGTAACTCATCTTCAATATCTAGTTCCTCAATATTTTCTACTAGCTCAAACTCCTCCAAAGGATTAAGATTGCACATATCTTCTTCAATCTCCTCAATATGATAAGCTACTGGTTTCTCAGGTGTTATCCTTATCCTTTTTCCTTTGAAAGGGATTACCATGCTAGAATAATCCATGTACATACATCCTCCTAGCTTTGCAGTAAACTCTCTTGAGAGGCATAAACCAAAATAGGGCTCTAAGTCCACCACCACTATTTCTTGCACCACTGTCACTTCAGGGGCTCTGTGCAACCTCATCAATACATCTTTAATAACTCCAACTATCTTGACAGGTGTCCCATCTAGTTGTAACACTCCAGGACAAGATCGGGTATACTCCATACCCATCTCTTCACATACTACTTTAGGCATTACTGTGGTTGATGCTCCTGAGTCAATCATACAATTTCGGACTACCCAACCTTCCATTCTTAGGGATATATAGAAAGGAGGAGGCTTATTATTTAGCACTGCAGGGGTCATTTCTTTCTTTTCTGATGGCATACTAAGGATTGTGGTAGGCAACCTAGTCTGTGGGTTTTTGCTGAGGGAGGCTTTAAGCAAGTCAATCTGACCCAGAATGAACAGGGTGTCATATAAGCTAGCTTTTGAGGGGATTCTCTTCATTTCTTCAACAATGTTGTACTCATATTTAGTCAAAGAGAGTTTTTCCAGCCCTCTTTTCGGCTCACCATATCTTCTTTTATATTGTTGGGTGGCTTCTAACCTTTGTATTTTAGTAATAGAGGGGAACCTGAGTCTTTCTTGATCTTCACCTTTAGATCTCATTCGGTCTCCCTCTATTTCTCGTTCTGGTCTCTTTGGAAGAGTGTCTGTCTTCTCTTTTCCCTTAGCTTGGGGAATAGGGAAAGTGTCACTACCTTGAAGAGGGGGGTCAACTTTCTTCTGAGAAGGTACTTGGAAATGCCCCATTTTTTGTGGATCCACTTGCAAGGCTTTCCTTCCAGACCTTGTCATAACAACTATTGGACTTTCTTCATCCAACTCTTTTCTAGCCATGATCTGATCTGGGTGCCATAGCATATTGACCCTTCCCTTTTGATTCCTCTCAGCTTGATCCATAGCTTGTTGAACATGGTGTTGATACATTACACAAGACTATGAGTCATGGGGATCATTGCATACTAAGCACCAAATATTTGCAAGGGTAGTATCTGAAGAACAATCTGGCTCCTCATATGTTGCATTCACCCTAACCCCAATACTGTTACTAGGACTAGGTCTCTGATATTTGTTTACATATGGAAACCTCCTCTGTTGTGACCTTTCTTGATCTCTTTTTTCCATTGAATTCATTCTGTTACTCAGGGTTTTCAAGGTATTTTGTATATCAAGGATAGCAGAAAGCTCCTGAGATGGTTGAGAAGGAAGGGGAGGAAAAGGGGGTGTAGAGGATGTAGGCTTTGGTAGAGGAATGACATTCATTTGTGGAGATGGAGATGATAGGGAAAGGGGGTCCATGTGTGATTGACTTTGGCTACCAGTGGTTTCTGAGTTATAAGGCAACACAGTTTTGGGGGGAAGCCTTCCTACATTGATCAGGATGTTCTCAGCATGAACTGTTGCATTGTAAATTTGGGGGAAGGTTTCTACTCCTGATTGTTGTGTCTGCAACCCTAACTCAGATCCAAGAGCTCGGATATAATACATATAAGCTAGACATGTAGTTGGTCTGGCAGTGGGGGGAATTATTTTCCATGTTTTGCTAAATCTCAAATTAAAGTCCGAGATAGTTTCTTGCTAGGTTTTTCTGCATAGATGTAAACTGATTAAGCAGGGAAAAAGGATCAGCAGATTCATTAAATTCCTCTATGAATGGCTCAACCAATGCTTTCCATGAAGTAATAGAATTGTCTTCCAGAGTTCTAAACCAATGTAATATCTTTCCTCTAAAGGATAGGGCTAGAATTCTGACAATAATATTTTCTTCTTTTATGTTGTGAATTGCTGCTAGATTTAAGATATCTTGACAGTGCTCATAAGTTATTTTCCTAGATCCATCATATGTGGGAATAGCCTTAGATACAACCTAGGGAATAACATCCATTTGGGCCAATCTAAGGGGACCGATTGTGTTCCAATCGGGGTACTTCTGTAATGGCTGATTGGGAGCCACATTTTGTGCCATATTTTTAGTTGTAGGTCTTCTTGGGGGAACTATTGGGTTTTCTTCCATAAGCTCTTCTTCTTCAAGGAAATCTTGATCCAAACTTCTGGCAACAATAGCCCCTCTTTGAGGTAACTCACAATAAAAGAAAGAATTAGGGTTGTTCCTCTTGAAAGACCTGGTATACATGAAAGGCCACTGGTCTACAGGTATAATTCTTTTTTTGGGTCTAATGACCAGGGAGTCGCTAGGTGAACTTTCTTTTCTCTGCTTATAAGGTCAAGATAATTCACCAAATCTTGATTCCTTCAGGTTGAGATATCTATACTCATAATATGGGTTTCGTGTTCCTTGTGAACTGGTCCCACCGAGTGTGCCAAAAATTATTGGGCACTAAATTACACCAAGCTTTCACTTGATACTATGGTTGTCTATCTTCCTACTTTCTATCTAGGCTTGCACCTGATAGCTATAGCTCAACACTCAACATTGGATGGACCAAAATAGGGGTTTTTGATCCAACCTCCAGAGTAGGTTGGTTCCTTGTCAACTTAACAGGTTGTTGACACAATTATGCTCACTTAGGGTTTGGAGTTTAGGGTAAGAGAAGGTTAGGGTTAGGGAAATGGAGATAATAGTGGATGGATAGGTTAACAACATTGCACTACCATAATAAGCTCCCAAAAAACCATACTAAATATGCATACTCAGATCAACATTTATCTCAGATCAGATTATCTTTCAATTAAAGCACAACAGAGAAATATAGCAGCAAGCAATTTCAATATCCAGGTAATGATAATCCAAATAACAAAATTCACCAAATACCCATATTTCACATAAATTCACTCCCTAACAATATAGGATAGACTCAAAAGTAGATTTCAATTACTATAACAGCTAGTAATCCAAAATTAGGCACAAACTAACCATCAAAGTATTTACAGAAATGCAACTTAAAGAATCCGAACCTCTGGTATCAAGCATGAGAACATAGATTCGAGGTGAAGATCAATGTAATGCTCCTTCCATTAGCTTTTCAAGAATATTTACAATAGCATAGGAAAACACGCTAGAGCCGACCCTTTAAAATGAGGGTTCGACCTCTACTTATAGTTTTGCAAATTTACAATAATCAAGAAGCAATACAAAGATCTTGTTTTGACAGCACAACAGAGATATCTAGCTGGCATCAGCTTATTGGTCCATCCTCTAAGAATTCCATTGAAAGAAAATCTGCCATGGCAGCTCGGGGCCTCTACAACTTGTTGATCACTCAGTGGAACTGAAGTTCAGGCCGTTAGAGATTATGTGTTTCCATCGATCCTTCTTGGGAGTGAATTACCATCGTCGATCTGTAACCGTATCTGGTTCGATCTTCTGGAAAACCTTCGATGCTTCATCTTCCAACTGACTGTTACAATCCTGACACAAAAATATCTTTTAAACAACCAAGATTCGACAACCTAACCTCCACCATTGATTCTCCTCATCGCACGATTCAGATTCAATCTGGCATAAGCTTTATCAAAATGGTGAGGAGAATCAAGCGCCATCCCACTTTAAAAATTGATGACATCATCTTTTTGCATCAGAGGCCAAGAATCTCCAATCTAGACCACTGATATCTGAGCATCGAATCTGCCCCAAAATCTATCATACTCTGCATTGTCTTCTTCAATCTGCATTAGAATATCGATGATGTCATCTCTTCCTTATAGCTTTTGTAGATTTCATTCCGGATAGAACAAGTGCACTGATCTTATAATCGCCAATCCGGGTCCGAAGCTAGTCACATAACTCTTTTGTCATGAATCCACACCTTCATCACTCTGTCGTCCCGCCTTGTCTTCATTCCAGAAAGGAAACACTCGTTCATCTTTCGAATCGCCAATCCACACTTCTTTGTCATTGACATCATCATTTCCTTGAAACTTTTGTGGATTTGAGGGTAGCGCTAATCCAAAGCCAAAAATGAAAGAATCTTCCTAGAATTGGGCATTCTCGTACTTAGCCACTCATAAAGATGCCATTCCACACTTTTCGCCATTGACGTCATCATCTCTTTGGAAATTTTGTAGATTTGAGATCTGCCACCATTTCAGAGCCAAAAAGAAATCACCCGGATCCACTTCAAAGTGTACTGCAAAGTATGCGGAATGAACCCTTTACCACTTAGGCAAAATTCTACAAAATTTTACCAAGTATGTGGCCATTTTGGGCCTACAGTACTCACAATTGAAGTGGGTGGGCCTATGGTGCCGTTGCTTTGTTTTTTGATGTTATGATCCAATGCTCCTTCCTCATGAATGGTAAGACCTGCACCTACACACAAGGAAACCAAATTTCTTCAATAGCAAGTTTGGATTGTGAAGCATGCAAAAGTAATACATGTACTAATAGACTAGAAAGTGGAAATATGTAATGCGACCATCCAAAATAATTCTAAACGATTCAAAAACTTATATATATGCATAAAAAGTGATTTTGAACTGATCTAACTTAAAAAACTAAGGAAATTATAGCTGGATTCGTGCCAATTATGTGGTGTGCCTAGTAAGCCTACAAAACACAAAGTAGGTGATTTCTAGTCCTAAACATCTCCAAATCACACCAAATTTGGACAACATATATAAAATCAGATTTAGAGAGGATCCATGTAAAAATATTAGCAAAATTGATCATATATTCATGCACATAATCACGTGGGATAAATGAACCTATAAAATACTAAAAACATGATATCTCACTCAAATAGCTCCAAATTGCATAAAATATGAACAATAGGTTCCTAGACTATCCTAGAATATGCTTATTTAAAAATAGTAGAAAGATAATGCTTCAATATATGATCATCCCTTGCAGTGATGATGGTGACTGTCATAGATTGGGGGTCATCCTGGGATGGGATGGTGACCAGATCTGCTGGTTTTCTGCCACCAATTCCATTGGGAATTGGTAAAAAACTCTCTCAAGGGTGTTGTCATCAAATTTGGGGGTGAAATTCACTCAATTCGTTTGGTTTTGTAAATAAATTTCACCTATTGAATCACTTAGGAACCTCCTTCACTGGGTAGAGATTTCAAGGGAAAAAACACAAAAGGTTGAGGGGAAATCTTGGCAGCACTTCGTTGCAATGTCACAAAACTCCTCTCTATGTTTTGGGTGGAAAATAGATCCACTTTATAGCCAAATAGGGCCTTTGGCCAAATGGGCATGCAAGGGCATGGGGGGTAGAAGGTGCCACTTTTCAAAGACTTGGCATGCATTGGAAGGGGAAGAAAATCTCCCCTTTTGACATCCATTATGTAGTATTTCATAAGAATTTTGCACCCTCAGACCTGCATGTTCGTATAGGCAAGCTAAATGGAAATCTCTGGTTACCATTTGGCCATATTTTAACTTTTTGTGGGTCAAAGGCCCTGCCCTTCCCACCCAGGGATGACTGCTTGTGACCATTCCTGGGTGGGATGATCATGAACTGTGACCATCCTAGGGTTTTACGGTCATGCCTATATGGCTTAAACTCCAAAAAAGTGGGGTAGAGCCTTCCAAAAGTGGTTATGACGACTGTGCAACCTCTGGGGATTACCCAAGGGGGCCATATGATGTCAAATTAACCACTACTTTTGGTTGTATGATTAGATTGACATGATTTTAGTGTCTAAAGATACCCATTTTTGAGATGTGTTGTGTGCAACACAATACTGAGCAAAAAAAGATGACTAAAATATTAAATGTTTAAGGTTATTCAATAACCTAACCAAATTTAGATGTCCTAGTCATAGAAAGAGCATGCGTTCTTGAATCCTTGCTTCTGACAAGCTAAGGAACTTGATTCAAGTACAACATTTCATGTCCGATTTACTTGATCTTGGATATTCTTCAGTCATGAGGATGATTCTATAATTTCAAGAATTTGTTTGATTGAAAATTTTACTTGTTTTTTGCCCCATGCAGGGGCGTAATTATCATTGTCAAAGATTCAGTGGACAAACACAATTTGCATGATTGAGTGTTTGATTGTTGATTTTGATTATGAATTTGTTAAGTATGACTACCCCCTCAAGTGATGAGTTGATGAGGGGATGACTAGTGATAAAAGCATCGAGTCGCTTGACCCATAAGCCTTGGTGAGGGTTTTCCTTCAGTTCTACCTATTGAAAAATGGAGCATTTTTCAAAGGATTTTGATGATTTTGTTGATGCTTCATGGAAGAAAGGAGCTGAAAACCTCATTCCCATGGGGTGGTCTGGCTATAATGGCCTTATTAGGGTTTGAATTAAAGAATTTTCATTGCATCCATGAAGAAAGGAACTAGAAACTTTTGAAGTTAGTGTTTACTCTGGTAGAGTGCATTGTGGAGCAGCCACTAGTGATGGTGTGGGGGATGACATTACTGTCACAACTGTACAATGAGTTGTACGAGATCCGCTCCTGTGGGTGAAATGGATTGGGATGCAACTTTTTACTATAGGTTTAGGGATGGTAGAACATACCCATGGATCAACCATAGGTATTTCCTTGGACATCATGGGTGCAACTAGTAGATAGGGAGATAGGCTACAGGATCCTATGGTAGAGATCCTATGAGGTAGGATAGAGCCATCGCTTTACAGGTGATGTGGACCATTATGCATAGTATTTTTCATGATTCAGGGTAGCCAATGTGACTTGGAGGTCATACAGGGATTTTCCAACATGGTCAGATGTTGAGGTACAACTCCACAGGGTGAGGTGATGGAGATGGTTGGTTGGGTGACACGGTACTGAGCTTGGGTCATACAAAAGTTTAGGCTACATTAGGGGTTGCCTAGTGCGCTAGTGGTATATCAATACTACAGGGATGAGATGACATTGAGGTGGTCAAATGTGGAGGCAATGGTAGAGGAGACAGATCTAGTAGTGTAAACTCCTGACTTGGATGATATCGAGACTACAGAGGAGTATGACTCATGGTGGGTGATGTGGTAGTGGCAGGGAGAGGGGTCACTAGGGGGTGATTTAGCTATGGTAGTGGTAGCATAGGATGGCCATAAGGAGGTGCCTGATGAGGGTTATGCAAATGTAGGTGGGCAACATGTGCATCACCAGGTAGCGGATGAGTGGGTAGACCTCCTTGACTTAGGAGATCTAGGGGATGAATTTGGTGAGGATGACTTTGAGGATTTGGAAGTTTTGATATAGTGGGCAACATGAGGTGGTACATGGTAATGAGCTATAGTATGAGCTGATTAGGATTAGGCATGAGAGACATCTCCTACAAGCATAGGTACAGAGTGCACAGGTTGAGATTGATAGGCAGGAGATAGAGATAACAACTTTGTGGACACATGTTAGATCGTAGAGCCCTAGTCGGGAGGTATCTAGTAGTGGGGATATGACCAGGATATGGGAGGAGGTGGCACAACTCCAAGCCTTAGTGATATTATTCAAATATCAATGTCAATAGGAGCAAACATACATTGAGGAGTTGGAGGATGATATTGTGCACCTTAGGGGGTGCTTACCAGCCCATACATTCGCTAGTGGATCACACCAGAGTTAGAGGAGTGGTACATGGTAGTATTTGGTGAGGATGGAGGTGCCTAGCTCTACATAGAGGTTATACAGGGCAAGACGTAGCAGATCTGGGAGTTTGTGGTGGGTTACAACTGAGGGTGGGGGTGAGAGTTATAGTATTTATCCTATGTAACCATGGTTTGTGATACTTTGATGGTTCTTTTTGTTTTTGGACTTTGAGTGTGAGGTTTGATGACCCACTTTATTGTAGCCTACAAGCAGTTTGAGGATTATGATGTATATTTTTGCCCCATATATATATACATATATGAGCTTTTCTTTATGTAGCATCATGTGTTTCTATACTACTTTATGAGATGTATGCAATGTATTTATTTGCTTTATGATATTATGATGGATGCTTATCATGTATGCCTATGTTTTTGTAATATGATATTTTTGATGATATGTATATGTGTGGATGCATAATGAGATGGATGATTTATTGATCTTATATGATGAAATGTGGATACTAGTTGACACATTATGTTAGCACCATAGACTGTATAGAATTCATCGATTCATTTGTAATGTTGTTATGTGATGGATTTGTGGAAATGTAAACTTAATGGCATGTGATAAAATATAATGAATGAAATTAATGTTATAGAATTTTTATGAGGTTTTCATGAGACTAAAGACACACTAGTTAATTGATCAAAAGTTATGTACTAACCATGCAAGATTTTTTGACAAGGTATGAATCTACTAGGATGACCAAGTTACTCAATATCTCTGTGTGTGCAAGTGATTTCATTGGTAATACGCATAAGCTTACCCTAGTGCCAAACATGATTGATGCACCCCATCTGTACTGAATATCACCCTATGAGTAGCACGATCCTAGGTTTTGTATGTAGTTGGATTAGACCACTAGGTAGTACAGGCTATCAGAAGCTAGCTCATCCGCATGCAAGCATTGGTATATACACACACAAGATGATAATGTGACATACATACATCATGCGTAAGGATACTGCCATTGCCAGGAAGGCTTGATGCCACCTAACCTGTAATGAGGATCACCTTATGGTTTGTCAAATGTTGAGAATTTCAGGGATTCAAGTTCAATACTCCCTCTTTTATTTTATTTGATTTGGGATACTTGCTCATACTTAGTGATAAAAATCACTATTTATTTTGTATTTTGTTTTCTTTGAGCAAGGGATTTGTTTAGTGACAAAAATCACTGTTTATTTTGCTTTTGATTTTTGCTTTTTGGGATTTTTCTTATTGATAGTGGTGAAAACCACTGTTTATTTTAGGGAATTGGGTAGGGAGGAGCTTGTCATTTTGTCAATTCTCAACATTTTTGAACCATTCACAGAGAGGGATGAGCAAGGTAAACTTTTCACTTAATGTAACCTAGACCACTTTGTAGGTGTCATATTTCCTTGTGCAAAACTTGGATTTATTAGTGTGAAAATGTGTAGGGATTTTGATGTATACAAGGTACAATCTGAGCATGAATCTACCTCCTAAAAATTAGGATAGATTTATAAAAAAATTGAAAAGAAAACTAGAGATGGCTGAATGACCAAAAACCCTAATGACATTCTAGAACAAATGACTAGGTGAAGGGAAATATACACAAATATGGAAAGTGGGAAATGTAGGATGATATGTGGAATATGAAATGGTATGAATAATAACTTTAACAAAATTGATTTTGAATGATGAACTGTGTACAGTCTTAGTTATAGAAATGTATGAGAAACTCTAAAATGCAAAGTGCCATGATGAGTATACCTAATACAAGTGATTGATATAATGCAATGGTATGCAATTTGATGTAATGTAATATTTTTATATTTTTGATTATTTGATGATGTTTTTGAGTTTTGATATATATATATATATATATGTATATATAATTTGACCAATGGGCTTAAAAAATACCATTGGGGCATTTGGGGTGACCAAAGGGTTTATAGACATCTTTGGAACATTTTGGGGTGACCTAAACAATCATAAACCACCTAGGAGCATTTTGGGGTGACCTAGATGGTTGTAGATTTCCTAGGAGAATTTTGGGGTGACCTAGATGTTTGTAGACCACCTAGGAGTATTTTGGAATGACCTAGATGGTTGTAGACCACCAAGGAGCAATTTAGGATGAAATAGATAGTTGCAGACCACCTAGGAGCATTTTGGGATGACCTAGACGGTCGTAGACCACCTAGGAGCATTTTGGGGTGACCTAGATGGTTATAGATCACCTAGGATCATTTTAGGATGACCTAGACAATTGTAGATCACCTAGGAGCATTTTGGGGTGACCTAGATGATTGTATACCATCTAGGAGCATTTTTGGGTGACCTAGATGGTCATAGATCTCCTAGGAGTGTTTTGGGGTGACCTAGATGGTTGTAGACCATCTAGGAGTGTTTTGGGTTGACCTAGATGGTTGTAGATCACCTAAGAGCATTTTAGGGGACCACGATGCTCTTAAGCATATAAGGGCTACATATGAAGGGTGTTCAAGGGTTCAAGATCCTCGATTCCTCCAAGGATGGCTATTGGATCTGATATAACTAGTGACGACAAAAGGACCTAACCAGTTTGCCTCAAACTTGTCCCTTAGGTGGGGTAGTAAGTTAGAATTTTGTTGGTTCTATTTTAGAATGAGGTCACCAACCTAAAAGTTTCTAGGATGGACTTTCATATTATAGGCTCTCTTAAGTCACTCTTGATAAATGTGCAAGTGCTCGAGAGCATTGATGCATCGTTCATCAAGAAACGTAAGCTGGTCTAGGTGAGCCTGTCGTGCAGTGTCATTGTCGATGAACTCTTGCATGGATATGCATAGTGATGGGATTTCCAGCTCTAGAGGTATGACTGCCTCGGTGCCATACATTAGTTAAATGGAGTCGCCCCACTGGAAATTTGAATATTGGTGCAATAGGCCCATAGAGCAAGGGGCAATTACATGTGCCAATATTTGTGATTCTCTTTAACTATTTTCTTCAGGATGACAATCACTATTTTGTTGGATGCCTCAACTTGCCCATTTTATTATGGATAATAAGGCATAAAAAAACTATGCTGAATATTATACTTTGTTGTTAAAGCGTGCACATATTTATTCTTGAAGGGCATCCCATTATCAAAAATTATCTTGGATTGAATACTAAAACAATAAATGATATTATGCAATATGAACTCCATGATGCGAGGTCCTATCGTAGTGGTAAGGGGAATTTCTTCCACCCATTTTATAAAATACTCAATGGCCGTAATGATGAACATGTGATGGACCGAGGATGCAGGTGAAATTTTTTTGATTAAATCAAACCCCCATTGTGAGAATGGCCAAATTGATTGAATCGGTTGTAATACCTGAGAAGGTACATGTGTTAGGTTAGCATGGTGTTGACATTTTACGCACTTATTAACATAAGCATAACAATATTGATCTAAGGTTGGCCAATAATAGCCCATGCAAAGAATGCAATTTGCAATGGCCATGCTATTGACATGGCCACCACATTTACCGTCGTGTGCTTGGGCGATTGCCCAAACTAACTCTTGATGCTATAAGCAATGAAGGAGTATTCCTTCATAACTTCGATGATACAAAATGTCTCTTATCAAGACATACTTTGCTACTTTTTGTTTAAATGTATATTTGGTGACATGCGACAACCCAAAATGGGTACTACCAAGATTTAGGTAATATTTGATTTGAGTAGATCAGTCCTGATGTGAGGAAGCCTCGATTGCATGAACTGCTTGCCCCTTTTGAAGTTCATCCCAAGTGAATGCTAATTGGGAGAGAATTTGTAGGAATAGCATTATGCTACTATCAAAAGGAATTTTAGGGAATAGGGTCCCCCAAGTGGCATGATTCAAGCGATCGTGAACTTTTGAGAACCTTTCCTAGGGAGCTTCAATCTGAATCAAGTGGACTTATAACATGGATTGAGTGTTCTCATGCTCAACCATAGAATTGCAATAACATTTTAACCTAAATGGTTGTCATATCATCAACATGGTTTTGTGGAATTAAAGACCAAGGAGGCCATTGTATCAACAAAATGATTAGATGAGTGAGGGAGTGCCTTGATATTATACCATTCAAACTTTGTAAAAATTTTATCCACAAGGGCTTTATAGGCTTGTAAAAATGGAAAATTGCATTGGTAAATCCCTTTGACCTGGTTTATGATGAACAAGGGGTCATCAAAAATTTTGAGCTTGGTTATTTTTATGGTGATAGTCGTTTGAAGGCCTATGAGCAAGGCTTCATACTCAAAATTGTTGTTGGTGCATGGGAAATCAAGTTTGAACTATAGGGGTATTGGAGCCCCTTGAGGTGTGAAAAACACAATTCCTTTGCCACCCCTTGCTCCCATTTGGAGCCATCAAAGAATAGAATCATATCGGCTTGTGACTCAGGCTCGCCAGAATTAGGTGATTCTAAGATTTGGAAGACTCCATCATCGGGAAGCTCCATGCTAAGAGGGTGATCATCCTAGAGAGGAGCCTCTATGAGTTGATCGATGATGACCTAACCTTTAATTAATTTCTGTTCAATGAATTCTAGGTCAAACTCCGTCAACAACATAATAAATTTTGTTGTGCGACTATTGTGATAAGTACGACTCATCATATATCACAATGGATTCTCTTTTGATACAACATATGTGGTATTACTAAGCATGTAATGACATAGATTCTTGGTGGCAAAAACCATCGCTAGGCATAACTTTTCAATGTATGCGTACTTAATTTCGTAATTGACCAAGGTGCGACTAAGGTAGTAAGTAGCCTGTTCCTTATGCAATTCATTCTTTTGGGACAACATGATGCCCAATGCAATCTCAATGGCTAAGATGTATAAGTGGAATGACACTCCTGGTCAGGGTGGAGCCAATACTGGTGGTGAAGCTAGGTATTGTTTGATTGCATCAAAGGTAGCTTGACACTCATCATCCCAATGGAATGCAACCCCCTTGTGCAATAGTTTGTTCATGGGTTAGCATTTGTCCGACAATTGCACTATGAAGTGCTTGATGGATGTGACCTTACCCTACAGGCTTCTTAGCTACTTGATGGTAGTTGGGGAGGCATATCAAGGATTAACTTGACTTTGTTGGGGTCTACTTTGATGACTCTTTTAGATATGATGAACCCCAAGAGTTTTCCAGATGTGATGTTGAAGACACACTTCTTGGGGTTTAGTCTCACGTTATGTTCAATAAGGTGATTGAGGACTTTGCTCAAGACATCGAGATTCTCATGGCATAATAGCAATTTGGCCAATATGTTATCCATGTATTATTTCAAAATTTTATGAATATAATCATGGAATATGTATGTCATGGCACGCTCGTAGGTAGCACTTTAAGGCCAAAAGACATGACCTTATAGCAAAATGTCCCCCAAAGCATTGTGAACGTTGTTTTGAGTCGGTATTCTGAATTTATATGAATATAGTTGTATCTAGAGAAACTATCCATGAGGGATAACATTTATGGCCCACTATAGTGTCTACTAGGGCATCAATGTTTAGTAGTGGGAACTCATCCTTGGGACTCACTTATTTTAGGTCTCAAAAGTTAGTGCAAATGCAAATCCTCCCGTTGGGCTTCTTGATGGGAACCATGTTGGACAACCATGACAGATAGTCCACTGATATGATGAACTTTGAATACAAAAAATTTTATAGCTAATATTTCACCATAAAGGCTACTATCAGATGCATTTTTATCAACTTTTGCTTAACTAGCTTGGCCTCCAGGTCAAGTGTCAGATTATGGGTGACTGGATTTGGATCTAGTCTTGACATGTCTTTGTAGGACCATTCAAAAGCTTCCTTCTTCTTGGTGAGAAGGTCTATGTAATCAAATTGTTCAGTATGGGACAATATTTCCCCTAACTTGATACATTGAGGATTATCAAGATCTAAGCTGATATCTTTATCAATCATTGGTTTTATTGACATATGCGACCCCTCCTCCAACTGATGGGGAGTAGGGATCAAATGAATGTCATCCACTAGGTTTAGATCATCAATGGGAACATTAGGTTCCTCCTCAACATGAAAGACATTATGAGTAGGCCTTGGAGAGAAATGAAATGGCTATAGCATCTCATCGCAAGGCCAGTACTCGAAAGGCAATGGGGGAGAATCTCCCCGATCGAAGTGAATTACCCCCAAGTTGAGGTGCAGTGGCTTTGATGGGTTATCCAAATATTGCATGGGCTCAAAAAGATCTACAGAAATCATGTTAATGGACATATGATTTCTCCTATGTGTCTGATGGTGTCTATTAATATTTGGGTGTCACAAGACTTGTGGAGGTGGTTGTAGCGAATGTGGAATGACCAGAGGTGGTATGTGCAGTTGCGGTTGAGATTACCCTTATGTAGGGAGAACATCTCACCAGATAGGGTCATGTAGGGGGAACATACATAAATAACTCTCATTCTCATAATCCAATGGGATAATATGTGCATACTCGACATGCAGACTAGAAGAGTCAATAGATGCCACTTCATAATCTGACTCGTCATCATATGTCTATTCATAGGGAGACCCTTGATCTTCTTCCTCATTGTCATGTGGAAGGGTATGTGAACTTTTAGCTCTTTCATAGGATTAGAAAACATTACAAGATACCTCCTGATTGCTCATGTGTGTAGGGAAGTAGTCTCCTAGTGAATAGACCCGATTGGGGTTGGCGTAGGGGTTATGCATAAGCTCATCCCTATAGTTAAGGCTTAGGCACTACAAACTATTAGTGAGGACTTCGAGGGGCACAAGATTATTGTATCCTAAACCAAACTTGTCATAAGGCATTTGATACTATGGTTGGTAAGGAATGCAGGTTCCTTGCTCATACAAGCCCAAACCATAACCATTATAGTTGTAGAGATGAAGATATCTCATGGCAAAGTCAGGGTTGGACATGTAGTTGATATCCTTGAAAAAGGACTCTTCGTCCTCTTCTTGCTACTGATAGAGATCTATGCCATAGTAGAGACCCCATAAATTAAATTCATTTGATTTGGGGGTATGCTGAGAGGCACGATAGTGCCTATGGGAAGACAAGGTTAACCCATGTCTTGCATCGACTTGATGGTAGGAGTAGCTATGATGTTTCTGACCAGGTATTTTCCTAGACCTGTGATGGCTAAATGCACTATGACTTGTGGCAATGGAGGAGGGAATGGGAGTGAGGCTTCAGTTGATTTAGTGTGGGCCTCATAGGGTGGCTCCTCGTCCACTAGACTAGGGATATTTCCTATGGAGATGGTGGATATGGTTGGGGGTTCTCATAAATAGGTATTTTCCCCATATTCCTCAGCAAAGGATTCAATGATGATGAAGGCATATCTAGGGGTGCTGATGATAAGTATGGTATGGTAGAAGATGATGATGGATTGATTGAAGGCGATGGTGAAGGAGTCAGACCTTGGCTGGATGTATTCGGTAGAAACTCTAGATGGGTTTATGGCAAGGTCAACTCAGTGATTTACTACACCAAGTTGTAGTACTTAAAGGGCTCAAGATTTGCAGAGGTGACATGTACTTGCACTTCATAGGTGTACTTTAGATATTAGTGAGTGATGGAGGGTACAAATTTCATGTCCCTGATCCAAGGTCTACTTAGCAATGTATTGTATGCCATCTCACCCTCCAGGATGTGGCACAATTTTGGTATAGTATTTTGTCCCACCTGAATAGGTAGGACTATTGTACCAAGTGTTGACCATATGGTGTCATTAAATGCTTGAAGGGTGTAGTTAGACACGACAATATGAGATGTCGGGAGCCCAAGACATTTAAGATTTTTTGTAGTGATGATGTTGCTGGATGAACTGGTATCAAGCAAGACTCTCTTGTAGGGTGTTTTGTTTGTTAACATATAGCATATATTGTTATTGTATTTCATTATTGCAAAATAATCGCTCGTAGGCGATCTCTAAGTCGTTGGTTAACCAACTAGTTGGTTCAACTGCTTTGTAAATTCTTTATATTGAATTAATGAGAATGAATCAAGTGCTTCGCCGAATTGTTCATGGCATCAGAGCTACGGATGTAAGGACAGCCAATGGGACCTGTGTTGACCAGCAGGTAGATGAAAGGCAGCAGGCAACAGGCGGTCGAAAGGCAGCAGTCGGACGATAGCAGGCGGACAAAAGGCAGCAGGCAGTAGGCGGCCAAAAGGCAATAGTCGAACGACAGTAGGTAGGTGAACGAAGGACGAAGGCAGTAGGCGAATGAAGGACTGACCAGAAACATAGACCAAATGAAGGACGAAAGTAGTACGTGGATGAAGGACTGACCAGACACGAAGACCAAGGCACACAGGTGCGTGAGGCAGACGAAGGTGCGTGAGGCAGACGGAGGACGCACGGCGGTTGCGGAGGCCAAAAAGGGTGGGGTTGGTTGCCCGAAGGCAACCGAAAGCTTACCTGCTTTCCCCCAAACTTAAAATCTCCCACAGTGGCCGCACAGGCCATGTGGGATTTTTATTTTTTTTTCAAATCCCTGGCCGCCACACACTTGTTTTAGCCCCTGTTGTATGTTTGGTTTCGTCGGGCCGTCTGGCTCCCGTGGCAAGTGCGGACGTTGTTTGGTGACAGATCATGGGTTCAAACCTCTTCGGGGGTTATGTGACAGCGGTTTTTTTTTTGACGCCCGCAAGAGTTCTGTGATGCCCACAACAGTTCTGTGACACCCGCGCGGCACAGTTGATGCCCGCACGGCACCAGTGACGCCCTGTACGGCACCGTTGATGCCCGCACGGTGCCCTTGACACCTGAAACACGTTTTTGATGCCGAATACTGCCAGTTGATGCCTGCAAGGACATATTGACGCCCCACAGCAGCAAAATTGACGCCTTGGAGGCTCAATTTTTTTTTCAGGTATTCATTTCTCATTTTTTGCCAAATTTTGCAAATTGACGGGGGGCAGATTTCACATGGTTCATTTGCAAAATTGTCAGATAAAAGGGGGAAATCAAGCCATTTGGCAGAATAATTGCTAGATTGGTAATAGGAGCTATCAATTTGTGGGCATTTATGATTGTTTTTTTGCATTTAAATATTTTGTTTTCTTGCATTCACAATCATAAATTAAAAACAAAACATAAGACCCCAAATTTATACCCTATTTGTGCAATTTATTGCACAACAGCGTTCGGTATTTGAGATACCTCTGGTCCACACTTACAGGTAATGTTGTCGTGCTTTGGACTACTGTATTCGTCGCCTAATATAGCTGCAACAACGACGTCTGAGCTTGTTCTCTATAAATCGTCGGGGAGAAATAAGGCAAACCAGTTTTTTCATTTCTCATTTCATACCCACATCGTGATTGTTGTTAGGCGTAAATCCTGACGAAAGTTTTTTTCCAAAGTGTTTAGGGGAAGTTACGCCCCACGCATGCGAAATAAAACTTTCTATGGTAGGTGTCATTAACAACACGATGCCCTTTTAGTATCGCCTATGTTCAATATATTGTGCTTCTCATATGTACTTATAGTCTCCCTCTCGTAAGGGCGAGTACATATTGAGTAGTATATTGTTCCTATATACCTATAGTTTCCCTCACGTAAGGGCGGGTGTATATTGAATGGTTACAATATAACGATATGGCGGTATAAAGAAAGGGAGACCAATTGGTGATATAAGGAACCTTCATAATGGCCACAATTCATAAGTATCTCTCAGATTCTCAATTGTTGAAAGGTCCTAACTTTGTTCCATGGAAGACAAAGATGAAAGCCATACTTCAGTTGGAAGATTTATGGGATGTAGTGAATGGCACTGAAAAACGTCCTTCATCAACAGGAACAGATCAAGATGATTGGGATAAGAAAGACCAGAAGAGTCTTGTATTTATCTTACTTGCTACCACAGATGAGGTGCAGCCTCATATTTGTGATGCAAAAACTAGTAAGATAGCCTGGGATGCTTTGCTTACAGTATATGAAGGGAAGAATCAATCCACTATTCTTCATCTTCAAACTCAACTACATAATCTCGGTATGAGTTCTGGAGAAACAGTTGACATATTCCTATGCAAAGTGGCAGATTTGAAAGCAAAATTGAATGCTATGGGAAAACCTGTGGATGATGATGTCTTGAATTCTGTTATCTTGAGAGCATTACCAAGTTCCTACAAGATGTTGATCACCTCTCTCAATGTTTCTGGTAGACAAGTCTCATTTGTGGAACTGGTAAACTTGCTTCAGACTGACGAGGCAACTCAGGTCCAGAAAGATGACATGCCAGATAATGCTCTTTCCACACAACAAAGTGGTAAACAGCAAGGCCAGTTTCAAAAAGGAGGTACTTCTTCCAAAGGAAAAGGGAAGCAACCTCAGCAAAAAGATACAAAATATTGCAAAATTTGTGACATGAATAACCATGACACCAACAGATGTTGGTTCAAAAACAAGCAACCAAATGAAAGAGGTTCCCAAAAGAAGGGCAAGCACAAGAAAAAATACCATAAGCATAAGCAATCTAAAGGCCATGTTGCTTATGTTGAGTCCAACTCAGACTCACATTCTCCTGAGTCCGATTCAGACTCGACTCTGAACGAGCACACAAGGTGCTCATGACTCATACTTCGTCTTCCCAGATAGATGCAGTATGGTATATTGATTCAGGAGCTAGCAAACACATGACTGGGGATAAATCCTGGTTTGATACATTTGTGGAAAAAGAGGGTAAGCCAGTCACAATTGCTGACAATCAGGTATATCAAGTAAAAGGAGAAGGGGATATTTATGTGTCTCCCCCTGATGGTAATTGTCAAATTGAAAAGGTTCTCTATGTTCCAGGCTTAGCCAATAATCTGCTTTCAGTCACACAAATGTTGGATAGAAACATGGAAGTCGTGTTTCGAGTTGTCAATGGCCAGAAGAGATGTTTTATCACACACAGTGGTAAACATGTAGCAACTGGATCTTACCAACATGGCTTGTTTATTCTCGATGCTATATCCTCTTCCCATGTTGCTTTGGCTGCAACTACAAAAGAGGCCACCTCTCTCTGGCATCGACGTTATGGGCATCTCAGTTCTGGATATTTGCTTGAATTACACAAATATGGGATGGTGACAGGTCTTCCACCCCTCTCATCTATCTTACCGGTTTGCTCGGATTGCTTAGCAGGGAAGCAACATCGAGTGCCTTTTGAAGCAAGCTCCTCTCGAGCTGCAAAACCTTTAGAGCTGGTACATACCGATCTGTGTGGGCCTATGCCAACCAGCTATGGTGGGAAAAAGTATTTTCAACTATTCGTTGATGATTACTCACGGAGGATGTGGGTTTTCTTTCTTCAGTTGAAATCAGAAGCATTTCTCTACTTTCAACAGTTCAAGAAACTTGTTGAGAAGGAGTCGGGATGTTTGATCAAAACCCTCCGCTCAGATCGAGGGGGGGAATACACCTCTGAAGAGTTTTCAGAGTTTCTTAAGAAACATGGGATCAAAAGACAACTGACTACAGCCTATACACCTCAGCAGAATGGAGTTGCAGAAAGAAGAAATCGTTCCATTATGGAAATGGCTCGATGTATGCTAAAAGGAGCACAACTTGAGGATCAATATTGGGCAGAAGCAGTAAATACAACATCATATCTCCTAAATAGAGCACCCACTAGAGCTCTACAAGGGAAGACTCCACAAGGAGCATGGAGTAGTAGGAAACCTTCCATTGCTCATCTGAAGGTGTTTGGATGTAAAGCATTCATGCACATTCCAAAAGAAAAAAGGAGAAAGTTGGATGAGAAAACCTTACAGTGTATCTTTCTTGGCTATGATGAGTACTCAAAAGGTTATCGATTGATTGATCCTAAGACCAAGAAGACACATGTAAGTAGAGATGTTATATTTGATGAAGCTCTCACATCAAAAGACACATCCACAACTGTATACCTAGATGAAGAAGAGCCTAAGAAGAAGGTTCATCAACCACAACAAAAACAGAAAGTTCCAAAATGGTATACTAGCACTTTGAGAGATGCTAAGTTGAAATCCCTTCCAGATCTATCTCTTGATAGGCCATGTACTCGCAGTATGACTCAACAGATGAAAGCAGAAGAATCTACTTCAGAGGTTGATGAACTTTGTCAACACTTTGATGATTTGTCAGTGGGTACAGAAAATGATAGAGAGGAAGAGACAGATGGAGAAAAAATTTATATGTCTACATTGAATACAAACGAACCCACAACAGTTCAATCTGCACTTGATGAACCACAGTGGAAAGAGGCCATGGATGTAGAACATCAATCTCTCCTTAAAAATAATACTTGGAAGTTAGTCGATCTGCCAAAAGGAAAGAAACCCATAGGCTGCAAATGGGTGTTCAAAGTGAAGTATAAGGCAGATGGGTCTATTGATAAGCATAAAGCCCGGCTTGTTGCAAAGGGATATGCTCAGAAAGAAGGCATAGATTATGAAGAGACTTTTGCCCCTACTACAAAAATGACTACCATTCGTGTACTTTGTGCCATGGGAGCTCAGTTTGGGTGGAAATTACATCAGATGGATGTTAAAAGTGCCTTCTTGAATGGTGACTTACAAGAAGAAGTATATATGACTCAACCAGAAGGATTTGTAGAAAAGGGGAAAGAACAAAAAGTATGCAAATTGATTAAATCCTTGTATGGGTTAAAACAAGCTCCTCGAGCTTGGTATATCAAGATAGACAGTCACCTTGTGCAACATGGATTCGAAAGAAGTCCTTCAGATGCAAATCTCTATATCAAGAGAAATGGTTCTGATATAGTGATTCTTGTACTTTACGTAGACGATCTGATCATCACAGGAAGCTCAGAAAGTATGATTGGCTTAGTGAAAAATGACTTGAAGCAATCATTTGAAATGACAGATCTAGGACTTCTACACTATTGTCTTGGTTTAGAATTTACTCAAGAACAGTTTCATATTCGAGTAACACAAAAGAAATATGCCAAGACTTTAGTAGAAAAATATCGGATGACTAATTGTAAGTCCAAAGCAACTCCAATGGAGCAAGGACTTAAGTTATCTCGATATGATCAGTCACCTCAGGTAGATGGAACTCGCTATCGCCAGTTGATTGGGAGTCTCCTATATCTGACAAATACCAGGCCAGATCTCAGTTTTGTTGTGGGATATCTTTCAAGATTCATGCAAGAGCCTAAGATGAGTCACTGGAAAGCAGCAAAAAGAGTTCTTCATTATGTTCGTGGTAGTACAAATTATGGTCTGGAATATAGAAAGAATAATAATTTTTTCTTACTTGGATACACAGACTCAGATTATGTTGGATCTCTTGATGATCGTAAATCCACTTCTGGATATGTTTTTCATCTCGGGTCTGGACCAATCTCATGGCACAGTAAGAAATAGCATGTGGTTGCTCTATCTTCAACAAAGCAGAATATCGTGCAGCCAGTGAAGCAGTCTGCGAGATAATGTGGTTAAGTCGCATTTTTACAAACATGGGCCTTCCAAAGAATCTTCCACTTCATTTGTTTTGCGACAATCAAGGTGTTTTGAATCTTGTCAAAAATCCAATTTTTCATGAACGTACCAAACATGTTGATACCAGATGTCATTTTATTCGAGATGAAGTTCCAAAGCACCATATACAACTTCAGTACATTTCTACTGATGCACAAGTTGCAGATATCTTTACCAAAGCACTTGGACGTATCAAATATGAAAAATTTTGAGATACGATTGGAATTTGCCAATAATGTAATACGGGGGGATGTTAACATATAGCATATATTGTTATTGTATTTCATTATTGCAAAATAATCGCTCGTAGGCGATCTCTAAGTCGTTGGTTAACCAACTAGTTGGTTCAACTGCTTTGTAAATTCTTTATATTGAATCAATGAGAATGAATCAAGTGCTTCGCCAAATTGTTCATTGTTCACACATGCGATGATGTGCAAGGGATTATCCACTATATCATTTAGAATTAGCTTGAGCTCATCCTATCCAAAGGTGATCACTAGTTTCGTACATTTCTGAACATGCCCGACAAAATTATTAAAGGATTTAAACTCCTGGGGTTGTAGCTCGATTGCCTTGAGGATCTCCATTAGAGCTTTTCAATAAAGTGAAGATTGCTGAATAAGCTCATAGATGGAGATTCGAACATATGTTGTTCTCAGGCTCTGAGCGAGCTTGCTCTTTATCATGACCACAGGCTGAGGTGGGAGGTTTGTGTTAGGATCTGCCATCCTAACATTATTAGTTAGTATTAGTTAGTATTATTAATCATTGAGTTATTATATTATTAATTCATAAAGTGAACCATCACATCTCTTCATAACGTGAACCATCACATATTTTCATAACATGAATCATCATGTCTCTTCACCAACATATCTTTATGGTAGATATATATATTAGGTTGACCATTCACACAAATCATCCAAGAAGAATAATAAGAAGCATATATTCTAAAGAGGGAGCCCCCTATAAGTGGCAAGGAGGGAGCCCCCTATAGTGGCAAAGTGATTACAAGGGAGCCCCCTTTAAGTGGCTTGTGATTACATTTTATATTAAATTATTTATCAAATTTACACAAGAACATCAAGGTTCTTGCATTTGGTATCAGAGCCATGTGGGATCCAGTCATGTGGGAATTTCTCAAATAGTTTTTTAAATCACTTTCATGCGTGAGTATCAAAATTGGTTTGAGGATATCACCAAACATAACATAGGTTTGGATGAATCAATTCTCATTAATAGCTTCATTAGTGGATTGAAAGAGGAAATTAGAATGGAGGTGACAAGGTTCAATACCTATACCATGATGCAGACCTATGGATTGGCCAAATTAGCCAAAGATAAATTCAATACTCAATGTCGATTAGGAAAAACACCTATTGGGAAAGCACAAACCACTTACGATACCCCAAAACCTAACCGACCCTTGTAGGTTGAGTACCTCAGCCCGAAGGAAGTGAAGGAACGATGAGCGAAAGACCTCTATGATAATTGTGATGAGCAATTTGGATCCCATCAGAAATGCATTACACTAATATTGTATTTATTGAAGGAAGTTGATCCTTGTCAATCCCTAAAAGGAGAAGATGAAGTAGTTGTGTCCGAAGTGCTTGGTGCACCTACTCACAACAATAAATATAATGAGATCAATATGACAGAAGTGATCGATGCATTAGGTAAGGATGAGGTAGACATTCCTGAAGTGACTCATTATGGCCAAACATGCACTCTACAAGAACTACACTCAATTTCCTCTCCAATAGTGATTTATCACCACAGGGTCAAACCTATTAAAAAACAAAGACAAAAAAGGTGATTGCACACTCTTCCATTGCCTCTCCTAGGGAACAACAGGAGAATGTAGAAGTTTTAACACCTCTTTTTATGCATCATTTTAAGGAATTTGAAGAACCTCAAGGGTTGCCCTTCCCTCATCATAACACATTTACTAATGTTTCTAGCAACCCCCTATTAACACTTTATCCTTCTTGATATTCCTGCCTATGGAAGGATGACATTAAAAGAGTCCAAGAACTTATGCAAATCCTTCTTGGAAAATAAGGACAAAGCTCCTCACTTTGAGAATTGAGGACAAAGCTCTTTTTAAGGAGGGTGGCGTGTTAGGATCCTCCATCCTAGCATTATTAGTTAGTATTATTAATCAATTAATTATTATATTATTAACTCATAAAGTGAACCATCACATCTCTTCATAATGTGAACCATCACGTCTCTTCATAATGTGAACCATCACGTCTCTTCACCAACGTAGCTTTAGGGTAGATATATATATTAGGTTGGCCATTCACACAAATCATCCAAGAAGAAGAATAAGAAGCATATATTCTAAAGAGGGAGCCCCCTATATGTGGCAAGGAGGGATCCCCCTATAGCAGAAAAATTATTACAAGGGAGCCCCATTTAAGTGGCCTATGATTACATTTTATATTAAATTATTTATTAAATTTCTCAAGAACATCAAGGTTCTTGTAGTTTGGCACTAGAGTCAAAAAATATTGTGATATTGAAGGGGTGTCACTTGAAACCATAGGTGGTGTGACTGGACTTGGGTACTGCATGTTACATGTCACAATGCTGATCATGCTAATGAACCCTTGCTTAGGGGGTGCCTGATGGACCTCATTCACTTATGGCATTGGCATTGCCTATTCTGCATGGTCAAACAATGGGTTTTAAAAAATACCCATCTATTGATTGTTTGGCGTGGTAGGGTTGTTGACCTGAAGGGCATTCCTATCGATCATATCTTGTACCAAGTGCTTAAAATTATAGCACATCTACACATCATGCCCATTTTTCCTATGAAACTTATAGTATAGGTCTTCATGATATCCTTTGGGCTTTGGTGCATTTGGATCGATAGGTTGAATCTCAAGTAGATTAATTGTGTTAGCTACACAGAGGCACTCAAACAAAGAGTCCATGGACTCAAAAATAGGTGTAAACTATCTCTTAGGGTGACATTGTTGATTCTACCCTTGGTGTGAATGATTATCCTTGTTGTAGTTCCCAAGTATGGCCTAATAATTAGGCTTTTGAGATGGTGTTGGTTGCACGGGCCCTGGAACACTAATGGAAAATTGATTGAATGATGCTGGGCTTAGGTTGCACTGGGTTTTTTTTGGTATTCTTGTTCCACTACTTATTGCGAGGCTTCACAACATCTTCCTCTTGAATTTTGATGTCTTCGATCGTTTTAGCTTGTGCAAGAGCATCTTCAAGAGTGGGATATTGTTGGATTTGTAGCAATAAGGAGATTAGCTTTAAGAAACTCTTAGAAAATATTTGAGTCAACTCCATCATAGGGAGTAAGTATGGAAGCTTGGAAAGCAATGATTTTCACCTATTGCCATAGTTTGTGATTGACTCATCATCAAATTGTTTCAACCCTGCAAGGTCGGCTAGTGTCATCTTTCACTTGGTATTGAAGATGAAACATTCTAGGAACACATATATGAGCTGATCAAGATTATGGATGCTATGCTTTGGGAGTTGGGTTTACCACTCTGTAGTTGTGCCAGAGAGGGTGGTCAAGAATATCCTCAAAAGCAAAGCATCATTATCCTGGATGCCAAAGCATTGGCTCAAGAACTTGGTAACATGCTCTTGTGCATCTTTGTCTCCCTTAAAGGTAGCCAAATGAGGCATCTTAAACTTCTATGGATAGGAAGGTGCAGGTACTGAAGGATGGAGTGGTTGACTATGCAACTAGCATAAAGTGGGCTTCTAGGACCCAGACCCATAGGTCTTGTTCTCCACTAATTATAGGTATTATAACAACACCCTATATGCATTAGAGGATTTGATATCCTCTTCCTTTCTTCGATCCCACAACGAAGGGTGAGGAACCTCATGCCTATTGTGGAGTGGTGGAATATCACCCCCTATCTTGATAAGGTGTCTCAAGATATTCCACTTCTATCTCATGCTTAGTGTAAGCCCCATAAGGCATCTCCTAAGTAGGCCTATAAGTAGGGGTAACTGCCTGCGGTAGGCGCTCTATGTTTGGCTAGGGAGGCAAGTCCTGATTTAGCCTCAGAGTTCACAAAGGTAAAATTGTATAAGACCTAGGAGGACTATCTTGTATGAAAGTGGGTTGCCTTTGATGGAATTCCTATATGTGGGTACTAGGGGTAGGAACCCTCTCATGTAAGGTTTTCTAAAATAGCTCGTTGGTTTACCATTCAATATTTTCTTTCTCTATTTGATGTAAGTGGTCCAAGCGTTCTTTGTATCATCGAAGTTGTTTGAATTATGCTCAAATTTAAGCATATCTTGTGATTACTTGATTAATTTGTTCTACCGTGTGAGGCCTAGGAGGTCTAGCAGTGTCACCCTGAGGCCTATATCGCTCAGGATGATTTGAGATATCAATCATGCACTTCCCTCGATCAGGGTAGTCATGTTTACTTTAGGTTCAGGTTTAAGCATGTGATATTTATACTCTACTAGCATAGATGCACATCATGCCTATGCAAAATATCGATATTGAGGATAATCAAGGATCTCCTCATGCCTCCCTTGATTGATGAGGAAGGGAATGGCTGAGTTTGCTCACCTTGAGTGATGAGTATAATACTCATCTTGGTACCTAAACTTTTGCAACCTATTAGGATAGTGTAAGGGTGAAGTATGATCAATTGAACCTTCCCAATGTGTGTACTCTTGCTCTTGCTCATAAGTAGGCATGTTAGACCTAGAAGGAATGCAGATGCATGGTAATGCTCTATCTACTAGTGCCTCAGTGCACAGTTGCCTTTCATCAAAGAAAGCATGTGAAGTGTATAAATATTGGGAATGTGCTCTCGAATTAAGATCAAAACCTATAGGGGTATCCCACATAGGGCTTCCTTGTAGGTTATTTTCTTGACTAGCTATTCTGGGACTTGGGTGAGTAGAAAGCCATCAAGGAGGTATGACCAAGTCCTTGGAGCTAAATCAGAGATGACTCATGTCTCCTAGTCTACTCTCTACAACATTTACCCTTGAGTGGGCTTGGCTGTAGGTGCACACCATTGCTATTACCTACCAAACCCTAGATGATTATATCCTTTACAAATTTCTTAATAAATTAGCTCACAAGAATGAAAATACGCAATAAGACAAATGTTTATATCTTTTAAAGATTATGTGTTTTTCCTAAGCTATTTTGTGTGTTTAGATTTTTTGTTTGTAAAGAAGACATTGTATCACGTGTTTTGCTCTTGTTGGATGATATTATTGTGTTTAATTGGATTTCACCTGTATGCTTGTAGCTCGATAATCGATAATGAAAGTTTGATCACGTAAACCCACCAAAGTATAGAGATAAAAACCATACTTGGTCAGGGAGCACAGGTCCTACCAATCCTCACCCAGTACTCACTTGGTCAATGTTATACCATTTGAAGAGAAGTACATGCAAATTTTCCAAGTTACATAAGATCTTGGAGCTGGCCTCGGCCAAAAATAGGGTACATGAGATTTGATACAACGGGTGGAGATGAAACCCACCGTCATTGATCTCTACTAGTGTTTGGTTATTAAGTGGAACATGGTGTGTGTGGTTCCTTTTAAGCTTAAAGAAAGTAAACAATGAAACACTAAATGATCTTTCACTAGATGCAATGAAAGGTGCATTTTACTCTTAGAAAAGCTATATAAAAAGTAACCTATAAAATGCATTACCTAAATGACAACCTACCCATTAGGTAGGCTACAAGTAATCAAACCAAAGAGGTGCATTTATACAAAATGGTGCCCAAGGATTAGATCCTTTCAATAATTCGAGTGCACTTCCAATGTTCTTCCTCGTACCCACGATTGAAGTGGGTGGGCCTATGGTGTCGCTAATTTGTTCTTTGATGTTTTGATATAATGCTTCTTCCTCATATGCTGTAAGACTTGCACCTACACAGAAGGAAACTAGATTTCATCAATAGCAAGTGCACATTGTGAAGAATGCAAAAGCAATACATGCACTAATAGACTAGAAAGTAGAAATATGTAATGCGACCATACAAAACAATTCCAAATGATTCCAAAACTTAGATATATACATAAAAAGTAATTTTATACTGATATAATTGAAAAAACTAAGGAAATTGTAGTTGAATTCGTGTTGATTACGTGGTGTGACTAATAAGCCTACAAAACACAAAGCGGATTATTTCTGGTCCTAAACATCTCCAAATCACACCAAATTTGGAAAACATATATCAAATAAGATTTAGAGAGGACCCATGAAAAAAATTAGTGAAATTTATCACAGATTCATGTACATCCTTAGGTGGGCCAAATTAACTTACAAATTACTAAAAAAATGATATCTCACTCAATATAGCTCCAAATTGCATGAAATTGAATAGTAGGGTACTAGACTATCCTAGAATATGCTTATTTAAAAATAGTAGAAAAATAATGCTTCAGTTTGTGACCATACCTTGCAGGGATGATGGTGACTATCACAGATTAGGGGTCATCCTAGGGTAGGACGACCACCAAATCTGCTAGTTTTCTACCACCAATTCCATTGGAAATTGGTCAAAAACCCTCTCAAGGGTGTTGTCATCAAATTTAGGGGTGAAATTAACTCAATTGGTTCTATTTTGTAAACACATTGTACCTCTTGAATCACTTGAGAACCTCCTTCGCTAGGTAGAGATTTTGAGGGGAAAAACATAAAAAATTGAGGGGAAATCTTGGTAGCACTTTGTTGTAATGTCACAAAATTCCTCTCTATGTTTTGGGTGAAAAATGGATCCAATTTATAGCCAAAAGGGGTCTTTGTCCAAATGGGCATGCAAGGGCATGTAGGGTAGGAGGTGCCACTTGTCAAAGACTTGGAATGCATTGGAATGAGAAGAGAATCTCCCTTTTTGACCTCCATTCTACAACATGTCATAAGGATTCCGCATCCTCAGGTCTGCATGTTTGAATAGGTAAGATAAATGGTAGTATTTGGACACCATTTGACCATAATTTGACTTTTTGGGGGTCAAAGACCCTAGTCCTCCCATCTAGGGATGACTACTTGTGACCGTCCCTAGGTGGGATGGTCATGAACTATGATCATCCCAAGGTGGGATGGTCATGCCTATATGGCCCAAAACTATCAAATTAGTGGTGTAGAGCCTTCCAAAAGTGATTATGACCACTATGTAACCTCTAAGGGTTGCCCAAGGGGGCCATATGATGTCAAATTAGCCATTGCTTTTGGTCACCTAATCGGATTGACATGATTTTAGTGTCTATAGAATAAAATATTGGAAGGTCACACTATAAGACTCTATGAATAAACTATCAAAGATTTGGATGAGATGATGCAAAGGGTGGATGAGAAAAGGATGTTCAGGTTACAAGAATTAGAAGTTAGAGGAAAATAACATGAGGTGACACCATAAGTAAGTGGTACACACCATGAGGGTGCAAGTATCAGCAAGGGAGAAAGATCACAAATAACACCTCATGGCATACCCAATGAACCGCGAATGATAGAAGAAGATGCAGAGATATCTTAGCTAGAAATTGAAGAAGATATTACATCACCCAAACCACAAGGTAATATACATGAGGATTCAAGTGAATCTAGTGATGGAGAGTTACCTTGGTTAGTAAGAGATGAGAGTTTAGATAGCAGTGGTGATGACATATTAAGGTAACCATAAGTACCTCATGCTCATATTGACCCTAAGACTTATGCAATAGCCTGTTGATAGTTGAGACAACAAATAAGAGAAGTGTAGAGACTTCAAAGGTTAATGAGGTTACCAGAAAATTGGTTAGAACAAAGGGATGATGATCGTAATGATTCTAGTTATGAGTTCAATTTTTTGGAACCATATAGGAAAAATTTGGAAACCATATCTTCATAATGATGCTTTGAGGAAATACGATGGATACACCAACTATTACATGTAGATCATCGAATGCAAACACTTTGATAGTTGTCACCAAAAATGCAAAGAAATAAAGGTCACTTGGCCAACATAGAATTGGGAGATATAACTCTTGGAACTCGAGAAAGGGGAGGAAGGAACCAAAAAGGACCCCTACGATAGTAGTGAGGCCATAGAGGAGGAGTACACCCACTGAATATTGGAAGGGGTAGTTGGGATATTCCACCTAGATGAGGTAGAGAAGGAAGGAGGATTCGACCGCTACTCTTAGATGGTTGAGAGATACACCATTGGCCTGTTTGAACTGGACCAGAAACCTAGAATGTATTTGTTGGTTGAGAAGGTATGTACCAAATATTAGAGAAAGATACCCATGTGGATGATCTCCATTGATCCAACAAGGACAAAAAATAATTGAAACTGGAAGAGGATTGCTCTAGGAAAGAGAAGTTCCATTTAATGTTCAAAGAGGTCCTGTGTTGAGAGGATTAGGTCATGGAAGACATAAGAAAGGAAGAGGACTTCTTGACAGGGCAAGAGTACACTTTGCAAATGAAAGAATTCAAGGATGATAAATGACTCATTCACCAAGCTTGGAAGCTAATTTGATACGATTAGATAGGTAGAGGAGTCGCTCAAATGATAGTAGACCAGTAAGATCACCCTTTCCTCATGATCAATCACGAGAACAATGGAATGAAGTATTGCCAATATGAAGTCCTATAATTTGTAATTTTATGATTCTAAATTGTACACATGACAATCAAAGGATAGTAATTGATACAACCCTTCCAAGAGAAAGAGATCAAACAAATGATCGGTTGGCACCTAATGACGTGATTACTTGCAATGTATAAGTGGGACATCCAACTAATGAGTCAACAGAGGGGATCGTGCAAGTGAATGTCACTGTATGATTTTCATGACGGTAAGTTGTTAGGATATAGAAAAAAAAAAATATATCTTAATTGTGAAAATCCTCCGGGATGTAATTAAGATGGAATGTGGTTGAAAACTAGAAATGGCGACCCCTTCTGAGAAAAAAGAAGAGAAAAAAATAGAAAATTATCTTAGTTGTAAAAATCCCTCGAGACACAATTATTATGGAGGATGGTTGAAAACCGAAAACAGTGACCCCTTCTTAAAAAAAAAAGAAAAAGAAAAGAAAATAAAAAGGCAAAGAAAAGGACAAAAGCAAGAAAAAGTTAAAATTGCATGTGAAAGGATAACGAGTTGTCAATCATCCATACAAGAGGATAAAATTACATGCAAAGGAGGCTAAGGTGAAAAAATTTCATACATTGAAATGTTAGGGTTTCAAATTAAAAAAAAATCAAACGCCATACAACTTTTTGACAAAATCATACAAATGCAAATTGAAATTCAGAGGATTCAAGAGAAAAAAGGGTGCAATCGGATAATTTTCTTCTATATGGGAATTTGAATCCAAAATTTTGTTGCAATTTTTTGTGACCCATTTCATATTTGCACCATAGAACCTTTTTGATTTTAAAAAAGCAAACCAGATTGGAGAAAAAACTGCCTAAGATAGGGTTTTGCTCTGAAAAATGCTAAGCTTTTAGAAATTGTGTTGCAGGTGGAGAAAAGATGTTGTAAAAACAAGGTTTTGAAGAAAGAAGGCACCCAAGGAAACCCTTATTGTAGAAAAAGTAGGGCTAGGGTTTGATTTTTTAGAGATAGTGAAGTGTGGAATTGCAAGGAGGAAAAATGGTAAATCCTAGTGCAAGAAATCAGCCATAAAAGCATAAAAATATTTTTGAGACCTTGCATGTGTGAAAAAACATAAAAGGATGGCTGTAAAATGCTGCCATACTACCAAAAAAAATTATTTTGGAGGAAGATTGCACCGAGTGAAGGAGAAATTGCATAATTGCACCAAAATTGCACCAAAAAGGAAGATTGCATACTCCCGATAAATAGGTTTCCTAGCAAGGGTTTTTATCCAAGTGAATTTTTCTAGGGATGTATGTATGATTTGGAGGTGTGATTGTACGACTTTGGAGTAGATTGTATGATTTCAAGGCTTCTAGAGACCCGATTTATGCATTTTATAGGAGATTGTACAAAATTTTTCAATATTGTACAAATTTTGATGAGATTGTACAGAAGGGAGGTACCCTTGTATGATTTGGGGGCATATTATATGATTTTAGATATATATTGCATGATTTGAAGCCCCATTTGTATAATTTGATGCATTTGTATCAAATAGGGTGCAGTTGAACAATTTTGGCTAGAGTTGTATGATTTGGAAAGGGTTGTACGATTTCAAAACATACATGTACTATTTTCTAAGGCCTTGTATGATTTTTGATAGCCCTTGTATGTTTTGGAAGTAGTACAAATTTTGAAGTAATTTTTATGCAGAGTTATCCTGAATTGCCAAGTTGATCAGAGAGTGTGTGAATGAGGTTCCCACTCAGCGATGGTAGAAGCATGAGCTCTAGGCTAGAGATTCGAGCTCATTCTGATCACATTGTATCAACTAGAGTGGAAATATAACCAAGACCACTACACTAGAGAGAATTATGACCCATAATAACTCCCTCAGTTTACCCCATTCAAGATCAAGGACATCAATTTATTTCACATAGGAGGTATGGTAATCATCCTTGGAGAGGGAGAGGACATAGGTCATGGAGGGGTTAGGGATATTGGCATGGTGATAGAGGTGGTACACAATTGAAATTAAGGAGGGAAGAGATGGAGCCACCCAGGGCACACATAAGGGAATTTCACAGTAAATTTCATCGAGAGAAGACTCTGAAGGAGCAGGAATAACTGCTCAATGGAGTAGAAGAAGAGCAAGTGAATATCAATGATATCACTTTTGGACAACTCAGAGTAGAATTTTGTAGAAAATTATGGGAAAAGAATGAGGTAAAGCATCCATTGAAGCTTGCGTTGAGGAAGGTTGAAGTGAGCACCATCACGTAAATCCCATCGCAAGATAAAGTATTCTTCAATGAATACTTGCTAGAAATTCTTCACTCCTACGAACCCATTATGAATCGCACTGTTGTGAGAATGGGTAATAGGTACATTAAGGTGGAGTTTTTGTTGGAGGTATTTCAAAGAACATTTAGATTGCCCAAATATGGAGCTATGATTTTGAAGAAGATAGTAGATCCAATTAAGGCTCATAGGTTGATTACGACACTCACATCTGTGAAGTCACCTATGGCAGCCAAGATTTTTGGTTTTGGAACCCGTGGAATTAAAGAGAGCTAGTTGAAGACTAATGAATTGGTATGCATAATGAATATTATCATGGAGCATTTATTTGGAGAATCATGAGCTTCTAAAATGCCAATATGGATGTTACAGTATGTGGAAGGTGTCTAAAATGGCGTGAAGTATGATTGGCGAACCTATTTAAAGGAATGGATGCAATAGTTACTAAAAACTAGGAGAAAGACTTTCACCATGACTTTTCCTACCATTACTTTTTTATTAGATGTAGTATCTAGAATGGGCATTCCATTTCTTGGTAGGACCCAACCTCAAGATTTATCGCCAGATCAACCTACCTGTTGAGTGGTAATTTTACCCAATTGTAAAATTACACTCTCCCTTAAGATTTTGATCCAAAAATCCTATCTTTCAAAGAAGTTAAACAAAAACAACTTCTCTAAGGTCTCCGCTATATTAATATTTGCACATGTGTATTAGAAATATCAATAAAGATATATTAATTAATGCTAGGAACACCTTAGTGATTGCAAGTAACTGTTAACAAGGGACATGTGTTGGTTCATTTTACCATGCTATGTTAATGATTTTTCATAAAAATTAACAAAAAACAAATGTGAATTGGCCCTCATATGACCACGATGTAAACCTTAGTTCCTTTTATATTGGATGTTTTAGGATTGATTTTATCTTCCTTTGGATTAAGTAGATTTTAAACAAGTTTTTATCTTGCATTAAATCCTACTTTAAGCATGAAATAGAAGATTAAAACCTATCTCTAAATATGAATTTCAAATGATGAAAGAATTCATTAAATGTAGCTTCTATCATGAAGATAAAGAAAGCCTTTGATATAATTAATAAATTATCCCTCTTTGATGAAATTAATTTTCATAAAGAGACACCAATTTATTGCTTGAACATAATAGCCTCATAATGTCATGATGAATTATCCCTCTTTAATGAAATTAATTTTCATTAAGAAGAAATAATTTCATGCTTTAAAACCAAGACCTTTGATGTAATGATAAATTACCCCTCTTCAATTAAATTAGAATTTTCATGAAGAAATATGCATTTATTGCTCCGGAAATGATAACTTGTGAAACGCCATAAAATTAACCCCCTTCAATGAAATTGAAATTTTCATGAAGGAAAGCTCATTTATGCTTGCAAATAAGAACATAAAGCATAAAAACTCTGATTTTCCTTGAAAATATAAAAAAAATGAAATTCTGAAATTATAAAAACTCTTAAAAATAACAGTTTTCAAAAATATGTATAAAATTGAAATAACCTCAGAATGAGCCTAAATCTGTTGCATATGATAGATTGTATATCATGCTTGGATCCCATGTAATTATTTTTGTCATTTTATTTTTTTCAATTTTTATTTTTATGTCCGAAATTTGAAAAAAATGCAAAATGAAGGGTTAGAAAACAGAAAAATAAAATCTGAAAATAACTTGAATGCTGAAAACAAAAAATGCAAAGCCTTTTCAGTTTGATGGCATCCTATCCTACAAAACCGAAGATGTGAGAAACTCTTACATGCAACCTATTTTATTCCAACCTGCATTCACACAATCGAAATAAATCAGGTGCTAGCTTCTAAGGACACAAAAAATAAATTCCAAATTCCGAACATTCAGTGATGTAACCATTAAAAATGCATTAAACATCATTTATAAATTCAAAATCTGAAAATGGGAAAAGTAAAACATGAAATCCATGCATGCAAAAATTTTCTCCTCCTTTTTTGACAAACTAAATCCAAATTTCTGAAAAGGCATCTGCATTAAAATAAAGTTTCCATTTTACAATAATATTTCGATAGCATTATGGTCTTTGCAAAAAAAACTAGCCCCTTTTTGATCTTTGCATGTTGTTTTTAATGTCTTCCATGGAGACCTTTCGTTTCCATCTGTCTTAACTTTTCATTTCCTTTCCAATAGGAAACTATTCGTTTCCTTTTCTTTCTGTTTTGGAAAACTCCTTGTTTTATTCCAGAAGTGCTTTAGTGTGAAACGCTCCCCCCTTCCACTAAAAGCTATGTGGTGCTGACAACGTGTTACCTTGTCAAACGGGTGAGATTCCCTTTTATTTAAGAGCACATCCTTCCAACTATATATCCTTAGAACTAATGCACTAAAAACTTATGATAAGCTGCACGTGCAATGAATCTTCAAAATTAAATGCCCATTCCATATTTAATTTCATAATAGTCGGGTCTTCCAAAGAAAACGTCTTGGACAGACCCATCATAATTGTGAATGAACACATGCTGTCTAGAAATTTATTCCTCTATTATCCCCCACAATATCAACCAAACCAACGGTGGGATGAATCAAAACATGCTTTGATCCACATTAGAATATTAGACCACGTACAAAAAGTTAGACACTCCTCTCCTCGATGCCAAAAATCTCGTCAAGCTATGCCATTATACATTCCACGGTGTCAGGTTCCAGTCCCTGTGTTGGTGAGTTGTTCCCCCCTGATGTCCACATCACTCTACGTTACCATGATCATACCTACATTGTGCACCCTGAACCATGCCTTTGCCATGTTCAATCGTTGCCAGCTTGTATTATCTTGGCCTGGCTTTAATTCCATGTTTATGAATGCCCATCACACCTATTGAATATCGCTGTATCATAAATATTTCTCACTCAAATTCAATCATGAAGCAAGGGAATCCCCTTTTCTCTCTGTGCAGATGTTATCTACTTCATTACCACTGCCCGTGTCATCGCGTTCGCCTGTAGAGCACTGCTTACTGCCAAATCTGCCAGCTTTCGTCGGCCCTACGACTTCCACGTCAATAACCTATCACTGATCCCATGAATTTGGTGTTCACTCCTCGACTACCGAATTTTCCACACTATTCGATGCTCACCATGGTCACCTTCAATCTAAACGTGCTTTCTGCCTACATATCTGGTTTATCTCATGCCATTAGAGTAGCATTGATGAAAACTTATTACTACGTCCATCACCTTGTATTAAATATAAGCCTCTACCAATGTGGTTGTTCACTGTGAGTTGCAACATCCATTTAGGGCCTTCTGGTTGCTGTCATTGACATGTATGCTCGTCTTTATTTGGTGTTATCTACTAAATATTCAAAAATGACCTGTAACACACAAATGGCTTTTCCCTGCATTCTCAGCTATCCGCCCACTATTCTGGCCTCATCTGATTGTTATCCTCCACCGTGCAGATATGATCAACATCAAAAACCATTAATAATTGATTTTTAAACATTAAAACCACAGTAAGGGGGTATGTTAAATATCCATAATATCGCATGTATTCTTCTAGCATCACGTCGACAATATCCATCTAAAGTCAGAGTTCGTAGGCTTTCACCTTCACCTATTACCGTGAACACATCATCCAAGTATTCCATGTCAGCGCAACCTGGGTTATGTCCACGTTTGATGAGGTGGACCAATATCGAATGAAGATGCCACCCACATATTTTGCTTTTTGACTATATCTCTCTCATGTCAAATTCCCAATTCAATAGCCTACATGTCATGCCCATGCGGGTCCCATTCACCTGATGTTGTAATACTCCAACTCATCACCCAGTCATCAGGTTTAAATCAATGCTGGTCCATTCCCCCTTGATCATTTGTTGGTTAATCCACTCCTCGAGAGTCATCCATCTTGGACCTTTGTCCACTTGTCTGAGCCATGTGCCACGTCGTCCTCTCCATAGATGTCTTCCCATCCAACTGCCGTGGGAATGCCATCGTAGTCCTTTCTATCCGAGCATACACATAGGCTATGTCGTATTTTATTCAATTCATCATAATCCATAGGTACCTACGATCATCAAGACAAACATTTTAGATGAAAACCCCAAACTAAAACATAGGACCTAAATTTCATGCACTCGAAAACATAACCTGAAACAAGTAAGGAAGGAACGATTAAAAAAAACTAAAGCTTTAAACTCATTAACTAAAATTCAATAAGTCTAAAACTAAAATCTTTTATACCTATTCTAAACAAAAAAGCACTATATACATATAATATAATAATATAATAATATAATATATATATATATATATATATATATATATATATATATATATATATAATATTGTATAGGTATATATATTTATTTATTCTATTTTTGTTTTCTTTGTTTATTTTAAACCTTTATATATATATATATATAGTTTATTTTTATTTTCTTTATTTTTTATTTTTCATTTTTATGTAGATAGTTATATATATATACTAAAATATATACATACAACTATTTACTTATCGAATCAGTTTCAACAATCTCATCCAAAGTGTCTTTCGAGAACCAATGGTGAAATTCTATTATATCTTCAAATTCATTTATTGATTCTCTTTCAATTTCACATTCCACCACTTTATTCAATTCTATGGTAGGTTCTATCCTATCACATATCTCGAAACTAATTAGATTTAGGACACCTCAATTATCTGAATACTCATGCACTTCTAGAAATGAACCCATCTCTATGCAATCCTCATTGATGGATGTTGGCTTGGCAACTTGCACCTCCTCTTGGACTATATCTAAGGTGGTTGTAATATTTGGATATTCACATTCATCCCCTTGATCATTCACCTTAGGCATAATTGGAGTGGAGGGTGCTATATTCGATGGTTGGTGTAGGTTGGCATCAATAACTCTAGAAGAGCAATCTCTCATGGGAACCTGTTCCTTTTCTTCTATTTTCAAATCACACCATTGTTCTACATTTTCTAGGATCTCATAGATTGTATCTAGAGATGGGTCGTCTAAATTTTCCCTTAAAGACTTAGCAAGTATGGGGTGTATGGCTCCCATGTATACTTGAATAGCTTCCTCTTTTGTTGTGTTAATTTTTTCCCATATTTGAGAGTGCAACTCACGAAACCTCTCATTGAATTGACTCATGGATTCATTAGGTTCTTTAGGAATAGAGGTAAACTGATTTTGCAACATATCTAAGTCAACCTTATTACCAAAATGATAAGGATATGCTGCTTCTAGTCGGATCCAAGAAGTCCTAACCTCCATGGGTAATTGGCCATACCAAAAGAATGGTTTGTCATCCAAAATGTATGAAAATAACCTACATGTAACATCCTCGTAGAAACTTTGGCATTGAAATAGCGTGCTCTTGTAGACATACAATTTTTGTAGGTATCCCCATGTCTCATTTTGATTAAACTGTCGTAGAAACTCCAATAACATTTCAGGAATTTTATGGGGTGTTCTAGGTATAGGAAAAAAATTATAATGATCCCCTAACATAGATACCATTATTTCTCTTAAATATACCATTTCAACTCTTATATCACATGTCGCTATTAGTGAAACTCAAAGAATAACTTCAAAACCAAAATTGTTAGTCAAATAAAATATATTGCCAAAAAGCATAAAATGACTAACAATTTTTAAATGAGTAAACCACAAAGATCATCATGTTAGTATCGTCCAAAAGATATGCATCAATTAAATCATAACATGAAAGAACATTCTCACATTTGCAGAAATGTTAGTATTAACACATCATCAAATAGAGAATGTTAGAATCAATGAAAGTGACAAACAAAATTTCATTAGTCAAGAACAATGTCTTTGGATAAATCTTTCAAGTATCATGAACAATCTAGCATCTAAATAGAAATAAAATAAAATAATTTAGACTCTCTTAGCTCCCAAAGTATTGAGTGCTAAAGAGGCCAAATATGCTAATCAAATGAACTTGAAATATTTAGCAATTCATAACTTTATGATTATACCAAATCACATTCTTTCCTATATGAACAATCCAAAAGTTCTAGATCAATGAATACCAATTCATGCCCTCCTTATAGTGCCAAAATGTTGAGTGGTAATTTTACCCAATTGTAAAATTACACTCTCCCTTAAGATTTTGATCCCAAAACCCTCTCTTGCAAAGAAGTTAAACAAAAACATCTTCTCCAAGGTCTCCGCTATATTAGCATTTACACATGTGAATTAGAAATCTCAATAAAGATATATCAATTAATGCTAAGAATACCTTAGTGATTGCAAGTAACTGTTAACAAGGGGCATGTGTTGGTTCATTTTACCATGCTATGTTAATGATAACTTGTGTAACGCCATAAAATAAACCCCCTACAATGAAATTGAATTTTTCATGAAGGAAAGCTCATTTATGCTTGCAAATAAGAACATAAAGCAGAAAACCTCTAATTTTCATTGAAAATAAAAAAAAAATGAAATTCCGAAATTATAAAAACTCTTAAAAACAACAGTTTTAAAAAATAAGTATAAAATCGAAATGACCTCGAAATGAGCCTGAATCTATTGAGTATGATAGATTGTATATCATGCTTCGCTCCCATGTAATTATTTTTTTCATTTTATTTTTTTTCAATTTTTATTTTTATGTCTACGATGTCGGGTGCCAGTCCTTGCGTTGGTGAGTTGTTCCCCTCCGACATCCACATCACTTCATGCTACTGTGATCATACCTGCACTGTGCGCCCTGAACCACACCTTTTCCATGTTCGATTGCTACCATCTTGTATTACCCTGGCCTGGCTTTAATTCCACTTTTGTGAATGCCCATCACACCTATTGAATGTCATCGCATCATCAAATTTATTACTCAACTTCGATCATGAAGCAAGGGAATCTATTTTTCTCTCTGTGCAAATGTTATCTACTTCATTCTTGATGACTGTGTCACCGTGTCCGCCTGTAGAGCACCGCTTGCTGCTAAATTTGTTGGCTTTCATCGGCCCTACGACTTCCACGTTGATAGCCTATCACTGGTACCACAACTCTAGTGTTCACTCCTTAGCTACTAAATTTTCCACACTGTTCGGCACTCACCATGGCCGCCTTCAATCCAAATGTGCTTGCTGCCTGCATGTCTGGTTCATCTCATGCCATTAGAGTAGCATCGGCAAAAACTTACCGTTATGTCCATCACCTTATCTTAAATATAGGCCTCTACCAATGTGGCTGTTCATTATGAGTTGCAACATCCATTTGGGGCCTCTCCGTCACTGTCATTGAAACATATCATCGTCCCTATTTGGTGTTATCTGCTCAGTGTTCGAAAATAACCTGTAAAACACAAATGGCTTCTCCCCACGTTCTCAGATATCTGCTCGCTGTTCTGGCTTCATCCGATCATTATCCTCCGCCACGCAGATCCGATCAGCATTAAACACCGTTAAGAATTGATTTTTAAACATTAAAAACATAGTAAGGGAGGGGCATGTTAAATGTCCATAATATCGCGTGTATTCTTCTAGCATCATGCCGACAATCTCCATCTAAAGTGAAAGTTCGTATGCTTTCACCTTCGCCTGTCACCATGAACACATCATCTAGGTATTCCATGTTGACGCGGCCTGGGTTATGTCCACGTTTTATGAGGTGGACCAGTCTTGAATGAAGATGCCACCCAAATCTTCTTTATTTTGACTGTATATCTCTCGCATCAAATGCCCAATTCAACAACCGACGTGTCATGCCCGTGTAGGTCCCGTTCGCCTCGTGTCATAAAACTCCAACTCATCGCCCAGTCATCAGGTTCTAATCAACGTTGGTCCATTTCCCCTTTATCTTTTGCTGGTTAATCCGCTCCTCGAGAGTCGTTTGTCTTGGCCGTCCACTTGTCCGAGTTGTGTGCCATGTTGTCCTCTCCATAGATGTCTTCCTGTTTGACTATCATGGGAATGCCATCGTAGCCCCTTCTGTCCGAGCATACACATAGGCTATATCGTATTTTATTCAATTTGTCGCAATCCATAGGTACCAACGATCATCAAGACAAACGTTTTAGATGAAAACCCCAAACTAAAACATAGAACCTAAATTTCATGCACTCGAAAACACAACGTGAAACAAGTAAGGAAAGAACAATTAAAAAAAGCTAAAGCTTTAAATTCATTAAATAAAATTTAATAAGTCTAAAACTAAAAGCTTTTATATCTATTCTAAACGAAAAAAGCACTATATACATATATAATATTATATAACATTATAAAAAATATATAATATTGTATAAGTATATATATTTATTTATTCTATTTTTGTTTTATTTGTTTATTTTAAAATTGTATATATGTATATATATAAAAAGTTTATTTTTATTTTCTTTGTTTTTTATTTTTTATTTTTCATTTTTCATTTTTATTGAGATAGTTATATATATATACTAAAATGTATATATAACTATTTACTTATCAAATCAATTTAAAAAATACTTGAATTTAAAATGATCAAATTCAAATGCTTATTTTAATTAAACTCCAACACCAAAACCACAACCACCATATCAAGTCAAACAAAACCAATAGAAAAAATAAACGCAAGGATTCAAATGATTCATGTGGCCCAATCCACAATAATCATTTTGACACAATGATTTGAGACAATCAATCAAATGCTAAGGTTCACATGCAAAGGATATCAATCAAGAAGCCCATATGAGATTTGTGGAGGACACCTATAAACCATCAATCAAACCAAAATTTCCAACCAAACTCAAAATAAAAGGTGGGTCCCCTAGTTTTGGGGCTACGTTGTGGAGTAGCCACAACACTACCATACTGTGATGGGCAAAGATTGTGCCTCTATCGAAGGTAAATCCATAGAAATTGAAATCCAAGAAGAGCACAAAATAACCAATACCTATGATGTAGGAAGAGGCTAAGACTGTATTTGATGAAGATATTCATCCTAGGAGGAAAAGAAGAAGATATTTAGAACCTACCTTAGACCAGCAAGCAAAGGACCAACAGTTGCAGGAGCAGCCAACCTATTTTGAAGAGGAGGAGAGAGTAGAACGATAATCCAATCCTGTAAAAATTCAAACATGTAGGCAATGATAGAAAAAGAAGTCCATGCAGAAAGAGCAACCCAAGTCGGTACCAAAGGAAGGGTACTCAGACTCGAAAGGGTTGGATTTGCTGAATTTTAATATATCGGGTATGGAAGAAGTAGGAGAAGCAATGGGATCTCTGAAATTTCTTCAGACCTCTGATTTCAAAATTTCAGATTCATCCATATATTTTTTTGGAAAAACAATGGTACCACCAACTCTAAAAGCAAAAGCAGTGATGGAAGTTCCATTTGAGGAAACTATGGGGAATAAAGAAAATAAATATTGTGATGAGAGGTGGTAATAGTAAATAGGAGCAAGAAAGTACACAGCCACCACAAGAAGAATTTGCTCCTAACCAGACAGTTGCAGCCCTAAGGGGAGTGCAACCGAACCCATAGGAGGAAGGGTTGGTGAAAATGCAATAGTAGGACTTACCTAATATGAAAGAAGAAGTTCAAGCATCGATGATAGAACAATAGTCTCTACAAGATATCATCAATGTTGAGGATATTAGATCACCAGAAGAAGGAAATACAAACAAGAGAGTAGCACACATTCCGCTACAAGAAGAGATAGCCAATGTGATTTAAGAAGTTGGAGGAAGTTCAAATCCATAGGAAGAGGAAGAGGAAGGACATACCCCACCACAAGATAATACTGTAGAGCTTCGTACAAGATTTTTAGTGGAAGTACCTTGTTTTGGTATTTTGGGGGATGAGGGTGAAAATACTGATGAGCAAGTGGAGCACTTATTTCGACAAGCTATTGAAATGTTTGCTAGTTCTAGATTACAATTTTGCATTGGTGGTGTTGAAAAATTGAAATAGTGGAGGGAGAAAACCTTAAATGAATTGGATAAGATTGTGGAGTGGGTGTGCAATGAAGATTGTATGAGGCAGATAGCACACATTCATGCACAAAATCCATGGTTGTTACTTGGTGGAGAGATAACTATGATGCTAGGAAGATAGGATTTGCTAGAGGGAGTGAAGACCAATTACCATGTATTTCCACACATATACTTGGATAAGGCAACGTGTCAGGCTTATCCATTGAATACAGTGGGTACATAATTTCAAAGAGTACCTTCAGAATTGGATTTCACCATAAGGAAATTGAATTTCCTAACATATTGGATCATGTAGCTCAGCTTGGGTCTTGAGCATATTTATCAAGCCAAGGAAGCACAAAGAGAAGAAGTGGAAGCTACTTGAAGGGAAATGGTTGTGATGGAGGAAGAATTAGTACGCAATAAAATAGAGGCCAAGGAAATATTGAATAAGGCATAAATAGAATGGGCTAACATCAAGTAGGCTTATGAGGATAAGTTACACTCATAGGAGAAGAAAAAGCAGCTTGTGGTCCAACAAGTGGAAGAGCGCATGAAGCAGTTGGAAGCTCAATTGGCAGCACAAAATGAACAATTGTCTAAATAAGCAAATCAACTAAAGATAATAAAGGAACAACTACAATAAAGGAACCATAATATTGAGGAGATGGAAAAGGATACCAAGTGCTACAATTAGATCATCATGGATCATAAGGCTTGACTTAAGGCTAAGGATGAGCATATGGTGACTTATGAAGTTAACATTCATTAGAATATACAGGTTATTAGGCAATAAATCCACCTCCCAGAAGAAGAAGACCTGATTTTTGGATTTGCACAATTTTGTTTAGTTTTGCTCATTTTTGGTTAAAATGCACAAGCGCTAAAATGTACAAGTAGGTGTAAAATGTACAAGGTTACAAACATACAATGTGAAATGTCAATGAAATTTGGTGAAATATGCATTTGGGATGAATTTGATAAAAATAAAATTAGACTTAGTAAAACCTTGTAATAAATTATTTTGAGTTAATTCGGGATGACAATTGTAAGTAATGTGATATCTCAAAAACTGCTTTGGAATGGTCTGGGCATGCATTATATAGACCCCCATTCAATTTTTTAGGTTGTTCATTGATTCATGGAGTTATTAATTTTTCATGGTAGAATTGCATATTGTTCATTGTTGATGTCTATTGTTGTTGAGTCCATTATTGGAGCAATGATGATAGATGTATTGTAAAGGAATGTTCATAATTTGAATAATACAAAAAGCCTCTTTGATTCCATGTCCCTATGAATTCCATAGTATATTTTGGTTGTTGCAGGTTGTGTGATTGGTGTTGAATGCATAACTTGGTATGTTAATTTAATGGAATTGCACCAAAAATGCTTCTGATTATCCTACAAACCTAGTGTGAAGATATAAAATGATCTCCCAATGATTTATGACCATACAGATACATTTCTAGGTAGTTGAATGATTTATGGAATTATCTTTGATTATTATAATTTGTTGCAAATGAATTAGGATTTGCATGTTGGAAGGAAATCAAGTAATTAGCATAGTAAAGTATTCCAAAAATTGTTTGAAGAGAATGGTTGTGAAGGTGGTAAATCTAAGTGCAATTTGCAGCAAGGGTTTGTGCAAACCATACACAGGTCGTACCAAATCGTACAAGTGGTTGTTTACCTGATTTGGTAATAAAAATGCAAGCCAAAACCTACCAAATAGGGAAATTTAGGTCTTTAAGAGAAATCAATTACAAAATTGACGTATTTGAGTTGTAAAACCTGTTCTAGTGGATTAGATAAATGGAAAATTATACAAGCTATAGTGTTTTATGATTTGTATCGTACAACTGTATGATTTGCAGTCCGTACAAGCTATTTTGCAAGGTTGACAAGTTGTGTAAGACAAACCGTACAAGTTGTACGATTTGGGCAAGTTGGGTTTGAGACTTTCGAAATAATTTGTAGACCTTCTAAATCACCTCCCCATTTGGAAATACTATACCCCTATTCTATAATTTTTTTTTGGTTTTGGTGCTAATTGCATCGACTTTTGCCTTTTTTATGTATGAGCAAATCATATTTATCTTTAGTTTTTGTCACTCAAATTGCTTCCTCCTATAAAAGAAAATTCCTAAGAGTATCAAAAACATGATTTTGATTAGTCATGTTTAGAGTGGTTACCAAATTGTTGAATGTAGGTGGCAATACACATAGTAATATTGGAACAAGCACATCATCATTGGCAGTTTCACCTAACACTCATAGTGAGGCTCGCAACTCAACAGTCTATCTTAGAAAGCCCTCCAAATCCTTATCGCTCTTCATACTCAAGCAATGTAATTAGATTTATAGATATAATTTTTTTTTTCTTGGATTCAAACATCATACTAAGTTTATCCCTTGCATATTTTGTGGTTACTACATCACAAATGTATGATTAGATCTCATAGTCATGTTAAATATTATTATTAGTTAGGATTTCAATTAGCTTTATCAAACTTTCTCTATTCATCAGGGTTAGTGATATGTCTTTGTATAGTTTCAAATACCACTCCTCACTAATATTTGAACTCATGGTGATTCTTCAACTTCATTTTCGAGGCAAAATAGTTGTCACCTTCAATAATTGAGAATTGGATAAGAATATATTTGAGGTATTAATATCCATGGAAAATCTTCACAAATATGAACAATATTACTTCCACTAGAATAATCTTGAAAAGAGTTTTTCAATGAGTATATACAAATTTATACTCACAAAATAGTTAATGCCTCAAATCATGAGAGAACATTAGGATCTTGTCAAGAAAAAATAGGTGTGGGGAATTAAAGTCTTTTCCTCCAAATAGAATCTCCAAGGAAAATTATTAAAATATACTAAGAAATATTCTAGTTTAATAAATAATATGGTGGATATCCTTTCCATCTAAAATTAATAAAAACAACAACCAAAAATTAGTTTAATGGGTTCAATAACCCTCCCACTACTGCATGGGGATATATGATATTTATATTCAAATAAAAGCACACACCATGAGCAATGGTCAAACCAATGGTCAATTGCAATTCAAAATCTAATGTGTGTAGTCAAAAGGAGCTCTCTTTGTCATGCTTCTTCATCGCTTCCTTGGATGTCAAAGAAGTTTAAACGACTCAATTGTTGTTCCCACCAAAGATGTGGGATATAACAACCAATTTATTCAAAGCAAATGTGTTATGGTGGATAACAAACATATGCATGAGCTATAATTAACCTCTAACCAAAAAATGATCTCCACCATTAATGTTAATCAGAAAATAATTATTTATTGGGAATTAGGGTTTAAATTTATTTGCAAAGTGAATTTAAGCACACATTTACTTTTCTAGATGGTGTGTCCACAAGCACTTATCTCTAGCTTTTGGTCTATTTAACATATTGGTAAACTCCTTGGTTCCCCCTTTCTTTAGTTGAATGATGCTTACCTCTAAAACACGTGGTAGGTAAGGGTAGTGTCGTTGCCTTACAAGTGAAAGCCTCCTTTTCAATGAACTCACCTCTCCAATGCACATATGAATTATTTGCTTTCATACACAACAATTAGCGCCTAAAAAACAACTATTTCTCCTTTGTATAATTGACATGACACTCTCCATGTAGCAACTAACAATATTTAAAATCAAATATTTTGGTTTTTTAATAGAAAAATAACTTGTTTGCTTCTTTTCATCATGACATCCACTTCATTGTCCTTCAAACTTGCATGTACATTAAAATAATGTCAAGTTTTACATTAGATGACTCTTGTAACATCTTATGTAGCTATTAGATGGACCATTATAATTTATATGACCCTACATGAAATCTTGCATGCATTTAGATGACCCATGCAACTTAGGCAAATGTCTATGACACTTTATATAGGCTTCAGACTACCTATTCAAGAATCTCCTGATAATAAATATTTGGTAAGGCTTGATCAATGGATGACTTGGTCAAAGTAAGAATCCAAATGCCCAATTAACATAAATATCTAGACAACCCCATATTTAGACAACCTACTTATGTGATGATAATATATTTAGATGACCATTACATAGATGATCCTAAAAAAATCACATTCAAATGACCTATTTCACTTGTCTTAAAAATTCAATCTTGCTCCACTTCAATGCAACTCTAGCATAAACTAATGACAACAATATAGAGGATGATGATTGCTCAAAACTTAAAAGAAGTTAAATATTCATAATCTTCTTACCACATCCAAATCTTTAGTGCATTTATTTTGATGACATTCATCAATTTTGTGATGATAATTTCCATGTCGTAAACAAAACACACAAGACACATCGATGATACATTAGAAAGCTTATAAAATTCTTGGATGGATCCAATTTCAAATGTTGGTAGATCTTCTCTAAGATAAAAAATGATTGCTTGCAAATTTGCAAACATAAATAGAAATAAATGAGAAGAACCTTTCTTTTCCAATCAATTCAACAAGGTCTCCTCCTCACACAAACTAAAAATACTTGCACCTACAAATTTTAGATTTTCTAGGGTAACACACATGCATTGCAGTAATTGGATCACCATTGCAATGTCAAAGCTCTGATACCAAATATTAAAAATGTAGATTCTACAATCAAACTTTGCATTGATGTGATAGAAGAATAAGTACATGAATGAATACGAAAAGAGAGATTAGGAGTTACAACTAACCTCTTAATTTCCTATAACCCTCATAACCATAACATAATATGTTAACATGATATAATGTTCACAATAGGATCCGATCATACCAAATTCTTAAGGTCACAAATTTGAATGTATACATAATTATAATGCTTGATGGAAGGTCGATATCTATTTTTGTTAATGGGTAGCACTTAAGGCCCATATAAAGAGTCTAAAAAGAAGAAGAAAATGTAAATATGTACAAAGTACTTTCCTTGTTTTTAAAGATAAAAAAATAAAAAAAGACGAAAAAAATGAGAAAATGAAAAATATTTGAGTTTGAGTGAAAGCCTTGAAAAAGGTGCTCAAATAACCTACCCCTCCCCATAATTTTAAAGGTTCCTTGAAAACTTTTATAATTTTTTTGGCCAATTCAAAAGGAAGGAATCACTTTGACATGAGGAGTTAATCACTCTACATCCCAAAGCAAATCACTCTAAAAGGAAAAAACACCAAAATCCATTTGAGATTGGAAAAGGCATGTAAGAAGGAACAAATTGCTCGAAAACTCCAAGTGAATCACTCTAAAGGTGGAAAATTAGTTGAATTTATTTTTAGGTCAGTAAAGGTAAGGAAAATAGATCAAATAACTATCCTTAACTAAGTGAATAACTCCGATATCATAATAAATTTAGTAGTTATGATGGATGGTCACATGTAAGAAGGGGTTTTAATTCCTCAAGGATCCCATTTTAAACATGATTTTCTATAGTAAAACCCTTGTGTGCATTGTAAGACTCATGCCTGCCTTGTTAGAAACATCTTTTCCATCATATCCACCATTTCCCTTGAATCCACAACTATAGCAACAAGTAATCATTGTTTTCTTGCACCCATAATCACCATCTTCTCATAGTTTTGAATATGGTTGGGTTGTTAACATCCAATACCTTTCCCCTAGGATACATATCCCATGCCCAAGTTTCTAGGTGTCCTAGCATGAGTTGGATCCCATTTCTTAGACTCATCCATAACTAGCCATACCATGGCAACTCATGGACTTTGAATTGATTCATTTTTCCTAAAATTGTGCAAGTGCTATCATTGGGAAACAAATCAATCCAAGTTAAGAAAATTGCATAAAACCAACCTAATGAAATTAACTTAGTCCTTAAGCAATAATTTTCCCTATTGAGGCTCGTCAATTCATCCACTATGTTAAAAAATTAATAAATCATTATCATTGAGCAATTAGCTCCCTTTATTTGAGCAAATTGCTCCAAAGACCAACACTTGGCAAAACATTTAGCTTGTCTAAAAATTGCATGAAGTTCCCCAATTTTAAGATGGATACTAGTGTTATAATTTCAAGCTCATCCATGGAAGAGGTCTGTTGTGGTTGCTCCACAACGTACCCCAAATCTGGGGGACCCACCTTATTTTTGTGTTCAGGTGTTTTCATTTATTTGGATTGGCTAGTATGTCGCTTGATATAGTTCTTAGTTGTGGGTTTGCAGTTATTGTTCATGTCTTGTCGACGATATTTTCTTGATGACTACATTTTCTTGTCGATGATATTTTCTTGTCGACAATATTTTCTTATCGACGAAATTTTCTTATCGATGGTTTTTTGTCGTTGACGATTTTTATTGTCACATTGTTGTTAGCAGTTTTTTGGTTAGTTTTTTGTGTTTTCCTTCATGTGGATGTTTCAAATAAAACATAAAAATACAATTATCTATATATAATATATTTTAATATATTATATATAAATAAAACAAAAATAATAATAATAAGAAAATATTCATATATTATTGTTATATATATCTCTTATATATGATAATAGTATATATTAAAAAAACAAATAAAATTAAAAATAATTCATAAAATAAATAAAAATAATATATATATATATATATATATATATATATATATATATATATATATATATATATATATATATATATATATATATATGCGAATATTACTAAAGGAACCAATGGGTAAAACAAGAGCAAAAAAAAAAAACATGAGAAACTGGTAAGGGCAAAAAAAGAAGAATACACTAGAACAAGGAGGAAAAAATTGATTTACTTAGGGAAGCATGAACCAAAGAAATTTTGGAAGGAACTAAGCATGAAAATGATGCAAACTAAAAATAACATAACATTTAATCAGTGGTTGGAGTATTCAAAACAATTGTATCAGCATAGTAACCAGTAGGAGACACCCCCTACTATCATTGTCAAGAAAGAACTTTTCACAATTGAAGACATTATTCAAGGGATAAAAAAGTTAGCAACTGGTAAAGCCTGTGACATAGATAATCTTCAGGCAGAGCATATAAAATGGGGGGTAGATATCTTGGCACCGCAAATCAAAGAAATTTTCAATGAGGTCATACAAAATGGCTTCCCTACCGAGTGGACAACTAGCTTGACCATTCCTTTGTTTAAAAGTGGAGATGTAAATAATACCTCAAACTATCGAACTATCATGATCAACCCTCTCTTTGCAAAGTTGTTTGGGAGTATGATAGAGCGTAAGATCAGTATATGGGAAAAAGAAAAGGGAAAGAGAGCAAAGGGGCAAGCGGGTTTTAGGCCCAAGCACTCAACTATTGATCACTGTATCACGCTCAGACACATAGTGGAAAAAATATGGGACAAAAAAGAGGAGGCTTTTTGTTGTTTTGTAGAATTCAAGAAGGTATTTGACACAGTGCCAAGGAAAAAATTATGGAGTAGAATGGAAGAGCTAGAGGTTCTGATTCACTACAGGGCAGCAGTTCACATACTATATGAGCATGTAAAGGCTAGAATTAGAACACAGGAAGGGTTATATGAATGTTTTGGTAGTGACATAGGTGTCAAACAAGGTTTCCCTCTATCTCCAACCTTATTTGGGTTGTACATTGACAATTTAGAAGAATGGATAAACAAATTTAGGGGAGAGGGTGTGCATTTAGCCAAATATGTGGTAAAACTCCTCATGTATGCAGATGATGTAATTCTTGTGGCCAAAATAGCCAAAGATCTAGAAGATCACCTTCAAGCTCTAAAACTCTTTTGTAAAGAAGTTGGGATGTAGGTGAACATGAGCAAAATACAAATTATGATTTTTTCAGCAAAAAAGAAGAAGCAACAACTCAAATTTTAGTTTGCAGGAGAACCGCTTGATGTAGTAGTAGAATACAAATACCTGGGCATAGAATTTCATGACAAACTTAATTGGAATACATGTAGGATAAAAATAACTCAAAGTGGTTGGAGAGCACTATATGCACTTCAAAACAGGTGTAGGAATGTCGAGTTGTGGGACTGGAAGACCACCAAGGTCTTATTTGGTCTACTTGTTACACCGGTTCTGTTGTATGGTTGCGAGGTGTGGGTTAGTGGCACAACAAATGTAAAGTGGAGGCAAATAAAAAAGATTCAAAAATATCTAATCACAAACTTTCTCAAAATTAAGGCCACAACCCCTTATGAAATTATTCTAGATGAAACCGGAATGTTCCCTTTAGAAGCAATTGCTATGACCAAGCTGTTATGTCACTTGAAAAAAACAAAAAACATGACAAATGATAAATGTCCTAGGGCAGCTAGGGACAAAGAGTTGCATAGGAGAAAGAATACATGGATGAAACAAAATCATAAATGGATGAAACGTTGGGAAATCAACATAAATGAATGCCCAAATGTCAACAAAGACATAAAAAATTATGTGAATGAAAAGTTCAGAAGTGGAATGTGGAAAAATGCAAGCAGGAAAAGACAATATTATATTGCAAATTTTAACCCAACGTATGACCACAAGGAAAAAGTGTATATAGGCGCTGAAATCAAGTGGAAGGAAAAAATACTCATTGATCAGATAAGGACTAGCTCTCATAGGCTTAGATGTGAAACAGGGAGATTGACAACGCCCAAAGAACAATGGGAAGAAAGGATATGTACTCTATGCAACACAGGGCAGTAGAGACAGAGGAACACTTCATCTATAAATGCCCGAGTTTTTCAGATATCCGTGACAAATACAAAGAAACACTTGGGAACGAGTTTATGGCAGATTTATTTGAAGACAGTAAAATAAAAAAGTTGGGGAATTGCTAACACAAACCAGCAGGAGAAGGAACAACCTTTTCAAAGATATTAAAGATCATATGATATGATTTGAGTAATTGTACTTCCATATTTGAGGTCCCATAGACCATATTTGGGTCTCGCAGACGTAATTAAAATCTTTCGTTTCATTTCATATATATATTTAATGTAAAAAAAAATATTAAAAAAAATAATAAAAAAAAAGAAATGAAAGATTGTTTATATTAAAGTAAAAGAATTAAGGTTTCATTTTCTTTTAGACTCTTTTATTATGTGAAAGTGGGGTTTAAAACTTTAATGTTAAATTTTTTTTTTTTTCAATTTATTTGTGGAAAACATCCTAAAAGGGATGCCACTTTTGGGTAAGACCCAAGGAGGTAGGGGTATCCATTCTGCCAAAAACAACAAGGACTCGGACCTGGCCTACCACCTTTGACATACTCAAGGAGCAAACAAACACACAAAACCAATTCAAAAATAAGAAAATAAATAAGTAAATAACACCAAAAATAATAAAATAAAATAAAAAGCATGCTCTTTGAGTGTGTCAAAAACAAAAGCACAACCAAACACACACACACAATAAGATAAAAGAAACCACAACACGAACCACATGTTCAAAGTTTTTTATTACTAATATTTATTGTGATATTAAGATTTCCTTTATGAAAAATTGACATAAGGTTAACCCCATTATGTGGTTAATGTGCATGTACATCGTGGAGGACAGTGAATCCCACACGACATGGCAGTGACCTGAAGTCGATATGGAGCATCGATCCCAGCAAGGGAGACGGGTGAGTCGGCTAGATATTGACGAATCCAACGAATGTGGCTAATCTGGAGGATGTGGACCAGACGACCAGCGTGCATGCATAAGTGAATCATGGTAGATGAGTTGGAACGTGGACATGGCATCTCGAACCTACGACAACATTCAGATGATGAGCGAATGAGACTATGGAATAACAACGGCCGAACAGCTAAAGGACACATGGTGTCGTTCGATTAACAAAAATATGATGGCAGAGGGCTTGATGGAGCCTATATTTGGAAGTCTGCATCATGAAGAATAGGCAGGACAACGTCGTGGCAGGTATCCGTTAGCAGCAGGGCAGAATAGGTAGTCACATAGAATCTTCTCCTCAAGTCGAGTTTAAAAGAATCTCGACGGATTCGATTGCATATTGGATTGCAGATGTTTCATTGTGCTAGTAGGTCGATTTTATAAGATCCGGATATTTCATAGGTGAAGACTCGGTGAGAGGGTGTAGTTGTTGCTATCGAGCATATTCCTTCTTTACCAACGTCTTTGAAACTGGACGAAATATGGTTATAACATTAAGGTGGTGTTGCATTCGAATTAATTAGTCAACATTTATTTGCTGTGGGCCTTCGCAATTACGATTCTGGGATTAATAAAGTTTTGAGGACGAGGAGAGCAGGATGTGAGTCTGACGATGCTGCGGATATCGACCAAAAGGATGCTGCGTTGGTGGAGTCCGAGGGATTACCGGGAAAGTGACGTAGAGATGCGTCAGACAGAGAAGCGAAGACCATACTAGGGCAAACTATGAATTCATCAAAAGCAGCGCTCGAATAGCCGTAGAGTGGCTAACGCGTACATGAATACTCTGATATTGTTAGTGGAAGATATCGTCGCATGGGGATTTAGTAAACAACGGGCTTCATCCACAGTTCACAACATCGCACGAAAATTGTCGGACGAAGAATTTTGTGACAGCATCTAACAACAATTAAAATATTAAATAGGCATATACTCCTCCGATAGATGGCAGTGATGAGGGTGAGTAGAGATCACGGTAATGAGGTGGACACAATGGTAAATTTGGCAGACGGGCGACAAAAGAACGACTCTAGCGAGACAACGGTTTAGAGGTCACCAGTTTCTAATGCCGGTTTGACAGAACATGGAATGGTGATCTGGCGTACAACTTGGATTGCATAGATGCCCGGGATATAGACGTGCTTGACGACTGTTATGAAGTGAGCTGTCAAAGTAGGGAGTCACCGTACATTTTGTCAAAGATGACTATGCTACGAATGATGATAAAAAGTCCCTCGCAGGTTTCAACCATTTCTTCACCTCAGATATCGAATGCCAAAGAGTTAATCATAAATCAAAGCTAATGTCCCAAAGAAATCCCAAGTGTCTGTATATTTTTTTTACCACCATGGAGGTTAATTAGGGCCTTTAATGAAAATACATATCTCGTCTAAATAAGAATATAATCATAACACTATGTATAGTGTTGGAGGAGAAATACGTTACCACACATGCCATGAATGAAAGCTTGAAAAAGCGTTATGAAACGTATATTTCGAGTCCAAAAAAAAAAAAAATGAAGAAAACAAACGACAAATGAGTTTTGGAAACGAAAGGCAAAGGACTAGTGGAAACGAAATGAAGGGTTTTCCTGCGAATTAAAAATACAATTTTAAAGCAGGGAAAAAGGGGCTGGTTTTTTTTGGAAACCAGAGATATGCTGCCAAAAAATACATGTAAAAAGAAACATTTTTTAATGTAAAGGGATTTTTGGAAATCTGGATTTTATTAGCAAAATAGGAGGAGAATTTTTGCATGCTTGGGTTTTCATGTTTTTCATCTTTCCCCTTTTCAGATTTTGAATTTATAAATGATGTTTGATGCATTTTAGACGTCACATCATGGAATGTTGAAATTTGGAATTTATTTTTGTATCCTAGGAGCTAGCACTTAGTTTATTTCGATTGTGAAAATGCAGGTTTAAATAAACTAAGTTGCATGCATGTGTTTCTCATATCTTCGGGTTTTGCAGGACAGGGTGCCATCATACTTAAAGGTATTTGCATGTTTACGTTTTCAACATTTAAATGTATTTTCAAATTTTATTTTGTCTTCTAAACTTTCATTTTGCATTTTTTTAAAAATTTCGGACATAAAAATAAAAAATCGAAAAAAATACAATGACAAAAATAATTACATGGGTGCGAAGCATGATATACAATCTATCATACGCAACAAATTTGGACTCATTCCGAGGCCATGTCGATTTTATAAATATTTTTGAAAACTGTTGTTTTTAAGGGTTTTTATAATTTTGGAATTTCATTTTTTTTTACATTTTGAAACCAAATCATATTTTTTTCAGTTTTATATTCCTTTTGCAAGCATAAAATAAACTTCCCTTTATGAAAATTCCAATTTCATTAAAGGAATGTAAATTTTAAGGGCATTTCATAGGCTACCATTTTGGAGCATTAAATTGCCTTCTCTTTATAAAAATTCTGATTTTATCAAAGAGAGGTAATTCATACATTACATCAAAGGCTAGTGTTCTAAAACATTAAATTATTTCCTCTTTATGAAAATTCTGATTTCATTAAAGAGGGATAATTTATGATAACATTTTGAGGCCATTATTTGAAGGCAATAAATCGTCCTATCTTTATGAAAATTAATTTCATCAAAGATGGATAATTTATTTATTATATTGAAGGCTATCTTTATCTTCATGATAGAAGCTACATTTAAATGGATATTTTCATCATTTTAAATGCACATTCATAGATAGATTTAATCTTTTACTCCATGCTTAAAGTAGGATTTAATACAAGATAAAACTTGTTTAAAATCTACTTAATCTGCCATTGAAATCATGGGTTGGGTCCACATTGAAATCATGGGTTGGGTCCACATTGAAAGTTATTTCAACACTTCTCAGCTGGGGGAGTATAGGTTTAAGAAGTTTAAGTGATTGGAGGAGTGGCCAATTCCTATCCCCCCGGAGTTGGCACCCATCTTATCCAAAATCTTGACAGAAAGGTTTCTCACAGGGAGAGACAAGGAGGATGAATTAGCTTGGGGCTATGGGAGCCTTGGTGTTTATACAATGAAGGACGGATATGACAAGATCCTCCCAGACCCTCCCCCCATTCTTTTTCGGTTGAGGATTGGCGAAAGATTTGGCACTCTAAGGACTGGCCGAAAGTAAACTTTTTTGCTTGGTAGTTATGCACAATGGTATTCTTACTTTTGACAATCTCCGATGTAGAGGAATCATCGACCCTTCTCAATGTGTTTTATGCCATAAGAACGAAGAAACAACTGATCACCTGATGTTTGAGTGCCCTTTCACGCGTCAGATTTGGAAGCGCTGGCTCTCTCATTATAAAATCCAGGTTAATGGTGACATGAATCGGACTAATATTTGGGAAAGATGGAAGCGAGGTAGATTTACATCCAAAGCTCTTCAAATTGGGTGGGAGCTTGGTTTAAACTTCATTTGGTGGCAAGTGTGGTTGGAGAGAAACGCTCGATTTTTTCGAGAAACCTTTTCCTCGCTAGATGGAGTTTGGTAGGTCATTTGGAGCAAAGTCACCAAAACTGTTGCCATCTATGCTAAAGAGGAAACTCGGGTTGTTCCTGGGCCAATGGAAGAGGGAGTTGACCAGAGAGAGGGACATAACAAAACCAGTTGGAAATCACCCCCAGAAGGCTAGATTAAAATCAATACTGATGGAGCTGCACAGGGCAATTCGGGTAACGTCGGTATTGGCATGGTCTGCCGAAATCATGAGGGATCAGTGCTTTATTGGGAACTGTAGGGTTTGGGTAGAGCCACAAATAATGAAGCAGAAGCCATTGCTATCAAATCTACCTCTATTTGGGCAGTTACTCAGGGTCACAGGAGGATAATTCTTGAGTCTGATTCTCAAATTCTAGTTGGAGCTCTAGATTGCATGCAAAAATTTTCGTTGAATGCTTGGAGGTTGAGGATTCTAGTCTCTCAAATCAAGAAATTATGGAGGGAATTAGATGATGTGATTCCCGTATATGTGAGCAGAGATTTCAACAAAGCGACCGATTTCCTGGCTAAGATGGGTGTTGCGAAAGAGGTAGGGGTGCAGCTGCACAATGACATGCCTATTGCAGATGAGGTGATTAGGCAGGGCCTTGAAAGATCCTTGAGACAATGATCAATGAAAAAGCTAAGTATGGTTTTTGTCACGATTTTGCGACCTGTTGCGCCATCGCGGCCATTGGCGGATAGCTGTCATGATATCGTGACATGTTGTGTCATTGCGGCTGCTGGAGAAAAGTTGTCACGATATCATGACATGTTGCGCTGTCGCAGCCGTTGGAGGAAAGTTGTCACGATATCGCGACATGTTGCACCATTGCTGCCATCGAGGGAAAGTTGTCGTGATATCGCAACATGTTGTGCTGTCGCGGTCGATGTGGGAAAGTTGTTGCGATATCATGACATGTTGTGCCGTCGCTGTCATCGAGGGGAAGTTGTCGTTGAAAGATCCTCAAGAAAAATGATCAATGAAAAAGCTAAGTATGGTTTTTGTCGCGATTTCACGACCTGTTGCGCCATCGCGGCCATTGGAGGAAAACTGTCACGATATCGCGACATGTTGTGTCGTCGCGGCTGCTGGAGAAAAGTTGTCACGATTTTGTGACATGTTGCACCATTACGGCCAAGGGAGGAAAGTTGTCGCGATATCGTGACATGTTGCGCCGTCGTGGCCAAGGGAGGAAAGTTGTCATGATATCGCGACATGTTGCACCGTCGCTGCCGCCGAGGGAAAGTTGTCGCGATATCGCGACATGTTGCGCTGTCGTGGCCGATGTGGGAAAGTTGTCGCGATATCGTGACATGTTGCACCGTCGCTGCCGTCGAGGGGAAGTTGTTGTTGAAAGATCCTTAAGAAAAATGATCAATGAAAAAGCTAAGTATGGTTTTTGTCACGATTTTGTGACCTGTTGTGCCATTGCGGCCATTGGAGGAAAACTATCGCGATATCGCGACATGTTGTGTCGTCGCGGCTGCTGGAGAAAAGTTGTCATGATTTCACGACATGTTGCGTCATCGCGACCAAGGGAGGAAAGTTGTCGCGATTTCGCAACATGTTGTGCCGTCATTGCTGTCGAGGGAAAGTTGTCACGATTTCACGACATGTTGCGCCGGCATGGCCAAAGGAGGAAAATTGTCGTGATATCGCGACATGTTGCACCGTCGCGGCCAAGGGAGGAAAGTTGTCACGATTTCGCGACATGTTACGTCATCGCGGCCGCTGGAGGAAAGTTGTCGTGATTTCACAACGTGTTGCATCGTTGTGGCTGCTGCTGGATTTTTGTCACGATATCACGACATGTTGCTCCGTCATGGCCAAGTTTGGATTTTTGTCACGATTTTGCGACATGTCATGATTTCACGATAGGTTGAATTTTTTGCGGTCATAGGAGTCTTCTGTCGTGATTTCGCGACTTGTAGCTTTTTTGCGGATAGAGGTGAAGTTGGTGTTTGCTACGTGTTTTCACGATAAGTTGTTGTATTTGACCTATCAGCTCTCTCAGCTAGCTTGGTATTGGTTCAAGAGATTTGGATCCAGTGCAAATCTTCCTCTTCTCTTGTAATCATGTGCTTTCATTGTTTTCGGCTGGGATGTATCTTATCCCAATTGTAACTGATCAATGTTTTAATACAAGTTTTTTTCAATTTTTTCAAAAAAAAAAATCTACTTAATCCAAAGAAGATAAAATCTACCTAAAATCCTACAATATAAAAGGAATTAAAACTTACATCGTGGTCATATTAGGGTCAATTCACATTTTCTTTTATTTGGGTTTCATGAACAACCATTAATTTAGCATGGTAAAATGAACCAACACGTCCCTTGTTAACAATTACTTGCAATCACTAAGGTGTTCCTAGCATTTCATTGATATTTTATTGAGATCACTAATACACATGTGCAAATGCTAATATAGCAGAGACCTTGGAGAAGTTGTTTTGTTTTAACTTCTTTGCAAGAGGGTTTTGGGATCAAAATCCTAAGGGAGAGTGTAATTTCACACTTGGATAAAATTACCACTCAACTTTTTAGTGCTAGAAGGAGGGTCTGAATTGGTATTCATTGATCTAATGCTTTTCGATTGTTTAGACAGGAAAGAATGTGATTTGGTATAATCATAAGGTTGTGAATTGCTAAATATTTCAAGTTCATTTTATTAGCATCTTTGGCCTCTTTAGCACTCAACACTTTGGGAGCTAAGAGGGTCTGAATTGATTTATTTTAATTGCTATTTAGATGCTAGATTGTTCATGTTACTTGAAAGATTTATTCAAAGACATTGGTCTTGACTAATGAAATTTTGTTGATCACTTTCATTGATTCTAACATTATCAATTTGATGATGTGTTAATACTAACCTTTTGGTAAATTTGAGAATGTTCTTTCATGTCATCGTTTAATTGATGCATATCTTTTGGATGATACTAACATGATGATCGTTATGATTTTACATTTGAAAATTGTTAGTCATTTTATGATTCTTTGCAAGATATCTTTATTTGACTAGCAAAGTTGGTTTTGAAGTTATTCTTTGAGTTTCACTAATGACAACATTTGAGAAGCAAGTGGTATCTTTAAGAGAAAGCATGGTATGGGTGTTAAGGAAGTATTATAAGTGTTTTCCTATGTTTGGAATACCCTATCAAATTCCTAAAATGGTATTGGATTTTCTATGACAGTTTAATCAAGATGAGACATTAGGATACATATAGAAATTGCATATCTACAAGAGCATATTATTTCAATGGCAAATTTACCATGAGGATATTGCTTGTAGGTTATTATCATACATTTTGTATGATAGATCATTCTTTTGGTATGGCCAATTACCCATGGAGGTCAAGACTTCTTGGGTTCAAATAGAAGTAGCATATCTTTATCATTTTGGTAATCAGGTTGACTTAGATATGTTGCAAAATTAGTTTACCTCTATTCGTAAAGAGCCTAATGAATCCATGAGTCAATTCAATGGGAGGTTCTTTGAGTTGCAATCTCAAATGTGGGAAAGTTTTGACATACCAAAAGAGGAAGCTATTAAAGTATACATGGGAGCCATACCCCCGGTACTTGCTACACTTATAGAGGAAAATATTGATGACCCATATTTGCATAGAATATATGATGTCGTAATAATGGTAGAACAACATTGTGTTTCAGAAATGGAAGAAGAGGCACAACATGTTCCCATGAGAGATTGTCCTTCTAAAGTTATTGATACCAACCTACACCAACCATTTAATATAGCACCCTCCACTCCACTAATACCTAAGGTGAATGATCAAGGGGATGAATTTGAATGACCAAATATTATAACCACCTTAGATATAGTCCAAGAGGAGGTGCAAATTTCCAAGCCAACATCCACGAATGAAGATTGTATAGAGATGGGTTCAATTTCTAGAAGTCCATGAATATTCAGATAATGGAGGTGTCCTAAATCTAATTGGTGTTGAGATATGTGATAGGACAAAACCTACCATATAATTGAATAAAGTGGTTGAAAGTGAAATTGAAAGAGAATCAATAAATAAATTTTAAGATATAATAGAATTTCACCACTAGTTCTCGGAAGACACTTTGGATGAAATGCTTGAAACTGATGATCAAGAAATTCCTCACCCTCCAAATTATGATGAAATTGAATCATGGGTTACAAATGTGGATTGTGATAGTCTTGCAAACTTGAATACAAAGAGTAACCCACTTTTGGAAATCATTGAACCATCTAAGGAAGGTGAAGGCAAATTTTATGAGAAACACGTTGATGAATTGGAAGATGTTGAAAAAGTGGTTGAGCATCACCACTTGATTGTGGAAGATGATTATTATGATTATTGGAAGAAGTGGGAAGAATACACTCACTCCAAACCTTCTAATGAAACTTTTGTGTAAATCGATATGCAAGATAATACAATTGCTTTCTCACATGAGGATATTACAAGTCCTATACAATTTGAGAATGTTTTGGAAGAAGGATTGGAATCTCATCAAGTGTTGGGAGACAATGATGATCCTAATACCATGCATAAAGAAGAAAAATAATTGATAGATGAATCAAAATATCATGTCAAAGATACAATGGAGTTTCATCCCATGAATTTAAATGATAATTTTATAATGGTTGGGGAAGATATGAAGATGTGTTATTTTATCACACCCCTATTGATGAAACTTCTATTCCACTTGATATGCAGGAGGTTGAAACTTCTACTTCATATGAAGATCTTAAATTCGTAATATTTGAGAAGGTTACAAAATTTGATCATGTTAAACATAAATTCATTGAAAATTTTGTTGAAATAGAAAGGGAAGAAATAGTAAAAGTTTCTTATGACTCATTTATTTTGGATGAGGAAGAGGTAAAATCTGCTCTTTCATTTCGGGATATTGAAAATTCGGATACAAATTCACATGATTGTTTTGAGGATTCAAATGAAGAGATACCATGATAGTGAACAAGGATTTGGAACCAAATGATAAAGAAGTGGATCTATTTCAAGCAACTCAAGGGATTGATCATGAAGATGGGTTACTTGATACACACTTGGACCAACAAGATGTAATGTTTGAAAAGGATGGACATGTTTTTAATTGGGTGCCTAATTTTGGTATGTTTGATGAACAGGTAATCAATGAAGAAGATAAAGACCATGAGGTAAAAGAAGGAATTGCAAATCCTCACCAAGATTTGGTAAATGAAAATATGTAAAAACTAAAATCTAACCTTTTGTGTCCAAACATCCAAGCTTCAGGTGAAGATTTGTATAATTACTCATTGGATTCAAATGATGTTTATGATGAAATGCTATTGAAGGTGAATGAAGAACAAGGATTGATTTCTACTCACACCTTTAATAAGAATGCTTTGTTGAATGAAAAATAAGTTGATGTGCTTGAATTGTTAAATCAAATTCACCAACAACTGGTAATAGAATCTAGGATAAAAACTCATAATGATTCTCATTTAGTAGGTATCCTAGATGCTTGCAATTTTTTGCATAAATTTGATTGGCCTAAAAACATGAATAATGAATTGGCTTCAAAATTTTTAGAAATAGGCTCTTGTTTGCAAAATATCATGTTTGAAAAAGAAAGCCTAATTCTAAATTATGAATTGAATTGTGAAATTGACATCTTAAGGGATAGACAAGAAAGAATTGAAAATCAAATGTTGTCTAATCAATTTAATGATTTGAATCTCACCCATGGAATCATTAATGAAATTAAACCAAATCGGTGGGGTGAAAGAGGCAAGATGAATATTGTTGTATCGTTTGGCTTAATGTAGTTTTCTCTGGATGTCTATAAAACTTGGCTTGCGTATCATGTTATATGTCTTCTGAAATGTGCCAGTCATGTTTGGGATCCAAGGAAGTGATAGTTCAAGCTTTGCACCATTTTGTACCATATTGTACATTTGTATATAGTTTTGGTTTGTGTTTTGGGGTGATGTTCCGTGATGGCTAACTTATGGTCTTTGGCTCACTTTTGAAGCTCCTTATTTAATAGGTTGAAGTACCTGATATGAAAACTGATGAACCCGAGAAAAGAGGGATGAGTTATTTGGTGATCATGCTCAGATTTTGGGACCAAAATGGTGGAAAGTGGAACAATGAAAGATTTCGCCAGAGCTCCACATGTAACTCACACACATTAAATGGTGTTTTTGGAATTATGAAGGATGAAGTTATCTTGATTTGCAACCCTAGGCACAAATCTAAAACACTTCACTTGTAGGTTGCCTTACCCCAGTGATGCTTGAAGCTTTGCAAGGTTTATCTTTTGAAAAGGAAAAATGTTTTATATATAAAAAAATAATTAAAAAAAAGAGAAAAAAAGAGAGAATGAGCATTGAAAAGCTTGATCAAATCAATCACAAGATCTAGATAAAATCTACCGGGGCTATGGACGCCTAACCAATAGTAGGGCTCTTTCTAGATATAGCTCGAGTAAAAGGAAAGGCTTTGCAAAGCATTAAGCAGACACAAGGGTGAGTTAGATAAACTCCAACGGGCCTATAGACACCTGACTAGCAGTGGGGCCTTGTCTATAGTTGTTTTGTTATGAGCGATACTTCGTAGCCTAATGCAGAAAGGGATGATTGAATCTGGAGGATTTTCAAAAATGTAGGAATGAATAACTTTTGCACGCACTGAGCAAAGGCAGATGGATTAATTATTTTTATTCTAAAGTTGTTTACCCCCATCTTCTTGGGATGTTGCTAAATTATTGTGTCTCACTAATCTTGTGTATGTTCGTTTCAGGTCAGTTTCTTCACCTGAAATGCTTAGTAGTATTTCCCAGTAGAGTCACCATTTGTTGTGGTTGCTCCACAACGTACCCCAAAGCTTGGGAACCCACCTTTAATTTTGTATTCGGGTATTTTCATTTTGTTGGATTGGCTAGTATGTCGCTTGGTATAGTTCTTAGTTGTGGGTTTGCATTTATCGTTCATGTCTTGTCGACGATATTTTCTTGTCGACAATATTTTCTTATCGATGGTTTTTTGTCGTTGACGATTTTTATCGTCAGGTTGTTGTTAGCAGTTTTGCGGTTAGTTTTTTGTGTTTTCCTTCATTTGGATGTTTCAAATAAAACATAAAAATACAATTATATATATATATATATATATATATATATATTATATATATTATATAATATATATAATATATATATATATATATATATATATATATATATATATATATAATATATATATATATATATATATATATATAACAAAAATAATAATAATAAGAAAATATGCATTTATTATTGTTATATATTTCGTATATATGATAATAGTATATATATTAAATAAAATTAAAAATAATTCATAAAATAAATAAATAAAATAATAATAATTAAGTATAGATATATATTATTCATATATATATTTAATGTAAAAAAAAATAAAAAAAAATAAAGAAATGAAAGATTTTTTATATTAAAGTAAAAATAATTAAGGTTTCATTTTCTTTGACACTTTTATTATGTGAAAGTGGGGTTTAAAACTTTAATGTTCAAAGTTCTTTATTACTAAGATTTCTTGCGATATTAATATTTCCTTTATGAAGAATTGACATAGGGTCAACCCCATTATGTGGTTAATTTGTAGGTACAATGTGGAGGACGGTGAACCCCACACAACACGACAGCAACTCGAAGTCGATGTGGAGCATCGACGCCATCAAGGGAGGTGGGTGAGTCAGCTAGATATCAACGAATCCAATGAATGTGGCTAATATGGATGATGTGGACCAGATGACCAACATGCATGCATAAGTGAATCATGGCAGATGAGTTGGAATGTGGACGTGGCATCTCGGACCGAAAATAGCGTTCAGATGATGAGCGAATGAGACTATAGAATAGCAACGATCGAACAACTGAAGGACACATGACACCGTTCAATTAATGAAAATATGATGGCAGAGGGCTTGATGGACCGAATATGTGGATGAACAAGGCCATGGTGGACATATTTGGAAATCTGCATCATGAAGAACAGGTAGGACAACGCCATGGCAGGTATCCGTTAGTGGTAGGGCAGAATAGGTAGTCACATAGAATATTCTCCTCAAGTCAAGTTTAAAAGAATTCTGACGGATTCGATTACATATTAGATTGTCGATGTTTCATACTGCTAGTAGGTCGATTTCACAAGATCTTGATATTTCATAGGTGAACACTCGGTGATAGGGTATAGTTGCTGCTATTGGGGATATTCCCTTTTTTACATATTCTAAATCGGGTGAAATGTGGCTATGACATTAAGGTGGTGTTGCATTCGAATTAATTAGTCAACATTCATTTGTTGTGGGCCTTTGCAATTATGATTCTGGGATTAATAAATTTTTGAGGATGAGGAGAGCGGGTTTTGTGCTAGGGGATGTGAGTCTGATGATATCACAGATATCAACCAAAAGGACACTGCATTGGTGGAGTCCCAGGGGATTACCGAGAAAGCAACATAGAGACGTGCCAGATAAAGAAGCGAAGACCATACTAGGGTGAATGATGAATTCATAAAAAGGAGTGCTCGAACGAAAGTAGAGCGATGAACGTGTACACGAATACTCTGAGATTATCAGTGGAAGATATCATCGCATGGGGATTTAGTAAACAACAGGCTTCATTCACAGTTCACGGCATCACACGAAAATTGTCGAACGAAGAATTTTACGATAACATCTAACGACAATCAAAATATTGAATGGGCATATACTCCTCCCGATAGATGGTAGTGATGAGGGTGAGCAGAGATCACGGTAATGAGGTGGACAAAATGGCAATTTTGGCGAACAGGCAACGAAAGAATGACTCCAATGAGACAGCGGTTTAGAGGTCGCTAGTTTCTAATGTCGATTTTATAGAACATGGAATGATAATCTAGTAGGCAACTTGGATTGTTTAGATCCTTAGGATATAGACGTGCTTGACGATTGTTACGAAGTGAGCTATTGAAGTAGGGAGTCACCATACATTTTTCTGAAGACGACTATGCTGTGAATGATGATAAAAAGTCCCTCACAGGTTTCAACCATTTATTCACCTCGAATATCGAATGCCAAAGAGTTAATCATAAATGAAAGCTAATGTCCCAAAGAAATCCCAAGTGTCTGTATTGTTTTGTTTTTAACCACCATGGGGGTTAATTAGGGCCTTCAATGAAAATAAAGGTCTCGTCCAAATAAGAATATAATCATAACACTATGTATAGTGTTGGAGGAAGAATACGTTACCACACATGCCACTAATGAAAGCTTGAAAAAACGTTATGAAATGTATATTTCGAGTCCAAAAAAAAAAAATGAAGAAAACAAACGACATATGAGTTTTGGAAATGAAAGGCAAAGGGCTAGTGGAAATGAAACGAAGAGTTTTCTTGGGAATAAAAAATGCAATTTTGAAGCAGAGAAAAAAGGGCTGGTTTTTTTTTGGAAACCAGAGATATGCTGCTAGAAAATACATGTAAAAAGAAACATTTTTTAATGCAAAGGGCTTTTCGAAAATCTGGATTTTGTTAGCAAAATAGAAGGAGAATTTCAGCATGCTTGGGTTTTAATATTTTTTATCTTTCCTCTTTTTCATATTTTGAATTTATAAATGATGTTTGATGCATTTTAGAGGTCACATCATGGAATGCTGGAAATATGGAGTTTATTTTTATATCCTAGGAGCTAGCACTTAATTTATTTCGATTGTGCAAATGCAGGTTGGAATAGATTAAGTTGCATGCATGTGTTTCTCATATCTTCGGTTTTGTAGGACAAGGTGCCATCAAACTGAAAGGGCTTTGCATGTTTACATTTTCAGCATTTAAATTTATTTTCAGATTTTATTTTCTGTTTTCTAAAATTTCATTTTGCATTTTTTTTAAAACTTTGGATATAAAAAAAATAAAATGACAAAAATAATTACATGGGTGCGAAGCATGATATACAATATATCATACACAACAGATTCAGACTCATTCCGAGGACATGTTGATTTTATAAATATTTTTGAAAACTATTGTTTTTAAGAGTTTTTATAATTTTGGAATTTCATTTTTTTTTTTTCATTTTGAAGCCAAATCAGTTTTTTTTTTTCAGTTTTATATTCCTTTTGCAAGCATAAAATAAACTTCCCTTTATGAAAATTCCAATTTCATTAAAGGAATATAAATTTTAAGGGCATTTCATAGGATACCATTTTGGAGCATTAAATTGCCTTCTCTTTATAAAAATTTTGATATTATCAAAGAGAGGAAATTCATACATTGCATCAAAGGCTAGTATTCTAAAGCATTAAATTATTTCCTCTATATGAAAATTCTAATTTCATTAAAGAGGGATAATTTATGATAACATTTTGAAGGCCATTATTTGAAAGCAATAAATCGTCCTATCTTTATGAAAATTATTATTTTTAAATATGGACAATTTATTTATTATATTGAAGGCTATCTTTATCTTCATGATAGAAGCTACATTTAAATGTAACTTTTCATAATTTTAAATGACATTCATAGATAGATTTAATATTTTACTCCATGATTAAAGTAGGATTTAATATAAGATAATTTTAAATCTACTTAATCCAAAGAAGATAAAATCTACCTAAAATCCTACAAGATAAAATGAATTAAACCTTACATCGTGGTCATATGAGGGCCAATTCACATTTGCTTTTATTTGGGTTTCATGAACAACCATTAATTTAGCATGGTAAAATGAACCAACACATGCCCCTTGTTAACAGTTGCTTGCAATCACTAAGGCATTCCTAGCATTTCATTGATATTTAATTGAGATCACTAATACACATGTGCAAATGCTAATATAGAAGAGACCTTGGAGAAGTTGTTTTGTTTTAACTTCTTTGCAAGAGAGGGTTTTGGGATCAAAATCCTAAGGGAGAGTGTAATTTCACACTTGGGTAAAATTACCACTCAACAAGAGCAACCTAGTAATACCTCATGCCACAACTACTACTACACCTATTGTCACACTTGCCAAACTAGATTGAATTCTAATGCTGAAAATATAGGCTAACACATTAAAGAGCAATGGAAAGATCAATAACAATTAAAAATAAGGCTTCTCCCCTAACTAATAAACTTAAGGGTATGTTTGATGAGCCCTATAGGAAGGTAGTACAAGGAAAGGACAAACACCCTCTAGCCAAGGTTAAGAAGGAAGCATTACAATGATACAACTTGGGACTACACATTTATCCATGCAACATAATTAGGATTTGGATGTTAGGGCTCATTTTGAAATTTGTGCCACAAGTGTGGGACTTCCCAAATCTTGTATAGTGTGTAAAAAGACATAATTTCAAGAGAAAATATGTCAAACAACTACATTGGGAAGGGGACAACATTCTTCATTCAAGAAGAATAAATTAAAATAATGTTGAATGCCAAAGATAACCCAACCATGGTGGATCACCTGCAATCCCAAAGCATAGAGAATATTATTATTGATTTGAATATAACTATTGGAGAGACTTCTTAGTATTCCATGTCAAGAATTTGAACAAGGCCTTAAAATTTTATTTACCCATGGAGTGTGACATCTTCAAAGATGATGTCTAGTTGGTTCTATTTGGCATAGTTGTAGTCTTAGGAGAAATGATATATTATTTCATGTATGAGGAACAATTGACATTCTTGCACACATTTGATATGTATTTCAAGTACTAAGAGATGGGAAATTATGCCAAGTACATAGTCGACCAATTAAATAAGTAGTTGTGGGCCTTCAAGGAAATATGAAAATTCATATATACGTCCTACCTAGTTTGTTTATTCCTTATTTAGAAAAAGGAATGGTTCCCAAATCTATATTTGATCCAAGTGGGGCTTGATAATAAGCCATTACCAATATTGGAATATACAAGCATACCTTGTTGAGAAGAGGGGAGAAATTCCTATGACTATTATAATGCAATATATCACATAGTCATGCAAAATATGGGGAAAATGGTTCCATGACTATTAGAAGAGGCTTGAAACCTATTGAAGTATAAAAAATGGCCAAGTAGAAAATTATACCTTGGAAAGTAAAGATCCTTCATTCGATATTTTGATTTCTCCACAATGGAATTTAAGCTATATGCCTTCATGCGAGACTAGTTTAATCTTGAGTATGTGCAACAAATGGATTATATGGATTCAAAGTATGTCGAGGTCTAAAATAAGTTGGCCTACCCCATCAAACAAAATATCATGACCATTACACCAAAATTATGGGGATTTAACTCCATTGAAAAAAAGTTAAGGAACATGGGGTTGGAATAGTTTAAGGGTTTCTGGTCATGCAATAAAGAGTAATTTAGAGAAAAAATGGAAGCTAAAGGGCTATATACCTTCTACATGCATAAATGAAGGTATAGAGTTGATAACAAAGCTAGTTTTATAGTGTAACTAGTCCTAACTAAATTAGGACAACCACATGGTTATGAATAAGAGCTCCAGTAGAGGCATGCACAATTCTAAAATGGTTTTCCTTTTATGTAGATGCCAAGGTCAAGATTGAATTTTATCTTGACCATAAAATCAACCACAAAACTAGAAGTACCCTTAAAAAATATGGATATGTAAAGAGAAATATCCTTTCAAATAATGAGGTATGAGATAGGGCACTTGAAAGTTTCTATCCAAAATAAACCTTTTGATGAATATTTTTTAATCATATAGGATCAAAGATACACAAAGACATCAAATAGGGCTAGAAGTGTTGAAAAATGTCCAATTGCTAGCTTAGAGATCACCTTACCAACTACACCATCTATGCCAACAATGATCAACAATGTAGTGTAGGAGATGACCTAGGAGCACGTAGAGAAAGTGATAAAGGACTCATATGGGTCAATTCTAGGAAGAATGGTTATGGCAAAAAAAGAGGTAATAGTTAAAGAAATTAGAAAATATATGATAGCACTTAAAGAAGGGAAAACCCCTCAAGGAGAAGCTTGAGTGCTTGTGTTGGTCATAAAATCATAAAGAAGGGTGTTTTTTTCCATCATCGCTAACATCGGTGATGAAATACTCAATACACATGATGATGCATGTTTTGAGAAGAGAAACTAAGGTAGGGATTCCATAGAGACCACTAGTAATACTTCAAAGAGAAAGAAATGCCTACATAGATCCATTAGAAATTTAATGACTACCAAAACCTATGATCCCCCTTACAAGAATCTCTATCTCTCTCTTCTGCTTCTACTTTTCCACTTACTCCTATGCTTTCTTCAAATCCCCCCATTTCTTCTACTACACTCACTTCCTTTTCTATAAGTGCAATCACCAGTTCTCCTAAAGTTATACCATCTCCCACAAATGGTTACATCTCTAGTGTTTCCACCACATCCATAACTTTATTCTCATTCTCATAATTGAAGTCACTACCACTTGTCCATTAGTCATCTATACTAAGATTCCATTATCTTTATATTCATTAAAGTCATCAATATCCACTTTATTGATTAAAATAGATATGGAAATGTCAATGGCCATCTCACCATTCATCACCATCTCTATTCAATGCACTCCACCTACCATATCTCTTGCCCACCACATCCACCAAGTGTCGTGGCCACAAGACCCTAGGGACAATGATGTTCTAGGTGCAATATTATATGATTAAGTTTTTTAGAACCACCTAAAAGTAACAAACTACCACATGACCAATACAAACTTATGTTTGTAAAATAACTAACATATTAGATTTAGGGATATAAGAGAATCACTAGATTCCTTACATGAACAAGAGATAAAGGTTAGGCAGTGTTCAACTAGATGAAGAAAGATACTTCAAGGGCACTACTGATCCTACAATTACAAGTGGCTAAAGATGGAAAAAAGGTCTTAATTGTTACAACTTTAAAGTAGACCTGAATAGGTATTCCACAGACTCAAATGAATTTATCAATAGTGTCAGAGTTGGATCTTGCCAAAATAAATTCTTACTAGATGATCCAAGTCTCCAACCAAATTTTACTTGGGGCAGTTATGTACTATAACAAGCTAGTAAACAAAAATGAGGCCAATAAGAAGAAAATCCAAGATAATAATAAAGTAGTAGCCTAGGTCATAATAGACAAGTTTTAGCTTTGACAGGAGTTGGAAGCACTTACAAAAGATGTCATCAAAGGATCCTAGTTGAGTAGCCAATTCAAAGACCTATAAGAAAAACTCTCTAGAAATGAGGATCAAAGGAAGCAATTAAAAGAAATCTTAGCACAAATTGCTCAAATAAAGAGCCAAATCAAGCAATAAATAGAACAAGAAAATAAAGAACTTGATTTATGGGTCCAACATATACAAGCTGTGTAGTAGGAAAAGAACTAAGAGACCATCTACCTCCAAAATATAAACAAATATTTGAAGAAAGAAGTGATAATGTATGAAGAGCATACCTCAAATATTGAACAAATGAAGTCCCTATGGGATGATTGATGTGACAAAATTTATTTTTCTTGATGACAGGAAACCTTAAGTAGACTTATAAATGTGAGACAAAACAAGATCTCATGGTTTGAGGAGCTACAATAAACCACCTAAAGATAAAATCAAACATATGGTAGAAGCATGCATTATTCCTCATAATGGAGACTTTGGAACTCTAAATAGAGGTTCAATGTTCAAATCCTATGGGGAGTAGGGTTTTACACCATGATTCGATAATGGGAGTATGGTTAGATAATCATATATTGGGTAAACAACTTCCTCAATGAGGATCATCTCATATGGCCTATGGTCTTGCAAACATTAAAAAATATTTTACCATTTCATACCAATAAAAGCTTTGAATCCAATGCTCACAAAAGAGAAAGGATAGATAATATATTTGATATTGAGAAATCTATTAGGTCTTATGAGGAAGTTGTCCTTTTTTAGATAAAATCTAAGAGATATTGAATCCACATCAATTTGATGAGTGCATATGTGAAAAAATTGATCTACATCAAGCAAAATATAAAAATAAGAAACAAAATCTACAAGATGGCTAATGGGAAGCTTAGAATCCAATGTTGATTCATGATATGGTTTGAGGAGATGAACATTCACAACATCATGAATCCTCAGGTGAGCTAGAATATCAACTCAAATAACATTCATATATACCTAGTGTAATGTCAATAGTGAAGAGGCTTGATATTACTATGTGGCTTGTGTTGGAAGTGAAATTTATGCAAGTAAAACCAAACTTTATCTCCAACCTAAAAATAATTAGGGATGTAATGATAATTCATGAGTTGTTTATGCTTTTCTTGAGTCTTCGTAAATCACCTTGGCTTGAAAGAATATAAATATTTAACAAATGATGTTGCCTTATATTTATCATTTTGAATATGTGCTATGCAAGGACAAGAAAAAGATAAAGGTAAATCATAAGGATCCAAGGGATGGAAACCAAAAAATAACTCAAAGGTGAGAGACATGTGGAAGAGTGGAATGCTTAGTTGTAAGGATGCTCAATGGTAAAGCTCAAATCCCATTTTAATGGAGAAGTGTGATGATATATCCAAAAAATCTATACAATGGTGCAATTCACCACCTTTGTCTAACCATCTGACTATGGATGAAAAGTCATTAAAAACTTGAGAGAAACTCCCAGAATTTTCTATAAGGAGCACCCAAAGTGACCCAAAAATGTGAGTAATGGTTAGATTCACTACCAAGGAGACCAAATAGTCATCAAACTAAATAAAAAAATAACTAGACTAAGTTGCTCATAGAACTAGTCTTGTGACAAGGAATGAACCTAGCCATCTTTTTGAAGTGATCAACAACAACAAAAATACAATCATCAAATTTTCATTGAAAAACCACTCACCAAGTCCATGGATATGATTTCCCAAGGATGAATGGAAATGGGTAAAGGACAACTCAAACCTTACTTTCAATTGGTGGGGTTTGAACGATAATAAATTACACAATGACATAGAAAGTATATGCCATCACACTACATATGAAGCCTATAAAAGAAATATTATAATGAAATGAGTGTTTTTTCTTTCTAAAATGACCGCCATATAGAATAGAGTATGCCTCCTTGAGAAAAGAAGTAGCTCATTTTTTACCTCTTAACACTTTTTTGCACTATTGGGATGTGACTTGTTTTATTATTACATTAAGTTGTGTTGTTAAATAGGGTAATTAAGAGGAAATACTAACTTAATTAGATAGAGTGTAATCATCTGCTAAGAAAGGTAATAAAAGGTCAATTTGTTGATTTTTTTCAAGCTTTTTAATAAAATACAAATTTATTTAGTTTTTTACACAACTATGGATTTTGCAGAGCTTAGGATTTAGTTTTAGGTTCATTTCTTGCTAAGGATTACAATTGAAGGAGGTGTTGGACCATTTTCATATAACTAGCACCAAATATGAATCCATTCACTAAGTGTTAAATAGAACGATAACCTACAAAATAAAACACTTATACTCTAGTGTTGGACATGACTATGATCTAGCATTGAAATCTAAGCTGCTTGAATTGCCACATGGCTGAAGCAAATGGTTGAAGGAACTGCAGTGACACTCCATAGATGATATGGCACAAGGGGAAAAAGTATAACTAGATGATATCCAACAAAGCACCAAATTGGGATAAAAACACCTTTTTGGTAAATCTAGTCAACTGCCTTTAACCAACCATAACACCCAAAATAAAATATTGTTTACAATTGACAATAAGTTAGAAAAAAAATGATCTAGATTTTGTACATAAAGGCTATAAATTATTTTGAACTTATTTTCTCTATTTTCCAAACACTCTGACATGGTGGCTAAGGTGCACCAAGGCTAGAAATGTAGGAATTTGACAAACGAAGAAGGAAGCTGGAACGACTAGTTTTTTGGTAGGATTTTTTTATTCTACTATTTTACCCCTGGTCTGGGGCAATGGCAGACCATGCTTAGCCCCAAGGTACTTTACAGAATCCCTAATGGTTGTTGCTTCCTTATTTACTCTAGGTAATGGCTCTTTTTCTCTATTTTCACATCCTCCTCCCTTTGATCAAGGGAAGATAGATTCAATGATTCAAGCTCTTAAGCCAAGAACCAGGCTACAAACTCAACCAAATATGCATGCTCATCCTTCCAAAGGCACCTTCATGCCCAAACTGGATGTGGCCCCTATGGTTGAGGTACCACCGACTTTCACTCAACACCCTATTCTTACCTTATCTGCTCAGGCTTTAGCATGCAAGTTTATGGGTTTGTGGCCTAGTCCCACTACGATACAGAAATGGATCAACATGAACTAGGGAGCCAAAGTCTCTTCTTACGAATTTATGATGGCAGGAAGAGGTTACTTTGTAGTAACCTTTGCCTCCGTAGAAGATAGAAACACCATATTTCATGGAGGGCCATGGTTTCTTGGTTCTAGCCCATTGTATATGACTCCTTGGACCACAACATTTGACCCACAGGAGGAAGAACCCGAAGAAATATCATTATGGGTAAGACTACCTTTCTTGCCCCTCCACCTATGGAATAAACCCACAATGGAGATCATAGGAAATGCCATTGGATCCTTCATAGATTGGGCCCCCCCAAAGCCAACAATGCCATTTGTGCACGAATATGTGTGCAGGTTAACCTAAAAAAGGATTTCCAGAGTACATTGGAATCAAGGTGTTAGACTGGGTACATAATCAGCCCCTTGATTATGAACACATCCCATTCAAATGTATTACCTGTCATGAGCATGGTCATTTCTCTAGGAACTGTCCAACTAGAGTGGCATAGGAGGAGAAAAAGGATGAGACACAAGTCTTCCAAGAAATCAGAAGAAAATCAAGAAGATCAAGGAGCAGAAAAAGGCAACCACATCAAAAGCCTACTCATCAAAACACAAACAAGTTCTCTGTTCTCAGTTCAGAAGAGGAGGAGAATCCAACTACAACATCAAAACCAGATCAAGGCACATCTTCCCAAGATAAAGGGGAAGACACTCCACAGACTCCAATGGAAGAAAACTTAGAGGATATCCTAGGAGAAACTCAGACAAAGGAAAAAGATCCTCTAGAAGAAGAAATAGAAGAGGAGGTTGAAGAAACACAAACTGAAGAAGTAGTCATTCCAAGAGGAACCCTAGCAACACGATCTGCTGCCAAGGGGAGGAAAACAAATCAACAGTTAAGAAATGAACAGGCCCAAAAGGAAATACAGGCTAAAACACAAGCCAACATATTAGAGAGCTTCTCCAAGAATAAGAAGCAGTCTAAAAAATGAAGTTACTCTCATGGAATGGGAGGGGATTAGGTAGTCCCCTAAAAAAAACTACTTAAAGTCACTAATTCAGAAGCATCATCCACATGCAGTCTGTATTCAAGAATAAAAAATGATAGAAAAAATAGCTATAGCAGAATGGAATAAAATCTGGCCATAGTAAGAAACAATCATAGTAGATGCAGTAGGAGCTTCAGGGGGTCTGATTCTAGCATGGGACCCCAAAATCTTAACTTGCACCAACAGGCACAAACACAACAACTGGATAGCAACTAAATTTGAAATGACAGATGGATACCCCATAACAGTTGTCAACTTTTATGGGCCAAATCATCCAGAATAGAAGAAAGAGACATGACAACATCTTGCTCAATGGTTGACCATTGAAAAGCCTGAAAACTTAATCATTGGCGGAGACTTGAATATGACACTCAGACATTGGGAAAATTCTGGAGGAGCTAGATCAAAAGTCTCGAATAAGGAATTAGTAGAAAGAATTATTGTTGATGAATATCTCCAAGATGTTATCCCAAAAAAAGGAAAATACACTTGGACCAATAGGAGATCTGGAACACATTTCATAGCTGAAAGGCTTGACAGGTTCCTAGTGAAAGAAGATCTATTGGTTCATTTTCCACTCCTCTCAAGCCACATAGTCCAAAGTTCCATATCAGATCATAAACCCATCATATTGGATAGTGGACAAAACCTTTTGGAACCAAGGAGAATCCCCTTCAAATATAATCTAGATTGGACAACTCACGAAGAATTCATCACTTTGGTTGAAAATACTTGGCAACAACAAGTCTTGACAACCAATCCCCAAGAGATATGGAAAAGGAAAATTCATGACCTCAAAACAACTATACGAAAATGGCTATTAAATAAAACCAAATTCAAGATAGAAAAATCCATACTGCTTCAACAGGCTGAACAATTAGAAGCAAAAATTGGAGACTCTCCTCCTCTGCCACACCAAGAGGATGCAAGGAGAGAGCTGCAACAAAAGCTCTACAAGATATATGCAGAAGAAGAAGCACAGTGGAGGCTCCGCTCAAGAATGACTTGGCTGAAAAAAGGTGACAAGAACACCAATTATTTCCATCTCAAGACAATGCAAAACTATCAGAGGAACACAATTAGAGAAATTGAGCACTAAGGGATGAAATATACAGGGAAAGAGCAAATCAAAGAGTTGGCAAGCAAGCATTTTTCTAACCTGTTGACCAAAGAACATGGGAATCTTCAAGCTCAAGAGTTGCTTCTGCAAAATATTCCAGCAGTTCTCAATGAGGAGGACAAACAAGAAATGAGCAAACCACTCACAATGGATGAGTTAGAAGAAGTTGTCAACTCTCTTTCGAAGGATAAAGCTCTAGGTCCTGATGGGTTCACCAATAACTTCTACCAGCAATTTTTTCATCTTATTCGTGAAGATCTGTTGAAGATGATTGAAGATGTCAGACTAAATGGTAAGCTCTTGGGTGCTATCAACTCCACTTTTTTGGCCTTAATCCCTAAAGAGAAAAATGTTGTAATGTTTTCTAGATTTAGACCAATCTCGTTGTGCAATTCTTCTTATAAAATTATCTCCAAAATCATAGCCAACCGAAATAAAAAAGAAAATTGGCAAATTAATTGTTGAAGAGCAAGGAGGATTCATCCCCAAGAAACAGATATATGACAACATTATAATGGTGCATGAAGCTCTCCACACTAGTAGGAAATCCAAAAAGAAGCATATAGCCATTAAGCTTGATATGGCTAATGCCTTTGATAGGGTAGATATTCAATTTCTTGAACAGGTGTTAGTTAAGTTTGGATTTCCCCTTCAGCTTACGAGATGGATTGGAGCATGCATCACTACCCCTTGGATCTCCCCACTGATCAATGGGGAACCTTCAACCTTTTTCAAGGCTTCCAGGGGCATCAGACAGGGCTGCCCTTTATCCCCATATCTTTACATCCTGCTAGCAGAGACTCTAGGGAGATCTCTCAACAAGCTAAGAAGGGACCAAAAGATCATAGGTATTAAGGTAGCTACGGGATACAAATAAGTTACTCATGCTCAGTTTACTGATGACACCATTCTTATGGGAGAAGCATCAAGGAAAAATGTGAGGCAGATCAAAGAATGCTTAGATGGGTTCACACAAGCCACTAGAGCATTAATTAACACAAAAAAAAGCTAAATTTTCACCCAAAACACCTCAGAAGCTGAAAATAGAAGCTTCAGTTTAATCCTTGGATTCAAACAAGGAAAAGAACAACAATTCAGGTATCTTGGAGTCCCAATGGGTTTCCACCTGAAGCCTAAGGATAGCTGGAGTCCAATGCTAGAAAAGTTGATTAAGAGAATTCAGAACTACAACAATGGCTGGTTGAGTCTAGCAGGCAGAATAGTGTTGATTAAATCCATTCTATCCACTCTCCCAATATATCAACTTCTTGTTTATCATGCTCCCAAAAGCATTCTTCATATGATTGATGGCATAATCAAAAACTTCCTATGGTAGGGAGGAAGGCAAATAGAAAGGAAGAAATTCCATTTAGTAAATTGGGACGTGATCACCAAAGCTAAAGAGCATGGTGGCTTGGGAATCAGAAAAATAGAAAATGTAAGTAGTGCCCTAGGTGCCAAGCTCCTATGGAACATGCTAAAGCCACCCCAAGCTCCCTGGAAGAAGATCTTGATCAACAAATACACAAATAACTCTACAAGCATGCAGTTATTAAGAAATATAGAAAACCAACCAGGTGCATCATTAATATGGAAGCATATAGTTGAGGCCAAGGCAATAATTGTAGAAAAAATCTCTTGGATCCCTGGAGATGGCAACAAGATCAATTTGTGGGAAGATTCGATCCTTGGCAATCCTCCATTACAAGAAAGATGCAACCCTGATCTCCAAAACCAACTGCAAAGTTTAGGAATTGAGAAGCTTAGTGACCTTATAGAATGGTTAGAAGAGGAACCTGTCTGGAAATCTCCTCCTCTCCCTATGCATCTCCAAGATGAATGGGATTGTTTCAAGAGGTAGAATACTGGTATAAGACCCATCAAGAGGCATCTGTCAGATCAACTTATGTGGGGGGACATAAGAAAGATAGGGGAGTATACAATCAAACTTGGAGTTCACTCCCAACTGGTTGGAACAGTCAACAAAAAATTATCCTCAATTTGGAAAAAGAGGATTCCACCTAAGCTGCAAGTCTTCACTTGGCTGGTGCAACAGAACAAAATCTTAACAGGGGATAACTTGCAAAAGAGGAACATAGTGGGGCCTCATGTCTGCCCGAGGTGTTTAAGGGAGAGTGAGACCATCAATCACCTCCTATTTGAATGCCCAAAAGTGATAGCTATCTGGTTGGAAATTACTAACAGATTTGGTTTGGTCTTTTCAGGGAGATTAAACATTGAAAGTTGTTTAAACCATTGGAGTGAAAAGTATAGAGGAGGCCTCAACAAAAAGCCTCTAGTGAAATTTATATGGGAATCAATCCCACACACTATAATTTGGCACATCTGGTTGGACAGAAACCAATGGATCTTTGAAGGGAAAGGAAACAAAATAGGTGCAATAATAGGGAGAATCATTTGGGATATCACAACTAATGTCAAAGCAAATTTTACTCAGAAGCAAAATCAAGAAGACTTGACTCCAAAAGAGTGTCATATGATTAAAATTCATGATCTCCATGCATTCTTGGCAATAAGGTGCCACCCTATTGACTTGGAAGCTCCTATCATCCACTACCTTGCATTGTTCTTTGATGGAGCATCAAAGTCCAATCTAGGACAAGCGATAGTAGGAGGACTAATCCTTGCAAGCCCAAGGAAGGTGCTAATTAAATTCAAAATCAATTTGGGAATCACATCCAACAACATGGCTGAAATCCTTGGATGTGAGATGGGGATGAGGCTCATTGTGATAGAGGGAATTAGACACTTGTCGGTGTATGGAGATTCAAAACTGGTCATGACAACACTCTCCAAAAACAAAGATCTTCAATCTTTACAATTGAGGATTGTCCAAGATAGGATCAAGCATTGGGAAAAAATATGACTAGCATCAAATATTCCCACATCAGGAAGAAATTTAACAAGGACGCAGATGCCCTGGCTAATGAGGTAATTAACATCGCTCATCTCCAATGTAGAGTCACAAAGATAAAAAAAAATAAGGAGAGTTGCCTGTCATGGAGCGAAGAACTGCTCTAATGTCTAATGCTCCCTCTCTGCGTGCTTTGTTTGCTTTGTCTTCTTCCTATTTTTTGTTTGCTTCTGATGCTTAGTGTTGCTGCTCTTAGTATGTTACGCAGTCATTTTGTTATGGTTCTTGTCAGGCATCCTTGCCTGCTATTGTATTTGTTCTATACTCAGCTCTAGCTTTGGCTTCCTTGCCTGCTAGGAGACTTTGTTTCTATTTTTCATGATTATTAATACAACTCTCTTTTAAAAAAATGGTGCACCCAGGATTTTTTACCAACATTGACTACCAAGTGTAACTTATTTATGTTTTTACTTGCTAATTTGGAGATCCATTTATTGTCTACATATTGATTGTTGCAACTTGCTTAACTATGGAGGTAGAAGATGGCCTTGTCCTCTCCATTATAAATAAGACTAGAAACCTAGGACTTAGAAATAGTTAGAGGTGAAATATACTATCATGCTATTGGATTTTTACTACATTTTTTAAGGAGCTTTTTTTTTATTTCAACCTATAATAAAAGCATGATATGATTTGTTGTTGCACTACATTTTTGTGAGTTGAATTGAGTAATTTTCCCTTCCACATTGCTAGGAGAAAGGGACCACTCCTAGTAAGGTGGAAGGAACATTTTATTTATTGCAACATTAGATTAGTTTTTTTGATATTTTCCTACATCTTATAAAAATTAATTATCTTCATTGTTTTACTTTTTGGGAAAGACTAGTAAGTTACATTATTTTCAGATTTGCTTTGTTGTAGTTTAGCTTGAATACTTAGTTGTTTTATGCTGAATTTATTTTTTGTTATTTCGTTTAATTTTCTTGTTGTAATAATTTCATTTCTTGCAAGTGTGTTTGCTTGATTAAACTCTCTCATTTTAGCAGTAGAATTTAATGTTAGCATACTTTAATATTTAGCAACTAGTTATTTAGTTGCAGCGGCATCCTGTTGAGATGCACCCATTTTGGGCTAATCCAGGAAGTCCGTTTGTAAACTCTACAGTATTTAACACCTTGCTGAATAATACAATGCTGTTCGATTTCTTACATGGCATCAGAGCCAGATTGCTATGACAATTTTTTCTGTAGAATGGTGAAGGGAGCTGAATTTCCCGCACATGTTTTGTTTGCTTTTCTCTGTAGCACTGTGGCAATTTTTTTTGCTGAAAGGTGAGTTTGAGAGAGAGCTGGCAGCGAGAAGCAGAGGGGATTTCCAGGCGGAGAGTCTTACAGATTTAAAAAAAAAAAAAGAATTTTTTTTTTGCACGTGCACGACTGAGGGAGCCTGCACGAGGAGCCCCCCCCGCTGCGGATGAGGCCGCACGTGCAGGCAGCCACGAGTGCGTGACGCAGGCAAAAGCGCTACGGACGGGACATCCGCTGTCCCCCCTCCCACCCCATGCAGCGCTAGGGACGTCGCTGGCTGGAACTGCCCCCCCCCTCGCTGAGCGCACGTCGCACGCAGCGCTCACGTGCATGGGGTCCCCCCCTCAGGCTGAGCGGCGATGTGACGTAGCGCTCGCACGCGCGGGGTTCCCCCCCATTGAGCGGCGACGCAACGCAGCGGTCGCGTGCGCAGGGTCCCCCCCCCGCTGAGCGGCGATGCGACGCAGCGGGGTTTCCCCCCCCGTTGAACGCACTATGAACGCAGCGCTAACCCCTCACCCCATGCGTCCAACGCTGGAACGCAGCGTCCGGGAATTAAAAAAAAAAAACGCAGCGGGAGCGCAGCGAGCCGCGACGCGCAGCAAGCGCAGCCGTGGCCACAACAGCGAGCTGCGCGGAGGAGAACGAGAGAGGAGGACGGGAAAGCACGATCGGAGGTGGCAGAGGCTGCGCTCGGGCAGCAGACTGAGGACCCTCCTCAAATACGAGGGGGCCCTTTCTCCTCCCAGATCAGCCCACGGGCTCACTGGCAAGTGAGCTGCGTGGTGGGTTCCGGGAACCCAGCAGTCAGGGGTTCAAATCCTGCCAACTTCCCCCCTTTCGAAGGTATAATTTTTTTTCAAAGTTTTTTTTTTAATTATTATTTTTTAGTTAAAATTTTTAATTTTAATTTATTTTTTATAGTTTTTAAAACTTTATAAATTAAAATTTAATTTTAATTTATTTTTTTCATAAGGTTTTAAAACTATATAAATTAAAATTATTTATTTTAACTTTAAATACATAATAATTATTAAAATGCTTTGTTAAAGAGAATTTTTTTAAGGGGGGATATTTTTTTCAAAAAATCAAAGGGGGAATGTGAGTAATTTTCTGAAAAATAGCAATTTGGCGAATTGTAAAAGGTGCATTTTCGGCTGTGTCTGACACCTTAGGGTTTCATTCTATGGGCATTTTTTTGATGTATGATGCATTTTCATTTCTATGCACTACTTCATTAAAATATAAATCACTCCCTAAGTCCCCGAAATAATTAAAAACCCATCTATGCAATTATTTGCACTGCAGCGTTCGATAAAAACGGTACCTCTGGCCCACACTTACAGGTAAATCTGTCGTGCTTTGGGCTACTATATCTATCGCCTAATATAGCTACAACAACGACGTCTGAGCTTGTTCTCTATAAATTGTCGGGGAGGAATAAGTACGCCATTTTTGCATTTTTTTACTCCATCCACTACCCTTAATCGTTCTTGTGTTTAGGCATAAATCCTGATGAAGTATTCTTCATAGTGTTTAGGGGAAGTTACGCCCCACGCATGAGAAGAATCTTCTATGGTATGTGCCATCAACAAGGCGATTCCCTTTCAATACCGCTTATGTTCCACATATCGTATGATCTCTAAAACTCACCTATAGTCTCCCTCACGTAAGGGCGGGTGATTTTTGTTGATCTTTCTAAATACCTATAGTTTCCCTCACGTAAGGGTGGGTATTTTGTACGGTATAATGGCATAGCAAAAGGTATATCGAAAGGGGGACCAATTGGTGATATAAGGAACCTTCACTATGGCCGCTGTTGCAAAGTTGATGACTGATCCGCATCAGTTATTGAAAGGTCCAAATTATACACCATGGAAACATAAGATGAAGGCAATTCTCCAAATGGAAGATTTATGGGATATTGTTACTGGAGTAACACCTAGGCCTTCACCAGCATCAGGATCCACAACTCCTACTGCTGATCAGATAGCTTTTGACAAGAAAGACAGTCGAGCAAAGGTGCTCCTTTTGTTTGCTATTTCAGATGAAGTGCAACCTCATATAGCTGACAAAGCAAGTGGTAAAGAGGCATGGGATGCCCTTAAAACCATCTATGAGGAAAAGAATGATTCCACCATTCTTCATCTTCAACAACAACTTCATAACCTGAGTTTGAGACAGGGTGAAACAGTTGAACTCTTTCTGTGCAGAGTGTCTGAATTGAAAGAGAGATTGAATTCTTTGGGAGATACTGTGGACGAAAAGCTTCTCATTTCAATTTTGATGAGAGCTTTGCCTTATTCATTTGATATGTTGATCACCTCCATCCAGGTGTCTCAACGACAAATTACCTACATCGAGTTGGTCAATCTGCTTCAACAACAGGAGGCACGCCAACTTCACAAGGATGATTCTTCCAATACAGCCCTATACACCAACAGGCAGGGTTCTAGGAAGAAATGTAATGGGCAAAAAGGAGGTAACTTTCAGAAAGGAGGAAATTCTCAATAGGATACGAAAGGAAAAGGAAAACAACCTCAACAGAAGAAGAGGTGGTGCAAGATCTATGAGAAAGACAACCATGACACCAATAGGTGTTGGCATAAGAACAAGCAGAAAGGCCAAAACAAACCACAAAATAAAAACAAGCAACCCCAGGTGAATGTTGCTGTTGAAGAATCTGACTCAGATTCTGAATGGGCACACAAGGTGCTCATGACTACCACAGATTCCACATAGAGGGATCCTGTTTGGTATGTCGATTTTGGAGCTAGAAAACATATGACTGGTGATAGATCGTGGTTTGAATCATTCGTGGCCAAAGAGGGCAAACCTGTCACCATTGCTGATGATAAAACCTACAGGGTTCAGGGAGAGGGTACAGTTTCAATCACTCTTCCTGATGGCAAGTGTCAGATTGACAAAGTCCTCTATGTTTCAGGATTGGCTAACAATTTGTTGTCAGTCACACAAATCCTGGATAGAAATATGGTTTTCAACTTTCATGTTGAGAATGGAAATAAGTGTTGTACTATTACCAGGAAGGGTAAGCAGATTGCAACAGCTTCATATAAGCACGAATTATTTGCCCTAGATGCTATCTCTACTCCACATGTTACCATGACTGTCTCTACCAAGGAGGCAACTTCCCTATGGCACAAGAGATATGGGCATCTTAGTTCTGGCTACTTACTTGACCTCAGTAAGTATGAGATGGTAAAGGGTCTTCCTTCCCTTTCTGCCACATTGCTAGTGTGCTCTCGATCGCTAGCGGAAAGCAAAATAGAGTACCATTTGAGAAGAGCTCAACAAGAGCACGAAAACCTCCGGAGTTAATTCACACCGATCCGTACGGTCCTTTCACACCCAACAGTTGTGGAGGGAAGAGGTACTTTCAGTTATTCGTAGATGACTACTCACGAAAGATGTGGGTTTTCTTTCTCCAACTGAAATCTGAAGCTTTCACATTCTTCCAGTAGTTCAAGAAATCCGTTGAGAAGGAGTCAAGAGATTCTATTAAAACCCTCCGCTCAGATCGAGGGGGGGAGTTTACCTCTAATGAATTTTTTGCATTCTTAGATAAGCATGAAATCAAGAGACAGTTAACAACTGCCTATACTCCTCAGCAAAATGGAGTTGCTGAGAGAAGGAACCGTTCTATCATGGAAATGGTTCGTTGTATGCTCACAGGAGCTACTCTTGGGCAACAATATTGGGCAGAAGTCGTCACCACTGCAGTATATTTGTTGAATAGGGCACCCACAAAGGCCCTAAAAGGAATGACTCCACAGGAAGCATGGAGTGGTCGAAAACCCTCCATATCTCATCTACGTATTTTTGAATGTCACGCTTTCATGCACATACCAAAAGAGAAAAGGAAGAAGCTAGATGAGAAAACACTGAGATGTATTTTTCTTGGTTATGATGAGCATTCTAAAGGATATCGTTTGATAGATCCTTTGACCAAGAAAATTCATGTCAACAGAGATGTTGTCTTTGATGAAGCTTTCACATCACAGAGCACATCTAAAGTACACCTAGATCTTGTGGAATCTAAGGAAGAGAAGATTCCTTCGTCAACACAGACAGGAGGTCCTTCTACATCTTCTTCAACACCACCGAAGAAGAATCCAAAATGGTGTACAAATACAATCAGAGACACAAATTTATCCACTCCTCCCAATTTGAACTTGGATAGACCTCGTACACGCAGTATGGCTCAAAAGGAAAAAGAAGCCAAAGAAACTGGTGAGGTTGATGATCTTTGTCAATATTTTGAGGAACTTTTTGTAACTCCACGTACAGAAGCAGAGGATATGGATATTGATGATGACAGGGCATTCATGTCTACCATAGATGATCTTGAACCTGCATCAGTGCAAGATGCTCTTAGTGAGCCTCAGTGGAAGGCCACTATGGATACAGAGTATGAGTCTTTGATGAGAAATAAAACTTGGAAGCTTGTTGATCCGCCGCATGGAAAGAAACCCATTGGCCGCAAATGGGTATATAAAGTCAAGTACAAGGCAGATGGAACAATTGATAAGCATAAGGCCCGTCTTGTTGCAAAGGGCTATGCTCAAAAGGAAGGCATTGACTACGAGGAAACTTTTGCACCTACTGCTCGGATGACCACAATTCGGGTTATGTGTGCTATGGTAGCACAATATGGGTGGAAAGTTCACCAAATGGATGTCAAAAGTGCCTTTCTAAATGGTGATCTCCAAGAAAAAGTCTACATGACTCAGCAAGAAGGATTTGATGTGGAAGGCCAAGAGCAGAAGGTTTGCAAATTGGTCAAATCCTTGTATGGTCTGAAACAAGCTCCTCGAGCTTGGTATATAAAAATGGACAATCACCTTATGTAGCATGGATTTAAGAGATGTCCGTCAGATGCAAACCTCTATTTAGAGAAATAGGGTTCTGAGATAGTGTTGCTTGTACTCTATGTTGATGATCTGCTCATTACAGGGAGTTCAGAAACTATGATCTCTACTGTCAAAAGAAACTTGTGTAAATCTTTTGAGATGACAGATCTCGGACTTCTCCATTACTGTCTTGGTCTGGAATTCAGCCAGAAGGAGCACTCCATCAAAGTGTCTCAAAAAAAATATGCCAAGACATTGCTAGAAAAATATCGCATGACTGATTGCAAGCCAATGGCAACTTCGATGGAGAATGGACTTCAGTTATCACGATATGATGATTCACCTCGGGTAGATGGTACTCTCTATCAACGGTTGATTGGGAGTCTCATATATCTGACCAATACTAGGCCAGATCTCGTATTTTCTGTCAACTATCTTTTGAGGTTCATGCAGGAGCCTAAGACCACTCATTGGAAAGCAACAAAACGTGTTCTTCACTATGTTCGTGGTACTATGGAATATGGCCTAGAATACAAGAGGAACAACAAATTCTTCTTGCAAGGATACACAAACTCTGACTATGCCGGATCATTTGATGATCACAAGTCAACTTCTAGATACATTTTTCATTTGGGATCCGATCCTGTCTCTTGGCATAGCAAGAAGCAACAGGTGGTTGCTATTTCATCAACAGAGGCAGAGTATCGCGCCACACGTGAAGCTGTGTGCAAATTGATATGGTTGCGTCGCATTCTGACAAGTATGGGCCATCCATCAAAATCTCCAATACACTTGTTTTACGACAATCAGGGTGTTCTGAACCTCGTCAAGAATCTAGTCCATCATGAAAGAACAAAGCACATTGACACACAATGTCATTTCACTTGAGATGAAGTTCCAAAGCACCGAATTTAGCTTCAGCACATTCCCACCGATGCTCAAGTTGTAGACATTTTCACTAAGGCACTTGCACGTGTCAAATTTGAATTGTTTCGCAGCTCTCTTTGTATTGCAAAATGATGTAATCAGGGGGGATGTTATAGCTATTAGTTATTACATTACCCAAATAATGTAATAAAGGGGGATGTTAGCATACTTTAATATTTAGCAACTAGTTATTTAGTTGTAGCAGCATCCTGTTGAGATGCACCCATTCTGGGCTAATCTAGGAAGTCTGTTTGTAAACTCTACAGTATTTAACACCCTGCTGAATAATACAATGTTGTTCGATTTCTTACATTTAAATTATATTTTTGAGTTGTTGTAGTTTAGAAAGCCAAACCAGCACTGACTTTAGATATTTCCTAGCACATATTTCCCATAGGACACCACCCATGGTTTTATGAATTAAAAATAACCATAGTAAAATATGGTTTTAATGACACCCATCACTTTTTGGCATCAGTATTAGGGATACGATATTTCTAGGAATCATTTATATTCGTTAAATATCCAACATTGTAAGACTCTTGCTTAGTTAGAGAAATTATTTAGTTGTAGGTGTAGTACACCTCCTTAGTGGCCATTATTGATATAAGTATTCACTAGGATAAAGCCTAAATTCAATATTATAGACCAAGATACCTAGTGTCCTTATTTGTGCTTATGCCAATAGGAGACCAATCAGTTAAAACTAAGTAAAGCTAGTGATGTTGAGAAGGGAAGGTAGAGGTGATTAGAAAAGAAAAATATTTATTTGAAAAGTTAGAGTGTATGAATAGGTTTAGAGACAACAAGGGTATACTCATTAAAAATAACCCCCAACAAGCCACAAGAGCACAACAACCACACCTAGAGGTTGCACAAGAGGACCCTATACTTGTAGTTGAGATTCTGAATAATCTATTGCAAATAGATGAAGAAAGTGCTAATGAACAATCATAATAAACCTTAGGATCTCAAGGATTACATGAAACAAAAGAACTTGGTAGTGGTCCATGACTTCCATTTAGAACCATTCAATAATATAGACAAGTTTATAACATTTTTTGGGAAAACAAAAAAATGAGGGATATGCAAGGGGAACATAACACTAGATACAAAAAGAATGTTGCAAATCATGGGGAAACTAGTAATGGTGTTAGAACCTTTACATATCCTATTCGGTTAGACCCTAATGTGCAAGCTCAAATGAAAAATATTTCTCTATCAAACTTACCTATCTTTAGGGAAAATACTTTAGAGGACCCAGACTAGTTCCCATTTAAATTTAAGATCATATGTCAAAATTACGACTAGACAACTGATAATCACAAACTTAAATTATTCCCTTCCATGCTCAAGGACACATCTATGCAATGGTTTATGGGGTTAGCCCCAAAATTTATATGTAGTTGGGATGAGATGGCAAAGGTAATTTTAGAAAAATATCAGGAGTTTTATTGTGTCAAGGATCGGAAGGAAGAACTATTTAGGATAAAACAAAGCAAGGATGAAATTCTTGAGGATTACCTGGATAGATTCCTTTTTGTTTAGAAAATATATGGGGAATAAATAGACCAAGAAATTATCAAATTAATATTTTTATGAGAATTACAAGATGAGTCAAGGGAGATCTTAAACTTCATGGGTAAAGGTGATATAAATAAGCTAGATATTTTTTATATAATGGAACTATGTTGAAACTATTCCAAAAAAAGGAAAGGAACATGCAGACATAGAGTAGGGAAGAGTGGCAATGAGGTAGGAGAATTATTAGAAGAATTTTATAATTTTAAAATTGATATTATCCTAGGTCCGAGGTGTAGACCAATTGGTTCATCCAAACCCCATAAGGGGGGTGGAGGTCCAAGGTTCAAATCTTGGGCCTCATCGGACTGAACGCTTGTCCATTTCCTGGTGCTTTCAGTGGCGTAAAAGGTTTAAAATGATTGTGCCATGGTGGTTATACGGGAAGACTGCACAAAGATCTGTGTGGCAACTTCCATGGATAATAATGTAGCATACTATGGTGGCCATAAAAACTGGATAGCCTACCCGGATTCGTGGTGGCTACTAATTCCACCATGTTAAAAAAAAAAATTGATATTATCCTACACTTAAACACAACATTGGATAAAATACTAGCTAAAATTAAGGCTAATGAACCATTGGCCACATATTGTCCAAGATGTAGGTAAAAATATGCTTTACAAGAATGCCATCTTAACAAAATAATATATGGAGTATTTGTGAGAAAAGTCACCCTACAGACTTGTGTGATATTTTATCTAATGAAGAAACACACACTTATACTAAGAGGGGGGTGAAAATTATAAGATAAAACTTTTATTTTTTCTTCCCAAAGTAATAACTTGAAATAATATCAATACAGTAATGAAATAATGCATAAATAACCACACACATAAGAGATAAATATTTTATGTGGAAACACTCTCTAGGGAGAAAACCATGGCAAAATACTGCTTATATTTTTCTTCAATAAATTTTGTGGGCACCAACCCATAAGAGACACTAATACCCTATACAAGTTCATGGGTACTGTTGACACTTTTTGTCACATTATACAAGGGGTAGAAGAATAGCAAAATTTTTGTATGATATTAATTATTACCTTTTAAAATGTATGTAAGTTATAGCAATTTTGGTTTTCCTAGCCATTCCCCTTGTACACCAAAGAAGATAGAAAGAGCTTCGCAGCTAGGATAGCTTCACTGAGGGGAGGAAGAATAAAATGAAAAGAACTTCGGGCCCGAGGCATTTCAAAAGGTTACTTCGGGTGGAAAATCAGCGAAGCAGTTTCATCGAAGAAAAACACGAGGAAAGCGCCAAGAAAATCTTCGCACCCGAAGCATTTCCAAAACTACTTCGGGTGGGAACCTAGCGAAGAGATATTCAAATGACAACTCCACCCGAAGAAGGAAGGCCCAAAAATCAAATTCCAAAGTCGCTAAGGCAGAAGAACTACTTCGGACCCGAAGCATTTCCAAAGGCTACTTCGGCCCAAAAACTTGCGAAGCAGATCTCGAAGCAAACATTGAAAATGCTTCGCCAAAAAGTCACCGAAATACCCACCTCGGGCCCCTCCGCCTGCGAACCATTTCTGCTTTGGCCGCAAGCCTCCCGAACCATAGTTTCAAAGAAAGATCACGACGAAGCATTTCCTTGAGGCATAGGCAAAGTAATTCAACCAGCGAAGTAGTAGAGCATGAAGGGCCCCACCAAAAGAGATCTACTTCGGCACTCAAACCTCCCGAAGTTGTGCCGCGAAGCTCAACTATCCGAAGTACCAAACCCAGAGGAAGGATCTGCTTCGGCCCAAACCCACCGCGAAGCAGAATTGCAAGAAGAGATCCAGCGAAGCGCTTCCAAGGCACGCACTTCAAGCCGGGTACTTTCTCGAGGTGGTCAGTTGCTTCATAAATGCATTTTTCCTTGCCCGACAAGTTCGTCGATCATTTTGGGCAATTGGACCTGAAGTACCAGTCCAAGAAGGAGAACCCGTCAAGCACGGTGGCTACTCGAGTATTGCACCCAAAAACTAAGGACAGTTCAGGCGGCCCATTGAATGCCTATTTCCTCGATGGACCCGGTTGCAGTTGCTATTTTTAGTAGCCGATTTGAGAGATCAGTCACAAGCAACCGTGAGGAGCCGACTTCTCGAAGCTCGAGGATGCACTTCGTCGATTTTGTGATAATGACTCAGAGGGTCGGGTCCTCTATAAAAACCCAAGTATTGTAATGGAAAAAGGGGGGGAACTATCTGCTAGAAAGCTGCTGTAACTTGATGTCCTACGATTAATACTAAGAGACTTTGAGCTCAATTCTTCTCTTTTATGCTGCCTTCTGTGCTTGATTCTTCTATCTCTCCTCGTTTGTATGTTGGATGCTGAACTCTGCGTCCGGTGTGCGATCGGGGACAGTGTCCTGAAACTCGTTCGAAAGGATACATAGGAGTAGAAAAGTGTCGTATTGACTTTCTTTTATGCTGCCTGCCTTGCTTGATTCTTCTATCTCTCCTCGTTTGTAGACTGAGATGCTGAACTCTGCGTCCGGTGTGCGATCGGGGACAGTGTCCTGAAACTCGTTCGGGAGGATACATAGGAAGGTTGATACTACGTTTCTTTCGTTTTACTCTTGGTGTTCCTTGCTGCTATTCAAGTTATCTGTTAGTGATCGTGCTTCCTGTTCTCTCCCACCTCAAATCATCGATCTCTCTTCCCTTAACCCTTTTTATTTATTTCTCTAACCCTAACTCCTTTTATCTCTTTCCTGCACTCTTGTCTCCAAACACCCAAGTAGTTTAGCATAGGAGCCGGCCTTTCTCCGGAGATTGGCACGAGGGGCATCTCTTCCCTTCGGCCTTTCAATGTTGGTCCAGGTCTAGGGCACATACATTTATCTCAAAATCCTTACCTAGGCGGATCTGATGACCAACAATTTTTGGCACGCCCGATGGGACCTACTGTATCTGTCTTAGAAAGATCCATAACCAGTCAAGGTCCCATATTGCAAATCTCAAACCCGTCTTCATCGGGGCCAATAGTTCTAACTAAGTTCTCGGTGTGACCCGGTCAGTCTCACCTGATTAGTGGTAGTGAGGATCGATGCTCTCATTACCAAAAGACTCTAAGCATCTGGCGACTCTGTTTACCCAAAAATCTCTAAGTCGTAAAGACCAGTACCTAAACCTGTGCCTTCATGGCAAAAGTCCCCATGTTTTAAGGAAGCTCGAGTTGGTGAATCTTTGGCTTGCCTCCATCTGGCAAAATCACCTGGCGACTCTGACTGAGCTGAAGATCCAGATTTCTTGATCGTAGGCACCTTTTTAAGCTGAAAGAAGACATCCCGAAGGAATCAAGGTTCGGTGAGCAGCCTTGACCTCACAAGCGGAGAAAGAATGTTCACCTGAAGACTCCGACCTAGTGGCGAGGACCGTGATCTCTGCAGGCCACTGCTATAATGGAGAGGGTATGTTATCCCAGCTGGGATGTTTATAACCCTCTGAATCTTCAAAGTTACCATGAAATTCCCAAAGGCGTCTTGAAAAACGTGCCAAAATACGATGGCGCTAAGGGAATGGCCCTAGAGCACCTTGAATATCTTGTTGATTTAGGGCCCATCTATGACATATGCCATGAAGATGTCATGATCAGACTTTTGGTCCTATCTCTGGAAGGAAGGGCGCTGCAGTGGTATAGATTGCTCGGGCGTAAAAGCATCTGCTCGTGGTATGACTTAGCGGGAGCACTACTCGAAGCATTTGATGGCTCCCAGGACCCCTTCCAACTATCAAGCATGCCTCATCAGGAGGTGGGCCGAGGAGAAGAACAGACTCAAGTGGCAGAACCTGAGAACAAAGAGGGCACATTTTTGCACCCTTTTTGTGTCCCAGAGGATGGCACACAGGTATTCAACCAGAGCCCATTAAGCATGCCTCATCAGGAGGCTGAACCTGAAGAGATCCTGGAAGATTACTCCTTGCCGGAGGAGCCCTGTTACCACATCGAGAGGATGGAAGAACCTGTACCCAGCCCATAGTTAATGGATTCATTTGAATTCTGGTATTGGTTCCAGCCATCACCACAACCGGTACCCATAAAAGACCCCCATGCGACGAACTTCTTCGCCACATCATTCATCACCAGTATGGGTACTGGCAGGAGCGATAACCTGCTGCGTTGCTCCCTGTTTGCAGCATGGACAACTTTGGGAAGAAGTGATCCGAACCTCAAAAATCAACTAAAGTTCAATCGGATCTGGTCTGGACATTGCAGGTTTGTCGGATAATCACCCGAAGTTGAATTTATGGTGACGGCATGCCGATTATGCCGCAAAAAATTTATGTAAATACTGTAAATAGTTCGGCTGGTAAATAAGGTGTTGCTCAAAGACTCAGGTCGAGTTTTACTTCGAGCTTAAAAAAAAAAAAGAGAAGCTCGAGGACTGGGCGTACGAAGTAGCTGATAGAAAATAGCTCGCAGCAAATTTTGTTGGCCGAGCAAGACTCAGACCGAGGTACGAAGGGTGCTTCACCAAGAGGAGTCCAAGCGAAATAGTTTTCGAAGGAGGACCGGCGAACCACCTTCTACGAAGAGAACTACTTCGGGCCCGAAGCGTAGAAAACCGGCTCGCACCAAAGGTTCACTACGAAGCATTTCAACCCTGACCTCGACTTCACCAACCCAACGACGAAAAAGGTAGGGGCATTTAAAACATGCCTAGGGGAACGTGTCGACAGTCACCTTCAAAAGCGTCCAAAGTGGGCGAGTTAAATGAAAAGGTGGTGGGTACGTCCTCTAGTGATTCGGTTAGGGGAAAAGTTCATGCTCGGGTACAAAGTGGCAGAGGGTCACGCTTCCAAAGCAAGCCGCAATCATCATAACACACAGCCCTGTGTACCACTCCACCATGCGGCAAATTAGATGAAGTGACGCGAAGTTAATTATGGCAAGTGCCATAAATACTGGTGGTTGCCTTCTAAGGCTATATAACGCAGACTCTAGCAGTGGAGAAGCTACTTGCTCAACGATTCATGCAGACTTCGCCGCCCTAAGCATCAACCATGGGAAAGAAGAACTCCAAGGAAAAGGGAAAGGAACCAGAAGTGGTGGCCCCCGAACAGCCAAAGGCAAAAGGCCATGACAAAGGGCCGAAGAAAGTTGATTTTAGCCGTCGCCCTGAGAAACAAGTCATGGGAGAAAAAGAGGATTCTAGGGATGAGCAACCTGAAGAACCGCCAATTGATGCGTGGGATAGGATCAGAGACACCAAGCTATCGAGGAGCATAGCTGAACTCAGGAGCACCATCGAGTTCATGAAAAGCAGGCTCTCGACAGACAACAAAAGAGCTGCCGCTTACTACTCCCAGATATACTGGTATCTGACGCCCCCCACACATCACTGCCCTGAGCTGATTGATGCCATCGCGCAGAACTATCAGCCCACCTCCAGGAAAGTGGTAGACGCCTCCGACCACAAGCTGTTCTCCATTCTGAAGGAAGATGTCCAGGCAGCCTTTGCGCCATAGCAGGGCCCTCCTAAGGGGTACACAGTTCGCAACGTTATTCTTAGCGAACAAATGGAGAGGTTCACGTCCTCCAACTACATGATCAATTTCTTGCGGCAGAGCCTCAAAAGTGGGCTCCCTTCGGGCAAATTGCCCCAAATGCCCCTACCCTTGGAGGCCTTCAAAAATGTCGACATCTTCTCCATCATTGCATGGGTGGCAGGCCTATCTACCGACGCTTCGGTGCACCCGTGGCAGGTGTCTTTGGCTGAGTGTATTTCCAGAGGGGAATTTTATGCCCCTGATGCTTCGAGGCCGAGCACCAACCCAGTATTTTTTGATTGGGCAGAATGGGTGGCCAGGACCCTACATACGCGGCTCACCAACATGAAGAATGCTGGGACAAATAAGTACTTCTCGCCTTGTTCTCTTCTTGTTTGGTTATTTTTCTTTCATGTACATAAAAGTTTCCCTTATGTTGCTATTACGGCAAGCGGCGAGGATGGAAACCCTCTGCCTGTATACCAGTGGACCCCTCTCCTATTGAAGACGGAGTCCTATTATTCTTTTAACCAACAATTTTTGGGACCCGCAATGCACATGCTAACAGGGTCTTCCCCTCGGGTTCCCCTCCTCCTAAGGGACAAGGTGGTACAAGAGAAGAGGGGAGAAATTTTTTAGCTGACACAGGGGCTCGTAATTCGCATATTCGGCTTCGTAGGGAAGCCTTTCCTACTGCCAATCTATCCCTCCGAATACCAGTTCGCATTGGAGGTCGCTCGACAGAACGATGCAACAAACGCCATTTATGGCCATGGACGGAAATGGGCTCACACCTATGATTTCCCTTTCAAAATGGGAGTTATCGAGGTATTTGCCCTCAACCAAAATGTTTTCTTGGAGGAGAAACTCGCCAATTTTGGTCTAGTCCAACTTCCTCAGCAATGGCTCTATGACCCCTTGGGGGTAATGAGGGACCATCTTCGATTCAAGAACTTCCACGCTTGCCCCTATCCAAAAATTATGGAGCAAAGGAACAATCCTAATGGGAAGGATCTGGAGTGGCACTTGGAGAAAATGGAAACGCTACCTCCCTGGCATGAGTTCTACCCGATGGAGGTCGCATATGACCCAGTTCGGCACCCTCTCCCGAGCCCCAACTCCACCTTCTGGAAGAAGGCAAAAGATGATTTGAGGGAGGCAGTGAAAGATTGGGACGTGGCCCAGCTAAGAGAGTGGTGGATAATGAGGGTCCATCATCGAAAGATGAATTCTTACGGTCTTTTGTCATCTGACAAGGACTTCATGGTGGTCTATGAGGCCAATGCCGGGACATGGAAGCCCCTGTCCTTCGTCGACCTCATTCCTCCAGCTATCCCAGGTTCGGGCGAAAGCCCAAGAAGAGAAAATAAGACTTCGGGGCCGAAGAAGGAGAAGAAGGCCAAAGCCACACCACGTAAATCACCTCAGGTACCTGTGGGAGGCCAAGACACGAGTTTCAAAGAGTCAGAACAACCGCTGGTGAGAACAAAAAGAAAGAGGCCAGAACAAGGCCCAGTGCCCCCGAACTATCCGAAGCGACCCCGTACAGGTTTTCAGAGTGCCTCCACTGGACGACCTACACCAGGTCCATCCGAAACAAACGTTGAAGGCGTAGTGCCACCAAGCGCCGAAACCGTCCCGGATACCAATGTCATCAATGTGGAGGAACTCCTCCAATCCGAAGGGGACGCTGAGGCAGAAACCATGGAGGTTGAAAATGTCGAGGCAGAGAAAGAACAGGAGATGGCTGCACTTGAAGTCACTACAGCCGCTTTGCCAGGAGGGCACTCAGGTACGCATTCTCCACCCTTTACTCAGGACTCACCCATGTCCACTGCGGCCACGGCCGAAGGTTCCCATCAGTCTCCCCTGCAGGGCCACTCATCCCCTCATGCATCACCCGTGGCTAGTCCAAGTCCATCCCACAATCCCGGCAGGGACAAGTCCATCGATCCTACTTCACCTACTCATGCTGCCATTCCCTTGGTCGTTAGTAGAGGCGGGGATGCTACTTCGACGTCGAGTCCCACTTCTCACGATGTGGCCCCCATCGCTGAAATGCCCACCACACTCACCGTCGAACCTTCTGGCGAGGCATCCCCCATCCATTCCCTATATTTGTTCACTCCTTCGGCCGGAGATCCGGCCTTATTCGAGTCAGAGATGTCCTTGATCAAGGAACGCCCCCTTGCCGAGAAGCTGCTCCGAGCCCGACAAAATACCGACAAAATACTGAAGGAGGCGAGGAAAAGAAGAGGGCGCGCAACGGCTCAGGTTGAAAAATGCGCCGTGTTTGATCTAGAAGCCGGGAAGATGCACAAAATCAAGAAGGTCCCTAAGGTACAGAAGCCTCTGGATGAAATGACTCCAACAGACTATGATTACCAGGAAACACCTAAGGACCTGGTGCATCTGAATGTGGATAACGAATCGGCATCCATGCATGTCCGAATCGAGACCTTTAGAGCGCATGCTACCATTGCTAACCAGCGCAGGTTGGAGGCAAAAACCGCCAATGTCAAACTAGAGGAAGATCTGGCAAGGGTTCGCTCCAAGTTGGCAGAAGCCGAGGAGCAGTGCAAAACAATGGAAAAGGAAGCGCGTGCTCTAAAGCAGCAAATTCTACAGCTCCAGTGTACAGAGGAGAATCAAGCACAGAGACGGGCCAAAAATGATTTAAAGGCCAAAGAGCTTGAAGGCAAAGTCATGCAAATGCAAGCTCAGTTGTACGAGAAGGAAGACCTATCGATGTTCGACAGGAGCAGGATTAAGGAGATTCACGCGCATCTGCTTAAGAATTTTAGGTCTCGGTGTTCCAGCGCCCTTTCCATATTGACCTACGTCACCGAAGCCCAGCGTGCTATTGCCGAGGGAGGGCCGGTTATTGATGAAGTCACGCAGAAAGCCAGGAGCCGGCTCAAGTTGGCCTTTGACGTCCAGAATGCTAGATATCAGGACCTGCAGGTCACTGCAATGACCCGGACAGCTAGGGACTGGTCCACGGCCCAGGCCACGGTTCGCGCCTTCTTCTCCAAGGTGCGAAAGGCTCAGAAAGCTAGAAGCCTCCAGGACATTTTTGACAATGAGCAACGCGCCTCAATGAATTATTTTTAGGACCTTTCTTCCTTGGGTTTCCCGAGTTTCACAGACGATGACGAAAATCTTCTGACTAAAGACGAGCTCAAACCAGTCTGGCTTCAGTTCGAGAGCGATGTCTCCAAAATAGATGGGTGGGCGGAGCCGATCTCAGAGGGGTAGATAACCGACTTCATCTTGAGACACTGCAAGATGGTAGCATGCCTAAACGATCTATTCATCAGGGCCAAACATGCTGACATTGGGAAAATTGATCGGTTTCGCGTTCTAGTAAAGGCATTGCAAGATCAGGAGCCTTTTCAGAAGGGTGCCTGGGCTCATGTCCGACGAACGATGAAACGTATCCGGGATCGCCTTGAACCATCACCGTAGCAAGAGGCCATGCCAGAGGAAGCCACGCAGGAAGAAGAGGAAGAGGAATCAGAAGGAAGAGCAGAGGCAGAGGAAGGGCAAACCGTAGAAGCACCCCAGGAGACAAAAAAAGGAGAAGGGTCTGAGGGGGATCAGTGACTCAGCAGCCCAATGGATCAGGGCTAAAGGGTTCTTTTGCCGAGGCGAGCTCGTCACCCCGCGAGCCGCCAAGAATGTTGACACTTTTTGTCACATTATACAAGGGGTAGAAGAATAGCAAAAATTTTGTATGATATTAATTATTACCTTTTAAAATGTATGTAAGTTATAGCAATTTTGGTTTTCCTAGCCATTCCCCTTGTACACCAAAGAAGATAGAAAGAGCTTCGCAGCTAGGATAGCTTCACTGAGGGGAGGAAGAATAAAATGAAAAGAACTTCGGGCCCGAGGCATTTCAAAAGGTTACTTCGGGTGGAAAATCAGCGAAGCAGTTTCGTCAAAGAAAAACACGAGGAAAGCGCCAAGAAAATCTTCGCACCCAAAGCATTTCCAAAACTACTTCGGGTGGGAACCTAGCGAAGAGATATTCAAATGACAACTCCGCCCGAAGAAGGAAGGCCCAAAAATCAAATTCCAAAGTCGCTAAGGCAGAAGAACTACTTCGGACCCGAAGCATTTCCAAAGGCTACTTCGGCCCAAAAACTTGCGAAGCGGATCTCGAAGCAAACATTGAAAATGCTTCGCCAGAAAGTCACCGAAATACCCACCTCGGGCCCCTCCGCCTGCGAACCATTTCTGCTTCGGCCGCAAGCCTCCCGAACCATAGTTTCAAAGAAAGATCACGGCGAAGCATTTCCTTGAGGCATAGGCAAAGTAATTCAACCAACGAAGTAGTAGAGCATGAAGGGCCCCACCAAAAGAGATCTACTTCGGCACTCAAACCTCCCGAAGTTGTGCCGTGAAGCTCAACTATCCGAAGTACCAAACCCAGAGGAAGGATCTGCTTTGGCCCAAACCCACCGCGAAGCAGAATTGCAAGAAGAGATCCAGCGAAGCGCTTCCAAGGCACGCACTTCAAGCCGGGTACTTTCTCGAGGTGGTCAGTTGCTTCATAAATGCATTTTTCCTTGCCCGACAAGTTCGTCGATCATTTTGGGCAATTGGACCTGAAGTACCAGTCCAAGAAGGAGAACCCATCAAGCACGGTGGCTACTCGAGTATTGCACCCAAAAACTAAGGACAGTTCAGGCGGCCCATTGAATGCCTATTTCCCCGATGGACCCGGTTGCAGTTGCTATTTTTAGTAGCCGATTTGAGAGATCAGTCACAGCAACCATGAGGAGCCGACTTCTCGAAGCTCGAGGATGCACTTCATCGATTTTGTGATAATGACTCAGAGGGTCGGGTCCTCTATAAAAACCCAAGTATTGTAATGGAAAAATGGGGGGGAACTATCTGCTAGAAAGCTGCTGTAACTTGATGTCCTACGATTAATACTAAGAGACTTTGAGCTCAATTCTTCTCTTTTATGCTGCCTTCTGTGCTTGATTCTTCTATCTCTCCTCGTTTGTATGTTGGATGCTGAACTCTACGTCCGGTGTGCGATCGGGGACAGTGTCTCGAAACTCGTTCGAAAGGATACATAGGAGTAGAAAAGTGTCGTATTGACTTTCTTTTATGCTTCTTGCCTTGCTTGATTCTTCTATCTCTCCTCGTTTGTAGACCGAGATGCTTGAACTCTGCATCCGGTGTGCGATCGGGGACAGTGTCCTGAAACTCGTTCGGGAGGATACATAGGAAGGTTGATACTACGTTTCTTTCATTTTACTCTTGGTGTTCCTTGCTGCTATTCAAGTTATCTGTTAGTGATCGTGCTTCCTGTTCTCTCCCACCTCAAATCATCGATCTCTCTTCCCTTAACCCTTTTTTTATTTATTTCTCTAACCCTAACTCCTTTTATCTCTTTCCTGCACTCTTGTCTTCAAACACCCAAGTAGTTTAGCATAGGAGCCGGCCTTTCTCCGGAGATTGGCACGAGGGGCATCTCTTCCCTTCGGCCTTTCAATGTTGGTCCAGGTCTAGGGCGCATACATTTACCTAAAATCCTTACCTAGGTAGATATGATGACCAACAGTGCAAGAGACACCAATACCTTATACAATTTCGTGAGCACCAACCCATAGGAGAAACCAATCCCCTACTACAATTTTTTGGGCACCAACCCATAGGAGACACCAATCCCCTATTACAATTTCATGGGCACCAACCCACAGGAGACACCAATCCCCTATACAAGTTCATGGGCACCAACCCACAAGAGACACCAATCCCCTATACAAGTTTGTGGGCACCAACCCACAGGAGACACCAATCCCCTATACAAGTTTGTGGGCACCAACCCACAGGAGACACCAATCCCCTTATGCAAGTTCATGGGCACAAAACCATAGGAGACACCAATACCCTACTACAATTTCATGGGTACCAACCTAGAGAAGACACCAATCCCCTTCTACAAGTTTATGGACACCAAACCATAGGAGACACCAATCCCCTTGAGTCACCAACATCACTATGTTATTATCCAATATCTAATTACAAATACTACTTAAATTTACTCTCAAAATTGATCACAAATACTTCTTAGATCTACTTTCAAAACTGACCATAAATATTACTCAAATCTGCTCAAAATCTTATCAATAATACCATACATAACTGCTCATAATTATGTCACAAGGTCTTCTTGAAACTGCACTCATTTACTTATTCCCATGTGTATGTCAAAATAGCAAACCTTTTTTTAACTCATTTCATTACCATGTATCTAATAATTCCTTATACCTCCCACTTTATAAAACCAAAAATTATGGTAAAATATTTACTTCAAATAATATAACCAACTTAAGAAAAGAATTAACTCACTATACATCCATAGTTGTTGACAACAATATCCAATGAACATAATTGCATCTCCTTTTGCCAAAAGAACTTACACATGACTCGAACCAGGGTCTCTTGATTGTAGTCCTTACCAATGAAAAGTGAACCATCTCAGCTACACTGTACGTTGGAGAGTAACTTCACAATTTTCAATTTGAAGTCACGTGTTGGAAATATCTCTAACTTTTGTATTCGGTTCTATAAAATTTTTATAAACATGTTGTCCTACACTTCTTTCTTAAACCAAGAGGTCATATACTAAAGTCATGTAAAATCGTTACTCTTCCTTTCCTACGGATGATATCATAATGAGTGCTATTTGTCACCACCATCGTTTTCACACTTTGAGCCACCCCAATTATTTTCTCCTTTTCAATTTCCACTATGCCACTCTGATTTGGTAAATCCCTCTCCAACGCTTGAATATCAACAATCTCATGCCCTAGCTCGATGATATAGATGGTTAATATCTACGTTACATAAATCTTCTCACAACATACAATATTCCTATTAAAATTTAGCAAAATACTTTCCTTTGAACTGGCTGGTCTACAATCTCCTTCATGTATCTTTTCTCTAAGTAGAAAGCACTTCTCTTCCATGTGAAACAAAAATTTGCTGATCTCTTCAAGTGGGACAATCAATCGATCATATCTCTCCAAGAATGAGGATGTCTCTTTGGACTCTAATGTAATGTCTTTCCTTCTACCATAAATGTGTGTTCCTTTGAAATTTTACATGCACATATTCTTCACATAGTAGCACTTTCTCACACAATAAAAATGAGAGTAAAAGCTTCTTCACATAATCAACACACTGTGTTGCTTATCTCACAATATCAAATGAAAGAAAAGCACCTTCACACTGCCAACACACTACATTGCTTGTCTCATAATATCAAATGAAAGAAAATTACCTTCACACTACCAAAATTTTCTCATGTTGTGTTATTACCATTGCTATCAAACCAGGAGCCACTATTGTCTTTACTTTGTTGGAAGCATTCATATTCTACTATGGTAGAACTTCCTCAATGTGCGCAACCAATGCTATCATTGTGCTCTTTATGCTACATTCTTCTCTGAGCCTCATGCTATTTGCTTGTATTTCGAATTCTAATGCTCTACTCCACTGTCGAGCTCACACATATTCTATTGCACTACCATTTCCCTTGCCACCACATGTTTTTATCCTTCTCCACGTTCTTCGTAATGCACACTTATATTGAAGGCATACTTTTTTTCATCAAGACCCATTTCCACAATGAAATTTTGCTTTATTTATATATCAAATCATTCATTTCCTTTTAGCACCCAAGGAGGTCGACCATTCACAATAATATTTGAAACATAACTTTACCTTCTTAATATTAAAATTAAATATTTAAATATTTTATTTAAATATTTCAATTTTATAATATTTAAATAAATATTTAAATATTCAAATGTCTACTCAAAATGTATTTTCCTTGATTACTATGCCCAAGTTCTACTCAACATGCATTTGACATCAATGGAAACTTCAATAATTCTAACAATCTCCCCCTTTGTCATTGATGGCAACCCTACAAAGAAAATATCCTTTATTGAAACATGATCACAAACTGATCCCCTTGAAAAGCTGCTCCCCTTACTAAAATTATCCCCCTTTGACATCAATGGCAAAGATTCCTTGGTGCTGAAGGATAAGACACTTGACAACACCCCCTTACTTCTTGCTCTTCTTGAGATGTTCAATGTTGATATGGGAGTGAAGCTCCCAAATTACTATGCTCATTTTCTTGTTCCATTTTCTTTTTATAAACTTTGGAGGGCATATCCTTTTGAATAGTTTGACCATCCTCTTTCTTACTAGATTTCAAAAGTTCAGGTAACATCGTTCTACACCATTTAGCTTTATGGCTAAAATTATTAAATTTGTAACAAATTATGTTGTAGTCCATGATAGGTGCAAATTAATTGAAATTCCTCTTGGTGAAGCAAAAATTATTTTTAGCATGAACCCTGCAATGTACAACTTTATGACCAAATTGATGACATGAAAAAAATAACCCTATTGAGTGGTATTTTCACCCAGTTGTGAAAGTACAACTCTCCTTTAGGATTTGGGTTCCAAATCCCCTCTTGCAAAGAAATTAAACAAGTAACTTCTCCAAGGTCTCCGCTATGTTAGCATTTGCTATATGTATTAATGATCTCATATGATATTCAATTTAAATGCTTGGAACACCTTAGTGGTTGCAAGTAACTGTAAACAAGGGGCAATGTGGTTTATTTCACTCATGAAACTATAATGATTGTTCATTGTTTTTTTTTGGATTTTGTAATTTTTAAATGTTTATTTTAAATAAAGTTAAACTTTCTGAAAAAATAAAAGTGCAAAAAATGAAAATGAAATGTAAAGAAAACTGAAACTAAAATACACTCGAGTATGATGCAATCCTATTCGACAAAACCGAAGATAATGAGGTTTCCTGTATACAACCTAACCTATTGAACCTGCAAAACACGCACAATCCAGATAAGCTAGGTGCTGGTTTCTAGGGTTTTAACTATGGTTTTCAGATTTAGACATTCGCATGAAGCAACCAAGAGAACTTGCATTAAACTTCACCTATAAGCCTAAAAATCTGAAAGGGGAAAGATAAACATTCAATCTTGCATGCAAAAAATAACTCCTTCTTTCTTGCCCATGAGATGCAACTCTTTGAACACTTCTGCATTAAAAATATGTCATTTTACAATAACAAAATCTCTGGTTTTTCCAAACCAGTCTATGGAAGAGAGACAACCCCAAACAGGGCCATAATGGCTTCCTTGTCTTTGGCTCGCAACTCTACTCGCAGCGGTTTCCGACCCTCGTACCAATCTGTGCTTCTACTTTTAAACTTTCTGGCAATGCTCTCTATTTTGCCCTGTGACGCTTCGCTTCATCTCCCAGATCGCTTCGTTTCATCTTCCCCGCCTCTTCATCATTTTTGACTTTATGCTCGACGTCGAAACGTTTGATCTTCTCTATGAACTGTAATGCTTCCCATGATTCTTACACCTTTATGCCATGTGTTCAGTGTTGCCCCTGTATGTTCTATAATGGCCCATCGTGAATCATGACAAAAATAGCATGTCACGATATCGCGACATTTTCTATCTACAACTTTGTTCTTCCACCTATATCGTGAAAACAAGACATGTCACGATATCATGACATTTTTATACCCGTAGCTTTATTCATCTTCAAGCACCACGAAAATGAGACATGTCGTGATATCACGACGTTTTTCTCTTTCAGGCCACGTGGATGCAACTTGTCATGAAATCGTGATGTTTTTCTCCTTCGCTGTGTTTTGTTGCACTTAGCCATGAAAACGTGACATGTCATGAAATCGTGACACTTTTTCATTTCATACCATCTCGCTACTTTCTATCACGAAATCATGACGCTTTTCTCTTTCGGGCTGTCTTGCTACTTTCTATCGTGAAATCATGACACTTTTCATTCTGTACCATCTTTCTTTGTCAAAAATCGACACTATTTCCTTTGCTTAGCTTATCAGTCATGTGAATCACGAAAATGAGACATGTCACGATTTCGTGACATCTTTCTATCTTTACCTCCTTTACCGTTGATAGATCATGAAAATGCAACCTGTCACGATTTCATGACACTTTCTTTCATTTGTTCCTTCCTCACTTTCCTGTCATGAAAACCTGACATGTCGTGATATCGCGACATTTTTTATCTTTGCCCTTCATCTCGTCTTCAGGTCATGAAATGGCGACATGTCACGATATCGCGACAACTTCTGCATTGACTCTTCTCTTGCTGCCTTCGATCGCGATTTCATGACAAGTCGCGATATCGTGACATTTTTCCATTTTGGTGCATCCTGTTGATCTGGGCGTGAAAAGATGACATGTCACGATATCATGACATTTTTCACTTTGTCTTTCTCTCTCCTCTATGAACCGTGATTTCACGACATGTCGTGATATCGTGACATTTTGAGTTTCAACTTGGTTCTTTGTCTTGCACCGCGATTTCACAATACGTCGCGATATCAGACATTTTCTCTTCATGATGCATTTTGTTACTCTTGGCCACGAAAACGTGACATGTCATGAAATCGTGACACTTTTTCCACACTTCGCTTGTCTGAGCCGTGAAAACGTGACCTATCGCGATATCGCGACACTTTTCCTTTTCTTAGCAGCAACATGTCGGATATCGTGACACTTTCTTTTCTTAGCCGTCTGATATCGGAGTTTCTTTTTCTTAGAGCAACACGTCGATATCGGCACTTTTTCTATTGATATCGCGAACTTTTTTTCTTAGCCACGACAGAGCAACATGTCGCGATATCGCGACACTTTTTCCTTATGTTGTATTTTGCTCTTCCTTTGATTTTTTAGCATCTGGGCCACTGCGGTCTTCTTTGAAAGCATGCAAAAAAGGTGGGTCCCCAATTTTGGGGTGTGTTGTGGATCAGCCACAACAAATGGTGACTCTGTTGTCAAATGCTCCTGAGCATTTTGGTGAGAACCTAACCTAGAAGTATACAAACTTAGATACAGGCGTTAGCACATAAGAAATATAAACAAATGCCGATAGATCAGAAAATACATGAATCATCGGAATCATTAAGTATCAGCTCGGTGTGTGCAATGTGTTTCATTCCCTATCGTTTGAAATTGATCAACATTCCATTGTCGGTTTCACTTATGATTTGTATGCAAGGCTATGAATGATTTGTGCAGGATTTGATGTATGATGAAGATGCTAAAGATATAACAACCTGCTTTGCAAAGGCTCAAACCTTCTAATATCATGAACAAACATATTAAAACTGTCAAACCCTCTTAGGACCAAATAAATATATGTATATTGAATTAATTTATTAGATCCCAAAGTTGGTTATGTGTCACTACCATCTTGAACCCATGTGCAAGTGTAAGTGAGATCAGAACTTTGGGGAATAGGATTCCCAACCTAAGCGAGATGGGAATTTAACCCTATCCTTACTATTCTAATCTGGAGTTCATTACCTCATCTTGAACAAAATGATTTAACCTGTTATGGATGAAACTGTCAAGCTAGCCTATCCATTTGAGCAATCAGTGGTCTTGCTTTTAGACAAGACATGTTGCCACGCATGAGCATACTTAACCCCATAATCCATGATTTGGCTTCATTCATTCTCTTCTCTTTTTTTTTTTATTTCTTGGACCTTTGGGATGACTACCCATCCTTGCTAGGGACATGTAGTACGATCCCTCCAATCCAATATTAAGATGAAATGGAAAATATTAATTTTATTTTTATTTCTTGGACCTTGGGGATGACTACCCATCCTTTGCAGAGGACATGTAGTACGATCCTTCCAATCCAAGATGATAAAATGAAATATGGAAAATATTAATTTTATTTTTGTTTCTTGGACTTTTGGGATGACTACCCATCCTTTGTAGAGGACATGTAGTACGATCCTTCCCATCCAAGTTTTATGATAAAATGAAAGATGGAAGCTTTGGGGAATCGGATTCTCAACCTAGGTGAGATGAGAATTATGCCCTATCCTTACTACTCCATGAAGGTCAAATCAGAGCTTTGGGGAATTGGATCCTCAACCTAAGTGAGATGAGGATTTAACCCTATCCTTACTACTCCGATTTTAGGCTTTAAGCATTATGGGAGTGGTAAAAACCACTGTTTTAAGGATTATGTTGCATGATAGGACAGACATGAAATATTCCTTTCGCCTCACCTTTTCTTCCAAGTATGGTTTTGACCATTTTGCTCAAGATTCTCTTTAATATGCGTAGAACGTGCTTGGTTCAAGATAGTTCGGGCATCAGTTCCCAACCTTAGGATCCTTTTAATATATGTTATGTAATAACCCTAAGAGGATTCGACACCTTCTCAATGATTGCACATGAAATGAAAATGTAACTGAGATGACATGTATATGCAATGTGGAATGTGACATGAGATATGAATGCATTGCTTCTTTTGAAATGCGGATGGAGTATATATCACCTACTTTACCATAATGTGAAAAACTGACAACTTCATGCATCACAAGTTTCAAACGATATTATTTAAAATGTTTGTGTTACTTGTGGAGCTTTCTACAACACAATTCCAATGTTTCATATTCTCCTGATCTTAGGCATAAGTTGACATCTCAATTTTTTCCTTTTTTTTTTTTATATAAACAAACCAAACATGTCAAATGAAATCAAACACACAACTTAAATCCTAACTAGACTAGCAATCCTAAAAAAAACAAAATTTGAAAATCCATACCAAAATCAAAAAATATAATATCAATCTCCTACGACTTAAGGGCTAAAATAGTGCTTTAAAACATGCCCATTAACTGGTAACGTCAGATCCTTCCCTTCTAAAGTTCTTAACCTGAAGGTATTTTTCCCTAGAATTTTTGAAATCTGATAAGGGCCTAACCAAAGACAATCAAATTTTTGATGATTCCCCTTTTCTTCATGTCTTTTATCCCACAAGTAAGACCAAATCTGAAATTCGAAGGACTTAATTTTAGCTCTTCTTTCAAACCATATTTTAACAACCTCTTGGTGTTTACTCATGTGAATCATGGCTTCCTCCCTTTTTTCATCGAGGTGCAGTAAATGACTTAGTCTGGCTTCAGTGTGGTTATCTGTTCCCAAGTATTCTTGCATGAAATGTAGGGTTTGCAGCTTCAAGTTTGCAAGAAAGATTGGGTCTTGTCCATAGACCAAATGATAGGGTGTGTTTCCTATTGAGTCTTTTATTCTGGTCCTATCTGCCCAAAGAGCAAACTTTAACTGGCTGTGCCAATCTCGAGGGTTCCTTTCCAGTAATTTCTTAATGATATTCAACAAATTTTTGTTTGAGGATTCGGCCAAACCATTTCCTTGAGGGTAATAATTAGATGCAAATTTTAAACTCACTTTATTGTCGTATGCCCAATCTGCAAATTGCGTGGAAACAAAAGCTTTACCATTATCACTAACGATAGAATCGGGCATTCCGAATCTTGTTATGATGTGATCCTCAAGGAATTTTATTACAACGTGCTGTAGTGGCATGTTTTGTAGGAACTGCTTCTATCCACCTTGTACAATAATCTGTAGCTGTTAGTATGAATTTATGGGAATCAAAAGAATTTGGGTTAATAACCCCAATGAAATCTAATCCCCATTGTGCAAATGGTCTCATCTCAACTATAGGTTGTAATGGCATGGCTGCATTTCTTTCTCTATTGGTAACTACTTGACAAATGTGGCAAGATCGTACATGAGCGTGTGCATCTTTAAAAATGTGAGGCCAATAGTATCCTGCTCTCAGGATTTGATGCGCTGTAGCATTTGCCGCACCATGGCCAGTTCCATATTTCCCATGAAATTCCTGCAGAACCTTGGCAACTTCTTCTTTATTCAGGCATCTCAAGTAGATCCCCTCATGATTTTTCCTGTACAGAACACCAGATCTAATCAGATAATTAACAGATTTAAGTCTTAAAGCCCTTCTTTGAGTGGAATTCAAATTGGATGGGCACTTACCGTTTAATAGAAAATGTACAATGTCAACATACCAGTCATCTTTAGAAATGTATTCTGCATTTGAATATTGGCATGTCGTTTGTGGATTATTCTCAGCAATCGTCTTCACAAGTCCCAGTCCTCGAACTAGTTTCATGGGTTGGATTTCAAGATCAAATTCTTGGATAGTAGAAATCCATTTACCTCTTTTCTCACCTAGTTCGTTCCGTAAAAACATAGTTTTGATAGCAGGGTCAGGCACAATGGCAAAAACTCCTGCTTGTGCACAATGTAATGTCGAAATTTTTTTACCGTTTTAAAGAGTGCGTACATCTGCTTATCGAGGATAGAATACCTCAATTGAGCATCTTTTAAAGGAGCACTTAAAAATGCTATGGGATTTTCTGCGCTATCCTCACCTTTCTGGGTCAAGACACTCGCAAAAGAGTGTTCCGATGCGAAAGCATAAATATAGAAAGGTTTAGCATAGTTTGGACTTATGAGGGCAGGGGCTCTGGAAATGGCATCCTTAATGTTTTGAAAGGCCACCCTACTTTCCTCATTCCATCTGACATCTACATCCTTCTTGAGCATCTTGTTCAAAGGTTTGGCTATCTCAGTGAAGCTTGAAATAAACTTCCTCACAAAATTAATTTGCCCGAAGAAAGATCTCAACTCCTTTTTACTACCCGGGAGAGGCAAGTTTTGGATAGCTTCTATCCTTTCTGGGTCAATGGATATACCCTCTTTTGAAGATGATGTGACCAAGTAGTCTTCCTTCTGTTACTCCAAAGATGCATTTTTTGGGATTTAAAGAAATTCCATGCTCTCTGCATCTTTGAAGAACCTTTTTCAAATCCTTGACATGGTCTTCTCTTTTCTTTGAAAATACTGGAATATCATCCACATACACAATGATACACTTGCCTATAAGCCCTTTGAATGCATAGTCCATGGCGCGTTGAAATGTTGCACCAAGCATTTAACAGTCCAAACGACATTCTTCTATAGGCAAATGTCCCCCATTTGGTTGTGAAGGTTGTTTTCATCCTGTCATTGGGATGAATAAGAATTTGGTTATATCCAGAATATCCATCAAGAAAAGACATCATTTCAGATCCATTCACTGTTTGTAAAATTTCATCAATGGATGGCAATGGATAGTTATCCTTTTGAGAGGCCTTGTTAAGATTTCAAAAATCTATACATAGCCTAATCTCTCCGCTCTTCTTTCTTATTGGAATGAGGTTAGCAACCCGAGGTTGAGTGCCTAACAGGAAAAATAATCTTTGCTTCCAATAATCTCTTGACCTCCTTTTCTATTAAGGGCTCCAATAGTGGGTTAACAACTCGTTGTCTTTGTCCGAAAGGCTTGGAGTCCGGATTTAGAGGGATGGTATGTGTAATGACGTTTTGGTTGTATGTTTTCAATTCGTTATAATTCCAAGCAATGCAATCCACGTAGTGTTTTAGTGCATGTATTATATTTTCTCTTTCTTCACTGGTACATGCCTTTGCGATGTACACTTCCCTTGGATTGTCTGCACTCCCTAGATTAATTAGATCACATGCATCTTTGGGGAGTGAAACCTTTTTTTCTTTTCTGGCCTTGTATCCCATATCGAACATTTTCTCCAATGAAACTATGTCTTTAGGTATTTTGTTGGATTGACATGTAGTTTCACTTTCGTTTTCTGCTTCTTCTTGCCATCTTTGCTCCTCATCAATCACCTGGTTTTCAAAAATACCTGAGTTCATGACAAATTTGAATATGTGTCTGTCATTTTCAAAAACTTGGAAATTCTTGACATTATCAGGTATCGATGGACAAGGAACTAATTCGATGGAGAACTTTTTACACCTTTTTATATCAACTGGATTTAACATGCCCGCGGTGACTGCAAGAGAATCTGCTACGCGATTTCCTTTTCTAGAAATAAGGGCTATATTGAAAGCGTCGAATTCCTCAATGAGGTCCATTACCCTAGTTCTATAAAGGCTCAGTCTCTTATCGCGGCATGTATATTGTCCTTTAATCTGTTTGACTACCAGTTCAGAATCTCCCAATACTTTCAAGCATTTAACCTTTTTGCTCAACGCCAGTTGTAAACCAAAAATCAGTGCTTCATATTCTGCCATGTTGTTCGTGCAAGGAAATTGCAGTCTATAAGCAGCCAATAATGGTTTACTTCCCGGGCAAGTGAGCTCGACTCCGGCTCCTGCTCCCTGTTTGGATTTGGATCCATCAAACCTAAGCAACCATATGAAATTATTTCCCTCAAGAGAGCTACCATGAAATGTTTCCCTTTTAGGCTCTTCGGTAGCTTCTTCAACATCAAATGCATAAACCCCCAACTCTGGTTCAGAATACTTGAACTTCATTTGGCTTATTAAATTTTGTTATGATTTCCTTAAGCCTCGGTTCATTTTCTACTCTGATTTGATTTGCGATTCCTTTCCGGGGTAGCCACATATGTGAGCAATCGGTTGAAAAATAGCCGTTCAAAGTTTTCATCCAATCCCTTGCAAGTAGCATTCCATATCTACTTGGGATATTAACAACCAGAATGTCGACCACTTGTTGGACCCTGGGTTCAGAATTTAGTTGAATTTTGACATCATATAGGGTCCCTACCACATTTACCTCAGATCGGTCCAATTGCAAAACCTTGCATTTGGATGAAACAGGCTATAGACCTAGCATTTGACATATCTCTGAAGGCATGAGATTGCTCGTGGCACCCGTGTCCACCAAAAAATTATGCAAATTCTTACCAACAATTCTTAGAGTCAATAAGAATGGCGGGACATCCCGTCTCTCCTTTCGTAAAATCAAATGGGACTCAACTTCCTTTCCCTTCCACACTTGATTAGGTGAGTTCAGAGCCTTTATCAATGCTTCTTTTTGGCCAGGCAATCTGGCCGCTTCTAAGAACGAAAGGCTTGATTTGGACTTCTTTAGATCCTCCACTATGTCATAGTTTGATTTTTCAAATTTGACTGTCTTCTGCGTGTCATTAGACATTTCTCTTCTAAGTGGAGGAGGAGGATTATTATCTGCCTTAGTATCCGGAGGAAGGATAGAGTTATTTGGTGGTGTTGATGATGTTTTAGGGGCTTTAGATTTACTTCTCAAATGATATCCGTGATTCCCCTTTCTAAACTCTCGAAAAGCTTGCACCTCCTGTTCCAAAATTTCATCTTCTTCTTCCTCACTCTCACCTTCTTGATGGTATAAAGTTTCCACCACCATAATGTTATCATCTTGATGTTGGGGTGGACCCTCATTTGGCACAAGTTCCAGGTCATCTACTTGGGCTTGGAGACAATGAGTGTATCTAGCGATTTCAGGACAATTCCTCTCATTGTGCTCTTTTGTATTGTGCAATCTGCACCCCTTTTCCCATGCAAAATCGGAAAGATTCAAAAGGGAACTGGATTGACTGGGTCCTGCGAAGTATCTAGTTGATTGGCAATAGGGGCAGGTACTCCTCCATTGTTTGGCTTTGTGTTCCAATGTCTCCCTCTATTGTTAAAATTTTGATTTGAGTGAGGGGCATGGGACTCATACTTCTATTTTTGAACCATGTCATTACTCGGTTTATGAACTATCTTCTTGAGCTCTTCAACATCCGAATAAATCTCCTTCGGTGGAGCTACATTATTGTTAGTTCCCGTTGGGTTTGCATAATTCGTGGGATCTTGATTTAACATTTGAGTCAGATTTTGAGGAATTTGATTCATATATGGATTTACACTTTGGATCGAAGTTGGATTTGGGAAAGGAACTATAGCCTGAGAATTAACCTGGCTGGTTCCTTGCATAGTCGATTGACTATTTTGCAAAAATGCGGGAACGGGTGGAATGGATGTGATCGGTTGGATCGGAATGGGTGCATAGGCAGGTGTGGGTGGATATGGTTGTTGATATGGGAAAGCATTCATGTTTGGCATTTGCGGTGCCATGATCTGATTTACCATGGGAGCTTGACCATATGGAGCATATTGTCCCATCATAGGCATCTGGGGAAACCCATAGCCCTGTGGTGTCATTTGTTGCTCGATGGTCATAGCTTCATTGTAAGCTAAGGCGAGCATGGTGACTTGAGGATTTCACCTAGCAAACATCGTTGTCATCGGATCCAATGCCCCAAAATAGATTTGTAAAGCTACTGCGGGGTCTATGGCAAAATGCTGAACTGCTCTATTATAACATTTTTGGAATCTCTGATTAAAGGTTCTGATTGGTTCACCCTGGCCCCTTTTGCATGTAATAAATTGATTGTAGATGGTTGCGGGATCCAAAGGTGACCTAAACTGATTGACAAAGGCATTCTCCATTTGTGTCCATGAAGTGATTGAACCGGTAGGCAAGCATATATACCATTCATAGGCTTCTGGATCTAGGCTCATGGGAAAAAGTCTGCAAGCCACATCTTCATGTTGGACTTGCAACCTTATCAAAACATCCCTATAGGCTTGGATATGCTCCTCTACAGTTCTTGGGCCATCTGGTTTATATTTGGGCAAGAATATTTCTATGTTCTTAGGGATTTCATGGATATCCCCTGCAATATTCAAAGGGATATTATTAGCTCCATACCAAGGAGCTATCGGAGGTTGGGCCATTTGACTCAGAATTGATGAGGACAACCCTACAAGAGTGGTGGAAATGGTACTGATGATAGGTATGCTAGTGGCAATTGATACCACCGGTGTAGGTCCGCTCGATGTTCCTGAAGTAAAAAGATCTTTTGTGACAAGGCTATCTGGTAGGTTTACAGCTTGCTTGGTTTTATTTTTTGGAGTACAAGTGAGTGTAAGGTCATGGAATATGGTTTCCCCAGTTGTTTGGGACCTAGTCGCGATACGACGCGGTGGGTCCAGCCTGCCTGACGAAACTCTCGATATCTCCAAGAAAACCTGCAACACAAAAAAAATGCTGCGGTTTAGTCGTTAATGAGATTTAAGAAATAATTTCAAAATCGAATAAAAAAACACATTACTTCTGTATGAAAATAAAAATAAAGTAAACCAATTCGGCCCTCCTTCTAGCGCCAATCTATTGAGTGGTATTTTCACCCGATTGTGAAAACACACTCTCCAATAGGATTTGGGTTCCAAATCCCCTCTTGCAAAGAAATTAAACAAATAACTTCTCCAAGGTCTCTCGCTGTATTAGCATTTGCTATATGTATTAATGATCTCATATAAATATATTCAATTTGAATGCTTGGAATACCTTAGTGGTTGCAAGTAACTGTAAACAAGGGGCAATGCTGGTTTATTTCATCATGAAGCTTTAATGATTGTTCATTGTTTTTTTTTTTGTATTTTGTAATTTTTAAATGTTTATTTAAAATAAGTTAAACTTTCTAGAAAAATAAAATGCAAAAAATAAAATGAAATGCAGAAAAAACTAAAAATAAAATGCACTCAGTATGATGCTATCCTGTTTTGAAAAAACCGAAGATAATGAGGTTTCCTGCATACAACCTAACCTATTGAACCTACAAAACATGCACAATCCAGATAAGCTAGGTGTTGGTTTCTAGGGTTTTAACTATGGTTTCTAGATTTAGACATTCGCATGAAGCAACCAAGAGAACTTGCATTAAACTTCACCTATAAGCCTAAAAATCTAAAAAGGGAAAGATAAACATTCAATCCTTGCATGCAAAAAATAACTCCTTCTTTCTTGCCCACGAGATGCAAATTTTTGAACACTTTTGTATTAAAAATATGTCATTTTACAATAGCAGAATGTCTAGTTTTTACAAACCGAGCATGTGGAAGAGAAACAACTCCAAACATAGGCCCGGAATGGCTTATCACCCTCAGCTCTGCAACTCTGCCCGCAGCGGTTTCCGACCCCCTTACCAATCTGTGCTTCTGCTTTTAAACTTTTTGGCAATGCTCTCTGTTTCACCCTGTGACGCTTCGCTTCATCTCCCAGATCGCTTCGTTTCATCTTCCCCGCCTCTTCGTCATTTTTGACTTTCTGCTCGACGTCGAAACGTTTGATCTTCTCTATGAACTGTAACGCTTCCCATGATTCTTACACCTTTATGCCATGTGTTCAGCGCTGCCCCTGTATGTTCTGTAATGGCCCATCATGAATCGCGACAAAAATAGCATGTCGCGATATCGCGACATTTTCTATCTGTAGCTTTGTTCTTCCACCTGTATCGCGAAAATAAGACATGTCGCGATATCACGACATTTTTATACCCGCAGCTTTATTCATCTTCAAGCACCACAAAAATGAGACATGTCGCGATATCATGACGTGTTTCTCCTTCGGGCCACGTGGATGCAACCTGTCATGAAATCGTGACGTTTTTCTCCTTCGCTGTGTTTTGTTGCACTTAGCCACGAAAACGTGACATGTCATGAAATCATGACACTTTTTCATTCCATACCATCTCACTGCTTTCTATCGTGAAATCATGACACTTTTCTCTTTTGGGTTGTCTCACTGCTTTCTGTCGTGAAATCGTGACACTTTTTCATTTCGTACCATCTCGTTGCTTTCTGTCGCGAAATCATGACATATTTCCCTTGCTTAGCTTATCAGTCATTGTGAATCGTGAAAATGAGACATGTCACGATTTCGTGACATCTTTCTATCTTTACCTCCTTTACCGTTGATAGATCATGAAAACGCAACCTGTCACGATTTCGTGACACTTTCTTTCATTTGTTCCTTCCTCACTTTCCTGCCATGAAAACCTGACATGTCACGATATCGTGACATTTTTTTATCTTTGCCCTTCATCTCGTCTTTAGGTCATGAAATGGCGACATGTCACGATATCGCGACAACTTCTACATTGACTCTTCTCTTGCTGCCTTCGACCGTGATTTCATGACAAGTCACGATATCGCGACATTTTTCCATTTTGGTTCATCTTGCTGATCTGGGCCGTGAAAACGTGACATGTCATGATATCGCGACATTTTTCACTTTGTCTTTCTCTCTCCTCTATGAACCACGATTTCACGACATGTCGCGATATCGCGACATTTTGAGTCTTCAACTTGGTTCTTTGTCTTGCACCGCGATTTCACAACACGTCGCGATATCGCGACATTTTCTCTTCATGATGCATTTTGTTACTCTTGGCCGCAAAAATGCGACATGTCACGAAATCGTGACACTTTTCCGTTCCACTGCACTTCGCTTGTCTGAGCCACGAAAACGTGACCTGTCGCGATATCGCGACACTTTCTTTTTCTTAGCAGCAACACATCGCGATATCGCGACACTTTCTTTTTCTTAGCAGCAACACGTCACGATATCGCGACACTTTCTTTTTCTTAGCAGCAACATGTCACGATATCGCGACACTTTCTTTTTCTTAGCAGCAACACGTCGTGATATCGCGACACTTTCTTTTTCTTAGCAGCAACACGTCGCGATATCGCGACACTTTCTTTTTCTTAGCCGCGACAGAGCAACACGTCGCGATATCGCGACACTTTTTCCTTATGTTGTATTTTGCTCTTCCTTTGATTTTTTAGCATCTGGGCCACTGCGGTCTTCTTTGAAAGCATGCAAAAAAGGTGGGTCCCCAATTTTGGGGTGTGTTGTGGATCAGCCACAACAAACCCCAAAAGAAATATTGAAACTTGTTTGATTGCCTTGGAGGATATGACTGCATGTTTCTCTCATTGTTGTTTCTATGATGGACCTTGGTCCATGATGATGCTTTTTTTCTTCCTTATTGATGCTTCTACTTTTCAACACATCGACATAGGTCTTAGGCTCTTCTTTAATTATTTTCTTAGATGCTTTTGTTCCTTTTGAGATTGACTCTGCATTTTGGTTCTTTTGACTTTCTTCAAAACCAAGTCTAATATTTATAACCGAAGATCTCTGTGCTTTGATAATAGCATGCATGAATTTTGTGCTTTTCTCAAACTAATGTAGCTTATCATTAGATTCTTCTACTTCCTTCTTCATAGAGACAACTTCATGTTCCAATTTTTCACATTCCAACTCTATGGACTTTAACTGCTTAGACATAATATCTTCAATTTGATTCACCTCTTCAATTTTTAATTTTAATTCGGTGAGATATTGTGAAAGCTTTGCCTCAAATCTCACAAGAAGTGACCTTAATATTTTTCGAGACATTTGCATCAAACCTCATGGGAATTCACCTTAAGTTTTTTTGAAAAATCTTAGAGTTTTCAATACTTTCTCCAAGTCCACGAATGGTTTTGAAAACTTCATTAATGTGGAGTAGATATTTGGCAATATATTCCTCATTTTTCATCTTCAAATATTTGAACTTCCTCTTGTGGGTTTCACGTTTTACCATTTTAACCTTGTCTCCTTGATATGTTCTTTGTAACTTGTCCCAAATTTATTTTTTTGAGGTGCATTGCATGACTTTGACAAACTCTGATTCACATAACCCACTTAGTATTGCATTCATTGCCTTGGAATTATGTTCAAATGGTTTCTTGTAATTTTGATCTGTGGGAGGATTGTAGATGGTTTGAACCCATCCATAATATATTTCCATTTATCATAGCCATGTGCCATATAATAAGTTTGTATCCTTATGCTCGATTAGGCATAATTAGTCCCATTGAACAATGGAGCCCTATTTGACGAAAAACCTTCTTGGTAAGCCATGTGTGTTCCAGTAAGATCTTCCTTCAAGTTGTTAGGCTTTCATGAAGGAACCTGCTATGATACCAATTGAAGAAACACATGCTTATACTAAGAGTTGGGGGTGAATAGTATAAGATAAAACTTCTCTTTTCTTCCCAAAGCAATAACTTGAAATAATATCAATGCAGTAATGAAACAATGCACAAATCACCACACACATAAGAGATAAATATTTTACGTGGAAAAACCCTCTAGTAAAAAAACCATGGCAAAATATTGTTTATATTTTTCTTCAATAAATTTCATGGGCACCAACCCACAGGATACACCAACCCCCATATACAATTTTATGGGCACCAACCCATAGGAGACACCAATACCCTATACAAGTTCATGGGCACAAACCTACAGGAGACACCAATCCCCTAGTTCAAGTTTGTGGGCACCAACCCATAGGAGAAACCAATCCCTTAGTACAATTTTGTGGGCACCAACCCATAGGAGACACCAATCCCTTATACAAGTTTATGGGAACCAACCCATAAGAGACACCGATCCCTTATACAAGTTCAAGGGCATCAACCCACAAGAGACACCAATCCCCTACCGCAAGTTCATAGGCACAAACCCATAAGAGAAACCAATCCCCTTCTGCAAGTTCATGGGAACCAACCCACAGGAGACACCAATACCCTTGAGGCACCAACCTCACTCTATTCTACTCCAATATATGATTACAAATATTGCTCAAATATACTCTAAAAAATAATCACAAATACCGCTTAGATCTGCTTTCAAAAATGACCACAAATACCACTCAGATCTTCTCAAAATTTTATCAATAATTCCATATAATACTGCTCATAATTATGTTACAAGGTCTTCTTGAAACTGCACTCATACTTAATCCCAAGTGTATGTCAAAACAACAAACTTTTTTTTTAACTCATTTCATTACCATGTATCTAATAATTCTTTATACCTTTCACTTTATAAAACCAACAATTATGGTAAATTTTTTACTTCAAATATTAAAAATATATTTTTTTACTCATTATTACATAGAATTTTTCCATCATCAGGAATGAGTGAGCTGAGGTTTAGTGGGTGCGACGAGAGTGAGGGTTTGAATTTTTTGGGTAGGAATCTCAGCCAAGTCGACAGAGGTAGAGCAGGTATGGAAGGGGCGGGTGGGAACCTTGAGCATGGATCAAGCGAGGATCCATAGGAAGGTAGTTAGGATATGGTAGATTTGGAGGCGGACATCACGCGGGGGCTCAACCCTCCTCAAAAATACCCCAACAAAAAATATACAAAGGACAATGCGGGGGCCCAAGAAGTGGTTGTCTTTTGCTAAGACTCTTAGAATAAAAAGAAAGGAGGTTCTCTCTCTTCTGCCCCTAGTTCCAGTAAATAATAAAATTTTGGCCTCGGCAAGTTCCATGAGCCCTTTTCTTTCAATGGAAGAATTATCCTTGGTAGGCAAGTTTTTGGGAGGTAGGTCGAACATGGAGACTATCAAGGCTTGGGCGATGGGTAAATGGCGATTGATAGGCAACTTGGAGTTGGTAGCTCTAACTCGAGGGTTCTTCATTATTTTTTTTAACAATATGGAGGATGCTAACCACATTTTAATAGGAGGTCCTTGGTTTTTGGGCAAAAGGAGCCTTTTTCTTAGACAATGGGGTGAAGATTTCGACCCTAAAAAGCAAAATATTAACATTGCTCCTATTTGGGTTTGTCTCCCGAGTCTACCTACCCAGTTCTTCAATGAATATTGGCTGCAGGGCATAGCCAAAACTATAGGGGACCTGATATCCATTGACCATGCGACCTTGGACAGGAAAAGGATGACTCATGCACGAATCTGTGTAAATGCTAATTTGGATAATGAATTGCCAAGGTTTGTGGAGCTAGAGTATGAATAATACTATAAAAAAAACTGGTAGAATACAAGAACAGACCAAAATTCTATGCAGAATGCAAAAATCAAGGACATCTATGCAATCAGTGCCCTAACCTGGCAATGAATAGAGAAAAGTAGAAGCAGGGAATGCTAGACAGAGGAAATTTGAGGAGTTTCCCTGGCAGAGGTGATTTCAATTAGGCAAACTATGTCTACCAAAAAAATAAAAGAGAGGGTGCAGGGTCCCAACAAGACAAAGAAAAACAATAAGTTTTTGGCAACCAAAATACTCAGGTAAGTTCCAATCCTCTAGTTTCAAATAAATTTTCAATTCTATCCAATATGGGAGTAGGAGGATTATCGAAAGACATGGAAGCCCAAAACCTTTAGGCTAACCTTTCTGACTCTCTAGAATCCCCATTCAAGTTAGGATCCTCAAACCCTAATGCTAAAATTATCGTAAGCCCCGTGGGCATCACAAAGCCAAACCCTAATGCCTGATCTGTAGAATCACCATCCAATTCGGGATCCTTAAACCCCAATGTTGAAAATACTTCAAGCCCAGTGGGCATCCCAAAGCCAAACCCTAATGCTGAAGAAATTAGGAAGAAAGTTGAGGCATTAGAAAATAAAAAATCTCATCTCCCTAACATCATCACTAGGATCCAAGTGAATCCTACTGAGGGGTCATCCCATAGACCAGGGGAATATAGGAAAAAAGGAGAATATTTGGATGTAGGGGTGGAGATATGTGAAAATATTCAGACTGAGGAATATGGAAGTCCGGTTATGCAACAAATTGCCTCCCCCCAGTTTAGTCCTAAACAAACCAGGAGCACTATGAAGTCTCCTATAGATTTTTGCAGTGAAAAAATAAGAGGGAGAATATAAAATGCTGAGCATAAAAAAATTAAAACTGATAATGACATTGTCAATGGAAAATAGAGAACCTTGTTTCAATAGGTTATTCCGGGTTCTGAAGACAAAAAATTAGGAAAACCCCCTCAAGGGAGGGGGAGAGGAAGAAATCCCAAATAATCTAAATGAAGTTCCTATCATGGAACGTGAGAGGCCTCAATGGCATGCCCAAACACAGGGAAGTCAGTGCAATAAGAAATCAAGTGAATCCAACTATTATCATGTTGCAAGAAACAAAAAATGATGAGATTCAGTCAAAAAAAGTAGCAAAAAAAATCTAGAATCAAGGGGAGATGGTTTGCAAATCAGCCAGAGGAGCGTTTGGAGGCCTTATGACTTTGTGGGATCCCTGGATAGTAGAAGACACCATTATTCAAAAAGATGATAGGGTTCTTAGTGTTTTATTTAAATAAACAACAATAGGTCATGGATCCTTTCAAATATTTATGCCCTGAATTCAATTCAATGGAGAGCTAAACTATGGGAATACTTAGGCATTCTGAGTGAAATATTTCATAATATCCCCTAGATTTTGGCTTGGAATTTTAACACTCCTCTTTACCCTTCAGACAAAATGGGTGGAAATGGACCACCTATCAAGAGCATGGATGAGTTCAATGACTTTGTGAACTCCAATATGTTGATGGATGTAAAACTTAGAGGAGCAAATTATACCTGGAGCAATTGATGGATAGGGTGTCATCTCATTCAAGAAAGGCTTGATAGGTTTTTTCTATCAAAGGAGGCTACAACTCTGTTCGGTGATTCTACCCTACAAGCCCTTCCTAAAATTACCTCTGATAATAATCCCATTTTGTTGGATATCCCTAACTCTATGTCCTTCAATAAACCTTTCAGATTTCAATCTATGTGGATCAAACATTCTAGTTTCAGAGATAACTTAATTCAATGGTGGCAGCAACCTGTCATGGGTAGTGCAGCTTTTAAACTTACTGGCAAATTAAAGTTTGTTAAGGAAAAGCTTTGAACTTGGAACAAAGAGGTATTTGGGAATATCTTTAAAAATAAAAAATAGGTTGTTGAAAGTTTGAAGATAATTGATCAGAGGATTCAACATGGTGATGTTGATGAAACTATTAGGCAGTAGGAACGAACAAAACTAGCAGATTTTCATAACATTTTGACCTGTGAGGAAATCTATTGGAGGTAAAAATCAAGGGATCTTTGGTTGAAATATGGAGATTCAAATTCTAAGTTTTTTCACGTCACCATGCTTAGAAATAAAAGCAATAACAAGATAAAAATTAAAAAAAAATAGATGGTTCTATTACTCAAGACTTAATAGAAATAAGAAAGGAGGTAGTAACTTATTTCAATTCTATCCTTGGTTAGGAATCGCAGTGCAATGAGGAGGCCAAATATATTCTCTTGAAATCCATTCCTAGCATAATAAATGAGGATATAAACCTTAAGCTTCTAGCTCTCTTTTCTGATGAGGAAATTTAGGAAGCCTTGTTTAGCATGGAGCCAGACAAAGCCCCGGGACCCGATGTCTTTCCCCCTTGTTTCTATCAAGATTTTTGGGAAATCGTAAGTGAGGATGTAATTTTTTCTTTCAGAGAATTCCAAGCAAGCAATCATATCCCAAAAGGTCTCAAATCTACTTTTATTTCTCTAATTCCTAAGAAGCAAACCCCTAAATCTATGGTTGACTTCAAGACAATTAGTCTGTGAAATGTTTCTTACAAGATCCTAACTAAAGCCATTGCAAATAGAATGAGATATGTTCTACCCCACATCATAGATCCATGCCAAGAAAGCTCTGTCCAGGGCAGGTCAATATTGGATGGAGTTATCACAATTCATGAAGCTCTACACTCTGCTCATAAGACTAACATGTCTGTCTTTGCCCTCAAGCTTGATATGAACAAAGCATTTGATAGGCTAAATTGGGAATTTTTGATTCTTGTCCTCCTTAAGTTTGGTTTTCACCACCAATGGGTTAATTTGATCAAATAATGCATTTATAAAGCATGGTTCTCAATTCTGGTTAATGGAACAACTATTGGTTACTTTCAAAGTCGTAGAGGAATTCAACAGGGGGACCTTATCAGCCTCATGTTATTCATCATTGTGGCAAAAACTTTAGGTAGAACCATAAAAAATGCTTGCAATTCAAGGCTAATATCAAGAATCAAGGAAACATCTCTCACTAGGGATATTTCTCACCAACAATTCGTTGATGATACCCTTCTATTGACTAAGGTGTCGATGGTTGAGGCCAAAAGAATTAAATACATCCTACAACTCTACGAGGATGTTGTTGGTCAAAATTTAATTTCAATAAAAACAAGTTATATTTATTGAACACCCCCATTCAAAGGTAAGGAAGGATTGTAGAAATTTTAGGTGTGATATAGCAAACCTCCCCACTTCGTATCTTGGTCTCCCTATTTTCATTGGTTATTCAAGAGAGTCAATGTGGGACAGGGTTATTGAAAGAATCCAAAAAAAACTTGTTGGATAGAAAGGTCATCTTCTATCTCAAGCAGGAAAACTGACCCTCACTAAGGCCTCTCTTTAGAGCATTGAAGTCTATTTCCTCTCCGTTTTCAAAGCCCCTGTGAAGGTTTTCCAAAAAATTGAGAAACTCCAAAAAGAATTTTTATGGACTGGATCAAAGGAGAAAAAAAGGATACACCTTGTAGGATGGACCAAAGTGTGCAGACCCAGGGAAAATGGGGGCTTAGGTCTGAGGAGAATTGCTCATATGAATTTAGCTTTACTAGCTAAGCAAGTGTGGCACCTCATTTCTGGTGAAGAAAATGAATGGATAGCTCAAACGAAAGTATCTTTCAAATATGGAATTTCTAAGCGACTCAGTTCCAATCAGAGGTTCTGCTTTTTGGAAAGCAATTCTCAATTGTAAGGAAATCATAAAAAAAGGTTTAAGATGGGTTTTAGGCAATGGTGAGAGGATAAATTGTTGGAATGATAGGTGGGCTAAGGACGAACCACTTATGCAATATCCTAACTTAGCCCAAATCAGAGATATCACGGAAGAACTCATTGGCAAAAAAATCTTTGATTATATGGTTGAAGACAGAGGCAGAATAAAGTGGAAACAAATAAGAATTCAAGGATTTCAAGCAGAATCAAATTATCTTTATAACATTCTCGGGCAACAGTTTATCCCCTTGAGACCCAAGGAAGATCAAGTGACCTGGGCTCCTACAAAAAATGGGCAATTCACTGTTAAATCATCTTACAAGCTTTTGCTTGATAATGAGGATTTTGTCCTCCAAAAGGACTTAGTTTGGATAAAAAATTTAATTCCAAAAATTGTAGTCTTTTCATGGCTGGTTATCCAAGGAAGAATTCTAACCATTGATAATATGATGCGTAAAAGTATTTGTATCACTAATCGCTGTTATCTGTGCAGGGCTAATTGGGAGACCATTTAACACATTTTCCTTGAGTGCCCTTTTTCCTTGACTATCCTAAGTGGGGTTTTTTAGGCCTTCAATATTTCCTAGGTTAAACCAGCCATCGTACTTGATTTTTTTGTCTAGTGGCCTTGCCTCTTTTCAAGCCAAAGACTTAGATACATGTGGAAAATTTGTCTCAATCACTATCTTTGGCAGGTGTGGTTAGAAAGGAACCATAGAGTCTTTAATGAGTCTATCCATGATCATCAATATATCATTGCCATGATCATATACTTTGCCAATGAGAATGTGAACCTTATCCCTTTTGATAGTTGTAAACCTCATTTGCAGGAGACCACGATTGCTAAATATTTAAGCTTAACCTTGTTAGATGAGTCTGTGCCTAGGGTAGTCAACCCTAGAGCCAATGTTAAGTGGTCCCCACCTCCTACGGGTTGGTTTAAGCTTAATTTTGATGGAGCGGCTAAGGACAATCCTGGCAGAGTAGGCGTTGGTGACATTGTACAAGATCATAATGGGAATATGATGCTTGCATTTTCTGAATATTTGAGAACAAGGACGAATAACAAAGCTGAAGATAGAGATATGTGGAGAGGTCTTCAAATGACTCAAGACTTAGAAGGTAATTTTATCGTAGAAGGAGACTCTATGCATGTTATAAATCTCCTCAATAATTGGAAAACACCTTCTTGGAGGATTAAAATAATTGTTGAAGAGGCTAGGATCCTTTTCCAGGGAAGACAGGATAGAAAAGCCCAACATGTCTTTTGGGAAGCTAACAAAGTTGCTGATAAGCTGGCCAATTTGGGTGTCAATGGTGACAGACTTTTCAAATGGGAACATGGTGTCCCGAGTGAATTAGAGGAGCTTATTAAACAAGAATTCCAAGAATGATAGTCAAATTTACCAATAGGGAAGGCATTGTAAGTTCAAAAGCTATGAGTATTCCTGTCTCTTTTTTAAAATGGACTCATAATAAAAATTATTCGAGCCATCAGTCTTGGTGGATGCTATTTGGAAATACCACAAAGACTAATGGGGACAGTCACATGTCAGATAACATGGCTCCTAGTCATCTTAGTAATTTGATGTTGGTTGATAATCATAGGGTAGGAAAGAAATGATAATATAAGACTTCGAACCAGAGCCACATGGACCACCAGATAGCCACTGCCATAAATCTAGCCAACAAGTTCACTTCTCCAATGCTGATTGACCAAGATGGGATGTGGTCCCAAAGCATGTAATATATGGAATAAAGCAATTACCAAATATTTATTAAGAGTAACTATCAATACAGAGCTTGTGGGAGTTTTTTTTAGTACTCTACTATATGTGTCTACAACTTTTTGTTTCTCCACTATTTCAAGGAAGGGATCTATGTCTATTTATTTTTTGTAATTATGATGCAGGTGTGTTTTCTCGGGGTATACCCAAAATATTGTATGGGAATTTTCTTTTTGATAACAGGCTATGTGCCTTACCGGATGTAATGGCTTTGGCGGCATGTAGATTTTACATATATAGTATCCTTAGTAAGGACATGTTCATCAACAACCCTGCGCTGATTTTTGTAAAAGGTTTTGGGTCAACTTGTAAAACCCGGTATTAATGCTATAGTATCTTATCTACCAAAAAAATATTTACTTCAAATAATATAACCACCTTAAGAAAAGAATTAACTCACTATACCTCCATAGCTGTTAACAACAATATCAAATGAACATTATTGCATCTCCTTTTGCCAAAAGAACTTGCACGTGACTCAAACTCGGGTCTCTTGCTTGTAGTCCTTACCAATGGAAAGTGAACCACCTCAGCTACACCGTTCGATGGAGAGTAACTTCACAATTTTTAATTTGAAGTCACGTGCTGGAAATATCTCTAACTTTTGTATTCGGTTCTACGAACTCTTCATGTAAACACATTGGCCTGCGCTTCTTTCTTAAACCAAGAGTTCATATACTGAAGTCATGTGAAATCGTTACTCTTCCTTTCCTATGGATGATATCATAATGAGCGCTATTTGTCACTGCCATTGTTTTCACACTTTGAGCCACCCCAATTGTTTTCTCCTTCACAATTTCCACTACACCACTCTAATTTGGTAAATCCCTCTCCAGTGCTTGAATATCAACAATCTCATGCCCTAGCTCAATGATATAGATGATCAATATCTGCATTACATAAATCTTCTCACAGCATACAATATTCCTATTGAAATTCAGCAAAATACTTTCCTTTGAACTGGCTGGTCTACAATCTCCTTCGTGTGTCTTTTCTCCAAGCAAAAAGCGCTTCTCTTCCACGCGAGACGAACGGTTGTTGGTCTCTTTAGGAGGGGCAGTCAACCGAGCGTGCCTCTCCAAGAATGAGGACGTCTCTTTGGGCTCTAATGTAACGTCTTCCCTTCTACCATAAATGTGGGTTCCTTTCAAATTTTACATGCACACATTCTTCACACAACAACACTTTCTCACACGATCAAAATGAGAGTAAAAGCTTCTTCACACAATCAACACACTGTGCTACTTGTCTCACAATATCAAATGAAAGAAAAATACCTTCACACTACCAACACACTGCACTGCTTGTCTCACAATATCAAATGAAATAAAAGTACCTTCACACTGCCAATATTTTCTCCTATTGCACTGTTACCATTGCTATCAAACTAGGAGCCACCATTATCTTTACTTTGCTAGAAGTGTTCATCTTCTACTGTGGCAGAACTTCCTCGGTGTGTGCAACCAATGCTATCATTGTGCTCTTTCTACTGTATTCTTCTTTGAGCCTCCATGCTATTCGCTTGTCTTTCAAATTCCAATGCTCTGCTACACCGTCGAGCTCCCACATCTTCTATTGCGCTACCATTTCCCTTGCCACCGCATGTTCTGCTCCTTCTCCACATTCTTCGTAATGCACACTTATATCGAAGGTATACTTTTTCAATTGAGACCCATTTCCACAATGAACTTTTGCTTTATTTATATATCAAATCATTCATTTCCTTTTAGCACCCAAGGAGGTCGACCATTCACAATAATATTTGAAACATAACTTTACCTTCTTAATATTTAAATATTGAGATATTTAAATATTTAATTTAAATATTGAGATATTTAAATATTTTATTTAAATATTTCAATTTTATAATATTTAAATAAATATTTAAATATTCAAACCTCTACTCAAAATGTATTTTCCTTGATTACTTCGCCCAAGATCTACTCAACATGCCTTTGACATCAATGACAACTTCAATAATTCTAACAATCTCCCCCTTTGTCATTGATGGCAACCCTACAAAGAAATTGTCCTTTATTGCAACATGATCACAAACTGCTCCCCCTAACAAGTTGCTTCCCCTTACTAAAATTCTCCCCCTTTGACATCAATGGCAAAGGCTCCTTGGGGCTGAAGGATAAGACACTTGACAACGCCCCCTTACTACCTGCTCTTCTTGAGATGTTCAATGATGAGATGGGAGTGAAACTCCCAAATTACTATGCTCCTTTTCTTGTTCCATTTTCTTTTTCCAAACTTTGGAGGGCATATCCTTTTGAACAGTTTGACCATCCTCTTTCTTACTAGATTTCGAAAGTTCAGGGAACACCATTCTACACCATTTAGCTTTATGCCCAAAATTATTACATTTGTAACAAATGATGTTGTAGTCCATGAGAGGTGCAAATGAATTGAAATTCCTCTTGGTGAAGCCAAAATAATTTTTAGCATGGACCCTACAATGTACAACTTTATGACCAAATTGATGACATGAAAAGCAATAACCTCGAAAGAAATATTGAAACCTATCTGATTGCCTTGGAGGATATGACCGCATGGTTCTCTCATTGCTATTTCTGTGATGGACCTTGGTCCATGATGATGCTTTGTTTTCTTCCTTCTTGATGCTTCCACTTCTCAACACATCGGCATAGGTCTTAGGCTCTTCTTTAATTATTTTCTTTGATGCCTTTGTTCCTTTTGAGCTTGACTCCACATTTTGTTTCTTTTGACTTTCTTCAAAACCAAGCCCAATATTTATAACTGAAGATCTCTGTGCTTTGATAATATCATCCACGATTTTTGTGCTTTTCTCAAACTGATGTAGCTTATCATTAGATTCTTCCACTTCCTTCCTTAGAGAGACAACTTCATGTTCCAGTTTTTCACATTCCAACTCTTTTGCCTTTAACTGCTTAGACATAATCTCTTCAATTCGATTTGCCTCTTCAATTTTCACTTTTAAGTTGGTGAGATCTTGTGAAAGCTTTGCCTTTGTCTCCTCATCCTCTTGTACTTGAGTCTTCAATATTGAGTTCTTATTTCTAAGCATCTTCACCTCTTTAAGAGCAACAACAAGTTCCTCTTCTATGTCAACTATAGCTTCCTCTTCATTTTTTGGATCTTTCTCCTCTTCTTGTTTTTCAACAATAGGAGCATCTTATTTCACTTCCATGGCCAAAAATAGGATTTCTTCTCTTTCACTATCGGAGAGACTTTCATCACTGTTGTTGGAAGAACTGCTTGCTTCCTCAACATAAAGACTCTTCTTGTGCCTTTGAAAGATCTTCTCATGCTTGCTTTGATCGTGCCTATTTTTCTTTTCATGATAAAATTTTCTTTCCTTCTTTTTCTTGTATTCCTCTTCTTCTTCATTGCTACTACTTCCAGCTTGTGGGTAATTAGATGCATAGTGACCAATGTTACCATAATTAAAACATTTCATAGTATGCATACCTTTGTGTTTTCTTGGACCCTTCTTATTTCTTCACATAAAGTTAGCTTCTTCTTCACTGCTTGATTCTTCACTTGATTCTGGTTCTTTATTCTTTGTCTTCTTTGAAGCTTTAAACATGGCCTCCCATTTGGATGTTTGATCTTTTTCAGTCCTCATCTCATAGGCTATAAGAATTCCATGTAGCTCATCCATGCTTAAGGTTTTAAGATCCTTCATTTCTTCAATCACTGAGACCTTTGCATCAAACCTCATGGGAAGTGACCTTAAGATTTTTTGAACAATCTTAGAGTCTTCAATACTTTCTCCAAGTCCATGAATGGTGTTGACAACTTCATCAATGTAGAGTAGATATTTGGAAATATCTTCCTCATATTTCATCTTCAAATATTCGAACTTCCTCCTATGGGTTTGAAGTTTTGCCATTTTAACCTTGTCGTCTCCTTCATATGTTCTTTGTAACTTGTCCCAAATTTCTTTTGCTAAGGTGCATTGCATGACTTTCACAAACTCTGATTCACATAACCCACTTAGTATTGCATTCATTGCCTTGGCATTATGTTCAAATGGTTTCTTACCATTTTGATCCGTGGGAGGGGTTGTAGGTGGTTTGAACCCATCCACAATAGATTGCCATATATCATAGCCATGTGCCATCAAATAGGTTTGCATCCTTATGCTCCAGAAGGTATAATTAGTCCCATCAAACAATGGAGCCCTATTTGATGAAAAACCTTCTTGGTAAGCCATGTGTGTTCTTGTAAGATCTTCCTTCAAGCTGTTAGGCTTTCACGAAGGAACCCGCTCTGATACCAATTGAAGAAACACACGCTTATATTGAGAGGGGGTGAACAGTATAAGATAAAACTTTTCTCTTTTCTTCCCAAAGTAATAACTTATAATAATATGAATGCAATAATGAAACAATCCATAAATCACCACACACACAAGAGACAAATATTTTACATGGAAACACCCTCTCGGGAGAAAACCATAAAAAAATATTGCTTATATTTTTCTTCAATAAATTTTATGGGCACCAACCCATAGGAGACACCAATCCCCTATACAAGTTCATGGGCACCAACCCATAGGAGACACCAATCCCTTATACAAGTTTATGGGCACCAACCCACAAGAGACACCAATCCCTTATACAATTTCATGGGCACCAACCCACAGGAGACACCAATCCCCTAGTACAAGTTCATGGGCACCAACCCACATGAGACACCAATCCCCTAGTACAAGTTTATGGGCACCAACCCATAGGAGACACCAATCCTCTATACAAGTTTATGGGAACCAACCCATATGAGACACCAATCCCCTTCTACAAGTTTATGGGCACCAACCCATATGAGACACCAATCCCCTACTACAAGTTTGTGGGCACCAAACCACAGGAGACATCAATACCATTCTACAAGTTTGTGGTACCAACCCATAGGAGACACCAATATCCTTGAGGTACCAACATCACTCTGTTCTACTCTAATATTTGATTACAAATGCTGCTCAAATTTGATCTCAAAATTGATCACAAATATTGCTCATATATGCTTTTAAAATTAATCACAAATATTGCTCAGATCTGCTCAAAATCTGATCAATAATGCCATACAATATTGCTCATAATTCTATCACAAGGTCTTCTTGAAACTGCACTCATTTACTTATTCCCACGTGTATGTCAAAACAACAAACTTTTTTCTAACTCATTTCATTACCATGTATCTAATAATTCCTTATACCTCCCACTTTATAAAACCAACAATTATGGTAAAATATTTACTTCAAATAATATAACCACCTTAAGAAAAGAATTAACTCACTATACCTCCATAGCTGTTAACAACAATATCAAATGAACATTATTGCATCTCCTTTTTCCAAAAGAACTTGCACGTGACTTGAACCTGGGTCTCTTGCTTGCAATCCTTACCAATGGAAAGTGAACCACCTCAGCTACACCATCCGATGGAGAGTAACTTCACAATTTTCAATTTGAAGTCGCGTGCTAGAAATATCTCTAACTTTTGTATTCGGTTCTATGAACTCTTCATGTAAACATGCTGGCCTACGCTTCTTTCTTAAACCAAGAGTTCATATACTGAAGTCGTGTGAAATCGTTACTCTTCCTTTCCTGTGGATGATATCATAATGAGTGCTATTTGTCACCGCCATCATTTTCACACTTTGAGCCACCCCAATTGTTTTCTCCTTCACAATTTCCACTGCACCACTTTGATTTGGTAAATCCCTCTCCAATGCTTGAATATCAACAATCTCATGCCCTAGCTCGATGATATAGACGATCAATATCTGCATTACATAAATCTACTCACAACATACAATATTCCTATTGAAATTTAGCAAAATACTTTCCTGGTGGTTTGGCATTTTTTACATCCATGGTGGATTTTTTTCTCCTGGGGCCCGGGTTTGGTTTCCCTTCTACCATCAATGTGGATGCCTTTCAATTTTACATGCACACATTCTTCACATAGGAACACTTTCTCACATGATCAAAATAAGAGTAAAATCTTCTTCACACAATCAACACATTGTGTTGCTTGTCTCACAATATCAAATGAAATAAAAATACCTTCACACTGCCAACACACTGCATTACTTGTCTCATAATATCAAATGAAAGAAAAGTACCTTCACACTACCAACACACTACACTGCTTGTCTCACAATATCAAATGAAAGAAAAGTACCTTCACACTGCCAACACTTTCTCCTATTGCATTGTTATCGTTGCTATCAAACCAGGAGCCATCATTGCTATCAAACCAGGAGCCACCGTTGTCTTTACTTTTCGAAAGCATTCATCTTCTACTATGGTAGAACTTCCTCGGTGTGCACAACCAATGCTATCGTTGTGCTCTTTCTACTATATTCTTCTTCGAGCCTCCATGCTATTTTCTTGTCTTTTGAATTCCAATGCTCTACTACATCGTCGAGCTCTCGCATCTTCTATTGCATTTACCATTTCCCTTGCCATCGCATGTTCTTCTCCTTCTCCACATTCTCCACAATGCACACTTATATCGAAGGTATACTTTTTCAATCGAGACCCATTTCCACAATGAACTTTTGCTTTATTTATATATCAAATCATTCATTTCCTTTTAGTGCCCAAGGAGGTCGACCATTCACAATAATATTTGAAACATAACTTTACCTTCTTAATATTTAAATTTAAATATTTAAATATTGAGATATTTAAATATTTAATTTAAATATTTCAATTTTATAATATTTAAATATTCAAACCTCTACTCAAAATGTATTTTCCTTGATTACTTCACCCAAGCTCTACTCAACATGCCTTTGACATCAATGACAACTTCAATAATTCTAACATCTAAAATCAAGGCTAACCTTGGAAGGAGTCCTCCTAATATAGAGGAACTCAATTACATGGGATAACAAAATATTTTTTCCCATAATCAAAGAGCACCATGGGTACAAAATCCATGGAATACTCCATGGAACATGCCCCCACCACAACAACAATGGGGCCAATACCCTTGGTCTCCATCTCCTAAATGGAATAATCAAGGATGGTTTAATCCACCATGGATGTAAAAAATGCCAAACCAATCATTGTTGAATTAAAATCAAAATTGGTTAGGACCATCCTAGTACAATAAACCTTATGGAGGATAACGATGGTTTAAAGGTTAACAATAAACATTGCTACTAGGACCAAATTGGTGCCTCTCAAGTAGTATAATCACAACCGCAAAAGCAACCTCTACTACTAAATAAACTTGTGGCCAATCCAAATAATAATACACAAGAAGCTTCTATCTACAATGTAGAGGATATTGACATAGTTAATATCAATGTTATCAATTATGATAATATCATGATCCTCCTTGGCAGGATTTATGGCATGGAAAAACTGTGTTATTGGAAGACAAGTTGTACTTAGTATTATTATTTTTTGCTTGATAAAAAGGGGTGTACTTGGGTCCCCCACCCTTAACAAATTACATCTATATTATTTAGATCTTGAGAGCTTACAAATAGATACACTTCTCATATCAATTGAGATGCTATAGTTAGAAACCTACATCATTTTACATAAAATATCTAAATTCTTGATTTTCTTTTTTGGATCTTTTCAAATATCTGTATGAATACAATTACTCCAAAATTTAGCATCTTTCTTGACATTTTTCTATAGTAGCCTTCACAATGCCAAAAATTCACCTCTACTATATGTGCCTTGCATTTTAGTAGAGTAATATTTCCATAACATTGCACTAACATAGTATGCTTTACGAAATCTGGATTGCTAGTTTCCTCCCTGAAACATAAGTGCAACAAAAAAATTATAATAAGTAGTCTAAATGAACACACATTATTGTTACAAAAAATAGATATTACCAATGAAAAATATTAAAGTAAATCTTAATCATTAATTGATTTAGGCAATCAATAATTTTTGTCAGTTTCAACTAAAATTTCTACTTCCTTTAACCATGGAAAGGAGATGTAAATTTCACGATCCTCAACCAAAATTCCTCTATTTACTAGCTTATTGGCACATTTGTTTCCTTTCCTTAATACATGTGTAAACCTTATTTCTTCAAACTCTTTAGCAAGATCTTGAATTTCCATAATTATCTCTTGTATGTTCCATGGAGCCTTTGCTTTCCTCAAAATTGCATTTATTACTATGAGAGAATCACCTTCCATCCAAAATCTATTCCATTTCATTTGTTTATATATTTTTAGCCCTTCTAAAGATGCCCAAGCTTCAACTTCATCATTTGTCTCAAATCCACAATTGAAAGCATAATAAGACAAAATATCTCCTCTATTATTTCTAATTATTCCTCCTCCTCCTACTGGTCCTGGGCTTCCTTTAGATGCTCCATCAAAATTCAACTTTACCCACTCCACATCTGGTGGTTTACTTTATATTATTTACCTTATTTTTGCTTCTCTTGTACCCAATATCATAATTCCATTTAATGAATTGACTCCATCTATCAAGACTCTCTTCTTCCAAATTAGGGATAGGGTGAGTTGATAGGGTTGGTTTATACTCCTCTATGGCTAAACATATCTTCTTGTTCATTAACTCTAAACTACTTTCCTTTACTTTAAAAAATCTTCTCTTCATTTCTAGCCATATAGTCCAAAGTTTTGTATCTTTAGAAATATCCCATATTATTTGTAAAGCCTCACTTTTATAAGTTCTCTGCCATTGCTTTAACCAATCTTCAATTTTTCTATTCATCATCATGCATTTACCAAACATATTAAGAATCCATTGCCATAGACTCCATACAATTGAGAAATGTCCTAAGAGACGGTCAATACTATCCTCCTCCTTATTACAGAAAACACATTTAGAGGGGCCATGAAAATCCCTTTTCATAAGGTTATCCCAGGATAAAGTTCTTCTATGAACTACTAGCCAATGAAACATTTTGACTTTAGTAATTCTTGGGCTACCCAAAATATCTCTCCAAATTATAGTGATATTATTATTATGTTGGTGTTGAACAATATATCCACTTTTTGTGTATTCTCCTAAGCTATTCAACTCCCAAATCAATTTATCATTGGCACTCCTCGGAATAATTACAGTTTTTATCTTTCTACTCAATTGCCTCCTAGCATCAATGTCTTGTATACTTGTCAAAAAATCATCTTTCCATTTGTATCTTCCTTCTTGATCCTTGTACAAAATGTTTGAAACCCTATCACCGTATTTGTATTAAAGTAATCTCATCCAAGGTTTCAAAACTGGATCTAAATTGAGTGGTTTTTTATCACATCAAGTATCTATCCAGATAGAATTTTTTTTCCAGTTCCCACCACCCATCTTAAACCTTTAATCATAAGATCAATAGATTTTTTTAAACCATTCCAAAGAGCAAAACCATTTCAAAGAGAGAAAGCAGTAAATATTAAACTTGGGTCATTAGGATCAACATACTTACTTAGAATAATTATTTCCCATTGTCTTTGACTCTCTTTGTACAATATCCAGATAACTTTTCCCCTAAGAACTAAGTTTGCATCTATAAGAGCTCTTAAACCAAGACCTCCCCTAGTTTTATCATCATACAACTTGCTCCATTTCACCAAAGAAAATTTCCTTTTATCATGTAAACCTGACCATAAAAATGATCGCATAATAAATATTAAACTTTTTTCAATTTATTTTGGCATAGAATACAAAGACATATAATACATTGGAATGTCTTGTAAGACTAACTTAATAAACTGCACTCTTCTTACTAAAGATAACCATCTACCTTTCCAAGCTAGAAGTTTATTTTGAACTTTACTAATAACTGGATTCCATAAATCTATCCTCATTCTCCCCTCAAATAAAAACATCCCTAGATAAGTTGTTGGTAAATTTACCTCCTCCATTTGAAGCAACCTACAAATTCTTGCTTTGATATTATCAAAAGTTTTAAGAAAGTAAATTTTGGATTTAGTCCTATTAATTTTTTGCCTTGAAGTTCTTTTGTACTCCAAAAAGGGTTGTATCACCTACAATCTATTAATGGGTGATGTTAACGATGTTATTACTAAACTTAAGTCCACTTATAAACCCATATTTGTAAGCCTTTTTTAAGTTCCTACTCAAAAATTCTGCCATAATAATGAACAAATAAGGATATAAAGGATCTCCTTTTCCAAGGCATATCTTAGCTTTAAAATATTTTGTCACTAACCCATTGACCAACACTGAATAAGAAACTGTAGAGACACAAGATTTAATCCATATAACTCATTTCTTCCCAAAACCAAACTTATCTAAAACTGCAAAAAGAAAATTCCATTTAACCCTATCATAGGCTTTACTCATATCAAGTTTTAAAATCATATATTTCTCTTTTCTTGAAATGTTGAATGTATAACTTCATGAGCCACTATAATTCCATCCAAATTTTGTCTCCCTTTCACAATACCTACTTGCTCTTTTGAAATGATTTTGTCTAAAAATGACCTTAATCTATTCACCATCACTTTGAAAATAATCTTATAAGCCATATTACATAGACTTATGGGTCTAAAAGAATCAAACAATTTAGCATCCTTCTTTTTTAGAATTAGAGTAAGATAAGTTGCATTTATTTTGTAAGGAATGTATTTTTTTACCCTAGACTGTTCCACTGCCACCAATAAAGAATCCTTCACTATATCCCAATTATGTTGGTAAAAAGTTGCAGAGAGTCCATCTGGACCATGGGATTTATCCTTATTAAAATAGGAAAGAGCTAAATAAACTTCTTCTAGAGTAATAGGCTCCATCAGTTTCCTATTGTCTTCATTTGTTATAACTGAAGGAACATCTTGAAGAAGTTTATCATTAAGAACTTCGGTCTCCTCTTTTCTAATTTCACTCTGATATTCAATCCAAACCCCTCCTATTGATTTAATTCTACCAATTATAGAAGATCTTTGTACTATAGCCATCCTATGAAAAAAATTATATTTTTATCTCCTTCTTTTAACCAAGTCTGTCTTGATTTTAATCTTTAAAATTTCTCTTCCTTACTCAAAATATTATGATATTAACTAATAAACTCCCTTTCCTCTGAGATTGTATTATTTTCATAACTTTTTTGGAGTTTTGAAAGTTTATCTTTTAGTTCTTCTTTCTTCTCAAAAATATTTCCAAAGGTATTCTTGTTCCATTCTTTTAATCTAGATGTCATATCTTTAATTTGGTTTGGAAGAGCATACAACCCACCATTACCTAAATAATCCCATGTTTGAGATATCAAATCAACAAATTGAGGATGGTCTTCCCACATCTGATCATATTTAAAATATGATATTTTTTTGTATTCACTAACCACCATTTTAGCTCTTATTGGCCAATGATCTGAAACAATCCTTGTTAAGGTATTAATTTTAACACAAGTTCCTTCATCTAGCCAATGATATGAGAGAATACATCTATCTAATTTTTCTGCTATTAGGTTTTGGCCTCTCCTATTGTTGGTCTAAGTATAGTTATCTTCTTCAAACTCAACTTTCCAAATATTGTTGTTTTGAATAAAAGATATGAAATCTCTCATACTTTGGGTCAATTTTCTAATACTTTGGGCCAGTTATTAATTTAGCTTGGTAATGGCATTAAAATATCCAATGATCATGAAATGGGTTTCTTGGTATTTACTTCTCATAAAGGCCTCAATTCCACTCCAAACTTCTAATCTACCTGACTAAGTTGTAGGACCATACACATTGATAAGGATGAAGCGAGTATCAAAAAAGTAGAAAATGACTAAATAGGCTATCCAATACCCATTTTTATGAATGGTTACACAAGAGGTTCTAGAAATATTCCAAAAAGTTAAAATTTCCCCTACTGCTCCTTTAGAATCCATAGCATTTCATTCACATCTTGCCCAAACTACTTTCATAGTTTTTGAAACTTCTTCTTTTATCATTTTAGTTTCCTGAATACAAAGAATATTAGGTTTATTACTTAAAGATAGGTCCCTAATACACCTATGATTTTAGGGGGCATTAACACCCCTTATATTCCATGAGATGACAATCATGTCTTATTAGGGTCTTTTTGCCCCTCTTGTGTATTACCAATATCATTTTGTTGTTTGGTAAAGAGAAGTTCAACCAACTTAGTTTGTGTTCCTTTCTCTATGTTAGATCTTGCTTGATAATTTGAGGGGTTTTATCTTTTTGCCTTGCCTATATTATGAGAAGGTATTATTATTCTATTCCTCAATATTATTTCACCATTTTTTTTTCAATATATTTATCCTCTCTTGGCTCTATTATAGAAGCTTTTGACTTATCCTGCTCATTTTCTGGTATTTTCTTATTAATGGAAGAGGTATTACCTTCTAAAACTACATTCTATTTACTAATTATTTCATCTTGAATGGTGCATGGTACTTCAAGAGAGTCCTCAAAATATGATGAAACACATTCCTTGGGTTCATCGGGAATGTTCTTCCTTAAATTATGATCATATTGAATAGACGATTCCTTGCTAATATGTTGAAATTGTTGTCTTGTGTCCTGTAAGTTTTGATCTACTTTTTCTTCATAGGATAAAGCCTCAAATAATTAGAATTTATTCCAATATCCTCCTTATTTGTCTCGACTATTCATTTTATTTTATTTTCATAGATCTATTTTTTGGAATTTTAAAGCCATCTTTATCCATTCTCGTTTGTAAATTTCTCTGACAATTTTCTACAAATGATTCAGATGGGCTCTTCTTAGGGCATGATCTCTCAATATGCATGACCTCATGACATATTCTACATCTAAAAGATACATTTTCATAATCTATATTTTTGGTCGACATACTATCCCCATACTTAAGAATGATTAATTCTGGTAAATCTTTACTTATATAAATCATAACCAATATTCGAGAATAAATAGCCAAAAATCTATCTTTTTTTGTATCTAAAACCTCAAGGAATTCTCATAGAGTTTTTCCTATTGACTTGAAGTTTTATATTTCCTAAAATTCAATGGGAAATCCAAACATCCTTACCCAGATTGATACTAGGGATAAATTTATATTTTTAGGTGAAAAGCCTTCATAACAATGGGTAAGGAAGAGCCCTTCTCTTCCCATAAACCAAGGACCCCATTTTAGGATTCTTTCTCTTTCTTCCCTAGAACAAAAAATGGCTAGGAAGAAACCCTTCTGAAGAAATGATAGAATCACTCCTGGAGAATTCCAACTCCTATCAATTCATTTTCTCAAGGTTGAAGACCCTAGCCAATACCCATTAAATTTACCAAAAACTACCCTATCTTGGAGTAATGAGGATCGCTCTAAGGCGCGCTCACTAAAATCTACCACTAGGGATGATTCTAAATATTTAACTATAAATCGATCCATGGAAAGGAAACTAAAAATCAAAATCTAATAAAATTTATCATAAAGTTCTATAACAAATATAATATTTGATAAAAACTTTATAAAAATTTCATGCACAATTTCTATGATAAAGAAAGGGAAAAAAAGAACTAAGCTGAAATTCTTTGTCTAGATAGAATGTCTTACCTCATTGAAGTCCTAGCTCTTCATTTATCTTCCCATCGTTCGAAACCTAGTTGGCAAATAATTGCAATTTTATTTTTTGTGACTTGAAGAATCATCACTGCCCTTGTTTTGGATGGTTGACTTCACAAGATCATATCTCCCTCAATATTGCTCAGATTGCTGCAGATGACCACTCATTTTAAATCTATTCAAATTTTGCACAATTTGGTCCACGAATCAGTTGAACCAGATAAATCTTCGTGAAGATATGGCTCCTAAAATATGAGATATTTTTTATAAAAAAACCCTAATCCTTCACACTTTGCAATTCCATTTTTCATGATTTGAAAAATCGTCACTGCCCTTGTTCCAGATGGTTGACTTCACAGGGTCATATCTCCCTCAATATTGCTTGGATTTTTGCATATGACCACTCATTTTAAAACTATTCAAATTCTCCATACATTAGTTAGTCCAAGAACCAGCTAAATCGGATAACTCTTTGCAAAGATATGACTCCTAAAAGATGAAACACTTTTTAGGAAAAAAACCTAATCCTTCATGTAGTGACCCTAGGAACGCGCGCACTGATCCCTTTTCTAAAAACCCTACTTGCAATGCTTATTTAGAATACCAAAGATAAAATGAAAAGACAAGAGGAAAAAGAAAGCATATAATATGAAATAACAAAAGACAAATTTCTTTGTTGATATTGAATATTGGTTACATATCGGTCCCTCTTAGGGATACCCATTTTTTATACTATAAATTACAAGTGGGCAAGGAGTGCCCCTTCTACGAAGAGGTGGTGCGCTTATAAAAGCTTCCCAGTTTCACACACAAAAATGTATGAGGGCTTACAAATGCCTCCTTCTACATGACTATTTCCTAGAGGGATCCCTTTTGCTCTCGTATGTTGTAACCTTCGTCCGATGTACTTGTGGCCCTACAAGCAATGAAAAAACAACACACTTTTAGGTGTTCGAGATTGCCTCCCTGGATGAGGTTGTTAGTAATTAAAGAATGTAATAGAAATATGATAAAAAAATACCATGGAATCAAGTGAATCTATGCTAATGATATAAGAAAATAAGATAAAAGATGCTATGTCTATCTAAGCCAAGTCTGCGGGCCACTGTTCAAGAAAATGGTCGCTAAATAAAACCTTGCTCTACTTGCCCCAAAGCTATGGTTCAAATACTATGATCTAATGTTGAAGAAAGTAGATGTTATGCTCTTCGATTTCTCAAAGTTTCGTCACACACGTGATCCCAAAGAGAATTATCTCTCTAAAATGATCTCCTGTATGTGATTCGGGTTTCTATATGTCCTATGGATCCTTTGGTACTCTTAGGCTTACACCTTTTATAGTGTGAAACCCTAGGTCTATGGCCAAGCCCTAGCGTAGTGCAAGTTAGCATGAGAAGCTCTTGTCTATTGTCTATATTTGAAGGCCAATTAACTGAAATCTAACAGCCCACTTGAGTCTTCTATGCAAACTGTTCATTAGCATGAGAAGCTTTTGTCCTTTGTTTATGCTTGGAGGTCAGTTAGCTTAAGTCTAAATGCAAACTCAAGTCTCCTATGTGAAATGATCATGAAAAGGAATGCAAAGTTACTCCTGCTCACCTTTATTGCATGCAGACTGCCACTTCTGCCCGAGATTGGGCCTATTTCTCAGAAAACCATTTCTTATGGCTTAGCCGCTATCATCTACAATGACTAAAATATGGCTACTGTCATCTACAATGGCTAGGTTCTGGTCACTCTAGGCTTGAGCGGCTAGAATCTAGTCGCTCTTGGCTTGAGCGGACAAGCTTGGATGGCTTGAAAAGGCCCCAAATGAGTGGTGAGAACCACTGTTGATGCCTGGAAAGTTCAAGATTATGTCTTATGATCTTATGAGTGTGTCTATGTAAGTAGCTCCCCTAATAATGACACGATTTAAGTGTCTACAAATGCCCCTTTTTGCAATGCATTGTGTGGAAAACACAACGCTGAGCAAAAACGTAGACTAATCCGTTTGTAGGGTGCATGGTGATCAATGGTCTGATCAACGTCAAATGGCCCAATCATGCAAGATGACATGCATCCATTGAATCATTGCCTCAACATTTGAAGTACTTAGCCTAGTGGATTTTGCATGTTAAATTGCACTCATTCCTCAAACCCAATCGGGTAGCTTCAGTTGCTACAATAATTTCGATCGATAGGAGAGCTACAATTGAAGATGTCATGTCTGCTTATGTTCCTAGCAAACAAGGGAAATTTGTTATTGTTGTATGCAATGATTCAAAGGATGAACATAATTTTTCTATGATAAAGTGATATTTTGTTGATTTTGATTATGATTATGTTGAATTTTTGAACTACCTCTTCACACAATGAATTGGTGAAGAAATGACAATCATTGAAGCGACAAGTTGCTTGACCAATATGACTAATCTGGTTCCTTTCTAGCATTTGTTGCTTTTAATGGGCAATCCTACATCCAAGTGTGACTCCAATTGCTTATGATAATCATCCATCCCTATCTTGAGGAGTGGTTCGACTATCAATAGCCTTCTTAGGGAGTTCGGATGAGTGATTCTATTTATGTTTAGATTGTATCATTTTGACTTAATATTTTTGATGTCAGAGGGGAATTAGAATGACCCCTTCGCACTCGTGGAGCAGTTCAACCATATTGATCTTCTTCGGGTTTGAAGGGTGACATATAATTCCAAAATGAGTTGTCTTTGTCCCAAATGGCCTTGTGGTTGCCTAATCATCTCACAAAAATACATGGAGTGCAAATCGTTGTAATCATCGAGTGGATAGAGTAGGTAATTGGATATGAGGCCTACTTGAGATTGTGATTTTATGTGATTTTTTATTTTATTTTGAATATTCTGATGATCCTAAACCATCAAAGTGTGATTATTTGTTGTTTTTTTTATTCCCTCATGGAAGGAACTTTTGCTTTGATCTGTGAGCTTGGTCGTTGTTAGGTCTAGTGGCTTCTAATTTCCTACCTGTGGTCGTTGTCGCCTTGAGCAACCAAGAAGCTTGGGCCACTAGCAGTGGCCAAGGCATAATTAAGGAAATATAAAATTTACAATTTTAGGGTTTTGACCTATCATTTTTACTGTTGAAGATTTTTTTCAGAGCTCTGGTGCAACGGTGAAGGTTGTGACTTTGAAAATTTTTGGTACTGAGGACATGGTTTCATGAGGTAAGACATCAATTGCTGGAGGAGCCGAAGCTTCTTAGGGATCTCTCTTCAAAACCCTAGCTCTCTTTTATTTGATTAAATAAAATTGAACTCCACTAAGAAATGAGCAAAAACGAACATCACTAAACCTGCTGGAAATGAACAAACTCCATAACTAGGCTTAGTTTTTTTTTCCCATGGTGGGTTGGTCCCCAATATTGCAATCTGTCAGTGGCTTTAGCCTAGGATTTTTGAAAAATTTCCATTATTCCCCTACTACCACCATTTTGGGCATCCTCAAACTTAGCTTAGTTTCGATGCTTGGGTAGGGGATTTGTTTTCCAATTTTTTTGCTTTCCCTCCCTTTGTTGTTTTGTTGAAGCTATCTTGTCAAAATTGTAATTTTTTTTTATTTTCTAGCCAAGGGTTCATGGGTTTTCCGTGCCACCCCTTGGCCGTTGTCACTTAGAGCGGTCGGATTCAAGCCACTGTTGCTCAGAGCGGCCAAGCTTGAATCCCAATGGTAAAAAATTTGACCATTGGGCCTTGGATGCTGCTGCCTCCAACGACTAGGTTTCGGCCACTGTAGACGACAATGGATAAAGCTTAATCCTTGTTTTTGCATTTTGTGTATTGATTTTTATGGTTTTTTTTTTAATTTTTGCTTTGCTTAGGTGCAATTTATTCTTTTCTTGCTTATATTTAGAGTAACTCGTACTCTTTTGCATCATTTTCATGTTTATTGTGAATTATACCTTAGATGCATTGTATTTATGTTTTATTTTTCTTCTACTTTGTTTAGATCCTCACTACTCGAGCTCGAGACCCGAAGCTCCTACTGGACTTGCTTCCTAGATTTGATGACACTGACTGGGAGTGGTTTAAGGTCCATGGGCTACATTATGTTATCAGGTTGCCCCATATTATGGCCGATCAGGCATATCTTATGGCCTTAGCCCATCATTGGGACTCGCAGACCAACACATTCCATATTTCACCTAGCAAGATGACTATCACGTCGGAGGATGTTTACAGGATTTTCTGAATCCTATTCGATGGGGTGCCCATTGTTTCATCGACGACTACTAATCAAGTGGTTGTCTATGCTCGAGTGTTTGGAGCACACTCTACACAGGACCTCCAAGAGACTGGGTCTGGGGGATTATCTTTCAAGACTTGGTATGATGCTTAGGTTTTCATGATGAGACATGTCATGTTTTTGATGGTGATTAGTAACGTTCTTGTCTTGGATTGCTCAGTTTTGAGGTTCCTGTTGGTTTGACTTTTATACACACCCTGTGAAGAATGAGCATGAAACTCTGATAACACTTATAAGGGATAAATCCCACTCACTTTAGGATCTTGTTGGATATCCAAGGTGTGAGTTACAGAGTTGGGTCGAATGTCTATTCACTCTTTTTCGCTTCTGGAATAGTTTCAAGTGGACTGTCTATTACCTTACAACGGGTTCTGGACTTTAGTTCAGTAATGTTTTTGGAATTGGTTATCTTTGTGGACACTCAGATTTACAATCAGTTCTTTGATCTAGCTCTTTATGTTTTAGCAGATTTAAATAAAAGACAAATTCTAAAGAAGATAAAAATGGATCATTCAATCGGTGGAACAGAGAGAGTAGAGTAGGGCAAAAAGAGAAGTTTACCTAACTTAGCTGCAAAACCAAAACTACCAATTTTAGTTATACCAGTTAGCTTCACAATAGAACAAATCAAAGAGGAAAGTGTCCAGCTTTCTAAGATCACCTTCCACTAAGAGCATAAGACAGAGATGAAATAGATCTGAAAGAAAATCACAAATAGAAGGAAAGTCGGTTGAAATTGGTATCTCTCACCAGCAGCCTAGCTCGCACAGTGAGGACAAAGCAATTAGAACAGGCCTGAACCTTAAATCTGTAATTTTCCCTAGCATACAATAAAAAGAATGAAGCCTAGTAGCATATCCAATCTTGATAACACAGATCTACAACATAAATTAAATAAACCTTAATGAAACAAAAAACAAAAGAAGATGAACTTATCGCAATCTGAAAGAGATTAGGCTCCTGGCCATGCTATCACAAAAAATGAAACTACACCAACTCCAGGTCCAGAACAAAGCATTCAAACAAGATTTGCAGGAAATTGCTCCAATAGCTTTTTATTCTAAGTTTTCGCCTCTTGAATTTACATCCGGAAGAAGTATATATAGACTCAGGACAAACCCTGATCTTTTCAAAAATATCTTCTTCCAAAACCCTAAATCTTATCACTTAAACTCTACTACCCAGGTTTTACAATATAAGGCCTTTTAAAATAGAGTTTCGATAAAACCTAACCATTCTGCAAATCTTAGTGCAGTTACTTGCCATAAATGGAGAAGGCATGATCTGATATTATTCTCATCCATCTATAACTGCAAGTAAATATCTTCGTTTTCTGGCCGGTCGCCGATATATTCCATAAATGGGCACTGCGTGTGAAGGTATCTTCATCTTTCTGGTGCATCTACCGGGAGCGTCTCATTAATTCCTCAGAGAAATTTGGATGAGTCACTGGTTTCTCTGACATTTTATCTTCGTAGAGCCGCCTCTGAGTTGAAATTCTCTGCACGCCATTACTTTCACCATAAATTCTCCTGTTAAATGCGTCCATCGGCAAATTTCGATAATCGTGTGTAGATATTTTCATTTTTCGGTCAATTGCTGACATATTCCATTAAATGAGGCAGCTGCTTAGTCACCGTAAAGTCTCTTTGCGGCCAGATCTATAAAATCTGGATGGACCAAAAATTCTCGGCATCTCACATTTCCATCTGACGGCCTTCGCTTGATCCATGCTTATTTTGTCTTTTTTGCCATTACTTCCGCTAGTATGCAACTGCCAGATGGCTTTCTGCAAAAGACAAAACCAGGATTAGCATTTTAATATTATTAAATTAAACCCTAATTTTTATTACCTTGTCGGCTTGGTTCCTTCTTCCCAGCTCATGGCATCGCGAAATCGAGACAGGTCCAAAAATGGGACATGTCGCGATATCGCGACGTTTTCCTTCCTTCTCTTCTTTCCTAGCTTCTTTGTCGCGAAATCGCGACGTGTCACGAAATCGTGCTTCCTTCTTTTTTAATCTTTGTCTCCTTCACTTGCTTTTCAACTTAACTTGTCACGAAATCGTGACGTGTCGAAATCATGACGTCTCTTCACTTGACTTTTCAGTTCTTTGTATGATGCTGTTCACGTTCTACTTGTTTTACCAAATCGTCGTGATTTCGCGATGTTTTCTTTTTTTATGTCGCGATTTGCGATGTTTTTTCTTTTCTTTTTTTTTCTTCTTTTTGTCAGATCATGACGTTTCTATCATTGGCTCTTTCAACCAAATGCATCATGAAATCGTGATGTTTTTTTCATTGTCTTTTCCAAATGATGTCAATTGACGTTTCTATGCCTTGCTCTTTACCAAATGTGTCATGATTTCATGACTTTTTATGCTTGGCTCTTTACCAAATGCGTCATGATTTCACGACGTTTCTGTCGCTTGTCTTTCACCAAATGCGTCGCGATATTCATGACGTTTTTTTCCTTGCTCTTTACCAAATCGTCATTTGACGTTCTTCACTTGCTCTTTACAACAAATGCATCGAATTCATGACGTTTCTATCACTTGGCTCTTTACCAAATGCGTCATGATTTCGCGACGTTTCGTTGCTTGGCTCTTTACCAAATGCATCGCGATATCGCGACGTTTCCATGCTTGGCTCTTTACCAAATGCGTTGTGAAATCATGACGTTTCTTCTTGGCTCTTTACCAAATCGTCGCGAAATCATGACATCTCTATTGCTTGGCTCCCTTTACCAAAACACGTCGCGAAATCGCGACGTTTCTAAAACTTGGCTCTTTCAACCAAAACACATCGTGAAATCATGACATTTCTGAAACTCGGCTCTTTCAACCAAAACACATCATGAAATCGTGACGTTTTTGAAACTCGGCTCTTTCAATCAAAATATGTCACGATATCGCGACATTTTCAAAAATGGAATATGTCATGAAATCGCGACTTTTCCAAAAATGGAATATGTCGCGAAATCGCGACGTTTTCTCAAGTTACTTCCACTTTGCAAATTTTCCAGAAATTGTAGGTTGACTCCAATGAATTTATTCATCTGTATTCTGCATTTTTACATATTAGTGAAAGATCTTCTTTACTCAGAAATGATTCTAACATTTTAAAAATGAATTCTAAATTGAAATCAAAGCCATATGCAAGCCTACTTAGATACTTTGGTATATGCAAAACTTGAAGAAGGAGGCAAGCAAAATTTGGAATTAAAACCTGAAAAACATCAAGAGGGTCCCTACGGCAAAATGAAAACTAAATATTTTCAAAGGATGGAATTTCATTTTTTTAGTGGGGGTGTGTTGCTTCTCAACAAATGGCGATATCTACGGGGAAAATAGTAGCACTATTTTAGAATCCAGGACTCTAGTTTCAAAACAATATAGACCATGTACCATGCTTTGCCACAAATATTCTTCAAAATAATTTAACTACTACCTGATAGTTGTTAAAATTTCCCAAGGACATACTAGGTTGAATCACTTAAGGAAGATTTCTGATGTGCAATTATAAGCGTATAACTTTCTTCAAGGATGACTGGGCCTTCGAATGTTTTACTTCGGATTGATCAGCTTTTCTAGATTGTGAAGGGGAAACCGAGTAGGGCTCTGTTTACTAGTTTAGCCTTTTACAGCCTCGACAGAGTTACTCTTTAGATTTTCACGACCCTGATCCACAACTATGAGGTGGTATCTACAACTTGGTAAAAGAAAACATCTTCTGGAGCTTTGGCTATCTCTTTCATTACATAACTTCTTCTTTCCTCTTTTTTTTTTTGTATAGAAAAGAGTGCCAATTTTATGTTGCCCTGCTCAACTTTCACCTTCTCTCTCTCTCTTTTGAAATATACCGAAATCTGGAAAGCCTTGCTAAAAACAATTTTTTTTTATTCTTCATCGATCTGGAAAGCCTGGGTACCGATAGCCTCTTTGGACACTTAAATAATTTCACGAATCAGAGTCCCCTCTTACGACCAACTTTTCTTGGATTCCCTGGGAGTTCTTCAGCCAAACAGTATAGTAGTTTCTTTATAATTAAAATAATTGTGGCAAGCAAGACACAAAATCCAATTATCTTTCTACTGTTGTTCTGAATAACAAAATAGTTCCACTGTTCAATTTAAGCAGACTATCTCTTAATTAGAATAAAACAAAATGAACACAGGATTTTGAACTCAGAATAAAACAATTTTTAAAGGTTGATTCTTTCTTTGCTGCCCAGGCAAAACTTAAAAAAAAATAGAATTTTAAAAGCTAAAAGAAATTTGTACAGACCCCAAAGGATAAAACACAGAACTTTAAAATCAAACAAAATAAAATAAAAACAAACTACTTCAAAGCTTATTTACAATATATACACATGTTACAACGTCTTTGTGATTTATTCCAATGATGTATTTGATGGAACAACTGAGAAATAATGCTTTAGATATTGACCATTAATAGGAAGGTTCAAAAAATTACCCTCGAGGTCCTGTAGGCGAAATGCATTATTACCTAGGGTCTCGGCAATCTGGTATGGCCCTATCCATAGAGGTTGCAGCTTGGTGTGTTTACGCTTCTTTTCATGGGCTTTGTCCCACTAAAACACCAGGTCTGCACGATTGAAGGCGCTCACCCTGGCCTTTTCGTCAAGCCAGCGCTTGACCGTCTCTTGGTGTCGACTAAAATGCTCTACGGCTTGAAGTCGTCCACCTTGCAAATCAACCAAGTCCAACACACGAGCTTTCGTATCTGCATGATCAAAGTAATGTAAAGCAAATTTTAATCCTGGTACTAATGCTTCATATTCTACCAAATTATTCATGCAGGGAAACTACAAGCGATAAGACATAAAACCGGTTTGATTTTTTGGTCCTTTAAGAACAGCCCTTGTACCAAAACCTTGCTTAGATTTAGCTCCATCAATATGAAGCATTCCAACTTCATTATCGTGATCTTGGTGAGCTTTAACCGGTTTCTCCTTTTGAGTAGTTGTCAAATTATAAACCCCGATATAACAACCCTCAACAAGATTAACAGTCTCATTCTTGGCATTATACTCTGTGATCATGAGTTTATATCTTGGTTCTCTGTCAATTCTTAATTGATTTGCAAAACCATTCCAGGGTAACCACATATGCAAAAAATCGGTAGCCAAGTACCCATTCAAGGATTTTGACCAATCCCCGCTCGGAAGCATTCCGTATCCTACAGGAATATCCACCACCCGAATGTCAATTCTGTGTTGCGCTCTCGCCTCAGATGCTAGCTGGATGTGTATATTCTGAAGTTCACCTACCACTTTAACCTCAGACTTATCCAATTGGATGACTCTCATCTCGGAGTTCATGGGGGTCAAACCCAACTGCTGACAGATGGCTAGAGGCATGACATTGGCTGAAGCACCAGAATCTACCAGATAGTTGTGTAAATTTTTCCCAAATATACGGATAGTCAGTAGGAAAGGTGAAACTTCAGTCTTTTCTTTGTACATAGCCATATTCGCATTAGCTATCTTCTTCCCCTTTTCCAGAGCTTTGGCAGTAGGTTCAGAGTATGTTTTGATCAGGTTATCCCTTTGTTCAGAAATTTGGGCCAACTCATGAAGAGTGATGTTGGCTTTGATCTTCTTCATGTCCTCCACTATATTATATCCCTTATTGAGTGGAGGGACAAATGCATCTGGTCCTCTCGAATTTCCTCCCTTGGGAGGAGGTGGGTTATTATTTGGAGATGGATCTGGAGGTGGGAGTTGTTAGAGGTGTAGATGTAGTATTAGGCTCTAGGATTTCTATTCCTGAGGTTGTAGTTATCCCTCCTGTACTATTGAAAGGCTTGCACTTCATCCATGGGTATCTCCACAACATTCTCTGATTCTTTTGGAAAAGTGAAAGAATCTAACACCATAGCTGCACTATGTTTGGATGAACTTGGAGCATCCACAGTTCTTTGATGTTCAGGAGAAACCAACTCACCAGATAGAGCTTCAAAGGCATTACAGAACTCCAAACAATCCAATTCCCCATGCTGAGATGTGGCATGTATCCCGCACCAATTAGGCAAAGCCAAGTCATAAATATTTACATCATGCCCTTTACATTTATAATCCTTATTGGGTTCATATGGGGGCTGAGTGAATCTATTTTGTTGATAAGGAAATCCTGTTTGGGTTCTCCGTAGTGGACACTTGCCTTTTGAAAGTCAAAAAGTCATTTTCCAACTTTTGGACCACCCTTGAAACTTCCTCAACTCTTGTGTTATCAACTTCTTTACCTAGATTCTGTACATTTTCAGCAGGTGTTACAGCCAATGGATTTCCTAATGGTGGAGTTTGACATGCTGGCAACATCATTTGGTGTGGTATGGGATTGAAAATAGGGGTACCTTGTGTCACAAAAGGAGTTTGATGAGCATTCAGAGGTTGAGGTCCCAGTTGCCTTTCAAGAACCAGAGCTTCTTTATAAGCCTCTGTTAGATTAGTAATAGAGGCATCTCTTTTCAAGAAAATAGAAGTCATTGGATCTAGAGAATTCCTAAAAATTTCTAATGCCAGATCTGCATTTGGCACATAATAACCTGTCAATCTGCCATAAGCCTTTTGAAACCTGATATTGTAAGATCTGACAGATTCATTAGTTTCTCTTTTAATACCAGAAAATTGCTGATATAATACACTGGGATCTATCACTTCACCAAACTGCGATACAAAAACCTTTTCCAAGTCATTCCAACTAGTAATAGAATCGTTAGTGAGATTCAAAAACCAGTCGTATGCTCCCTCCAGGAGAGTGAACGGGAACAATCTGCAAGCCACATCTTCATGCTGTACATTTAACAATTTTAGAGCATTCTTGAATGCTACTAGGTGTTCTTCTGTTGTTCTAGTCCCATCATGCTTGTATCTAGGAAGATACCTCTCAGGATTTCTGGGTAGATCATGGGCTGCACCAGGGATATTTAAGGCAGTGGAACCCAACCAGTTTGCCATTACTACTTGATTGACGATGATACTTTCAGTTGTAGTTGGAGTAACTACAAGTGGTGATAAAACTATTTTAGACAAGGACTTGGCCCTTCTGAGGCTGCTTCTTCTTGGGGTTTCTAACTCAGGCACAAGGAGCTCTCCAACTCTGGAGTGGGACCTTGTTACTCTATAATTAGAATCCAACTTTTTCACAAGCAACTTACAACCTTACAATCCTTAACAAACTACTGAACTTCAGGCCCTCCTTCTAGCGCCAATTTTAAATGTTGGTTCGACTTTTATACACACCCTGTGAAGAATGAGCATGAAATCTCGATAACACTTATAAGGGATAAATCCCACTCACTTTAGGATCTTGTTGGATATCCAAGGTGTGAGTTACAGAGTTGGGTCGAATGTCTATTCACTCTTTTCCGCTTCTGGAATAGTTTCAAGTGGACTGTCCGTTACCTTACAACGGGTTCTGGACTTTAGTTCGGAATGTTTTTGGAATTGGTTATCTTTGTGGACACTCGGATTTACAATCAGTTCTTTGATCTAGCTCTTTATGTTTTAGCAGATTTAAATAAAAGACAAATTCTAAAGAAGATAAAAATGGATCATTCAATTCGGTGGAACAGAGAGAGTAGAGTAGGGCAAAAAGAGAAGTTTACCTAACTTAGCTGCAAAACCAAAACTACCAATTTTAGTTATACCAGTTAGCTTCACAATAGAACAAATCAAAGAGGAAAGTGTCCAACTTTCTAAGATCACCTTCCACTAAGAGCATAAGACAGAGATGAAACAGATCTGAAAGAAAATCACAAACAAAAGGGAAGTCGGTTGAAATTGGTATCTCTCACCAGCAGCTTAGCTCGCACAGTGAGGACAGAGCAATTAGAACAGGCCTGAACCTTAAATCTGTAATTTTCCCTAGCATACAATAAAAAGAATGAAGCCTAGTAGCATATCCAATCTTTGATAACACAGATCTACAACATAAATTAAATAAACCTTAATGAAACGAAAACAAAAGAAGATGAACTTATCGCAATCTAAAAGAGATTAGGCTCCTGGCCACGCTATCACAGAAAATGAAAATCACACCAACTCCAAGTCCGGAACAAAGCATTCAAACAAGATTTGCAGGAAATTGCTCCAATAGCTTTTTATTCTAAGTTTCCGCCTCTTGAGTTTACATCCGGAAGAAGTATATATAGACTCAGGACAAACCCTGATCTTTTCAAAAATATCTTCTTCCAAAACCCTAAATCTTATCACTTAAACTCTACTACCCAGGTTTTACAATATAAGGCCTTTTAAAATAGAGTTTCGATAAAACCTAACCATTCCGCAAATCTTAGTGCAGTTACTTGCCATAAATGGAGAAGGCATGATCTGATATTATTCTCATCCATCTATAACTGCAAGTAAATATCTTCGTTTTCTGGCCGGTCGTCGATATATTCCATAAATGGGCACTGCATGTGAAGGTATCTTCATCTTTCTGGTGCATCTACCGGGAGCGTCTCATTAATTCCTCAGAGAAATTCAGATGAGTCACTGGTTTCTCTGACATTTTATCTTCGTAGAGCCACCTCTGAGTTGAAATTCTCTGCACGCCATTACTTTCACCATAAATTCTCCCGTTAAATGCGTCCATCGGCAAATTTCGGTAACTGTGTGTAGATATTTTCATTTTTCGGTCAATTGTCGACATATTCCATTAAATGAGGCAGTTGCTTAGTCACCGTAAAGTCTCTTTGCGGCCAGATCTGTAAAATTTGGATGGACCAAAAATTCTCGGCATCTCACATTTCCATCTGACGGCCTTCGCTTGATCCGCGCTTATTTTGTCTTTTTCGCCATTACTTCCGCTAGTATGCAACTGCCAGATGGCTTTCTACAAAAGACAAAACCAGGATTAGCATTTTAATATTATTAAATTAAACCCTAATTTTTATTACCTTGTCGGCTTGGTTCCTTCTTCCCAACTCATGGCATCGCGAAATCGAGACAGGTCCAAAAATGGGACATGTCGCGATATCGCGACGTTTTCCTTCCTTCTCTTCTTTCTTGGCTTCTTTGTCGCAAAATCGTGACGTGTCACGAAATCATGACGTTTTCCTTCACTTTTCCTTTTCCAAACTTCTTTGTCATGAAATCGCGACGTGTTGTGAAATCATGACGTCTCCCTTCACCTTTGCCTTTTCCAAACTTCTTTGTCGTGAAATCGTGATGTGTCACGAAATCGCGACGTCTCCCTTCACCTTTGCTTCTTCCAAGCTTCTTTGTCGCGAAATCGCGACGTGTCGCGAAATCGCGACGTCTCCCTTCACTTTGCTATTTCAATCCAAATGCGTCACGATATCATGACATTTTTCATCAAGTTTCATTTCCAAGTAAAACCTTTTGCGATATCATGACGTTTTTCTTACTTGACTCTTTTCTTCGAAACCCGTCATGAAATCGGGACGTTTTTCTTACCAGGCACTTTCTAGTCCAAATATGTCACAAAATTGTGACGTCTCTGTTGCTTGGCTCTTTCAATCCAAATGCGTCATGAAATCGTGACATTTCTATTGCTTGGCTCCCTTTTCCAAATGCGACACAAAATCGCGACGTCTCTATCACTTGGCTCCCTTTACCAAATGCATTGTGAAATTGCGATGTTTCTATTGATTGGCTCCCTTTACCAAATGCATCACAAAATCATGAAGTCTCTTTCACTTGGATCCCTTTACCAAATGCATCATGAAATCACGACGTCTCTGTCGCTTGGCTCCCTTTACCAAATGCGTCATGAAATCGTGACATCTCTGTCACTTGGCTCCCTTTACCAAATGCATCGTGAAATCACGCATCTCTGTCGCTTGGCTCCCTTTACCAAATGCATCACAAAATCATGACGTTTTTGTTGCTTGGCTCCCTTTACCAAATGCATCATGAAGTCGTGATGTCTCTGTCGCTTGGCTCCCTTTACCAAATGCGTCACGAAATCATGACATTTCTGTTGCTTGGCTCCCTTTACCAAATGCGTCGTGAAATCATGACATCTCTGTTGCTTGGCTTCCTTTAGCAAAACACGTCATGAAATCATGACATTTTTGAAACTCGGCTCTTTCAACCAAAACATGTCACGAAATCGCGACGTTTCTGAAACTCGATCTTTCAACCAAAACACGTCGCGAAATCGCGACGTTTCCAAACTCGGCTCTTTCAACCAAATATGTCGCGATATCGCGACGTTTCCAAAAATGGACAATGGCATGAAATCGTGACGTTTCCAAAAATGGAATATGTCGCGAAATCGCGACGTTTTCCCAAGTTACTTCCACTTTGCAAATTTTCCAAAAATTGTAGGTTGACTCCAATGAATTTATTCATCTGTATTCTGCATTTTTACATATTAGTGAAAGATTTTCTTTACTCATAAATGATTCTAACATTTGAAAAATGAATTCTAAAATGAAATCAAAGCCATATGCAAGCCTACTTGGATACTTTGGTATATGCAAAACTTGGAAGAAGGAGGCAAGCAAAATTTGGAATTAAAACCTGGAAAACATCAAGAGGGTCCCTGCAAAAAATGAAAACTAAATATTTTCAAAGGATGGAATTTCATTTTTTTAGTGGGGGTGTGTTGCTTCTCAACAGTTCCCTTGGAACCTCCTGGCGATGGTGCAAGACCTTCTGGATAGCAAGGAGCCTATCATCTATGCATGGGGTAGATCGCTATTGGCTTAGTGCTACGATGAGTTATACCACATTTGTCAATGAGGACATGTCAACATTACTTGTAGTTTACTCTTACAGGTTTGGGAATGGGAGCACATTAAGGTAGATCACCATAAGGGGCTCCTAGCTGAGATTACATCTATTGAGGCTTGTACACAGTGTTATGCTACCATATGGCTTGAGAGCATGAGGAGCATAAGAGCTGCACTTTTTTAGGGGAGTTGTCCCACTATACTAATGCTTTTACCAGACTATTGGTCGAAGATGTCATGTGGCAACCATACTGAGTGTCTAATTTGGGGTGATTCAGCTAGTTTTACTATTAGGACACAGTGCAATCGATGGATCATTGGTCATAATATTTTCATCTAGGAGTATTTCTTCTACTCTCAGGTTCTTTATCGGTACAGATTGTAGTAGGATGTGCCCTTGGTACCATTCTTGTACAGGCACCTCATAGTAGAGAGGGACCTACCTCCATGATAGGTCACAAAGCTTGTAGATGAGGAGGATGCCCCAGCCGTAGATCCTGTAGTGGCTGGGGGAGTTACAAAGGCCTACTCTCAATGGTGGGTGATCAAATGTGGCATGGCATCGGTAGCCTAGGACATGAGGATGATGGTAGGGGTAATGGCATAGATCTGGTAGGACACAAGGTTTGATCCAAGACCAATGTATGGGGCTAGTCGGTAGAGCAGGTGACAACAGAGGATCTTGAAGTTCCTGAGGAGGAGTTAGAGCTTGAGGAGAGAGACTCTCCTTTGAGAGCACAGTTGCACAAGGTTGAGGCTGAGCTCTAGGCTACTAATATCCAGGTACAATGGTGAGATGCTATGATTGAGTAGATCACAACATAGATACAGGCTATGCAGGCTACTGTTAGGGATAACGATGTCAAGATGTAGTTTGTTGTTCCTACTTCTACACCATAGGAGGCTCCAACAGAAGGTTCAAGGGTAGATGTGGGACATATCCAATATTTGTTAGATGAGAATGAGGAGCAAATTCGAGGAATTGTGGATCATGTTATCCTTCTTCAGATGCAGCTTAGGAGGCATGGGATTGTCCCTAAGGATCCAACAGGTGTAGGTGGTTTGTAGGCTAGTGGGCGCTCTACCTTAGGGCAGTCTTCTGCCCGTCCTAGCCAACAAATCTGGTCTCAAACAGAGAGACCTATAGGCTCATATCACTCGACTCATGATATCACCACAAGGGGAGGTGGCACTGGAGGAGATGGCATAGGGGGCTCAGGCCCAACACTTGATTGATGTTCTACTTGGTTCTTGATCCATTTTTGAGGTCGATTGACCTACATGACTATAGACCACGGGCATTTTTGTATATCCATTGGACTTGAAAAATACTTTTATGATAGATTTACCTTTTATGAATCATTGTGTATCATTTATTGCTTATGTTTTTGTTGTTATTTTATTTTATGATATGATACGATGATGGTATTATGATGATATGATGAGTATGTTAGATGATAGATGATATTTGAAGATGCTTAGATGGATGTGTAGATGTTGTATGATGCGACGTATTTTGATGATGTATGATGCAACGTATTTTGATGATGTATGATGAATTTATGATTGCATGAAAATCGATATTGCCTATATATTTTATGATGTGGTTTATGAATGATTAATGACTTGTTTTTGTGGATGCAAATGTTATTGTTAAATGCATGTTTAATTTTTGCTTTAATTATATGCATCTAACTCATGTGATGGGATGGTATAAATGAACTTGTATGCTCTAATCACTTAAAACATAAGAAATGCATATGACATTGACAATCTTAATGGGTGATACCACAAAAGTTTAAAATAATGATGAATTTAAATAATCACTTCTATCATAAGAATTGATTAAGTATTCATATATGATATGTAATGGTGTGTAATGTATTTTCTTAATAAGTTTTTGTAAATTAAAAGATATAAAGTAGTCAATGGCCATCTATATACTATTTCTAATATATATGCGGTATCTGTCCTACTATGTTGATACCCCCTAATTTATAGAATCTTATAAATAAAGTGATGGTGTGAATGATTTAATGATTTGTTGCTATGTAAAAATTTTTTGGGGACTTTTTGGAGATTCAAACACTCTAGTTCCCCTATCAATAGTTGTCTACTTACCACTTAGACTTTTGAAAAGTAAGGCTTTTACCATGGACCTAGTTTTTCATGATATCTGTGTGTGCATGTGATTCTATATTTTGAGATAGAACTCAAGCATTTACTTCGATGTTAGGCGGGATTCTTTCAGCCCATTGCTAAGATTAGGGATCCTCAAGTGTTCTTCTCATCCTTATGTTGGACTTAGTTGGACTATACTACTAGGCAATATTTGGTTACCTAAGTTATCTCATCCACATTCAAACATTGGTCTACACAAATGCATGAAGCAATTGTAATAGACATATCATCATGCGTAAGGATTTATCCTTCCAGTTTTGTATAATACTGAGAATTCCAGGGATTCAAGCCTTATTCCCTTATTTTTGGTTTCTTTTTGGCTTTGAATTTTTTCTCATATGTAGTGATGAAAAACACTATTTATTTTGATTTGATTTTTTTCTTTGAGCGGGGATTTTTTTGTAGTGATGATAATCATTGTTTATTTTGCTCATCCTTAGTGATGAAAATAATTGTTTATTTTTTATTAATTTTTTCTTGAGCTTGATTTTTTTGTAATTTCTGAATTTATGCTTTGTGTATCGGATATTTGCTTTGAAATCTAGACTGTATGCTTGGCCTTTTGAATTTGTACTTTTGCTTTGGGATTTTGCTTATTTTGATTTAAGCAAGGGATTTTGATAGGGTAAAGCTTGTCCTTTTGCCAATTCTGAGCACCTTTAAACCGGTTGCATAGGGGGATAAGCAAGGATAATCCTTTTCACTTAAGGTAACCTAGACCGCTTTGCAGCTTTCATATTTTCCTTGTACCAGCTAGGATTTTAGTGTTTCAATTAGTGACATGATGTTGAATATCCAAGGCTTTATCATAGCTAGGCCTATCCTTCTAATCAAAGTTGTTTTCCTCAAAAGTTGATAAGATTACTAGATTTTGTTGACTAACCGAAAAGCCTTAGTATATTATGTGTAGCAACAAATAATGGTTGTGTTGAAAAACACAATTACACACATGTGGATGGAGGTATGGATATAAATGACTTGTACGAAAAACCATGGTATCACTTTTAAGACTCTCATGACATATCTTGTAATGTATGTGAACATGCAATGCAATGATGTGGATGCAAAATGTAAAGTGCAATTGTTTTTGTATTTTTTATTTTATGTTATTTTTGTATTTTTGATTAGTTTGACCAAAGGGTTTATTATGCCTTTGGTGCTTTTTTTATTTCTTTTGACCAAGCGGTTTGAATCATCCTTGGAGCATTTTTTATTTGATTTTTGACCAAGTGGTATGAATTACCCTTGGAGCATTTGATTTGATTTTTGACCAAGCGACATGAATTACCCTTGGAGCATTTTGAATTTTGACCAAGCGGTATGAATTACCCTTGGAGCCTTTTGAATTGATGTTTGACCAAATGATATGAATTACCCTTGGAGCCTTTGATTATTTTGGTTTTGGCTAAGTGGTATGAATTGAACTTGGAGCTTTTTTTATTGATTTTTGACCAAGCAGCATGGATTACCCTTGGAGCCTTTGATTTGATTGTTTGACCAAGCGGTATGAATTACCCTTGGAGCCTTTGATTTGATTGTTTGACCAAGCGGTATGAATTACCCTTGGAGCCTTTGATTTGATTTGCTTGACCAAGAAGTGTGAACTACCCTTGGAGCATTTGATTTGATTTTTGACTAAGCAATGTGAATTACCCTTGGAGCCTTTGATTGTATTTTTGAAATTTTATGCTTTTATGATTTGTTTGTGTTTTTGACATATTTTGATTTTTTTTTTATCTTTGACATATTTGAATGTTTTTGTGTTTTTATGCCATATTTGAATGTTTTTGTGTTTTTATCTGTAAAATGCCTTTAAGTGAATGATATTGAGAGCTTCAGGCTCTTCAACACCATTTAATGATATAAGGTGATATGCTCCAGGTCCAAATATCTATGAAATCATATATGGAGCTATCCAATTTATCGTGAACTTATCTCATAGATGCGATGACGGATTTGAATTTTTTTGGTTTTCTTTGAGCACTAAAACTCCAACCTTGATTCCCTTAGGTGTACTTTACTATTTTAAGATCGCGCAAGGTGACCTTGATAAACACGGAGATGCTCTAAAGCATTGACTCAACGTTCATCAAGAAGCATCAATTGATCAAGGCGGCCTTGTCGTGCAACTTCATCATCTATGAAGTATTTTAGTGCTACACGTAGAGTCAAGATTTCCAACTCTAGAGGCATGATGACTTTAGTGTCATATACTAGTGAAAACGGTTTTGCCCTAGTGGGCATCTGTATACTAGTCCTGTATGCCCATAGTGCAAGAGGCAATTGAATTGTCTTCCTCAAAATGGAGACTATTGTTTTTTTTTAGGCTTCTTCTTGCCTGTTTGCTTGTGGATAATAAGGCATTGAAAAATTATGCCGAATATGATATTTGTTCATTAAAGAATACACACTTTTGTTCTTGAAATATAGCCCATTATCTGATATTACCTTATAAGGGACCCCAAAACAACTTATGATATTGTGGAGTATAAACTCTGTAATACTTGGTCTAGTTGTTGATGTTAATGGGATCACTTCTACCCATTTAGTGAAGTATTATGTGGCCGTTATGATGAATGTGTGTCGGCATGAGGATGAAGGTGAGACATTTCCAATCAAGTCTAGTCCCCATTACAAAAATGGCCATGCTGCCTGGATGGGCTGCAAAGCTTATGATGGTAAGTGCGTTATATTTGCATGATGCTGGAACTTACTACATTTCTTGACATACTCATAGTAGTACTTTTCCATTGTGGGACAATAGTAACCCATTCTCAAGATGCGCTTAATTATGGCCATGCCACTAAAATGACCTCCACATGTTCCGTCGTGAGCTTGTGAAACTATCCAAGCTGTTTCCTGGGGCTCAAGACAATGGAGCAATAATCCATCATATCCTCATCTATAGAGGATTTCTCTGAGAAAAATGTATCTTGATGCTCTCTATTTAAATGTTTACCTTTCAGTATGCGACAAACCTTGAGGTATTATTTCAAGCTTCAAGAAGTCCCATAGTTGGGAAATCCAATCCTGATAGGACACAACCTCTATAGAATAGACAACTTGCTCTTCCTGCATTCCCGAGGTAGTGAACACGGATTGAGGAATAAATTTATGGTATATGGTCACACCACACTCTATGGGTCCTTGGGAGATAAACAACCCCAAAGGTGTTGTTTGCAAGAAAATTCTGGCTGTGAAGGACCAATCCTAATTTGGTTCAATTTTGATCATGTTGACTGATTCTTGATTGTCAAAAGCTTCAAGGTGTATTTTTGAGTGTGAAAGAACTTTCACATGAATGGTTGTAAAATCAATAGATTGATTCTAAGGGATTAAGGATCCCAAAGAGGCCATAGTGTCTGCAAATCTATTCGATGTATGAGGGATTACCTTGATGTCGTACCATTCTAGCTAGGCTAAGTAATTATCAACAAGTTCCTTATAAGTCTTCAGGAGTGGGCACATGCATTGGAAGAGTCCTTTGACCTAGTTTACTATGAGCAAGGAGTCACCAAAGATATTCAATATTTTAAGCCCATTGCTATGGTTTTTTGGAGTCCCAGGATCAATGCTTCATATTCTATATTGTTTTTTGTGCCTAGGAAGTCTAGTTTAATTGATAAGGGCAATGGAGCACCTTGCGGTGTGATAAAGACAATCCTTGCTCCACCTCCTTGTTCACACTTTGAACCGTCGAAGAACAATGACATGTATTTTTCTTTCTTAGGTTCTTCGAGCTCTGGTGGATTTGATAATGTAAATATCGTATCATCAGGCAATTCTATGGTGAGAGGCTTGTTATCCTGAAGAGGTGCCTCTACTAATTGATCTGCTATGACTTGTCCCTTGATGGAATTTTGGATTATGAAATCTAGATCAAATTTTGTCAATAGCATGATCCACTTTGTGGTACGTGTATTGTGATATGTCTTGCTCATCATGTACTACAAAGTATTCTATTTTGATATGACATAGGTCATATGGCTCAACATGTAGTGTCGCAACTTTTGAGTTGCAAATACCACTGCTAAACACAATTTTTTGACATACGCATATCCTACCTCATAGCTCACCAAGGTGCAACTAATGTAATATATGGCTTGCTATTTGTCTTGTACATTCTTTTGGGCTAACATGGTGCCTAATGCAAAATTAGTAGCCAATATGTATAGTAAAAATGGTATGTCTGGCTTTGGTGGAGCCAATACTGGTAGTGTTGCCAGATAAGTCTTGATATTTACAAATGCTTGATGGTATTATTTGTCCCAATGAAAGGGGAATTCCTTGCATAGAAACCTATTCATAGGTCTACATTTGTCTGATAATTGCACGATGAATATTTTGATGGATGTTATCTTGCCTTGTAGGCTCCTCAACTCCCTAATGCTGGTAGGGGTGGCCATTTCTAGTATAGCTTTTACCTTTGCAGGATCTACTTCGATGCCTCTCTTGGATATGATGAATCCCAAAAGCTTGCCAAAAGTTATGCCAAATACACACTTCTTAGGATTCAATCAGATATTGTGTTCTATGAGGTGATCAAAGAATTGTCTAAGGACTTTGGCATGCTCTTGCTGCAATAGGGACTTGGCTAGTAAGTCATCCATGTAATCTTCCAAGATCTTATGCATATAGTCATGGAATATGTATGTCATGGCCCATTGATAGGTGGCACCAATATTTTTTAGACCGAATGGCATAACTTTGTAACAGAATGTTTCCCATGGAGTAATGAAAGCAGTTTTATATTGATCTTTGAGCTTAATCCGGATTTGGTTGTATCCAGAAAAACCATCCATTAGGGAGAGCATTTCATGACCTGCGGTTGCATCTACAAGAGCATCTATGTTTGGCAATGGGAATGAATCCTTTGGTGTTGCCCTATTTAAATCTTTGAAATCTATGCAGATATGAACTCTTTCATCGGGTTTCCCTATGGGTACCATGTTTGACACCCACTTAGGGTAGTCGATAGGAACTATGAATACTGCATCCAGTAGTTTTTGCAATTCGTTCTTTACCATCAAAGTGACGGTTGGATGCATTTTCCTTAATTTTTGCTTGACTAGCTTCTTCATGGGATCCAATTAAATGTTGTGAATGACTAAATTTAGATCTATCCCTGGCATATATTTGTAAGTCCAAGCAAAAATATTTGACCTCTCCTTGAGGAGAGGAATCAAGATGGCTTGTTCTTGTAGAGATAGGCTTTCTCTGAACTTGAATTTCCTTGGGTAGGATCATCACTGATGTCCACCTTGAAAGTTGCTTCTATAACCATATGTGACCCATACTCTAGTTGATGAGGCATGGGTATCAAATGAATGTCATCATCGGGATTCATAGGACCTACTGACTTAGGTTCCAAACCAACATGGAAGACGTCATGCCCACAACCTGATGTAAAATGGAATGGCTGTAACATCTCTTCATTAGGGAAGATGTCTTCTGGTTCTATGGGTGAACTAGCATGGTCCCAATCAATAGTATCTATGTTAAGATGCAATGATTTGGTAGGATCTACTAGATTATGAAGTGGAGTGGTCAAATCTATGGAGATCATGTTGATGGATGGTATGAAATCTCTAGGACCACATGGGTGCAATATTGTCTCAAGGGTTTCCATTCCATACTCGCGATAAGGTTTTGGAGGAATGGGGATTTCTAGATCTAGCCCGTGAGAAGGGCAAAAAATAGGATCATTGGGATCTAACTGCTCTTTGAATGTAGGCAAATGGGGTTTAACCATCCGATGAATGGTAGATAGGTCAATAGGTCTCCCAAAAAATTGGAGTTGAGGGTCTATGGTATGAAGTGCCACCTCTCTCTCTACTAGCTCGTTTGCCACAAGTGGTGAGGTCCAAGATAAGCCATCTCGGTCTCATCCTCAAATTCATCATCACTTATCCAAAAATAGTTAGCATTGGTATGCAGCCCTAAGATAAGGGGCTCATATCTTGGACCCAAGTAGGCCATATCTATTTCATCTTCTTATTCTTCAACACTTATGAAGAATCCATTTGCATTTGTTTCTCACCCCAAAGTTAGGGGTTGATGGCTTAGGCCTAAGTAAGCTCTTTCTATTGAGTCTGCTAATTCATTGTCACTTTCATCTGGTGTATATCCAATTTCTTTATGGATGGACCATGCGAACCTTTGTAAATAGCAAGGCCCTTGATAGGCTAAGCCAAGTTGCACCTCATCGTCACTTGCTTCATATCCATTCTCCTCATCCCACGAGTTGTACTCTGTTGGGGTGGAATCAATTGAGGTGTTTGGATGATAAGTTTATGGAGGCGGTATGTTTACCGTGGCCACTTATCTATTGCTTAAATTTGCTATTCTCAAGGGGTGATAAGGAATGAAACAATATCTTCTCCTAACCCTATGCTTAATCTTTCCAATGCCACTACAAGCGAGTCATCTCGACCTCTGTTATAGTATCCTAAGCTAAATTTGTCGAAAGGAAGCTGATATAGTGGCTTGTAAGGCCTCCTACACCCTTGCTCATATACGCCAATGCCATAGCCATTCCAATGGCAATGATCAAAGTAGCTTAGAGAAAACTTGGGATTAGAGAGGTAATGAACATTAACTATGAATAATTCTTCACCATCTCCTTCTATATCTGAAGACTTATGAGCGCAGTCCAAACCGACATAGACAAAATTGGTTTGGTTGGGAGGGATTCCAAGTGGAACCACTGTTCCTACTGGCAGACTCAAGTCTGTAGGCTTCCCTATATCCTGTGCAGACTCAATGATAGGCATAAAGGTGATGTTCTTCACAAGGTATTCCTCTATACCTATACTTGCCAAGTGTATTGATGCATGCAATGTGGATGACCCCATGAATGATACTGGCAAAGCAGGGTGATAATCACTATCTTCATATTGATCTTGAGGATCTTCCTCTTCCATAGGACTTGGCACTTAGGCAATGACTACAATTGGTACTTCTTTGGGCCTCTCTTCCTTAACTTAGGGGGCCTTTAGCTTCTAATTGTATTTTGGTTTTGACATTGATGGTACTTTAGAAGCATTGACTATCTTGAGTGCACTAGGAGGTTTTGGAGTGCATGGGTATTTTCTTAACCCTTTGTATTTGTTATCAACTTGTGCGATTGGGTATGAAGGTGACACGTATAGGTGAGTAAAAGAGATCATGAATTCTCCCAGAATATCCACCTAATTAATGTATTTAAAAGGCTCTTCATCGGCCAAAACCACATAGAATTTTCTTTCGTGCACATACTTGACACACTGGTGCAAGATCAAAGGCACACACTTCATGGACCTTATCCAAGGGTGCCCTAAGAGGATGTTGTATTGCATAGTGCCTTCCAAGACATGACACATCATGGGAATGGTCTTGTACCCCACCTTGATGGGTAGGACTATCATTCCCATAGTATTTCATAAAGAATCATTAAAAGCTCTGAATGTGTAAGTTCTTGGAATGATATTGGTCTTGGGTATCTTGAGGTGCTCTATTGCAGTTGTTGTGATGATGTTTATTGATGACTTGTATCAACCAAAATCCTCTTGAACGATAAGTTATTGATGGCCCCTACAATTTTTAGCGGAGGGTATGGTAAGGCAGCAGAAAATGTCTTAATCTCATGATCATAGAATCGAATTACAGGTTCTTGGCATTCTTGCACTTGTCCCACAAAGTGAGTGAATGCATTTGCATCTTACGGTTGAAGCTCAATTGTTCTTAAAATCTCCATTAGAGTCTCCCTATGCTTTGGGGATTGTTGTATGATCTCATATATGGATAACTTAGTTGGAGTCATTTGTAGGTTTTGCTCCAATATACTCTAAATAGTTACCATAGGTCTCGTTGGTGGACTTGGAAGGTTGTCTTACCTTTACCTAGAAGTGATTAGGATGTTCATGGGAGCTACGAGCGGTTGCATTTGACCATACGACCTAGTACTTGTTGCTATGTTAACGATATCAACCATCCCAACGCATCCGTGGGTAGGTATGTCAGCTCGAACTTGATTGACTTGGGCCCCTTGCTCTTGAGGGGCTTTATGATTGGGCAATGGATTTCTATATATGTCAATGTCTCTATTATCAGGAGCTAGTGGGTTATCAACTTTGAGATCTCCTTCCTCAATCATGTTTTGCACTTGATGCTTAAACTCGATGTAAGCCTCAATGTCATGCCCCGATATCTTGTGATAAGGATAAAATTGATCTTACCTATATCCTTTTGGCTTAGGATGGTTGGGATATACAAGAGGTATATCAGTAAATTTGATCCTCTTGGCATTGCTCAACTGATTAAAGATTGATTGCATTGATTTTGTTAGAGGCGTGAAATAACGAGGCGGCTTGCATTCTTGGTTTCTTCCTTGATTGTTATTTTGGTCATAGTTGGCTGGTAGGGGATGTGCTTGATAGTTTTGTGGTTGTTGTGCACCCCCATCCTTGGGTGTAGCCAATATGACTTGATTGATTGGAGTAGGGTTGCCCTGATTCTGCTTGTACTTGTCATTCTTACCATTCTTATTCCACTCCTTTTTGTTTTGAAGTTTAATGGTTCCCTCATCTACTTTTATCTCTTCGATGAGCTTGTATTGTGCTAAAGCTTCATCAAATGAAAGATACTATTGGAGTTTTAGCAAGAGGGAGATATGTTTAGAACAACTTTTGGTAAATTTATGAATGATCTCTTCTGTGGGAATGGAGAATGATAATTTTCCATGATTTTTCTCCATCTATTCCCATATTCCATTACTAGCTCATCATCATACTGTTTCAAGTTTACTAGGTCTAAAAGGTTCACCTTCTTCTTAGCACCAAAGGAGAAACGCTTCAAGAACACATTTACTAGTTGTTCAAAGTTGGTTATGATATGCTTAGGTAGTTGGTTGAACCATTGAGTGGCAACACCTGAAAATATCATTATGAATGTTCTTAGCATGAGAGCGTCATTATCTTCAAGATGAAAAAAAACATTGATAAAATTGGTGACATGCTCTTGTGCATCCTCTTCACCTTAAAACTTCTCTAACCTAGGCATCTCAAAGTGCTTAGGATATGGAGGGCTAGGGATTTATGGGAATAATAGTTGATTGTGTATCTTGCTCAATGTTGGTGAGTTCCTAGCTGCCTCTTGTTTCTCAAAGGTTTTCATATTTTTAGCAAGCTCTTGAAATACCTTTGATGCACAAATTTCCTCCTTGTGCAAACCTATTTGCATTGGCAATGGAGGTAACTCTCTATCCATTTTATTTGTTCCATTTTCCTCCCTCCTACGAGGGGACTCGAGATTATGATCTTGGTTTGTTATGTTTGCCCTCCCCCCATTAGTTGGATTTTGTTCATGATTTTGTGGGGGGTTTCATTGTGGGATATATTATCTAGTGTGCCTTTCCTTAGGTAAGTCAGCATGTCTTGTTCTTTGGTGGTCACCACCATTTATCTGTAAATTTTTAAGAGCTAGCTTCTTAGATTGCTCTCTTAAACATTGCTCATGTTGGCACAAGAGTCTTTATCTTTATTTCTCTTGTTTGAGTGCTTCCACTAACTCTCGATCTTTGCATAATATATTTATAACTACCTCATTTGGTATTTTGTGCTATTGTAGAAGACTCATATTTATCTGACTCTGTTCTTGTAGTCTTGACTCACAAATTCCTCGAGGGGGTTTTTGCTGTATCTTTACTCTTGCTATTTAATGTGACTTGTTCAGTGTACTATTGAATATCTCTATGATCAGACTCCACACGTCTTCTACATGGTCGCTCTGAGGTACCCCCAAAATATGAGGTATGTTTAGAAGTCATAGTTCGTGAGCTTCCAGATGCAGAGTTCTCAATAGCTATAGTTCTTTGGGTTAGTTGAGTAGGAAATTGATCTAAACTGTCTAGTTGTCTCGTTCTCCATGGTTGGTCCCGTGGGGTGCCATTTAATCCTATGAGGTCATAGTCTATGGGAATATTTCCTTTTGTGTGAATGATTTCTTATATATGATTCCCATGACTAGATGTAGCTCTAGTTTCCTGCCCTTCAGTGGGTAGACCTGTTTCATATGTTTCTTGTGAGTCTTGAGGTGTTGCAATTCTTGTTTACCTTCTTGATGAAGAGGGCTTTGTGGTGACATATTTTCTCCATTTGGATGGAGATGTGGCAATATCGTCATCCCTATGTGAAGAATAAGACTTAGAACCTTATTTATGTCTATGTGAGGAGGAAGCCCTTGAAGTTTCCTCATGTCTTTGAGATGTTTCTGTGTGTTTAGAGGAGGCCCTTAAGGTCTCCTCATGTCTCCTTGATGAGGATGGTTGTTGAGCCTCTTTTTGTTTATGTGACTTTGTTCCATGATGTGGTTCCTTACTTGGGGTTTCTTGAGGATATCCCCCAAGAGTTGAGTTATCACCCCTTAGGCTCGTAGAGCTACATCTCACGGTCTTATGGGTAGGTCATTCAACATTACTATGACTCCACCTATGGGTATGAATTGCTTCTGTCTCTCCCTCAACATCAAACCGAGGGTGTTTACTTCTTGTTTTGACCATGTTGTTTTATGACTTGATATTTTTTGCTTTTTAGGAATGAAAACACAATTCCAAACAAATGTTTATCTTGATTACCAATTTGAGTGTGCCCTAAAATATTTTATGTGTTTTGATGTGTTGTTCTCTTGATTTCTTTGATTTTGTTCTTGGATTAAGAATGAGAAGACTCATCCATAGTGACAATAAAGTACACTCATGCCAAAAATGATTTTCTCAAAAGAAGCTAGGGTACACCATTGAAGACCCAATGGAGGGTTCACCTAGCTCCTCCACTCTAAACCAATGATTGTTCCAACAGTGGGAGATAGTTTGAACACAAGTAACTTAGTGTCACTATAAGTAAGTTTTCCAATCCGTTTCTAGGAAGCTTTAGGGGGTAAACCAGTGGAAGGAGATGAATTCCAATGTCACTAGACTGAATTGAATGTTGGTGATGAAATCCAACTCTCCAATATTTAAATGAGATGTGTGTGTGTGGTGTTCATTTTAAGCTTGCATAACATGAAGTGCATCATATAGTAGAAATGAGTCTTTCCTATATGCCTAAGTGTAAAAATACATTTCAATATTTAGAAAGATGCATGAACTACTATGATTTGTATGAGCGCACTTTATCACGTGCAACTATGGCTTCTAGCAAGGCCTCAAAGAAAGAAAATAACATAAAATGTCTAGCATGTTGGATTCTAGGGTGAAATTTTTAGGCATAATTCGTTGTTCCTAGAAACACCTAGTGGAAAATTTAAAAGAAGATCTAAGATATGCGAAATGATTAATTCTTTCTTCTTTATTATTTCAATTTCCAAACACAAATGTGCTTTAATTTCTCTGTTTTGAACACATAGAACCATCCAAAAAGCTATAAAATATTAGAAAATATATACCAACCTTTGTTCCAGCTCAGAGAGTTGATGTTTTGACCTTTGTTGCACTCCAATCCTGGCCACTGTTGACCAAAGTGATTGGTTCTTGGCTGATGTATCTCAGAGCAACTAGTTTTTGGTTGTTGTAGCTCAGAGCATCTAGTTTTTGGGTGTTGTAGCTTAGAGTGGCTAGACCTGCACACAAAAATTAAGTTAATTTTCCAATAAAAAATGAAAAATTAGTGGTCGTCCCATCATGATCGCCATCTATAGCAACCCCAAGAATGCGTGCACCAGTCTCTTTTCTAAAAACCCTACTTGCAATGCTTATTTAGAATACCAAAGATAAAATGGAAAGACAAGAGGAAAAAGAAAGCATATAACACAAAATAACATAAGACAAATCTCTTTATTGATATTGAAGATTGGTTACATGTCGGTTCCTCTTAGGGATACCTTTTTGATACTATAAATTACAAGTGGTCAAGGAGTGCCCCTTCCACAAAGAGGTGGTGCACTTATAAAAGCTTCCCGATTCTGCACATGAAAATGTATGAGGGCTTAAAGATGCCTCCTTCTCCAGGACTATTTCCTAGAGGGATCCCTTTTGCTCTCGTATGTTGTAACCTTCGTACGATGTACCCGTGGCCCTACAAGAAATGAAACAATAACACACTTTTAGGTGTCCGAGATTGCCTCCCCGATGAGGTTGTTAGTAATCAAAGAATGTAACAAAAATATGATAAAACAATACCATGGAATCAAGTGAATCTATGCTAATGATATAAGAAAACCAGATAAAATATGCTATGTCTATCCAAGCCTACGGGCCACTATCCAAGATAGTAGTTGCTAAAGAAAACCTTACTCTCCTTGCACCAAAGCTATGGGTTAAAGACTATGATCTAATGTTGAAGAAAATAGATGTTATGCTCTTTGATTTGTCAAATCTCCATCACACACGTGATCTCGAAGAGAATTATCTCTTTGAAATGATTTCTAGTATGTGATTCGGGTCTCTATATGTCCTATGGATCCTTTGGTGCTCTTAGGCTTGCACATTTTTAGTGTGAAACCCTAGGTCTATGCCCAAGCCTTAGAAATGAATTTCTCATGCGTAGTGCAAGTTAGCATGAGAAGCTCTTATCTATTGTCTATATTTGAAGGCCAGTTAACTGAAATCTGACTACCCACTTGAGTCTTATATGCGAACTGTTTGTTAGAATGAGAATCTTTTGTCCTTTGTTTATGCTTGAAGGTCAGTTAGCTTAAGTCTAAATGCAAACTCAAGTCTCCTATGTGAACTGGTCATGAAAAGGAATGCAAAGTCACTCCCACTCACCTTTATTACAATGCAGACTGCCACTTCCACCCGAGATTGGGCCTGTTTGTCGGCAAAATACTTCTTATGGCTTAGCAACTATCATCTACAGTGGCTACAATTTGGCCACTATCATCTGCAATGGCTAGGGTCTGGCCACTCTAGGCTTGCACGGCTAGAATCTGGTCCCTCTTGGCTTGAGCGGCCAAGATTGGATGGCTTGAAAATGCCCCAAATGAGTGGTGAGAACCACTGTTGATGCTTGGAAAGTCCAATATTATGTCTTATGATCTTATGAGTGTGTCTATGTAAGTAGCTCCACTAAGCATGACACGATTCAGGTGTCTACACTTCACACTTTGCAATTCTATTTTTCGCATAAAGACATGGATGGAGAAGATCTTTGATAGAAAGACCGTTGTACTTGGTCTTATTATTATAAAATATTATTTATAATAAAGAGTTATTATAAATAAGAAAATATTATAATAAAATATTATTATTATAAAATATTATTTATAATAAAAATTATTATAAATAAAAATATATTATAATAATAGATTATTATAAAAGGTTATTTATAATAATAAGTTATTTATATAATATGAGAATAAGGTTGTTATAAATAAAATGATAGTATAATAATAAGAGATTATTATAATTATTTATAATAATGAGTTATTAATAATAATAGATTATTATGAATAAAAAAATTATTATAAAATTAAAGAATATTAAAATGTTCATGAAGGGATATTTTTGAATGGATAAGATATTTTGAAAGTAATATCTTGGATATTGTAATATGTCCCTCGCCTCATCGTCTTCTAGATAAGGGCAGGCTGACAACTAATAATAGAGGGAAGGCTTCCTGACATGGAAGCATGGGGGGGCCTTCAAGGAGAGAAGGGTGCAATTAATCTAAGGCACTTCGATACCCAAGGTGGTTGGGCCTCGATAGATAAAATAAGGTTGATGGATAGGATGGAGGGAGCTTTTCTGGTTTTTGGAGGGGAAGCAAAAATAGAAGGGGATGCAAAGGTGGGAATAACAAATAGCCCGCGGTGACTCGGTGTTGCTATTCATGGAGAGGTTTTTCCACTTTGGACTATCCTATTTTGGGGGGTTGACAAACAATGCAGTTTGAATAAGGAACCAGGCTTGAAATAAGGAGGTGCTGGAGAAAACCCAGCATAACTAAGACCTCACCACTTCCTATGGTTCCTAGGGGTAGGTAAATATAAACCCCTTTATCATAGTTGGGTTTTATTTTCATTGCCATTATGGGTAGATAAACGTAAAATGAAGCTATATTCCTTCTAGGTTTATCACCTTTGATGTCAGGTAGGCATCGGGTTCTAGGATTGACTACATGCCAAACCAGTTCGAGCCTCTGTTAAATCATAAAACTCCCTTGCTAACCTTTCTATGCACGGGCAGTTTCCTATGAAACCATATCGATCGCCTACCTATTACCTGATCTTACTGGAATGCGGTCTCCTGAATTGAGATGGTCATTGTGCTATTGTGTAATATCAATTGGAGAAATTAAGGTGAGAAAACCGATGCAACCATTGTTACAGTAGAAATCGCCTAGTTTATGTAAACATTTTTTAGGAAACGCTTACCATCATTATTATGTTAATGATTTAGAATATAGGGTTATAAAATATTATGCTATAGTGTTTTAAAATATTATGTTAATGGTTTAACATGAGGTTTTAAAATATTATGTTAATGCTTTAGCATATAGGGTTTTAAAATATCATGTTAATGGTTTAACATATGAGGTTTTAAAATATTATGTTAATGATTTAGCATATAGGGTTTTAAAATATTATGTTAATAATTTTTTTTTTGTTGGATAATATATGGTTGTACTTGGGTCCCCCACCCTTGACAAATTACATCTATCTTCTTTAGAGCTTGAGAGTTTAAAAATAGATACACTTCTCATATTTTTTGAGATGCTATAGCTAGAAACCTACATAATTTTACATAAAATATCTGAATTCTTGATTTTTATTTTCTGGATCTTCTAAAATTTTTGTATGAATACAATTACTCCAAAATTATAGCATCTTTCTTGAAATTTTCCTACAGCAGTCTTCACAACGCCAAAACTTCACCTCTACTATCTATGCCTTGAATATTAGTAGAGTAATATTTCCAAAACATCGTACTATCATATTACGCTTTACCAAATCTGAATTGCTAGTTTCCTTCCTCACTGAAGTCATAGTCCTTCATTGCTCTTCCCATCATTCAAACACTAGTTGGCAAATATTTACAATTTCATTTTTCGTAACTTGAAAAATCATCACTGCCATTGTTTTGAATGGTTGACTTCACAAGGTTGTATCTCCCTCAATATTACTTAGATTTTTACATATGACCACTCACTTTAAATCTATTCAAATTCTGCACAAGTTAGTCGAAGAATCGGCTGAATTGGATAAATCTTTGCGAAGATATTACTCCTAAAAGATGAGACGTTTTTCAGGAAAAAAAACCTAATCTTTCGCACTTTGCAATTTTGTTTTTCGCATAAAGACATGGATGGAGAAGATCTTTGATAGAAAGACCGTTGTACTTAGTCTTATTATTATAAAGGGTTATTTATAATAAAGAGTTATTATAAATAAAAAAATATTATAATTAAATATTATTATTATAAAATATTATTTATAATAAAATGTTATTATAAACAAAAGGGTATTATAATAACATATTATTATAAAAGGTTATAATAATTTATTAATAAAAAAAATTATTATAAATAAAAAGATATTATAATAATAAATTATTATAAAAGGTTATTTATAATAATAAGTTATTTATATAATAGGAGAATAAGGTTATTATAAATAAAATGATATTATAATAATAAGAGATTATTATAATTATTTATAATAATGAGTTATTAATAATAATAGATTATTATGAATAAAAAAATTATTATAAAATTAAAGAATATCAAAATGTTCATGAAGGGACGTTTTTGAATGGATAAGATATTTTGAAATTAATATCTTGGATATTGTAATATATCCCTCGCCTCATTGTTTTCTGGATAAGGGCGGGCTGACAACTAATAATAGAGGGAAGGCTTCCTAAAATGGAAGCATGGGGGGCCTTCAAGGAGAGAAGGGTGCAATTAATCTAAGGCACTTCGAGATACAAGGTGGTTGGGCCTCGATAGATAAAAGAAGGCTGATGGATAGGGTGGAGGGAGCTTTTCTGGTTTTTGGAAGGGAAGCAAAAATAGAAGGGGATGCAAAGGTGGGAATAACAAACAACCTGTGATGACTCGGTGTTACTATTCATGGAGAGGTTTTTCCACTTTGGGCTATCCTATTTTTGGGGGTTGACAAACAACACAGTTTGAATAAGGAACGTAGCTTGAAATAAGGAGGTGTTGGAGCAAACCCAGCAGAACTAAGACCTCACCACTTCCTATGGTTCCTAGGGGTAGGTAAATATAAACCCCTTTATCATAGTTGGGTTTTATTTTCATTTCCATGATGGGTAGATAAACGTAAAATGAAGTTATATTCATTCTAGGTTTATCACCTTCGATGTCAGGTAGACGTCAGGTTTTAGGATTGACTGCATGCCAAACCAGTTTGAGCCTCTGTTAAATCGTAAAATTGTTGGACATTTTGAGTCCCTAAGCTAAAAGTTGTCATTGATGTCAAAAGGACCTATGTAAGTAAGCACTATGATTTTTCTCCACAAAGAGCTTCATGAGAAGCAAAGGTTTTGATCAAAGGTTCAAGAAGGGATGCATGGCATTTGGTTCCAAAAGGAGCTTCAAGGGAAGCTTAGCAAAAGGTTTTTATGAAAACCAAGGAAGGCAAGGAAAGGTTTTATTTAAAACCATGGATGGCAGATTTGAAATGGGTTTTTCTTAAAACCCAAGTTGGCTTTTCGTTTCATCGAAAAATGTGCCCCGGTGATGGAGAAATTTAATTTTAAAGGTTTAGTTTAAATTTTAATTTATTTAAAATTTAAATTTAAATTTTAAAATTAAATAAAAGAGTTTTCCCGCCATGTCCGCCGACGTCATATATTTTATCATGCAAAGGTTCGAATATTTAAAGGGGTTGATTTTATCAACCAAGGAGGTGACAAGAAATATTTTCCGCATTCGATTATCCCCTCCTTCGCAATCGTCGATTCCCCCCTTCCGATTTTGTTTGTGCACTGCACGTGGAACAAGGGAGCAAGTTTCAAGGCATAGGTGGAGAGGATGGAAATATAAGTCTCAAAGGCTTAAAGCCTCCACGTGGGAGGCCTAGCCCACACGGTGGGTGGAGAGTGCGCTAAGGCGCATGACGAGGAGGAACGCGGGGTCGAAACCACCCGAAGCCATTTTGCAAGGTATGCCATAATTCGATCGCCAAAATTTTTGGGTGCATGAAATATTTTGAATTTGCTAAGGTTGTGTTAAGCGTCGACTTTCATGGAGAGTATAGTGGATTTAATTTTTGCATATGGCTAAGGTTTGATATTTGATTAATGTGGGATATTGCCTAAGAAGGCTTTGTGATTATTTTTTTAAGTGCAAAAGTGTTGAAAGGAAGGATATAAAATATTTGAGTTATTTTATGGTATAAGTGGTTTTTGGAGTGACAAGGTTATGCAATGTTTTGATTTATTTTATTTTATGGTACAAGTGGTTTTAGGAGTGATAAGGAAGTTGTGCATTAATTCTTAAGAAGGTTTTCTAATTAAAAGCCTTGGTGAATATTATTGTGAAGTGGAGTAATGTTGATTATTTTGTGATCTTCTAACCCTTGTGAGGATTGGCAAAAGAATATTGTGATTGTGGCAGATTTCCAAAGAGGCTTCTTCATCTTCATAAAAGGTATGGGCACATTCTCCTATTGATTGATTATGGTGGTTGATTATAAAATACCTTTGGAGTGAAAAGGATTGATTGTGGTTTCCTTTTCGAAAGTGATTGGTTAAATGCTTCAAGGTTTTCTGGTTTGAGAGTTGTGATTAAACCTTGTTTTATAAGCATTGTTGTTGAAGCCAATTGGTTATGCAAAGAACTTGAACTTGAGTTAGAGAAGAACATGAGTATCATTGTTATGTGAGATTTGTGGTTGAACATTGTTGGAAATATTTTGAGTTGGTTGATACATGCTTGGACTAGGGTTTGTGAGAAAGGGTTGTTCATTGAGGTGATTGGTTGAGTAGAGTTGATTGAGCCTAGTCAAGTGGATGCATGTGGTTGTTCAAGTTCCATGAAACAAACTATTCTATATCTGAATTGAGTTGAGAATGAGATTTGAGAATAGAACATATTGAGTCTCTAACAATTCTCTTTATGCTTCTATGAGATTGATTTGAGTTGAGATTGGGATTTGAGTATAGAACATATTGAGTCTCTAACAATTCTCTTTATGCTTCTATGAGATTGATTTGAGTTGAGATTGGGATTTGAGTATAGAACATATTGAGTCTCTAACAATTCTCTTTATGCTTCTATGAGATTGATTTGAGTTGAGATTGGGATTTGAGTATAGAACATATTGAGTCTCTAACAATTCTCTTTATGCTTCTATGATATTGAATTGAGATATTGATTGAGATTGAGTATAGAATATATTGAGTCTCTAACAATTCTCTTTATGATTCTATGAGATTGGACAAGTTCTGTGTGAGCTTGTTAAGTAGATTTGAGACAAGTCTTTGAGAAGGCTTGTGGACTGATTTTGAGTAAGCTTTTGTGGAAGCTTGCTATGCAGATTTGAGCAAGTCCTAGAGAGGACTTATTGAGAAGATTTGGATAAGTTCTGAGTGAGCTTGTTGAGTAGATTTGGACAAGTTCTGAGTGAGCTTGTTGAGAATATTTGGACAAGTTTTGAGCATATTTGAGCAGGTTATGTGTGGATCTATTGAGAAGATTTGAGTAGGTTCTGTGTGGACCTATTGAGAATATTTGAGTAGGTTATATGTGGACTTATTGAGCATATTTGAGCAGGTTATGTGTGGACCTATTGAGCAGATTTGAGTAGGTTCTATGTGGACCTATTGAGAAGATTTGAGTAGGTTCTATGTGGACCTATTGAGCATATTTGAGTAGGTTCTATGTGGACCTATTGAGAAAAATTGTACTAGACCGAATGTACTATGTTTAGTGCAAGAGATTGAGTAGAGTTGTGCTAGACCGATTGGACTATGTTTAGTATAGTATTGAGATAGAGCTTTGGAGGTGATAGAGTATAGAGGATAGAGTCTCAGTGGATAGAGATCCAACAGCCAGGACAATTGAAGATAGATCTGAGTGAGGAGTCTTCAAGTGGAGAGAGATCCACCAGTCAGTGCAACAGAGAGACAAAGTCTTCTAGAAGATCACTAGCCAGAGTAGAAGGGGAAAGAGTTCTCCTATGGAAGAGATCCATGAACTTGAGATTAGGGGATCAACATCTCCTTTGGATAGAGGTCCATAAACATTGTAATTGGGAAGGATTCCCAAAAGAGATTGATTGAGAAAATTTTAGTAAAATATTTTCTCCATGGAGTAGCCCACATTGGGTGAACCATGTAAATTGTGGTGTCTCTATTGTGTATGGTGTTTTGTGCATTGCTTTGATTACTGCTATTGATACTGCTATCTATACACTACATAATATTGAATTGAAAGAAAAAGTAAAAAGTGGTCTTATATTGTTCACCCCCTCTCAATATAAGCTTGTGTTCTTCAATTGGTATCATAGTGGGTTCCTTCAGAAGAGTTTGATAGCTTGAAGGAAAAGCGGTCTAAGAACACAATGGATCAAAAGGATCAAAGATATGGACCCTTCAATAATGCAGTACTAGTATTTGATGGAAGTGACTTCTTATATTGGTGTATGCTGATGAGATTTTACCTGATGGCACTTGGAAATGAAGTTTGGGATGCAATGGAACTTGGATACGATTCAACAGTCAATCCTCCTATAGATAAGGAAGGTAAGCTTCTAATGCATGCAAACTCAAGAGCCATGAATGCAATTATAAAAGGATTGTATAGATCAGAATCTATGAAGGTTATGGATTGTAAAATAACAAAAGAAATGTGGGAACTTCTGCATGAAATATATGAAGGAGATAAAGGAGTTAGAATGGCTAAGATCAGAAATCTCAAAGGAGAATTTGAGAACTTAAGAATGAAGGATGATGAAAATATTCATGACTATCTCAGTAAGATTGATGAACTTGTACATGAGATGAAAGGTCTAGGAATGAAGGTTGATGAATCTGATGCTTGTGATAAGATCTTGAGAACTCTTCCAAAAAGGTACAGTGAAAAGGTTTCTGCTATAGAAACATCAATTGATAGTGATTATTTGATAAGGAATTATTTGCTTGGCATGCTTACTACTTTTGAGATAAGAACAAAAGATCCTATTCCTCTGAAAGAAGTTGCTTTCAAAGTAGACAAAAATAAAAAGGGAAAGAAGATAGAATCAAGTAGTGAATCATCCAGTGATGAAGAAGCAAATTATGGCAGAAGAGATAGAGGTTCCAGAAGACCCATAGATCTAAGATCTATCAAATGTTTCAATTGTGGAAAGTATGGACACTATGCAACAGAATGCAAAGAGCCAAAAGGCAACAATGATGAAGAAAAATAGGACCACAGATACAGGGAATCAGAAAGACACAGGTACCAGAAGAAAAGCAAGGATGGACAAAGCAGACAAGGAAAGAAGTTCTTCCAGAGACAAAAGAGAAGCTACTATGCGGAAAATGCAAGTAAGTACTCAATTGATAGTGATGCTAGTTTTTCAGACAATGATAGAGATGAAGTCCTATTTATGGTTAAAGAGAAAGATCCAGTTAAGAAAAGGACTCCAGTTATTCTCAAGTGTTTTAGATGTGGTAAATTTGGACATCTTGAAGATGATTGCACTAGGGATGGTTATAGTTTCAGTGATGATGATTTTGAAGATGCACTTGAAAGACCAGATGAGAATATTCTAATGGCTTTGGAAGATAAAGAAGATGATCCTATAGAAGACAAGCCAAAAGGAAGTAATGATATGAACAAAGGTAAAAAAATAGAGGAATATTCAGCAGAGAATGGCTATGATCTCAAGGGAGAACTTATCTATGCCCTTGACACAGTAAAGAAGGTTAGAAAGCAACACTCTAAGCTTGAAAATCAGTTTCAAGAATGTGATGAAGAAATATTATTGCTCATAGAGGATTTAGAAAAGTCAAAGGCTAAGGCAAGCAAGTTCAAGGATAAGTTAGAAGCAAATATTTTGGAATGTGAGAAGTTAGCACAAGAAGTGGCTACTCTAAAAGAATATTTAAAGGACTCCAAGATCAAGATGAAGAGTTTCACAAATAGCTCTAAGAACTTGGATAAGTTCATCTATGGACAACAACGAACATCATGTTCAATAGGTCTTGGCTTTGGAAATGCTCAAAAGAAATAGGAAAAAGAATCTACTTCAAGTCTTGATGAAGAAGAAACTTCAGAAGAAGATACATCAGAAGAAGATAGTTTAAGTGTAAGTGGGACATCAGAGGATGAGTTGGACAACCAAGAGTTCAACAAAGAGAGGAACAATGCACAAAGAAGATACAGATGGAACAACAATCAGAACAGGAGACCAATGAGGTCAAGACAAGGAGGCTTCAATGGAAGATGCTATTCATGTCACAGGTTTGGACACATGGCTTCACAGTGCAGGACTCATGAAAGACAAGTATATGGAAAAGAACAACTTTTCCAAGGTTATTGCTACTCATGCAATGGTTTTGGTCACAAGGCAATGAATTGCAGGATTAATGACAGAAGAGGATATGGCTTCACTAGGAGAAATCCTAAGACAGTTGCACATCCAAGGAATAATAACATTAAGTGTTATAAGTGCAATAATGATGGTCACATAGCAAGATGGTGTAGAGAAAATATTCCAAAAATAGGCATGAACAGAAATAGGAATATGAACAGGAATAGAAATATGAACAAGAACAAAGGTATGAACAAAAACAAGAACAAGGATGAGAATAGAAACAAGAACAGGAACAAGGATGAGAATAGAAACAGGAATAGGAACATGGATGAGAACAAGAATAGGAACAGGAACAGAAGTGATGACAGGAACATGGATGATAACTTGGAAAGGAATAGTGAGAGGATTCAGAAGACTCACAGAAGAAGAGAGAAAGATAAAGGCACAGATCTATGCTTTCGAGGAGTAGAAATACTCCCACCCCAGAATTAACCACCTCATGTGGAGGTGGGGGAGGGGCTAAGCTAAGAGGCTCATTCTTAGCCCCGAGCCCCAAAGGTGACCCTTTGCCATTGATGTCAAAGGGGGAGATATTTGTGTATTGGGGAGAGATTTGATATGAGGAGAGATTTGATATTTGAGAGAGCATTGAGCCAGGGGGAGCAAAGACCCAGGGGAGCAGAAAAGAAGGTCAGGTTTCAGTAAAATGAATATGGGTTGCCATCAATGACAAAGGGGGAGATTGTTGGACATTTTGAGTCCCTAAGCTAAAAGTTGTCATTGATGTCAAAAGGACCTATGTAAGTAAGCACTATGATTTTGCTCCACAAAGAGCTTCATGAGAAGCAAAGGTTTTGATCAAAGGTTCAAGAAGGGATGCATGGCATTTGGTTCCAAAAGGAGCTTCAAGGGAAGCTTAGCAAAAGGTTTTTATGAAAACCAAGGAAGGCAAGGAAAGGTTTTATTTAAAACCATGGATGGCAGATTTGAAATGGGTTTTTCTTAAAACCCAAGTTGGCTTTTCGTTTCATCGAAAAAGGTGCCCCGGTGATGGAGAAATTTAATTTTAAAGGTTTAGTTTAAATTTTAATTTATTTAAAATTTAAATTTAAATTTTAAAATTAAATAAAAGAGTTTTCCCGCCATGTCCGCCGACGTCATATATTTTATCATGCAAAGGTTCGAATATTTAAAGGGGTTGATTTTATCAACCAAGGAGGAGACAAGAAATATTTTCCGCATTCGATTATCCCCTCCTTCGCAATCGTCGATTCCCCCCTTCCGATTTCGTTTGCGCACTGCACGTGGAACAAGGGAGCAAGTTTCAAGGCATAGGTGGAGAGGACAAAAATATAAGTCTCAAAGGCTTAAAGCCTCCACGTGGGAGGCCTAGCCCACACGGTGGGCGGAGAGTGCGCTAAGGCGCACGACGAGGAGGAACGCGGGGTCGAAACCACCCGAAGCCATTTTGCAAGGTATGCCATAATTCGATCGCCGAAATTTTTGGGTGCATGAAATATTTTGAATTTGCTAAGGTTGTGTTAAGCGTCGACTTTCACGGAGAGTATAGTGGATTTAATTTTTGCATATGGCTAAGGTTTGATATTTGATTAATGTGGGATATTGCCTAAGAAGGCTTTGTGATTATTTTTTTTAAGTGCAAAAGTGTTGAAAGGAAGGATATAAAATATTTGAGTTATTTTATGGTATAAGTGGTTTTTGGAGTGACAAGGTTATGCAATGTTTTGATTTATTTTATTTTATGGTACAAGTGGTTTTAGGAGTGATAAGGAAGTTGTGCATTAATTCTTAAGAAGGTTTTCTAATTAAAAGCCTTGGTGAATATTATTGTGAAGTGGAGTAATGTTGATTATTTTGTGATCTTCTAACCCTTGTGAGGATTGGCAAAAGAATATTGTGATTGTGGCAGATTTCCAAAGAGGCTTCTTCATCTTCATAAAAGGTATGGGCACATTCTCCTATTGATTGATTATGGTGGTTGATTATAAAATACCTTTGGAGTGAAAAGGATTGATTGTGGTTTCCTTTTCGAAAGTGATTGGTTAAATGCTTCAAGGTTTTCTGGTTTGAGAGTTGTGATTAAACCTTGTTTTATAAGCATTGTTGTTGAAGCCAATTGGTTATGCAAAGAACTTGAACTTGAGTTAGAAAAGAACATGAGTATCATTGTTATGTGAGATTTGTGGTTGAAACATTGTTGGAAACATTTTGAGTTGGTTGATACATGCTTGGACTAGGGTTTGTGAGAAAGGGTTGTTCCTTGAGGTGATTGGTTGAGTTGAGTTGATTGAGCCTAGTCAAGTGGATGCATGTGGTTGTTCAAGTTCCATGAAACAAACTATTCTATATTCTGAATTGAGTTGAGATTGAGATTTGAGTATAGAACATATTGAGTCTCTAACAATTCTCTTTATGCTTCTATGAGATTGATTTGAGTTGAGATTGGGATTTGAGTATAGAACATATTGAGTCTCTAACAATTCTCTTTATGCTTCTATGAGATTGATTTGAGTTGAGATTGGGATTTGAGTATAGAACATATTGAGTCTCTAAAAATTCTCTTTATGCTTCTATGAGATTGATTTGAGTTGATATTGGGATTTGAGTATAGAACATATTGAGTCTCTAACAATTCTCTTTATGATTCTATGAGATTGGACAAGTTCTATGTGAGCTTGTTAAGCATATTTGAGACAAGTCTTTGAGAAGGCTTGTGGACTGATTTTGAGTAAGCTTTTGTGGAAGCTTGCTATGCAGATTTGAGCAAGTCCTAGAGAGGACTTATTGAGCAGATTTGGACAAGTTCTGAGTGAGCTTGTTGAGCAGATTTGGACAAGTTCTGTGTGGAGCTGTTGAGAAGATTTGAGCAAGTTCTGTGTGGACTTATTGAGCAGATTTGAGCAGGTTCTGTGTGGACCTATTGAGAAGATTTGAGCAGGTTCTGTGTGGACCTATTGAGCAGATTTGAGTAGGTTCTATGTGGACCTATTGAGCAGATTTGAGTAGGTTCTATGTGGACCTATTGAGCAGATTTGAGTAGGTTCTGTGTGGACCTATTGAGCAGAATTGTACTAGACCGAATGTACTGTGTTTAGTGCAAGAGATTGAGCAGAGTTGTGCTAGACCGATTGGACTGTGTTTAGTATAGTATTGAGATAGAGCTTTGGAGGTGATAGAGTACAGAGGATAGAGTCTCAGTGGATAGAGATCCAGCAGCCAGGACAATTGAAGATAGATCTGAGTGAGGAGTCTTCAAGTGGAGAGAGATCCACCAGTCAGTGCAGTAGAGAGACAGAGTCTTCTAGAAGATCACTAGCCAGAGTAGAAGGGGAAAGAGTTCTCCTGTGGAAGAGATCCACGAACTTGAGATTAGGGGATCAACATCTCCTTTGGATAGAGGTCCATAAACATTGTAATTGGGAAGGATTCCCAAAAGAGATTGATTGAGAAAATTTTAGTAAAATATTTTCTCCGTGGAGTAGCCCACATTGGGTGAACCACGTAAATTGTGGTGTCTCTATTGTGTATGGTGTTTTGTGCATTGCTTTGATTACTTGCTATTGATACTGCTATCTATACACTGCATAATATTGAATTGAAAGAAAAAGTAAAAAGTGGTCTTATATTGTTCACCCCCCTCTCAGTATAAGCTTGTGTTCTTCAAAAACTTTGTTGGTGACCTTTCTATGCGTGGGCAGTTTCTTGTGAAACCATATCGATCACGTACCTATTACCCGGTCTTACTGCAATGCGGTCTCCTAGAATAATATGGTCATTGTGCTATTGTGTAATAGCAATTGGAGAAATTGAGGCTAGTAAACTGATGCAACCATTGTTACAATAGAAATTGCCTAGTTTATGTAAACATTTTTTAGGAAACGCTTACCATCATTATTATGTTAATGATGTAGAATATAGGGTTTTAAAATATTATGTTAATGATTTAGCATATAGGGTTTTAAAATATTATGTTTATGGTTTAACATATGAGGTTTTAAAATATTATGTTAATGATTTAGCATATAGGGTTTTATAATATTAAGTTAATGGTTTAACATATGAGGTTTTAAAATATTATGTTAATGATTTAGCATATAGGGTTTTAAAATATTATGTTAATATTGTTTTTTTGCTGGATAATAAAAGGTTGTACTCGGGTCTCCCACCCTTGAAAAATTACATCTCTCTTCTTTAGATCTTGAGAGTTTAAAAATAGATACACTTCTCATATTTTTTGAGATGCTATAGCTAGAAACCTACATCATTTTACATAAAATATCTGAATTCTTGATTTTTGTTTTCTGGATCTTCTCAAATTTTTGTATGAATACAATTAATCCAGAATTCTAGCATCTTTCTTGAAATGTTTCTGCAATAGTCTTCACAATACCAAAACTTCACCTCTACTGTCTATGCCTTACATCTTAGTAGAGTAATATTTCCAAAACATCGCACTATCATAGTCCACTTTACCAAATCTGATTTGCTAGTTTCCTTCCTCACTAAAGTCATAGCCCTTCATTACTCTTCTCATCATTCAAACACTAGTTGGAAAATATTTACAATTTCATTTTTTGCAACTTGAAAAATCATCACTGCCCTTGTTTCGAATGGTTGACTTCACAAGGTTGTATCTCCCTCAATATTGCTTAGATTTGTACATATGACCACTCATTTTAAATCTATTCAAATTCTGTACAGGTTGGTCCAAGAATCAATTGAATCATACAAGTCTTCACAAACATATGGCTCCTAACAGATGAGATGTTTTTCAAGAAAAAACGCTAGTCCTTTGCATTTTGCAATTTCATTTTTTGTTACTTCAAAAATTATCACTGCTCTTGTTTCAAATGGTTGACTTCACAGGATTGTATCTCCCTCAATATTGCTTGGATTTTTGCATATGAACACTCATTTTAAAGCTATTCAAATTTTGCACAAGTTGGTCCAAGAATCAATTGAATTAGACAACTCTTTGCAAAGATATGGCTCCTAAAATATGAGATGTTTTTCAAGAAAAACCCTAATCCTTCGCACTTTGCAATTTCATTTTTCGCAACTTGAAAAATTGTCACTACCCATGTTTTAAATGGTTGACTTCACATGATCATATCTCCCTCAATATTGCTTAGATTTTTGCATATGACCACTCATTTTAAAGCTATTCAAATTCTGCACAAGTTGGTCCAAGAATTAGCTGAATTGGATAAATCTTAGCAAAGATATGGATCCTAAAAGATGATATTTTTTTTTAGGAAAAAACCCTAATCCTTTGCACTTTACAATTTTGTTTTTCTCATTGTAAGTAGCCTTCCATGCTTCTTCAACCTTCCCAGCCTTCCACTCAATATCCCAACATTTCATTGCAACACCTTCAACCAACCCAACCTTCCATGCTTCTTCAGTCTTATCAACCTTCCATGTCCCTTCAGCCATCCCAACCTTCCACACAACATCCCAACCTTTCACTATAGCTCCTTCATCTATCCCAACCTTCCATACTTCTTCAACCAACCCAGTCTTCCATGCTCCTTTAGCCTTGATACTCCAAATATCAACTCATCATTCAACCTTCCATGCTCCTTCAACCTCCAGCCTTCCACGCTCCTTCAACCTCTAGCCTTCCACGCTCCTTCAGCCTCTAGCCTTCCACACTCCTTTAGCCTCTAGCCTTCCACACTCCTTCAACCTCTAGACTTCCATGCTCCTTCAACCTTCATATTTATTGATTGTCAAAGCACCAGACCATTTGCCAAGCCCCTTATGGGGCAACCCCCTAGGGTTTTACCGCCATTATGTTAATGATTTAGCATATAAGGTTTTAAAATATTATATTAATGGTTTAACATATGAGGTTTTAAAATATTAGGTTAATGATTTAACATATAGGGTTTTAAAATATTATGTTAATGATTTAGCATATAGGGTTTTAAAATATTATGTTAATGGTTTAACATATGAGGTTTTAAAATATTATGTTAATGATTTAGCATATAGGGTTTTAAAATATTATGTTAATGGTTTAACATATGGGGTTTTAAAATATTATGTTAATGATTTAGCATATAGGGTTTTAAAATATTATGTTAATGGTTTAACATATACAATTTTAAAATATCAGGTTAATGATTTAGCATATAGGGCTTTAAAATATTATGTTAATAGTTTAGCATATAGGGTTTTAAAATGTTATGTTAATGATTTAGCATATAGGATTTTAAAATATTATGTTAATGGTTTAACATATGAGGTTTTAAAATATTATGTTAATGATTTAGCATATAGGGTTTTAAAATATTATGTTAATGATTTAGCATATAGGGTTTTAAAATTATATTTTAATGGTTTAATATTCATTACCTGTATTCATTCGAAGGAGAAGGAATATTTTAATGGTTTAATATTTATTTCCTGTATTCATTTGAAGGAATATAATATTTTAATGGTTGAAATGATAAATTGCAGCCTTTATATGAAAGAGACTATGATTTTTATATGAAAATAAACATCATAGTTATAGCTTTGATTTAATATTGTTAGCTATATTAGACTATAGCATTGTTTAAACATGAAATATTAATAGCTATAGGTTATAGCTTTAATATAAAAATATTAGCTATGATAGATTATGGCATTGTTTAACATGAAAGACTAATAGCTATATGTTAAATGATTAAAGAATATTAGCTAGGTTAATTGAATGAAATGAAGGTTGGTAGATAAGATTTTAGATTCAAAGGAAATGCATTCAAAGGAACATAGGTATTATTGAAGGAGATGTGAATTATGTTATAGGTAAATAACATAGTTTATATTGCAATGATGTAGATTATATTTAAAGGTATATAACATAGTTTATATTGCAAGATGGTGAATTATGTTATAGGTATATACCATAGTTTATATTGCAACGCTGGTGAATTATGTTATAGGTAGATAACATAGTTTATATTGTAATGCTGGTGAATTATGTTTAAAAGTAAATAAATAGTTTATATTGCAAGATGGTGAATTATGTTATAGGTAGATAACATAGTTTATATTGCAATGATGTAGATTATTTTTAAAAGTAAATAACATAGTTTATATTGCAAGATGGTGAATTATGTTATAGGTAGATACCATAGTTCATATTGTAATGATGTAGATTATGTTTAAAAGTAAATAACATAGTTTATATTGCAAGATGGTGAATTAAGTTTTTTTTTGCTTGATAATAAGGGGTTGTACTTGGGTCCCCCATCCTTGAAAAATTACATCTCTCTTATTTAGAGCTTGAGAGTTTACAAATAGATACACTTCTCATCTCAATTGATATGCTATAGCTAGAAACTTACATCATTTTACATAAAATGTCTGAATTCTTGATTTTCATTTTTTAACTCTTTTCAAATCTCTAATTTGAATACATTTACTCTAGAATTTAGCATCTTTTTTGACATTATCCTATATAAGCCTTCACAATACCAAAACTTCACCTCTACTATATATGCCTTGCATCTTAGTAGAGTAATATTTCCAAAACATCGCACTATCATAGTTTGCTTTACCAAATTTGGATTGCTAGTTTTCTTCCTGAAACACAAGTGTAACCACAAAAATTATAATAAATAGTCTAAATGAAAACACATTATTGTTACAAAATAAAATAGATATTACCAATGGAAAATATTAAAGTAAAACTTAATCATTAATTGATTTAGGCAATCAATATTTTTTGTCAACTTCAACTAAAATTTCTACTTCCTCTAACCATGGAAAGGAGAATTTAACTTCACGATCCTTAATAAAAACCCCTCTATTGGCTAGCTTATTTGCACATTTGTTTCCTTCCCTTAATATATGGGTAAAACTGATATCTTCAAAATATTTATCAAGATCTTGAATTTCCACAATTATCTCTTGTATGTTCCATGGAGCCTTTGCTTTCCTCAAAATTGCATTTATTACAATGAGAGAATTGCCTTCCATCCATACTCTATTCCATTTCATTTTTTTACATATTTTTAACCCTTCTAAAGTTGCCCAATATTTGGCTTCATTATGTATCTTAAATCCACTATTGAAAGCATAATAAGGCAAAATATACCCTCTATTATTTCTAATTATTCCTCCTCATCCTACTGGTCCTAGATTTCCTTTAGATGCTCCATAAAAATTCAATTTAACCCACTCCATATCTAGAGGTTTTCACTTTATATACTTTACCTTATTTTTGCTTCTCATGTACCCAACATCATAATTTCATTTAATGACTTGACTTCATCTATCAAGACTCTCTGCTTCCAAATTAGAAATTGGGCAAGTTGATAGAGTTGGTTTAGAGTCCTTTATGGCTAAAAATATCTTCTTTTTCATTACCTCTAAACTGCTTTCCTTTCCTTTAAATATTCTTCTATTTCTTTCTAGCCATATAGTTTGAAGTATTATATCTTTTGATATATCCCATATTGTCTGTAAAGCCTCACTTTTACAAGTGCTCTGCCATTGCTTTAACCAATATTCAATTATGTTATACATCATCATGCATTTACCAAACATATTAAGAATCCATTTCCATAGATCCCAAACTATTGAGCAATGTACCAAGATATGGTCAATACTCTCCTCCGCTTATTATAGAAAACACATTGAGAGGGACCATGAAATCCCCTTTTCATAAGGTTATCCTAAGCTTATATGACCTACTAGCCAAACAAAATTTTTAACTTTAGGAATGTTTGGGCTATCCCAAATATCTCTCCATATTCTAGTGATATTATTATTATGTTGGTGATGAACATTATATCCACTTATTGTTGTGTATTCTCCTGAGCTATTCAACTCCCAAATCAATTTATCCTTGGCACCCCTCAAAATAATCACATTTGTTATCTTTCTACTCAATTGCCTCCTAGCATCAATTTCTTGTATACTTATAAAAAAATCTTCTTTCCATTTGTATCTTCCTTCTTGATCCTTGTACAAAATGTTTGAAACCCTATAATTGTATTTATCTTGAAGCAATATCATCCAAGATTTCAAAACTGGATCTAAATTGAGTGGTTTTTTATCACACCAAGTATCCATCCAAATAGATTTTTTTCTCTGGTTCCCACCACCCGTATTAAACCTTTAATCATAAGATCAATAGATTTTTTTAAACCATTCCAAAGAGCAGAACCATTTGGGAGAGAGAATATAGTAAATATTAAACTTGGGTCATTGGTATCAATATACTTAGAAGAATTATTTCCCATTATCTTTGACTCTCTTTTTATAATCTCTAGATAAATTTTCCCCTAAGAGCTAAGTTTGCATCTGTAAGAGCTCTTAAACCAAGACCTCCCCTAGTTTTATCATCACATAGCTTGCTCCATTTCACCAAAGGAAATTTTATTTTATTATGTAAACCTGACCATAAAAAGGATCGCATAACAAAGATTACAATTTTTTTAATTGATTTTGGCATAGAAAAAAATGACATATAATATGTTGGAATGACTTGTAATACTGACTTAATTAACTACACTCTTCCTGCTAATGATAACCATATACCTTTCCAAGCTAGAAGTTTATTTTGAAATTTACTAATAATTGGATTCCATAAATATATCCTCATTATCCCCTCAAATAAAGGCATCCCTAGATAAGTTGTTGGTAAATTTGCCTTCTCCATTTGAAGCAACCTACAAATTCTTGCTTTGATATTAGGAGTGTTAAGGAAGTAAATTTTGTATTTAGTCCTATTAATTTATTTCCTGGAAGATCTTTCATACTCTTTTAAAAATTTATTCAAAGCTCTGGCCTCGTTTATCCTTGCCCTTAAAAAAAGGTTGTATCATCTACAAACTATTTATGGGTGATGTTATTGATGTTATTACTAACCTTAAGTCCACTAATAAACCCATATTTGTAAGTCTTCTTTAAGTTTCTACTTAAAACATCTGCCATACAAATGAAAAAATAAGGAGATAGAGGATCTCCTTGTCTAAGGCCTCTCTTGGATTTAAAATATTCCATCACTAACCCATTGACCAACACTGAATATGAAACTGTAGAGACACAAGATTTAATCCATCTAACCCATTTCTTCCCAAAACTAAACTTATCTAAAACTGCAAAAAGAAAATCCCATTTAACCCTATCATAGCCTTTACTCATATCAAGTTTTAAGATCATATATTTCTCTTTTATTGAAGTTGCTAAATGTATAACTTCATGAGCTACTACGATCCCATATAGAATTTGTCTCTTTTTCACAAATCCTCCTTGCTCTTCTGAAATGATTTTGTCTATAAATGGTCTTAATCTATTCGCTATCACTTTGGAAATAATCCTATATGCCATTTTACATAGGCTTATGGGTCTAAAAGAATCAAACAATTCAGCATCCTTGTTTTTTTGAAGTAGGGTAAGATAAGTTGCATTTATTTTATAAGGAATGTATTGTTTTACCCTAGACTATTCCACACCCATAAACAAAGAATCCTTCACTATATCCCAATTATATTGGTAAAATGCTGTAGAGAGCTCATCTGGACCTAGGGATTTATCCTTATTAAAAGAGAAAAGAGATAAATGAAATTCTTCTAGAGTAATAGGCTCCATTAGTTTCCTATTGTCTTCATTTGTTTTAACTGAAGGAGCACTTGAAGAAGTTTATTATTAAGAAATTCGATCTCCTCTTAACCTAAAATATTTTGATAATATAACTTTACCTCTTTTCTAATTTCACTCTGATCTTCAATCCAAACCCTTTTATTGATTTAATTCTATTAATTCTAGAAGATGATCTATGTACTATAGCCATCCTATGAAAAAAATTGTATTCTTTTCTCCTTCTTTTAACCAAGTATGTCTTAATTTTAATCTCCAAAATTTCTCTTCCTTACTCAAAATATTATGATATTCACTAAGCACCTCCCTTTCCTCTGAGCTTGTATTATTTTCATCACCTTTTTGAAATTTTGAAATTTTATCTTTTAGTTCTTTCTTCTCAAAAATGTTTTCAAAGGTGTTCTTGTTCCATTATTTTAATCTAGATGTCATAGCTTTAATATGGTTTGGAATATCATACAACCCACCATTACCTAGATATCATATCAAAAAATTTAGGATGGTCTTCCCACATATGCTCATATTTAAAATATGCACTTTTTTGTATGCACTTACCACCATTTTAACTCTTATTGGCCAATGATATGAACCAATCCTTGTTAAGGTATTAATTTTAGCTCAAGTTTCTTCATCAATACAATGATATGAGAGAATGCATCTACCTAATTTTTTGCTATTAGATTCTAGCATCTCTTGTTGTTGGTCCAAGTATAGTTGTCTTCTTTAAATTCAACTTCCCATAGATTGTTGTTTTTAATAAAAGCTGAGAAATATTTCATACTTTGGGTCAATTTCCTATTTCCCCTAATTTTTTTTTTTAGCTTGATTATGGTATTAAAATCTCCAATGATCATGAATCGGGTTACTTGGTCTTTACTTCTCATAAAGGCTTCAATCCCACTCTAAACTTCTAAACTACTTGATTGAGTTGTCATTTTAGTTTCCTGGATACAGAGAATATCAGGTTTATTACTTAAACATAGGTCCCTAATACACCTATGCTTTCAGGGGCCATTAGCAACCCTTATATTCCATGAGATTATAATCATGTCTCATTAGGGGTTTTTGGCCCCTCTTGCATATTACCAATATCATTTTGTTATTTAGTAAAGAGAAGTTCAACCAAATTATTTTTTGTTCCTTTTTCTATGTTAGCTCTTGCTTCCCTGTATCTTGCTTGATAATTTGAGGGTTTTTCTCTTTTTGCCTTGCCTATATCATGAGTAGGTATTATTATTCTATTCCTCAATATTCTTTCACAATTTTGTTTTTCAACCTATTTATCCTCTCCTAGCTCTGTTATAGAAGCTTTTGACTTGTCCTGCTCATTTTTTGGTATTTTATTATTAATGGTAGAGGTATTAATTTCTAAAACTGCATTTTCTTTACCATTTATTTTCTCCTAAATGGTGCATGGTACATCAAGAGAGTCTTCAAAATATTATGAGACACATTCCTTAGATTCATCGAGAGTGTTGTTCCTTAAATTAGGATCATACTGAATAGATGGTTCCTTGCTAATATATTGTAATTATTGTATTGTGTCCTCTAAGTTTTGATCTACATTTTCTTCATTGTCTAAAGCCTCAAAAGAATTGGAATTTCTTCTAGTATCTTTCCTTATTGGTCTCCATTGTTAATTTTCTTTTATTTTTCTAGATCTATTTTTTGGAAGTTGAAAACCATATTTATCCATAACCATTTGTAAATTTCTCTTACAATTTTCTACAAATGATTTTGTTGGGATCTTCTTAGGGCATGATCTCTCAATATGCCCCACATTATGACATATTCTACATCTAAAATATATGTTTTCATAATATATAGTTTGTGTCCACATCTTATCCCCATACTTAAGAATGATTTATTTTGGTAAAGCTTTACTTATATCAATCATGACTAGTATTCGAGCACAAATAGCCAAAAAACCATCTTTTGTTGTATCTAAAATCTCAAGGAATTCTCCTAGAGTGTTGCCTATTGCCTTGAATGTATCTATTTTCTAAAATTTAATGGGCAACCCAAACATCCTAACCTAGAATGGTACTAGGGATATATTAAAATTTTCAATTGAAAAACCTTCATACCATCGGGTAAGGAAGAGCCCTGCTCTTCCCATAAACCAAGGACCCCCTTTTAGGATTCTTTCTCTTTCTTTCCTAGAACAAAAATGGCTAGGAAGAAACCTTTGGGAAGAAATTATAGAATCACTCCTGGAGACTTCCAACTCCTATCAATCCATTTTCTCAAGGCTAAATTCCTTGGCCAATACCCATTAAATTTACCAAAAACTTACCCTATCTTGGAGCAATGAGGATATCTCTGAGGTGCGTTCACTAACCTCTACCACTAGGGATGATTTTAAGGATTTAACTATAAATCAATAAATGGAAAGGAAACTCAAAATCTAATGACATTTATTTAAAATTCCTATAGCAAATAGAATGTTTGATAAAAACTTTATAGATTTTTCATGCACAATTTCTAAGATAAAGAAAGAGAAAAAGAACTTAGCTGAAAAATTCATTGTCCAAATAGAATATCCTGCCTCGCTAAAGTCCTAACCCTTCATTGCTCTTCCCATCGTTCAAACCCTAGTTGGAAAATATTTGTAAATTTATTTTTCAAGACTTGAAAAATTGTCACTACCCTTGTTCCGAATGGTTGGCTTCACAGGGTTGTATCTCCCTCAATATTGCTCGGATTTTTGCATATGACCACTCATTTTAAAGCTATTTAAATTTTGCACAAGTTGGTCCAAGAATTAGCTGAATAGAATAAATCTTTGTGAAAATATAACTCCTAAAATATGAGATGTTTTTCAGGAAAAAATCCTAATCCTTCGTACTTTGCAATTTTGTTTTTCACAACTTGAAAAATTGTCACTACCCTTGTTTCAAATGGTTGACTTCACAGGATCGTATCTCACTCAATATTGCTTGGATTTTTGTAGATAACTCATTTTAAAGCTATTTAAATTCTGCATAAGTTGGTCCAAGAATCAGATGAATCAAATAAGTCTTCATGAAGATATGGCTCCTAAAAGATGATATATTTTTTAAGAAAAAACCCTAATCCTAAAGGGTGATTTGTTTTTCATGACTTGAAAAATTGTCACTACCCTTGTTTCGAATGGTTGAATTCACAGGGCCGTATCTCCCTCAATTTTACTCAAACGTTTGCATATGACCACTCATTTTAAATCTATTCAAATTTTGCACAAGTTGGTCCAATAATTAGCTGAATCAGATAACTCTTTGCGAAGATATGGCTCCTAAAAGATGAGATATTTTTCAAGAAATAATGCTAATCCTTCACACTTTGCAAATTTATTTTTCATGACTTGAAAAATCATCATTACCCTTGTTCCAAATGGTTGACTTAACAAGGTCACATCTCCCTCAATATTACTCAAATGTTTGCATATAACCACTCATTTTAAAGCTATTCAAATTTTGCACAAGTTGGTCCAAGAATCAGCTGAATTGGATAAATCTTCGCAAAGATATGGCTCCTAAAATATGAGATGTTTTTTAGGAAAAAAACCCTAATCCTTCGCACTTTGTAATTTTGTTTTTCGTGACTTAGATGGTGAATTATGTTATATATAGATGACATAGTTTATATTGCAATGATTTAAATTATATTTAAAAGTAAATAACATAGTTTATATTGCAAGATGGTGAATTATGTTATAGGTATATAACATTGTTTATATTGCAATGATGTAGATTATGTTTAAAAGTAAATAACATAGTTTATATTGCAAGATGATGAATTATGTTATAGATAGATAACATAGTTTATGTTGCAATGGTGTAGATTATGTTTAAAATTAAATAACATAGTTTATAATGCAAGATGATGAATTATGTTATAGGTAGATAACATAGTTTTTTATTGCAAGATGGTGAATTATGTTATAGACAGATAACATAGTTCATATTGCAATGTTGTAGACTATGTTTAAAATTAAATAACATAGTTTATATTGCAAGATGATGAATTATGTTATAGGTAGATAGCATAGTTTATATTGCAATGGTGTAGATTATGTTTAAAGTAAATAACATAGTTTATATTGCAAGATGGTGAATTATGTTATAGGTAGATAACATAGTTTATATTGCAATTATGTATATTATGTTTAAAAGTAAATAACATAGTTTATATTGCAATGATGCAAATTATGTTTAAAAGTAAATAACATAGTTTATATTGCAAAGATGTAGATTATGTTTAAAGGTAAATAACATAGTTTACATTGCAAGATGATAAATTATGTTATAGAATGGATAACATAGTTTATATTTAAATAATGAACTATGTTATAGGAGGAATAAAATAGTTTATATTTAGAGAATGAATTATGCTATAGAATGGTTAGCATAGTTTAAATGAAAGTTATGGATTATGCTAAGTATGTTAGTATGGTTTGTAACGGAATGAAAAATTATAGATTACGCTAAGTAAGAAAGTGTACTTTATAATTAAAGGGAAGACTATGGATTATGCTAAGTAAGATAGTATAGTCGATTAAATTGGATTATTGAATTAACTAAAGGTATGGGAATTTAGTTAGTTTGATAAATGAAATTGTATTATTGAATTAACTAAAGACACAGGACTTTAGTTAGTTTGATAAATAAAATGAAATTATTGGATTAACTAAAGGTATGGGACTTTAGTTAGTTTGATAAATGGAAATTGGATTATTAGATTAACTAAAGGTATGGGACTTTAGTTAGTTTGATAAATGAAATTGGATTATTGAAGTATGGGACTTTAGTTAGTTTGATAAATGGAATTAGATTATTGGATTAACTAAAGGTATGGGACTTTAGTTAGTTTGATAAATGAAATTGGATTATTGAATTAACTAAAGGTATGGGACTTTAGTTAGTTTGATAATTGAAAATTGGATTATTAGATTAACTAAAGGTATGGGACTTTAGTTAGTTTGATAATTGGAATTGAATTATGTGGATTAAAAGAGCAATTCATAGTAAATTTGTGGGAACCGTGAGTCCCTACGCATTGTATTGGCATATGTTTGGGAGAAAGAGATTATGGGATCCTTGTATTTGTAAAGACCAAAATTATGCAATAAAGGAAACATTTGAGGTTGGGTTTTTCCTGAAAAGGTTTTCCCCAAGATATATATTGTGTTATGGGTATTGATTCTCTTTTATATTACTTTTATTGTATCTCTTGCTAGTTAATTCTTATGTACGATTTGAATATATGTTTAGTAGATATTATTCTTTGTTTGATCTATTTAGATAAACTTTGTGGTTGCTAGTATATGATGGTGCTTGTCATTGTTAATTATTTAAAAATATATAATCAATAAATAGTGACATCCCTCAAACTAGTTAGGTTTTTTGGGTGTTACAAATTACATGCAACTTCACTCGAGAAAGGTATTGCTTGATCTAGAGCCTCAAAAAATAGAATAAATTCTAGGAGGAAAGGCAAAATACTCCACCAAATCCTAAGCCAAAAAATAAAGAAGAAGAAAACCTTCCAAAAAGCATTCCTCTAGAAATTTAACAGGCACCATATCTTGAAATATGGAGCCTAAAGAAGAGTATTTTGAGGAATCAAATCTATTAGGAGAGTTAAAGCAATTAAATATAACCCCCTTATTCTAAGAAATCAAGGACATACTATTATTCAATAAGGTCATTTGAGATATGTGCATTAAAAATCTTGGAAGGAGATGAAAGGTTTATCTAAAAGCCATATAAGTGGATGGGAAATTAGCTGACCTTTTGGTAAGTAATCTCATTCCACCCAAATATTGAGATCCCAAAAACCCCATCATTACTATTTCCATGAGTACCATAAAAATACCCAATTTATGGGTTGAATTAAAATCTTTAATAAATATCATGACTACGAAAACGATGAATCAATTATCCTTAACTATATGCAATCTACTTCCACTGTCCTTTATTTAGCAGATAAATCCATAGCATAACCTAAGGGAATAGTAGAATATGTGTGAGTAGTAGAATCATGGGAATACCTTGTTAATTTCATGATTCTTTAATCAAGCACTAGGATGAGTGTTTATCCACTAATTCTTGGAAGACTCTAATTGGCTATGACTATTGAATTCAAAGATTGTCATTCTAGGGATATGACTATATCTAATGGATTTAATACCAAAAATATGTCTCTATGCCCTACAACTAGACCTTCCATGGATTTACCTAGAAGTATATGGGTGGATAAACCTAGGAAACAAAATAATCTTACTCATTTAGCTATGGTGATAGTAAAGGATCATGCAAAAGAGCTAGATCTATTAGAATAAGCTTTCTTAGAAGATGTAACCATTTTTATGGATTCTTTTAATGAAGCTTATTCAAATGATGAGAGGACTATAGTCCATAGGTTTCTATGGAAAAAATATGAAACCTTTGAACCTTTATCACATGTATCACTATAGGATAGTTCATTCACTTTGTCACAGACAATAAAGGAATATTCTCACATATTTCAAATGTCCTTTAGTTAACATCACTTCTATAAGGGTTACTTTCAATGAGAATACTTAAATTTTTCATTCCCTACTACCCCATCATTGTATTTTAAACTCATTAGTGAAAAAGGAGTTAATACAATGCTACCATTAATGTGGTTTGAAAAATGAAGCTATTGAATTCATGGAGGGTGCTTAAATAAGAACCAAATACCCTTAAGTGGTTGCAAAAATAAGGAAAGCATGATGAATTCACAATATCTCTACCAAAGGCTAATCCATGTGAATTTGAAGATTCACATTAACCATGCCAAATGGTGGTAAATAAGACAAGGCAAACTGCAACCAATTTAACCACCCTAGTCTATGTGAGCCAAATAGGAGCTACACATGAATTACAAATTATTTCCCATGCAATTCAAGAAATTTATAATCGTTAAATGACATATTACATATTTTCCTCATCATTCCTTCCCACCATAGAAGCATTGGACCCCAATACTTTCAACAACTTAGTAAAGTCATGGGCCATTTTGTGGTGAGATATCCTTTGAGATTGGTGTGGAAGTTGATTATTGCAGGTGAAAATGAAAGATGTAGAAGAAACTTATCAAGTTTAATGAGTCTTTGTGTCAAAAAATCTATCTATATCAAGCAAAAGCTAAAAGTCAGGTACCACATCTACTGGGTGGTTGATGATAGGCTCAATCTCCAAAGGGGAATCCTAAAATGACTTTAGGAAATCAATATTGGTGATGTCATGTATGCTAAGATGTGCCAAAAGTTCCAAGAAAAAATAATTTTTAGAGACCTATCAAATGATGGTATAAGGTCCTTAGTGAAGAGGTTTGATCTTACTATGTGCCTTCTCTAAAAAATGTTGTTTGTCCAAGTAAATCCAAATTCTATCTCCAACTTAAAATAGATTAGGAATACAATGTTTATCCATTGCTTGATTTTTTTATTGATAAGTCTTTTGCAATATTTGTGTTACCTTGGATTTAAGGCTTTGCAAATGCTAAATGAAGGAAGTTACCTTATCTTTTTTCTTCATGTGTGTAGTGTCTGGAGATGGCAAGGCTAAGGGTAACTCATATGGAGCCAATGGCTAAAACCTAAGATAAACCTCAAAGGGTGAATGTCCTATGGAGATATGGATGGCTTTATTGTAGGTGTTACCTATGAGTGAGAGGCTCAAATCCTACTTTCCTAGAGAAGAGTGGTGATAGATCCTCAAGATTTACATAAGTGTGTGATTGACCGCTTCAGTTTACCCATTTGAATATGGATGGAAAGCCATGAAGAAATTAAGAGATACTCCTAAAATCTTCCACAAGGATATCCAAAAAATTCCCATAAACCATGGATTCTTGTTATATACAATGCTTATTGATAGATCGAAGGAGGACTAAACTATCTCGAAGAAAAATTATGCTAATTTAGGTGTAATGCTGGTATTTTTGTATGGAATGAAATCAAACATTTTGCTAAATCATTCTATAATCATGAACATACAATCATGATATCAATATATCATTGGAAAACCACTCACCAAGTCCATTGATATGATCTCTAATATATGATAAGGAATGGACAATAGAATATTTAGGCCCAATTTCCTATTTTTTGACTTGAAGCAACAATAGACAATACAATATCTTAGAAATTACATCACATCCCTCTGCATGTGAGGCCAATAGATAAATCTCTATAGATGGTGGAGTATATTTTATTTCCCAAAATGTCCTCCACAAAGTGTCGAATGGGCTTCTTTGAGGAGAGAAACCATATGCTCTTGTGGCACGCAAATTTTATCCAACTTATATAATAGTCCATCCCTCATGTGAAAGTATTTAAAGGGACTTAGATTTGAGGAGATATGTACAAGATGATGATAAACATTATCAAATTTAGGATCATTATCATATAGTGTAGGACAAGTCTAAAATCCAACATGGGAAGTGGTCACAACTGTCAATGCTTGAGTTGTTGATGGATGACTCAATCAATTTGTCACTATGTTGCTTTTTTCCCTTCTTATATTTGATCACCAAATAAAATTATTGTAAGTATGTGGTCCATTTCAAATTCCTAGATTCTTTAATCTTATTTTGGGGTTGGAGAAACTTTAGAGGCATGTGATTTGTGTGGATAATTATCTCCTTACCCATAAGGTAATGTTTCCAGTACTTGATCACTTACACCAAAGTGTAAAACTCTTTGTCGTATGTGGAGTAGTTCCTCTTGAAAGCTAGAAATATTTTTGAAAGATATGCCACTAGATGAACATTTTGCTTCAAAACTGCTCCAAGTGTAAACTATGATGCATCCATCTCTATCTCAAAGGGTTGAGAGAGGTCTTGAAGGACAAGGACAAGGGTAGTGCACAATTTGTATTTCAATAAATTAAAGGCACAAGCATGGTCTTTTGTCTAATGAAACTCCACTTTGGATTTGATAAGATGATGCAAGGGAGTTGTTGTGGTAGAGTAAACAAGAATGAAATTGCAATAGAAGTTTGCAAGCCCAAGGAAAATCCTAAGTCTAGTGACTATGGAAGGAGTCGGCCAATGGTGAAGGACTTCTACCTTAGCATGATCTACATGGATACCTTGCTAATTTATGATAAATCTAAGGTAGGATATGGAGGTTTGAGAAAATGAGCACTTGGGAAGGTTTGCATAAATTTGGTTCTTTTGAAGGGTTTTAAGAACATGATCTAGGTGTTCTAGATGTACCTTCCAAGTGGGTGGAAATACAAGTATATCATCCAAGTAGATTATCATGAACTTGTCCAGGTAGTCCCTGAATACTTCATTCATCAACCTCATGAAGGTTTTAGAAGCATTTGTGAGACAAAAGGGTATGACCATCCATTCAAGAAGTCCAAACTTGGTCTTGAATGTTATCTTCAAAGTATCCTATGCTTGAACCCAAACTTTATGGTATCCACTCTTGAGATCAATTTTTGAGAAAAACTTTGCTCCTTGCACGTGATCCAATAAGTCATCAAGAGATATCTATTTTTGATGGTGCTCTTGTTCAAAGCACAATAATCAATATAGTCTCCAAGAACCATATTTTTGAGCACCAAAAATATGGGAGATACACAAGGATATGTGCTTGGTTTGATGAACTTTGTTGTCAACAAATCTTGAATCTGCTTATTGATCTCTTTAGTCTGAAGGGATGCCTATTTATACATGGGTGCATTTTAAAGAGAAGCGTCTGGAATGATTTTTATGCTATGATTTATATCACTCACAAAGGTAGAGTGGTGGGTTATTTGAACACATTGTCATATGATTATATATTTTTTGAAATAAATATTTTTTGTGGTTCTAAGGTTGTGCTTGGACTTCCTTATCTTTTGGTATTATAAATATGAGAGCCAATTCTTGTGCCTGGTTTACTACCTTGTGTGCCTGTATGCAACTTATAACCAAATTTATGGTTGATTTTGTGTATTCCACTAGGTATGATTTATTGTGCAATTGCAAGGTGTATGTATTTTCATAGGCATTATATGTGGTTTTCCTATCATATTTATAGGGTTTCCCAAGCAACAAACCATAACAATCCATTTCCATTATTTCACATGTCACCTTATCGATAAATTATACCAAAATATAATGAAATGGTGCATGTGTGTGTGATGTTTGGATTTGACCCATTATATTTTCACCCAAGTGCACATGGGTGAGGATTTTGTTGCATAGAAAACTTCAATTTGTCAACAACGAATCTCACAATTAGATTTTTATACAAGCCATTATCGATTATAGAATTAACAAAAAAGTTTTTTTAGGTGAGCTCTAGTGACAAACAAATTGTCATGGACACATTTTGAGGAACTTCACCTTCTAGTGGTGTTTATGCTAATTTGTCTACTTAGAAGTGTCTACATCTGAAGAAGATCGAGCTTTGTAATGTGCAACAACTTTCTCCTCCCCTAGAAGGGCATGACTAAATGTGGCATTCAATGTTGCTAAGGGAGTGAATTTCAACTCCCTATATACTTGTTCTTGCAAACCACTTGAAAATTTGATGATGATTGCATCCATTGGATTTTTGAATCCAAGAAGAAACCTCAACTTGTTGAATTGAAAAATGTAATCTTGGACAAACATGTTAGTTTGTTTCAGTCTATACCATTTTATTTGAGATCTTGCTCATAGTTTTATCAGTAAAATATACTCTTCAAGGACTTGACAAGGTCATCCCATTTCTTGATTGTATCTTCCCTTTCCATAATCAAGAGTTTTGCTAATCTTGAGATCTTGAGATGAGCGAAGGAGACCTTTTTTTTATATGATTTTTGATATAGGAGAACCATGTCTCCATATCCTAGATCCAATTTGATAGGACATTGGGGTTTCTAGATCCATCATAAGACTTAACTTCACATTTAACCTTAGATTATTATTCATTATTATATTTTTTACATCACTAGGAGTATTTTGAACTATGATGTCTTGTACTTTATTAGCCAATTGTTCAACTATTTAGGCTAGAGATGTCATCTATTTTGCTAGGTTAGAAGCCATTGCTGACCTTGTGTAAGCCATGCTAATAAGACACTCAGAATGGTTTGCAAAATTTGATCTCTTTTTCTAGGCACCTATTAGGAACAATTTTGGAGGGTTCCTAAAATGTAAAATATCTATAACTAAGAGTTACACAAATTTATCTTGCTTTTGGAGGGTTACAATTTATATCCAAAATTTCACAATAGGGGTAATTTCAGTGCTTTTCCATGCAATTTTACAATATATTTTTACACAAATTACAAGGATTTTATCCTTCAAATATGGGATTTTAGTGAAGAGTAAAAAATTAGCACCAAACTAACAATATTACCCCTTGAAATTGCTAAAGAAAAAGAAAATTCACCTTCTAAATTTTAGTGGTAAAATTTGAATTATGGTGGTAAAATCTGGTTTGCAACAATCACCTTTCTGAATTTTGATGGTAAATTTGAATTTCAAGTTGCAACAAACTATGGAGTCAATGGTCCAAGCAAAATAGTCCTTACCAGTGATTACCAAACTATCAAGTGTCCATCAACCAAACTTTGCCCAAACAAATTACCACTTTGTCAAATATTCGAGGTGTTGCATGCATGACCACCCGACCACCACCACTGGTGGCCACCTCAAAAGGAGATTGGATTTGATTTTAAACCACTAAGGGCACCTAATTATAGTGAATGCAAAATAAATTAAGGGATTAAATAACACCCAAAAACTATCGATGCTAAGCGGTCTCAACAAGATCACTCTCAAACTAAAGTACTTGACTATGCCACGTGTCCAATTGATATTCATCTGTTAGTTCTAGAATCTTTGCATCTTTGCTATCACCTCTATTTATGGCATTCAAATATCCTATGCAACTATCCACATGGCACTTGCCATGCAACCTTCTTGAGATGATACTTATTTCTCAAGTTTTAGGGTTTCTTTAGCCAATAACTACTTCGTTTGAACAACCTCTTAACACATGAAAAATCCATGTAATATAAAACAATACATAATGCAACCCATATCATGATCTATCACCAATTTTTATACCATATAAAGAAATAAAAATTCTTTGTGAATCTCCTCGTTTAGTCGAAAGGTGGTTCTTCGATGTACTTTTTTTATGAGTAGCGATGTAGAATATCGACTAGTTTTTTATGATGTTGAGATCTCCATGGCCATTGTATGGTTTTAGATCACTAAAGGTGAAATGAACAACATATTTTTGTTGATTGCCAAACTAATTGATGGTCATCAGCTTCAGTGTGTCTGACAACGATCATGTCATTGGATAATTTAATATTTTCCAATGACACATAAATACCCTAATCAAGGAGACTCTTTTGGTTTTTACTATTGTATCCTAATTTGGTGATCTAAGGAGTCCAAAACCACTAGCATACTCTTTGACGCCTATTCAATATTTACACACGACATTTTCCAAGGTGCTTAGACAAATAGTATTTGTTAGTGATTAGTCATTACCTCTAATTGGCAATTTCTAAATGAGTCCACCATCCTTGCAGTCACCTAATTTTGGTTTTTTGATCTTATCACTAAAAGAAATGGATCAATTTTTGTCCTTCCAATATTTAAGGAAATTCCACTCCGTCGTTTGGTTACACAAAGGTAATTTGATGTGTCGAGATAGGTTTCATGTCCACATTTGAGGAATTCACCCCAATCTCTAGATATCTAGAGGCTCCAAGATGAGGCTCTTTCTATAAAATTCTATGAAACACCAAGTTTTTTTCTTCCTTTGATGCTTCTCCAATTTGCACACTAATCTAGGGGAATGCTAAAAGAGATTCTAATTTTGAAACAAAATTTCTTAATTATTGGTCCAAAATCTACTCTTTGGCTAGCTTTTCGTGCCTTACCAGACTAAATAAAAATACTATGGGGTGTATGGTGTATGAGGGAATTTCTCTTATGGATTATCTTAAAACACTAAATATTTTTTCAATACTCAAGGGTTACATTCATACCAACATGGGTAAAGTCCACTTAGGAAGCTTCTACACTCCTAAAGCTGCAATGATGGTATTAGAGGTCAAGTTTGATCCAAGACCGACAATATCATCAAGCCAAGAAATGGGCAGTAGCCATAAATGACACAAGGTATATCACCTAGTAGCATGAAGTGGATAATTTTTCCATAGCCTTCTTGCTAACCTCACTAGAAATTTGATACCAATGATGTGGTTTGAGAAATGAAGCTACTAAATTCATGGAGGAGGGTGCTTAAATAAGCACCAAATCCCCTTAAGTGGTTACAAAAATAAGGTAGGCATGATGCATTCACAATATCCCTACCAAAGGCTAATACATGTGAGTTTGTAAACTCACACAAACCATACCAAATGGTGGCAAATAAGATTAGTCAAGTTGCAACCAATTTAACCATTGATGAGATAATAAAATGTATCAACATAAAAATGCCTATTTTACCTAAAATACTATAGTTTAATGCCAATTAGCTTAGTTATTTATGTTTATGTTTATATTAACATGGCAAATTGTAAAAAATGATATGTTGATGTTTGGATAGGTTTTCTATAGTTTTTATGTTTATTTTACATGTTTTTAGTAGTTAAATAGCATAAATAAGACATTTGGAAAAGTATCATCAATAGAGTTTTATTTAAATCTAATTGCTAAAAATATTTGAAGTATTTTCTATCTTAGAAACTGTTGTTGGATGATGTGGCATCAAGAACTCCACATTGCAACAAAAACAAGGCAACCAACCTACAAAAATAAAACTTGCAGGTTTTGCTTCAGAACATCCAGGCAACAACTTGCAAGATAATAGGAGGATAAGGATGCACACCTAATTTGGGGTCTAAAATGCCTTGGTAGCATGAAACAAGAAAAAGGAGTGTAACCAATCACCAAATATTGACCCAAATTGAACTATTCCAAGCATTTGCATCTGATAGTTGTTCAGCCAGAAGTTTCAGAGCAGTTGCAGAAAGGGCTAAACTCACTTTTTAACCAGTTCCTAAGGAAGGCAAGAAAAATGGCATGTGGATAAAAAAAATCAATCATGTTAGAACTATTCCAAACAACATACATAGAATTCTAAGGTGAGTAAAAGAGGATAGCTAGCTGCAACCTAACTCTATCCTAATTTTGGATAGAATTTGTTGACTACATCTCAACAAATAAAAAATTGATAATAAGGAGATCATAATGTAACTTTCAACCATTTGCAATATAAGTGGGAGAATTTGTATAAATATTCCTATTTGTCTACATTAAATATAATAGAAAAATAATGAAATAGCAATAAGACTTCATTAGGAATTTGTCAACATTATTTTGTAATAGAGCAGAAAAATCAATAAAGTGTATTTTGTTTCTCAAAGTAGACTTCCATGATAGTTTGATTTCATAAACGTAGAACTTGGTAATTTTCACTCCTTCTTATAGATCTAGGAGGAAGGGTCCACTCTCGAGGCTGGTGAAGGAACCTCTATAACACAATTATAGGTTTTTTTATTTTGCTATTTTTCTTGTCAAAATTTGTAGGTTTTATTTTGTTGCTATTTTTTTGTAATTTGTTGCAAATTAGTAAATAGCCCGTTTTCATCTATTTTTCCCTGTTCCATGTGTGAATATTTTCATGTTATTTTCAACTAGCTAACTTTCTTATTTCTTGTATTTTTAATTTCTGTTAATGCAATTTCATTCAACATTTCATTACAGTTTTTAGAAATTAATTTTTATTTTAGCATTCTACTTTAAGCAACATTAATTTCCAGTATTTTTTAATTTTGTCATTTTCATTCCAACATTTTCATTTTCTATCATTTCAATTTAGCAAGTGTAGACCAGTTTCATTTTTCCTTTAGCAAGTTAATTTTTGCAAAGTAGTTAGTTTCCTTCATGCAAAAGTGTGCAAATTAACATAGTTTCCTTTTTGCAAAGATTTCTAATTTTTATAAGATAATCTAGTGTCTTGATATTTAAGTTATAGTTCCAAGGTCTCTAATGTATACAACCTTAGGACGTATCCTTATATTTAACAAATTAAATTAAATTAAATGATGGGAATTAATGACACCCATAATTTTTGGCATCATTTTTTAGGAGCAAATTGGCGTTGTTAAAGAACAAACCAAGTTGTTCAATGTTAATTATTGTCTTGTGGAATTGATGACTTCACATGAAAATAGTTACATTGCTTGGGATTGCATTTTGGACATTAGGACACTAGAATAAGAGTGTTTTTTTTTAGAAAGTATGAATAGGCTTAGACATAAAATAAAATTTTCACAAACCACAGGAACAAGACATTCATGATAAGAGGTTGAACCTATGCCAAAGTTGTCCAAATTAATGATTTCCAAAATATTAGAATTTTCAAAGAATCACAATCATCTACTTCAAGAAGTGTAGGATCCCTTGAGAAAGCATTACAAGGAGAAAAAATTAGTAGTTCAACACCACTTTCCCTTGACAAATCTACACAATCAAGATAATTTAAAAGGATTTATAATTGGTGTTGGGAACACATAATGGCAGGCTTACAAGATAATCTAGAAAGAGCCAATAATGTACTCCATCTTGGTGTAACTAGTACATCTATTAGAACTTTTCAATTGTTGAGCAAGGTGCAGCAAAAGAATTGCAAAAGTATTGTCATTGTTGTCAACACAGTCAGATTGATGCAGTTGATGCAGTTCAGAGGTCAGTCAGATCAAGTGCAAAAAGTTTCAAGGAAAACAGAAGTGACCCAGATTCAGAAATTGGCAAAAATAGACAAGGAAGAAAACTGTCGCGATATCGCGACATGTTTTCTGTTGCGATTTCGCGACATGATCGAGGAGAGAGAAGGCGTAGCCGAAAATGTCACGATTTCGCGACATGTCAAGTTTTCGCTGAGGAGAGAGAAAATGTGTCGCGATATCGCGACAAAAAGTAGGAGAGAGAAGATGCGAGCAAAACTGTCGTGATTTCGCGACATGCTGGCAGAGAAGGAAACAAAGGTGTAGCGATATCGCTACATGTTGAAATGGAAGGAAACAAAGGTGTAGCGATATCGCTGCATGATGAAAATACATGAAACTAAGGTGTAGTGATTTTGCTACATGTTGAAGCAAGAAGAAAATAAGGTGTAGCGATGGCGCTACATGTTGGAATAAGGGGAAACTAAGGTGTAGCGATTTCGCTACTAGTCAAAAGTGTAGATCTGAAAGATGCAGCATTGATATTACAAGTTAAAATTTCATAAAAAAAAGAGACAAGGCAAAAAGTTGTAGCGATTTCGCTACTGCATGGAGAAAGAGCGTACGGATTCCAGAAGTGTCGCGATTTCGCGACAAGCAGGATGATGACGTAAGCAAGAGCCAGAAGCGTCGCGATTTCGCGACAAGAAGGATGATGACGTCAGCAAAATCCAGAAGCATCACGATTTCACGACATGTTCCATTTTCGCTGGAGTTGGCAAGAAGAGTTGTATGGAAGAACAAAGTGTCACGATTTCACGACATGTTCCTTTTTCACTGTTGCGGCAAAGAAAAGTGTACGGAAGCCGGAAGTGTCGCGATTTTGCGACAAGCAGGATGATGACGTCAGCAAAGTTGAAAAGTGTCGTGATTTCACGACAGGATGATAGGAAAGCTGCTGGAAGCCGAAAGCGTCGCGATTTCATGACAGCATTGAGGATGACGTCAGCAAAAGCTCAAAGTGTCGCGATATCGCGACAAGATGCAGGGAAAGCTTCTGAGGGCCAAAACGGTCGTGATTTCGTGACAACTTTCAGGGTGACATCAGCAGAAGTCAAAAGTGTCGCGATATCGTGACAAGTAACAGTCTGGCAGATAAAACCCGCAGTAACATGCAAGGTGACACGTGTCGAAAAAAGCGAGACGAGGAAAATCATGCAGCCAGTTACGTAAAAAGTAACTGAAGTCAGACAGACAGTTAATTGTTGACAGGTGTTGGTCATGCATTGCAAAAGACAAGCATGCATAATTTAAACGCATTCGAAAAGCCGAATTTGAAGGAAAATAAACGCATTCAAAAAGCCGAATTTGAAGGATAATAAAAGCATTCGAAAGGTCGAATTTGCAGGCATTCGAAAAGATGTATTTGAAGCATACAGAAAAGCCGAACATGAAGAATCGAAAAGCTTTCATAGAATCATACATGGAGTTTCGAAAAAGCATTCGAAAAGCCGTATTTGAAGAAATCGAACAGTCAAAGTACATGAAACAAAATTGCCGTATTGCATGGTTTCTGAAAAGACGTATTGCAGGGTTTCGAATAGTCGAAGTGCATGGAACCGAACAGCCGTATTGCATGGATTCGAACAGTCAGAGTATGTGATTCGATTGCATGCAGATTGAAAGGTTATAAATGAATAACCGTACAAAGAATAAAGTTCATCATTGTTAGAGAGAAATTGCTTGTAAAAGGAGAGTTAGAAAAGTATCAAGAGAAAAATAAGCAGAGCCGTGAAAGTGTGCAGAGTTGAGTTAATTGCAGACCAGTCAGGGTCATGCATAAAGTGAAGACATTTTTATGTCATTCAAAATTTATTAGAATTGCAGTCCAAGTTGGTGCTTGGTACTAGGAGTTGGTGCTCCATATGTTGCAGCAAAAAATTACAGGGGTTGGTGCTCCTTCTAGTTGGTGCTGGTAAAGTTTTTGTAAAATTGATTTTGCAAAGACTGGATTTGGATTGGAGTCCAAGTAGTCATTTTTGAGGAGTAGCCAAATTGGTGAACCTTGTTATATTGAGTGTTGTGGTTTGCTCTCTTGTTAAATTTTTTTTATTCTCTTTATTTCATATTAAATGTTGTAGATATAAAAATTTAATAGCTACACTGATTCACCCCCCCCTCTCAGTGTCATTGTGTAAACATCAATTGGTATCAAAGCACAAGTTCCTTGTACAAGCTTAATCAGCTAAGGAGATCTTGGAAGAAACAATGGCAGGTGGTGAAGGATTTTCATCCAACAAAGCTCCGTTATTTGATGGAACAAATTACACCTTATGGAAACTCAGAATGCAAACATATCTAAGTGCATTGGGATACGATATTTGGAATTATGTAGATAGTGGATACACAGCACCCACTACCCCTCCAACAGATACTGCTGAGAAAAAGAAATTTGAAAACAACTCCAAAGCCAAGAATGCCATAATGTGTGGGCTTGTTGACAGTGAACTAATAAGATTCATGAGTTGTAAATCAGCAAAGGACATGTGGGATAAACTGAAGAGCATCCATGAAGGAGATAGTAAGATTAAGGAAGCAAAATTGCAAACTCATCGAGCACAGTTCGAAGCACTGCAAATGAAGGAAGATGAAAACATAGAAATTTATATGTTGAGAGTCAACGGAATTATTAATGCAATCAGAGGACTTGGTGAAGAAATTGATGATGCAGTTGTGGTGAAAAAGGTTCTCAGAACACTTCACAAAAGATTTAACTCCAAAGTCTCTGTAATAGAAGAGGCAAAAGATCTAAACGACTTCAGCATGGATGAGTTGCATGGTTCCCTGACAGCATATGAAATGAGAATAGGACAAACCAAGTCTGCAGACTGAGAAGCAGCTTTTAAAGCACACAAGAATGTAAAAGTTAAATATGAATCTGAGGATGAAGGAACACTGGATGAAACAGAAGCCAATTTTGTTTGAAAACTCACAAAAGGAAAAGGAAAATATAGAGGGAAGCTACCTTTTAAATGCTTCAATTATGGAGGAGTCGGTCATTTTGCTGCCAAATGTCCAATGCAGGAGAAAACAAAAAATGGTGAAGGGTCACACCAAGAAAAATGTGACTGGAAGAAGAAACAAAATTTCAGAAAGAATAACTTCAAGAAGAAAAGCTTCATAACCAAGAATGTCGACGGTTCGAAGAAAGCACGGATGAGGAGTCCGAAGAAGAAGGAGGTGAAGCTCCGTTCATGGCACTTGAAGAAGAAAGAACAGAGGAAAATCGGGAAGGTGATGAAAATTCCAAGGATGAAGTTGAAGTGTATTTGGAAGGAGAATTGGTTGCTTGCACTTGAAGAGTTGAGTGCGAAAGGAAGAAGAATAAAAAATTTTCAAAGAAATTAGAGAATGCCACGGACATAATAAACAATCCGAAAATACGAGACGGGGGAGGAGAGTTTATCTCCGAAGAATTTGCGAGAATCTTGTCAAAAACATGGGATAAGAAGACGAGTTTTCAGCAACTAGGACACCTCGATGAGAATGGTGTTGTAGAAAGGAAGAATAGAACGAGTGCGAGGAAATGGCAAGGACAATGTCGGTGAGAAAACAAAATAGCTGACAAATTTTGGAAAGAGGCGGTTCATACTGCATTTTACATTCAAAAGCAGTGCATCTTTGAGACCACATGAAAGCAAAACAACTTATGAGTTGTGGTTTGGCAAAAAGGCAACTGCAAGACATTTCAAAATATTTTGCAGCAAGTGCTACATAAAACGGACTGAAGATAACCTTGGTAAATTTGAAGATAGAGCTGATGAAGGTATCTTTCTCGGTTACTCAACAAAAAGCAAGGCATACACATGTTACAACAAGAAGTTGAAGAAAATTGTTGAAAGTGTTGATGTAAAAGTTGATGAAGGTAGAGAACAAGAAACTACTTATCAAGAAAACTACCCTATGTATGAAGAAGTCATTGAAGGTGATGATGAAAAAGAAATAGAGAAGAATCAGAAAATTGAACCAGATAGTGTAAAAACTGAATCTGAAGAAGAAGAAAATAGAAAATTTAAAACAGGCAACTGGCAGAAAAATCATCCAAGTGAACAAATTATTGGGAATCCCACAGATGGTATTCAAACAAGAAGAACAAAGAGTGAGGAACTATTCTTTGTTATCTAGTATTGAACCTAAAAATGTTGCTGAAGCAAGCATCGATGAAAGTTGGATGAAGGCAATCAATGAAGAACTAGATCAGATAGAGAAAAACAATACCTCGGAATTAGTACCTAGACCAACAAATAAAAACATAATTGGTACTAAATGGGTTTTTAGAAATAAATTGAATGAAGATGGGCAAGTTGTCAGAAATAAAGCAAGATTAGTATTTAAAGGCTATGCTCAGGTTGAAGGCATTGATTTTGAAGAAACTTTTGCACCGGTAGCCAGACTAGAGGCAATCAGGATGTTTCTAGAATTAGCAGTTCATAAAAACTTCAAAGTATATCAAATGGATGTAAAATCAGCATTTTTGAATGGAAAACTGGAAGAAGAGGTTTACATTGAACAACCCGATGGCTTTCAACTTGGTGAAAATCCATATTTTGTTTGCAGGTTAAAGAAAGCTTTATATGGATTAAAACAGGCACCCAGAGCATGGTATGCAAGGCTGGATAATTATCTAATTAAACAAGGGTTTAAGAAAGGTTTGGTGGAGAGCAACTTATATGTCAAAACAGAGAAGGGTCATCTTATTGTTCTTTTTGTTTATGTAGATGACATAATATTTGGCGATGACATGGATGAATACTTGCAAAGACATATCAATTAAAATGAAAAAAGAATTTGAGATGTCAATGATTGGTGAACTTTCTTATTTCTTAGGATTGTAGGTCAATCAAAATGAAAAAGGCATTTTTATTTCTCAAGTTAAATATGTAAAAGAAATGTTGAAAAAGTTCACAATGGAAGACAGTAAACCGGTCAGCACTCCCATGACAACAGGCCAAGTTGAGCAAGGATGATAAATCCCCAGATGTAGATCAAACAATGTACAGGTCTATGATTGGAAGCCTACTGTATTTAACAACCACTAGACCAGATATATTACAAGCAGTATGTATGGTTGCAAGATTTCAGGCCAGTCCCAAAGAAACTCATGTAACAATTGTAAAGAGGATTTTCAGATATCTCAAGGGCACTATGGATTATGGGTTGTGGTACCCAAAAGGTAAAGATTTCACTTTGATTGCATATTCTGATGTTGATTGGGCAGGATGTATTGATGATAGAAAGAGCACAAGTGGAGGAGCATTTTATCTTGGTGATAGGCTGGTAGCATGGCACAACAAGAAACAAGAATCGGTATCTCTATCCACTGCGAGGCGAGAATACATTGCAGCAACAACATGCTGTACTCAGATATTATGGATGAGACAAACGTTGAAATATCTTGGTATTCATTTCAATGAACCAATTTCAATTAAGTGTGATAACACTAGTGCTATAAACATATCCAAGAATCTAGTAATGCATTCAAGAACCAAACATATTGCAATCCGATATCATTTCTTGAAGGATAAAGTTGCAGAAGGAGAGGTTAAATTGGATTTTGTTCCAACTACAGAGCAAGTAGCTGATATATTCACAAAACCTTTGCCTAAGGAAGTGTTTGAATACCTTCGGAAGAAGTTGGGAGTAGTCACACCACCCAAGCATTGACTAGCTATGGGAAACACATTCTCAGGGGGAGCATTCAAACTTTTTAAGTCCGAGAATGTTGTGCATAGACTCAGGGGGAGTCTACAGCAGCCCTTTGGTATTATTGGCAAAGGGGGAGAAGAATTTAAGCAAGGTTGTAGTGTGTTGCCAACAATTCCAAAGGGGGAGATTGTTGAGCAAGGTGCAGCAAAAGAATTGCAAAAGTATTGTCATTGTTGTCAACACAGTCAGATTGATGCAGTTGATGCAGTTCAGAGGTCAGTCAGATCAAGTGCAAAAAGTTTCAAGGAAAACAGAAGTGACCCAGATTCAGAAATTGGCAAAAATAGACAAGGAAGAAAACTATCGCGATATCGCGACATGTTTTCTGTCGCGATTTCGCGACATGATCGAGGAGAGAGAAGGCACAGCCGAAAATGTCGCGATTTCGTGACATGTCAAGTTTTCGTTGAGGAGAGAGAAAATGTGTCGCGATATCGCGACAAAAAGTAGGAGAGAGAAGATGCGAGCAAAACTGTCGCGATTTCGCGACATGCTGGCAGAGAAGGAAACAAAGGTGTAGCGATATCGCTACATGTTGAAATGGAAGGAAACAAAGGTGTAGCGATATCGTTGCATGATGAAAATACATGAAACTAAGGTGTAGCGATTTCGCTACATGTTGAAGCAAGAAGAAAATAAGGTGTAGCGATGGCGCTACATGTTGGAATAAGGGGAAACTAAGGTGTAGCGATTTCGCTACTAGTCAAAAGTGTAGATCTGAAAGATGCAGCATTGATATTACAAGTTAAAATTTCATAAAAAAAGACAAGGCAAAAAGTTGTAGCAATTTCGCTACTGCATGGAGAAAGAGCGTACGGATTCCAGAAGTGTCATGATTTCGCGACAAGCAGGATGATGACGTAAGAAAGAGCCAGAAGCATCGCGATTTCATGACAAGAAGGATGATGACGTCAGCAAGAGCCAGAAGCGTCACGATTTCGTGACATCTTCCATTTTCGCTGGAGTTGGCAAGAAGAGTTGTACGGAAGAACAAAGTGTCACGATTTCGCGACATGTTCCTTTTTCACTGCTGCGGAAAAGAAAAATGTACGAAAGCCGAAAGTGTCACGATTTCGTGACAAGCAGGATGATGATGTCAGCAAAGTTGAAAAGTGTCACAATTTCGTGACAGGATGAAAGGAAAGCTGCTGGAAGCCGAAAGCGTCACGATTTCGCGACAGCATTGAGGATGACGTCAGCAAAAGCTCAAAGTGTCGCGATATCACGACAAGATGCAGGGAAAGCTTCCGAGGGCCAAAACGGTCACGATTTCGTGACAACTTTCAAGGTGACGTCAGCAGAAGTCAAAAGTGTCGCGATATCACGACAGGTAACAGTCTGGCAGATAAAACCCGCAGCAACATGCAAGGTGACACGTGTCAAAAAAAAGCAGACAGGAAAATCATGCGACGATTACGTAAAAAGTAGCGAAGTCGAGCAGACCAGTTAATTGTTGACAGGTGTTGGTCATGCATTGCAAAAGACAAACATGCATAATTTAAACGCATTCGAAAAGCCAAATTTGAAGGAAAATAAACGCATTCAAAAAGCCGAATTTGAAGGATAATAAAAGCATTCGAAAGGTTGAATTTGCAGGCATTCGAAAAGACGTATTTGAAGCATACAGAAAAGTCGAACATGAAGAATCGAAAAGCTTTCGCAGAATCATACATGGAGTTTCGAAAATGCATTCGAAAAGCCGTATTTGAAGAAATCGAACAGTCAAAGTACATGAAACAAAATTGCCGTATTGCATGGTTTCCAAAAGACGTATTGCAGGGTTTCGAATAGTCGAAGTGCATGGAACCGAACAGTCGTATTGCATGGATTCGAACAGTCAGAGTATGTGATTCGATTGCATGTAGATTGAAAGGTTATAAATGAATAACCATACAGAGAATAAATTTGCTGCTGTTAGAGAGAAATTGCTATAAAAGAAGAGTTAGAAAAGTATCAAGAAAAAAATAAGCAGAGCCGTGAGAGTGTGCAGAGTTGAGTTAATTGCAGACCAGTCAGGGTCGTGCATAAAGTGAAGACATTTTTATGTCATTCAAAATTTATCGGAATTGCAGTCCAAGTTGGTGCTTGGTACTAGGAGTTGGTGCTCCATCCATTTGCGATAGAAAATTACAGGGGTTGGTGCTCCTTCCGGTTGGTGCTTTGGTAAAGTGTTTGTAAAATTGATTTTGCAAAGACTGGATTTGGATTGGAGTCCAAGCAGTCATTTTTGAGGAGTAGCCAAATTGGTGAACCTCGTTATATTGAGTGTTGTGGTTTGCTCTCTTGTTAAAGTTTTTTTATTCTCTTTATTTCATATTAAATGTTGTAGATATAAAAATTTAATAGCTACACTGATTCACCCCCCCTCTCAGTGTCATTGTGTAAACATCATCAATACCCTATTCTATTAGATCCTAATCAAAACTCTCCTATGAAAGTCATTTCACCTTCTATATTACCAAATTTTAAGGGAGTTACATTTGAAGACCTTGATCTATTTCTATTTGAGTTTAATATTGTATGCCAAACTTATGACTATACCAATGATAATCAAAAGCTCAAATTATTTCCTTCCACTCTTAAACAATCAACCCTACGATGGTTCATAATATTAGCACCTGATTCGATTCAAACCTGGGATGAAATGGAAAATATATTTTGGAGAGATACCAAGAATATTATCAAGTAAAGAATCAAAAGAATTAATTGTTTACAATGAAACAAGAGAAAGATAAAATTTTAGAAGACTATCTAGACATATTTTATTTTTTTTATAAGAAATGTGGAGGTGTTGAACAAAAACTTAGTAAAATCATGTTCTTGAGAGGACTACAAGATGAACCAAGAGATGTATTGGATCTTATGGAAAAATGAGATGCAAATACACTTGAATTTTAAGAATTCATTGAATTTTGTAAGAATTATTCTCGTACAAGACATAGAAAATGCAAAAATGATAACAATAAAAATGCTTTGAAAGAATTCATGAAAGAGTTTGCTAATATAAAAGCTGATATTTTAGTACATATTAACACAACATTAGATAAAATGAACACAAAAAATAGATCCACTAAACCTTTAGCCATCTATTGTTTAAGATGTAAGAAGAAGCACTCTCTTCATGAATGTCCTTTGAATAAGACTTATATATCTGTTATATGTAGCATTTATGAAAAAAGACATCTAACATATCAATGCCATTTATTACTAGGACTCAAAAGTGTCTTGGAAAAACAGTCTCAACCTATGAAAGAACTTAATTTTGTAGGACAAAGACAAAGGGGTAATTTTCTTTAATATCAATATCAAAATGCTTCTTGATTTCCTATAAATTGCGGAAATAATCCTTGGTGTATGCCATGGTCTACTTCTGATCCATTTCAACAATATTGGAGTCAACCACCATGAGCATATTCCCAAGAATGCTCTCAATCTAGATGGATGAATCAACAATGGAATCAACAACATTCACCATGGTTGCACCGACAAATATAGGGATAACAATAGGAACAACAACAATCATACCAAGGGAAACATTGGTATCAAAACCAACAACAAAATTTGTTGCATACTCCTACCCATAATTTCCCTTAGGGATAACAACAACAACAAGCAAAACAACCCCCACTTTCATCTCAACCTGTGGCTAATCCTAGTAATGTTAAATAGGCAAACCCTGTCTATATGGATGAATCAAAATATATAGCCATGATAAATGTCATTGATTATGACAAAACTAAAAAATGTTTTAAAAAAACCTCTTGAACCTATTCCACCTATCATTGTAGAAATGGAAGTTAATGAGAATAAACAAGAAGACCCATCGACATTGAAACAATAAAAAGAAAAATAAAACCTCCCTCAAGATGATTTAATGAAGAAAGTGCCATATCCTAAACAATTTGAGATATAAAAATAACATCTTCAAACTTAGATTTGGTAAAGTAATTAAAATATCTAAATGTTATAATTTCTTTACTACATGTTTTTAAATATGTATCTATGATTAACCAGACTATTCAAGAAATGCATACTAAGAAACTAGGAAGGAAAAAGAAAGAATATCCTAAAACCATACAAGTAGATGGAAAATTAGTAGACTTGCTTGCAGGAAAAATTATTCCACCACCTAAGTATGATGATCCAGGAATCTATGGTTTCTTGAATCGAACAAGGAAAATAAAAAGAAAATTTCAACTTTGGCCACCATAGTTGTAAAGAATCATATATAAGAGTTGGATTTATCGAAAAAGGTTCTTTTTAAAGATGATATTGTTTAAAAATTACTATGGAATGATGAACAAGAGCCTGAATATTTATCAACCATTCTGATACAAGACAATTCCTTTCATTTTCCACATGGATGGCATCATCATCTTCTTTCACCTTTTCATTACTCTATATCAAATCTAATTCCACCAGGAATTACTTTTGATAAAGATACACAAATATTCCATTCTCTTCTATCACACCATTGCCATTTCAAATAATTAATGAATAATTTTCAAGAAATTAATTCAATACACCTTGGTACAAAACAAATTGAAATACAACCTATTTTTATGAATATCAATAGTTGGTTGAGTAATAACCAAAAAACAAAATTGTTTGATGTATTGAGCCAACATTTCAATACTTTTACATAGAGAAACAAATATATGATAGGAAATCATCCAAACATGTATTCATCGAAATTATATAGATGATGTTAAACCTGTTAGACAATTGCAAAGGAGATTGAATCTTGCTCTACAAGATATCATTAAGGATAAAATTAAAAAAATATTAGAAGTGGGATTCATTTATCCTATTTTTGATAAATTCACACATGAAGAACAATTTTCATTACCATTCATAGATCAAGTGTTAGATCACTCCTAAGAAATTGGTCAAGTAGAAGTCACAAATAGAAAATTAAAGGATTTCTAAAAAAAATAGTGGCTTCTCATAGAAAATATTGGATGAATAGGTTATCAAAGGTTATTTGGGCATATAACACTACATGAAAACCTGTTTTTCTAATTGAATTTGAATTATTGACAATTCATACATCTTTGGAAGTTGGCATTGAGTGGTTGCAGGTACAACAAGAGAGGTTTTTTCATTTGAATGCATTGGATGAACTTCAATTGGAGGTACTTCACCAAATGGAGATCATTCAACAACAAGAAGAAATATGGCATGATAGTCACATTAGGAGCAACAAGGATGAACCAGGAGATTAAGAATTATTGTTTGAAAATAGAGTTGTTCAACTTTCTTTGATTGATGATTCGAGGAGGACATTGGTGGTGAATGGACATCGTCTATGATTGTACCATAAGCCATCAACAAAGATAGAATTTGCTCAATATTTTTCATAGTCAAACTTGCACATGATAGAAGAGGCTCCCTCTTTTAATAGAGAATCTAAATGATGATATCTTTGAATCATAAAAAAATAAATAAATAAATAAAATAAAGAAAAAGAAAAAAGGAAAAATAATCTTGGTTGTGAAAATCCTTCATGGACACAATCAAGATAGGAGAAGGTTGAAAACCAGAAATGGCGGCCTCTTCTTATGAAAAAAAGAAAAACAAGATAAAAAAAAAAATGAATAATTCAATGGTGAAAACCTCCGTGAGGCGCTATTCAATTAAGGCTTACATGAAAACCAGTTTTGGCTTGTTTTCCTTGATTTTTTTTCAACATTTTTACAAAGTCTAATTATTACATTTATGTACTTTTTAGATTTCAAAAATTATAAGTGTGCAATCAACAAGTAATCCAAAAGGATGCATGAAATCTCTTTAATAAGAAGGTATGCATTTTATTCAATTTTACTATTAATTAGCCTTAACATTGCATAAACAAAGATTAGATGCTTGGCATATCTATATGTATAAATAAAAAAATTAAATATCCTACTGAAAATCCCTAGAAGATATTTTGACATACCTTTGGTCAAAAGGGATTCATTTCCAAGAATTCTAAAAATGAGAAAAAATTGCTCTAGATGCTTCAAAATAATAGTTGTGTATGAAAAGGTTGAAAATCAAGGCATGAAAGAACTCAACATAGTTGTGTAGGAATAAAAGGGTTTAAAAAATAACAAAAGAGATGAAAAAAATGAACTGCACATTTTTTCAACCCATTTTCCTATGTTCCTGCAGCATTATGGCACAAAATAGTGTATTCTGCCAGTGATTTGGAACATACAAGCTTGAAAACAGATGTATTTTAGAAGTGCCATTGGAACATACAAGCTTGAAAACATTGTATTTTGGAAGTGCTTTAAAACATACAAGCTTGAAAACAATGTATTCTAGAAGTGTTTCAAAACATACATACCTAAAAACAAAATTGCAGGTAAGCGCGATGAAACATACAAAATTGTAGAACTATAGAAAATAATATAGTTTGCTTCATAATAGTAAGTTGTAAAATTGCTGAAAAAGTGTAGTTTGCTCCAGAACATCAAGCTAGAAAACCGTTGAAAAAAACAGTTGTAAAAAAGAAAAGAAAAGGGGGTTTCAACATTTTTCATCAATTGCAACAATTTCAATATTTTTCAACAATTGCAATAATTTAAACATTTTCAACACTTCTCAACAATTGTAGCAATTTCAGCATTTTTAACAATTGCAACAATTTCAACATTTTTAGAAATTACAACCATTTCAACAATTTTAGATTTGGTTGGAAGAAATAAGAAAGAACAAGGGATGTTGTTCAGAAAGCTAGACCTGAATGTTGCTATGACCCACTAGGATGTATGAGGACATGAATCAGTATAAGTAGGGAGGAATGATGAGACAATAAAATATCTCATTATTTCGGTGTTATTTCACATAAAACTATCTATTTTACCTAAAATACTATAGTTTAATGCCAAGTAGTTTAATTTTTATTTATGTTTATGTTGATAGTAACATGGTAAATTACGAGAAAATGATATGTTTCTATTTGGACAGGTTTTCTATAGTTTTTATGGTTATTTTACATGTTTTTAGTAGTTAAATAGCATAAATAAGACATTTGGAAACGTATCATCAATAGAGTTTTATTGAAATATAATTTCTAAAAATATTTGAAGTTTTTTTCACATTAGAAATTATTGTTGGATGATGTAGCATCAAGTACTCTATGTTGTAGCAAAAACAAGGCAACCAACATGCAAAAACAAAACCTGTAGGTTCTACTATGAAACATCTAGGCAACAACCTGCAGGATAATTGGAGGATGAGGATGCACACCTAATTTGGGGTCTAAAATGCCTTGGGAGCATGAAACAAGGAAAAAGGAGTGTAGCCAATCACCAAACGTTGACCCAGCTCGAACTATTCCAAGTATTTGCATCTGATAGTTGTTTAGCTAGATGTTTTAGAGCAATTGCAAAAAAGACTAAACTCACTTTTTAACCATTCTCCAAGGAAGGTAAGCAAAGTGGCACATGGATAACAAACACCAATCATGTTAGAAATATTCCAAGCATCATCCATAACATTAAGAGGTAAGAAAAAGAGGACAACTAGCTACAACAAAAATCTATTCTAATTTTAGATAGAATTTGTTGATTGCAGCTCAACAAATAACAAATTGATAATAAGGAGATCATAATGTAACTTTCAACCATAGGCAATATAAGTGAAAGACTTTGTATAAATATTCTTGTCTACTTATGTTGAAATATAATATATGAATAAGGAAATAACAATAGAACTTCATTAGGAATTTGTCAGTATTTTTTTGTAATAGAGCAGAAAAATCAATAAAGTGCAATTTGTTTCTCAAAGCAAACTTCCATGATTGTTTGATTCCATAAATGTAGAACTTGGTAATTTTCACTCTTACTAGACCTAGGAGCAAGGGCCCACTCTCAGGGTTGGTGAAGGGACCTCTGTAACATAATTACAAGTTTTATTTTTTTGTATTTTTCTTGTCAAAAAGTTGCAAGTTTTCTTTTGTTGCAATTTTTAAAGTAATGTGTTCTAAATTAGTAAATACTTTGTTTTCCTTTTTTTTTCCCTATTCCATGTGTGAATATTTTCATGTTATTTTCAGCTAGCTGAATTTCTTATTTCTTGTATTTTTTATTTCCATTAATGCAATTTCATTCTACATTTCATTACATTTTTTAGCATTTAATTTCTATTTCAGCATTCTAGTTTAAGCAACATTAATTTTTAGTGTTTATCAATTCTATCATTTCAATTTATGAAGTGTAGATTAGTCTCATTTTTGCTTCAGCAAGTTAATTTCTGCAAAGTAGTTAGTTTCCTTCATGTAAAAGTGTGCAAATTAACATAGTTTCCTTTTTGCTAAGATTTCCAGCTTTCCTAAGATAATCTAGTGTCTTGATATTTAAGTTGTAGTTCCAAGGTATCTAATGTGTACAACCTTTGGACACCTCCCCAAATTTGAAAAACTAAATTAAAATTAATTGATGAGTATTAATGACACCCATCAACCACCCTAGTCTACGTGAGCCAAAAATGATCTACATGTGCATTACAAATTATTTTCCATGGGAGTCAAGGACTGCACAATAATTATATGACATATTATATGTGTTCCTCATCAACCAAGAACCAAGTAGATAAAATTACAACTAGGTAAATTTTTCAAAATTAATAATTGATTCTTAGATGCAAAAGAAGCTAAGTTATTCAATGTTTTAAGTTGACATGTTAATGCATTTGCATGGGACTATAGTGATATGAAGGGAATCCACCGCAACATATGCACTCATAGAATCTATACTACCGAGAAGAAACCTATCCACCAACCCCAAAGAAAGATAAATCATGCTTTGAGGGATATGGTAAAGACCAAGATTGAAAAGCTACTAGGAATAGGATTCATCTATCCTATCTATGATAGTGAATGAGTTTCACCATTGGTTATTGTTCCCAAAAATAACAAAAAAATGTGAGTGTGTTTTGACTATAGAGAGCTTAACAAGGCCACATAAAATACCATTTTTTGTTACCTTTCATAGATTAGGTACTCGATACCCTCTCTAAGAAGAAATAATTTTATTTCTTGGATGGTTTTAGTGGGTACAATCAAATACAGGTGGCACCAAAAGATCAAGATAAAACTACTTTCACATGCCCCTAGGGAACATTTACCTATTGAGTCTTACCTTTTAGGTTGTGCAATGCTCCCACAATTTTATAACAAGTGGTTCTCTCTATTTTTGCAAATCTCACTAATGAATGTGTCAAAGTATACATGGATGACTTCATGGTTTATGGGGATACTTTCAATGAAACTCTCCATAATCTAGATCGAGTCCTTACCCAGTCCAAATACCATGATTTATCTTTAAGCAATGAAAAGTGCTTAATGATGATGGATGAAGGTATCATATTGGGGCATCATATCTTGGCACAAGACATCAAAGTAGACCCTAAGAAAATAGAAGTCATAAGTCAGTTTCCTCCACCTTAGACTTATATGAATGTTAGAAGCTTCTTAGAACATGCTAGTTATTATAGGAATTTTATCGAGAACTTTAGCAAGCTCACTGTTCCATTATTTACCCTCACAAAAAGTGTTGAGATCAAATGGACAAAAGAATGTCAAGAGGTAATTGAAGCCATTAAGGAAAAGTTGACCATTGCACTAGTACTAAGAGGACCTGATTGGAAGCTTCCATTCCACATCCATATTGACACTTCCAACACTATAATAGGTTCTATCCTTGGTCAACAAGATGAGAAAAAAAATAAAATTTATGCTATCTATTGTATCAATAAATACTAAATGGGTGTTGAAAATAATTACACTACAACTAAAAGAGAATTTCTAGCAATAGTCTATACCATTAACAAATTTTATCACTATATCATAGGATACCTTGTGCATGTGCATACTAATCACTCCATAATTAAATACTTAATGAATAAAATAATGGTGAGTGAATGAGTGATTAGATGGCTATCGCTACTCTAGGAATTCTATATCATTATTGTAGATAGACCCGATAGAGAAAATGTAGTTGTTTTCTTGTCAATATTAAATATTACTAGAGAGAAGGAACCAATGGATGACTCTTTCCTTGATGAAAATTTGTTTATAGTATTTACTCACTCTCCATGGTTTGAAGATATTTCCAACCACTTAGTAACTAGAAAAAATCCTTTCCACCTTAATCCAAATGAAAGAAACCATCTAGTGTGATAAAGTTCATCATTTCAATGGATAAAAGAACTATTGTTTAGATGTGGACCTAATCATGTGTTGCAAAGGTGTGTGAGGGAAGATGAGGTCTATGAAATCCTTAAGGTATGTCATGATGAATATTTAGAAGGACACTACTCGATAAAACAAACTACATAAAAGATTCTTGAAGTAGGATATTACTGGCCTTAACTTCATAAGAATGTGAAGAAATATGTTTTGCATTGTGATCAATGTTAAAGAGTGGGAAAACCTATGAGACAAAATGAAATACCTCTTCAACCTCAATTAGTTCTAGATCCTTTTGAGAAATGGTGCATAGATTTTATAGGATCTATAAATCCACCATCTCAAGGAAAACAACATATCCTAGTATGCACATAATATGTAACTAAGTGGGCCAAAGTAATTGCACTTAAATATACCCATTAGGAAAAAGTAGTTAATTTCTTGTATGAACACATCCTTCAATATTTTGGTGCTCCTTGTGAAATTGTGTCAGATCAGGGACCTCAATTTGTATCAAATTTTATCCATTCATTCATGGAATATTACCAAGTAAAACATAAAAATTCCTCACCATATCACCCAAAAGCCAATGACCAAGTCAAAGTTACTAATAGCGAACTAGAAAATATTTTAATAAAAAAAATAGCTTCACATAGGAGATATTGGGTCAATAGATTTTATAGGCCATGTGTGCTTATAATGTTTCTTAAAAATCCATGACTAGACTCACCCCTTATAAATTAGTGTATGGAAGAAACTCAATTTTCCTATTGAATTTAAATTACACACTTTACACATTGCACTTGATGTTGGTATTGAGTTGTAATGGGTACAACATGATAAATTTCTATAGCTTAGTGCACTTGATGAGCTACAAAGGGATGCCCTTCACTAGATTGAGATGATCCAACAACAATAGAAGACAACATGATAAACACATCAAAAGTAATCATTACAAGCTATATGATTGGGCATTTTTGTTTGATTCTTGTTATCTTGACTTCAAGGACAAGCTCCAAAATCGATGGCTAGGACCATACTAGATTGATCATATTTTTGGTAATGGTGCCATGTGACTAGTACCTAATGATAACTCAAGATGAAATATGATGAACAATGGGCATAGGTTGAAGTTATACAATCGACCAATATCAAAGGAATATTTTTTTTCTTGTTATCACACTATGATATGGATTTTGTGGGGGAAACCTCTTCTCCCATAAAAAATGAAGAACAATTGTGTTCTACTGTATTGAAAATAAAAATAATAATAATAAAATGTGATCCAATTGTGAAAACCCTCTTGAGGGGTCCATTGGGCCAAGACTAGTATGAAAACTAATTTTTTGTGCACTAGTCTTGAATATAAAAATCTGGTTGTGAAAATCCCTCGTGGATGCAACCAGGGTAGAAGTGAATCGAAAACCAAAAATGGTGGTTCCTTTTGTGTGAAAAAATGAAAAAAAATATATATTTTTTTAAATTTTGTTGTGTACCCTTGTATTTCTTCTAACTTTCTTTTTTTAACCCTAATGTTATTTTGAATTAATCACAGGCCCCTACCCTTTCAAGACATCATGATTAATCTCTTCTAATAAGGTATATTTTCTTCTTTTACTTTGTTTGATCTCATAATTTTTGTATAATTATAGCAATGTCATAGCCTATGGTGCACAAAAGGGAGGTTTCATATGTGACCTTGGTAGGTTGGAGTTGGTTTTCTTCATATTAGAAATTTTTTGGTACCTTTTGGTTGGGCACCAAACTTGTCTAGGTAGTAGTAGAAGTTGCAGGAAATATTATGTCACTCAGTTTTGCACAAGGGTCTTCTAGCATATAACGGCTAAAGTGGTCATGTGGCAAAGGTTTATTAAAAACACAAGGTATTTAGAATATCCATGTGGAAAATTTTTATGAATAAAGAAAGGATGAAAACATAATGATTTGCATGGAAAAATAAAAAAAAAATAGGATGACTCCAACACCAAAAAACGAAGGTGCGGTTTGTGTGGGAAACATACCTTTATAGGAGATTCAAAATAACTTTGTGTGCATGTCTCTCAGACATGTTTTTCTAGTTGCCTTGGTAGTTAATCATCATCCAAGTGACGCTCAATAGTTATACAAGGATCCACCTTTTTAGTCACCCCATTTCAATGAATGATGGTAAGGTGATAGAAGTAAATGGGCCACCTTTCCCTTGCATATATAAACAATGCTTTGCCACCGTTATTCTTCATTTGCAACCAGTTGTGCTTAAAAATATTTTCATGAACCATCCAACTCCCATAGAAAATAAGAGAAAATAAAATATAGGTCAAAAAAGTAATTCTAAACCAAAATAGCATCATCAAGTTGCTACAAAACTAGGAAGTAGCGCATATTTTTGAACTTGTAGGATAGCTATAATTTTTTTGTCAGTTTGAAGGGTATGATATTGAACTTGCAGAAGATTTTACGAGAAGCCTAAGTTATGGGTTTGCTAAGAACAAAGGGGTCAAAATACCCATGAATCCTACAATACTTATTAAATTAATAGGATTGTTTCTAGCTAGTTAGGAGCTTTTTGGACCAGAGAAACCCTCACCATGCTCTTTCCTAAATTTAGGAAGGAGGGAGATCCAAAGCTGATTTATGATATTGCAATAGTCACTGCAAGGGACTTAAGCATACTATCTTAGCTAAATCATGGGATGATGTTAAGGAATGTATTGTTTTACCCTAGACTATTCCACACCCATAAACAAAGAATCCTTCACTATATCCCAATTATATTGGTAAAATGTTGTGGAGAGATCATCTAGACCTAGGGATTTATCCTTATTAAAAGAGAAAAGAGATAAATGAAATTCTTCTAGAGTAATAGGCTCCATTAGTTTCCTATTGTCTTAATTTGTTTTAACTAAAGGAACACTTGAAGAAGTTTATTATTAAGAAATTCGATCTCCTCTTAACCTAAAATATTTTGATAATATAACTTTACCTCTTTTCTAATTTCACTCTAATCTTCAATCCAAACCCTTTTATTGATTTAATTCTATTAATTCTAGAAGATGATCTATGTACTATAGCCATCCTATGAAAAAATTTGTATTCTTTTCTCCTTCTTTTAACCAAGTATGTCTTAATTTTAATCTCCAGAATTTCTCTTCCTTACTCAAAATATTATGATATTCACTAAGCACCTCCCTTTCCTCTGAGCTTGTATTATTTTCATCACCTTTTTGAAATTTTGAAATTTTATCTTTTAGTTCTTTCTTCTCAAAAATGTTTTCAAAGGTGTTCTTGTTCCATTATTTTAATCTAGATGTCATAGCTTTAATATGGTTTGGAATATCATACAACCCACCATTACCTAGATATCATATCAAAAAATTTAGGATGGTCTTCCCACATATGCTCATATTTAAAATATGCACTTACCACCATTTTAACTCTTATTGGCCAATGATATGAACCAATCCTTGTTAAGGTATTAATTTTAGCACAAGTTCCTTCATCAATATAATGATATGAGAGAATGCATCTACCTAATTTTTTGCTATTAGATTCTAGCCTCTCTTGTTTTTGGTCCAAGTATAGTTGTCTTCTTTAAATTCAACTTCCCATAGATTGTTGTTTTTAATAAAAGCTGAGAAATATTTCATACTTTGGGTCAATTTCCTAATTCCCATAATTTTTTTTTTTAGCTTGATTATGGTATTAAAATCTCCAATGATCATGAATCGGGTTACTTGGTCTTTACTTCTCATAAAGGCTTCAATCCCACTCTAAACTTCTAAACTACTTGATTGAGTTGTAGGTCCATAGACATTGATAAGGATGAAGCAAATATTTGTAAAGTAGCAAGTGACTAAAGAGGCTATCCAATGCCTATTTTTATGAATGGTTACACAAGAGGTTCTAGAAGGATTCCAAAAAGTTAGAATTCCCATTGCTACTCCTTCAGAATCCATAGCATCCCATTCATATCTTACCCAAACTGCTTTCATAGGTTTTGAAACTTATTTTTTTGTCATTTTAGTTTCCTGGATACAAAGAATATCAGGTTTATTACTTAAACATAGGTCCCTACTACACCTATGCTTTCAGGGGCCATTAGCAACCCTTATATTCCATGATATTATAATCATGTCTCATTAGGGGTTTTTGGCCCCTCTTGCATATTACCAATATCATTTTGTTATTTAGTAAAGAGAAGTTCAACCAAATTATTTTTTGTTCCTTTTTCTATGTTAGCTCTTACTTGTATCTTGCTTGATAATTTGAGGGTTTTTCTCTTTTTGCCTTGCCTATATCATGAGTAGGTATTATTATTCTATTCCTCAATATTCTTTCACAATTTTGTTTTTCAACCTATTTATCCTCTCCTAGCTCTGTTATAGAAGCTTTTGACTTGTCTTGCTCATTTTTTGGTATTTTATTATTAATGGTAGAGGTATTAACTTCTAAAACTGCATTTTCTTTACCAATTATTTTCTCCTAAATGGTGCATGGTACTTCAAGAGAGTCTTCAAAATATTATGAGACACATTCCTTAGATTCATCGAGAATGTTCTTCCTTAAATTAGGATCATAATGAATAGATGGTTCCTTGCTAATATATTGTAATTATTGTATTGTGTCCTCTAAGTTTTGATCTACATTTTCTTCATTGTCTAAAGCCTCAAAAGAATTGGAATTTCTTCTAGTATCTTTCCTTATTGGTCTCCATTGTTAATTTTCTTTTATTTTTCTAGATCTATTTTTTGGAAGTTGAAAACCATATTTATCCATAACCATTTGTAAATTTCTCTTACAATTTTCTACAAATGATTTTGTTGGGCTCTTCTTAGGGCATGATCTCTCAATATGCCCCACATTATGACATATTCTACATCTAAAATATATGTTTTCATAATATATAGTTTGGGTCCACATCTTATCCCCATACTTAAGAATGATTTATTTTGGTAAAGCTTTACTTATATCAATCATGACTAGTATTCGAGCATAAATAGCCAAAAAACCATCTTTTGTTGTATCTAAAATCTCAAGGAATTCTCCTAGAGTGTTGCCTATTGCCTTGAATGTATCTATTTTCTAAAATTTAATGGGCAACCCAAACATCCTAACCTAGAATGGTACTAGGGATATATTAAAATTTTCAATTGAAAAACCTTCATACCATCGGGTAAGGAAGAGCCCTGCTCTTCCCATAAAACAAGGACCCCCTTTTAGTATTCTTTCTCTTTCTTTCCTAGAGCAAAAATGGCTAGGAAGAAACCTTTGGAAAGAAATTATAGAATCACTCCTGGAGACTTCCAACTCCTATCAATCCATTTTCTCAAGGCTAAAGTCCTCGGCCAATACCCATTAAATTTACCAAAAAACTACCCTATCTTGGAGCAATGAGGATCTCTCTGAGGTGCGTTCACTAACCTCTACCACTAGGGATGATTTTAAGGATTTAACTATAAATCAATAAATGGAAAGGAAACTCAAAATCTAATGACATTTATTTAAAATTCCTATAGCAAATAGAATGTTTGATAAAAACTTTATAGATTTTTCATGCACAATTTCTAAGATAAAGAAAGAGAAAAAGAACTTAGCTGAAAAATTCTTTGTCCAAATAGAATATCCTACCTCGCTAAAGTCCTAACCCTTCATTGCTCTTCCCATCGTTCAAACCCTAGTTGGAAAACATTTGTAAATTTATTTTTCAAGACTTGAAATATTGTCACTACCCTTGTTCCAAATGGTTGACTTCACAGGGTTGCATCTCCCTCAATATTGCTCAGATTTTTGCATATGACCACTCATTTTAAAGCTATTTAAATTTTGCACAAGTTGGTCCAAGAATTAGCTGAATAGAATAAATCTTTGTGAAAATATAACTCCTAAAATATGAGATGTTTTTCAGGAAACAATCCTAATCCTTCGTACTTTGCAATTTTGTTTTTCACAACTTGAAAAATTGTCACTACCCTTGTTTCAAATGGTTGACTTCATAGGATCGTATCTCACTCAATATTGCTTGGATATTTGCAGATGACAACTCATTTTAAAGCTATTTAAATTTTGCATAAGTTGGTCCAAGAATCAGATGAATCAAATAAGTCTTCATGAAGATATGGCTCCTAAAAGATGATATATTTTTTAAGAAAAAACCCTAATCCTAAAAGGTGATTTGTTTTTCATGACTTGAAAAATTGTCACTACCCTTTTTTCGAATGGTTGACTTCACAGGGTTGTATCTCCCTCAATATTACTCAGATGTTTGCATATGACCACTCATTTTAAATCTATTCAAATTTTGCACAAGTTGGTCCAATAATTAGCTGAATCGGATAACTCTTTGCGAAGATATGGCTCCTAAAAGATGAGATATTTTTCAAGAAAAAAATGCTAATCCTTCGCACTTTGCAAATTTATTTTTCATGACTTGAAAAATCATCATTACCCTTGTTCCAAATGGTTGACTTCACAGGGTCATATCTCCCTCAATATTACTCAAATGTTTGCATATAACCACTCATTTTAAAGCTATTCAAATTTTGCACAAGTTGGTCCAAGAATTAGCTGAATTGGATAACTCTTCGCAAAGATATGGCTCCTAAAATATGAGATGTTTTTTAGGAAAAAAACCCTAATCCTTCGCACTTTGTAAATTTGTTTTTCATGACTTAGATGGTGAATTATGTTATATATAGATGACATAGTTTATATTGCAATGATTTAGATTATATTTAAAAGTAAATAACATAGTTTATATTGCAAGATGGTGAATTATGTTATAGGTATATAACATTGTTTATATTGCAATGATGTAGATTATGTTTAAAAGTAAATAACATAGTTTATATTGCAATATGATGAATTATGTTATAGGTAGATAACATAGTTTATGTTGCAATGGTGTAGATTATGTTTAAAAGTAAATAACATAGTTTATAATGCAAGATGATGAATTATGTTATAGGTAGATAACATAGTTTTTTATTGCAAGATGGTGAGTTATGTTATAGACAGATAACATAGTTTATATTGCAATGTTGTAGATTATGTTTAAAATTAAATAACATAGTTTATATTGCAAGATGATGAATTATGTTATAGGTAGATAGCATAGTTTATATTGCAATGGTGTAGATTATGTTTAAAGTAAATAACATAGTTTATATTGCAAGATGGTGAATTATGTTATAGGTAGATAACATAGTTTATATTGCAATTATGTATATTATGTTTAAAAGTAAATAACATAGTTTATATTGCAATGATGCGAATTCTGTTTAAAAGTAAATAACATAGTTTATATTGCAAAGATGTAGATTATGTTTAAAGGTAAATAACATAGTTTACATTGCAAGATGATAAATTATGTTATAGAATGGATAACATAGTTTATATTTAAATAATGAATTATGTTATAGGAGGAATAACATAGTTTATATTTAGAGAATGAATTATGCTATAGAATGGTTAGCATAGTTTAAATGAAAGTTATGGATTATGCTAAGTATGTTAGTATGGTTTGTAATGGAATGAAAAATTATAGATTATGCTAAGTAAGAAAGTGTACTTTATAATTAAATGGAAGACTATGGATTATGCTAAGTAATATAGTATAGTCGGTTAAATTGGATTATTGAATTAACTAAAGGTATGGGAATTTAGTTAGTTTGATAAATGAAATTGGATTATTGAATTAACTAAAGACATAGGACTTTAGTTAGTTTGATAAATAAAATTGGATTATTGGATTAACTAAAGGTATGGGACTTTAGTTAGTTTGATAAATGGAAATTGGATTATTAGATTAACTAAAGGTATGGGACTTTAGTTAGTTTGATAAATGAAATTGGATTATTGAAGTATGGGACTTTAGTTAGTTTGATAAATGGAATTAGATTATTGGATTAACTAAATGTATGGGACTTTAGTTAGTTTGATAAATGAAATTGGATTATTGAATTAACTAAAGGTATGGGACTTTAGTTAGTTTGATAAATGAAAATTGGATTATTAGATTAACTAAAGATATGGGACTTTAGTTAGTTTGATAATTGGAATTGAATTATGTGGATTAAAAGAGCAATTCATAGTAAATTTGTGGGAACCGTGAGTCCCTATGCATTGTATTGGCATATGTTTGGGAGAAAATAGATTATGGGATCCTTGTAATTGTAAAGACCAAAATTATGCAACAAAGGAAAAATTTGAAGTTGGGTTTTTTCGAAAAGGTTTTCCCCAAAATATATATTGTGTTATGGGTATTGATTCTCTTTTATATTACTTTTATTGTATCTCTTGCTAGTTAATTCTTATGTACGATTTGAATATATGTTTAGTAGATATTATTCTTTGTTTGATCTATTTAGATAAACTTTGTGGTTGCTAGTATATGATGGTCCTTGTCATTGTTAATTATTTAAAAATATATATAATCAATAAATAGTGACATCCCTCAAACTAGTTAGGTTTTTTGGGTGTTACAAATTACATGCAACTTCACTCGAGAAAGGTATTTCTTGATCTAGAGCCTCAAAAAATAGAATAAATTCTAGGAGGAAAGGAAAAATACTCCACCAAATCCTAAGCCAAAAAATAAAGAAGAAAACCTTCCAAAAAGCATTCCTCTAGAAATTTATCAGGCACCATATCTTGAAATATGGAGCCTAAAGAAGAGTATTTTGAGGAATCAAATCTGTTAGGATAGTTAAAGCAATTAAATATAACCCCCTTATTATAAGCAATCAAGGACATACTATTATTCAATAAGGTCATTTGAGATATGTGCATTAAGAATATTGGAAGGAGATGAAAGGTTTATCCAAAAACCATACAAGTGGATGGGAAATTAGCTGACCTTTTGGTAAGTAAGCTCATTCCACCCAAATATGGAGATCCCAAAAACCCCATCATTACTATTTCCATGAGTACCATAAAAATACCCAATTTATGGGTTGAATTAAAATCTTTAATAAATATCATGACTACGAAAACGATGAATCAATTATCCTTAACTATATGCAATCTACTTCCATTGTCCTTTATCTAGTAGATAAATCCATAGCATAACCTAAGGGAATAGTAGAAGATGTGTGAGTAGTAGAATCATGGGAATACCTTGTTAATTTCATGATTCTTTAATCAAGCACTAGGATGAGTGTTTATCCATTAATCCTTGGAAGACCCTAGTTGGCTATGACTATTGCATTCATAGATTGTCATTCTAGGGATATGACTATATCTAATGGATTTAATACCAAAAATATGTCTCTATACCCTCCAACTAGACCTTCCATGGATTTCTCTAGAAATATATGGGTGGATAAACCTAGGGAACAAAATAATCTTACTCATTTAGCTATGGTGATAGTAAAGGATCATGCAAAAGAGCTAGATCTATTAGAATAAGCTTTCTTAGAAGATGTAACCATTTTTATGGATTCTTTTAATGAAGCTTATTCAAATGATGAGAGGACTATAGTCCATAGGTTTCTATGGAAAAAATATGAAACCTTTGAACCTTTATCACATGTATCACTATAGGATAGTTCATTCACTTTGTCACAGACAATAAAGGAATATTCTCACATATTTCAAATGTCCTTTAGTTAACGTCACTTCTATAAGGGTTACTTTCAATGAGAATACTTAAATTTTTCATTCCCTACTACCCCATCATTGTATTTTAAACTCATTAGTGAAAAAGGAGTTAATACAATGCTACCATTGATGTGGTTTGAAAAATGAAGCTATTGAATTCATGGAGGGTGCTTAAATAAGAACCAAATACCCTTAAGTGGTTGCAAAAATAAGGAAAGCATGATGAATTCACAATATCTCTACCAAAGGCTACTCCATGTGAATTTGAAGATTCACATTAACCATGCCAAATGGTGGTAAATAAGACAAGGAAAACTACAACCAATTTAACCACCCTAGTCTATGTGAGCCAAATAGGAGCTACACGTGAATTACAAATTATTTCCCATGCAATTCAAGAAATTTATAATCGTTAAATGACATATTACATATTTTCCTCATCATTCCTTCCCACCATAGAAGCATTGGACCCCAATACTTTCAACAACTTAGTAAATTCATGGGCCATTTTGTGGTGAGATATCCTTTGAGATTGGTGTGGAAGCTGATTATGGTGGGTGAAAATGAAAGATGTAGAATAACCTTATCAAGTTTAATGAGTCTTTGTGTCAAACACTCTATCTATATCAAGCAAAAGCTAAAAGTCAGGTACCACATCTACTGGGTGGTTGATGATAGGCTCAATATCCAAAGGGGAATCCTAAAATGACTTTAGGAAATCAATATTGGTGATGTCATGTATGCTAAGATGTGCCAAAAGTTCCAAGCAAAAATAATTTTTAGAGACCTATCGAATGATGGTATAAGGTCCTTAGTGAAGAGGTTTGATCTTACTATGTGCCTTCTCTAAAAAATGTTGTTTGTCCAAGTAAATACAAATTCTATCTCCAACCTAAAATAGATTAGGAATACAATGTTTATCCATTGCTTGATTTTGTTATTGATAAGTCTTTTGCAATATTTGTGTTACCTTGGATTTAAGGCTTTGCAAATGCTAAATGAAGGAATTTACCTTATCTTTTTTCTTCATGTGTGCAGTGTCTGGAGATGGCAAGGCTAAGGGTAACTCATATGGAGCCAATGGCTAAAACCTAAGATAAACCTCAAAGGGTGAATGTCCTATGGAGATATGGATGGTTTTATTGTAGGTGTTACCTATGAGTGAGAGGCTCAAATCCTACTTTCCTAGAGAAGAGTGGTGATAGATCCTCAAGATTTACATAAGTGTGTGATTGACCGCTTCAGTTTACCCATTTGAATATGGATGGAAAGCCATGAAGAAATTAAGAGATACTCCTAAAATCTTCCACAAGGATATCCAAACAATTCCCATAAACCATGGATTCTTGTTATATACAATGCTTATTGATAGATCGAAGGAGGACTAAACTATCTCGAAGAAAAATTATGCTAATTTAGGTGTAATGCTGGTATTTTTGTATGGAATGAAATCAAACATTTTGCTAAATCATTCTATAATCATGAACATACAATCATGATATCAATATATCATTGGAAAACCACTCACCAAGTCCATTGATATGATCTCTAATATATGATAAGGAATGGACAATAGAATATTTAGGCCCAATTTCCTATTTTTTGACTTGGAGCAACAATAGACAATACAATATCTTAGAAATTACATCACATCCCTCTGCATGTGAGGCCAATAGATAAATCTCTATAGATGGTGGAGTATATTTTATTTCCCAAAATGTCCTCCATAAAGTGTCGAATGGGCTTCTTTGAGGAGAGAAACCCTATGCTCTTGTGACACGCAAATTTTATCCAACTTATATAATAGTCCATCCCTCATGTGAAAGTATTTAAAGGGACTTAGATTTGAGGAGATATGTACAAGATGATGATAAAAATTATCAAATTTAGGATCAATATCATATAGTGTAGGACAAGTCTAGAATCCAACATGGGAAGTGGTCACAACTGTCAATGCTTGAGTTGTTGATGGATGACTCAATCAATTTGTCACTATGTTGCTTTTTTCCCTTCTTATATTTGATCACCAAATAAAATTATTGTAAGTATGTGGTCCATTTCAAATTCCTAGATTCTTTAATCTTATTTTGGGGTTGGAGAAACTTTAGAGGCATGTGATCTGTGTGGATAATTATCTCCTTACTCATAAGGTAATGTTTCCAGTACTTGATCACTTACACCAAAGTGTAAAACTCTTTGTCGTATGTGGAGTAGTTCCTCTTGAAATCTAGAAATATTTTTGAAAGATATGCCACTAGATGAACATTTTGCTTCAAAACTGCTCCAAGTGTAAACTATGATGCATCCATCTCTATCTCAAAGGGTTGAGAGAGGTCTTGAAGGACAAGGACAAGGGTAGTGCACAATTTGTATTTCAATAAATTAAAGGCACAAGCATGGTCTTTTGTCTAATGAAACTCTACTTTGGATTTGATAAGATGATGCAAGGGAGTTGTTGTGGTAGAGTAAACAAGAATGAAATTGCAATAGAAGTTTGCAAGCCCAAGGAAAATCCTAAGTCTAGTGACTATGGAAGGAGTTGGCCAATGGTGAAGGACTTCTACCTTAGCATGATCTACATGGATACCTTGCTAATTTATGATAAATCTAAGGTAGGATATGGAGGTTTGAGAAAATGAGCACTTGGGAAGGTTTGCATAAATTTGGTTCTTTTGAAGGGTTTTAAGAACATGATCTAGGTGTTCTAGATGTACCTTCCAAGTGGGTGGAAATACAAGTATATCATCCAAGTAGATTATCATGAACTTGTCCAGGTAGTCCCTGAATACTTCATTCATCAACCTCATGAAGGTTTTAGAAGCATTTGTGAGACAAAAGGGTATGACCATCCATCCAAGAAGTCCAAACTTGGTCTTGAATGTTATCTTCCAAGTATCCTATGCTTGAACCCAAACTTTATGGTATCCACTCTTGAGATCAATTTTTGAGAAAAACTTTGCTCCTTGCACGTGATCCAATAAGTCATCAATACTTAAAAGGAGATATCTATTTTTGATGGTGCTCTTGTTCAAAGCACAATAATCAATATAGTCTCCAAGAACCATATTTTTGAGCACCAAAAATATGGGAGATACACAAGGATATGTGCTTGGTTTGATGAACTTTGTTGTCAACAAATCTTGAATCTGCTTATTGATCTCTTTAGTCTGAAGGGATGCCTATTTATACATGGGTGCATTTTAAAGAGAAGCATCTGGAATGATTTTTATGCTATGATTTATATCACTCACAAAGGTAGAGTGGTGGGTTATTTGAACACATTGTCATATGATTTTATATTTTTTGAAATAAATATTTTTTGTGGTTCTACGGTGGTGCTTGGACTTCCTTATCTTTTGGTATTATAAATATGAGAGCCAATTCTTGTGCCTGGTTTACTACCTTGTGTGCCTGTATGCAACTAATAACCAAATTTATGGTTGATTTTGTGTATTCCACTAGGTATGATTTATTGTGTAATTGCAAGGTGTATGTATTTTCATAGGCATTATATGTGGTTTTCCTATCATATTTATAGGGTTTCCCAAGCAACAAACCATAACAATCCATTTCCATTATTTCACATGTCACCTTATCCATAAATTATACCAAAATAAAAGGAAATGGTGCATGTGTGTGTGATGTTTGGAGTTGACCCATTATATTTTCACCCAAGTGCACATGGGTGAGGATTTTGTTGCATAGAAAACTTCAATTTGTCAACAACGAATCTCACAATTAGATTTTTATACAAGCCATTATCGATTATAGAATTAACAAAAAAGTTTTTTTAGGTGAGCTCTAGTGACAAACAAACTGTCATGGACACATTTTGAGGAACTTCACCTTCTAGTGGTGTTTATGCTAATTTGTCTACTTAGAAGTGTCTACATCTGAAGAAGATCGAGCTTTGTAATGTGCAACAACTTTCTCCTCCCCTAGAAGGGCATGACTAAATGTGGCATTCAATGTTGCTAAGGGAGTGAATTTCAACTCCCTATATACTTGTTCTTGCAAACCACTTGAAAATTTGGTGATGAGTGCATCCATTGGATCTTTGAATCCAAGAAGAATCCTCAACTTGTTGAATTGAAAAATGTAATCTTGGACAAACATGTTAGTTTGTTTCAGTCTATACCATTTTATTTGAGATCTTGATCATAGTTTTATAAGTAAAATATACTCTTCAAGGACTTGACAAGGTCATCCCATTTCTTGATTGTATCTTCCCTTTCCATAATCAAGAGTTTTGCTAATCTTGAGATCTTGAGATGAGCGAAGGAGACCTTTTTTTTATATGATTTTTGATATAGGAGAACCATGTCTCCATATCCTAGATCCAATTTGATAGGACATTGGGGTTTCTAGATCCATCATAAGGCTTAACTTCACATTTAACCTTAGATTATTATTCATTATTATATTTTTTACATCATTAGGAGTATTTTGAACTATGATGTCTTGTACTTTATTAGCCAATTGTTCAACTATTTAGGCTAGAGATGTCATCTGTTTTGCTAGGTTAGAAGCCATTGCTGACCTTGTGTAAGCCATGCTAATAAGACACTCATAATGGTTTACAAAATTTAATCTCTTTTTCTAGGAACCTATTAGGAACAATTTTGGAGGGTTCCTAAAATGTACAATATCTAGAACTAAGAGTTACACAAATTTATCTTGCTTTTGGAGGGTTACAATTTATATCCAAAATTTCAAAATAGGGGTAATTTCAGTGCTTTTCCATGCAATTTTACAATATATTTTTACACAAATTACAAGGATTTTATCCTTCAAATATGGGATTTTAGTGAAGAGTAAAAAATTAGCACCAAACTAACAATATTACCCCTTGAAAATTGCTAAAGAAAAAGAAAATTCACCTTCTAAATTTTAGTGGTAAAATTTGAATTATGGTGGTAAAATCTGGTTTGCAACAATCACCTTTTTGAATTTTGTTGCAACAAACTATGGAGTCTACCCAAATTCAATGGTCCAAGCAAAATAGTCCTTACCAGTGATTACCAAACTACCAAGTGTCCATCAACAAAACTTTGCCCAACCAAATTACCACTTTGTCAAATATTTGAGGTGTAGTTTTTTATCGACTAGTTTTTTATGATGTTGAGATCTCCATGGCCATTGTATGGTTTTAGATCACTAAAGGTGAAGTGAACAACATATTTTTGTTGATCGCCAAACTAATTGATGGTCATCAGCTTTAGTGTGTCTGACAACGATCATGTCATTGGATAATTTAATATTTTCCAATGACACGTAAAGACCCTAATCAAGGAGACTCTTTTGGTTTTTACTATTGTATCCTAATTTGGTGATCTAAGGAGTCCAAAACCACTAGCATACTCTTTGACGCCTATTCAATATTTACACACGACATTTTCCAAGGTGCTTAGACAAATAGTATTTGTTAGTGATTAGTCATTACCTCTAATGGCCAATTTCTAAATGAGTCCACCATCCTTGCAGTCACCTAATTTTGGTTTTTTGATCTTATCACTAAAAGACATGGATCAATTTTTCTCCTTCCAGTATTTAAGGAAATTCCACTCCGTCGTCTGGTTACCCAAAGGTAATTTTATGTGTCGAGATAGGTTTCATGTCCACATTTGAGGAATTCACCCCAATATCTAGATATCTAGAGGCTCCAATATGAGGCTCTTTCTATAAAATTCTATGAAACACCAAGTTTTTTTCTTCCTTTGATGCTTCTCCAATTTGCACACTAATCTAGGGGAATGCTAAAAGAGATTCTAATTTTGCAACAAAATTTCTTAATTATTGGTCCAAAATCTACTTTTTGGCTAGCTTTTGGTGCCTTACCAGACTAAATAAAAATACTATGGGGTGTATGGCGTATGAGGGAATTTCTCTTATGGATTATCTTAAAACACTAAATATTTTTTCTATACTCAAGGGTTACATTCATACCAACATGGGTAAAGTCCACTTAGGAAGCTTCTACACTCCTAAAGCTTCAATGATGGTATTAGAGGTCAAGTTTGATCCAAGACCTACAATATCATCAAGCCAAGAAATGGGCAGTAGCCATAAATGACACAAGGTATATCACCTAGTAGCATGAAGTGGATAATTTTGCCATAGCCTTCTTTCTAACCTCTCTAGAAATTTGATACCAATGATGTGGTTTGAGAAATGAAGGTACTAAATTCATGGAGGAGGGAGCTTAAATAAACACCTAATCTCCTTAAGTGGTTACAAAAATAAGACATGCATGATGCATTCACAATATCCCTACCAAAGGCTAATACATGTGAGTTTGTAAACTCACACAAACCATACCAAATGGTGGCAAATAAGATTAGTCAAGTTGCAACCAATTTAACCATTGATGAGATAATAAAATGTATCAACATAAAAATGCCTATTTTACCTAAAATACTATAGTTTAATGCCAATTAGCTTAGGTATTTATGTTTATGTTTATATTAACATGGTAAATTGTAAAAAATGATATGTTGATGTTTGGATAGGTTTTCTATAGTTTTTATGTTTATTTTACATGTTTTTAGTAGTTAAATAGCATAAATAAGACATTTGGAAAAGTATCATCAATAGAGTTTTATTGAAATCTAATTGCTAAAAATATTTGAAGTATTTTCTATCTTAGAAACTGTTGTTGGATGATGTGGCATCAAGAACTCCACATTGCAACAAAAACAAGGCAACCAACCTACAAAAATAAAACTTGCAGGTTTTTCTTCAGAACATCCGGGCAACAACTTGCAAGATAATAGGAGTATGAGGATGCACACCTAATTTGGGGTCTAAAATGCCTTGGTAGCATGAAACAAGAAAAATGAGTGTAACCAATCACCAAATATTGACCCAAATTGAACTATTCCAAGCATTTGCATCTGATAGTTGTTCAGCCAGAAGTTTCAGAGCAGTTGCAGAAAGGGCTAAACTCACTTTTTAACCAGTTCCTAAGGAAGGCAAGAAAAATGGCATGTGGATAAAAAACATCAATCATGTTAGAACTATTCCAAGCAACATACATAGAATTCTAAGGTGAGTAAAAGAGGATAGCTACCTGCAACATAACTCTATCCTAATTTTGGATAGAATTTGTTGACTACATCTCAACAAATAAAAAATTGATAATAAGGAGATCATAATGTAACTTTCAACCATTTGCAAGATAAGTGGGAGACTTTGTATAAATATTCCTATTTGTCTACAATAAATATAATAGAAAAATAATGAAACAACAATAAGACTTCATTAGGAATTTGTCAGCATTATTTTGTAATAGAGCAGAAAAAACAATAAAGTGCATTTTGTTTCTCAAAGTAGACTTCCATGATTGTTTGATTTCATAAACGTAGAACTTGGTAATTTTCACTCCTTCTAGATCTAGGAGGAAGGGTCCACTCTTGAGGCTGGTGAAGGAACCTCTATAACACAATTATAGGTTTTTTTATTTTGCTATTTTTCTTGTCAAAATTTGTAGGTTTTATTTTGTTGCTATTTTTTTGTAATTTGTTGCAAATTAGTAAATAGCCCGTTTTTATCTATTTTTCCCTGTTCCATGTGTGAATATTTTCATGTTATTGTCAACTAGCTAACTTTCTTATTTCCTGTATTTTTCATTTCTGTTAATGCAATTTCATTCAACATTTCATTACAGTTTTTAGAAATTAATTTTTATTTTAGCATTCTACTTTAAGCAACATTAATTTCCAGTATTTTTTAATTTTGTCATTTTTATTCCAAAATTTTCATTTTCTATCATTTCAATTTAGCAAGTGTAGACCGGTTTCATTTTTCCTTTAGCAATTTAATTTCTGCAAAGTAGTTAGTTTCCTTCATGCAAAAGTGTGCAAATTAACATAGTTTCCTTTTTGCAAAGATTTCTAATTTTTATAAGATAATCTAGTGTCTTGATATTTAAGTTATAGTTCCAAGGTCTCTAATGTATACAACCTTAGGACGTATCCTTATATTTGACAAATTAAATTAAATTAAATGATGAGAATTAATGACACCCATAATTTTTGGCATCATTTTTGAGGAGCAAATTGGCGTTGTTAGAGAACAAACAAGTTGTTCAATGTTAATTATTTTCTTGTGAAATTGATGACTTCACATGAAAATAGTTGCATTGCTTGGGATTGCATTTTGGACATTAGGACACTAGAATAAGAGTGTTTTTTTTAGAAAGTATGAATAGGCTTAGACATAAAATAAAATTTTCACAAACCACAGGAACAAGACATTCATGATAAGAGGTTGAACCTATGCTAGAGTTGTCCAAATTAATGATTTCCAAAATATTAGAATTTTCAAAGAATCACAATCATCTACTTCAAGAAGTGTAGGATCCCTTGAGAAAGCATTACAAGGAGAAAAAATTAGTAGTTCAACACCACTTTCCCTTGACAAATCTACACAATCAGGATAATTTAAAAGGATTTATAATTGGTGTTGGGAACACATAATGGCAGGCTTACAAGAGAATCTAGAAAGATCCAATAATGTGCTCCACCTTGGTGTAACTAGTACATCTATTAGAACTTTTCAATACCCTATTCTATTAGATCCTAATCAAAACTCTCCTATGAAAGTTGTTTCACCTTCTATATTACCAAATTTTAAGGGAGTTACATTTTAATACCCTGATCTATTTCTATTTGAGTTTAAGATTGTATGCCAAAATTATGACTATACCAATGATAATCAAAAGCTCAAATTATTTCCTTCCACACATAAACAATCAACCCTACGATGGTTCATAATATTAGCACCTGATTCGATTCAAACCTGGGATGAAATGGAAAATATATTTTGGAGAGATACCAAGAATATTATCAAGTAAAGAATCAAAAGAATTAATTGTTTACAATGAAACAAGAGAAAGATGAAATTTTAGAAGACTATCTAGACATATTTTCTTTTTTTTATAAGAAATGTGGAGGTGTTGAACAAAAACTTAGTAAAATCATGTTCTTGAGAGGACTACAAGATGAACCAAGAGATGTATTGGATCTTATGGAAAAATGAGATGCAAATACACTTGAATTTTAAGAATTCATTGAATTTTGTAAGAATTATTCTCGTACAAGACATAGAAAATGCAAAAATGATAACAATAAAAATGCTTTGAAAGAATTCATGAAAGAGTTTGCTAATATAAAAGCTGATATTTTAGTACATATTAACACAACATTAGATAAAATGAACACAAAAAATAGATCCACTAAACCTTTAGCCATCTATTGTTTAAGATGTAAGAAGAAGCACTCTCTTCATGAATGTCCTTTGAATAAGACTTATATATCTATTATATGTAGCATTTATGAAAAAAGACATCTAACATATCAATGCCATTTATTACTAGGACTCAAAAGTGTCTTGGAAAAACAGTCTCAACCTATGAAAGAACTTAATTTTGTAGGACAAAGACAAAGGGGTAATTTTCTTTAATATCAATATCAAAATGCTTCTTGATTTCCTATAAATTGCGGAAATAATCCTTGGTATATGCCATGGTCTACTTCTGATCCATTTCAACAATATTGGAGTCAACCACCATGAGCATATTCCCAAGAATTCTCTCAATCTAGATGAATCAACAATGGAATCAACAACATTCACCATGGTTGCACCGACAAATATAGGGATAACAATGGGAACAACAACAATCATACCAAGGGAAACATTGGTATCAAAACCAACAACAAAATTTGTTGCATACTCCTACCCATAATTTCCCTTAGGGATAACAACAACAACAAGCAAAACAACCCCCACTTTCATCTCAACCTGTGGCTAATCCTAGTAATGTTAAATAGGCAAACCTTGTCTATGTGGATGAATCAAAATATATAGCCATGATAAATGTCATTGATTATGACAAAACTAAAAAATGTTTTAAAAAAACCTCTTGAACCTATTCCACCTATCATTGTAGAAATGGAAGTTAATGAGAAGAAACAAGAAGACCCATCGACATTGAAACAATAAAAAGAAAAATAAAACCTCCCTCAAGATGATTTAATGAAGAAAGTGCCATATCCTAAACAATTTGAGATATAAAAATAACATCTTCAAACTTAGATTTGGTAAAGTAATTAAAATATCTAAATTTTATAATTTCTTTACTACATGTTTTTAAATATGTATCTATGATTAACCAAACTATTCAAGAAATGCATACTAAGAAACTAGGAAGGAAAAAGAAAGAATATCCTAAAACCATACAAGTAGATGGAAAATTAGTAGACTTGCTTGCAGGAAAAATTATTCCACCACCTAAGTATGATGATCTAGGAATCTATGGTTTCTTGCATCGAACAAGGAAAATAAAAAGAAAATTTCAACTTTGGCCACCATAGTTGTAAAGAATCATATATAAGAGTTGAATTTATCCAAAAAGGTTCTTTTTGAAGATGAGATTGTTTAACAATTACTATGGAATGATGAACAAGAGCCTGAATATTTATCAACCATTCTGATACAAGACAATTCCTTTCATTTTCCACATGGATGGCATCATCATCTTCTTTCACCTTTTCATTACTCTATATCAAATCTAATTCCACCAGGAATTACTTTTGATAAAGATACACAAATATTCCATTCTCTTCTATCACACCATTGCCATTTCAAATAATTAATGAATAATTTTCAAGAAATTAATTCAATACACCTTGGTACAAAACAAATTGAAATACAACCTATTTTTTTGAATATCAATAGTTGGTTGAGTAATAACCAAAAAACAAAATTGTTTGATGTATTGAGCCAACATTTCAATACTTTTACATAGAGAAACAAATATATGATAGGAAATCATCCAAACATGTATTCATCGAAATTATATAGATGATGTTAAACCTGTTAGACAATTGCAAAGGAGATTGAATCTTGCTCTACAAGATATCATTAAGGATAAAATTAAAAAAATATTAGAAGTGGGATTCATTTATCCTATTTTTGATAAATTCACACATGAAGAACAATTTTCATTACCATTCATAGATCAAGTGTTAGATCACTCCTAAGAAATTGGTCAAGTAGAAGTCACAAATAGAAAATTAAAGGGTATTCTAAAAAAAATAGTGGCTTCTCATAGAAAATATTGGATGAATAGGTTATCAAAGGTTATTTGGGCATATAACACTACATGAAAACCTGTTTTTCTAATTGAATTTGAATTATTGACAATTCATACATCTTTGGAAGTTGGCATTGAGTGGTTGCAGGTACAACAAGAGAGGTTTTTTTATTTGAATGCATTGGATGAACTTCAATTGGAGGTACTTCACCAAATGGAGATCATTCAACAACAAGAAGAAATATGGCATGATAGTCACATTAGGAGCAACAAGGATGAACCAGGAGATTAAGAATTATTGTTTGAAAATGGAGTTGTTCAACTTTCTTTGATTGATGATTCGAGGAGGACATTGGTGGTGAATGGACATCGTCTATGATTGTACCATAAGCCATCAACAAAGATAGAATTTGCTCAATATTTTTCATAGTCAAACTTGCACATGATAGAAGAGGCTCCCTCTTTTAATAGAGAATCTGAATGATGATATCTTTGAATCATAACAAAAAAGAAAAAAAATAAAATAAAGAAAAAGAAAAAAGGAAAAATAATCTTGGTTGTGAAAATCTTTCATGGACACAATCAAGATAGGAGAAGGTTGAAAACCAGAAATGGCGGCCTCTTCTTATGAAAAAAAGAAAAACAAGATAAAAAAAAAAAAAATGAATAATTCAATGGTGAAAACCTCCTTGAGGCGCTATTCAATTAAGGCTTACATGAAAACCAGTTTTGGCTTGTTTTCCTTGATTTTTTTCAACATTTTTACAAAGTCTAATTATTACATTTATGTACTTTTTAGATTTCAAAAATTATAAGTGTGCAATCAACAAGTAATCCAAAAGGATGCATGAAATCTCTTTAATAAGAAGGTATGCATTTTATTCAATTTTACTATTAATTAGCCTTAACATTGCATAAACAAAGATTAGATGCTTGGCATATCTATATATATAAATAAAAAAATTAAATATCCTACTGAAAATCCCTAGAAGATATTTTGACATACCTTTGGTCAAAAGGGATTCATTTCCAAGAATTCTAAAAATGAGAAAAAATTGCTCTAGATGCTTCAAAATAATAGTTGTGTATGAAAAGGTTGAAAATCAAGGCATGAAAGAACTCAACATAGTTGTGTAGGAATAAAAGGGTTTAAAAAATAACAAAAGAGATGAAAAAAATGAAATGCACATTTTTTCAACCCATTTTCCTATGTTCCTGCAGCATTATGGCACAAAATTGTGTATTCTACCAGTGATTTGGAACATACAAGCTTGAAAACAGTGTATTTTAGAAGTGCACTAGAACATACAGGCTTGAAAAAATAGTGTATTCTAGAAGTGCTTTAGAACATACAGGCTTGAAAACAATGTATTCTAGAAGTGTTTCAAAACATACATACCTAAAAACAAAATTGCAGGTAAGCGCGATGAAACATACAAAATTGTAGAACTATAGAAAATAATATAGTTTGCTTCATAATAGTAAGTTGTAAAATTGCTGAAAAAGTGTAGTTTGCTCCAGAACATCAAGCTAGAAAACCGTTGAAAAAAACAGTTGTAAAAAAGAAAAGAAAAAGGGGTTTCAACATTTTTCATCAATTGCAACAATTTCAATATTTTTCAACAATTGCAATAATTTAAACATTTTCAACACTTCTCAACAATTGTAGCAATTTCAGCATTTTTAAAAATTGCAACAATTTCAACATTTTTAGAAATTACAACCATTTCAACAATTTTAGATTTGGTTGGAAGAAATAAGAAAGAACAAGGGATGTTGTTCAAAAAGCTAGACCTGAATGTTGCTATGACCCACTAGGATGTATGAGGACATGAATCAGTATAAGTAGGGAGGAATGATGAGACAATAAAATATCTCATTATTTCAGTGTTATTTCACATAAAACTATTTTACCTAAAATACTATAGTTTAATGCCAAGTAGTTTAATTTTTATCTATGTTTATGTTGATAGTAACATGGTAAATTACAGAAAATGATATGATGCTATTTGGACAGGTTTTCTATAGTTTTTATGGTTATTTTACATGTTTTTAGTAGTTAAATAGCATAAATAAGACATTTGGAAACGTATCATCAATAGAGTTTTATTGAAATATAATTTCTAAAAATATTTGAAGTTTTTTTCACATTAGAAATTATTGTTGGATGATGTAGCATCAAGTACTCTATGTTGTAGCAAAAACAAGGCAACCAACATGCAAAAACAAAACCTGTAGGTTCTACTATGAAACATCTAGGCAACAACCTGCAGGATAATTGGAGGATGAGGATGCACACCTAATTTGGGGTCTAAAATGCCTTGGGAGCATGAAACAATGAAAAAGGAGTGTAGCCAATCACCAAACGTTGACCCAGCTCGAACTATTCCAAGTATTTGCATCTGATAGTTGTTCAGCTAGATGTTTTAGAGCAGTTGCAAAAAAGACTAAACTCACTTTTTAACCATTCTCCAAGGAAGGTAAGCAAAGTGGCACATGGATAACAAACACCAATCATGTTAGAAATATTCCAAGCATCATCCATAACATTTAGAGGTAAGAAAAAGAGGACAACTAGCTGCAACAAAAATCTATTCTAATTTTAGATAGAATTTGTTGATTGCAGCTCAACAAATAACAAATTGATAATAAGGAGATCATAATGTAACTTTCAACCATAGGCAATATAAGTGAAAGACTTTGTATAAATATTCTTGTCTACTTATGTTGAAATATAATATATGAATAAGGAAATAACAATAGAACTTCATTAGGAATTTGTCAGTATTTTTTTGTAATAGAGCAGAAAAGTCAATAAAGTGCAATTTGTTTCTCAAAGCAAACTTCCATGATTGTTTGATTCCATAAATGTAGAACTTGGTAATTTTCACTCTTACTAGACCTAGGAGCAAGGGCCCACTCTCAGGGTTGGTGAAGGGACCTCTGTAACATAATTACAAGTTTTATTTTTTTGTATTTTTCTTGCCAAAAAGTTGCAAGTTTTCTTTTGTTGCAATTTTTAAAGTAATGTGTTCTAAATTAGTAAATACTTTGTTTTCCTTTTTTTTTCCCTATTCCATGTGTGAATATTTTCATGTTATTTTCAGCTAGCTGAATTTCTTATTTCTTGTATTTTTTATTTCCATTAATGCAATTTCATTCTACATTTCATTACATTTTTTAGCATTTAATTTCTATTTCAGCATTCTAGTTTAAGCAACATTAATTTTTAGTGTTTGTCAATTCTATCATTTCAATTTATGAAGTGTAGATTAGTCTCATTTTTGCTTCAGCAAGTTAATTTCTGCAAAGTAGTTAGTTTCCTTCATGTAAAAGTGTGCAAATTAACATAGTTTCCTTTTTGCTAAGATTTCCAGCTTTCCTAAGATAATCTAGTGTCTTGATATTTAAGTTGTAGTTCCAAGGTATCTAATGTGTACAACCTTTGGACACCTCCCCAAATTTGAAAAACTAAATTAAAATTAATTGATTAGCATTAATGACACCCATCAACCACCCTAGTCTACGTGAGCCAAAAATGATCTACACGTGCATTACAAATTATTTTCCATGGGAGTCAAGGACTGCACAATAATTATATGACATATTATATGTGTTCCTCATCAACCAAGAACCAAGTAGATAAAATTACAACTAGGTAAATTTTTCAAAATTAATAATTGATTCTTAGATGCAAAAGAAGCTAAGTTATTCAATGTTTTAAGTTGACATGTTAATGCATTTGCATGGGACTATAGTGATATGAAGGGAATCCACCACAACATATGCACTCATAGAATCTATACTACCGAGAAGAAACCTATCCACCAACCCCAAAGAAAGATAAATCATGCTTTGAGGGATATGGTAAAGACCAAGATTGAAAAGCTACTAGGAATAGGATTCATCTATCCTATCTATGATAGTGAATGAGTTTCACCATTGGTTATTGTTCCCAAAAATAACAAAAAAATGTGAGTGTGTTTTGACTATAGAGAGCTTAACAAGGCCACATAAAATACCATTTTTTGGTACCTATCATAGATAAGGTACTCGATACCCTCTCTAAGAAGACATAATTTTATTTCTTGGATGGTTTTAGTGGGTACAATCAAATACAGGTGGCACCAAAAGATCAAGATAAAACTACTTTCACATGCCCCTAGGGAACATTTACCTATAGAGTCTTACCTTTTAGGTTGTGCAATGCTCCCACAATTTTATAACAAGTGGTTCTCTCTATTTTTGCAAATCTCACTAATGAATGTGTCAAAGTATACATGGATGACTTCATGGTTTATGGGGATACTTTCAATGAAACTCTCCATAATCTAGATCGAGTCCTTACCCAGTCCAAATACCATGATTTATCTTTAAGCAATGAAAAGTGCTTAATGATGATGGATGAAGGTATCATATTGGGGCATCATATCTTGGCATAAGACATCAAAGTAGTGTTGCAAGTGTGAAAAGGGTTTCACCTTAAGTGGCTTAGAAAAATCCTTTTCTAGCCCTAAGTGTGAAATGCCTTCAGGATTGTCGGCAAATTTTTTTGTCGGCAATTTTGTTTTAATTCTCCCTAACCTCCCTCCTATTTTCTCTCCTATTCTCCTCCTATATTCCCTCCTTATCCCTCCATTTTCTCCGCTATCCCTTCTTCCTCCTTATCCCTCCAACTCCCTTTCCCCTTATCCCTCCAACTTCTCCTCGCCGTCTTCTTCCCTTTCATCCACTTATATATATATGATAATTTATAATGTTTTATGTTGTTGAGGGGGTACTTTTTAATAATATTATTCTGCTGCCAATTTTTATTATATTTTGCTGTGTTAATTTTTTAGAGATAACGTGCGCCTATACGAACACTGGTATCAGAGCCAGTCAGCCCGGACACGATTTTCGAGGCAAAATCCGACAGTCGTTCGGGCACGGTTCCCGAGGCGTGACCAGGCGGGCACGCATCCCGAGGCAGGAGTCAGTCGGCTCGGATCCCGAGGCGGATCACGAGCAGACTCGGGCGTAGTCCCCGAGGCAGTTCGAGCACGGATCTCGAGGCAGATCGTGCATAGGCGAGGCGACACGTGGCAGCGACACAGATCTCGAGGTGCAACGTGGCAGCAGACAGCAGGCTCGGCTTGACACGGATTCTGAGGCGACACGTGGCGACGATCGATTGGCAGTTGACGGCATGCGGATCGAGGCAGAGAGGCTGACATGGCATCGTACGATTGGCTGACGTGGCGGTGAGTGAGTGACGTGGCAGCAAGCAAGTGGTGCAAAATTTGGTGGTGTGGCGACGTTCGATTGATCGCATTGGCGACAAAATTGTGGCAACTGTGACTGCCCGAAGGTAGTTGAATGTTATTGTGCGTCTTTGGGTTTAAAAACCCTCCTGCGGCCGTTTCCCAGCGAATGTGGGATAATTCAACCGCAATTTTTTAAAAAAAAATTATCCGCCCTCTTTTTAAATCTACCCTCGTCCCTTCTCGTAGTCACGTCCGAGGGACGTAGCCCAGCGGACAAGGCGGTCCGCTAGCCCGCAGACGACCCGGGATCGAATCCCGCTGGTCGCTAAAACGAAAGTTTTAATTTTTTTTTTAAAATTGTCCGTGTCGCCCAATTTAAAAGGGAGTTTGTCCCTTGTTCTTTTCAGCCGGCCGCCGTGGTGTAGCGGCAAAGAGCGCCCGCCGCTCGTGAGGAGGTCACGGGGTCGAATCACCCGCGTGACAAAAAGGTAAAACATTTTGTTTTAAAAATTTTTAAAGGTTTTAAATTTTTATTTAAAGTTTTTAAAATTATTTAATAAATTTAAATTATATTTTTTAACATTATCTTTTTAATAATTAATTTAAAAGGTAATTTAAATAAAATATAAAAATTTATTAAATGTTTTTTTAAGACTTTAGAAAAATTTTAAAAACCTTGTTTGAAGAGCCTTTTTTGTGAAAAAGAGAAATAATCTGCCCGTGAAATGTTAGATGTTCCGGTCTGAGGGGTGTTATAATGCACTTCTCTCGATTTTGAGACGAGAGACACCGGAATCCTTTGATGAAAGGGTTCGACGAACTAGTCTGCATACAGTGTTTTGTCAGCTGGAAAATCAGGTGATTGATCATCTGAGAAAGCCGGATTCAGGGTACGAGGCAGATTCAGAAGACAATATCTTCGGAAAGAGGATTGAAGAGTCCGAGACTGAGCAATTTGTTTCGGATGTACGATCAAGTGCCAGTTACACACCAGGTGTACCCAGTAGCTGAATCGAGTGAGAGCTATACTCCACGCTCTCCTGAACCTGAACCAGAAGAAGAAGAGGAAGCAGAAGAGGAAGAAGAGGAAGAGGAAGAAGAGGAAGAGGAAGAAGAAGAAGAAGAAGAAGAAGAAGAAGAAGAAGAAGAAGAAGAAGAAGATCCAGAGGAAGTGGAACCTGAGATCATCATCATCAGCAGCAGTTCTGAAGCAGAACTTGAATGTACTAAAAAGGCGAGATTTGATTTGAATAATTAATCTCTTTGTACTGCTTTATAGTACTTGTTTGCTTCGAATAAAGTTTGTTTTTATTCTGCAATGGCATCCAATACTAGTCTTCCGATTCCTGAGTTCAATGGAGGAGACTATGAATATTGGTCTATTAAAATGAAAACCCTTTTGATAGGAAAAGGTTTATGGGATGTAGTCGAAGAGGGCTATACTGAACCAACTGTGCTGAATGGGCAGCTTTCTCTAATGCTGATAAAAAGGCTAGAAAAGAAGCACAAAAGAACAATGCTTTCGCCCTTTATCACATACATGCTGCCTTAGATAAAAGTATCTTCCCTAGGGTTGCATCTTATGTAATTGCACAAGATGCCTGGAATGCCCTAAAAGAAAGCTATAGAGGTAGTGACCAAGTGAAGCAAGTAAAACTGCAAACTTTGAAACGAGATTTTGAGAATCTCAAGATGCAAGAGAATGAAAGAGTCGGAGATTACTGCGTGCGAGTGAAAGCCGTAGTCGACAAGATGGTCACACTAGGGGAGGATATTAAGCCAGAGATGATGGTGAAGAAAGTGTTGAGAACACTTCTTCCTAAATGGAATTCTGTTGCAATAATTATTGAAGAATCCAAAGACTTAACCACATTGTCTTTTGATGCATTAACTGGTTCACTTCTCTCACATGAAGAGAGGCTACAGGAAACTCCTACCACCAGTTATGGAGGAGATGACAAAGCTTTTGCCACACATGAAGGAAGAGGTAGAGGCCGTGGCAGAGGACAACAAAGAGGTAGAGGCAGGAATAATCAAAGAGGGGGAACTCCTAACAGAGGAGGATCATCCAACAGAGGTGGAAATCAGAATAGAGGAGGACAACAGACAATATAGAGGGAAACAATCTGGCAAAGGAAAAGGAGGAGATAAATCAAAACAAGTTTGCTACAATTGTGGCAAACCTGGCCATTATGCTCGAGATTGTTGGTCAAAGACTTCGCAAGGAAGCAACGAGCAACCGAGAGCGATCAGTTTGGGAATTTTGGAGAAGAGGAAGAGTCCTCAAATCTCTTTCTTTCTTATGGCCAGACAGAGCAAAATATGAATGATACATGGATTTTGGACACTGGGTGTTCAAATCACATGAGTGGCAAAGAAGAACTCTTTGCTACTTTAGACTCCTCATACAAATCCAACATCCGATTGGGAGATGACAAGTCATTGGCGAGTTGAAGGCATTGGAGCCATGGAGGTTCCAACGAAAGAAGGCATCAAGCAAGTAAGTGATATCTATTACACACCTCATCTTCAACACAATCTCTTAAGTGTTGGTCAAATGCTTGAAAAGAATTATAAGTTGATTTTTGATGAGGGTAAATGCACCATTTTTGACAAGAACAATAGTAATAGAATCATTACACAAGTGCCAATGTCAAAGAATAGATTATTCCCTTTGAAGTTTGGCCAGCCAGGAGGAAATAAGTTAGCAAATGTTGCAATTACCAATCCAAGTGTCCTATGGCACTTGAGATATGGTCATTTGAATTCAGCAAGTTTGAAAATGCTAACTTCACAAGCAATGGTGACTGGACTTCCCAAAATTCAAGATAGTAAGGAAGTCCGTGAAGGGTGTGCCTTGGGCAAGCATGCCAGATCGAAATTTCCTCATGGACAAGCATGGAGGGCCAGCTATCCACTCCAGTTAGTACATTCAGACATCTGTGGTCCGATGCAGACCAAGAGTCTAGGTAATCACTCTTACTTCCTACTTTTCATTGATGATTGCACAAGAATGTGTTGGATATATTTTTTGAAGCATAAGGATGAAGCATTTGCATGCTTTGTTGATTTTAAAGCAAAAGTTGAAAGTGAGAGTGGATATTCTATAAAATGTCTTAGATCCGATAGAGGAGGAGAATACTCCTCTAATCGGCTTTTGAATTTTTGTAAACATCATGGCATCAAGAGGCGGTTCACAATCGCCTACACTCCACAACAAAATGGTGTAGCAGAAAGGAAGAATCGCACCATTGTGGAAATGGCAAGATCAATGCTTCGGACAAAGCATTTGAGTAATTCATATTGGGGAGATGCAACAAGGACTAGTGTTCACATCTTGAACAGAAGTCCTACTTCAAGTTTGAAAGGGAAGACACCTTACCAAGCTCGGTATGGTAAGAAACCAAATGTGAAGTATTTCAGAGTATTTGGTTCATTGGCATATGCTCACATTCCTGATGAGCTGAGAAAGAAGCTGGATCCAAAGAGTCAGGCATGCATTTTTGTAGGATATTGTGAAAACACAAAGGGTTATAGACTCTACAATCCTACGACTCGAAAGATAGTGGTTTCAAGGGATGTGATTTTTGATGAAGGGGGAGAGTGGGGTAAGCCCCAAATATACAGTGATGTTGAGTCACATGATACAAGTTCTCAGCAGGTGCAGCAACAGATACCACAGAAAGGCAAGAAATCTCCACCTTCAAGCCCAAGTTCTTCTAGTTCATCTTCCTCACCAAGTCCTTCTCCACAGAGACTGGCAAGTTCCTCACCAATGGACATTGATGTTCCATCCAAAGGTAAGAGAACTTTACAGTATCATCCATCATCTCAGATGTTGGATAAAAATTTTTCAAGAAGATATACTAGGAGTCAAGCTAGTGAAATGGAATCTGTTTTACACAGATTAGAAAGTATGCACTTGTATGGTGATGATGAATCCCAGGAGGAACCTAGGGGAGATCAAGTTAACTATGCTTTGTTAACTAGTGCACAACTTGAACCTTCTAGTTATGAGAAGGCATGTACTCAGAAGATTTGGCAAGATGCCATGAAAGAGGAGATAACCTCTATAAAAAACAACGACACTTGGGAGCTCGTGAAGCTTCCTAAAGGAAAGAAATGTGTTGGCTGTAAATGGATCTTCAAGACCAAGTTTAATGCTGATGGAAGCATTGAGAAGCATAAGGCAAGATTAGTGGCAAAGGGTTTTACTCAGAAATATGGAATAGATTATGAAGAGACTTTTGCTCCTATAGCCAGACAGGAGACTATCAAAACAGTTCTTGCCTTAGCTGCACACAAAGGATGGAAAGTCCAACACATGGATGTCAAGAGTGCATTTCTCAATGGTTACTTGACGAGAAGAAGTGTACGTTGAGCAACCACAGGGATTTGAAGTGCAAGGTAAGGAACACCTTGTTTACAGATTGAAGAAGGCACTCTATGGTCTTAAACAAGCACCAAGAGCTTGGTACTCACGCATTGATGGGTACTTCAAAGATTATGGGTTCACCAGGAGCAAAAATGAACCCACACTCTACTACCTAAAGCAAGGTAAAGACATCCTCATAGTTTGTTTGTATGTGGATGATCTCATTTTTATGGGTAGTAATGAAAAAATGAATATGGAGTTCAAACACTCCATGATGACGCAGTTTGAGATGAAGGATCTTGGCTTAATGCACTACTACCTTGGAATGGAGGTTCATCAGTCAGATACAGGGATCTTCATCTGTCAACATAAGTATGCTCAGGATATGATCAAGAAGTTTGCTATGGAGCATTGCAAACCAGTTGCAACTCCGGTTGGACATGGGATCCAATTAAGCAAAGATGATGGAGCACCAAAAGTTGACGTGACCACTTTCGAAGCATGGTTGGGAGTTTGATGTTTCTCGCCAACACCAGACCAGATATTCAGTATGTTGTATCTCTTGTTTCTAGATTTATGTCTAACCCCTCTGAGTTGCATTTGCAGGCAGCTAAAAGAATTTTGAGATATGTGAAGGGTACATTGGATTTTGGAATCCAGTACCATAAATGTAACACTATCAAGCTTGTAGGCTTCAGTGATAGTGATTGGGGTAGCAATATTGATGACAGGAAGTCAACATCAAGAAACTGTTTTAGTCTTGGATCAGGACTAATAACTTGGAGTTCAAAAAAGCAGACAGTAGTAGCGCTATCTTCAACAGAAGCTGAGTATATAGCGGTTACTTATGCAAGTACTCAAGCCTTGTGGCTAAGGAAAGTACTAGAAGAGATTGGAGAACAGCAAAGTGGTCCGACCAGAATCTACTACGACAACATCAGTGCCATTCAGTTGGCATATAATCCTGTCCACCATAGCAGAACGAAGCATTTTGATATGAAGTACCACTTCATCAGAGATATGGTGGAACATGAAATTGTTGAGCTTCAATATTGTCACACTTTGGAGAACGTTGCAGACATCTTCACCAAGGCGATGACTAAAGCTCAATTTGTAAAGCTGAGAGACTGTGTAGTCAGTCCTCTCAACTTTAAGGGGGAGAATGTTGCAAGTGTGAACAGGGTTTCACCTTAAGTGGCTTAGAAAAATCCTTTTCTAGCCCTAAGTGTGAAATGCCTTCAGGATTGTCGGCAAATTTTTTTTTGTCAACAATTTTGTTTTAATTTTCCCTAACCTCCCTCCTATTTTCTCTCCTATTTCTCCTCCTATATTCCCTCCTTATCCCTCCATTTTCTCCGCTATCCCTTCTTCCTCCTTATCCCTCCAACTCCCTTTCCCCTTATCCCTCCAACTTCTCCTCGTCGTCTTCTTCCCTTTCATCCACTTATATATATATATATGATAATTTATAATGTTTTATGTTGTTGAGGGGGTACTTTTTAATAATATTATTCTGTTGCCAATTTTTATTATATTTTGCTGTGTTAATTTTTTAGAGATAACGTGCGCCTATACGAACAAGTAGACCCTAAGAAAATAGAAGTCATAATTCAGTTTCCTCCACCTTAGACTTATATGAATGTTAGAAGCTTCTTAGAACATGCTAATTATTATAGGAATTTTATCGAGAACTTTAGCAAGCTCACTGTTCCATTATTTACCCTCACAAAAAGTGTTGAGATCAAATGGACAAAAGAATGTCAAGAGGTAATTGAAGCCATTAAGGAAAAGTTGACCATTGCACTAGTACTAAGAGGACCTGATTGGAAGCTTCCATTCCACATCCATATTGACACTTCCAACACTATAATAGGTGCTATCCTTGGTCAAAAAGATGAGAAAAAAAATAAAATTTATGCTATCTATTGTATCAGTAAATACTAAATGGGTGTTGAAAATAATTACACTACAACTAAAAGAGAATTTCTAGCAATAGTATATACCATTAACAAATTTTATCACTATATCATAGGATACCTTGTGCATGTGCATACTAATCACTCCATAATTAAATACTTAATGAATAAAATAATGGTAAGTGAATGAGTGATTAGATGGCTATCGCTACTCTAGGAATTCTATATCACTATTGTAGATAGACTCGATAGAGCAAATGTAGTTGATTTCTTGTCAATATTAAATATTACTAGAGAGAAGGAACCAATGGATGACTCTTTCCTTGATGAAAATTTGTTTATAGTATTTACTCACTCTCCATGGTTTGAAGATATTTCCAACCACTTAGTAACTAGAAAAAATCCTTTCCACCTTAATCCAAATGAAAGAAACCATCTAGTGTGATAAAGTTCATCATTTCAATGGATAAAAGAACTATTGTTTAGATGTGGACCTAATCATGTGTTGCAAAGGTGTGTGAGGGAAGATGAGGTCTATGAAATCCTTAAGGTATGTCATGATGAATATTTAGAAGGACACTACTCGATAAAACAAACTACATAAAAGATTCTTGGAGTAGGATATTACTGGCCTTCACTTCATAAGGATGTGAAGAAATATGTTTTCCATTGTGATCAATGTCAAAGAATGGGAAAACCTATGACACAAAATGAAATACCTCTTCAACCTCAATTAGTTCTAGATCCTTTTGAGAAATGGTGCATAGATTTTATAGGATCTATAAATCCACCATCTCAAGGAAAACAACATATCCTAGTATGCACATAATATGTAACTAAGTGGGCCAAAGTAATTGCACTTAAATATACCCATTAGGAAAAAGTAGTTAATTTCTTGTATGAACACATCCTTCAATATTTCGGTGCTCCTTGTGAAATTGTGTCAGATCAGGGACCTCAATTTGCATCAAATGTTATCCATTCATTCATGGAATATTACCAAGTAAAACATAAAAATTCCTCACCATATCACCCACAAGCCAATGACCAAGTCGAAGTTACTAATAGGGAACTAGAAAATATTTTAATAAAAATAAATAGCTTCACATAGGAGATATTGGGTCAATAGATTTTATAGGCCATGTGTGCTTATAATGTTTCTTAAAAATCCATGACTAGACTCACCCCTTATAAATTAGTGTATGTAAGAAACTCAATTTTCCTATTGAATTTAAATTACACACTTTACACATTGCACTTGATGTTGGTATTGAGTTGTAATGGGTACAACATGATACATTTCTATAGCTTAGTGCACTTGATGAGCTACAAAGGGATGCCCTTCACTAGATTGAGATGATCCAACAACAATGGAAGACAACATGATAAACACATCAAAAGTAATCATTACAAGCTATATGATTGGGCATTTTTGTTTGATTCTTGTTATCTTGACTTCAAGGACAAGCTCCAAAATCGATGGCTAGGACCATACTAGATTGATCATATTTTTGGTAATGGTGCCATGTGACTAGTACCTAATGATAACTCAAGATGAAATATGATGAACAATGGGCATAGATTTAAGTTATACAATCGACCAATATCGAAGGAATATGTTTTTGCTTGTTATCACACTATGATATGGATTTTGTGGGGGAAACCTCTTCTCCCATAAAAAATGAAGAACAATTGTGTTCTACTGTATTGAAAATAAAAATAATAATAATAAAATGAGATCCAATTGTGAAAACCCTCTTGAGGGGTCCATTGGGCCAAGACTAGTATGAAAACTAATTTTTTGTGCACTAGTCTTGAATATAAAAATCTGGTTGTGAAAATCCCTCGTGGATGCAACCAGGGTAGAAGTGAATCGAAAACCAAAAATGGTGGTTCCTTTTGTGTGAAAAAATGAATTTTTTTTTTTTTTTTTTTAATTTTGTTGTGTACCCTTGTATTTCTTCTAACTTGCTTTTTTTAATCCTAATGTTATTTTGAATTAATCACAGGCCCCTACCCTTTTAAGGCATCATGATAAATCTCTTCTAGTAAGGTATATATTTTCTTCTTTTACTTTGTTTGATCTCATAATTTTTGTATAATTATAGCAATGTCATAGCCTATGGTGCACAAAAGGGAGGTTTCATATGTGACCTTGGTAGGTTGGAGTTGGTTTTCTTCATATTAGAAATTTTTTGGTACCTTATGGTTGGGCACCAAACTTGTCTAGGTAGTAGTAGAAGTTGCAGGAAATATTATGTCACTCAGTTTTGCACAAGGGTCTTCTAGCATATAACGGCTAAAGTGGTCATGTGGCAAAGGTTTATTAAAAACACAAGGTATTTAGAATATCCATGTGGAAAATTTTTATGAATAGAAAAAGGATGAAAACATAATGATTTGCATGGAAAAATTAAAAAAAAATAGGATGACTCCAACACCAAAAAACGAAGGTGCGGTTTGTGTGGGAAACATACCTTTATAGGAGATTCAAAATAACTTTGTGTGCATGTCTCTCAGACATGTTTTTCTAGTTGCCTTGGTAGTTAATCATCATCCAAGTGACGCTCAGTAGTTATACAAGGATCCACCTTTTTAGTCACCCCATTTCAATGAATGATGGTAAGGTGATAGAAGTAAATGGGCCACCTTTCCCTTGCATATATAAACAATGCTTTGCCACTGTTATTCTTCATTTGCAACCAGTTGTGCTTAAAAATATTTTCATGAACCATCCAACTCCCATAGAAAATAAGAGAAAAGAAAATATAGGTCAAAAAAGTAATTCTAAACCAAAAAGCATCATCAAGTTGCTACAAAACTAGGAAGTAGCGCATATTTTTGAACTTGTAGGATAGCTATAATTTTTTTGTCAGTTTGAAGGGTATGATATTGAACTTGCAGAGGAGTTTACGAGAAGCCTAAGTTATGGGTTTGCTAAGATCAAAGGGGTCAAAATACCCATGAATCCTACAATACTTATTAAATTAATAGGATTGTTTCTAGCTAGTTAGGAGCTTTTTTGGACCAGAGAAACCCTCACCATGCTCTTTCCTAAATTTAGGAAGGAGGGAGATCCAAAGCTGATTTATGATATTGCAATAGTCACTGCAAGGGACTTAAGCATACTATCTTAGCTAAACCATGGGATGATGTTACTTTATGAATGATGAAATACCTAACCCATGACAAATAATTTGTTGTGTTATCTAGATCACATTTGGAGATGCTCATACATTTATATCATGGTAAGGATAGTCCTTATCTCCATATTAACATCCATTATATTTGAATGCTACATTACATGATATGACCTCCCAATTTAGGGAAGGTAAAATATAGATAAAAAGCCATAGTTTTATCTAGCTATTATGTCATCACCATTTTTAGATTGGCAAAGGCAGTGAGAAATGTTGTCAAAAATTCTTGCAATGAAAGGGGCATAAACAAAAGGAAAATAAAAATAGAGTACCAAAGAATTCCAGTGCCATAGAGGCATTGAAACAACCTGATGACTCTTCGAAACCTCAATAAGTCAAAGAATCAGATGCACTGGAGCGTCTTAAACCAAAACTGAAGAAGCCCACCAAGAAGCATAATGTGTTGAAAAAGGTTTGAAAGCATTCACAGGAATAGGGGAAGAAGACGAAAGCATCAAATTTGGTTCCCAATAAATAGATATAAAAGAGGGGTATAAAAAAATAATCATGCCCAAAGACTAAAATACTATCGACTCCTTAAGTACCCTATGACCTACCTGAGTCGCATGAAGCAAAGACAAGAAAAATAAGGGCTAAAATACCTGAGATGCTTGTAGTAGAAGACAAGGTAAAATAAATAGAGTAGGAGACCCAATATTTTTAGAAATAAAAGGTTGTAATAAGACTAATTTAGTTACTCCTAAGGAACTAGGAGACCTTAGGGAATTAGATTTTTTTGACCTTAGTATCAAAAAAGAAAATGTACATCTGTTTCTAGGTAGAAAGAACAACCCTCCACTCACACATCATAAGCTAAAGTTAAAGTAATTGACAATAGCATAGAGCCATATACAATTATTTAGAACCAAGAAGAATAGAGGAAAGAGAAAGATGCACCTCCAAAAACAACCATGGAATAACTACCATAACCTACACCTTTTAAGGTTGTACCACCTTCAGATATAGGACAAATCTCTAAGGAAGAACTTGTTCCATAACCTCCCCTATTTAGACTAAAAATACGGCAGCTTAAAAAGCCTAATGAATATGATGAGAACCTAGAGGACTTGGATCTATAAGGGGTAAATATGGTCATTTAGACTCTACAAACTAGACTAAAAGTGACTAAAAGCCTATTGTAAAATAGTTTTAGGGAGATTGACCAACTACAAAATCAGTTGATTAAGACCAAAACCAAATGGAAGATAATTCAAAATCATGGCCTTGAAGGTGTATCCATGCTAATTAGAGAACCTCCTAAGGAAATTCCCCTACAGACCTTGGAAAGGGAAATAGAGGATGTAGGAAAACAATTCAAATAGGTGATGAGCCTAAGGAGTGGATGTTACAAGAATACCTATTGAGGCATGAGGACATACCTCCAATTAGGTTGGGGGAGTGATGAGGCACAAAAATACCTCATTTTTGACAACCTCTTACCACCTTTTTGCACTACTAGGATGTGACTTGTTTTATTATTGCATTAAGTTATGTGGTTAAATAGGGTAATTAGGAGGAAATACTAACTTAGAGTGAAATCATCTACCAAGAAAGGTAATAAAAGGCCAATTTATTGATTTTTGTCAAGATTTTGTAATAAAATACAGGGTGATTTAGTTTTGTACACAACTAGGGATTTTGAAAGAGCTTGGGCTCTAGTTTAAGGTTCTGTTGGCATTTTTGCCACATTAGAAAATAAATAATTTTTTTTAATTCGTTCAAGTGAAGTACATATAATATTGAAAGGAAAATAAAATGAAATGATATTTAGATATTACATTGTGATAGATATTTTTTCAAGTTTTCCAACGATATATTACAATAGAAAATCGGGTGAACGGATCATAAGTTTGGCTCCAGGAAGTTTTACCATAGAAAATCAATTTCGGGGCAAAAAATCAATTTTGGGGAAGCAAAGGCAATTACAAAGTCAAACAGGTAAAAGGTTGATTTGCCCCAAGTGAGGGGCAAAAATCCTTGGGGTGAACGTAGAAAATTTCTGAAAATGAAGACTTTCCGAAAATGACAAGTCGTCAAAAATGGCAAGTCACCAAAAAAGGAAAGTTTCTAAAAATGGCAAGTCATCGAAAATGGAAAGTTTTCGAAAAGGGAATTTTTTTGAAAGGAGGTGTGTTCACTCCAAAGATAGGGTGAACACCTCATTCACCCCAAGTTTGGTTGAACATATTTTAAGGCGCATCATTAACAGGTCAAAAGTGTGTTCGCCCTAGTTGAGGGGCGAAAGCTCCATTCACCCCTCCTGAGGGTAAATGCGCCATGAATAGTAAATAGGATAAAGAGTCTAAAATCTAAAGTGACTTTGAAAATTCAAATTCATGTTCACCCCAAGAGGAAGGCGACAACCTCTTTCACCTCTTTTGGGGGTGAACGTAGAGTTTAAGGAAGTTATTAAAAGCACTTTTGCCTGTAATAAAAGTTGTTGATTGTTGTTAAATCAGGGGTGCCATCTTCACAAAGGCACATCATGAAAGGGGTAAATAAGTATTCACTTATTGTCTAGTTCAAGAAAATTGTGCTATCAATGACATCACAGGTTTTAAAGAGCGCCTAAGGTAGGCGAATGAAGAACATTAAATGCTTGTGGTGAAGAGTAAATCAAAATGTGGATCTCAAGCAAGGAAGGCAATGGTATTAAAAATGCAAGGCAATTTTCATGATTTCCAAGGGGAATTATTATTTTAAGGATGGCAAACGTACTAATTCAATGACCAAGCCTGGCAGTTTTCCATGAACCGACACCTAGAAATACTGATTTCTTGGAGGAATTTTATTGAAATTTGGATTGCTGTGTTGAAAGGATGAGTTTTTAATATTTCCAAGGAGTAATTTCCTCACTATGGTTCCTGATTTGTGATTATTTTTTCCTCATATGCATTTAATGAAAGAGGCAAAATCCTCTATAAATACTACTCAATGTTCATTGTAAAAGGAGGTTAGAAACTTTGCAAGAATACTCTCCAAGTTCTCTTCATTAATACAAGGTATCATGATTCTGAATTTGCAAGTGATCTTGTGTGCAATTTCCTTCTGTTTTATGCACTTCTATTTGACATTCATGTTTCTTATTTGTTGTTAGATTTAAATTCTGTATTTGGATTTAAATATTGCTAGTGAGGGAGTGAATGCTGAAGTGTTATTCTGGAGGTTACTACTACAAGTTTGTAAGTGAATTATGTTGCTTTCCCTTGTTAAATTCTTTTTCATGCTTGGAAAATTTCTTGCTATTAGTCTACCCAAATCCTACACTTCGGCCTGTGGCCATATTTTTATGTATTTCCACATCTTGTCAATTTCTTTCCTATATCCCTAGTCTTCTATAGTGTAGGATTTAGTTTGGGAACCAACCCTCTCTGGAGATTGGCACATGGGACATCTCTTTCCTCTAACATTTCAATGTTGGCCGTATCTAGGGCGCACAAACACAATGTTTGTTGATTAGGTAGATATTTGACCAACAGTTTTTGGCATGCCCGGTGGGACTCACAGTCTCCGTATTTTAAAGGAGCCCAAGTTTGGTGAATCTCTGGCTTGCTTTTATTTGGAAAAATCACTTGGTGACTCTATTGAGCTAAAGATCCATATCTCTTGATCGTGGATGCCTTTTATACTAAAATAAGATACCCTAGAGGAATCAAGGTTTGGTGAGCAACCTTGACCTCACAAGCGGAGAAAATAATGTTCACCTGGTGACTCCGAATCAGTGGCAAGGATTGTGATATTTGAGGACCACTACTATAATGGCATAAGTATGCTATCCCAACTGGAATGATCTTGGCCCTTTGAATCTCCAAAGTCAGCATGAGATTCCCAAAAGTACCCTAAAGACCCTAACAAAATACAATGGCACTGAGGGAATGGATCGAGAGAACCTTGAAGATGTTGGTAATCTAGCAACCCTCCATGGCATAGTCTATGAGGATGTCATGATCAGACTTCTGGTCCTATCTTTGGAAGGAAGGACATTGCAATGGTATAAAATTCTTGGACGTAAGAACATCTGCTCATGGGTAGACCTGGCAGGAGCATTAGTTGACACCTTTTATGGCTCTTAGGACCCCTTTCAACTCTTAATGCACCTCTCCACCATCATGAGAGCACCTCTATAGATCATCACAAACTTCAATATTCGATTTTGGAGGAGTTGGAGGAGAATTCCAGAGAATATCCAGCTGACACCCACCCAGACCCACCTCTACTATATTCGGGCTTTAGACCCGGATATAAGCCTCCTCTTGTTGCAATCTGGAGAACAAATATTTCCTCAAATATTTTAGGATGCAATAAAAGCAGAGAAGCTCTTGCTCTAGTCAAAAAAATATAGTGGAGAGAAACTACCTTTTCATCACTCTCTAACAGTTGCTGCTTCCATGTGTATTACACAATATTCATAATGAAAGATCCCTAAAATTGTGTAGATACCTGGAACACAGTTGTGTGGAGCACAAGAGGTGAATCTCATCTAGGTCCAATGAGGGGAATATGCGAGCATGGTTCCAACAATGAACAATATGGTTGCTTGCAGCTTCCATCAGGATATGGAGCAAGAAGGGGTGAATATCTCCCAACACCAACAGATGGAATATGCAAGCATTACCCCAATAATGAACAATATGATATCTTTCAACTTTCTTCAGGAGAAGGACCAAGAAGCGGAGAAGAGTTTAACAACAAGATCTGAGCACAAAGAGGACACAATTTTGCATCCTTTTTGTATCCTTGAGCATAGCACGCAAATACATGGTCAAGACCTAATAAGCATACATCATCAGGAGATTGATCTTGAGGAGATCTTGACAGAAGGGCTATTATCAAAAAAATATTGCTATCATACCAAGGGGTTAGAGGAGCACGTGCCTAAGATCCCACAACCAGTAGATTCTTAAAAGTGGCAAAATTTATTCTCGCCATCCCATATGGTAAATATTTTTGCCATATTATTTAGTAATTGTATAAGTGCTGGTATGCATGATAATCTGCCACATTGTAGCTAGCTCATGACCTGGAAAACTTTGAAAAGAGGACAACCAAACTTTAAATATTACCTAAAGTACAATCAGATTTGGTTTGGACACTGCAGATTCATCGGATAAGCACCCAAAGCCAGGTTTGTGGTGGCGGCATACCAATAATTTCATAATTTTTTGTGTAAATATTATAAATATGTTGGCTGATAAATAAAGTGTTGATAGCATGGTGTTGGAGCCCGAAGGTATGCATTTTTTCTTCCCTTAATGCTTTCATTCGTTGTACCCACCACTTATGTTCCTCGCCCCATTTCATAGTCATCAATCACCATTGCTCCTTCCACAATTCTCATTTCTTACTATTTTTTTGTCTTTGCCCCTAACTCGTTTTCTATTCCACCATCATCTGCCTCATCTTTCACCCCTGTTACTTCCATCATCCCTATGAGTACACTAACTCTATCAAGGGTAAGCGTAACTGTTCCCTTGTCCATTCCTGATCTTTTTGATTAAGCCAAACCCTCAACAACCTCTATTTAATTTTTTTTCATTTCATTTTTAGATTACAGGAGCCATTGGCATCAGAGATCAAAGTTTTAACAAAGTACCTTGAAGCAGAAAAAGTTAGTCGAGCTTGGTGAAGTGCCTTGCATTGGATAAAAATACAAAAGGGAGACTAAACAATATCAGGTAGTGTAGGAAGAAGTTGATGCCAGTAGTAAATAGTTTGATGTAGCAAGCAGTTGTGACTCCATTTCCCAATGGATAAATACCCTGGGATCGATTACATCTAGACGAGCTGAATACCCCACGAGCCGCAAAAAGTGTTGGTATTTTTGCCACACTAAAAAATAAATAATTTTTTAAATTTGTTCAAGTGAAGTACATCCAATAGCGAAATGAAAATTGAATGAAATGATCTTTAGATTTTTTTTGTGATAGATATTTTCTCAAGCTTTCCAACTATATATTACAATAGACAATCGGGTGAATGGATCAAAAGTTATGACTCTAGGAAGTTTTACCATAGAAAATCAATTTCGAGGCAAAAAATCAATTTCGGGGAAGCAAAGGCAATTACAAAGTCAAACAGGTCAAAGGTTGATTTGCCCCAAGTGAGGAACAAAACTCCCTTTCACCCCTCCTTGGAGCGAACGTAAAAAATTTCTAAAAATGGAGACTTTTCAAAAATGGCAAGTCGTCGAAAATGGCAAGTCATCGAAAAAGGAAAGTTTTCGAAAATGGCAAGTCACCGAAATGGCAAGTCACCGAAAATGGAAAGTTGTCTAAAAGAGAAATTTTTGAAAGGATGCGGGTTCACCCCAAATATGAGGTGAACGCCTCGTTCACCCCAAGTTTGGGTGAACGTATTTTAAGGCATAGCATTGACAGGTCCAAAGTGTGTTCACCCTGGTTGAGGGGCGAAAGCTCCATTCACCCCTCCCAGGGTTAAATACACCATGAATAGTAAATTGGGCGAAGAGTCTAAAATCTATATTGACTTTGAAAAGTCAACTTTGCGTTTGCCCTAAGAGGAATGCGATAGCCTCTTTTGCCTCTTTTGGGGGTAAACATAGAGTTTAAGGAAGCTGTTAAAAGCACTTTCATCTGTAATAAAAGTTGTTGATTGTTGTTAAATCAAGGGCACCCTCTTGACCAAGGCACATCATGAAAGGGGTAAATAAGTATTCACTTATTGTCCAGTTCGGGAAAATTGTGCTATCAATGATGTCACAGGTTTTAAAGAGTGCCCAAGGTAGGCGAATGAAGATCATTAAATGCTTGTGGCGAAGAGTAACTCAAAATGTGGATCTCAAGCAAGGAAGGCAACAATATTAAAAATGCAAGGCAATTTTCATGATTTCCAATGGGAAGCATATTTTTTAGGATGGCAAACATACTAAGTCAATGACCAAGCCTACAGTTTTCCATGCACCGACACCTAGAAATGTTGATTTCCCGAAGGAATTTTCTTGAAATTTGGATCGATGTGTTGAAAGGATGAGTTTTTAATATTTCCAAGGAGGAATTTCCTCGCTATGGTTCATGGTTCCTGATCTATGATTATTTTATCCTCATATGCATTTGATAAAAGAGGTGAAATCCTCTATAAATACTACTCAATGTTCATTGTAAAAGGAGGTTAGACACTTTACGAGAATACTCTCCAAGTTCTCTGCATTAATACAAGGCATCAGGATTCTGAATTTGTAAGTGATCTTGTGTGCAATTTCCTTCCATTTTATGCACTTCTATTTTACATTCATGTTTCTTGTTTGCTATTAGATTTAAATTCTGCATTTGGATTTAAATATTTCTAGTGAGGGAGTGAATGTTGGAGTGTTATTCTGGAGGTTACTACTACAAGTTTACAAGTGAATTTTATTGCTTTCCCCTGTTAAATGCTATTTCATGCTTGGCAAATTTCCTACTGTTAGTCTGCCCAGATCCTGCACTTCGTCTGTGGTCATATTTCCCATTTCTTTTCGTATCTTGTCATTTTTTTTTTGTATCCCTTGTCTTCTACAGTGTAGGATTTAGTTTGGGAACCAACCCTCTCTGGAGATTGGCATGGGGGACATCTCTTTCCTCTGGTCTTTCAATGTTGGTCGTATCTAGGGCGCACAAATGCAGTGTTTGTTGATTAGGCAGATATTTGACCAACAGGTTCATTTCTTACCAAATACTACAATTGAAGGAGGTGTTGGACTATGTTCATTCAACCAACATCAAACCTGACTCCATTCACTGGGTACCAAATAGAACAATAACCTACAAAAAAAAAAAATTATACCCTGACATAAAATAAGACTGTAACCTGGCATCAAAATCTGAGCTAGCCGAATTACCACATGGCTAAAGTGGGTGGTTGAAGGCACTACTATGACACTCTATATATGACATGGCATAAGGAGACAAAAGTGTAACTGGTTCATATCCAACAAAGCATCGAATTGGGAGAAAAAAACATTTTTGCTAGATTTGGTCAACTACCTTTAACCAACTATAACAACAAAAATAGAATGTTGTTAATAGCTGGCAACAGGTTAGGAAAAATACAAATGATCCAAAGGCTAGAAATTATTTTGAACTTACTTTCTCCAATATCCAAATAATCTAACATGGAGGTTAAGGTGCACCAAGGTTTTTTTTCCAAATTTGACTACCAAGTGTAACTTAATTTTGTTTTTACTTGCTAATTTGGAGTTCCATTTATTGGTTGCATCTTGATTGTTGCAACTTGCTTAACTACGAAGGTAGAAGAGGGTGTTGTCCTATCCATTATAAATCAAACTAGGAACCTAGAACTTAGAAATAATTAGAGGTGAAATATATTGTCATGTTGTTGGATATTTACTACATTTTGTAAGGAGTTTTTTGCTGATTTTAACCTGCAAAAAAAACATGATATGATTTGCTATTGCACTACATATCTATGGGTTGAATTATGTTCTTTTCCCTTCCACATTGCTATGAGTAAGGGTCCACTCCTAGGAAGGTGGAAGGTACCTTTTCTTTATGTTTTATTTGCCACAACATTAGATTAGTTTTGCTAATATTTATTTGCATCTTATAACAATTAATTAGCTACATTGTTTTACTTCCCGAGAAAGACTATTTAGCTACATTATTTTTAGATTCGCTTTGCTATAGTTTGGATTGAATACTTAATTACTTTATGTTGATTTATTTTTTGTTATTTCATTTATTTTTCCCGATGCAATCATTTCATTTATTCCAAGTGTATTTGCTATATTAAACCCTTTCATAAGTGTAGTTAAATTTCAATTCTATTTTTTGAGTTGTAGTTTAGAGAGCCAAAAACAACCCTGAATTTAGATATTTTCTAGTCCATAGGAAACCACCCCTAGTTTAATAAATTAAAGGTGACCTTGGTATAGTGTGGTTTTGATGATATCCATCATGATGATCACAAGGCATAATCAACTTATGGATTTTATGGAGCAGCCCTTCCTTGATATGAAAATATTGTCAAGTTTTAAAATGTTGGATATTGAAGACACATAGAATTGCACAAAAATTAGATCATATGCATATAGAGAAGCCCAAGTTTGAAATCAAAGGTGTGAAGTGGTGACCACTATCAAGGCATGAGTTGAAAGAGGTTGACTTAAACAATATATAGCAATGTCTATATTATACTCAAGGATTAAATGAAATTATTGCACATACACTACCCACTTCATATGTCATGCCTCTTCAATTTTGGTTTGATATTGAAGCAATTACAAAAGGATATGATTAATATATATAATTATTTTCTTACCTAAAAGGTAATATCTCTAGTACTTGATGTATTCAACTATTGCATATATTTATTTATCATATATGCAGTAGTTATGTTTTGTTGCTGAGAATGTTGGATTTTAAAGTCTTACTACACAAAATATCATAGTTCCCAATTGTTGAACTTAATACTTGCAGAAATTCTCCTTTGTAATTGGCATCTTAGTTGTTGAGCGATTAAAAGTAGAAATTAGAATTAGTCTAATATTAGGTGATTAAAGGTAGAAATTAGAATTAGTCTAATATTAGGTTTATATTGTTTACGTTAATCAGGAGAGATCCAAAACTTGGATCAAATCTGTTGTGCTCTCCCTATATATTGTAACTAGTTTGCTGAAGAATTCAATTAGAATGTGAATCAAAATCACATTTTGCGATCAGAGATGATAGGAAAATACTCCAAACATCGAGGCTGCGATATTACCCATCACAACATTGTGATTTTAGTCGTGATGCTGGTTTTGAGGAGAATTTTTGGAAGGCAGTCATTCAGTGCGAGATAAGTAGGCAATATTCAGCGTGTTGAAGGAGACTTCATGTTGCTGTAAATGTTTGCTGCAGGTAACATTGTGAGCGTTCGTTGGTGAGTGTGATACGTTGGAAAATCAAATCTGAAGAACATGCCTATAAGTGGATACGTTTTTTAAGCTCTGTTGTAAACGACCTATGCAAAATAAAAAAAATTGTGATCGTAAGGAGATTTAAAGATGCCATATTTACCAGCAGAAGATAGTCGTTTGTCTCGTGAGAAGATGACACAAGCGAGGTAGAGGTGAGAATATGACGGTTCAGCTAGCATAGCTCACAAAAAGTTTTTTTTAAGTAAAAAAAAAAAAAAATTTGTTGATCGTCACCAAGCAAGGTTTGTAAAAATTATTCTTTATGGCTCTAAAGATTGTATGTTTTAGGGAAATTCCTTGCTTAGGCCAGACATAGAAGATTGTAGATGAAGTAACCGGTACTTGCAGACCATATTCGGGACGTCCATATGATGTTTTGACATAGACGCATCACAATCTCAACAAATTTTGTAGCGCAGGTGAGTGGAGATAGAAGCCGTAGGAGAATATTGGTGAAATATTGACCATGTATGTGATCTGACGTGATAAACAATTTGCTCGTATAAGTTGGACATCTATGACAGTTAAAACCTGCAATATTTATGATAGTTCTACATTTTCAAGACGTAGGAAATACGTCGTGTGTGAATTTGAAGTTCTGCTGTTAATAGTTTGTGAGCGATGAGAAGAGTTATTGAATGCTGAGGAGAGACGTTTTGTTGTGACGTTTGAGACTATGCTGCAGAAACCCTGTGCATTTCATTTAAAAAAAGGGACCCGCATTTCATTGGACCAGAGACCCTACATTTGTTATATTTAATTTGGTTATCATATCATAGACAAATAGGTCCTGCACTTCAAAGACGGCACAGAGTGCGTAGATTGTAGTGTAAATAGGTCCTATTTTTTTAAAATTAATATTGCAGCCAGTTAAAGGCGCACCTGCAGCCAATTAAAGATAGTTAAAGGTGCACCTGCAGCCAATTAAAGGTGTTGTATTTGCTGTAAAATATTGTCTTGCGTATCATCTAATAAGGAGCCTGAGAGGTTCTATGTTGAGAGACTGTAAGGAGTCTAGACTGACGTAAGACAGAGAGTTGGTTGTTGTTTATTGATGTTTTTGCCAGTAAGACTACTGTTTATTGAGGTACACTATTTTCTAAAGGAGACGTTGCTTGGTGTGTTGCAAGTCTATTGAAGAATAGCAGGCAAAGAGGTATTTGTTATTTATCAAACAATACTTATTGTTTTTTTTTTACTACTAAATTGTTGCTATCAAGTACAAGTAAGACATAGAAAGGTGTTATTTTTTTTTGTTGCTTGGCATAAATGGCTGTTAACAATAACCTTCCCATTCCTGAGTTTAATGGGTTGGATTATGAGTCCTAGTCTATTAAAATGAAGAACTTAGTCATAGGCAAAGGGCTAGGGCATAGGCTGAATATTCAATATGTTGTTTCTCTTGTTTCAAGGTATATGGTTGATCCATCTGAACTTCATTTACAAGCAACTAAAATTACCACAAATGTAATTCTATAAAATTAGTTGGATTTAGTGATAGTGATTGGGGCAGAAATATAGATAATAGAAAATCTACATCAGGGAACTATTTTAGTCTTGGGTCAGGACTAATTACATGGAGTTCCAAAAAACATAAAGTTGTAGCATTATCATCTACTGAAGCTGAGTACATAGCAATCACAAATGCTAGTACCCAAGCTTTATGGTTGAGGAAAGTCCTTGAAGAAATTGGAGAGAAACAAAGTGGTCCTACAAGATTATACTGTGACAATATGAGTGCCATTCAATTGGCACATAATCCTATCCACCACAGTAGGTCAAAGCACTTTGATATAAAGTATCACTTCATTCAAAACATGGTGGAGAAACTGGTGGTTGAGCTACGATATTGCAGCACTTTGGACAACATGGCAGACATCTTCACCAAAGGAGTTGCTAAAGCTCAATATATAAAGCTGAGAGACTGTCTTGTCAGTCCTCTCAACTTTAAAGGGGAGAATGTTGAACTTAATACTTAAACAAGTGTGAACGCAAAAATTCTCCTTTGTAATTGGCATCTTAGTTGTTGAGCGATTAAAGGTAGAAATTAGAATTAGTCTAATATTAGGTTTATATTGTTTACGTTAATCAGGAGAGATCCAAAACTTGGATCAAATTTGTTGTGCTCTCCCTATATATTGTAACTAGTTTGCTGAAGAATTCAATTAGAATGTGAATCAAAATCACACCAATATAAAATAGCCATAATATTAAAGGTTAAAATAATAACAATAAGAGTAGAATAATATATGATAAAATTAATATGTATATCAAGGCTTATATAATACTGAAATAAACATTCATTTATATAATAAAATATGAATGTAAATAGCCTAAATCATTCATGAACTGTGAATGAAGAAAACTTACAATATTAACTACTCAAAAATTTGTATACAAGCTTTATTACTTTTCTTCCTCTTACAAACAAATAATGATAAATGAATATCAGATCTTCATTGCTTTCTTATGGAGCATTATCTCCATAATATAGCCATAGTAATGTGACTCTTCAAGTACTTTTCTATTGCTTTCCATATGACAAGTCTCATGACTCTTGGCTTATCATCTTGCCACTTGCATACTAGATGGACACTTGACTCTAAGACACTTGCACACATGACTCTTACACTTCTACATGCACTCCTAATCTAGGATACTTGTACACATCCTCATATTACATATTTGTTGTTAAGACCCTGAAGGTCCTAACTTAGTTTTTAATAAAAAATAAATAAAATAACATAAAAAAAGAATCACCTTTAGGATTGAATCGCTTTTGCACTGATAGGGGGTCCCTCCAATGGTTTGAATATATATTTTTAATATTTCACGGATGATTTCAAATGATAGATTGTATAATGTTTTATACCTACCCTAACCCTAACCCTACATCACTTTATCATGACGATTCATAATAATTAATATATTTAATTATTATGATTATCTAAATTTAATAATATAATAATTAAATTATATTTAATTATTATATTATTACTATACTAACCTTAGTATATGAAATTTATTATTATTATATTATTATTAATTAAGGTTAGGATATAGTATCCTAACATGCCACCCTTCATCGAAAAACTTTGTCCTCAAAATTTGAAAAAGATTGGAAAAAAAATTAGTCTTCATAGTCCTTTAAACATCATCTTATCCTTGAAGAAAATTAATTTAAGGTATTATGGTTTTACTTTTCTTATTGGTTGTGTTCTTCCTTTGCCATAACAATGGCTATTTGATTCATAATTTTTCGTAAAATGCAATTCCCTTAACATTTGTGTGTAGTGCCCACCTAGGTTTATACATCACTTGTTTCTATAAGGTTGATGATAATTTTCATATTTCAACTTTTCATATCTATTGCTAGGTCTTTCGAGATGATACTTTAAAGTATCAAATTTTTTGAATGAAGGCATAATACACCTAACCATAGTTCTTTCCTCTTAGGTCAAACCAATATTTGGCAAGTTCGAGCATCTCATATTGTATGAAGTTTGACAACATTAGGCAAGTGAATATTAAGGTAGTCATATTCATAGTAGGGGCACAATGCTCAATTTTTTGCTTTGTTCAGTCAATATTGGTTATTCAATATTTAATCTCATGTTTCACTCTGCTGAAAAATTCATTTATTGCATGCGGGTTTTGTTGACTATAACTCATTTCTTTTATTGTTTGATCGATAAGGTTTATCTTCATAGAAACTTGAGGGTAAAACTTGTCATTGTAGTGGAGTGCAGAGAAATCCAAAGGATAACATTTGGGACATGTTATCACCAATAATAATTTATAACGGATGAGCCTAGGCAGATGGTATAAGCAAGTCCTTCAACGTCGCATCTTTCAACTACGTCCCAACTCTCTTTTGCAGTTTTGTGACCAGTGTTGGGGCCACATCCAACATGCTCCTTCATTCGTCTTGTTCCTTCGTTCATCTCCGGTGTAGCAATGTAAAGTGTACATAACGGCTCTAAGCATGGAGGGAATATTATGTTTCCCAACAAAATCTGAAAGGCTACTATGATAAGCAAGATACTATGTTTTTTTGAAGGGAATCATATTATCGTTCAGAGGAGTAAATCCACAATTGGAAAATAAGGATACCATTGTAAACATTCAAATATAAAAAATATTATGCCTTTGCTATGAAGGGTCCCCTCTCCACTAGACGAAATTGAAAATGAACTGCAATAAGAATGATACTAGCTAAATGGACTATCAGAAGATAGATGAAATAATTATAGCCAAGGGACGTGAGGTTTCGATATTCCAAACTATCCTCAAAATAATTATCTTTCCATGTGAACACTAGTTTATTATTCTTCAGATCATTAAATTGTAGTTTCCTCGTGCTCATTTTTTAGAACCCATTCCTATCTCCTAATTTTTGCTGCAGGCCACCTTCTGGAATGAACTTTTATATGCCTCTTTTCCATTACAAGGTACTGAAGCTATTATGACCATGTCTTGGCATGGTCACAATTACATGGAGACAACTAGATTTTCTATAGGGCGAAACATATCAATTTCCAAATCTATCCACTAAGGTTATGTTACAGAATATGTCCACTAAGGTGATTATCAAACAAATCTATCTGCTGCAGTGCCCACATTTATTGATGCCTTTAGGTATACTTCCTGTAAAATAGTTGTCACCTAGGTAAACCATGGTACTGTACCATAGAAGTAATTGTTTCTCAGGTCCAAATATTTCAGTGAACTCATATTTAAGGTTGCTTTTGGTAGTTTTTGTTCAATGTCGTGCAAGATATAGAGGGAGGTTCTCAAGCATTATTTCCAACAATTTTTTTTTTTTTTTGTGGTGCTCCTACTAAAATATGTGCATTATTTCCACTATTCCTTCTGTTTTCCCATAATCTTGGTGAATATCGGTAGCCTTGTGAGGTCCTTTACAATGATCTTTCTACTGTGCATAGTGGCAGCCACTTCATTCTCTTGGTGGTGCTAAAAATACTTATTAGCGATTAAACTAATTTATTTACTTCATGGCTATGTTCTATCTACTAAATCAAATATCTTCAGGCAATTATTGCTCTTGCCGTCTGATGAATCTTCTTTCGCTCACATGTAACGGTTATGCATTGTTTTAGTTAGCTATAGGCGATGTGTTACTTCTTGTAATGGTTGATTTGATATGGATTGGAACATATTATAGTCAATTTATAATCATAGCAATGAAGACACGTGAATGATGGAGGGAAGGCTTGAAGCATGACCAGGAAACTACTGATATTTTAAATGTAATAGTTTTCCACCACATAATTTTGAAATCATAAAATCTCTAAATAGAAAAAATAGTAAACTAGAACAAATTTTTTTGATATATGAATAGAATAATAATAAGTACTTTGATAGTTAGAGACTTGTCATGGCATACCCTTCCTAATATATGAGGATATTAACATGCAATATTTGTACCTCCCCTAGAAATGATTTGTATAATATGATTGGTAGGGTTGTTTACTAGGCCCTTCACTCAGTTTTAGACAACATATATGCCAAAAAGGAATACCCCACCTTTAGCACTTCACTCAGTAAAGCAAAATTTGTAAATTATAGGTTTAAGTGTATTTACACATAAATGAAAACATGAAGTAGTGCATTTTTATTTCACCACATCTTCCTTTGGTTGGATCTCACACTCCTCCCTCACTTGTAACATGTTGCTTTTCTTCCAATGCATAATTGTAATTGGAATTTAATCAATAGGTCCCAATCATAATATAATATTTAATTTATTTCAAAGGGGAATACGATAGTATTCGAACAAGAGAGTTCAAAATGTTTTTTTTAATATATATTTAAAACAGGCCTGTAAGGCCGGCTACTCCTTAAAACAACCTAAAGTTTCTTAGTGGTCTTTAATTTTTTTTATTTTTTTGCACTCCAGGGCCGAGATCACGAAAATGAGGGTGGCAAATACAAATCTGGGGACATCGGTGGTTGGCTTCTACAGTGGCGAGGATCAAAATTACGAGCAATGAAATAGTTTTACCATGGCAAATGCAAGTTTCTCTTTTAAAAACAATGAATTTCACTGCATCCTACGATGAGCAACACAACAAGGAAAAAGTTATTCACGGAGGCTTTTCTATTCCATCGGATGACTGCAATAGCTGGGCAACAACGACGACAGTGTTGTGAGATCACAGGACGAAGGTATAAGTAGAGAGTATACCCATTGCCATTTTCCCACGTGTTTGGATGCATCAATCAAGTTCTCTTTGTATTACATGGTGGAGGTGTAAATTTCATAGATGCATCTACATTTGGACATTCCACAGGTGAACCATATAATTTTGGATATATTTCACAACTTAAAAACCAATGGCTTTGCACTTGCTTATTACAACACAAAACTGAGGCTTTGGAACAGTTGGTCAGTATGTCAATCATGTGAGTGTCAGATTGTATTCATGCTATGATGCATTGTTTTCCTATTGTGAGCAGACTATTGCTTCAGTTGATACAACATCAAAGATTCGAATGGTCGCCTTAATATGTGAGAAGTTGATGTGAATTTGAGACATTGGGAGCATGTTGGTTTTAGTTTGGTTATCCCTATGGCACATTATTCACAATTGTACTTCCAACAGAGGCCCATCATTGTCATGTTTTATGGATAAGCATTGTATCCATAGCCATTCTTTGTGCATGACTCCCACTCATTGCATGTAACCTTTTTTTTTCATCCAGCTATTGTCCAATTATGACTATCTCTCCCTTTGCATTTGTTGGTGTTGAACATTGGAACACGATATTTGAGTTCATATTAGGTACTGCATGAGGACATCTTTATCACCAAGAAGAATCCACGGAGATCGTATCATCCATAGCGACATTAATCCTGAGAACATTCTTCTGGATGAAGATTCAATTTTTTATTGGCAAAATTGATACAGAATTTCTCAAAACTGTTCAACCATATATATCCAAAAACTCCAATGAAATTTTGTGACTGGGGATCTTGTCCAATTAATTTGTTGATTTTCCCAGCAATCCAATCAAACAACATGAGTATATCATCTTCTCTAAAGTATCCATGTTGCTTGCTACAGATTTTGGGTTGAGATGCTAATAATTTCACCTGATCATTGACACTACATAATAAATGGCGGAGGTGGCCATGGTGGCGGCCGCATGCAAGTCAGACGAAGAAATTTTAGTGGTCCAGAACATTGAAAACAATTAAGAAAATTGATAAAACTGGCCTTAAAAAATATAAAATGTAGCATCTCGTTGCTCACATCCCAGTTGATAAAACTGGTCGAATGTCTAGACACCAAGGATTGGATTTTTTGTCTCACCGCCTTTTGTAATTCTTGGTTGCCTAGTTTGGTGACCCAAGAGAGAACATAATCTGCATTATAGGCCATCCGACGATTAGAAGCCACTATATATTTAGGGCCATTATTTTGACTCAATTTTCAGATGGTTTGAATTATTTTCTTCATTCTTCGAAAGTGCAATATGTATTACTAGAAAATACATGGCTATGGGCTTCTTTGAAGGTAAAAAATTGCTAGGGTTTTGATTATTTTTTTCATTTGCATTTTGTACCTTTTGAAAATTTATGGCTTCAGGTTCTTTGGCAAAATTTTTTCTACGTTTTTCATTTTCATTTGCAACTTTTTCTTCTTCTACTTCCATTAGATCCTCACTTGACTTACTAAAAAAAATTATAATATTTTCGAATGGTTTCCCCAATTCTCGAAATTCTGCCTTCAATTTTTGAACTTCCTCTTCAAATTTTTGGTCCTACATGGCTGGATCCATAATGCTCTGATACCAGATGTTAGGACCCTGAAGGTTCTAACTTAGTTTTTAATAAATAATAAATAAAATAACATAAAAAAAGAATTGCCTTTAGGATTGAATCACTTTTGCACTGATAGGGGGGTCCCTCCAATGGTTTGAATATATGTTTTTAATATTTCATGGATGATTTCAAATGATAGATTGTACAATGTTTTATACCTACCCTAACCCTAACCCTACGTCACTTTATCATGATGATTCATTTAATATATTTAATTATTATGATTATCTAACTTTAATAATATAATAATAAAATTATAATTGTGGCATGTGAGTCTTGGAGCAAAATAGAAATAAGAAATATTATTCATTAACCTTACGAAACTTAGAAATTACAATGCTTAAATAGGGTTGATTTAACAACCTTAGGAAATATAGGAGAAGTTAGGAAAAGAAAAATAGGGAGGAAAGGAGGAAGGGAAATTTATGTCAAATGCCTTACAGAGTTGGTTCACTTTTGCTTCTTGTGAATCCATACTTGCTGAAATAGCCATCAATGCATGAGTACCAAGATCTTGGTGCTTGCTTGAGTCCATAAAGTGCTTTCTTCAATTTGTAAACAAGGTTCTCCTTTCCCTATTCTTGAAAACCTTGAGGTTGTTGAACATAAACCTCTTCTGTCAAGTATCCGTTCAAAAAAGCACTTTTCACATCCATGTGTTGAACATTCCATCCTTTATGGGATGCTAAGGAAAGAACTGATCTGATTGTTTCTTGTCGTGCAACAGGAGCAAAGGTTTCCTCATAGTCAAAGCCAAATTTTTGAGTAAAACCTTTTTCTACTAGTCTCGCCTTATGCCTCTCAATGCTTCCATCAGCATTGTACTTAGTCTTGTATACCCATTTACACCCAACACATTTTTTTCCTTTGGGTAGCTTTACTAGCTCCCATGTATCATTATTGTTTATAGAGGTTATTTCCTCTTTCATGGCTTCTTGCCATACATTTTGAGTACATGCCTTCTCATAGCTAGCTGGTCCTAGTTGTGTACTAGCCAATAAAGCATAATTGACTACATCTCCCCTAGGATCATGGCAGTCATCATCTCCATACAATTGTAAATTTTCAAGTTGTAAAACTATATTCATCTCACTAGCTTGGCTTCTAGTGAATCTTCTCTGGAAATTCTAATCCAACATTTGAAAATATGGATGATGTTGTAATGTTCTTTTGCCTCTCGATGGAGAGTCTCTATCAATGTCCATCGGTGAAGAACTTATTGATATCTATGGAGAATGACTTGGAGTGGCGGTTGAAGTACTTGATGTAGTACTCCTGTATGGGCTTGGAGGGGGTGGTGTGCCTTTGCTTTTCTTTGGATACACCTACTGTACCTGTGAAGAACTTACATCTTGGGACTCATCATCAACAAAAATTCTTTGATGATCCCATTCTCCTCCTTCATCAAAAATTACATCCTTGGAGAGTATAACTTTATGAGTCTTGGGATTGTAGAGTCTATATGCCTTTGTAGACTCACAATACCCTACAAATATACAATATTGAATTTTTGTATCAAGCTTCTTCATTTTCTCATCAAGAATGTGTGCATATGCTAAAGAACCAAACACTTTGAAGTGCTTTACATTAGGTTTCTTTCCGTACCACCCCTCATAAGGAGTGACACCATCTAAACTAGAAGTAGGACTTCTATTTAGAATATATACACTGGTTCTTACAGCCTCTGCCCAGTACATATGAGTTAGATGCTTAGTCCGAGGCATCGATATCGCCATTTCAACTATGGTACGATTCTTTCTCTCGGCCACACCGTTATGTTGTGGGGTATAAGAAGTGGTGAATTACCTTTTAATCCCACTTGCTTTACAATATTTCAAGAATACTTTTGAGGAGTATTCACCTCCTCGATCTGTCCTAAGATATTTTACATAATTCCCACTTTGATTCTCTACATTGTTTCTAAAATATATGAAGCAATCAAAAGCTTCATATTTATGTTTCAAAAAATAAATCCAGCACATTCTAGAGAAGTCATCTATGAAAGTGAGAAAATAAGAATAGTTTTTGAGACTTTGTATTTGCATTGGTCCACAGATGTCTAAATATACTAACTGAAGTGGATAGCTAGCTCTCCATGCTTTTCCTTTTGGAAACTTTGACCTTGAGTGCTTTCCCAAAGCACATCCTTCACAGACCTCCTTTTGTTCATTGATTTTGGGAAGTCCTGTCACCATAGCTTGAGAAGTTAAGTTTTAAGCTAGCGAAATTAATGTGACCATATCGCAAGTGCCAAAGCACACTTGGATTTGTTATAGCTACATTTGCAATTTGAGATCCTCCTAGATCATCAAATTTGAGAGGGAATAACATATTCTTGGTCATGGTGACCTGTGTGATGACACGATTACAATTATTTTTATCAAAAATGATACATTGTCCTTTATGAAATACAAGCTTGTAATTTTTTTCCATCATTTTTCCAATGCTTAGCAGATTGTGTTGGAGATTTGGAGTGTAATAGATGTCATGCACTTTCTTTAGTCCTTCTTTGGTTGGAACCTCCATGTCTCCAATACCCTCTACTTGCAATGTCTTATCATCCCCTAATTTTATTTGGGATTTATAAGTGGAATCTAGATTAGAAAATAAATGTTCTTTTCCACTCATGTGGTTTGAACAACTAGTATCCAGAATCCATGTGTCATTTAGATTCTATTCTGATTGTCCATATGAAAGAAAAATATTAGAGGTATCATATTCTTCTCCATAATTACCATATTGACTACTGCTACCTTGTGAATATTTTGACCAACAGTCGTGAGCGAAGTGACTTGGCTTGCCATAGTTGAAACAAGCTAATTTTGACTTGTCACTTCCTCGCCCTTGATTTCCTCCTCAATTTTGATTTCCACCTCTTTGTTGATTGCATCCTCTGTATGAGTTGCCTCCTCTGTTGGAATTGCATCCTCTGTTCTATTTGCCTCCTCTATTTTGATTGCCTCCTCTGTATTTGCCTCTGCCTCTACCTCTTTGCTTGCCTCTGCCTTGACCTCTTCCCCATCCTCTTCCATTTTTTTCATTAGAATTGAAGGTATTATCATTGCCTCCGTAGCTAGTTGAATGAGTTTTAGGAAACTTCTCTTCATGTGACATTAACAATCCGATTAATGCATCGAATGTTAAAATGGAAAGATCTTTGGATTCTTCTATAATTATGGCAATATGGTTCCATTTTTGTGTAAGTGTTCGCAACACTTTTGTTACAATTATCTCAGGCTTGATTTCTTCACCTAGTGTAACCATTTTATCCACAATTGCTTTTACTCTAACACAATAATCACCGAATTTTTCATCATATTTCATTTGAAGATTTTCAAAATATCTCTTTAGTGTTTGAAGCCTTACCTGCTTCACTTGATTACTACCCTGGAATCCATCACTCAATGATTTCCATGCAGCTTGTGCAGTTGTACAAGAAACGATTCTAGGAAATATGCTTTCTCCAATGCAGCTTGGAGATGAGAAAGAGCAGAAGAGTTGCTCTTTTTCTCTTCTTTTCATGTTTTCTTGTCTGCGATAGTTAGTGTTGTCCAGTATGAGGGTTCTGTGTAGCCCTCTTCTATTATGTCCCACAAACCTCTTCCTATGAGCAAGGTCTTCATATTTATAGACCAATACTCATAGTCATAACCATTAAATTTTGGTATAGGTAAGCTATTGTGTGAGGCCATAGTTACCAAAAAACTCTCTTTATTTCATGGTTACAATAAAGTACTTTTCTGTTTGAAAGAAGGAAATAAGAAGGAAGAAAGAAAATATTACAAATTTAAGTGAAATCTGACTTGTTCTACTCTATCATTCACTGCTTATTCCTCTTGATGTGTGGATGCTATCTCTTGATTCACAAAATTATCTGCTACTTCTTCTTTGTCTTCACTTATCAATATTATTTTCGATGATTCTGGTTCTAATATTTCCACTGAAATACTATAGTGTGTATACTCTTATTCTTGTGGTGCAGCTTGTATGGATTCTGATTGTTCAAATTGACTCCTGAATGAGTTGTCTTAAAAGTCTACCTCATACCCTGAGTCAGGATGCATTTGATGTGCTATCACTGCATTTTGAAGTTGGCTAAACACAATGTTGAGCCCATAACCTCTTACTTTTTCATCAAACCTCTCTGCACCTTCTCTTGCTAAAATTGCACATAATGCATGATAACAACCATTTGGTCTTATCATTAATGCCTATTTACAATTTTACAATTTGATCCTTGGTATATTTTACAAAAAAAACTAAGCCTCTTAGGCTTATTACACAAGAGTTCTACAGTTTGTGATTCCTTGAATCAAGTAAAAAAAATAAGTACCCTTTGATTACAATAATTGTCTCTTAGACAATATTTTCCTTTCTTTTATATTATTAAAAAAAAAACTATATTACTATTTAATAAATTAAAAATAATTGCCCTAATTTTTTTTTTAAAGAAACAATTATATTTAATATATTAAATATAATATAAGTAGTTTTAATAATATAAAAAAATTTAAAAGAACTTATATAAAAAAAAATTATGGTCTACAGGAATCGAACCCATGACCTCTTGGCATCAACAAATCGCACTAACCAACTCGGCCACCACTATCAATGAGAACCAAAGGGAATGAATACAATTTTATGTTGTTTCGGATCCTATTTTTAATAAAAAAAAAATTCAAAGCTTTTTTCATCGTTGGGTTTCGAACCCGTGACCTGCATGAAGGTTGGTGCCTTACGGTTGGCTCGTAGAGCCAATCGAGCTGCATGGCTCAACGGGAAGGCAAGGGAATCTTGCCTTCCTTGTTCTTCTCACATCCGCATCGAAAGAATTTTTTTTTTGGGAATTTTAGTCCCACATCAACCATGCAAGAGCATTTGATGTGTTTAAAACCCTCAACGCTCGCATAGTCACTTGATTGCCTTCGGGAAATCAGTGACCACCATTTTGCCTCCTTTAGCCTATCGCATGTCACCATGTTGCTTGTCGTCTCATTCTACCATGTAACCCTTCATCACCACATTATCGGTTCTCCTTCTGCCATGTAATCAGTCATCCTTCTACCACGTAGTCAGATTTGTGTCGGTTCTGTGTCGTCCGATCTACATCGGCCTTGCTCTCCTCTCGCCACATGGCACTATCTGGTTGGTTTCTTCTAGGTTGCTCCTACTCCTTGTGTGCTCACTATGTGGGCCTTCTCTAGACCTTACCTCGGTTCACAATTTGTGGGCCTTCTTTAACCTTGCCTCAGATCATGTGCTACGGGCCCCACTTGACCTTGCCTACCTTGGTGCTCGTTCTGCTGGTTCCTCCACCTCGATCTTCGAGCCCTCTTCAGCCTTGGATCTGATACCAGATGTGGCACGTGATTCTTGGAGCAAAATGGAAATAAGAAATATTATTCATTAACCTTACAAAACTTAGAAATTACAATGCTTAAATAGGGTTGATTTAACAACCTTAGGAAATATAGGAGAAGTTAGGAAATGAAGAAAAATAGGGAGGAAATGACGAAGGGAAATTGATGTTGAATGCCTTTCCACCCATGCCGTCAAATCTGCCCAGTCAGATGTCATCTAAGGAGGTAAAAATTTAAGGTCCAAAGCTTATTGTCATAAACAATTTTTTTACCTTTTTATACTGCTTTAATTTCCAACAATAGTTAATTATTATATTATTACTATACTAACCTTAGTATATGACATTTATTATATTATTATTATTAATTAAGGTTAGTATATAGGATACTAATATTTGCACACTTACATACATGACACGTGTGCACATTCTCTCAATCTACATTTTCACTCTAACTTACATGACACTTGTGCATTTCCTACACATTGCACTCTTACATGACACGTGTATTTTTTGCACATTGACACTTATATAAAAGGGGAAATATAAATCACACTCTAAAATATAGACTCAAACCTAATCTATTACATTTTTACAAATGTACCATGAAATTATAATGGGGGTACATTAGCTTGTACCAAATAATGTAATATACCTAAATAGAGAATGTACTTGAATGATAATCCATTCGATGACAATTATGCTTCAAAACTGCTCCCAATGCAAATTGATAGACATTTATCTCAATATCAAAAGGTTGCAAGAGATTAGGTAGTACAAGTACTAGTGCTAAACACAATTTTTGTTTCAATTTGTTGAATGCAAGAGAGTGAGCCTCTTCCCATCCAAAGATAAATTTGAACTTTGTCAACTAGTGTAAAGGTTCAACAATCTCTAAATAACCAAGAATGAATTGTTGGTAAAATTTTGCAAGACCAAGTAAAATCCTTAACACGGTAATGATGGAATGAGTTGGCCATTAGTGTGAAACTTCCACTTTGGAAGGATCCACCTGAATACCTTGTATATCAATGATAAGTCCAAGGTATGATATTGATATTTGTGCAAATGAAAACTTGGATATCTTGGCTAATAATTTATATTTCTAAAGAATATGAATAACTTAATCCAAGTGTTGAAGATCTACCTTCCATATTTTTGAGAAGACAATAATATCATCCAAATATATGATAACAAATTGGTTAAGACATTCCCTTACAGTATCATTTATTAATCTCATGAATATGGCAAGTGTATTGGTGAACCCAAAATGTTTTAAAAGCCATTGAAAAAGACCTATTTTAGTTTTGAAAGTTGTCTTGTGTCTTCTACCTAAACTTTGACCTGGTGATATCCACTTTTGAGATCAATTTTGGAAAATAATTATGCACCTTGAAGTTAGTCTATCAAGCCATCAATACAAAAAGTGGATACTATTTTTTTAATGTGATTTTTTGTAATACCAAAAAATCTATACAAAGATACTAAATCCCATATTTCTTCAACATAAGCAAAATTGTAGGAGCACAACGGGATGGGTATGGATTGTTGAAGCCTTTGCTTAGCAAGTATTGAATTTTTTATTTTTCTACAATTTGTATCATTTATGTTCAATATAATGGGGAAATAGGAAGAAAAACATAATGAAGTGGATCAATTAAGTGATTCATTACTCAATTTGGTGGAAGTTATTTATGCTCTCAAAGCACATCAAAATATGATTCTTACAATTGTGATGCTTACTTGCTTTGGATACCTGTGAGTACAATTTTTTGTTGTTTTGTAGTGGTTTTTATTAGGTACTTTTTAACAACTTTTTATAGTGTATAGGTGTTGTTGTATGCATCATTATGTGATTTCCTATAGTATTGATAGGGTTTCATAAAAATAAATCCACAAAAATTCATATTGGTCACATCATATGAGACTTTATCCATGTACTTGGGACCTGTTGGTCATCAAATCTGCCTAGGTAAGGATTTTGAGTGAATGTATGCGCCCTAGACCTGGACAAACATTGAAAGGCCGAAGGGAAGAGATGCCCCTCATGCCAATCTCCGAAGAAAGGCTGGCTCCTATACTAAACTACTTGGGTGTTTGAAGATAAGAGTGCAAGAAAGAGATAAAAGGAGTTAGGGTTAGAGAAATTGGTGATGTAAGGTGGGAGAGAACAGGAAGCAGGATGCCTAACTAGCAACTTGAATAATAGCAAGGAACGCCAAGGATAAATGAAAGAAATGCAATATCGATTTTCCTATGTATCCTTCGGGTGAGTTTCAGGGTACCTTCCCCGATCGCACACCAGACGTAGAGTTCAACATCCAATATACAAACAAAGAAAGACAAAAGAATCAAGCACAGAAGGCAGCATAAAAGAAAGCCAATACGACACTTTTCAACTCCTATGTATCCTTCAGAACGAGTTTCAGGGCCCAGTCTCCGATCACACACCGGACGTAGGGTTCAGCATCTCGATATACAAACAAGGAAAGGCAAAAGAATCAAGCACAAAAGGTAGCATAAAATAGAAGAATTGAGCTCAAAGCCTCTTAGTATTAATTGCAAAACATCAAGTTATAGTAGCTTTCTAGCAGATAGTTCCCCCCCTTTTCCATTACAATGCCTAGGTTTTTATAGAGGACCCGGGCCTCTGAGTTATAATTACATAGCAAGGAAGAGTACGCCCTCGAGCCCTGAGAATTGGCTCCCCAAGGCTCTTGTGATCGAGCTTTCAAATCTGTTACCAAAATTGGCAACTGCAATCGGGTCAACCATGGAAAGGTGCATTGATGAGTCGTCTAGACGTCCTTGGTCTCCGGGTGTGGTGCTCGAGTGGCCGCCATGCTCGTCGGGCTCTCCATCATGGCTTGATACTTCATTTTTGATTGCCAAAAATGAGCAGCGGGCTTGTTGGGCACAAAAAATTGCATTTATGAGGCACTTGATCGCCTCGGGAAAATACTTGGCTTGAAACGCATGCCCGTGAAGTGCTTCGCTAAGTTTTCATTTGCCACTTCACTTCGCTATGGTTCTGGGCCGAAGCAAAACTCCTTCTTGGATTATACTTTGCAAAACTGAGCTTCGCAAAACTGCTTCGAGGTTGGTTTGTGCCGAAGCATATTTGCTTCGCAAAATGGTCTTCTTCTTTCTTGCTACTTCGTTGACAAAACTGCTTCACTGATGCCTCGGAGAAATGCTTCGCTGTGATCTTCTTTCAAAACTATGATTCGAGAAGGTTTTGGCCGAAGCATTATTGCATTCCTTTACTTCGGGTGGAAGTACTTCGCACAAAATTAGCCGAAGCAAATGCTTCGCAATGAGCCTTTAGCGAAGTAAAAAATGGTTTGTGATGGAGGGGCCTAAAGTGAGTACTTCGGCAACTTCCTGGTGAAGTACTTTCAATGCTCCTTGAGTTTCGCTTCGCTGATTTTCTTGCCGAAGTGACTGATGGAAATACTTCGGATGCGAAGTAGTTTTCTTGCCTTCTTCTTTGTATTTCTCTTCGGCACACTGCTTCGCAGAAATCTTGCCCGAAGTAGCTGCTTGAAGCGCTTCGGGCCCGAAGTTCTTCTATTGCTATCCTTGTATTTTACTTCGGTGATATTACTTCGCAAAAAACTCCACCCGAAGTAGTATTGAAAATGCTTCGGGTGCGAAGCTCTCTTTTCCTCTGAACATCGCTTTGCTCAACTTTCGCCCGAAGTAGCTGCTGGAAATGCTTCGGGCGCGAAGTAGTTTTATTCTCTTTGCTTGTGTTTTTCTTCGACGAAAACTACTTCGCAAAACTTTTACCCGAAGTAGTGTTAGGAATGCTTCGGGTGCGAAGCTATTTTTATTTTCCTTCGATGAAGCTCTTTTCTCTAGCTTGTTCGACAGCGAAGTTCTTTCTTTTCTACTTTATGTACAAATGGGTGGCATTGGAAGCCAAAATTGCTGCAACTTTTCAAAATAAAAATAACAAAGCAAAAACTTTACACAACACTATACAAAACTTGTTTCTTTTTCTACCCCTTGAAAAATGTGACAAAATTGTCAACATTCTTGGTGGCTCGTGGGGCAACGAGCTCGTCTCGGTGGGAGGACCCTCTAACTTTGATCCATTGGGCCAGAGTCCTTTCCCGATCCCTCCCCTCCTTCTTCTGGAAGTGCTTCTATAGCTGGTTCTTGTTCTCCCTCTTCTTCTGCTTCTTCTTCCTCCTCTGCTCCTTCATCTACTGGTGTGGCCTCCTGCTGTGGCGATGGGACCAGACGGTCGTGGATTTTCTTTATAGTTCAGCGAACATGAGCCCAGACCCCTTTTTAAAATGGTTCTTGGTCTTCGAGTGCCTTGACCAGAACATGGAATCGATCAATCTGCCCTATGTCGACATGTTTTATTCTCGCACTTAGATCATTTAGACAAGATGTGATTCTACAGTATCTTAGGATGAAGTCGATGACTTGTCCTTCTATGACTGGCTCTTCCCACCCATAAATTTTAGAGACGTCACTCTCGAAATGGAGCCATGTCGGCTTAAGTTCTTCTTGGGTGAGAAGATTCCCATCATCATCTGTGAAGCTCAGGAAACCCAAGGAAGACAGGTCTTCGAAGTAACTCATCGATGTGCGCTGCTCTTGCTCAAATATATCAAGGAGGTCTTTCGCCTTTTGCACTTTCTTTACCTTGGAGAAGAAAGCACGAACAGTGGCTTGGGCAGTAGACCAATCCCTAGCCGTTCGACTCATAGCAACGACCTGCAGATCTTGATATTTGATGCTTTGGACCTCAAAGGCAAGCTTGAGTCGCTTCTTGATTTTTTGGATCACCTCATCCACTATTGGTCCCTCCTTAGCAATGGCATGCTGAGCTTCGGTGACAAAAATTAAAATTGATAGGGCACTGGAGGCCCGAGATCTGAAACCTTTAAGTAGGTGAGAGTGGATCTCCTTTATCCTACCTTTGTCGAACAACTCCAGGTTTGCCTTTTCATACAATTGCTGCTGGGCCCGCAAGATCTTGCCCTCGAGCTCTTTGGCTTTCAGCTCATTTTTGGCCTATTTTTGTGCTTGATGTTCGACCAAAGTCTGCAGTTGTAGAATTTGTTGCTTGAGGGCATGCATTTCTTTTTTGAGCAATTTGCACTGCTTCTGAGAATCCTCCAGCTCAGAGTGAATTCTAGCCAGCTCTTCTTCCAACTTGATGTTGGCATTTTCTGCTTCAAACCTATGCTGGTTGGCAATGTTGGCATGTGCTCGAAAAGTATCAACCCTGACATGCATAGACACGGATTCGTCGTCTATGTTTAGATGCTCCAGGTCCTTGGTCTTCTCCTGGTAGTCGTAGTCAGCTAGAGTCATTTCATCCAGAGGCTTCTGGACCTTAGGGACCTTCCTCACCTTATGCAACTTTTCGCCCTTCAGGTCGAAAACTGCACATTTTTCAACTTGAGCCAGAGATTTCCCTCTTTTCTTTCTTGCCTCCTTTAGCATCTTCTCTATATTTTGTCGAGCTAGGAGGAGCTTTTCAGCTAGGGGGCACTCCTTTATCAAAGATAAGTTGGTTTCAGAGAAATCCAAATCTCCAGCCAAAGGTGTAAACAAATATAGAGAACTAACAGGGGTAGATTCCCCTGATGGCTCAGAGACAGGTGTGGCAGGGACTTTGGCAAACGGGATTATGCTTTGGGCTATGGGAGAGTGGGTTATGGGGCTTGGTGTGGGGACACTACCTTTGCCTTGGCCTATGATTGAAGGATCAGGGGCATGGGTAGGTGAAGGGGTCTTAACGGGCTTATCTTGGTCAGATGACTCGGGAGGAGTGGGGCTATGAAGGATTGGACTGGCAATGGGCAGTTTTTGAGTGGGGGATTGGCCCTATGGGGGATGGGGATATTGATGAGGGCTTCCACTCGAGGCTACTATGGATGTGTCAGAGACCAAAGCAAAGGGAATATAGTGCGTACCTGCATGCCCTCCTTGCAAAGCGATTGTGGTAACTTCTTGCGTGATTGGTTCTTGGCCCGATTAGGCTTCGACACTCTCGACCTCCATAACTTCTACTCTAGGGTCTTTCTCTTGTTGGAGGAGTTCCTCCACATCGATGATATCTATTTTGGGGACCGTTTCAGCACTTGGTGCCCCTGTGTCCTCAATGTTCGCCTCAGCCGGGCCTGATGCAGGGGATCCAGCAGAAGTACTTGTAGGCTTCGTGCGAGGGCGCTTCGGGTGGCTTGGAGGCACTTGAATCTGCTCCTGCCTTTTCCTTTTCTTCCTCTCCAATGGTTGTTCTACTTCTTCGATGCTTGCTTCCTTATCTTCTTTCGAAGCATCCTTAGCCCCACCTAGGCTTTTTCTTGATCCCGGGGTAGCTGGGGGAATAAAATCTGTAAAGGATATCGACTTCCAGGTTTCGACATTGGAGTCATAAAGAATTGCGAAGTCTTTATCCGATGCTAAGAGTCCATAGGAGTTCATTTTTTGATGATGGACTCTCATTGTCCACCATTCCTGAAGCTTTTCCTCGCTCCAGTATTTTACCTCCTCCTTCAAGTCGTCCCTTGCTTTCTTCCAGAATGTGGAGCCTGGGGTCGGGAGGGGATACTGGTCAGGGTCGAATTCGACCTCCATAGGATAGAACTCATGCCATGGAGGCAATGTCCTCATCCTTTCTAAATGCCACTCCAGATCCTTCCCATTGGGGTTATTTCTTTGTTCTACAATTTTGGGGTGAGGGCAGATGTGGAAGTTCTTGAATTTTAAATGATCCCTCATCACGCCCAAAGGATCATAGAGCCACTGCTGGGGAATCTGGAGTAGGCCAAAGTAGGCAAGCCTTTCTTCCAAGAACGTGCCTTGTTTTAGGGCAAAGACTTTGATCACCCCCATTCTGAAGGGGAAGTCACGAGTATGCGCCCACTTTCAACCGTGATCGTATATTGCGTTTGTAGAGTCGCTCTATCGAGTGACTTCCAGTGCAAACTGATATTCAGAGGGGTAGACTGGTAGCAGGAAGGGCTTCCCTATGAAGCCAAACAGGTGAATTACCAATCCCTGTGTCAATTGGAAGATGTCCCCCTTTTTCCCAAGCACCACTCTATCTCTCAAACTTAGGGGTACCCAAGGACAAGAGCCTTTCAACAGGTGCATGGCGGGTCCCAAAAATTGTTGATTAAAAGAATAATAGGACTCCTCCTTTAATAGGAGGGAAGTCCATTGATACACTGGCAGAGGATTTCCATCCTTGCCGCTTGGAGAGATAGCGATATGGGGAAACCACTTATGAACTTGGTAGAAGAACAACCAGATAAGAAAAGAACAGGGTGTGAAGTACTGGCCTGTTGCAGCATTCTTCATACTAGAGAGCCTTGTATGCAGGGTTCGGGCCACCCATTTCGCCCAGTCAAAGAAAACTAGGTTAGTGTTCGGCCTTGAAGCGTCAGGGGCATAAAACTCCCCTCTTGAAATGCACTCGACCAAAGACACCTGCCAGGGTTGTACTAAAGTATCCATTGACAAGCCTGCCACCCATGCAATGATAGAAAAAATATCTATATTTTTGAAGGCCTCCAAGGGTAAGGGCATCTGGGGTAGTTTGTTTGAAGGTAGCCCGCTCTTGAGATTCTCTCGCAAGAATTTCAATATATAACTATTGGAGGTAAATCTCTCCATTTGTTCGCTTAGGATGACATTGTGAACATAATAGCCCTTGGGTGGACCCTTCTATGGTGCGAAGGTTGCTTGCACATCTTCCTTCAAGATGGAAAACAATTTGTGTCTCGAAGCATCTATCACCTACCTGGATGCAGGTTGATAATTTTGTGCAATGGCGTATATCAGCTCGGGACAATGGTGAGCAGGTGGGGTTAGAAACTAGTAGATCTAGGAGTAGTACACAGCGGCTCTCTTGTTTTTGGCATGAGCCTGCTTGTCATGAATTCTATGGTGTCTCGAAGATCGGATACACCCTTCGAGAGCTGCGTGTCTCGGATCTTCTCCCACCCATCAATTGGTGGCTCCACAAGCTGTTCTTCCTCTGAGTCGTCTCCCTCTTCCATTGGCTGCTTTTTAGGTCAAAGGGGAAGATTTAGCTTCTTCGGAGCACGCTTTTTCTCTTCCTTCCCTTTCTTCATCTTTTCAGGGCCTACAACTTTGGGCTCTTTCCCCTTCTCTTTAGAGTTTTTCTTTCCCATGATGCTAGTGATAGCGACAGGGTTCTTGATGCAAAGAGCTTAAATGCAAATGGCTAGATGCAAAGGACGGGAGAGTTGCAGAATATCCGAAGGCTCTTAGTTTAGCTCTTAACTGATGGACAAATAACTTCCCTTTTGCCAGGAACTCACTTTTATAGCCTAAAAAATGCAACCACCTGAATTTATGGCACCTACTAAAATTAAATTTGTACTTCGGATGAAAGAGGTTGTCGTATTCTCAAACCGCTTCAACAGCGACGTGGTACACAGGGCTGCATGCTTCGATGATTATACTTTGTATTGGAGACGCCACCCGCTGCCACCTCGTACCTTGGTGCGAGCTTTTCCTTTCCCTTTTCTGACTCGGTTACCTCGGGAAGTGCTCCACCACCCTTTTGCCTTAAATTCGTCCACCTTATACTCCTTCAAAGGCCATTCTTGACATGTTCTTCGAGCACGTTTTGAATTTCCACTTCGCGCATGTTCAGCTCGACGAAGTTGAACATTAATGCTGAAAATGCTTCGTGGTGAACTTTTGGTTCGGACTACTTTTAGATGCTTCGGGACCAAAGTACTTTTTCTTCACCGTGTTGTCATTCTGCCTTACGAAGATCGTCAAAACTATCCCTTTTGAAAACTTCTTCGCAGAAATTTTGCTCAAAGTAGCTACTGAAGTACTTCGGGTGCGAAGCTCTTTTCATGCCTTCGTTCGAATTTTGGTTCGGCTTCCTTTTGGGTAAATGCTTCGCAAGGAGCCTCTTATAATTTACTTCACAAAAATGCTGCCCGAAGTAGCTGCTAAAAATACTTCGGGTGCAAAGTTCTCCTTTGGTGCCTTTGGTAACCTTCTTCGCAGCGAACCTTCTTGTACTTACCACTTTACATCAGAAGTCCCCGAAGAGGATTTGAAATTGGTACTTGGATTTTGTGATCTTGGAAGGGACTGTATATACAAATGCAAAATATATATAGAAGTATATATACACACACATTTTTTTTTTTTTTGAAAAAAAAAAATCGTCTTTAGCGGTGAAAAGTCTTCAGGTGAAGACCATTGACAGAGATCGGCAGAACTTGACCATCTGCATCTTTGAGGATGAATGAATTGGCCGAGTTCACCTTCATAATTTTGAATGGCCCATCCCAAAAGGCGTCCATCTTGTCATGATTCCCAGGCTTGGCCTTCCAAGAGTCCCACTTCAATACCAGGTCTCCCACGTTGAATGTGCGATCGGATGACTTTTTCTTGAACCAGTCTCGGGTGACCTGAGCATGCTTGGCGAAGTTCTGGTATGCTTCTTCATGATATTCTTCTAATTGCAGCAGTTGAGCTAGCCTATTTTCCATCGGACTAACTCCATCCTCTACTTCTAACAGTTGTAGTGCAGGGATCTCCACATGGATGGGTAAGATAGCCTCCTTGCCATAGACCAGGGCATAAGGCGACGTTTTGATTGATCTTTTGATAGAAATCCGATCGGCCCACAAGGCCCAATCTAGAAGGAGATGCCAAGTCCTTTTGTTTGTCTCTATGAGCTTCCTTAGCATTCTAAACAGAGTCTTGTTGGTGGATTCTTCCAAGTCGTTGCCTTGTGGATAATAATTGGAGGATACTTTATGATATATCCCATACCTATAGAGGAATTCATTAATTTTAGTGCCTGTGAAGCCAGGGCCATTGTCTGTGATGATTGCTTCGGGGATGTCGAACCTGGTGATCAATCCTTCTAGGAAGGTGACTACAGTCTCTTGATCTGCATGCTTGGTGGGAATCGCTTCAGCCCACCTGGTGAAGTAATCAATTGCGATCAGGATGAACTTATGTCCCATGAAGGAGTTCGATGATACGACCCCTATAAAGTCTAACCCCCATTGCTGAAAGGGAGTTTCTACCTGTATCGGGTGAAGTGGCATCGAAGCATTTCTGCTTCGATCGATGAACTTTTGACACTGCTCGCATTTGCGACAAATGGCGAAGGCATCAGCGAAGAGTGTAGGCCAATAATAACTTGCTTTGATAATCTTTAATGTCATCGTTCTTCTTACGAAGTGACCTCCAGATAGCCTCGAATGGAACTCTCCTAGGACTTTTCTTTTATCATCATTTTTGATGCATTTGAGAAGGACCCCATCAATATTCTTAAAAAATAGGCCTTCGGGGCGCAGAGTGTACCGGGAGGAACGCATCCTAAAATGTCTCCATTGTGAAGCGTTCAGATGCGAAGGACAACTGCCAGTGTTGAAATATTCAACTATTTCACTGACCCAGTCTCTCTCGTCCTCCTCGTGGTTAGCGAAGCATTCATCAGCTGGTAAATCATCTCTCTGAGGTTCTATAGCTTTGGCCGCTGCATTCTTTGCTAACTCTTGACATAATGCATGACCGTGAACCAATTTGGTGGGCTTGATCTCAATGTCAAACTCCTATATTTTGTTCACCCAACCGGCCCTTTTACTCCCCAATTCTCCTTGGATGATAAAATTGCGTACGTCGGGGTGAATGACAAAGATTGTGACCCGACTTTGAGAGATGAACTGTTTGAATTTTCTAAGGGATTTCATTATTGCATGTACCTGGTGTTCTATGAAATTATACTTTTCTTCATGAGGGTTGATTACCTGGCTCAAAAATGCGATGGGGCGCTCCTCGCCATCTTCCCCCTTTTGTGTCAGGATGACAGCATAACTTTTGGGTTCTCCTATAGCATATAGGATGAAATCCCGACTATAATCTGGATTGATCAAGACCGGTTCCTGGGAGATTCATGCCTTAATCTCTTCAAAAGTTTATTTTCTTTCTTCGGTCTAGCTAAATTCGGTGCCCTTCTTTAGGAGTTGGGACATTGGCTTGATGACTTGGGCGAAGTCGAGAATGAACTTCCTTACGAAGTTAATTTGACCAAAGAAGGATTGAAGTCCTTTCTTGTCCATTGGGAGCGGGAGCTTCATTAGAGCTTCGGCTCTGTCAGGATCTACAGTGAGCCCCTTTTTTGATATCGCGTGTCCCAACAACTTTCCTTCGCTGACAGCGAATATGGACTTCTTTGGATTAATTGAGATGCCGAACTCTCAACACTTTTTGAAAACTTGTTGTATATGTAGTGGATGATCTTCCCTTCTTCGAGAGAAAATGGTCATGTCATCCAGATAGATGACGATAACCTTATTTAGAAGCTTGCCAAAAGCAAGATCCATTGCTCTCTAGAAAGTGGCCCCAGCATTCGAAAGGCCAAATGGCATTCGCTGGTAGGCAAATGTTCCCCACTTGGTGGTGAATGTTGTTTTGTGTTGGTCTTCATCCCTGACCCAGATTTGATTGTATCCAAAAAAACCATCGAGCAGAGAGAAGCGTTGAGCTCCAACCACTGAGTGCAAAATTTGATCAATCTATGGGAGAGGATAGTGGTCCTTGAGGGACGCCTGATTTAGATTGTGGAAGTCCACGCATAACCTAATATATCCGTTCTTCTTTCTGACTAGGACCAGGTTCACTACCCATGAAGAGTGCTTGATGGGATATATGATCTTTTCTTCGAGCATCTTCAAGAGTTTGGCCTTCATTAAGACCTCGATCTTGGGATTCACCGGTCTTTGCTTTTGTCAAAAGGGTTTGACCCCCTCCTGCAACTCGATTGTGTGTTGAACCAGCTACCGATTGTATCCTCAAAGATCTTGATAAGACCAAGCGATTATATCAGAAAATTTTTTGCACAAATTCTGTATCTGTTCTATCTCCTTTGTAGTGCAGTCGGTTCCAACATTTATTGCTTTCCTAGGTTCGAGCTCCAAATCCTGATACTGTTTCTCATTGAATTTGATCATGTGAGAGAGAGCTCGATCATTTCAATCAAAGAGGATTTCAAGGGTGATTAGTCCCTTGGGAACATGATTATTTTTCAACTGAATCAGCCCTTCATATTCTCCTTCATCAGAGCTTCGGTCTTCGACTATGGCGGCTTCTTGGATTAAGAAATTTACAATTTGCTCATCATTATCAAACACTTGCCAATGCAGATCCTTGTCTGGGATAGAGGGTCTATAGATCATTCTCACAGCTCTAGGCTTGTGCACCATGTCTTCTACTAGAGAGTACTTGGCTGCGATGGATGCTAGAACATCGACATGTCGGTTCTTCTCTCATGGGATTGACTATAGATTGAGAGATTCGAACTGATCGAACAGGTCCCATACCCTGTTGCGATATGATTTTAGATAATGCTTCTTTGAAGTACACTTATTTGTGACCTAGTTGCAGACCAGTTTGGAATATCTAAAGATTTGGAGATGCTTTATGCCTAACTTATCAGCTTTCTTAAGTCCTAGGCACAATGCTTCGTATTCTACTGCATTGTTAGTGCAGCTCCATGTCAACTAGTAGCAATATTCTTTCTGCTCTCCGGAGGGTGAAATTAGAAGAATCCCTACCCCAGCGCCATTTTTACATCGGGCACCATCGAAGAACATCTTCCATAGTTCTTCCTAGGCACTTGTTCTATTCTCGGGTTGGGAGTGATTTTTAGGCTTGGCGATCGCATAACATCCTATTTCGATTTCTACCATGGCATTGAAGTCTGCCAATGAAAACTCATCTTCACAACTTAATTGCACAAGAGACTCCTCAACCAGATCTACCTGTTCTGTTTCTTCCACCATTGCGTTCACTGGTTCGCTACTTTCTTCCTCGGACATCCTCTGTACAAGAAAGGAAGAAGGCTTTTCATTGTAGATCTTCACCTTCTTTCCTTTGTAAGGAATCTCCAGATGGGAGTAATCCATGGATAGATATCCACCTAGCTTTTCCATGAATTCCCTCGACAAGCACATACTGAAATATGGCTCCAAGTCGACTACCACTACCTCTTGTATGACTGTGATCTGAGGCATCTTATGGAGTCGAATAGGAATGTCCTTGATCACCCCTACAGTCTTCACTGGAGTACCATCCAATTGGAGTACACCTTGGCTGCTTCGCATATACTCCATCCCTATTTCTTCGCATATTGCTCTTGGCATTACTGTTGTAGTGGCCCTAGAGTTGATCATGCAGTTATGCACAATATACCCTTCCATTTGTAGGGACAGGTAGAATGGGGGTGGTCTGTTCTTCCCCGTGATTGACGTGGATAGGGTTTGTACCAAGGCAAGCGGTGCTACCTTTTTTACCTTAATTGTCTTTAATGATTCCTGTAGCAGGTCTACTTGTCCAGGAAGTTGCAGTGCATCATACAGGCTGATTTTGGCTAGAATCTTCTTCAATTCCTCTACAATATTATACACCAAGGATTTGGGTGCTTTGGGCTCCTTTCTGGGCTCATATTTCATGTGATACTATTTTGTAGCTTCCACTCTTTGTCGCTTAGTCAACGAAGGAAATTTGAGCTTTTCCTTGGCCTGTTCCTTAGTTTCCACCTGAGGCGGTTCGACAAGGGCCTTTTGAGCCTTTCCTTTGGTTGGTGCAAGCGAAGGAGCTTCGCTCAGGGCCAAAGTAGACGATTGTCCTTTCTTGGGTTGAACTTGCTCTTTTGAAGGAGCCAACTGAGTAGCATCTGCTTCTATTGTCTTTTTCCCTCCTCGGGTGAGTACTGCAATCGGCTCCTCCTCGCCAATTGCCAAGTTGTGACTCATCTACCTAATGACGTTTACTTGACCGTTGTGACTACTGTTTGCTAGCGTCTATACATAATGCTGGTGCAGGGTGCAGGTATTCTCTTCATGTGGATCATTGCACGTAGAGCACCAATACACATAGTCGAAAGTGCTTGGAGCCTCATCAATTGTAGCATTTCTCGCCGAAGCCTTCCCTTGCTGGACTGCTTGGTCCTTGGTAAGCGCTGGTGCAGGATAAGATCTTCTCGATAGGAACTCCTGTTGCGCTTGTTTCTTTTTTACAATGGTCATGTCATTAGACAACATCTGAATCATAGAGTTCAGAGACTGCATTTCCTATAGAATTTTGGTTTGTATATCATCAAATTTCGAAGCGATTGGTAATGGAGCCATCATCGGTATTGGAGGAAGGGCAGGATGTTGAGGTGGTGCTAGTAGTATGGGAAATGTCGAAGAGACAGTGGGCTATGGAGTTGAAAATGTAGGGAAATGAATTTGTGGAGCAATGATTTGAGACACGATAGGGTTCGGATTCCAAGATGAAATCAGGAGTGCAGGGGTTGTGGAGATTTATGAAGTGGTTGCGCTTGTGTACTGGAATTGTAAGAATTCAAGAAGTATGGGCATCGACATCCTTTGGGGAAGCTTGCCCACAACTATTAAATCCATCTCCGCTCTCTTGGCTAACTCATACAACTCAGGAAAAGTATTAACGTTAGAATATCTTACCATGAGACTGATATCGAGATTGAAAGCCCAAAGGAAATAGAGTGTTGCAGCTTCGTCAGTTGGCCGAAGTCCAACTGGTACTCTTTGCTAGGTTTGGGTGAACCTAACATTGAAATCTATAATTTCTTCTTGTGGATGTCTCTTGATCAAAGTGAACTGATGCAGAAGAGAAGTAGGATCAGAAGACTCGTTGAAATTTCCCATCATTTGCCTAGCTAACTGGTCCCATCCTGTAATGCTACCAGGTGGTAGAGATCTATACCAGTAGAGGAGTTTCCCTCTAAGGGAAAGAACCAGAAGCTTTACCATAATTTGTTCTTCCATAATGTCATGGATCGCCGCCAGAGATATTATGTCTTGGATATGCTCTAAGGCAGTCTTCCCAGTTCCATCGAATGTTGGGATCTTCTTTATGGCAGTAGGAGGCACTTGCCCTTGTCCTACTAAATTCAACGATGACAAGGAATCCCATGCTGGACACAACCTGGGTGGTTGTGGCTGTTGCATTTGCTATTGTTGTTGTTGTTGTTGTTGTGCCATACTCGCTCTCAGATTTTGAGAAATCAAAATTCTCGAAGCTCCCCCTTGACTGCTAATAGGACAACTAAGAGGAATAGAGGGACTAGGATGCTTCGAAGAGTTGGGAGGATTGGGAGGAAAACTAGACATTGTACTATCAAAAGTTGAGCTTTGTCTGCCAACAGAGGATGTTCCTTGTAATAGTGATTCGGGGGTAATCAACCTTGATTGTTCCCCGAAAGCGTCAATATCTAGCTCAAAGAATTCGGCTTCCTCTCCTCTATTCTTGACTCTCCATCTTGTTTGCATGAAGGCATAGACTTTTGGTACCGGTCTTTATGACTTAAATATTTTTGGGTAAACAGAGTCGCTAGATGCTAAGAGTCTTTCAGTAATGAGGGCATCGGTCCTCACTACCACTAATCAGGTGAGACTGACCGGGTCACACCGAGAACTAGTTAGCGCTATTGGCCCCGATGAAGATGGGTTTTGCGTTAAAATATGGGACCTTGACTGGTTATGGATCTTTCTAAGATAGATACAGTCTGTCCCACCGGGCGTGCCAAAAACTATTGGTCATCAAATCTACCTAGGTAAGGATTTTGAGTGAATGTATGTGCCCTAGACCTGGACCAAAATTGAAAGGCCGAAGGGAAGAGATGCCCCTCGTGCCAATCTCTAGAGAAAGGCCGACTCCTATACTAAACTACTTGGGTGTTTGAAGATAAGAGTGCAGGAAAGAGATAAAAGGAGTTAGGGTTAGAGAAATTGGTGATGTAAGGTGGGAGAGAATAGGAAGTAGGATGCCTAACTAGCAACTTGAATAATAGCAAGGAACACCAAGGATAAATGAAAGAAATGCAATATCAATTTTCCTATGTATCCTTCGGGCGAGTTTCAGGGTACCTTCCCCGATCGCACACCAGACGCAGAGTTCAGCATCCAATATACAAACGAAGAAAGACAAAAGAATCAAGCATAGAAGGCAGCATAAAAGAAAGCCAATACGACACTTTTCAACTCCTATGTATCCTTCAGAATGAGTTTCAGGGCCCAGTCTCCGATCACACACCGGACGCAGGGTTTAGCATCTCGATATACAAACAAGGAAAGGCAAAAGAATCAAGCATAGAAGGCAGCATAAAAGAGAAGAATTGAGCTCAAAGCCTCTTAGTATTAATTGCAGGACATCAAGTTATAGCAGCTTTCTAGCAGATAGTTCCCCCCCTTTTCCATTACAATGCCTGGGTTTTTATAGAGGACTCGGGCCTCTGAGTTATAATTACATAGCAAGGAAGAGTATGCCCTCGAGCCCTGAGAATCGACTCCCCGAGGCTCTTATGACCGAGCTTTCAAATCTATTACCAAAATTGGCAACTGCAATCTAGTTCAACCATGGAAAGGTGCATTGATGAGCCGTCTAGACATCCTTGGCCTCCGGGTGCAGTGCTCGAGTGGCCGCCATGCTCGTTGGGCGCTCCATCATGGCTTGATACTTCGTTTTTGATTGCCAAAAATGAGTAGCGGGTTTGCTGGGCATGAAAAATTGCATTTATGAGGCACTTGATCGCCTCGAGAAAATACCCAGCTTGAAACGCGTGCCCGTGAAGCACTTCGCTAAGTTTTCATTTGCCACTTCGCTTCGCTATGGTTCTGGGCCAAAGCAAAACTCCTTCTTGGATTATACTTTACAAAACTGAGCTTCGCAAAACTGCTTCGGGGTTGGTTTGTGCCGAAGCATATTTGCTTTGCAAAATGGTCTTCTTCTTTCTTGCTGCTTTGTTGACAAAACTGCTTCGCTGATGCCTCGGAGAAATGCTTCGCTACGATCTTCTTTCAAAACTGTGATTCGAGAAGGTTTTGGCCGAAGCATTGTTGCATTCCTTTACTTCGGGTGGAAGTACTTCGCACAAAATTAGCTGAAGAAAATGCTTCGCAATGAACCTTTGGCGAAGTAAAAAATGGTTTGCTGATGGAGGGGCCCGAAGTGAGTACTTCGGCAACTTCCTGGCGAAGTATTTTCAATGCTCCTTGAGTTTCGCTTCGCTGATTTTCTGGCCGAAGTGACTGATGGAAATACTTCGGATGCGAAGTAGTTTTCTTGCCTTCTTCTTTGTATTTCTCTTTGGCACACTGCTTCACAGAAATCTTGCCCGAAGTAGCTGCTTGAAGCGCTTCGGGCCTGAAGTTCTTCTATTGCTATCCTTGTATTTTACTTCGGTGATATTACTTTGCAAAAAACTCCACCCGAAGTAGTATTGAAAATGCTTCGGGTGTGAAGCTCTCTTTTCCTCTGAACACCGCTTCGCTCAACTTTCGCCCGAAGTAGCTGCTAGAAATGCTTCGAGCGCGAAGTAGTTTTATTCTCTTTGCTTGTGTTTTTCTTCGACGAAAACTACTTCGCAAAACTTTTACCCGAAGTAGTGTTAGGAATGCTTCGGGTGTGAAGCTATTTTTATTTTCCTCGACGAAGCTCTTTTCTCTAGCTTGTTCGATAGCAAGGTTCTTTCTTTTCTACTTTATGTACAAATGGGTGGCATTGGAAGCCAAAATTGCTGCAACTTTTCAAAATAAAAATAACAAAGCAAAAACTTTACACAACACTATACAAAACTTGTTTCTTTTTCTACCCCTTGAAAAATGTGACAAAATTGTCAACAGGACAAAAAGCAAAGGACATAGTTCATGTGTACATGATTGTTGTGGATGAATCAAGATCCTTCTATTGAAGAGCATATGGATGAGGATGAGGATTCAATGCCATAATGGTAGAAAAATCTTGATATTTATGTCACAAGATCATTATATATGAGGTAGTTGTAGCCCATCTTATCTCGTTTCATCGACCTTTGTGATGTTTTAGATCAAAGTGCTTATTTTGCCTTCTCCACTTCCATGGGAAATGCAATGAAGCTCAACTACATTCTCTCTATTTTCATGTGTTTTTTCCTCCTCTTATATTGACATATGTCATCAATTGTATTTTAACATTATGCACATCACAAAATTTATGCTAGTTATAGTAGGATCAATTTTAACGTGTACATGTTGTAAATATATTTGAAAAAATATTGATGATGAAACATATCAAATGTCTTAGAAAAAATATTAGAATATCTTAAAAGGTGTCATTTTCCTCCTTTGGATGCACTTAGATATAAATAAAGAACCCAAATCCAAAAAAAATGGATTGGAACTACTCTAATATTGGTGATATGATAATTTATTTGGCTATTTTTTATTGATGGTAGGAGGTTCTAAATAGCATTACAAATGCAAAACAAAAAAATATCTCATGGTTTGAGGAGTACAAAAAACCACCTAATAATAAAAGCAAACATAAATAGTAGTTACAATAAACAAAATATTTTATATAATATCAAGCTAAAAAAATCACATGTTATTCCTCATCAATGACATTAAGGCTAAGGTGATCAATAAAAAAATATATTTTGAATTTGTTGCTAGTGCTAAATATAACCTTGACTAGATGACAAAAATTATTTAACAAACAAAGGATGAGCTTGATACAAAAGAGAAGTATCAAAAGGTGTTATAGCAGTTGACCACAATGATAACAACATAGTTGCAAAAATTAAGGGTGAACTAAAAAGAATTAGTCAAGAGACTAAAGGAAACTACAAATACTAAGAAAATTTTACTATAATTCAAGGACATACATGCCACATTAAAAAAACCAATCCAATACATGATAGTAGAAGTATAGGGGCTAAATAATGCTAGGTTTTCTAATGTGTTGGATGACTATAAGGAAATCCTCAATGAAAACTTGTTTTAAATCATATTCAAGGAGGAGAAGACCAAGCTTGAAAAGGATACTTCATCTAAGAAAATGAAAATTTTGAAGTCATTTAGGAAAACTAAAAGGAATTGTGGGGAAATATGATAGTATGCTAGATAATCCTTACAAATATCTTGTAGGAGAGGCTAATATCCTAGCAAACTTGAGACTACCTGAAGATAGTGAATGGAAAATTTTGTTGAAGATACTGCCATAAAAGGATAAGGAGCACTCATTTTAATAAATATTGCTATAGATCAGCCATAATTATGTAGACTATATGACCAAGGATAAAGTAAGGAGTTGGGATCTCTTTTTGCTCGAGCTTAGATTCCCATGAATTTGAAAAAATTTTAGTAACCCAATTACTACCTTAGGGTTACTAACATTTAGTAGACTTATAAATCCAAGGAATTGATTACTTGAAGCCTCCAAGGAGCTAATTTTGCAAAGTCAAGTTGAGAGATGCAATCTACTCCATAGGTGTGATTGGCTAAACAAGAGTGAATTAATCCTCTTTTAAAAGTGAATCACTCATTAATATGTAAAGTAGGACAAGTGTACACCAATTCCAGGAAGGACTTTTTAGAAAGTAACTTATGTAAGAAGGCTTCTAAGCCATCCAAAATTATAATTGGAGGCTTATAACATTTGGAGGTGTATCATTTTATTAAAGATGCTCCAAAATTATTATTTCTACTAGAAGTAGAAATTTATCACCCTAGGAAACTTAGGGGTGAATTCCTTCTATCAATAGAAGGCATTAGCTCCATTGTAAAGACATTTTAGCTTTGAGAGGATTAGAGCTATACTTTGTGAGCCCCACATTGTAATTTCTCATTTTGGAAATAATAAGAGATTATGTAAGACTTTTTTCTTTTAAATTATGGTACTACTCATTTGGACTATGGAATGTGTGATAATTATCACATTTCCCTTTTATCCTCTTGTCATTCTTTGTTGCAAGGATACGTTGTTGGTATTAAATTTCCTCATGTTTTGATTAATCACACACTCTCCTTGGCATGACTATAACCATATTTTATTTTCATGAAATTTTATCTAATCTCTCATACCCTAACCTCCAAATATTTTAGTTTATGCATTTATTAGCTTAGATTGATTTAAGTTTCATAGGGATAGTGGGGAACTAGTCTAAATCTAGAGGCTAAAGAAATATCCCTTTATAGATACCTAAAATTGGACCACCTCTTTTACACATATCCTTGATGCAAACCCAAAAAAAAAAATTAAGCATAGCAATTGACTCAACCTTAGAATTTTTAGATAAAACCCAACATTGGTGAATATGTTGCCTTAGAGCGAATTTGTCAGAAAATGAATACGCTTTCTATCTAGCATATTTACAACCAATTCAAAATACCCAACCCTCCACCAGGTTTGACCTCTAACAATAAAATTCATGAATATGCCAAGTTACAAATATGCGCAAAGGTGTATTCATACATAAGTTATATTCGTGCCCAAAAAATGAATCCTAAATTATGCTTGTAGCAGCCAATCAAGGTAGAAATATCACCTATCCACCCTTCTATATTTGCAAGCAATTGGTAGGTAGGGAGGAAAGTGGTTGATCTCCTTCCACTCTCCTCTACTTACCCGAAATGGCCCTAATCAAGGTGGTAGTTGATTGTAGGTTGCAATCAATAGCTAATTAACCCTTTCAATAGCCAATCTAGTTTGCATGCTATTCACCTTGCCCCTCCTACTTGGGAAACCCTATGAGGACCCATTTCTATATATTGGCCCCATTAGGTTGGCATTCAGGACAAAACATATTCAATATGAAACTCTATCAAAATTAAACCAACTCAAGCATAACAAAGTGTTGCCAAAATTCTCCAACATAGTTGTCAAACAATTTAGGCTTTAGAGGAAGAAAAAGGGACATCTTGTATTTGGAATTCAGTGATACCTTTCTATAATGCATTTCTATTTTTCTTAAATACTATTAATTTTTTTCATGATATAGTTCATCACATGTGTTCTTAAATTCCTTGCATTTAGATCTAATTGCCATTGTATTTTCAAAGGCTCTTCCCTTTGATTTTATAGGTGTCTCAAGAGGTCTATAGGATGGATAATTGCTATTAGGACCCTTACACCACCAACATAAGACATACACAATCCTCCCATGACTAAAATTTTTATTTTTCTTTTGGTTCAAACGAATCCATCACCTATATTTGACTTAGATAGCATATTCGCTACATATATTCACATCCTTATTTTTATAGGATTAAATATTACCTTACCTTTTATCTCTAAGATCAAATACACTAACTATGACTATTATAGTCAACATATTCGTAATATATTTGAGAAAACTCAAATTTCTAGTCACCTCAACATCTTGTTTAGTAAACTTACTCTTGTACATCATTTTAACAAGTATCTTTAGTCCTTGCTTTCTATTTTTTATGATATCAATTTAGTTCTATCATATTAACGAATCCACCAACTACAAGACTTCCAACTAGCATATTTGCTATAGATATTTCAACATCCATATCCAAGGTAATTTATCTTGATTTTATTCATAAACAAGGGGCTTGACTGTGCCAATCAAGAAGATTCAACCTTCTTATTGTTTGGCAGGCCCCCAAATCATAATATATATTTTTTTAGTTTGTTTTTTAGGTATTGACAAATCCACTAGCTATAGGATTTCTAGGTAACATATTCATTCAAATAGTAGATTCGCCTACAAAAAATGTATTCACTTCAAACAACCAAATAGGCATGTACCTATGGTCCTCTAGTTTTTAGTTTGTAGCATAGGTTGTTTCCTTGTTTCTTACTTTTTCATATTTTCAACACACATATAAAATGAAAAAGAAACTTAGCATCAAATATCTTATTTCATTTTCTTAGATAATCAATTTGAATCACATATAGTTTGCATTAGGATAAATTTTGCTAACACATTCTTTGTGCACCCTTACCTTCAAAAGATAAGAAAACAAAACAAAATCTTATTTCCATAGTGTATATAACACTCATTGAGAATCTAAATTGCATATAAGATAACCCTTATATTCTACATTGTATTCATATTGCATTACATTGTCATATCTTGCAGTAGTTTCTAGGATAGATCAAAATCTAGGTGTATCATTAAATTAAACACAATAAATTAGATTAGGAAATCTATAAACCCTTGGTGAACCCAAATACCTCCCCACAAAATATAAACACTACATACAAAACACAATTCCAAAAATGATGGGTTAACAGTAGAGCTCTCCTACCCAAGTGTGGATGACCCTTAAGGGAACACACGTAGGGATAATACCATCATGCACTTTTTTGGAACCCCACATATTTGGTGAACCCAAATTGAACACAGCACATGGGTTCCTATACAAAAACCTTTTTCTTAAGACCTTATCCTTAATCGAGATAAAAAAATAAATCACACTTTAATAAATATCACTTAATATTGTTTGCTTAGATAAATCAAATTAAATCAAGATAATAAGAATATAACCAATTGTTAGTCCTACTAGGGTAAGGTTAACAACCCCTTGAGTGACCCAACGTAATAATCTTGGGGGTTATATTTCTTGGCTAGTATATTATGAGGGGCTAATAGGAGTCATAAGGAGGGCTACTTTTCCAAGGTGCATAATGATATCAAACATCTTCTCCTTTGATATAGGTGCTCTCAAAACAAAACTTAATAAATTGAATTCTTCATTTTACCATGTATGAACCCCGCTATATCACTTGAAACATTGTGTGATAAATGGTGCAAAATTTTTTTTTTGAAAGCACTTCATCTAAACTTCTAAAGAAGCAACCTTTGATCGAAAACCCAATCTTTGAGGAAGAAGAGGAAGAGGCTTCTCCTTCTAAAACTCTCTCCTATTCATAATGAACAAGGAGATGTAGTTTTAAAATATATGGATCATCTTGCTACTTTCCTATGAGGAAACTAAAAAAACCATGGAAGTTGTCTTTAGGACATAAGAAATGTTCCATTTTGCCATGGAAGAAATTCTGGAAATTTTGTACCAATTTAAATCACCCCATGAGTTCTCAACAACAAGACTCAATTATTACCATAAATTTAGGAAAAAATTCATCAATCCCATATTCCTCAAGAATTTTAGGATATATACCTCCCAACATAGAGCAATTTAGGCTAAACCCTCATATCTCTTAGCACATAAGTCATCCTCAAGTTCAACATGTAGATGTTCTTCCTAGTATACCTAATGCATCAAAACTAATTGCTTCCAACTTATTCTATGGAATGCATATTCAAACCAACATTCCATTTATTAACATTATCCCTATTAACATGCCTTTCCAAGGTAATCCTAGAATTTATAACATAATGATCCCTTGTGGATCATCCCATCCAAGTGCTCAATATTATTCTTTAGTCAATTCTTAGTCTCAACCTATAGCTGCATTAGTATATTATCCTAGATTCTAGGATATAAATTCTAGGCTATAACATTTAGCAAAGGAAAAATATGAGTTCAAACAACAATTAGCCTCTATTCAAGGAGGCATACCTAAAAATTATTCTTACAAATATTACTTCAGTAAAGTTGTAGATCCTAATTTGACAAATAGACCTTATCCTCTAAGTTGTGTGTTACCAAAGTTTTGGTTATATAAGGGAGAAGGTGATCCTAGAGAGCACCTTCAAATTTTTAGAGCTTATTGCCACATCATCATGTTAGAAATAGAGTATAATACATCATTTAGGTCATGTAAATGTATCTTCCAAAGTACAGACTTAGGACATTAGATTACTTTAGGGATAATTTATCTAGTTACTTCATGCAATGTAATAAATGAACAAGTGTCAATGTGTAAGCTATATATGTGCAAATTGTCCCTTGCACAACTAGGTAGAGTGTTGGCCAAGGAATCTATTTTTCCTATATAATAAAGACCTCATTGTAATACAAATATAGAGAGAGTCGAGGACATAGTAGCTTAGATTATAGTATAGTTCTATGTAGATCAGCATCTAGTGGTGATGGGTGCAATGTAGTTCAATAGTTTTATTAATGAAGTGTTTATTTCTTTCATAACAACATTATATTCATTTAAATCATTTCTATTTATGCATATCTCTGTCATCTAGCATATTTACTTTCTTTCATATTATTTTGCATCTCGTGATTGTTATCTCCCTATGGCCATTACATCAAAAGCTAATAGTGGCATCATAACCATGGTAGATCTAGTATGAAAATATCAAGAGGGAAACCACCATTATCATTAAGCCTAAGTATTTTGTTAACCTGACGCATTGTTGGACCAACCGTTGTTAAAATATCTTAGAAGAATCTAGGTGGTAGAATTAAGGAGAGTCACAAGTGAGGACTAAAATAAATCTCAGTTCCAAAAAATACTGAGATTGCATTTGACTAGAGTATTTCTACAGAGTTATAAGAAAAACTTGTGAAGACCAGAACTCAATATTCAATCCACTATATTGATAGATTATCTAGTGAAGATCACCTAGGAAATCTAGAACTTGCTAACTATTTCCCAATGTTTCTTTTGTTGTAGATAATTAATTCTCATAGGATTGATACTCCTACAATAGAAAGCTAGGAGACTCCAAATTTGTTGCCTAAAGGTCGACGTACCCTCTTAGTGTAGATATTAGTTCCTTGTGTAAGAGAAGAACATTGTGGAAGAAGACTTTTGGAGAAGAGTTTTGGTGAAGTTAGGAGAAAGAAAATCTCCATTTCTATATTGAAGAACTTCATAGTTGAAGAATAGACCATAGAAGCCTTGATACAAAAAGACCATAAAAACCTTGAAGAAAAGGTCATAGAAGCCTCAAATAAGAAGCTACAGAAGTCTTGATATTGAAAAGGCCATAGAAGCCTTGATACTAAAAATGCCATAGAAGCCTTGATACTGAAAAGGCCATAAAATCCTTGATAATAAAAAGGCCATAGAAGCCTTGATACTGAAAAAGGCTCCAAAATCCTTGATCCTAAAGAAGAATTCAAAAATAATATCTGATTTAGAAGCAGTTTAAGATTTTAGTACTAATATCTTTGTTACAGGGAAAGAAGATTCAGTGAATTGAAAAACTTCCTACAAGAAATTTAGGAAGAGTATCTTCTTCAAAATCAATTCAGCACCTGAAGCAAAAGAGATCAAGAGAAGATCTTATTGAAGGAATTCCAAACTTGGAAGTAGAAGGTCAAGGAGAGTCCCTCGAATCCAAAAGTAGCATAATCAGATATTGAGAAGAAGATTTCACCACCAACACTTCCAGGAGAAGAAATTTGAAGATATCTTAAGGAAATACCAATAGAAGCTACAAGATCAAATACCTTGGGAAGGTCTCATTGAGCATCTAGTAAAAGGCTACGAGATCCTTACTGAAGAAATAATCAAAGGAGAACTCACTAGAGAAATCCACTACCAAGGAGAAGCCCTTGATAGTGAAGAACTTGGGACAATTTTTGCCATTCGATAATAAGCCCAAGAGAAGGAGAATTTGGCAATGAGTACCAAATACATGAAGAATAATTTGGCAAGGAATTCCAAATCCTAGAAGAAGAATCCAGTGAAAGACCTCAAGACATTCAAAATATTGATGAGAATATCCTGCTTGAAGTCAAAATTTGACAAGAAGACATGAAGACAGAATAAACTCACCAAATCTAGGATATTTGAATATTACCTCTCATAGAAAAACTTCTCCAAATCTACAGTATAAGTGTTAAGATCCTGCTATAAAATAAACTCAAATAACACACTCTCACACAATTTCTTGGAAATAAACTCACATAAACATCACATTAATATAACAAAAATTTGCATAAAGAACAATCTCACAATAAGACAGAATCGTGGGCCTCTTCGAGGGGGCAACCTCCTTCAATACTTCATTAATTTGCAAAAGATGGTTACATTGGTGCCTTTTCGGGTATTTGAGTTTCCTTCCAAGGTTGGCTTACATGCAAAATGCCACCTGGATTACATGCATAATGCCACCCGAATTACATGCATAGTGCCACTTTGAATTACATGCACAATGCCACTCGAATTACATGCACAATGCCACTCGAATTACATGCACAATGCCACACGAATTACATGCACAATGCCACCTATCTACCATGTGTTACATAAAAATGCTGCCATTTGTCATAGGCACTACCTAGGCTAAAACTTAGAACATTACAAAATATTAATCATGGGTACTACCCACATTCACTAGGAATTATTACATCAAGGAAGTTATTACATTAAGGGTTAGGATGAGATCCTCACATGCCCTTCTCCTTGAAGAAGCTTTATCCTCAAAGCTGAAAATGAGGAAACTGTTGTTGGAGTTGATGGAGAGACTCCCATGTAGCATCCTCAGGTTGAAGTCCACGCCACTGAACCAGGACCTCTATGATGGTACGGTTGCACAGAGTGCGAGTTCGATGATCCAGCAGCTGTTCCGGTGCAAGTAAGATGGAGCCTTCTTCATCCAATTCAGGGAGTGTTGATTGAACCTGTACCTTTGTGCCCATAACTTTCTTGAGAAGGGAAACATGGAAAATAGGGTGGATCTTGGAAGTGGGGGGAAGAGCCAATTTGTAAGCTGTTGGACCAATCCGTTGTAGAACCTGATAAGGACCATAGAATTTTGGAGCGAGCTTCTGACACCTGCGGAGTTGTAGGGATGATTGTTTGTATGGCTGTAAGCGAAGGAAGACCATATCACCCACATCAAAAATATGCTCAAAACGATGTTGATCAGCTTATTGGCGCATCCGATTTTGGGCCATGTTCAAATTTTGCTTAAGTTGGCGGAGGACCTCGGTGTGTTGACTCAGAGCTTTATCGACGGCCTGGACCTTAGAGCTGCCCGAAATGTAGGAGGAATGCGTGAGTGGAGGGCGCTCGTAAACTACCTCAAACGGTGTGAATTTGGTGGCGGTATGATAGGAAATGTTGTACCACCATTCAGCCAAAGAAAGCCATTTTTCCCAATGAGTAGGATGATCAGAGGCAAAGCAGCGAAGGTAGGTTTCCAAGCATTTATTAACAACCTCTGTTTGACCATCCGTTTGCGGATGGTAGGCTGAACTCATTTTGAGCTGAGTCCCCTGCAACTTAAACAAATCTTGCCAAAAATTGCTAGTAAATGTGGGATCACGATCAGATACAATGGAGGTGGGCATGCCATGAAGGCGAAATATGGAGTCAAGAAAAATTTGGGCAATAGTGGATGTTGTGTAAGGATGGGTTAGGGCACAAAAGTGAGCATACTTTGAAAGGCGGTCCACTACCACAAAAATAACAGACTTGCCTCCCGATTTAGGTAGCCCTTCTATGAATTCCATGGAGATGTCAGTCCACACCTGATCTGGTATCGGCAATGGTTGAAGAGTGCCCGGGGAGCGCACTATTTCTCCTTTCATCCTTTGACAAGTGTCACAATCCGCTACAAAAGAGCGAATGTCCTATTTCATACCTTTCCAAAAGAAGGTGCGCTTGAGTTGCTCATAAGTTTTTAGGAACCCTGAATGGCCAGCAGATGGAGTAGCATGTGATTCCTTCATGAGGAGTTCTCGAAGTGGGGACTTAGGAGGAAGAACCGGGCGTTGATGGTAACGTAGATCCTGGCCATCCCAACTATATCCTGGTGTAGACTCTAGATCATCCCAAAGTGAAGAAACCAGGTCTTTCAAATCTGCATCCTGAAGTATTTCCTAACGTAAGGGCTCAATCCATTGGGGCAATGGTGCAGAGATGGCACACAACATACTAAGGGTCTCAAATTAGCGAGAGAGAGCATCTGCCACAAGATTTTACTTCCCTTTTTTGTACGTGATGTCATAATCATAGCCCATGAGTTTTGATACCCACTTTTGTTGCTCGAGGGTGGCAAATCGTTGTTCTAGAAAGTATTTCAGGCTCTGGTGGTCAGTTTTGATGGAGAAATGGCGCCCAATGAGGTAAGGCTACCAATGTAGGACTGCATGCAATATTGCCAACATTTCCTTAGCATATGTGGATTTTCCCAAATTGTGATTAGATAGGGCTTTGCTGGTAAAAGCCAAAGGGCATCCTTCTTGCATCAATACCGCCCCAATACCATGACCAAAAGCGTCACTTTCAATGACAATTTTTTTAGAGAAGTCTGGCATGGCTAAAATTGGAGTGGTGGTCATGGCATGCTTGAGTTCCAGGAATGCTTGCTCATCCGGCCCTGTCCAAGTAAAAGAATCCTTCTTCAACATGGAGGTGAGGGGGGCGGATATCTTTCCATAATTGCAGACAAATTTACGATAATATCCTATAAGCCCTAAAAATCCTCGAAGCCCCTTGAGTGTGCGAGGTTTCGACCATTCTTGGACTGCTTGGATCTTCTTAGGGTCAACCTTGACACCATCCTTTGAGACAATGTGTCCCAGATATTCTACTTCAGTCAAACCAAAGGAGCACTTGGACCTTTTTGCAAATAGTTTATGGTTGGCCAGTAGTTGGAGAGTTTGATCTACATGATTGAGATGCTCTTCCCATGTGTGACTGTAAATCAAGATGTCATCGAAGAACACAAGGATGAACTTTCGCAATAAAGGGCGAAAGATGTTGTTCATTAGGCTTTGGAATGTGGAAGGAGCATTTGTGAGACCAAATGGCATTACCAAGAATTCATAATGACCTTCATGAGTGTGAAAAGCGGTTTTAGGAATATCTTCATCCCTGAGCCGGATCTGATGGTACCCAGAGCGGAGGTCTAGCTTGGTGAAGTACATGGTCCCATGTAATTCATCTAGTAATTCATCAACCACAGGGATAGGAAATTTATCCTTGACCATTATCTTGTTGAGTTCTCGATAGTCAATACACAATCGCCAAGATCCATCCTTCTTGAGTACCAGTAAGACTGGTGCAGAGTAGGGACTAGTACTAGGCCGAATGACACCTGCCTTGAGTAATTCCTGTATCATCTTCTCAATATCTGACTTCATGGCATGGGGGTATCTATACGATCGAATATTTGGAGGTGTACTATCTGGCAATAATGGAATGGCATGGTCATGAGAGCGATGCGGTGGTAGTGTGGTTGGTTCTGAAAATATGGCCTCATGTTTGTGGAGAACCTGTTGCATGTCTGGTGGAATTTCACCCATTGGGGATGTGGATGGTTGGATGGAGAATAGTTGTGCAATGACCCCACGTGATGATTTCTTTAGCAATTTCTCCATGCCATTTGAACTGATAATTTGAGGTGTTCCTTCTGGGGAGCCCTTGATGATGTGAGTTTGGTCGTTCTGGGAGAATTGCATCCAAAGTTCAGCAAAGTTCCAACTGATAGTGCCCAATTTACTCAACCATTGAGATCCCAAAACAATATCACATCCACCCAACTGGAGGGCAAACATGTCCTGCTTGAGTGCATAGTCCCCTATCTGAATTTTAACATTGCGACACTTTCCCTTACAAGGTAAAGTTCCCCCATTGGCTACCATGACCTCAAAGGAATTACAAGTGTGGATATAGCAATTTGCTCGCTGAGAAACTCTAGGGTCAATGAAGTTGTGCGTGCTTCCCGAATCCAGAAGGATGGAAAGACGTTGGCCCTTGAAAAATCCTGTAACCTTCATGGTTTAAGGAGTAGTAATGCCTGCAAGGGCATGGACTCGTAATTGTTGTCTCAGTGTTCCTGTTTCATTTCTTCTTGTGGAGGAGGTGTTTCCGGAGGGTCCTCATCCTTATCACTCTCGTCAGAGGTATCGAGTTCTTCAACATCTATCAGGAACAATTTTTTGTGTGCACACTTATGCCCTTTGAAAAACTTTTCATCACAATTGTAGCATAATCCTTGGGCACGACGTGCATCCATCTCTTCGGTGGTGAGGTGCTTGGGTGCAACAGGTTTAGTATCAATTGGGTGTTGGGCTCTAGGAGGAAATGAAGGTCTATTTTGTAGAAACTTTGATGGGCATCTTTGGGCAGAGAGTTTAGATTCGGCCAAACGGGCCAAACTGATAGCTTCCATCATAGTTTGTGGTTTCAACATTTTTACTTTTGCTTGGAGTTCCATATTCAACCCACTGATATAACAACTCTGGAAGAACCCTTCGCTCAATCCTCTTGTCCTATTGGCCAATTTTTCAAATTGCGCTTGGTACTCTCGGACTGACCCTGTTTGTTGTAGTTTGGTTAAGGCTCTCGTAAAGTCCTCAAACTCACTAGGACCAAATCGAGTGAGTAGTTGGGATTCAAAATCCTCCCAAGAGAGATTTGGGTAGGCAAGACGCAACCATTGAAACCAGTGTAGAGCCTCAGATTCCAAGTTAAAGGAAGCCATCTGGACTCAATGAAATATGGGTACATTATGAAGTCGAAAGAATTGGTCAACCCGACATAGCCACCCATCAACATCCTTCCCACTAAATTTAGGAAAGTCCAATTTGGGCATTCTAAAGGGTGGATCATGGTCACGATTCCTTGTAGAACTCTTAGCTTGGTATTCTGATTTGGGTGGTTCTCTTCTCAGTTTGTTGTCCACTTCTGTTAGTGCTTCTTCTAGGCGGTTGCTAGTGGCCTCATGCTCTAGGCGAAGGCCTTGGACTTCTTCCCTTATGGAGTGAAAAGTCGAGTGCAAGTTCTCAATGGCTTTTGTTAGGGATTCCAAGTGTTCGAGTTCTTTCTGGTGTCCACGGGTACCCTGGGCCATTTTTTTAGACCTTTGTGACCAGTTTCTAAAAATAGAATTGAATTTTTTTGGACTTGCTATTTTTAGTAAGTGCCCAAAAAAGTGCTTGGGTGCTATATATCAAAACAATCAGCTGAAGGAGGTGGTCACAATGAGCTATATCTCTCAACACTACTTTTTGGCACCCCAGACTTTTTTTTTTTATCTCCTGTTTTGCTAAGTCTAACGGTGTTTACAGTTTTTAATTCTGAGCTACTGAGAAAAAGTTGGGTACTGGAGCACTATCTATAACTGGCCATGTTTCACACTCAAGATTCTCTGTATTTTGCAGGTGACTGATATGACAGTTCTGTTCTGACCCTAAAGATCGTGAATTCTCGCTCGATCGTGTCGACCTCTCTCGACTCGATCGACTCGATCGTGGATCACATCGTAAATTTTACTGTTATTCTCCAGACTGTCAGCTTAAGTGTCACCCTCATGGCTTATCCCGAATGCATGTCCCTTATGTTATTTTTTAGTAGAGGACTCCTTTCTCATATGCTCACTTTTGAAATGCAGGTTTACGAACAGGGAGGTTTGGATTTTTATTGTTATTTTTTTATTTTTTTGCATTTTTTACAGGTTGAAGTTTTAACAGAACCAGGGAATGCTAAGTATAGGAGTATGTACCACCCATAGGCCCTCTAATATACCGACAGTGACGAACAATAGTGCTCGGACCAATATTTCAGGCCACTACTCAAGGAGGATTCCACACATACCCTTGAGCACACTACCTGCCTCTCTGACAATACGGGAGGGTAATCATCCAGGATGTTGTGTCCCGTAGACTATGAGTAATACAATGCCAAAGAGCTTCCTAATGACTAAAATTTTGTTTAATCCTAGATGGTCTCCCAATATACCCGAAGATACGTGGGAGCTCAAGTCCGTGCACAAGTTCTGTCTGAGGCCTGGGTATTGGAGCCTGATCGCCCCTCACTTCACTAGATGCTTTATGGGCTATCTAGCTTAGCCAATAACGACAGATCCTTCACGATATTTTAAAACCCCTGGTACAGGGTTTCTACCTACTTAACTAAAAATATATATATTTTTTGTTTTTGGTCTAGAAAAAAAAACACTGTATTTTTTGGATTTTTTTAATAAGGAAAAACAGAATGGAAAAAACACACGAAATTTATACCTAACAGTTGGATTGGATGGCAAGAATCGTTGCAGTTGCAGCAGAACTTGGCCCTGGAAAGTGCTCTGATACCACTTGTTAAGATCTTGCTATAAAATAAACTCAAATAACACACTCACACAATTGCTTGGAAATAAACTCACATAAACATCACATTAATATAACAGAAATTTGCATAAAGAACAATCTCACAATAAGATAGAATCGTGGGCCTCTTCGAGGGGGCAACCTCCTTCAATACTTCATTAATTTGCAAAAGATGGTTACATTGGTGCCTTTTCGGGTATTTAAGGAGTTTCCTTCCAAGGTTGGCTTACATGCAAAATGCCACCTGGATTACATGCATAATGCCTGTTAGAAAGGCGAAACCTGTCGTTCTACCAAAAGCTCAAACTTTAGGTAGCCGCTACAGGCCAGAGCTTTAACCTACGGGAGGCGGTTAGTCCATGTCACGATTCTCGAGGAGGGACGCTGGCGATTAGTCCAACAATCCCCCCCCAGCGTTACCCGAAGGGAATCGAACCCGAGACCGGCTCTGATACCAATTGTTAGAAAGGCAAAACCTGTCGTTCTACCAAAAGCTCAAACTTGAGGTAGCCGCTACAGGCCAGAGCTTTAACCTACGGGAGGCGGTTAGTCCATGTCACGATTCTCGAGGAAGGACGCTGGAAATTAGTCCAACAATGCCACCCGAATTGCATGCATAGTGCCACTTTGAATTACATGCACAATGCCACTCGAATTACATGCACAATGCCACTCGAATTACATGCACAATGCCACACGAATTACATGCACAATGCCACCTATCTACCATGTGTTACATAAAAAGGGTGCCATTTGTCATAGGCACTACATAGGATAAAACTTAGAACATTACAAAATATTAATCATGGGTACTACCCACGTTCACTAGGAATTATTACATCGGGGAAGTTATTACATTAAGGGTTAGGATGAGATCCTAACAATAAGGAGGATAACGCAAGAGGAGAACAAGCCATCAAAGCTTAGGCTCGTGAAAGAAAGTTTGAGACCATATTTTGGTGAAGGAGTTGTTCAAGAAAGTCTACAAAAAGCTCCAAGATCCTACTTGAAGCAGCAACTTGGTGATCTTAGACACCAAGATCCACATCCTCTACATAAGTGAAAAAAGAGCTACAAAATATTTTAAAAAGGTATACAACTATTCATTCTAGCTAACTCATTAATTGAATTACTTATCAAATTTAATGAAGCACCTTATTTAAATTAAAGTTGTAAGAAGGGAAAGTAAAATTATAGTCTTCAAAAAGTGCAAAAATAAAAGGTTCATTTTAAGGTTCATTTTCACATTAGGGGTTGTTTAAATTTTAGTGTTATCTATCAACTACCTATCTTCAACTTTGAAAAATAAAATAAAGAGAAAAGAAGACTTGATCCTATAACTGTGTTTGTAGTGTAATCTACATGGGTTTATTCCAGTTTATACTTGAAAGGTTGCAATAAAATTATTAAGTGCATTTTTAAGAGATTAGTGGAGCAATAAGGTGAGATTATTGTTACCATTAAAAGGTGCATTGTTAAGAACTGTACTTGTTGATTTTTTAACTAGTTATCTCAATTAATTTATGTTGTTGAAAGCATAAAAATTAGAACAAATGTGCAACACTTTTGTGGCCTATAGAAGCCACCATTGGAAGCAAAATGTGAAGAAGAAAACCACCATTGAAGTCCTTGAAGGAAACCTCAAATTGAGACCTTGGAAATCTCAAGATTCAAGTAAATTATAAAGGGTTCATTTCAGTGCATAGAGCAGGAATTCCTATTCAAAAACAACATTAGCTTGGATCATCTATCATCCAATAAAAGGAAAAAATATTACATAAAAAAACTCTACATTTTGGTACAAAATCTATATATTACAGAAGCACCACTTTTGTTCTCTTGGAAGGACAAAAGTATTATCTATAGGAGGCAGCAAGGATGTTTTATCCAGCAAAAGAAGGGAGCCATCGAAGTGCCCCCTATTGAGTGGTAGTTTTTAACAATTGCAAAACCACACTCACAATTAGGATTTTTATTAGAAAACCCTCTCTTGCAAAGAAATAAATATTTCTCCAAGGTTCCTTTTACTTAATGTGTGCTTGTAATATTGTGAAGATGTATCAAATAAGTGCTAGGAATACCTTAGTGATTTACAAATAACTATTAACAAGGGGCTTGTGTTGGTATTATTTTATTGCTATGCTAGTGATTGTTCATGAAACTTAAAAGAAAAGAAAAATGTGATTGGCCTTCATATGACCACGATATAAATGATTAATTCCTTTTATCTTGAAATATTTTAGGTAGATTTTATCTTATTTTGGTTAAGCAGATTTTAAACAAGTTTTATCTTCTTTAAACCCTGCTTTGAGTATGAAATAAAATATTAAAATCTATCCCCAAATGTGAATCTTAAATGATGATTGTCTTTGTTTTAGATTGCTTTGAGCATGAAAAGAAAATAAATTTGAATGACTAACTTTAAAATGTAATGGCCTTGAAATGCCAAATAAATTACCCCTCTTTAATGAAATTGAAATTTTCATAAAGGGAGGTTAATTTATTACTTTAAAAACAATAACCTTTGGAATGCCATATAAATTACCCCCCTTTAATGAAATTGTAATTTTCATAAAGGGAAGTTAATTTATTGCTTGAAAAATGAAAATGCAAAGCTTGGAATTTGAAAATGTGAATTCATGTAAAGTTCTGAAATTATAAAATTCCCTTTAAAACTGAACTTTATAAACAATTTTATAATTTCATATTTTCTTCAAAATGAAATCGGAATTGAATAAAACATTAAAGCTTATTCTTGAGACCTGTGCATTTATTTTTGGAGTTTTAATTTTTTTTCGATTTTATTAATTTAGTTGTAGAATTTATAAAAAATGGAAAATGGGAAGGGTTAGAAAAATTAAAATTAAAATCTACAATATGGACTAGAATGTAAAAATGACCAAAGAAAAACTACTGCAATCAGATCCAACCTGTACTGCAAAAAAAAAGTTAGTTCATGAACATCAAACACAACCAGGTTAGACCTGCATTTACACAATCCAATATCTGGTTATGGCAAGAGTCTAAGGGGTAAAAACATGCATAACAAAAAGGGATATAGTGCTACTGTATTCATGCATAAAACATCATTAATATTTCTAAAGCATGTGCAAAATAATAGGCATTGAAACTTGTATTATGTTCAAAAACTTCCTTTTTTGCATACAAAAATGAAGGAAAACTAGCTCCACAACAATTTGGCAACCTTCCAATCTCTCCTTGTGCATCTGATCCAAAACTTCCAACCCTTGTGCTCTGTTTGAATGTTGTATTTAAAAGTTTTCCATAATTCCCCTTCATTTCATTTTCTACCCAAACCAAAAGAAAGTCTCAATTTTTTTTTTACCTCTTTCACTTTTTTGACCTCATAATGCATTATGTTTGCTTTCCTCAACCATTTACTTTTGTAACATTTTCTTCTCATGTCATTTTCCATTTTGTAATATTGCCATGCTCCATTTTTATTAAGCCTTATAATATCTTATGTTTATTTTGAACAAACACCAAGGCTCATGACGCAGGCTCCTTTGGAGTTAGTGAGGACAACGTCCAACCACCTAATCTCACACTGGACTATTTCCATGTTAATAAGATACCATGCAGGTGAACACCTTATGCATTTATTTTGTTTTCTTATACCCGTGTTTGCTAGTCATGCGTTCATGGATGGAGGTCATCATCCTATTTGTCTCAATTCTTTCCACATAGACATTGTATTTTTGTTAAACTAAACCGCTGCTTAATTTGTATTTGTATAAACCTCCATTAACACTTGCATGAATCATATGAAACCTACCCAAAGCATATGTAAATCCACCAGATTGTCACGGCTTTAATGAGCACCCTTCAATATGTATTCCAATATTCAATACAAGATTTTCAATATTCTCCTCATCACTGTAGGCAGTTTAACGACTACTATGGAAATGGTACATCCATCAATTACCTTAACTTCTACTCATCTACACTATCTCCTCGATGAAAATGGTTGTGTTGCATGGGTGAGTGCATACTCTTCACTGCATCGACTGTCCGTATGCACCTCCAATTTTACCAATGCTTCGAACACTCTGCCATTCCATGTCCACCTGCATTTTCTCTGATTAATTGTCTTCAAGAGTAACATCAACTTCTTTTCTGATTGCATAAACCAAAATGATAAATAAAATATTATAATTATCTCCCATTTACTCCTAGACAACATGTCTCATGCAACTGCATAAGAAACTTGCCAAGAATTCGAACATCTTCCCTATAAAACAATGTCACAGTCCCACGAGGTGCAAATATATATATATATATATATATATATATATATATATATATATATATATATATATATATATATATATATATATATATATATTTATTTATTTATTTATTTATTTATTTGAAAGGTGGTCTAAGATTCAATAAATGATCCATAACTACATAATGACTCCTAAATTTCCTCATGACAATAGTAGAGGCACGAAGGCAATTTCGTATTATGAAACAGATATGAACTGACATCCTGTGTTTGAACAGTCAAGAAATATGACAAATCATTTGATTACGTGTATTCTATAATGTTGACAACATATCCATTAAACTATATTTCTCACTGTGGTAGAAGGAAATAGTGCTACCAATCCTACGATTCATAACTAAATTTACCCACCTAACGGTCCTCAAATTACACGTAGATACCTGCAACTCTAATTTATTTCTAGATTTCCTTGATGTTGTCCATTTTACCTTCAAATACCACACATATATGTATACACATTTCTTATTGCTAAATCATCAATCTAGGTTTTGAAACATGTTCACATCATTTTTTATGTCCACCACTATGTCTCATGTCATCATGTCATGTGAAAACTCTTCATGTTAGCCTAGTTGTTCAAATCATACACACTATCCAAGCCTTGACCTCTTCCTTTAATGTGGTGGACCTTAGCATGAACATGGAAAAAATTCCATGTCTCTTCTTTAATTCCTCGTAACGTGCTTAGAATTTGGTGTTCGGTCCACCTATGTACTGCATGGTCATCCACATCCCTATCCACACAACACATCCTGCTATTTCACCATTCTTCATAGATCTACTTCTACATCCTAGACATATGCGTGTATCATTGACTGGAGATTCAATTAAATTTTTATGCTATTGGCACTGCATTCATACTATTATTATTATCTTCCTACAGTGGCCCTCTTAGCAAAATTATCCAACTATTCAACATCTTCTTCATCGCACAGTGATGCCTTTTCTTGAGCTAGCCAATGATCCGATTGATGCTCTTTGTCACTCTACATTTTGTATATTTCAACTGAGAACCCCAACAATTGTTGAAAAGTATGATCTGGAAGCATACTTTGAGGTGCTTTCTCTTGTAATGGAACCATCTCTCTACTTAACTTCTGGACCAACCTCTTTAGGTCTTTTAATTCTAACTCAAGCTTATTGGTTTGGGTAGTAGAAGTGGTAGGATTAGTTGGATTGACATAAGTAGGCAAAGCCTGAGCACTTGTTGCTATGGCTTCATGAGTGGCCAAATGGTTCTCTAACCATAATGGAGTGGTTGGATGGATAGATATATTTGTATAAGTGCATGTGGGAGGATAAGTGGGCATGGTAGGGTAAAACTAATTATAGGGCAAAGCATTCAACATTGAATTATGTTGAACCTATGCCTAGTTTATCATTGGGGTTTGATTGTAAGCACCTAGTTGTCCTACCATTTTTAATTGCTCCATTCCAAAATCTTGTGGCCTTAGTTGTTGTTCTATAGTCATGGCCTCTATGTAGGCCAAAGCAAGAGTAGTGAACAAAGGATTTGTCCTAGTGAACATGGCAAGAAAGGAATCCAAGGCCCCAAAGTATATCTGAAGAGAGGTATTTTATAAAATAATAAAGGGAGTAGTCAATCTCACATAGATATTTTTAAATATCATGTTGAACGTTCTCAATGGTTCATTAGGTTCCCTCCTGCAAGAAGCAAATTGATGATTTATTATAGTAGGATCTATGGATAACCTAAACTAATTGACAAAAGTAGTTTTTAATTGTTGAACGTTCTCAATGGTTCATTAGGTTCCCTCCTACAAGAAGCAAATTGATGATATATTATAGCAAGATCTATGGGTAACCTAAACTAATTGACAAAAGTAGTTTTTAATTGGACCCAAGATGTAATAGAGTCAGTGGGTAGATTTATGTACCAATCATATGCTATGTCATATAGGCTCAAAGGAAACAATCTACAAGCCACATCCTCATGTTCAAATTTTGATCTAATTAAGGCATCCACATAGGCTTGAATGTGTTCCTCTGCTAGTCTTGTGCCATCGTGTTTATACTTGGGCAAAGATATCTCTATGTTCTTGGGTAGGTCATGAACATATCCAATAATATTCAAAGGATCGTCATATACCCCATACCACCTTCCAGCATTTACAACCTTTAGATTAGGTTGTGGTGTGATTAACAATGACAACAACAAATGCTTGTTAACAATGCATCAACTTAACCATCATAATAAGAAATATTCTCAAAAATGGTTAGCATCAATGTATTATCAATTAAAGCAATTTCCAATCAATGAACACCATCACCTATCAACAAAACCTCATTAGTATAAACCAATGTCTTCAAATAACCTTTCAAGTAACAATGAACAATTTAGCATTTAAGTAGTAATAACATAAACCAATTCATGCCCTCCTTCTAGCACCAAAATGTTGAGTGGTAATTTTTCCCAATTGCAAAACCACACTCACAGTTAGGATTTTGATTAGGAAACCCTCTCTTGTAAATAAATAAATATTTTTCCAAGGTTCTTTTTACTTAATGTGTGCTTGTAATCTTGTGAAGATGTATCAAATAAGTACTAGGAATACCTTAGTGATTTGTAAATAATTGTTAACAAGGGGCCTGTGTTGGTATTATTTTATTGCTATGCTAGTGATTGTTCATGAAACTTAAAAGAAAAGGAAAATGTGATTGGCCCTCATATGACCACGATATAAATGATTAATTCCTTTTATATTGAAATATTTTAGGTAGATTTTATCTTCTTTTGGTTAAGAAGATTTTAAAAAAAAATTATCTTCTTTAAACCCTGCTTTGAGTATGAAACAAAAGATTAAAATATAGCCCCAAATGTGAATCTTAAATTATGATTGTCTTCGTTTTATATTGCTTTGAGCATGAAAAGAAAATAAATTTGAATAACTAAATTTAAAATGTAATGGCCTTGAAATGCCAAATAAATTACCCCTCTTTAATAAAATTTAAAATTTTATAAAGGGAGGTTAATTTATTACTTTAAAAACAATAACCTTTGGAATGCCATATAATTTTTTTTTTTTTTAATTTTTGGAAAACATCCCAAAAGGGATGCCACTTTCGGGTAAGACCCAAGGAGGCAGGGGTATCCATTCCACCAAAATCGCCCAGGACTCGGACCTGACCTACCACCTTTGACACACTCAAGGAGCAAACAAACACACAAACCTAATTAAAAATAAGCAAATAACAACAAAAATAATAAAATAAAATAAAAAACATGCTCCTTGAGTGTGTCAAAAAAAAAAAGCACAACCAAACACGCACAATAAGATAAAAGAAACCACAACACAAACCACATAGAAAAACACAAGAAATACATAACAAAACACAGACAAGACAAAAACAACATAACACTACAAAGACATAACCCAAAAAAAACAAGAAAAATAAACACAATCAAAACCTTAAAAATTAAAAAATAAAACAAAAATAAAAATAAAAAACAACCAACAACAGACAATAAAAAAAAACAAAAAATATAGAAAACACTCACCCATAAAAACACGAAATAACACAAACAAAGAGAAACCCAAGAACAAGAACAAAAAAAAAAAACACAAGAACAATAACATAAAACATAAAAAAAAAACAAAACAACAAAAACCCAAGAACAACAAAAAACAACACAAAGAACACAAAAACAAAACAAAATAAAAAAAACCCACCCACCTTAAAAAACTAAAAAAAAAAAACAAAAAGTAAAAAAGAAATAAAAAAAGAACAAAACAAAGACCTATCTAGACCATAAGAATATTAAGGCAAGAATCAACGGAGGAAAAAAAATAAAGAAGAGAATGAGCTAGGGAACTAAAAAAAACTAAATGAACCAAAGAGAAGCAAAAAAAAAAACAAGAAGAAATTGGGTAACTTCAGAACTGGAGCCATCCAAAGAAATGATAGAAAGAAGAGCTTCCCTAATTTGAGAAGCCCACCATATAGTAGGGTGGCCATAACAAGTAAGATCACCTTTGTCCAAAGCCCAATTAGCTAAAGCATCAACACTCTTGTTTTGATCTTTGACCACATGATTGTAATCAACTTTCAAAAATCCCATCTGGATTAACTGAATCTTCTCAATAATTCTTTTTATTTTCCAATCCACCTTATGATTCTTAGAAGGATTCTTCAAGAGATTAATCATAAGTTGAGAGTCAGACTCAACTAACACATTTTCCCATCCAACCTTAGTAGCCTCCCCGAAGACCTCTGAGGATACCATACCCCTCAATAAGGTTATTGGAAAGAATACCCAAATTCTCAACAAAAGTAAAAACCAAGGAGCCATCTGAAAGTCTACCAATTCCTCCCACACTAGGTTTTCTAGGGTTCCCTCTAGCGGCTCCATTAGTATTGACTTTTCCAAAATCCTTAGGAGGAGGTTGCCAATTTCTATTCCTATCCAATTTACTAATACTCACATTCCCTTTAATATGGTTGCCCTTAGAAGGTTTAATCTTCAATCTTTGCATCACTTGATCCCATATTTGGTGGGATTTTTGGGGGTGATTAAGGAGATGATGGACTGATTAAACTAAGTTGGCTATGGTCTTTTGCCAAATATAGTGAATATCCTTCCTCTCTTGATTAAAAATTTGGTTGTTCCTTTCATTCCAAATATTCCAAAGAAGGATGGTAGAACCCAGGAATGCCATATAAATTACCCCCTTTAATGAAATTGTAATTTTCATAAAGGGAAGTTAATTTATTGCTTGAAAAATGAAAGTGCAAAGCTTAGAATTTGAAAATGTGAATTCATGTAAAGTTTTGAAATTATAAAATTCCTTTTAAAACTGAACTTTATAAACAATTTTATAATTTCATATTTGCTTCAAAATGAAATCGAAATTGCTTCAAATAAAACATTAAATCTTATTCTTGAGACCCGTGCATTTATTTTTGGAGTTTTTTTTTTTTCGATTTTATTATTTTAGTTGCAGAATTTATAAAAATGGAAAAGGGGAAGGGTTAGAAAAATAAAAATAAAAATAAAAATAAAAATCTAGAATATGGACCAGAATGTGGAAATGACCAAAGAAAAACTACTGCAAGCAAATCTGACCTATATTGCAAAAAAAACGTTAGTTCATGAACATCAAACACAACCAGGTTACACCTGCATTCACACAATCCAAGATATGGTTATGGTGAGAGTCTAAGGGGTAAAAACATGCATCAAAAATATGTAAATAGTGCTACCGTATTCACACATAAAACAACATTAATATTTTTAAAGCATGTGCAAAATAATAGGCATTAAAACTTTATTATGTTCAAAAACTTCCTTTTCTACATACAAAAATGAAGAAAAACTAGCTCCACAGTAGTTTGGCAACCTTCCAATCTCTCCTTGTGCATCTGCTCCAAAACTTCTAGCCCTTGTGCTCTGTTTGAATGATGTATTTAAAAGTATCCCATAATGCCCATTCATTTCATTTTCTACCCAAACCAAAAGAAACTCAATTTTCATTTTTACCTCTTTCACTTTCTCAACCTCGTAATGCCTTCTATTTGCTTTCCTCAGTCGTTTCCTTTTGTAATATTTTCTACCCATGTCCTTTTCCATTTTTTAATATTGCCATCCTCCCTTTTCTTTAAGCCTTTTAATATATTATGTTTATTTTTAACAAACATCAAGGCTCATGATGTGGGCCCCTTTAAAGTTAGTGAGGACAACATCCAACCACCTGGTCTCATGTTGGACTGTTTCCACCTTAATAATATACCATGCAAGTGAACACCTTGCACATTTATTACATTGCCTTATACCTATGTTTTTTGTTCATGCATTCGTGGATGGAGGTCATCATCCTATTTGTCTCAATTCTTTCCACATAGAAATTGGATTCCTATCAAAATAAACTGTTGCATCATTCCTATCCATCCCAACTTCCATAAAAACTTGTATGAGTCATATGACACCTGCCCAAAGCATGCATAAATCCACCAGATTGCTACGGCTTTAATGAACACCCGTAAATACGTATTCCAAAATTCAATACAAGATTTTCAATATTCTCCTCATCACTATAAGCGGTTTAACGACTACTCTGATAATGGGACATCCATCAATTACCTCAACCTCCACTTGTCTATGTTGTCTCCTTAGTATAAATGGTTGTGATGCATGGGCGAGTGCATCTTCTTCACTGCATTAACTATTCACCTACAATTTTATCGCTACTTCCAACACTACGCCATTCCATATTCACCTATATTTTCTCTATTTAATTGTATTCAAGAGTAACATCAACATCTCCGTGGATTGCATTAACCAGAATGATGAACCAAATATTATAATTATCTCCCCTTTACTCCTGGGCAGCATGTCCCATGCAACTACATGAGAAACTTGCCAAGAATTTGAACATCTTCCCTATAAAACATCACACAATCCCACGAGGTGCAAGTATAATTTAATTTTTTTTATTCATTCAAAAGGTGGTCTGAGATTCAATAAATGAGCCATAACTACACAATGACTTCTAAATTTCCTCATGATAATAGTAGAGGCACTAAGGTGATGTCGCAGTATGAAATGGATGTAAACTATCACCCTATTTTGGAGTAGTTGGGAAATCCAACAAATCATTTGATTACACGTGGTCTATAACATCGATGGCATATCCATTAAACTATATTTCTCACCGTGATAGAAGGAAACAATGCTTCCAAGCCTATGATTCATAACTAAATTTTCCCACCTAATAGTCTTCAAATTACACGTAGATACCTGCAGCTCTAATACGTTTCTAGATTTCCTGAATGTCATCCATTGTTAACTTCAAATACCACCACATATACGTATACACATTTTTTATTTCCAAATCATCAATCTAGGGTTTGAAACATGTCCACATTATTTGTTACGTTGGTCGCTATATCTCATGCCATCATGCCATGTGAAAACTCTCCATGTCATCCTAGTTGTCCAAATCATCTATGCTACCCAAGCCTTGACCTCTTCCTTTAATATGGTGGACCTTAGAACAAACATGGGAAAAATTCCACGTGTCTCTTCTTTAATTCCTTGTAACACACTTAGAATTTGGTTTTTGGTCCACCTTTGTATCGTATGGTCATCCATGTCCCTATCCATGTTGAAACATACTCGCTATTTCACTGTGCTCCATAGATCTACTTCTACAGCCTGAACATAGACCTGTCTCATTGACTAGAGATTCAATTAAATATTTACACTATCAACCCCATATTCATACTATTATTTTTGTCTTCTCGTAGTGGCCCTCTCGACAAAACTATCCAACTACTCAACATCTTCTTCATCACACAATGATGCCTTCTCTTGAGCTAGCCAGAAATCTAATTGACTCCCTTCGTCACTCTATGTCTTGTAGATTTCAATTGAGAACCCCAGGCTACCATCAAATCTCATGTAAGTCTAAAATATGCAATACATTCTTTGCAAGCTAACTTAATTTCAGTGATGACCACAAATAATTCCCTGGAGTGCACTTGCTTCCCTCTCACTTGTTGTGACAAACTTTTCAAATCCACCTTTATGTTCTTGATGATGCTCGATCTCCACGTCAGTCCGTATGGTCTGTTTTAATGTCTAATTTTCACCATCGCCACCTGACTTCCCATGTCAAGTATCCACGAGTGTGGTTCTATCCATCATCTCATACATTCCATGTGTTGATCTCTATGTCCATGTCACACGGGTCTACCATCCATGTCATCACCATCTCTGATTCAAGTTTCGTTGTTTCGTAGTGATACGTCCATGGTCTCCTCCGAGAGTCTCATCTCATATTTTAATATTCTGGGCACAATAAGACAAGAAATTAAATCAAATTCACTTTATAAAATAATTCTTAATTTAACTTAACAGAGCACACTTTATAAAGTGATCATCCATTATAACCATGATTATTTTATAAAGTCACTGTAAAGCTAATTACTTCATTAACCATGGCCACCCATGTTTTATATGAAGGTTGCCTTATTTTTATTTTTATTGGTAGATAAGATACTATAGCATTAATACTGGGTTTTACAGGTTGACCCAAAACCTTTTACAAAAATTAGCCCAGGGTTGTTAATGAACATGTCCTTACTAAGGATCCTATATATGTAAAATCTACATGCCGCCAAAGCCATTACATCCGGTAAGGCACATAACCTGTTATCTAAAAGAAACTTCCCATACAATATTTTGGGTATACCCTGAGAAAACACACCTGCATCATAATTACAAAAAAATAAACAAACACAGATCCCTTCCTTGGAACAATGGAGAAAAAAAAATCTATAGACACACATAACAGAGTACTAAAAAAACTCCCACAAGCTCTGTATTGATAGTTACTCTTAATAATTACTTTGTAATTGCTTTCTTTTGTATATGACATGCTTTGGGACCACATCTTGTCTTGGCCAATTAGCCTTCAAGAAGTGAACTTGCTGGCTAGATTTATGGTGGTGGCTATCTGGTGGTCCATGTGGCTCTGGTTCAAAGTCTTATATTGTCATTTCTTTCCTGCCCTGTGATTATCAACCAACCTCAAATTACTAAGATGACTAGGAGCCATGTTATATGACATGTGACTATCCCCATTAGTCTTTGTGGTATTTCCAAGCAACATCCACCAAGACTGACAGCTTGGATAATTTTTACTGTGTCCATTTCAAAAAAGAGACGATAATACTCATAGCCTTCAAACTTACAGTGCCTTCCATATTGGTAAATTCGACTATCATTCTTGGCATTATTGTTGAATAAGCTCCTCTACTTCACTCGAGACACCATGTTCCCATTGAAAATTCCATCACCATCGACACCCAAATTGGCCAGCTTATTAGCAACTTTGTTAGCTTCCTGAAAGACATGTTGGGCTTTTTTGTCCTTTCTTCCTTAGAAAAGGATCCTAGACTTTTCAACAATTGTTTTAATCCTCCAAGTAGGTGTTTTCAAATTATTGAGGAGATTTATAACATGCATAGAGTCTCCTTCTATGATCAAATTTCCTTCTAAGTCTTGAGTCATTTTAAGGGCTCTCCACATAGCTCTAGCTTTAGCTTCATTGTTCTTCCTTGTTTCCAAATATTCAAAAAAATGCAAGCATCATATTCCCAATATGATCTCGCACAATGCTGCCAATGCCTGCTCTGCCAGAATTTTCCTTAGCCTCTCCATCAAAATTAAGCTTAAACCAACCCATAGGAGGTGGGGACCACTTAAAATTGGCTCCGGGGTTGACTACCCTAGGCACAAACTCATCTAACAAGGTTAAGCTTAAATAGTGAGAGATCATGGTCTCCTCAGAGATGAGGTTTATGGCTATCAAAAGGGATAAGGTTCACATTCTCGTTGGCAAAGGATAGGATCCTGGAAATGATAGTTTGATGATCATGGATAGACTCATTAAAGACTCTATGGTTCCTTTCTAACCACACCTACCAAAGATAGTGATTGAGACAAATTTTCCACATGTATCTAAGTCTTTGGATTGAAAAAGGGTAAGGCCATTGGATGAACAAATCAAGTATGATGGCTGGTTTAACCCAAGAAATATTGAAGGCCTAAAAAACCCCACTTAGGACAGTTAAGGAAAAATGGCACTCAAGTAAAATGTGATAAATGGTCTCCCAATTAGCCCTGCACATATAACAACGATTAGTGATACAAATACCTTTATGCATCATATTATCAATGGTTAGAATTCTTCCTTGGATAACCAACCATGAAAAGATTGCAATTTTTGGAATAATTTTTTTAATCCAAACTAAGTCCTTTTGGAGGACAAAATCCTTGTCATCAAGCATAATCTTGTAAGTTGATTTAATAGTGAACTGCCCATTTTTCATAGGAGCCCAGGTCACTTGATCTTCCTTGGGTCTCATGGGGATAAAATTTTACCCGAGAATGTTACAAAGATCATTTGATTCTGCTTGAAATCCCTAATCCTCATTTTTTCCACTTCATTCTACCTCTGTTCTCAACCATATAATCAAAGACTTTTATGCCAATGAGTTCTTCCGTGATATCTCTGATTTGGGCTAAGTTAGGATATTGCATCAGTGGCTCATCCTTAGCCCACCTGTCATTCCAGCAATGTATCCTCTCACAATTGCCTAAAACCCATCTTAAACCTTTTTTTATGATTTCCTTACAATTGAGAATTGCTTTCCAAAAATCAGAACCTCTAATTGGAACTAAGTCACTTAGAAATTCCATATTTTGAAGATACTTTCGTTTGATGATAGTTGTCCATTCATTTTCTTCACCAGAAATGAGGCGTCACGTCTGCTTAGCTAGTAAAGCTAAATTCATATGAGCAATTCTCCTCAGACCTAAGCCCCCATTTTCCCTGGGTTTGCACAATTTGGTCCATCCTACAAGGTGTGTCCTTTTTTTCTCCTCTAATCTAGTCCATAAAAATTATTTTTGGAGTTTCTCAATTTTTTGGAAAACCTTCACAGGGGCTTTGAAAATGTAGAGGAAATATACTGGAATGCTCTGAAGATAGGCCTTAGTGAGGGTCAGCTTTCCTACTTGATATAGAAGATGACATTTCCATCCAGCAAGTTTTTTTTAAATTCTTTCAATAATCCTGTCCCACATTGACTCTTTCGGAGAACCAATGAAAAGAGGGAGACCAAGATACTAAGTGGGGAGGTTTACTATATCACACCCTAAAATTTTTGCAATCCTTCCTTACCTCTGAATGGGGGTGTTCAAGAAATATAACTTACTTTTACTAAAATTAACTTTCTGACCAACAACATCCTCGTAGAGTTGTAGGATGTATTTAATTCTTTTGGCATCAACCATCGATGCCTTAGTCAATAGAAGGGTATATAGACGAATTGTTGGTGAGAAACAACCCTAGTGAGAGATGTTACCTTGATTACTGATATTAGCCTTGAACTGCAAGCATATTTTATGGTTCTACCTAAAGCTTCTGCCACAATGATGAATAACATAGGACTGATAGGGTCTTCCTGCTAAATTTCTCTATGACTTTTAAAGTAACCGACAGTTGTTCCATTAACCAGAATCAAGAACATGCTTTAGAAATGCATTCTTTGATCAAATTAACCCATTGGTGGTGAAAACCAAACTTAAGGAGGACAACAATCAGAAAGTACTTTTTTATTTTTATTATATATATTTATTATTATTATTATTTATTTATTTTATTAAATTGAATCCATCATCTTCAAAAGTCTAATTCATTGTGATTCAAAAGAAACCAGGCAAACACCTTCAAACCAATATTTAAAATTCAAACCATGAAAGCATGATAAAAGCAAACAAAGAGACACTACCCAACCATCAAACCTTGGAACCTACAATGCAATCTATTTGGAGGAGATGCAATCAAAACTCTCACTTCAAGACAATAACCTAAAATTTAAGGTGGATTTCCAAGTTTGGGGCTAGTTGTGCAATGGCCACAACACATCCAAGGAGTCCTCAAAATATGTTTTCACTCCATTTCCATGTCAAAAACAAAACATTACAATTATAAAACCTTTCACAAACTTATCACTCCACACTTAACAGATTTAAATAAATGATATTTAAACCCTAAAAATTATAACAAAAATATTTCACCTTATATCTCCTAAGTTCTCAAACCATAAGCCAAATTAATCATCCACAAATATATACCATAGTCAACAATTAACAATGAAGCGCATATATCATAAACCAACCATGTGCATACCTTAGACAATAAAAAATTTAATTACCTTTGTCTCGTACGGGAATCAACTCTCCAACCTCCGCTCACAAAGTGTAGTAATTCCACCACTTGCGCTAGCCAAGTGTTTGAGGCTAATATTTAGCCTCCCACCCTAAATACCTATTTCCTTCACAAAAATCAAACTTAAAATAATCAAACCAATGTTGGGGGAATTGAACCCTATACCTCCTTTGTGCCAATGACTTAGCGTAGGATCCTCCTGCCGCTTGGGGTACTATTCCTTGATTCTTTGAATCCTCTTTCACCTTTGATTTATTCCTTGTGCTCAATGACTAATGAGAAACATCCATGTTTCTCCTCTCTCCTCCGTTTGACTTAGTTCGCATGCACTTCTTCGAAATTTGTTTGCATCAATTTTATCACCAAGCATTCGAATATTCAACCTTTGATTTTGTTTCCTCCTTTTATATGCTCCAAGGTGGTATTTAAAACGTCGACGAAAATATTAGCCTCCAATGTAATTTTGAATTTTTGGCACCTTAGCCAAATTCAAAATTTAATTAATTAATTAATATAATATGTTAACCTTAGATTAAATATTATATTATTTAATCTTGTATTAAATAATACTTTTGCATGGGATTTTCACCAAATATTTTTTGTCCTTTTATTAAACCCTCCTGGCTTAATTTTTATAATATCTTTTTATTAAGCCCTCCTGGATTAATTATTATAATATTAAAATATTATAATATCTCCTTTTCTCTCTAGAACCATGGGTGTAATCCTTTGTCTTCAACCCTGTTAGCCAACCCTTTTGGATTATAATATAAGATATTATAACCAATCCTTTTACCACTTTGCTTATACCAAAATGAACTTACCTTGAACCAAACACTTGACATCAATGACAACATTATTACTCAAAATTTCCAACAATAGTTGCTTAGAACATAGTACAGTTATGTGTAGATCATAATCCAGTGGTGATGGGTGCAATGTAGTTTAGCAGCTTTATTAATGGAGTGTTTATTTCCTCCATAGCTACATTGCATTCATTTATATCATTTCTATTTATGCATATCTCATTCATCTATCAGATTTACTTTCTTTAATATTATTTTGCATCTCATGATTGTTATCTCCCTGTGGCCATTACATCAAAAGCTAACACATCAAATATGACAAGATGTTATTATTGAATATCTTCCCTATAAGTCTTGGTAGTTAGGCCTTAGAATGATTTTATTAGTCACCCCATCACTCATTCAAGAGTTATTTTGATGTGGTTGAAATATTCATTCAACATTTTATCGTTTATATCACAAAAATATATAGTCAATGACCTATATCAACTGAAACAAGGGAAAAATGAATCCCTTAATAAATTATTGTCTTGATGGAGGGCATTAGTTATGAAGCTCTCTTTTGCTCTATCACCTAGGGAACTATTGTGTATCTTCATATGCAATTTATAAGAACATCTATCATATCCTTTGACTCATGTCATATATTTTTAATTATGTGATTGATCTCACAAATAAATGGAAGCTACCCTTCAATGTAGAGGGTAGATAAAAACTAAGAAATAATATGAGAAGCCATCCTCTTCTAACACTAAAGGATGATATAAAATAAACATATTGTGGGTGATGGTGTAATTGACTCTTGCCCCAACAAGAATCCTAAAATAGATAATGTTAGTATTTTCGTAGCATTAAATAAATTAATCTTAGATAAAACTTAGGAAAAGCATACCAAAATATTTACCATGTTAAACTAATATCTATCCTCTATGTTGACACAACTATTGTATGCTAAGATAATAGATCTCCCCCTATAAGGCAACATGACCCTAAAATGTAAGATATTTCTTGGTTCAAGTCTGACCAACAATGTGTTTTCCCTCGTACTAATTATCACAACACAAACAAATGTATCACTCTTAAAAATATGGTAAAAAACCTCATTTATGAAGGTCATATAGCTTTTGGTGATCTTGAAAAAGCTAGGACCCCCTACCTAAACATGGATAAAATAATGTTTTATCAAGTGTAATATAAGAATGGCTCTTCACTGGATCATAATATGGTAGAGATGATTCATGTTGGCGCATTGACTAGACAACATGCTATAGAAAAGGGTCAAACCTTAGGACTTCCCCCTAAAACTCACTTAGTTTTATGGCCTAGACATGCCACTATCACTAGAGAACCACCTTTGGCTGTAAAACCTCAAGAAAAAATATTTTAATCTTCAACAACAATTAGAGCATATACCAACTAAAATCTCCATACTTGAGTTGTTACGAACTTCTCCAAGTCATAGAGATAATCTATTCAAGCTTCTAAGCGAACAAACAATACCTAAAAATATTATTCCTGGTGATTTGCTAATATTGTAGGGTAAATTAGCATGAACAATGCAACTATATCCTTCTTTAAGGATGGCATACCACTTACCTCAATGCTTGGAGAGATACCTTTGTATATTACTTGCAATATCAGCAAGCAATCCATTAAAAAGGGTCTCATCGATAATGGTTCATCAATAAACATTTGTAGGCTTATATTTATGCATAGAATAGGGATCAATAAGGGAGACTTAGAAATATTAGATATTGTAATAAAGAAATATGAAAATGAAGAATGAGAAGCTACTAAAACTATAGTGCTACCTATAAAGGTGGGGCCTCACATTTTAAACATAATGTTTTATGTGTTGATATATGATCTGAACTATAATCTTCTTTTGGGATGACCTTGGATCCACATGATGTAGGTTGTCCCCTCAACTTACCATCAATGTTTCAAATTTGAATATCAGGGTAAGTTGTATAACATAGTAGCTGATTATGATACCTTTGCCTATTTCTAAAGTATCTAGTCAAAAAACCCAAAAGCTTGACTCTACTCTTTTTTTATGCTTATCATCCCTTCATAAATGATACCTTAAGGTATAACCCACCTAATAAAATAAGCATCAACCAAAAATAAGGAACTAGTAGTCAAGTCATGACTAAAGGTAAGGAAAATGTTGAGGGTATCAACAATATAAATCATATTAATCAGTATCATGAGATATTAGCATTAGACTTGATTAGGTTACCCCCATCACCTCATGCTTTTGGTTTACCTTATAGATGAGGAATTATCGTGTAAATAGGAACTTGCACCTTTGTATCTGCAAGAATTATCAATGAAGAAATAATACATGGCACTAATCCATGACCAATAGAGTGGAGATACACCTTGTTCTTTTCTTTCTAATATTTACCTTATCCCCGAATAAATCCTTTGTAACTTTAGCTATAATGGAAAGGGCCTAGGAATTCAAAAATAAGACATTAAAGAGCCTTTAAAAACTAAAACTTATCCCTAATGTTGTGGGTTGGTATATTTTCCCAACCATAATAAAATAGCATTTTCCTCTTCTTCAAAAATAATTATGAAGACATATATTTTCCCATCTGAACCTCAAGTAGAAGCAAATTTGATAGTAGATCTAGATTGGGGTGAATATGAGGACAATGAACCTCTTATTTTCTCATTTTTTGATCTCTTTTTGCAATATGCACAAATTAACACCATAAGCATTGAGCCTTTTGAGGAGATCAGGTAAGACTCCAACAATAGCCTCGATAATGAGCATATATCAGTTTTATTACAAGGAGATAATAGTATAACACCTCAATCAATAGTAGATATTGTATCAAAATATACATAAATGATTGTGAGGTAAAAATTTTACCCCTCTCCTCTTAGGGATAATGACAATAATGTCTCTCCTTATGATGATATTCCTATTGAAGGACCTATTTCTTTAGACACACATCCCTCAAAATCATTTAACATTAAGCAATGGACTTTAGATATCGATGAGCTTCAAAATATAAGGGTCATACTCACACCTCCACATTGTGAAGATGAATCTAATATCCTAATAGAAGATACCATAGACATTAACATAAGATAAAATTCCAATCCAAATATGATAAAGTTAGGAAAGATTCTAACTTTAGAAGAAACAAAGAAGTATTCAAAACTCTTGGTAGAATATTGTGATATCTTCACGTAGTCCTCTATGGATATGCTTGGATTGGATCTATCCTTAGTAGTTCATCACTTAGTAGTCAAGCCTAATGCTAATGATATAGACACCAAGGGATCAAGATTTAACAATAACAAACTTGCTTATTTATATTACCAAATAGGCTATAAATAGCCAGATACATTACCTTCCAAATACACCTGAATGAGTGGCCACGTATAACATGCATAATCAAGGATGGCCACGTATAGTATTTAAGGTGTCCATAATCAAAAATAGCCATGTACAAATATAAATTATTATATTAAATGTAAGGTGGCTACATGCATAATATAAATATTATATTTTAACTTCTATCATTCCTTCCCACTATAGAAGCATTGGACTCCAATGCATACAAATTGAGAAGGAGAATCATGATCCATATTGAAGTGATAATAGATTTAAAGTAGATGTGGAACTAGAACAACCAAACAAGAGCAATAATAAGAGTCAATATAGCTAAGGATCCAATGAACCAAATACAGAAGTAGAACAAACTGATGTAATTTTTCCCTGTGAAATACGTAGAGTCTTACTGATGAAGACACAAACTAAGATAATAAGCTAAAATACTTTTAGAAATTAAATGTTTCTAGAGGGAAAGACAAACTCCACCAAATATTGACAACTCTCCATGTGCTCTAAGAGTCTTAATTCAAACATGACAAAAATGAATGAAGTACCAGATAAATAGAAATCTAAAATCTAATTTAACAAACAAATGAGGACAATTTTGTTGTAGAAATTTCCACAGAATAAGACACAAAGTGGATTATTTTGATGGAATACAAGTGCTCAAAAAAAAGGAGTGTCTCTAAGATACATGTAATTTTTGGAAACAAAAAATTCGAAGCTCCAAAGGTCAAATCAAACCTGTACCAAACAAAAATTCAATGCTTCTACTAGATCCAACTCGAAAAGAGCTTTCCAACGACTATAAGGAGATAGTCATGTCTAAATAAAATCTCAATTTATGAGAGAACACTAGAAAAATGATGAGGAATTTTCTTTACAACTTAACCAATAGGGAATATGCCACATAAAATTATACTTTTGTTTTAAAATGTTATCTATAAGCCTCCTTTATCAACATTTCTAATGAAATATAAAAATCAAACTACCCCACACAAAAACAAACAAGTAAAATTATGTTAGCCTCCAACATATCCCTATACAGTGATGACATAATTAGGATACAACCAAAAAATCACTTCCACACAACATAGATATAGTTAGAGAATATGCCTCCATGTGTTCATCAACACATATTCAAAACACAAAGAACAAAATTTTTTAAAAGGTATTACAAAAAACCCCACACAATGTGGGATAAATTAAAGCGTCCAAATGAAAATACTTAGATGTAGTGATCCTAGGGATGGCATGTGTCCACTTATGAGGACATATGGTAATATTTATGATGATAAAATGATGCAAATATGGATGCACTTGAGTTTATTCATTGAAATTTTCTCTAAATTATATTTTACTATTCAAATTTCTTATGGTCTGCTACACTAGTCTGAAGCAAAAAGCACCATGAGTTGACTTCCCTAAAAATACTACAATAGGCTATGATTTAAAGTGATGAATTTGCAACATGATGATGTGACTGGAAATTGGCTAGAATGAATAGCTAGGCTTCACCTAATGAGATCACTATGTGTTAGAAATATATGGAAAACAACGTGTAGTAGTCAAACAAATGATTGATATATTTTTTAGCATGACTTAGTCATAATAACATGATTAGAGAATCCATTAATTTCTCCCAAAATGAAGGTAGATAAAATTTTGGAATAAGCATCACAGATAAAATTTCAAAAGTGAATAAGGAAACGAGTCATTGCATGCTAGTCTGAAGGACTTCAAGCGGAGAAGTGTGCTAGCTGGATGTAGTAAGCAATGATGAGAGATTGTTGCTTATCACTTCAAAAGGATTTAAGAACAATTCTACTCATGGATGAAGAGAGAAATACTCAAAGCATGTTGGTTGGGTAATCAATTAAATTTTGGATGCCAAAAATCATAAATAAGAATATTACTTTATGACAAGGACCATAATAGAGGTCATAGCAACACACTAATGTGAGTTGTATCTCTGAATTAAATTTTAACTACAGGTGCTAAATTGACACATTTTTATTGGGCCTTGATAGCCAAAATGTCTACTCCAAGCAATACACAACTTGAAGGAAGTCAAATTATTTGAGTAGCTATGGCGATGAAACATCATTAAGAAATGATACCATAGATTTTCATGAAGGCAAACAAATATGAATTATAGAAGTATAAAAACCAAAGGCTATAAGTGTAATAGATTGAAGGGGAGGGAATAATCCCTAGGTAAAAATCCTACCCTTAGGGAGATTTCATAGAGGTGAACCACTTTGATACAAATATGATACAAACACCAAGGGCCCGGGATTGAACAATACCAAACTTACTTATTTACATTAGAAAATAGACTATAAATAGTCAGATACATTACCTACCAGATACACCTGAATGAGTGTCCATGTATAACATGCATAATCAAGGATGACCATTTGTAATATTTAAGGTATCCATAATCAATGATAGCCATGTACAAATATAAATTATTACATTTAAAATAAGGTGGCTACATGCATAATATAAATACTATATTTTAAACCCTATCAGCTAAGCCAATGAAGCAAAAATGATGAAAGATGCACCCTAAAGTTGCTCTACTAGTTAAAGAGGAACTCCAAAAGCTCTTGGAAGTCAAGTTTATCAAATTTATTGACTATTTTATTGGATCTCAAACATAGTCCCTGTCTCCAATAAAGAAGGTACTATACAAGTATGCATAGATTTTCAAGACATCAACAAAGCCTATCCTAAGGATGATTTTTCTTTTTTAAACATAGACATGATAGTCAATTTTTCTATTGGTTACATAATCTTATCCTTGATGGATGGATTTTTTGGTTACAACCAAATTTGCATAGCACTAGAATATCAAACTAAAATAATGTTCACTACTCCTTGGGATACCTTTTGTTATGTTTTGTCTTTTCAGTTGAAGAACATTGGAGCAACTTATCAATGCACCATGACATATATATTTCATGATATGATGCACAATATCATGGAAGCTTATGTCAATGATCTTCTCGGATGATTAATGAAAAGAGAAGATCATATCATAGACTTAAAACCCATTTTTGAATAGCTCGAGGAGTACAAGGTTTGATTTAAGCCCTCCAAGCATATATTCAGGGTAACATCTGATAAATTGCTAGGCCTTATTATCTCTAGATGAGGTATTGAGGTATATCCTAATAAAATATCACAATAACCAAAATGACATCCCCATTAAACCTAATAGAGCTTAGAATTTTGTAAGGCAAACTCTAAGAAATTTAAATATTTATATTCCAATTAGTACATAAATGTCAACCTTTTTTGAGACTACTACTATGAAAAGGGATCGACTTTAATTGGGATGAGGAATGTCAAAAATAATTTGATGCTTTGAAAACACACCTACTATCTCCATCAGTCCTCATTTCATCCAATCCCATCAAGCCACTGTTGTTGTACATTGTAGCAATAATTCATGTTTTAGTTTCTATGTTGGTACAATACGATGAACAACAAAGAGAGAGGGCTATCTACTATATTAGTAGGACCCTTAGCAATTATGAAACTAGGTATACCTCTTTGTGAAATCTATTATTGGCAATGGTCTCTACTTCTCAAAACTTGAGGTGTTACATGTTAAGTCATAAAACATACAGTATAGCTAAGGTTGATTCATTTAGATACCTTATATCAAAATCCTCTCTCTAGTAGGATAGCCAAATGGGTTATGGCCCTTAATGAATTTTATCTTGAATTCATTAGCAAAAAATTAGTTAAAGGACAAGTGATATCTTATTAGCTAGCAATGATGCCTTTGCCAATGAGTCATCCCCTAGAAGTTAAATATCTTGATGAGATTTTGTACACTCTTGAGGCATCACACCAAGATTCTGTCAGCTTTTGAAGATATATATTAAAGGAAATGCAACCAAAAGATCTAAAATGAGCAAGCAATGCTAACTATATTATAATGGCAATATAATATACAGGAAAACTATATGAGAAACTTATACAATAACTCAGAAAATAGCCATTAATGAAAGCTCCCAAAAATAGTACAATGTAATATAATGGAGGTCTTACACACTCCAAAAATTCTTGTATGACCTACATTGTATCTACCTTATATTCTCATCACTATGCTCTACTATTCTATATTCTTCTCTCTTGAATTCTATCCAAGGCCTATATATAGAGAGATATGAACCTTGGCCTTTCACCTACCTATGACTCTTCATCTTCCTATTCTATGACTCATGTACATATGGACTACATGCACATTTACATCATTGCACATTCTAACACTTGTGCATTTATTACGTTGCATAAACTAAATACTCAAAACTTAATCTAAGACACTCTCCTAATCTAATTATGTATCCAAGGTGGTACATTGGCATGTGCTAAATAATATAATATATTCCAACACCCCCTGTATTACATTATTTTGTTATTGAAGACTTTAGTCTTCAAATGGGTCTTCATATTTTGAATGTTCTTTAGCTTGATCAAGTTCTTTGTATTGACTTCAGTTTACCTTGCACTGTATGACTCCTTTGTCAAGTTCCTTTTCTTCTTCTTTATTTTTATTATTAGAATTAATCATTGTACTTTCATGAGATGTCATGCTATCATCAGATTCCTACAAAAATATTTTCTCTTTGCCTTTGTCCTTCTCATCACAGTTCTTCTTTAGTATAAAATATTTTGAATAATAACTTAAGGCATCATGATAATATCTTGAGTTAGAAGAACTTGAAGTATCAATAATGCAAGAGGATTGAAATATTTTCTCTAAGAAGGATTCATCTATTTTTTTTTCTCTTTAAGTTATTCAATCAATTCTTTTTGCTCTACATTCTCTTCTTTACAATGTTTAAATGTAAGTAATTACATATATAATATGCTACCAATATCTAAAGGAATTTGAATATCATCCTTTCCATTATCAATTGCTTCAGTGATTCTAGCATGTAGATAATATTCCAAAGTTTTAAAGTTTTCTTCTAAGGCTTCACTATAGATCACTTTTGAAGTAAGATCTAAGTTTCCTTAAGACTTTGTAAGCAAATTCTTGATTCCAATTTTTATGATATTTTCCCTTTACTTTCTAATATTTTTTTCCATATCTTTATTTATTGTATTATTTGAAGTAGACATATTTTTTGCTCCTTAGTATTTGATATTAAGATTTTTTGTTAGAATATTTTATCTTTCAAAAACTTTAAAGTTTTCTACCTTATGACTCCCTAGTTTTAAGTATATGATCAAACTTGATAAAATATATTTTATTCTCAAGTTTTGTAGAACCCCTTATATCTCCCAAGTGTTTTGGATGTACTATGGTCTTGATAAAGTGTTTAGCTTTCTTCAAATTTATTTTGATTTGAATTCCTAATGTTCAACTTCTATTTTTCACCGTATTTCTCCCCATTTGTGAAAGCTAGAAATAAATTTTAATGCACTTTTCAATTTGATAATGTTCTCTATTTTCCAAGACCCTATAGTTGGATTCCTTTTGTCCCTTCAATTTGTATAAGAGACTAATATAAACAATAGTTTCCAAATTTCAAGAATTTCTAGTTTTTGCTTCCTTTACCATTTAATTCTCAAAGATTTAGTTTTCTATATTTCAATTATCTAAATTTTGATGTAGTATTCCTTATATCTCCCTATTTGGAAATTTAGAAAATGATAATATTTGTAAAATAATGCTTCAATTTTCAAGGTAGAAAACCTTATATATTTTAGTTTAATTATTTGCAAATATTTTGATTATTGAATCTCAAATAATGCAATTTGAAATAGATCTTAAATATATAATCCATTTGCTTTAATTGCTTTCTAAACCATCAATGACTAATCTAAGGTTACAATTTCCTCATATCTCCACATAATAATTAGCTAAACTTAACCTTAGAAATAATTTACCTTATATCTCCTTGCACTTGATGGAAATAAAATATTAATTCAATGTAAATATACATCTCTTTGATGTGATGCGCTACGTGATGATTGGTTTCTTCCTTGTGTAGACACCTAAAACACGTTATGTTTAGGAGGCTACTCATATGGACACATTTGTAGGCCATATGACTAATATCGGACCTTGCCAAGACCCAATAGTGGTTCTAACCACTCATTTAGGGCAATCTAGTCCTATGCAACCATAGATGTTGATGTCATCAACGGTGGCCTCCATAGTCATCGATGATTAGAGCAGCTACGGGCTAGTCATGCCTATTGATAGTAGCTAACCCTATAAAAAAATTGGGCTACCCAAGCCAAGTGAAATCTATTGAGTGTATCAATTTATTAAATGATTATGAAGATTAAAGCTTCTAGAAGTCTCACCTCAACTGCCCAAGCATAACTATTTCTTGTTCTTGGATTCCCTGTGAAGCTAGGATGAGAAATTGGTTGCCTATTTAAGGCCCCAAATTTACATGCAAACCCTGGAGAAATTTATGTGCAATAACCATAGAAAGAATCTATCGAATTAAAGAGTGAACTAACATCCCTCTGAGGCATAGCGATGCCTTACCAAATTGCACAATGACACTTGCCTCTCCATAAATCGAGACTGCCATAATTTGAAGATCAACCTTTGCTATTCAAGTACCAAATTGCTATATATTGAAGCAAATTCTATCACAAAATTGTATTCCAAGACAAAAGCAATCGTTTAACATCAATTTAGTAGGGGGATTGATCGATATCAGGTCGATAACACAAAGGGTAGAGTCTCTTTTTTATGGTCACTATTTTTAATAGTTGCCTATAGGTGTAGCCACCAACATTGATAGCGGCTAATAGAGCCAACTGCTCTGATCATCATCGACTATGGTCTGATGTGTCTTTTCCCTTGTTTTAGTCATAGATTTTACATTATCAACATTTCTATTTATTTTCTAACGTATATTAGAAGCATTTATTTCAATTTTATGCATTTATTTCCGCATTTCAAACATTATTTTCAATATTTCATGTATCTTTACATATCTTCATGCATTTTCTTTATTATTTAAACTATTCAAAAGATAAGCCTCATTTTGAGAGGCCTCATATGCTACTGACTATATTTGTAGTTTTATGTGTGTAGGTCATATATAAATTCCAAGGCTAAAGATCATCAAGATCCATCATCTTGACATCAAGAAATAGAGGTGGCTTAGTAATCCCTCCATAATCAAATTTAGTGGAGAAGAATATACCATTCAAGTGCATCTTTCCCAATTTTGGGCCACATACTGTGTAAATTTTTATCAAATTGAGTATCCCTAAGAGGGACCTATTTGTAACTGAATCTTACTTGATTAATAAAAGAGAGTACTCTATTTTGTTACTTCATATTTTCAAATGGTTACATGAATCATACTTTCAATTTTTTTATAATTTTATAATAATCTAGATGTACGATTTTTTTAGCTTTACACCTTGACTGCACTTTCAAATATTTTGAATGTTGTATTCACCTCAATATTAAAGGTATGACACTATGCATTAATTGCACTATGTTCTATGGTACACTCTAGACTATCCTCTTCTCCCTTCAATGCTCTTTAACCTATGAAAGCTTGATATGCACACTCTTCTTAGGCATGACTATGAATACTTCTCTATCTCCCATTGGAATGCATGCCACATGGAATTTATATTGCCCTTGAACGTATATCCCCTTGTTAGGTGGTGCAGGGAAGTTACAGTCTTTAGAATACATTGATTTAGGTGGTGTAGGTGTTATCTCTCCTTATGGATATTGAAGTAATGATGTTTTATTTTTTATTTTTGAATGGAGTGTTACTACAAACTTGGATGCTCTTATCCTTGTGCAGGCATTATATTTCTAAGGTGTTACTAAGAATTCGTAGATGCTCTTCTCCTTTGTTCCAAATGGCACAAGTTTCCTTTGTTTAGTGTGGTAAGTGAAGGCTTATTCCCTTGCATGTAACCAAGCACTCAATATCCCTTATCTCCTTAACACTCTTTTCAACTCCTTGCAAGTTATTTGGCTTCTCTTGCAATAGTAGTATGCTTTCTCCAATGTATGGTGGCTCCTCTCCAATGAAGGTGGCTCCTCTCCAATGAAGGTGGCTCCTCCTATGGTGTTTCAATGCTCTCTTCTAGGTGGTTGTTCATCCAAGATTCTCTCCTATTTTTCTTGGGTAACACTCCTTGCTACTTGTATCTTTGTTACATTATTCTCCTTGCAACTTACACCTTAGTTGGATTATGCTGTACTTGCTATTGGTGATATGATGTCCTTACTTAGTCTCCTTTATTGTTACAGGTACCTTTTGCACTATGAGAACTACCTTGATGGAACTATGACACTGTATTTGGTGTCTTTATATACCTTTAATAAGATGATTTTGATCCCTTAGTTGGACCTTTTCCCTTTGCTTCATAATGTCTTCCTTAGACTGGATAATACTACTGCTTGATGACTACAACTTTATGCTACTTTGGTTTCTTAAGACACTTCAAATTTTGTCTTCCTTTTGCTGCTTTGGAAAAGATAAATATGGTTCTATAGATTGGAAATAAATCTGCTATAAACTAAGATAGAATACCTTAGTTGCACCTATATTTTGAGACTTTCTTAGTCTCTTTATGTAGCTGTCTTCCTTGTCTTTAGTAAGGTGGCACATTCTCTATTCCTTGGTGGTTGTAGTGATCCTTTGGAGGCTTCTATTTACCAAGACTTTCTAAAAATTTACCTATGTTTAATGGTGGATTCAATGTTGCCTTCTCCTCCTTGGAAACTCTCTCCTAAGTCTCCTTGCTTGGTTAACTTTCCAATGATGATTCCAAGCCTTTTAATCATGCAAATACTATGCCTTTTGGATGACTATGCTTTGCACTATTGTATATCAAATCTATTATTGAGAACAATATCTTATTTTCTTCCAATAAATAGTAGGAAGTTGATATTATTATATTTATTTTAAAAATATCTAACTCCTCTTTCTTATGTATAGGTTTTACTCCTTGTAAAAACTATCTTATGCACTTTCTTGAAGACTTAAACTAGAAACCTTCCTTTTGCAACTTTAAACCTTGAATTTGGTGCTTAATAAAACTTAATAATAAGATAAATATAAATGTTCAAATAATAAACTTTTTGCACCAATGTTGCATACCTTTTTTATCTCCGTATGGTGATGGATTTCTTGGTGATTTGGATCACCTAATTGCTGCTCCGAGTTTGATAAATTTATAGCTTCAATTTTTATTACTTTTCTACTTTAAACTAGTGTATTCTACATATTTTCTTACTGTTCAAATCAGCTCCTTAAATCTCCCAATTTGCAACTTTGTAACTCCTTTAACTTGCTACCCAAAACTATGGTTTTGTGGCTTCAACTCTCCTCCAAGTAGCCTTCTTGAATTCTAAAAATTAGCAGCTATTAATGATGCCCAAATTTTGCCTTATAACTATCCTTGAACTCTAAAATTTTTAGGTTCTCACACAACTTATTTCTCCTTCGATATGTTGTCCTCACATTTCTCTAATCTAGTGGCCTCTTCTAGTTCCTTTCTCCTCCAATCTCCTTGTCAAATTCTGACTTCAATTTTGGCCTATTCTTCGGTCTTCTTCTCAAGAATATGAATGTCTTGAGGTATTTGGAAATCCTTTACATAATTTGGCAAACTTCTTACCAAGTATTTCTTTCTTTTGGGCTTGTTTTTGGATGGATAAAATTATCCCAAATTCTTCTCTATCGATAACTTCTCCTTTCTATCAATTTTATCACTTAAGTTCTCAAACCTCCTCCAATGACCTTCTTCAAATTCTCCAACGAGATTTTCTAGCCTTCTCCTTATTTCACCTTTCAACATTTCTTGACACTTATTTTCTTGGATCTTTAATTTTTTTAAGTTCTAAAATCTTCAATAGGACTTTTCTATTCCTCTATCTTCAACCTTCAATCTTTCAAATCTAGAAGTTCTTCAATGAGACCTTTCTCTTGGATCTTCTCCTTCTAGAGTTGCTTTCTTCTTTCTTCACTCTCCAATCTGCAATCTTTAATCTTCTATGGAAACCTCCTTCTTGTGCCTCCTTGATATCCAATCTCCAATATTATTTGGGACTCTTTTCCTTGAGTCTCTTCTTCCTTCAATCTTCAATAAGGTTCCTTTGGACTTTTTTCACTCTTCTCAATATTCTATCTACAATGGGACATTTTCCTTAGGCCTCAAAAATTTTCAATCTTCAACTCGTTGCTTCAAGTACCGGATTGATTCCAAAGAAGATATTCTTCATACCTCTTGTAGTAAGCTTCTCAAATTTCTTTGAATCTACTCTTTTTGCAACAAAGTATTAGAAAATGATAATAGTAATTTCTTTAAATCTAAATAAAATAAAATTCACTAGTTGATTTGTCAATCTAGTGGAATCAATGTTGAGTCCTAGTCTTCACAAGTTTTTCTACAACTCTATGGAAAGACTCTAGCCAAATACAATTTTAGAAATTTTTAAAATGAGATTTCCTATCTCCTCTTAATCTCTCTTGTGGCTCTCTCTATTTCCTATAAATCTACCTTGTGCTCTAATACCACTATTAGATTTTTATGATATATATTAAAGGAAATGCAACCACAAGATCTAAAATGAGCAAGCAATGTTAACTATATGATAATGGCAATATAATATGCAGGAAAACTATATGAGAAAATTCTGCAATAACTTAGAAAATAGCCATTAATGAAAGCTCATGAAAATAGTACAATGTAATATAATGAAAGTCTTAAACACTACAAAAAATATTTTATGATCTACATTGTATCTACCTTCTCTTCTCATCACTATGCTCTACTATTCTATATGCTTCTCTCTTGCATTCTATCAAAGGCCTATATATAGAGAGATATGAACCTTGGCCTTTCACCTACCTATGACTCTTCATCTTCCTATTCTATGACTCATGTACATGTGGACTACATGCACATTTACATCATTGCACATTCTAACACTTGTGCATTTATTACATTGCATAAATTAAATACTCAAACCTTAATCTAAGATACTCTCCTAATCTAATGATGTATCCAAGGTGGTACTTTGGCATGTACCAAATAATGTAATATATTCCAACAGATTCCTAGACTCTTTTCTTTAAAGACATGAGATGCATTAAAGGAGAAAGATCACAAATCATCCTAATATCACAATAGAAAATCATAATTCCCTTGTATTTCAAGCTTCACTTCTCATGTACTAATAACATGACTAAATATTAACTGCTTATCCTTGGGATTTGAGCTATCCTAGATTTAAAAGTCATTATTCTTTCCATCTAGGGAGATTCCCAACTAATAGTCAATAAAATTAATGAACTTTATTAGACTAAGGATGATAAAATCAAACCATACAAAGATATTATAGGTAAATTAATGGCTTCCTTTGAAAAATTAACCATTGATACTATCCCATGCTATAGAAATCGACAAGCAAACATAATGGCTACAACTATGTCTCTTATGCCTCTAGAGTTAGAGGATAAACTAGAAATAATTATCATCCATAAAATTAGGTAATCTATGACCTTATAATCTAGTTAAGAACCATTAGCTATATTTTCCATAAAATAAAATCCAGCCCTTAATTCTTGGTATAAGAAAATATACGATTTTCTTAAAAGTGGTATTTTATCTAAAGGACTAAACTATAACAAGCACAAGAACCTTAGGCAAAACACTTGTCAATATATAATAATGGGATATATCCTATATAGGTGAAAATTTTATGGTACTATTTTAAGATGCTTAAATTCAAATGAAGCCAAAACAATAGTTCAAAAATCCCATGAGGGAGCATGTGGTGGACATTTTAATGGAAGTGCCATCTCTAAAAAGCTTGTCATCATGGGCTATTATTGGCTAACTATGAAGAGATACACTTGTAATCACATGTGCAAATACAAAAAATATCTAAATAATAATAACCTAATTTTTAAACCTTCTCAAGAGCATTAATAGATCACATCTCCTTGGCCTTCTCTACTTGGGGGCTGGATATTATTGGAAAAATAAATCTGATGTCATCCAATGGATATGTTCATCATTCTCACTACTATATACTTTACCAAGTGGATAGAGGCCATGCCCTTATCCTCTTGTACTGGTGTTCAAGTTTCTAAGTTTATCCTAAACCAAATATTATCACAATATGACATTCCTAACATGCTTATCTCAGCTAATGACACTCCTTTTAAGAATAAGGATGTCGCTAAGCTTTGCACTAAATTAAAAATTCAACATAAATGGTCAACACCATATTACCCATAGGGTAATGGTTAGGCCAAAGCTTCTAACAAGACATTGATAAAAATATTAAAGAATCTTGTAAGAAAAATTGGTAGGGATTAACATTTACAACTATAGCCTCCTTTATAAGCATATCACACCAATGTGAGAACTCCAACCAGAGATACATCTTATACCTTGGCCTATGGGATTGAGGATATATTTCCCTTAAAATTAGAAGTCTTATCTCTTAGATTCCTTTTAAATGATGTGTCATTTGGTGATGAGTATCGTCATCCATGTCTTAGCCAATTGGAGATACTTGAAAAAAAGTGAACCCATGCCTTAGAGCAATTACAAGTGTATCATCAAATCTTAAGAAAATATATGGAAAGAGGGTTCGACCTCATTCCTTTGAAGTAGGGGACTTAGTCCTTAAGATAAAAACAAAAAAACTAATGCAAAATAATACCTTAAGGGAAAATTTGAGCCCAACTGGTTAGGTTCCTCCATCATAATAATAAAATACGAGTCATGAGCACACCACTTTGCTGTATTAAATGGTAATGAACATAAATAACCTATCAATATAATGCATTTAAAAATATTTTATGCTTGAATTTACATGTTTTCTTGCTCATGTGCTTGATTTTATGGTTGATTTTATGCATGATTTTCTATAGGACATTTTTGCTTGGTTTCATGTGCTTGAATTGCATGCTTGCATGTCTACCTATTAATCCCCATAAAGTTACAAGGGGGAATCCCATAATGAAGTGATGATGATCCTATTAAGCAAATAGTGTCACTTGCATTGCACTTGTAGTAGGTCACTAAGCTAGTGGACCTCCTTTATGACTTCACAAAAATTGTTTCTTATCCTTTTGATCTTTTAGACTCTAGAAAGGAAGTTGAGGTCTTGATGGCATATAGAAATCATCAATCATGACATGACTATAGCTCAACACCTTGGCTTCTTATTCTAGATTCTAAAATCTCTAGAAGACTTACACGCATTTTATTTGCTTGATTATTTATTTGCTTGTTACATAATCAAATGGAAATTTCACTTGCTTGTGTTCATATGATCATTGTTTGCATATGGAGTCGAGACGATTTGTCATGACCAGTGGTGATCCTAGTCAAGATAGATTGCATCATATATTTACATCTTACTTAGGTACATGATGTAGTGAATCTCTCTAATTACTCCTTCATATGAACAACTCATCATTTTTTTTCCAAACATCTACTTTATCTCACTTCCCATCATATCTTTCTTCTAACTTGTTAGCACTTGATGATGATTTTAATACTACAATGCCAAATTAAGGGTTGGATATAAAAGGATAATCTAAGCTCACAAGTTTTTTCTCATAATTCTCTTATCAAAATACCTAGGAAAAATTGATGATAGTATTATTTAATGATTGGTGAATTATTAAAAGTATAAGAGTTCCTCCACATTGAGTAATCCTATCAAATATATATATATATATATATATTTGGAAAACATCCCAAAAGAGATGCCACTTTCGGGTAAGACCCAAGGAGGCAGGGGTATCATCCTATCAAAAATATTTCCTCTATATAGAGATCTATCAAAATTATTAATTTATCAACATCTCATAAAAAATTCATTTAATTTATGATTCATTCTTATACCTAGATAGAAGGTTGGATAGAATCATTTGACATTTGACAAGCATTAGTATTCCTATATGCCCAATGAATGAGGAATAATTCTATCAAACCTTATTTCTCATTATAAGGGTTTATCATAAATTCAACTTTATCAATTATCATTATACCTAAAATTTATGAATGAAATACAATTACACAATACCTGACAAAGTGTTTAAAATACCTAATGATATTGGATAATTAAAGAAAAAATCCTATCCTAGTATAATCATTTATTGAAATTATTATATAACCTACTTATTTTACTAAATTAGGGAAACATGATGAAGCCTAATCGCTAAAAATCCTATGTCTCATCAATTTTTTAAATCAATAGCAACAGACAACCATGTCCTAAGATTCTAGTGATCATCAACAATATTACATGCATAATGTACTTCTTGTCTAATTATTTTTGCACAATTTTATGTTATGCATATGCATAGTCTTCTTGTCTCAGCATGCTATTTGTTACTTCATTGGGATGCAATGGTTACCTTTTTATTTTATACTAGGGATCGTGTGCTAGCGGAATATAATCATATTGCATAGCATAGTTTTTCGAGGAGTGGATGGTGAAGGTAATTTTATGCTTAATGATATAACATTAAAAAACAATTAGCTCCTCATCATCTTCCTTCCAAAAAAAGCATAAGCTCATAGTTTCTAAGGAGATGGAGAACAATAATTATTTCTTGCTTAAATAATTTTTGCAGCTTTGAAAATATTTCACAGGAAATAATTTTTGTTTCTCCTCCTTCACTTAGAAGCATTGATACATTTCTCACATATTACTTGTCACATAATCATTACTATCATAATTGCATGCCTAATTTTATGCATTGACTATGTGTGCATATAAAAATTAGGGTATTTTGTGATGAGGCGATGATGACCACTAGTTAGGATAGCATTCATTTGCATTGCATTCACACTAGGTCTCTGATGCTAGAAAATCCTCACCCTTAGGATCACTCACATGACACATGTTTCTTAATGCTAGAATACTCTTGCATGATTGAGAAATATACATGATCCTCTTGTATATGGTTTCCCCATGTGGTATTTGTTTATGAAGATAACATATTTTTATTGAAATAACTATGATATCTTTTTAAACAAAGACTACCATGGCTATAAAAAATAACCTTCATCTACATTTTAGCTTACATTTTAGCATGATTGAGAATCACACATCAATATACTTCATTGTATTTTTTCCTTGCAACAACTTTAACAAATATTAACACATATAGGGTGTTATTTGTTAGGTTGTTGTGGGTGAACAAAATCATGATCTAAATCATCCTAATTCTATCTCATTATTCTCAAACACTCTTTTTGTGGTAATAGTTTGTTTTCTAAAATCAATGCAACCTTGTTATACTCATAAAAAGAGATGCCATGAGAGGGAATTTGATAGATGGCTTCCATGATGTAACAAATAATCCAAGCTATACATAAAATTATAGACTTTGGGTCCTAAACGCTAGCAAAAAATACACAAAATGCACCTTGATTTTCATGTTTGCATACTTACAGTAGTTGGTTGCTCCATGAATTGGTTCATATATGCATCAAAATATAAAAGGAAAAAAAAATAGTTATTTCAAAAGTATCCTTTACTTGCCAAATGATGCCAATATCCTAGTCACAAGAATGGATAACTTTAACCTTTTAAAATTAAATCATCTCAACTTCTTCATTTGAGCCCTCTTACTAGGCCCCACCAAATGATGGAACAAGCACAACCTATTTTCTCATGATTTCTAATGAGGGGCTCAAGAAAAATTCTTAGATAATTACATCACATCTACTTTGCAGATGCATAAGGTGATAGACAGAAAGTACATTTCCTTAGAAATTTTACAAAGCACTTGGGATGATAAATTTGTAAATACGTCAAATGACAAGAATCTTGTGACATCAATATCATTGATGGCAAGTTATTCTATTAAAATTTTAGCATAAAATTCTTATCTAAAGAAGCCTTGAAATTGGGGGTATTAACACTAGAAATAAGGACATAAATTGTCCAAAATCAATAACAATATGGACATAAACTGTCTAAAATCAATAATATAGACATAAACTATCTAAACTTAACAATAAGGACATAAACTATCCAAATATAAAATAAATGAAAACACTATATCATATGGACATAGGCTATCGAAAGCACTATATCATATAGACATAGATTATCCAAATAACTATATCATATGGACATAATATGTCCAAAATATTTGTATTATAGGGACATAAATTATCCACAAGCATTGTATTATATTTGGACATCGACTATCCAAACATCAAAATGGCATAAACTACCTACAAAAGCAATAATTTGCCTAAGTACTTATCAAATAATCAAGCTAGAAAAGCCATCACTTAGAAACAAATAAAAATATTATAAAAAGGACAAACTATTCTATGACACAGACTACATAAAAATGCTATTAGTTGTAGTCACCTAAGCACTTATCCATTTATCAAGCTAAGAGGTCATTTCTTAGGGTCTATTGATGGCATAAATAAATCAATTTGTAAAGTGCTATTCAATTAGTCTTCCAAATTGATATACATAAGCCTAATCTAGTGAAACCTAAGCTAGTAGAGGCTGAGCCAACACAAGCTGAGCCTATGGCAAATCATGAAATTATAGTCATCAGTGACAATAAGGATTCCATTGCAGATAATTTTGGGCCTCCAATACTGGACAATCCTCAAGAAGAAGAAGAAGAAATCAATGAGAGAGTTAAGAAATTTAGATTTGATTTAAACTTGTAATTGCTTTGTACTTCCTATTTTTAGTCAAATTAAATTTTGATTTCAAGTAATAGAAATGGCTTCAAATTCGAATCTTCCAATTCTTGAATTTAATGGTAGTGATTATGAATATTGGTCAATAAATATGAAAACTATGTTGATTGGTAAAGGTTTATGGGAAATAGTTGAAGAGGGTTACACAGAACCCTCTCCTACTGACTGGTCAACCTTAAGTGTTGCCGATAGAAAAACCAAGAAAGAAGCCCAAAAAAACTATTCCTTTGCCCTATATCATTTACAAGAAGCCCTACATATAAGCATATTTCCTAGAATAGCATCTTGTATAATAGCTCAAGTTGCTTGGAAGGCTTTGAAGGAAAGTTTTCAAGGGAGTGATCAAGTGAATCAGGTCAGGCTTCAAACTCTAAAAAGAGATTTTGAAAATCTTATAATGCAGGAGAATGAGAAAGTAGGAGACTATTGTGTGTGAGTTAAAGTCGTAGTAGATAAAATGGTCACTCTAGGTGAAGAAGTTAAACCAGATATTATGGTGAAGAAAGTGTTGCAAACACTTGTTCCTAAGTGGAATCATGTAGCAATCATTATTGAAGAGTCAAAATATTTGACTACACTTTCCTTTGATGCACTAATTGGTTCTCTTCTTTCACATGAAGAGAGATTGCAGGAATCTCCTTCCACTAGCCATGGAGGCGATGACAAAGCCTTCACTTCACAAGAAGGAAAATGACAAGGCAGATTCAAGGTAGAGGTCAGCACAGAGGTAGAGGTAGGAATAGTCCATGAGGTGGAACTCCTAATAGAGGAGGATCTTCAAAAAGAGGTGGAGGCTAGAATAGAGGTGGACAGCAGAACAGAGGGAAGCATCTAGGATGAGGAAAAGAAAGTGACAAGTCAAAACAAGCTTGCTACAATTATGGTAAACTTGGCCACTTTGCTCGTGACTGTTGGTCAAAATATTCACAAGGGAGCAGTAGCCAAAGCAATTAGTATGGAAATTTTGGAGAAGAGGAAGGGACCTCAAATTTCTTTCTCTCATATGGCAAGTCAGACCATAACCTGAATGATACTTGGATCTTGGACACTGGGTGTTCAAATCATATGAGTGGCAAAGAAGAGCTCTTTGCTACTCTGGATTCTTCTTACAAATCTAGCATCAAATTGGGAGATGACAAGTCATTGGCGGTTTAAGGCATTGGAGCCATGGAGGTTCCAACAAAAGAGGGCATGAAACAATTAAGTGATATCTATTACACACCTCATCTCCAACATAATATTTTAAGTGTTGGTCAAATGTTAGATAAGAACTATAAATTACTGTTTGATGAGGGTAAATGTACCATTTTTTATAAGAGTAATAGTGATAGAGTCATTACTCAAGTGCCAATGACAAGGAACAAGTTATTTCATTTAAAGTTTGGCCAGCTAGGAGGATATCAATTAGTAAATGTTATTATTGCAAATCCAAGTGTGTTGTGCCACTTGAGATACAGTCATTTAAATTCATCCAATTTTAAGATGTTAACTTCTCAAGCGATGGTGACCAAACTTCCTAAAGTTCAGGATAATAAGGAATTTTTTGAAGATTGTGCCTTGGGCAAGCACTCTAGAACAAAATTTCCTCATGGACAAGAATTGTGAGCTAGTTATCCACTCCAGCTAGTGCATTTCGACTTCTATGGTCCGATGCAAACCAAGAGCATTGGTAACAACTCTTACTTTCTTCTTTTCATTGATGATTTTTCAAGAATGTGTTGCATATATTTTTTGAAGCATAAAGATGAGGCATTTGATTGCTTCGTAGATTTTAAAGAAAGATTTGAAAATGAGAGAGGATATTTTGTTAAGTGTCTCAGATCAGATAAAGGATGAGAATACTCTTCTAATGAATTTTTGAATTTTTGTAAAAAACATGGAATAAAGAGCCAGTTCACTACTGCCTATACTCCACAGCAGAATGGTGTGGCTAAAAGGAAAAATTGCACCATTTTAGAGATGGCAATATCTATGATTTAGATGAAGCATTTAAGCAATATGTATTGGGCATATGCAGCCAAGACCAGTGTGTATATTTTGAATAGGAGCCCTACTTCTAGTTTGAAATAGAAAACTCCTTACCAAGAATGGTATGGTAAGAAACCGAATGTCAAGAATTTCAAAGTGTTTGGTTCACTGGCTTACTCACACATTCTTTATGAATAGAGGAAGAAGCTTGATCCTAATAGTCAAGCATGCATTTTTGTAGGGTACTATGAGAACACAAAATCTTACAGACTCTACAATCCTTGGACTTGAAAGATAATAATTTTGAGGGATGTGATTTTTGATGAAGGGGGAGAATGGGGAAATCCCAAAATTTATAGTGATGTTGAATCTCATGATGCAGGTTCTTCACAAATTCAATAGGCACCACAAAAAAGCAAGAAGTATCCTCCTCCTCCAAGCCCAAGTAGACATTTGACTTCTAGTTCATCATCATCATCACCAAGTCCTTCTCAACAAAGTTCAGTGAGTTCCTCACCAACGGATATTGATTCTCCATCTAGAGGTAAGATAACTCTCTAGCATCATCCATATTATCAGATGTTGGATACAAATTTTCAAAGACGATATACTAGAAGTCAAGCAAATGAAATGAGTTCGATTTTACAAAGACTTGAAAATATGCATTTGTATGGATATGATGACTCCCAAGAACCTCGAGGAGATGTAGTTAACTATGCCTTGTTAACTAGTGCACAGCTTGAATCTTCTAGTTATGAGAATGCTTGTACTCATAAGATATGGCAGGATGCCATGAAAGAGGAGATAACCTCTATAAAAAACATCGATACTTGGGAGCTGGTAGAGCTTCCTAAAGGAAAGAAGTGTGTTGGATGTAAATGGGTCTTCAAGACCAAATTCAATGCTGATGAAAGCATTGAAAGACACAAAGCAAGATTGGTTAAAAAATGATTTACACATAATTATGGTATTGATTATGAAGAGAAATTTTCTCCTATAGCTCGACAAGAGACCATCAGAATAGTTCTTGCTTTAGCTACTCACAAGGGATGAAAATTCCAACACATGGATGTGAAAAGTACCTTTCTCAATGGGTACTTAACAGAGGAAGTGTATGCTAAGAAACCACAAGGATTTCAAGATCAAGGTAAGAAGCACCTTGTTTATAGACTAAAAAAGACACTCTATGGCCTCAAGCAGGCACCACGAGCTTGGTACTCATGCATTTATGGGTACATCAAAGATTTTGGGTTCACCATAAGTAGAAATGAACCCACTCTTTACTACCTAAAGCAAGGTAATGACATCCTCATAGTTTGTTTATATGTGGATGATCTCATATTTATGGGTAGTAATAGAAAAGTGAATATGGAGTTCAAGCGCTCCATGATGAAACAGTTTGAGATGAAGGATCTCGGGTTAATGCATTATTTCCTTGGATTGGAAATTCATCAGTCAGATGCAAGGATCTTCATTTTTCAACATAAGTATGCTCGGGACATGATCAAGAAGTTTGCTATGGAGCATTGCAAACCAGTTGCAACTCCAGTTGGACATGGAATCCAATTGAGCAAAGATGATGGAGCATCAAAATTTGACATGACCACTTTCAGGAGCATGGTTTGGAGTTTGATTTTTCTCTCCAATAGCAGACCCGATATTCGGTATGTTGTTTCTCTTGTCTCTCGATTTATGGCTAGCCCATCTAAGCTAAATTTACAGACAGTTAAAATAATTCTTAGATATGTGAAGGGTACATTGGATTTTGGAATCTAGTACCATAAATGCAACACTATCAAACTTGTAGGCTTCAGTGATAGTGATTGGGGTAGCAACATTGATGACAGAAAATCAACTTTAGGGAACTGTTTTAGTCTTGGATCAGGACTAATAACATGGAGTTCCAAAAAGTAAATTGTTGTAGCTTTGTCTTCTATAGAAGTTGAGTATATAGCAGTCACCTATGCTAGTACTCAAGCCCTATGGCTAAGAAAAGTGCTAGAAGATATTGGAGAATAGCAAAGTGGTCCAACCAAAATCTACTACAACAACATCAGTGCCATTCAGTTGGCATACAATCCGATCCACCATAGCAGAACGAAGCATTTTGATATGAAGTACCACTTCATACGAGATATGGTGGGAAATGATATTTTTGATCTTAAATTTTTCCACACTTTGGAGAACGTAGTAGACATCTTCACCAAAGCGATGGTTAGAGCTCAATTTATAAAGTTGAGAGACAGTGTAGTCAGTTCTCTCAAATTTAATGGGGAGAATGTTGCAAGTGTGAAGAGGGTTTAGGCCCAAAAATATCTAGATATTTCTAGGCCCAGTGTGAACATATCCCCAACTTTGTTGGCATCATGTCAGAAATTTTTTTAAATATCCTATCTAAATTCTCTCCCTCTCTCTCCTATTTTTTCTCCCTATATTTGCCACCTTATTCCTCCACTTTCTCTGCTCCTCATCCCTCCACCTCTACCCTATCCCCTTATCCCTCCACGCTTCTCCTTCTCCTTCTCCTTCTCCCTTATCTCTCCATCCTTTCCTCCCCTCCATTTCTTCTTCCTCCTTATTCCCCTATAAATTCCCACTATACACTACAATATTGTAATGTTTTTTTAATTTAATTCAATAAATATTTTCTATTATATTGTCCATATTGGCTCATCTTAAACTTGGTTGCGTAGTTACCCATTTCTATTGCTTTCATATCATGTTGACTGGATTTCTCTTCGGCAATATTCAGTTCCCTCAATTATTTTTCATGCTTAGTAACACTCTTCTTTAGATTCTCCTATAAATTTGCTTTTATTTGAGCTGCTACTTGTAACTCTTCATTCTTATATACAATTGTTTGTATATGGTGATTAATATCAGCCTCCAAAGCACGAACAGTCTCTTCCTTAGCATTCAATTACACTTTCTTATCAAAGACCATATCAATATATCATTTATTATTTAGTGTGAGCTAAACTATCTTCTTGTCCTGTATTGCTAGTTGCTCATTTTTATGGCCAACTATATTTTCAATTGTTAATCCTTTGCTCTTAGTTGATATTCCAACTCCTTGATCCTATCTTCTACTATTTGTGAGGCCTGTCACTTCTCTTATTCAATAGAACTAATTCTGGCCTCAAAATTAGCCCTATTGCTTAGCATTTCTTCTTCCAATTTCTTTAATTTCTCTTCTATCGTAGCCTTACTCTTTTGTAATTCTTCCTCCATTATAAAACTTTCCTTCTGAGTGGCCTCTGTCTCTTCTTTATGAGCTTCCTTGAGCTAATAGATCTGCTCCAATCCTATGCTCAACCACTCTATCCAATGTGTTAGGATGTTCAAATTCCTCAGAGTGATAGCCAATCTTGTAGTGACCCTCTTATGTTCAAAATATGCTATATTCATGTGATAAGTCAGATAATTGGATCTATCTAGGTACAACCTTGGATGCTACCTATAATTAGTTCTCACTCTGTCCAGCAAGTCATCTCTTCCCAACATCATTGTTACCTCTTCCCTGGGTAACTTCCATGGGTTTTGTACATGAATATCCAAAATTTTCCTTGTACACTCCTCATTGCTCACTCATTTTGTTCTCTTTTCCAACTCGATAAACACTTGTTCTTTCCATAGATTCAACTCTCCCATGCATCGAATATAAAAATATAATTTAGTGCTAGCCATGGCATTGCCTATATGAGAGAAGAAATGTTCCACCTAGTCTTCTACCCTTTTTGTAGCCTCCTCAATTTCAAATTTTGAGAACTGCGATACCTCCAAGAAGTAACTTGTTTGCATCCTCTGTAGTTTTTCCTCTATAGGAGTTTGTTCTTCCTCTTCTTCCAAGTGGTGACTAGAGCTTCCCCCAAGCTCCATTAGTGCTCTTTCTATGTTTATATTTTCTTGTGATGGAGTATTTTCCATAGTCCTCTCCACCTCAACATCTTCTTCCACATTCATAATATCTTTGTGATATTTTTGTTGTCCTGTATGAGGAAATAAAACCAATTTTTTATTCCATTCATAGTAACCTTAGATAGCACATATATTTATAATGAGACGCAAAAACAAATCGCGTAGATTTTGAGGGGATTGGGATGGAGGGATAAGGGATGATATGGAGGGATAAGGAAGAGGATAAACAGGAGGAATAAGGAGCGAAAGGATAGGAGGAATAAGGGGAAGGAGGAGAAATAGAAGAAATACAGGGAGAGAAGAAAAAATCTTGCCGACATTCAAATGTGCATTCACACCGGAGCCAACTATTTCTAAGCTACTTCGGATGTGGACGCGTTCACATTGTAACACTCTCCCCCTTAAAGTTGAGAGGACTGACTAGACAGTCTCTCAGCTTTATAAATTGAGCTTTAGCCATCGCTTTGGTGAAGATATCTGCAACGTTCTCCAAAGTGCGACAAAATTTAAGCTCAACAATCTCTTGCTCCACCATGTCTCGGATGAAGTGGTACTTCATATCAAAATGCTTCGTTCTACTATGGTGGATTGGATTGTATGCCAACTGAATGGCACTGATGTTGTCATAGTAGATTCTGGTCGGACCACTTTGCTGCTCTCCAATCTCTTCCAACACTTTTCTTAACCACAAGGCTTGAGTACTAGCATAGGTGACTACTACATACTCAGCTTCTATAGAAGACAAAGCTACCACAGTTTGCTTTTTGGAACTCCAAGTTATTAGTCCTGATCCCAGACTAAAAAAGTTCCCTAAAGTTGATTTCCTGTCATCAATGTTGCTACCCCAATCACTATCACTAAAGCCTACAAGCTTGATAGTGTTACATTTATGGTACTGGATTCCAAAATCCAATGTACCCTTCACATATCTGAGAATTCTCTTAGTTGCCTGCAAATGCAGCTCAGAAGGGCTAGCCATAAATCGAGAGACAAGAGAAACAACATACTGAATATCAGGTCTGGTGTTGGCGAGAAACATCAAACTCCCAACCATGCTTCTGAAAGTGGTCACGTCAACTTTTGGTGCTCCATCATCTTTGCTTAATTGGATCCCATGTCCAACTGGAGTTGCAACTGGTTTGCAATGCTCCATAGCAAACTTCTTGATCATGTCTCGAGCATACTTATGTTGATAGATGAAGATCCCTATATCTGACTGATGAACCTCCATTCCAAGGAAGTAGTGCATTAAGCCGAGATCCTTCATCTCAAACTGCTTCATCATGGAGCGCTTGAACTCCATATTCACTTTTTCATTACTACCCATGAATATGAGATCATCTACATACAAGCAAACTATGAGGATGTCATTACCTTGCTTCAGGTAGTAAAGGGTGGGTTCATTTTTGCTTCTGGTGAACCCAAAATTTTTGAAGTACCCATCAATGCATGAGTACCAAGCTCGTGGTGCCTTCTTGAGGCCATAGAGTGCCTTTTTCAGTCTGTAAACAAGGTGCTCTTTACCTTGCTCTTGAAATCCTTGAGGTTGCTCAACATACACTTCCTCTATCAAGTACCCATTGAGAAAGGCACTCTTCACATCCATGTGTTGAATTTTCCAACCTTTGTGAGCAGCTAAAGCAAGAACTGATCTGATTGTCTCCTGTCTGGCTACAGGAGCAAATGTCTCCTCATAATCAATACCATACTTCTATGTAAATCCTTTTGCAACCAATCTTGCTTTGTGCCTTTCAATACTTCCATCAACATTGAACTTGGTCTTGAAGACCCATTTGCATCCAACACATTTCTTGCCTTTAGGAAGCTTTACCAACTCCCAAGTGTCATTGTTTTTTATAGAGGTTATCTCCTCTTTCATGGCATCTTGCCAAATTTTTTGAGTACATGCCTTCTCATAACTAGAAGGTTCAAGTTGTGCACTAGTTAACAAGGCATAGTTAACTATATCTCCCCGAGGTTCTTGGGAGTCATCATCACCATACAAATGCATATTTTCAAGTCTTTGCAAGATTGAACTCATTTCACTAGCTTGACTTCTAGTATATCTTCTTTGAAAGTTTTTATCCAACATCTGATAAGATGGATGATGTTGGAGTGTTCTCTTACCTCTGGATGGAGAATCAATATCCATTGGTGAGGAACTGACTGACCTTTGTGGAGAAGGACTTGGTGAAGAAGTTGATGAACTTGAGGATGAATGTCTGCTTGGGCTTGGAGGAGGAGTATCCTTGCCTTTCTTTGGAGCCATCTGTTGCATCTGTGTAGAACCTACATCATGGGATTCAACATCACTGAATATTTGGGGATGGCCCCACTCTCCCCCTTCATCAAAAATCACATCCCTGGAAAGCACAATCTTTCGAGTCCTGGGATTGTAGAGTCTGTAAGCTTTTGTGGTCTCACAGTACCCTACAAAAATGCATGCTTGACTCTTAGGATCAAGCTTCTTTCTCTGCTCATCAGGAATGTGTGAATACGCCAGTGAACCAAACACTCTGAAATGCTTGACATTTGGTTTCTTACCATACCATGCTTGGTAAGGAGTTTTCCCTTTCAAACTTGAAGTAGGGCTCCTATTCAAAATATACACATTGGTCCTGGCTGCATCTGCCCAATACATATTACTCAAATGCTTCGTCTGAAGCATAGATCTTGCCATTTCTACAATGGTGCGGTTCTTTCTCTCAGCCACACCATTCTATTGTGGAGTGTAGGCAGTAGTGAACTGCCTCTTTATTCCATGTTTTTTACAAAAATTCAAAAATTCATTAGAGGAGTATTCTCCTCCTCTATCTGATCTGAGACACTTAACAAAATATCCACTCTCATTTTCAACTCTTGTTTTAAAATCTACAAAGCAATCAAATGCCTCATCCTTATGCTTCAAAAAATATATCCAACACATTCTTGAAAAATCATCAATGAAAAGAAGAAAGTAAGAGTTGTTACCAATGCTCTTGGTCTGCATTGGACCACAGATGTCCGAATGCACTAGCTGGAGTGGATAACTGGCCCGCCATGCTTGCCCTTTAGGAAATTTGGACCTAGCGTGCTTGCCCAAGGCACAACCTTCATAGACTTCCTTATTGTCCTGAACTTTAGGAAGTCCGGTCACCATTGCTTGAGAGGTTAACATCTTCAAACTAGTTGAATTCAGATGACCGTATCTCAAGTGCCACAACACACTTGGATTTGAAATAGCAACATTTGCTAATTGATCTCCCCCTGGCTGACCAAAATTTAGAGGGAATAGCCTGTTCTTTGTCATTGGCACTTGTGTAATGATTCTATTACTATTATTTTTATCAAAAATGGTGCATTTACCCTCATCAAAAAGCAACTTGTAGTTCTTTTCTAACATTTGACCAACACTTAAAATATTGTGTTGGAGATGGGGTGTGTAATAGATATCACTTACTTGCCTAACGCCTTCTTTAGTTGGAACCGCCATGGCTCCAATGCCTTCAACCGCCAATGACTTGTTGTCTCCCAACTTGATGCTGGATTTGTAGGAAGAATCCAGGGTAGCAAAGAGTTCTTCTTTGCCACTCATATGATTTGAACACCTAGTGTCCAAAATCCAGGTGTCATTCATGTTCTGATCTGACTGGCCATATGAGAGAAAGAGATTTGTGGTCCCTTCCTCTTCTCCAAAATTGCCATACTGACTGCTCTGGTTGTTGTTGCTCCCTTGTGAAGGCTTTGACCAATAGTCATGAGCATAATGGCTAGGTTTGCCACAATTGTAGCAAACTTGCTTTGACTTGTCACTTCCTTTTCCTCGGCCTGGATGCTTTCCTCTGTTCTGTTGTCCACCCCTGTTCTGACCTCCACCTCTGTTTGAAGATCCTTCGTGCTTGGGGTTCCACCTCATGGATTGTTCTTGCCTCTTCCTCTATGCTGACCTCTGCCATGACCTCTACCTCTTCCTTCTTGTGAAGCAAAGGCTTTATCATCTCCTCCATGGCTGGTGGAAGGAGAGTCCTACAATCTTTCTTCATGTGAAAGAAGAGAACCAATTAGTGCTTCAAAAGAAAGAGTGGTCAAATCTTTTGACTCTTCAATAATGATTGCTACATGATTCCATTTTGGAAGAAGTGTTCGCAACACTTTCTTCACCATAACCTCAGGCTTAATATCTTCACCTAGAGTGACCATTTTATCTACTACGACTTTAACTCACACGCAGTAGTCTCCTACTTTCTCATTTTCCTGCATTCTAAGATTTTCAAAATCTCTCTTCAGTGTTTGAAGTCTAACTTGTTTTATTTGATCACTACCCTAAAATCTTTCCTTCAAAGCATCCTTGATGGGGAGCCAATTTTAACCAATTAAAATCATAAAGAAAAAGACGCAACTTTATTTCGAAGCATGGAAAGCTTACAATTCGAAACCATGAAAATTACACAGTACAAAAAAATGACAGAAGAAGCCGCAGCCTTCGTCTCTCCAGCCTCTCGAATCCTTCAAAAAATCCCCTTTTATCATCATGGCTTCTTGTTGCAATCGTCGTTCGTAACCGTCTTAATGGCTTTTGGAACTGCCACATGTAACTGCCTTAATGGCTTCTGGAACTGCCACTTGGAACTGCCTTAACGGCTTCTGGAATCGCCAACTATCGTTCTGTAATAGTCCATGAAAAACCCGCCTTCACTTTCTTAGCCAGGTCGCGAAAACGCGACATGTCACGATTTCGCGACACTTTTCTGCCCTTGGCTCTCTTTCGCCAATGTGTCGCGATATCGTGACACTTTTTTGCCTTTGGCTCACTTTCACCAATGTGTCGCGATATCGCGACACTTTTCTGCCTTTGGCTCTCTTTCGCTAATGTGTCGCGATATCGCGACACTTTTCTGTCTTTGACTCTCTTCCTCCAATGTGTCGCGATATCGCGACACTTCTTCGAATTTTGGCTTTGTTTGCCAAAGTGTCGCGATATCGCGACACTTCTTTGGCTTTTGGCTTTGCTTGCCAAAGTGTCATGATATCGCGACACTTCTTTGGCTTTTGGCTTTGTTTGCCAAAGTGTCACGATATCGCGACACTTCTTTGGCTTTTGGCTTTGTTTGCCAAAGTGTCGCGATATCGCGACACTTCTTTGGCTTTTGGCTTTGTTGCCAAAGTGTCGCGATATCGTGACAACTTCTTTGGCACCCGTCGTGACTATTTGTTGGTGTCGCAATATCGCAACAACTTTTATGTCGTGATATCGCGATGACTTTTGTGTCGCGATATCGCGACACATTGTAACACTTAGAACTTTCTTTCAAACTTAGAACTTTTTTTCTTGTTTCTTTTGTTTGTATTTTTTTGGTGATGCAAGATTGTTGTGTTGCCCTGGATGCTCCTGCATCAGACACCCAGGGTAGATTTTTTTTTAGAAGTGATCCTCACTTCTGGGCGGTCAGAGGAAAACCCAGATGATCAACCTCTGATTTGGACAACCATGTGGCATCTTCGACAGGTCGGTTCTTCCACTTGACCAAATACTCTGAATATTGCCTGTTTTGGGTACTTCTGCCTTCGCGAGTGTCGAGTATGTCTTCAATTTCTTCTTTGTCTAGAGTGGATGCAGGAATGTTCCACAGATCCGGACTGGGTGGTTCGCTACAACTTCCTGCATGATATTCAACCAAGTCTGAAATATTGAAGATAGGTGAAATATTCAGCTCACTTGGTAGATCAACTTCATAGGCATTGCCTGAATCTCGTTTACCTATGATCCGGCATGGTCCAAACTTCTTCATCTTCAACTTATTGTATGTTTTTCGAGGAAAACGTTCCTTACGCAAATGAACCATGACTTCATCCCCTACCTGGAATTCTTTGAAACACCACTTCTGATCTGCTTTGGCTTTGTACGTAGCATTCATTTGACTGATATGCTATTGTACCTCTTCATGTAAAGTCTTCATGTGTGCTGCAAAGTCTTCAGCTTCAGCACTACACTTGTCTGCTTTATCCATCGGTCTCAACTCAGAAGCGTTTCTCGGGCTGTACCCATGCACAATCTGGAATGGTGATTTACCAGTACTGCGATTGACAGAATTATTGTAAGCAAACTCTGCCTGTGGTAAAATCAGATCCCATCCCTTGGGTTTATCTCCTACCAGACATCGTAGAAGATTACCCAAACTTCTGTTGACTACTTCGGTCTGTCCATCAGTCTGCGGGTGGTACGCAGAACTGAATTTCAAGTCTATTTTCAGCTTCTTCCACAGGGTTCTCCAAAAATAACCCACAAATTTGGTATCTCTGTCCGAGACAATGCTTTGGGGTAGACCATGAAGTCGTACTACCTCCTTGAAGAACAAGCCGACAATGTGAACCGCATCACTTGTCTTCTGACATGGAATAAAATGGGCCATTTTTGAAAACCTGTCAACAACAACAAAAATGGCGTCATGTCCACGTTGTGTTCTTGGCAGACCAAGAACAAAATCCATGCTGATGTCCTCCCACGGTCTCTCTAGTACAGGCAATGGCTGGTACATTCCTGTATTTTGGCTGACCCCTTTTGCCATCTGGCACACTCTGCAACCCTGCACAAATCTGGTCACATCCGGCTGCAACTGCGGCCAATGGTAATTCTCACTAACGAGAGCAATGGTCTTATCTCGACCAAAATGCCCTGCTAGTCCTCTGCTATGTTTCTCTTTGATCAAATTTTCCCTCATGGAACTTCGTGGAATGCACAACTGGTTCTTCCGAAATAGCATCCCATCTTGGATCATGAAATCCAACCACTTAGTGTGATCCACAGTAGTAGGAGACACACATGTTGTCCATGCCTCTGCAAAATCTGGATCTGCTGGGTATAAACTCTTGAGTTCATCAAACCCAACAACCTGCACTCTCATTTCTATCAACAAATTATGCCTTCTACTCAAGGCATCTGCAACTCTATTAGATTTGCCACTTCTATGCTTTAGTACAAAGGTATAACTCTGCAGGAATTCAACCCACTTCAAATGTCGTTGGTTAAGTTTACCTTGACTATTTATATACTTGCAAAGCTTGATGGTCAGTATATAAAACAAACTCTTTGGTTAGCAAATAATGTCTCCATTTCTTAAGAGCCTGAATTATAGCATAGAATTCTTGATCATAAATAGAGTATTTCTTTCTAGCATCATTCAATTTTTCACTAAAGTATGCAACAGGTTTACCTTCTTGGCTCAACACAGCTCCAATGGCATTGCCACTGGCATCACAGTCAACCTGAAACACTTTATTAAAATTTGGAAGTGCCAGAATGGGCTGTTCTGTCACTTTCTTCTTCAATATGTTCATACTGGTATCTGCCTTGGCAATCCACTTAAATTCTCTCTTATCCCCTCTCATAGTTTCTATTAGGGGTGCACAAATACTGCTAAAGTCTCTAATAAAATTTCTATAGAAACTTGCAAGACCGTGAAATGATCTTACCTCTGTTACATTCCTTGGGGCAGGCCATTCAAGGATAGCCTTCACTTTCTCAGGATCCATTTTTAGACCCTCCTCTGAGATGACAAATCCCAGGTATATCAACTCTTTCTGTACAAAACTGCACTTCTGTATATTTATCAATAACTGCTCCTCACGCAGTTTTTCAAAAACTGTTCGAACATGCAACAAATGCTCGTCCAATGTTTTACTAAAAATCAGAATATCATCTAGATAAACTATCACGAACTTTTCCAGGAAGTCACGCAATACCTCATTCATCAGCCTCATAAATGTATTGGGTGCATTAGTCAATCCAAATGGCATAACTAACCACTCATACAAACCCTCTCTGGTTTTAAAGGTTGTCTTCCATTCATCACCCTCTCTAACACGTATCTGATGATATCCGCTCTTCAAATCAATCTTAGTGAAGTATTTAGCTCCACTCAAGCAATCCATTATATCGTCCATTATGGGTAATGGAAAGCGATATTTAATGGTAATTTTATTAATGGCTCGGGAATCAGTGCACATTCGCCATTCGCCATTCTTCTTTGGTGCAAGTACTGTTGGCACTGCACAAGGGCTCAAACTTGCTCGAATCAAACCCTTCCTCAACAATTCCTGAACTTGTCGGTTCAACTCTTCATTCTCTACAGGAGACATTCTATGGGCTGCCTTGTTGGGTAAGCTAGATCCTGGCATTAAGTCAATCTGATGACTAATCTTCCTCATTGGCGGCAAACCCTCAGGCACATTGTCTGATATAATATCAAGAAATTCTGCTAATAGATGTTCAACTTCTGCTGGAATGTCAGTAGTATCTTCTCTCTTTACAGTAGGAATTAATGCATAACACATTGAATCCCTCTTTAAACCATCCAAAATTTTTTTGCCATCTACTAAACAAATTCTAGCATTATTGCATACCTTTTCCTCAACCTCCTTCAATGGCTTCAGTTTGTGGCGTACTCCGTCTTTTGTCAGGGAATAGGTATTTGCATGTCCATCATGCGTTGCACGTCTATCAAATTGCCATGGTCTTCCAAGCAACAAATGGCAAGCATCCATCGACAAAATATCACACAGGACCTCATCCTGGTATCTTCCAATTTGAAACTTGACCAAGCATTGTTCACTGACCAATGCTCTATGATCCTTCTGCAACCACGCAATCCGGTATGGATGCGGGTGTTGTCTTCTTTCTAGCTTTAACTTAGCTACCATTTCCTCAGAAACCAAATTATCTGTACTACCATTATCAATAATAATATTACAGATTTTACCTGAACATTTGCACCTCGTGCGAAATAGGCTTTTTCGCTGATCTGGTTCCTTCTCTTCATTCAACAAGGTTCTCCTTGTGATCATCACTTCTCCGCGCTCTGCTTCTTCAGAGTGCTCAGATTCAACACCATCCTCAACAACTACAGCTCTGGCATTACCTTCAGGCCTTCTATTCGGTGTTTCTTGGTGTTTGGGACACTCATATGATCGATGCCCCTCTTCTCCGCAATTGAAACAGGTTCCACGAAATCTGCCTCTGCCATATCCGCGTCCACCTCTACCTCGTCCCCTTTGATAATCATTGTTCTGATTACGGGGTCGGTAAGCATTCTCCTCCTTCTATTCTTGGTGATTGTTGGTTTCACCAGTCTGCTTTTGGTCATCATATTTACCTCCACTGGTTCTTCCACCAGTTCTTCCACCACGACCTCTTCCTCTTTGTTTGCTATCAAATCTGCGGTTTAGTTTCTCTTCCACTTTCAGAGCAAACTGGTAAGCATCTTCAATGTTGTTCATTCGAACCAGACTCAATTCTTCTTGCACGCTGGTTCTTAACCCATTAATGTAACGGGCTACTCTCTCTTTATTTGCTTCCGTATGACCGGTTCTAATAGAAATTTTAAAAAATTCCTCTGTATATTCTTTAACGGACTTGCTGGACTGGCGCAAACTCTGCATTTTTCTCAGCAGATCTAATTCGTAATCTATCGAAATAAACTGCCGTTTTAGTTTTTCAACCATTCGATCCCACTTGGTGATCTTTTCTTTTCCTCTACGGTTTCTTTCCAGTTGCACTCCTTTCCACCATATGCCAGCATGGCCTTTCAACTTTGTTCTGGAAAATTTAATTCGATTTGGATCTTCAACTTCCTCATATTCAAAATATTCCTCCATGTCATTAATCCAGTCTATCAATTCTTCTAGATTTAAATTTCTAGAATATGTGGAGACGTCAATCTTTGGCCTTTTCCCAATTTGTGAAATAGCTTTAATCATTCGAGATTCTGTAGCACTCATTGCTTCTTCTTCTTCTTCAGACGGGTCTTCAACTCCGTCATCATCGTTGTGGTCTTCTCCTCTTGGCTCTACTCCTCTACGCAATTCTTCCTGCAAGGCCTGCACTTGCCTCTGCAATGCTCGAAAGTCTCCTTCAGGAACCACGTTCCTTCCAGCACCATGATTTCTTCGCGGCGGCATTCTGCTTCACTATTTCTCAGAACCCGTAACCCCAGATCCTGGTGCAAGCTGCCTCACGTTCGGTGCTCTGCTCACACACTCAGAATCTTGCTGCTCTGATACCACTTGATGGGGAGCCAATTTTAACCAATTAAAATCATAAAGAAAAAGACGCAACTTTATTTCGAAGCATGGAAAGCTTACAATTTGAAACCATGAAAATTACACAGTACAAAAAAATGATAGAAGAAGCCACAGCCTTCGTCTCTCTAGCCTCTCGAATCCTTCAAAAAATCCCCTTTTATCATCATGGCTTCTTGCTGCAATCGTCGTTCGTAACCGTCTTAACGGCTTCTGGAACTGCCACATGTAACTGCCTTAACGGCTTCTAGAACTGCCACTTGGAACTGCCTTAACGGCTTCTGGAATCGCCAACTATCGTTCTGTAATAGTCCACGAAAAACCCGCCTTCACTTTCTTAGCCAGGTCATGAAAACGTGACATGTCACGATTTCGCGACACTTTTCTGCCCTTGGCTCTCTTTCGCCAATGTGTCGCGATATCGCGACACTTTTCTGCCTTTGGCTCACTTTCACCAATGTGTCGCGATATCGCGACACTTTTCTGCCTTTGGCTCTCTTTCGCTAATGTGTCGCGATATCGCGACACTTTTCTGTCTTTGACTCTCTTCCTCCAATGTGTCGCGATATCGCGACACTTCTTCGACTTTTGGCTTTGTTTGCCAAAGTGTCGCGATATCGCGACACTTCTTTGGCTTTTGGCTTTGTTTGCCAAAGTGTCGCGATATCGCGACACTTCTTTGGCTTTTGGCTTTGTTTGCCAAAGTGTCGCGATATCGCGACACTTCTTTGGCTTTTGGCTTTGTTTGCCAAAGTGTCACGATATCGCGACACTTCTTTGGCGCCCGTCGTTCTGCTGTTGGTGTCGCGATATCGCGACAACTTTTATGTCGCGATATCGCGACAATTTATTTTGCGCTCGCCACGGTTCTAAATACGTCGCGATATCGCGACGACTTTTGTGTCGCGATATCGCGACACATTGTAACACTTAGAACTTTCTTTCAAACTTAGAACTTTTTTCTTGTTTCTTTTGTTTGTATTTTTTTCGGTGATGCAAGATTGTTGTGCTTCCCTGGATGCTCTTGCATCACATCCCAAGCATCTTGTGTAGTTACATAGGATGCTATCCTAGGGAAGATACTCTTATCTAGGGCTATTTGTATATGGTATAGGGTAGAGGAATTATTTTTCTAGGCTTCCTTTTTAGCTTTTTTATCTGTAGCACTCAAAGCTGCCCATTCGGTAGCTGTGGGTTCTGCATATCCTTCTACTATAATATCCCATAAACCTTTGCCAATCAACATTGTTTTCATATTTATTGACCAGTATTCATAATCACTACCATTGAATTCTGGAATTGGGAGACTTGTGTTTGAGGCCATTTATACTACTCAAAATTAAACTTTGATTTGACTAAAAATAGGAAATACAAAGCAAAGTAATTACATGTTCAAATCAAATCTAGCATTTTTAATTCTCTCACTAATTTCTTACTCCTCTTACTATGGATTTCTCGGTATTGGACGCCTAAAATTTTTAGTAATGGAATCCTCGTCGTCGTTGATGATGATGATTTTAGGGGCTGGTTTTGGCTCTAGTTCTAGCTCTAGCTCTAGCTCCACTGGCTTTAGTTTTGGATTAGGAGAGTGTGGTGTATAGCTCTCACTTGATTCTATTTCAGGCACTGTAGGTGTATAACTGTCACTTGATTTTCCTTCAGGTGCTTCTTCAACCGTCTCCGACTCTTCTATTCTTTGCCCGAAGATGTCTTCTGAGTTAGCCTCGTACCCAAAATTTGGATTCCTCTGGTGGGCTATAATAGCATTTTGCAATTGACTGAACACAATGTGCAGTCCGTTTCTCCAAACTCGTTCATCAAATGATTTGGTTGTCTCTCTTTGTAGTAGAGAGCATAAAGCATGGTAACATCCGGTTGCTCGGATCATCTACTCATCAATGCAAAAAACAACTTCATTAGAGTCTCTGAGGTTAAAATTTTCATCCTTTTACAGCCATTGAGGTTATTACAAAAAAAAAATTAGCCTTGAACAGGGTTCCAAGGGGCAACGGCCCTAGCATGCCACCCTCGTCGCTCCGGAAGGCTTCTCGACACTTTTATGCTCCCTCTTTTACAAAGATTGCTCTTTTAAATTTTTCATAAAAAACAAGCTTTTCAAGCCCTTGGGTGATTTACAATTTGCCTCTAGGGCAATAGAGGTTCACAATAAACTTAATAAAGTAGTTAAATATTTTGAATTTAATAAAAATTAATATGCTTTATAATTATAAAAAAACTTTTTTTTAAATAATTTATAAAGCATTTTTAACATTTATTAAATTAATATTTAAAACTTTAACTAAGTTTAATTAAAAAATTTAAATAAAATTAAAAAAAAAAATTGAACCTCTTTCCTGTGGATCGAACCCGCAACCTCTTGAAATGGCCTGAACACTTCTTGCCACCACACCCCGTGGCACCTTTGAAAGCGAAGAAGGCACCTCATGCCTTTTATCCCCTTATCATCTGGTGACAAAGAATAAAAAAACAATTATTTGGTCCGACGGGTTTCGAACCCGAGACCTACAGTCCGTCAGCAAACAACCTCTGCCAACCGTGCTATGTGCCTCGACTGGAAGGAAACTCGGGTGAAGAATAGAAGAGTCCTTCAGGCGATTGAAATTTTAAAAACAATTATCCCACATCGAGCAGGATGGGGATATCAATAGGGTTTATAACCCTTAATCAACACTTATAGAGTCGATTGCCTATGGGCAATCACTGTCTCCATCCTCTCTTCTTTCTATTGAACCTGCGCATGCCACCTCAGCTCTTCTACACTCCTCGACCTGTGTGCACCACCTTAGCTCCTCCTCTTTGACCTATGTGCGCCACCTTAGCTCCTTAGCTTCGGCTTCCATGTCCAGCTCCTCGGATTTGGATTTCATGCCTAGCTCCTCGCTCCCTGGTAGCTCTGATACCAGAATGAGGAAATAAAACCAATTTTTTATTCCATTCATAGTAACCTTAGATAGCACATATATTTATAATGAGACGCAAAAACAAATCGCATAGATTTTGAGGGGATTGGGATGGAGGGATAAGGAAGAGGATAAACAGGAGGAATAAGGAGCGAAAGGATAGGAGGAATAAGGGGAAGGAGGAGAAATAGAAGAAATATAGGGAGAGAAGAAAAAATATTTTTGACATTCAAATGTGCATTCACACCGGAGCTAGCTATTTCTAAGCTACTTCGGATGTGGACACGTTCACATTGTAACACTATAGATTCCTAGGCTTATTTTTTTTAGTTAAACCCACATGTTGTTCTTCTGTCACCTACTCTTCTTCCTGATTTTGTTGAGTTTCTATTGTCATGACTTGTTCAACAACATGATCTTCTTGTTCCTGTGATGCCTTTGTATCTTCTTGTACATCACTTTGATCATTTTGATTTGTACCTCCTCCCATCACAAATCTAAAGTGAGGCTTCTTCTTTTCTCTAGAATCTTCCTCTAAGGCTTCCACTATCACCTCGGCTTTCTCTTTTTCCTCCTGAGTAGTGGCTACTACTTCCTGTGCTATTTGCCTCACTTCTCTATCATCCAAAATTTTTGAAGAGTCCAAAATTTCAAATTCATCATGCTAGAAAATATATGGAGATTCCACCATCTCCTCTACTCCTGTCCAATTCTAATCATGCAAATCCATCTTCTTCGAGTCTGACTGATCTTCTTTTTTATTTTTTTTACAGGCTTGGCTTGTTTTTATGGAATGTAATTATTTGCCATTATTTCCCATTGTATTCTTATTTTTACTCAACTGGACTATATTTCCTTCCCATAATTTCTTCCCTTTCCTAAACTGATGGTTGCTCCTACTATTTTTGCTGAAGTGCTTGTTGTTCCAGTTCAGGTTCTAGTTGCCTAAACCTTTTCCTTCAAGGGTGTACATCCTCCTCCAAAGAAGTATCCTTATGTACTATAGTGGCCTACTAAGCTTTCTTTTTTTGAGACTTATATGGAGTCTCCTAAATTTGTATTGACTTTGCCCACCTCAAAATGGTTGGTTGTCCTACCTCAATATTCCTAGGTTCTGTTAAACCTGGAAAGTGGATTCCCATCTCTATAACAATGTTTAATAACAATACAATAGCATGGAAAGTCATCCCAAAATTCTTAGTCCTCTTTATCAGTATGTCATGCATATTTTTCTCAAGATAGGTACCCCAATAATACTGGATTCCTTTGATGAAACCCTCCACATACTAAGCCATCCAGATTAGCATCTTTGTGGCTCGTGTTTCTTCTGATAGTCAAGCCATCACAATATTCATGGCACAATGTAAATATTTTCCTATCAAGTGGCTCTATTTAATTCCTTGAGTTCCTACACTCGAGATCCTCACTATGGTCGATGATTTCATAGTGGTGAGTGAAGTGATGATACAATGTGTTTCAATAATATAAAGCAACTTTTTAACTACATATGTGCCATATCTAGGCAACCCAAATTTTTTCCTGAACGCCTCTGCTGTGACTTTTATCTTCACTGACTGCTTGCCCACATTGACATAGGTAAGTCTGATTGCAGGATTATACACCTGAACCATTTGCAATAGATAGTTATAGAAGGTCTTCTAGTGTAGTGGCACTTGTGCTATTACAGCTACACCAATATTCTCAAATTGTTTCCTCTAAGGGTGCATCTTGTTTTTCTCGTTGCTCCACCACTTCCTACATGTATCTCCTCCATGTTGTACAAATTAAATCTTTGTTATCTCAACTTGTCTCTCCTCAAGTTTTCTACTCAAATCCTCATCTGGATCTAGGTAATGGACTTCACTGCATAATTCCCTCTTCAAAATCCTTTCTTGTGCCATTTCCTCCTCTCAAAATTTTGGTGGTGTCCTTCGATAAGCCCTCCAATACCTCTGCCCTCTCCATGGATTGTATCCTCATCTCCTCCAAGGATGATTACCATGCCAACCACAAGACTAAAACTATCACCCTTGGTATTGTTATGGATGTGACTCTCTCTCGTGTAGGGATCCTGATGATAGTTCCACTCTCTTGGCTGCAATTCTTCTTAATCAGTATCTAAACTCTTCAACTGAATTCATTTTCCTACCATTCCTCTGGTTAGCTTTGCGACTTGGACATCACCTATTATGCAATTAGAAGTTCCCTAAAAATTGTACAGTCTACTGTAAATCATACAATACACCCTCCAACTTGTTCCTGTATAGTTTCCAGTTCAACAACCACCTCCAAATCGTACAATCTCCTCAACTACTTCAAATTGGCCAATCTTATACAAATCATACATTTGTGCACCAAAACATACAAGGCCCATACCACTCCATACAATATCCTGTCTACCTACTTCCCTTAACAAAATCTATACACTTTTGTATGATCCTGTATGATTTTCTCAAAAAGCTTAAGTCGGCCTCAAAACTGCTTGAAATTGTACATTTTTTTCTTGAGATCGTACAATCTGCCCTCCAAATCATACAACACATCCTTTGAAACCCTTTTTCACCTGAAAATCATGTTCCTCACTTATTTTCCATGATTTATCACTGACCCAATTGCCAAAATGTCTTGATCTACATTTTTAGTATATTTTCAAAGTAATTCTACAATTTTTCATCACTTGGCACAATCTACCCCCCAAAAAAAAATTAGGCTGTGATGTAGGGTTGTACGATATTCTCCTTTATTTCCTCTACCTTCTCCAGTTCATTTTTGGCTACTTCTATTATATTAGGTCTTGTAATCTCCTTTCTCCTGTAATTTATTTACTTCAGCTCTAATTCACAACTTCTTCGAACCTTGGTGTACATTTTTCCACAATCTAGTTGTTGTTTGGATGCCTTCTATTGTAAACCCTCTTTTTCCTTTAGTTGAAACTCGAAATCTACTTTTAATGGAGTCAAAACCCTTGCTTTTCTTCTCCATTTTGATTTTCTTGAATGCTAAAAGTCTCCTTGGTGTAAATTTAGAAATGGATCATGCAATCTTGTAGTTCACTAATGAATTTTAATTCCAATGCAGTAGATTCCATTTAGTTGCATGCTTTCACCTTCGTTCTCCTAAAAATTTTGAATTCCTCCTTGTACGATTTACAAAATTTCTAAAGTTAGCCCTTTATTTAAATTGCTCTCAAACCCTAACCGCTCAAATTTTAAAATTGTGCCACTTTGCATGTCTTTTTGTCTTCCTTACCTAGATGATCGAAAACTCATCACTTTTCCCATGTGATTTTATCTTTTTCCTATGATTTTTCGACAACACATCGTTCCACACATGTAAACATTAAATGCGATGGTTAAAAATCATACACCTGCACCTAAAATCATACATTGTACGATCTAAATCGTACAACATTCCTTGTATAATTTTTCCTGTACTTTTTCCATTTATGTTTGTATAATCTCCCACTTATGCTTTTTTTAGTTTAAAATTTGACTTGTACGATCTATTACTTAGATAATTTTTTCTATTTTCTCTCTCTTGAAGAGGTCAGTGTTTTTTATTTTTAACCCACTTCCTTCTTAAATGTGTCTCGAGGAATTTTCACAACCAAGGCATTTTATTTTTCTTTTTCTTTTTATTTTTATTTTTCTTTCTTTTTTTTCTTTTTCTTTTTTTTTCTTTTTTTTCATACCCTATTTACACTTTTACCAATGTGGGAATCACATAGTGAAATTCACTTGTACGATCCCATATGATTCTTCTCTTGGAGGTTAGACCATGATATTCTGAGTGATTGTGTCATTGAGTGCCACTTGCTCTCTAGGGCAATTCATCTCCACTTGCAATGTTACCGAGTTCCCTGGCCTTCCACTACCATGTGTACAATTTGGGATTGTACAAAATTGTACAATTGCAAGTTGGAATATCTTCACATGGTGTCTTTTCATCTTGTCATATCGATGATTGATCCCTTGGTAGAAGTTTCCTAACTACTCTGCTATCATTTGAGTGACTTCTCTGCCTATCTCCTTGGATCAATTCTAGATCTAAACTTGGCGATTGAATCCTTTTTTGTCCTTGGTTTCTTTCATCTACAAAATATACTCTTCCTCTACCAAAAAGACCTCTTATGCGTGAGTGTCTTCCTCGTCCTCTTCCTCTTGACATCGGGCTTCTCTATGCTAGTGGTGATTCCTTCCTTTATTAGAGTAATCCTCTACCACCTACCACTCTTTGAGGTCCTCATTGGATTAGGGATGGTCATCCCAATGGATACTACCTTGTGGGGTTTGGTAAGATCCCTCTTATCCCTGGTATACCTTACAAATTTCTTATCTAGTTCAAACATGCTAAGGGTGCATCTCCCAACCATCTAGGAGTAGGGGATCAAAACCTTCCTCATCCTCTTCCTCCTCTAGCTATAACATCACCTTGACTTTGTTCATTGCATGTTTGAATACCTACTCCCATTCCTAGCTAAAGCCTTCGGGGTCCTTGCCTATTCCTTCCTCACGTTGCTTGGTTATCGGGAGTTATTTATACCAACTCAATTTTGACTAGTGGACTTCTACTTCATCTTACACTTTGTGACAATTATCACAGTGCTTTTATTCTATGATCTGCACATACTAAGTGACATCTTCATATTCTTTCCTCGAAGAATATTTATGGATATGAGGTTACCAAGATCTCTCTATATGCATCAAAAAAATCAATCTTATAAATTGAGTCATTCTGATTATCTTCTCTTTGTTTTGCCCAATCTGTTGGCAAATTCATCAGTATCTCTAATGTCCATATTTCTCTCCTTTGTCTTATTAACTAATGATAGGCTATTATATATGCTTGCAGATCAATGTTGATTTGGTGCTCTTGTGATCTTCCTAGTTTTTGATGTGTTGTTGTACATGTTGGGGGATCACGGTCATCTTGAGGATTTTGAGGTCTCCCCGAGTAATTATCATCATCACTAATTTTTGTGCTAGGTTCCCTTACTAGCCAAGGCATTCCTTCATCACTAGAGTCACTCAAATCCACCCGTGCATTACCTTGTGATTCAGGTGTTATGGTTGCTTCCTCAATGTCTCGCCAAAGCATCTCTGCATCTTCATTCATCATTGGCGGATCACTTGGTGGTACCTATGAACTTGTGCTTGCACCATAATTTCTTACACCACTCCTTAGAGTTATCCCCTCATTATCCTCAGCTTCCACTTCTAGTTCTTGTAGCCTAGCTGTTATTTTTTCATCTAGCCTTTGTATTATGCTATCCAATTCTTGGATGGTTTTTTCTCTCAACCTTGTACTATGACCTCGAACGTCTGATATTCCTCTAATAGTTACTAATTTTATAGTCGCATTATCTACTGTAATAGCCCTATATAAGATAATGGAGTAATTCCAGTAAATTCTTTGTCAATGATCTCATTCCTATTCTCTTCTAGAACTTCTATTTCAAAAGTGTCCACTCTATCCTTATATCGTATTGTTAATCGTATCCTTCTTCATCCTTCATCTTGTTGGGGTAGTTCTCTACGCTCCACCCAGGGATACATCATGTTCTTATTTACTTTGGGTGCTTCTTATTGCCTTCCCCTATTTTTGGGTAACAATACTATCTCCTGATATCCTCTTTCATTTAGAGGAATCCACTCTTCATCTTCCTCTATTACTTGTTTGATCCCATCCATAAATCTGACATGCACCCATAATCTTCTTAGTTCTCCAGTTTGAGGTGCCAACACTTGTTATTTTATGGTTGGTCTTGTCTCCTCCCCTTCTATGAATAAATGTGTGATTCCCATGTTAGGATCTTCCTATGATGGACCTTACTCACCTTGAATACTCCGTTGAGCTTTTGCTTGTCTTCTTCGTTCAATATCTTCGGAAGAAATGAATAAGCATTGTACTTTGTAAGGCTTCAACTTTGAGATATTTATAGTTTCAGGTACCCCAATCCCATTCAATTTTTTCAACTTGATTGTTCCATTATTCATTACTTCTACCACTTTGTAGGGACCAATCCATAAAGTCTTCAACTTAACAGGCTTTATTTTCTACTTTCCATTAAACATTAGAACCAAGTCACCTGAACTAAGTTCTAGCTTCCTCAAGTGTTTGGCATGACACAACTTCCTTATTTTTTGAGCTACCTCAATTGCCCATTGTTCCATGACTCTTCTTTCATCCAACTTAATCAGTATTTTTAATCACTCTTCCAAAATTTCTTGATCACCCAAGCAATGCTCCACTGCGACTCTCAAATTTGGTATCAAGAATTCAACTGGCACCACTGCCTCTTGTCCATACATAAACTAAAAATATGTATGCTCTATTGTTGGTTTAAAATTTTTTCTATACACCCACAAAATAGATGGCAACCTTTCCTCTTAATATGCTCCTTCTATTCCATAGGTTTTATACAAAGCAGATACCAAGACTTTATTTGTTGCTTCCACCTGCCCATTTGCTCTAGGATAGTATGAACTAGACAATGAATGCAAAACCCTGAATTATGTTGTCAGTGTCTTGATTATTTCATTGATAAAGTGTCCTCCTCAATCACTTGTTATCTGTAGCATAATGCTAAATCTTGTAATTATCTACTCTTACATTTATCTTGTTGTACTTTTAGTTGAGTTGTCAGGTAATGATCTCGCTTTGACCCACTTTGTCAAGTACTCCATTGCTACCACAATGTACCTACACTTCTTTCTTTGATATGTTTTCAATGGTTTGACGAAGTTCAACCCCCATATTTAAAATAATTACTGGGGTTGTGATGGATGCAATGGCATAAAGTCCCTCTTTACTGGATTTCTTGTTCTTTTCCAAGTATCACATGCCTTTACATATTCTTTTGCATCATTATATAGTGTGGGCCATCATAATCCTACTAGTAATATTTTTATAGCAATTGCATATAGTCCCATGTGCCCTCTTGCTAAGCCTTCATGAGCTTCTTTTAATGCCACTTTGACTTCTTCCTCCTTCACACATCTTCATAAGATACCATCGCTTCCCATATTATACAGTAATCCTGCTATCAATTGCAAGGGTTCTAACTTCATAATCACTTTATTTTTCTTGGTTGTTATCATTTTTTGTGGTAACTCTCCTGTAGATAGGTATTAACAAATAAAATTGTACAACGATGGAAAAAAATTTATGGCAAATAACTGTGCATCAGGGAATTCATCTGGAACCCCTGTTCCTGTAGGATCTCCTGATCGTATCTGAGATAGCTTATCTACAATTTTATGCTTCTTACCAGGTATTACTACTACTACTACCACTTGCTGATCCATCCTTGTATCACTGGTTTGTTTATCAAGTACAATAGATCTTGGTGATCTACATAAAAAGCAAAGGGATTCTCCAATAGGTAATGCCTAAACTTTTGGACTGCATATACCATTCCCAAGGCTTCTCTTTCTATTGTACTATAGTTTCTCTCCACCCTTGACAATAGATGACTAGCAAATAAAATAGGTTGATCCAGCCTGAACTATCCTTCTTGTACTAAAGCACATCTGATTGCAACATTTGAAGCATCAATATGGACATGGAATTCCTTATACCACTTCAAGAACACCAAAATTGGGCTACTGACAAGCTTGGCCTTCAACTCTTCAAAGGATCCTTGGTGCTCCTCTGTCCATCTGAAAGGAATATTCTTATTTGTCAACGAATACAATGGATAGGATACATGTGTATAATTCTTGATAAACCTTCAATAATACCCCATTAATCCAATAAATTTTTTAAGTGAACTCACATCATATGGTTCTTCCATGTGCAATATCACATGGATATTATCAGGATCTATTTTTAATCCCTCACTGCACACTATGTGTCCTAACAACTTTCCATATGGTACCATCAGGTAAAAATTTCTAGGGTTTAATGAGATATGTGTATTTCTAAACCTACTCATACATTCACTGAGGGCATGAAGATGCTCTTTGATCTTCCTATAAATGGACTAATCATCCAAAATTGCTTTGAAATTCCTTGTTGCCAATTGATCAAATATATACAGTATGATGCATTAAAATGTAGCTGGGACATTACAGAGCCCAAATGACATTTGATTGTATGCATAGATGTCATTCTCCACAATAAATGTGGTCTTCAACTTATCCTCATCGACTATACTTATTTGATTTTAACCCGAAAATCCATCCAAAAATTAATAGATCTCATGTCCCATGACTTCCTCTAGGATGGAATCTATGAAGGGAATAGGAAAGAGGTCCTTAATGGTTACTGCATTTAGACTCCTAAAATCCACATATATTCTGATTTTGTGCACTTCCTTCTTCAAGGTGACCACTATAGGTGATACCAACTCACTAGTCATAACCTTGAAGATGATTTCTGCCTCCAACATCTTCTCTATCTTTGCATTCACTAATGCAACATATTTTGGGTTCATCTTATATGGTCTCCTCCTTACTAGTTGTGCTTCAGGAATTAGTGTAATATTATGGACACATAACTCAAGTGGTACTCTCTTCAAGTCCTTTTATGTCCATGCAAAGACATCCTTATATTCCAAGAATATCTTAAAAACTACCACTTTCAGTACAAGGTTCCAATCATCACCACAGTGAATCATTATAGGTTCATCCTCCGTCCCTAGATTGATGTTCACTATTCAAGGTCCTTCATATTTGATATTCTCTGGCTCACTTACTACTTTCTCCACATTCTTTGGGTGTGTCGGTCTTGCATCAATTTCTATATCTCCTACTGTATAATCTGTAAAACATTTTGGAAATGTCCATTTCTCTTTCGCCTCCTTCTTAGGTTCTTGGCTGACTTTAGTTTCGTCTTATTTTTTCTTGATCTCATTTGAGTCAATATAGAGGTAGTTGGGCTAAAAAATTTCGTACTCCTCCATTTACCAATGAAGAAGTCCACTATCAGATCTAGATTCATCTTTACTACACTCATCCAAGTATAGCATTCCTTCTCCATCTGGTTCATATCCTTCATCTCTCGAGGAATTTTTTGATTTGTCGATTATGGCTACATCCTCAGTAACGTTTTGATTAGTCAAATTAATCATATATTTATACTATCCCTTCTTGAAAGTGATCTAATTCTTTCCCCAGTTGTGATTAAATTTGGCTACACATAGTCATCCTCTTCCCAATAGAGCATCATATGCAGGCTTCCGCATAGTAATCACAATGAAATACAATATTAACTCTTGGTCAGCTATCACCACTTGTTCTGCTATCAAGAATCCCTTTGTCTTGATATCATACTAGTCAACACCATATAATCAAAATCTCGATGCCCATAGATATGGAGCTCCTAGTTCTAGCCAAGTCCTTTCAGGTATCACATTGATGTTGGATCCTCCTTCCATAATAACTTGTGTCAATTTGTGCCCTAGGATCTCCATATGAACTAAAGCAGGTTTCTTTCCCATGTCAATCATCAATATAGTAGGGTCCTTGAATTGGTATTTTTGTTTCTTTTCTTGAATCGGTTGACTCTGCACTTCTCTCACCTTATGAGGTTGTATCTCTTCCACCATCACTTTTGTAATGATGGGATAGCTTCCAACAGGTTAGTCACTTTGATCACTACTGTGGTGTCCAAAACCTATGTTGCTAGACTCTATACAATTGCCTTCTCCTCTGATGGATTTTTTATTCCTTTTCTTCTACTAACTTTACTTGTTTAGCTTTTTGTGCTTCATATTATAGTATTTGCTTTGCTACTTGCCGGCACTGCTTTTCTTTTGTTGGCTTAGGATACTTATCCTTTTTATCCTAATTTCTCATCATGACTAAAACTTCCTAGGTTTCCTCTTTAACTTGAGGAACCTCAATATCTAAATAATTTATATTTTACGGGTTACTTGAACATGCTTGCTTGGGATAATTTGCTTCCTTATGGTTACCAAGACCACACCACTTACACATATATGTAGTTTTTGCTTGATGAATTTCTTGTCTATGAGGTGAAGGATAATTTTTCATGAAATGCCCCAACTCTTGGCAATTGTGACATTGTATGATCGGCCTTCCTTTTGAATCATACTACAAATGACTCTGTCCTCCTTACCGATTACCCTGGTTTTGCCTTCCACCTCGTCGGCTATTTCTATAACCACTATATTTTTCTTGTTTTCTGCTTCTTATGGTCTTTTGTTTCTCTTCCTACTCCTGGATTGTTAGGACCTATGGAAATACTCTTGCATTATATGGACATAGCATCACCTCATGTCCCATCACATTGTAGATATGACAATAATAATTCTATGGACACTTTACATTTGTATGACCTTCAATTTTGTATTTTGTGCACCAAATATCATTCTTGTCAGGTTTGCTTATTTTTTCTTTCACGATCTTATCAAATTCTTGATGAAATGATGCTACTATCATCTGTATAGTGTCATCTTCTCCACTATCTAAACCATTGGAATTAGGATGAGATAATATTCCTATATACGTCTATTTCAATTTGCTTTCAAAATTCTTTGCATACTTTAAAGCTTCCTCATATGTTTTTTATGGTACTACCTTCATACTTTTCTTATATTTTAGTAGAAATCCATCTACAAACCACTGCTTCACAAATACATCTACCAAGGGCATTTGCATCTTATCTACTAACTTATTTAGTCTACGATTGTATCATATTACATCTTCATCAAGTTTTTGATTCGTCATACAAATTTCATTAACAATGTCTCCATCATCCTTTAAAGGGTGAAATTCTTCAATGAATTTCTCTTTTACTTGATTCCAATTCTAAAAATATAATGCATTTTCTCTTTTCAAATACCAATACATCGCCAATCCTCTCAAGGTAGCAAGAAATAAAGTCACTCAGTCATCTAGCTAGTCTACACCATTTTCCCTCCAAATGGTTATACAGGTTCTGATATGTCTTGTGGGGTCTTCCTTACCCTCACATGTAAATGGTGGACATCTCTGCTTGGCTACCTTGTTAGCCATATTTGGAGAATCATCCTCATCACTTGAGGTATCCCATGGAATCTCTGTCTGATTCCTCCTTGGGGTGTTTTACTACACTTATCATCATAAGTTGCTATCCAAGGTATCTTATTCTATCCCATAAATATTTTACCAAACTCACATGCATCTTCACTCCATGACTTCCTTTGCTGATATGAGGGAGATGGTCTTGGTCCTTCTTCCTGAGACCCTACACCCTATTGCTCTGGTGCTTGATTCCTATCCTGTACACTCCCTTGCAACCCTTATGTTTCTTTCTTAGGTGCCACCATCCACTCTCCTTAATCATGCACTACTTCTCTACCAACTTGCTTCTCTACATTAGGTGGTTCTAGTACCTCCTCTTCTGTCTCTATCAATAACACCTCAAAATCTCCTTCTTCAGATGCCCAAACTTGTTCTATTTCTGGTTCATGTGTACTATGGTTTGAGTTACTTGCATTCTATCTTTAAGCAATTATCATGCTCCTTCATATTAGAATTTTTTCTCGTACTTCCCATATCCTCTACCTTTGCACACTGGTGTTTGTCATTCACCTCTAGTTTTATAATATTCTTACTTGTCAATTTGACCCGTTATAACAAAAATTCCAATTTCGATAAGGCAACGGTGTCAAATTTAGCATAGGGGTGTAGTATTCCCAGTGTATAGGTGGTTTTTAAGGTTTTATAATGATCAATTTACTAATTCCAATTGATGTACCAAATCATACATTCATACAATCTTCATAACTATCAATTTATGACAACAAAACAGCTTGTATATATCCCAAATCGTACCACTATACAATCCTAAATCATACATTTATAGGTCTTGTATGATTTTACACTCATAAAATCTCTCAGATTCAGTTTTGCAAGCTTCTGTACACAGTTTTGTAACTAAACTATTCGATTTTCCAATGTTGCCAAATAGGGTAAGTGTTCCTCAATCGCATAAACTACCAAATTGGGTAAGTCTCTTTTGTACGATTTCTAAGAGGCATGGTGTAGGATTTATAAAAAATGAAAGTGTATTAGGGTGCCAATTTGGATACTCTTCTAGGCCAATATCTCTAGCTAAGTTTTGTAAAGGTCTAAAATGGTAATTAATCCATTTCTACCAACATGCAAGTTACATCATCAGGGTTTGAGAGAGTTATATCCAATGGCAACATCCAAAAATTGTACAAAAGTCTTCAATACATCTTTCTTGATATCATCCTCATCATAGATCATTCATCAGGTTCACACCAGTGTTGGTTTAATCTAATTCTTCCATAGCAATGCATTAAGTATCAACAACAACCATAAAGAAGTACATGCAACAAGATAAATTGCAAAACATTATTCTACAATTCTAGGATCATACAGTACATGATAAAAACCTATGAATTGAGATTCATCATTATTACTTATAAAAAAATCCATAAAATCACTAAAAGGTAATCAACAATCATAGGTATGCATCAATACTTCATACTATTCAGACCAGAATATAGCCAAAACTAACAAGCATTCACCAGACTAACTAGACTCTCAAAATTGAAAATGGGGCCTTATATAACATTGCCCAGGCCATTCCAAAGTGGTTCTTGAGGCAATTAATTATTCACAACTGCCTATGCATAACAGAATGCATAATTATACCTTTTACTAAGTTTATCAAATGCATGCGCAGTTACAACTCGAATTGCATTTTATTTCATTTCATGACACTTTGTATGGTTTGCCCTTCAGTTTGTATGGTTTACCTCGTACTTGTATGGTTTTCTCCTACTTGTACATTTTATAAAAACTTGTCAAAATTTTCAAAACTAGGCAAATCCTCTTTTCACTTCTTCTTTTGGGAGGTGGATTTGCTACCTACAAATCAAGCTTTATGGGTGGATCGCATCTCATATAAAAAGTCTATTTAGACATCCCCCTATTATTTGGTGTATGGTAAGGAAGCATTCTTGCCCATTCACATTGAGTTGTCGAATCTTCAAACTTTGTAATTATTTGATGATGAAGATGATGAATTTGATCCCATGTGTGCAAGATTGGCTCAACTATTACAGATGGAAGAAGAAAGGGAGAAAGCATATAATGCTTTCATAGAGCATGCTCAGATGAAAAAAAATTGGTTTAGCAAGAATAATTCAGATAGGGCATTTAAATTTGACAATATTGTGCTAAATAAAAGTGAGAACAAGGCAAATCTAGGAAAACATCACAAGTTCGAGGTAATTTGGGAAGGCCCATTTCAGATTTCCAGTGTGAATCAATTTAACTCATATTATTTAAAGGATATGGATGGTTGTGTTACCAATTCTAGTGAATGGTCTTCACCTGAAGGCCTATTTTTAGTAAAAGTGTGGAGACATTCAAGATTGTAAATATGTACATAGTTAGTTTGACTTTATCAGTTGTTGGATCAAAAAAAAGGGGGGGGAGAAAAGGTGATTTCGCTCTTGTAGATCTTCCATTTTTGGAGTGAAACGCAACTTGGCAGCAAGAAACTCCCACTCGCATGATTTTTTCAAGTGAACAAAGTGGCAAAAGCTATTTTTGGAGCGAAAGTGGGCGAAATTGCTTTTTTCCTTTCTTTTCCAATGAACTCCCAAATGCTGCTTTTTGCCGATGAAAGCATAAGAAAGCATTTTCAACACATTAGTTCAGTGAAGACTCCCATTCGGATTAAAAATATATATTTTTAAAAATGGAAAAAGTATTTCACATGCCTTTTTGCCCAGTTGACGTTTTAAAGAAAAGCAAAAAGACAAGTTCACCCAAAAACATATTTACATCTGTGTGATTTGCTTTCGATAGCAAAACTCTAGTTATGTGTACAAGTTGAAGATAATTTCACCAGCAAAATTTCTCAAAGGTATTTTCGGTACCTAAAATCAATGAAAAAAGGTAATTTCACTCGAAAATCACTCTATTCATGCAGTTCAAGGTGAAAAAGCAACGAATCATATTTTCCCAGGTCAACTGTTGACAACCAAATTGCACCCCTCAAAATTTAAAAGTGGATAGGCATGACATTCGAAGAGGATTTGTAGCCCAAAAGGTTATGGGTTGTTAAAAATTATGAAAAAGTGTACCAAGCAAGAGAACCAAGGAGCACATTCGCTCGAATTTGGTGTATGCCCTGCATGCATTAAATCAGGTTGTTGAGGTTGAGTGGTATAAAGGGGGTAAACCTATGAAGCTTCTAAATAAAGAAAACATTAGAGTATTCTCTCAGGGGCGTTGCAAAACTGTTATTGAATTATTTCTTAATTATGGAACTATCATAATATCATAGTGAAGTTTATAAAGGGCAAAAATGGGGAAGAAAGCCATAGAATCAAAGAATATGTAGAAAAAAATTTAGGCGGACAAAAAAGCCAAGAAATCTAGGAGGAATGAAGATGAGGAATTTGAACCATATTATGATGCATTGAAAAAATTGGCGATTGAACCATTTCGAACAAAGGCATGGAGGAATTGCACCAAGATGTGGATTTTTCTATGAATCAAGGATTAACACCTAAGAGCTCATGAACCATAGCATACCATGCACATATTTTCTGGTTCCTGTGTACACTTGTTCATGCTTACCCAAAACTCATTCTAGCAATTTCAAAATTATATCATCCTGCTATGAGATTCATTTGAAATATGAACAAAGAGAGGTTGTTTAGTATTTTAGCCAATGCATTCAAAGAAGTGTTCACTTACGGGGTCAGACCTCCTTTGGACATAATGTTTATAAAACTCAATCTCAGGGAGCAAGAGAAAAGATACCAGTCAATCGTGTTGTTGCACAAGTTTATGGAGAGTCAATTGATAAAGACTCCACAATTTGGATAGTTGTCATATTTACCAAATCCTCTAACAGATTTCAAGATCCCAGACCTATATTCAATTTTGGTGTGGATTATTGAGCTACCCTTAGATTCCATGGTGCATAAATGGTAATTTTTGCTTACACAGTGTATTTCATAGGTGGAGTTTTATGCCCCAGCAGTATTGAAGGTGAGAACTAATCTAGTTTTCTTCAACTGGGTGGATTACATGGCTCAAAGAATGCACACAATTGGAGAAGGTACAAAGTGGAGAAGATGTGGCGTTCAGAAATTGTTCATTCTTGGTCTGGTATTTATTTTTTCACATGCACTAATATTTTTTATTTATAGTCATGAAACAGACTAATGAAGCAGACAAAACAATGCTCGTTTATATATGAACTCAAAGGTTATCGAGAAGAGAGTTTTATTATAATTTCAACCGCATATTCCTAGTACTCACCCTCAAGCTTATTTTTGGCACATGTGAGAGTGTCAATGGTGATGAAGGAGGAGATAATCACAAATGAGAAAGGTGATATCTTCTTGTTGATGCAAGGCATCGTTGTATAGATTTTTGGTTTTATCAAAAAGTCATTCCTCCTTCTGTAATTCACTATGGAGTGCATTTTTGCGTTGGAAGTAGCCCGACAGAGTGACTTTGCCAATGAAACATATGGGTTAGTCTAGGTAAAGTGAGCTACGTACACCATACCTTTTTTCTTTTGTGATATTGAGGTCAACCAAGTGGGGCAGAACGACTTAATTGTCGAAATCCTTTATGACCTTGGTTTGGTCGAATTGCCCCAACGATGGAAGTATGACCCTTTGGACCTTTTTTGCAAAGTTTATTAGAGTGAAGAGTTTTCATTGCTACCCTAGGAAACATATTATGTGACAAAGGAACAATCCAGAAGGGCACGATCTTGAGTGGTATGTTGAGAATATGATGTCACTCCCTCCATGACATGACTTCTATGAGATGGAGTCAAATATAATTTAGAATTCCACAAGCACCAAATCCCTCCTCCAAACCTGTTTATCAAAATGAAGAGTCAGTTGCCTGATTGGTCTAAGGAGAAAATAACCAACTGATGGATTATGAGGACCCACCGAGGAAATATCAAGACAGCCTTAGACTTGGTAATGGATGAGGCATTTTTAGATATATATGATGAGCATTGTGACAAGTACCAATCGATTGCTTTCATTAAAGTTGTACCTCAAAGCTTTCAAGGATCTGACAGTGAAGAGATCATGGCTGGAAAAGATCAATCGGTAGTTGAAGAAGTGCCACTTGTAGAAGAAAAATAGCCATCACTAAAAAAGCAACTTTAGTATAAGAAAATGAGTGTGGGTGGGGTGCTTCCTTTTCCAAACATCTCCAAGAAGCCAAGAACTGGTACAATATATTCATCTGGCACAAATCCTCTTCCTGCTGTTTTAGCCACACAGGTTGGCATTTCGAGGATTATTCCTTTGGTCCAAGGAGAGCAACTTGGTCAAAATATTGAGATCATAAATATTGAGGAGGAGGTGGAAGAAGATCAGGCTAAGAAAGAATCAATATCGTAGTTTCATTCATTATTGGCTCAAATGGTATCAAAGCCTACAAGTACATTTTCTCTATCTTCTTCCCTTGATCGTGAGTATTTGGTGACCGTCGCATCCCATTCAATAGTTTTCACTTCCATTTCACCCCCATTTAGCATACCTTCCACTTCAGTTCCACTCCCAATTTCTCAGTCACTGGTCACCAATGCTCCTTCTTCTATTCCCTTTCTTTTATATCTTTCGCATTCACACCCAACCCATTTTCATGTCCATTTCACTCCCTTCATCTTCCACTCTGGTTAGTTTTCCCATAGCTATAAGTACACCAGCTCCTCAGGTAAGTGTAACTATAGATGAACCCCCTATTTCCATTTTTTCAACCACTCCTATTTTTGTTTCCCTTTGTGAGACAAACCCTTAGTAGGCTCTTTTTCCCTTTACCCCATTTCTTGAGTTGTAGGCATTGCCAAATTCAAATATGGAAGTTGTACCAGAGCACCCTATTTGCAAAAAACATCAGTCGAGCTCGACAAAGTTCATCATGGTGGCTAAAAAATCGTAAGCGAAAGGAGGCTCAAGCTCCAACAAAAACATTGAAGAAGGTCTCTTTTGACCCTGAAGCTATGGAGTCCCACACTGTGAAAATGATTTCCTAGGTCCAAAAGCCCCAAGGAGAGATGGCTCCAAGTGACTATGCTTATGAAGTCATTATAGAGGACCTTACACAGATTGACACTATAGAAAATATGGATAATATTCAGGTGGAGATGAACTCAATCTATTTGCATGGCAAGCATTTTAGGAAGAAATGTTTTGATACTGAAGGGCAAATCACCGAGTTGGAAGATGCTCTGGCCGAACATAACACATAGCTAGAAACAATGAAATTAGAGGCAGAGCATTGGTAGCAGAAGGTAAATGACTTGGAGAAAGAAATTATGAAATATAAGCAAGCGGTCGAGGAACACCAGAAAGCCCAAGAAGGAGCAGAACAAGTGCAAGCATTGGTTCGCAACTTAAAACATTACAGAATCAACTGGCTGAAAAGGTAGTACAATCAATAGGTTTCTCCAAGGAGAAAATAAAGGAGACTTACCGTATTTTGACTAAAGACTACACAAAATGGGCAGCAAAAGTACTCTTGGTTTTGTTGTATATTCAAGAGGCTCGAACAATAATTATACTCAACAAGGAAATATTACAATATGTTGAGGAGCAGCTAGAACCAAAATTGGATATGGCACTGAAGATTCAATCATTAGCTAATTCTACCCTTTGATTTAAACCAATGAGTGGGATGGACTGAGCTTGGTCTAATGCTAGGATAATATTGTGCAGTTATTTTTCCAAATTGGATCTGGCTAGAGAAGGTCGTAAGTTGCTTGATATGTATGAGAAGGAGCATTGTATTTCACTCATTTATTTTGAGGCTATAGCTAATGCCATATTTTTGAGCTTCACTGATGATCAAGGGGAAATTTTGTTGAAGCAAGAGTTAGAGGTAATCTAGAGAGATTTCATAGAGGATACCAAATAGATTGATAGCTATACAGAGCCAATTACAGGAGAGTAGGTATTATCGTTCATGAAAAATATCACCCGCATCAAGTCATCCTTTGCTAGATCTAAGCCATAGAGTCAATCATATTAGCTTGGACCATATCTAGACATTATGCTTCATTATTGATTCACTCCATAATCCTTCGTTGATCAATGAGGATTCTTGTACTGAGGTGGCTGCAGTTTATGATACCACCAGTGCACATCTCAAGGAGAAGGAAGAACGAGCATAGGCAGAAAGAAAGCATAAGGAGGTTGTTGAACGAAGTAAATCATCTGATGTAGCAAGTAGATGTGAGATCCCAATGGATAAATTCCTAGGGTCAATTGCATCCATACAAGTTGAATACCTCGTAAGCCACCAAAAGTGTTGGTAGTTTTACCACACTAGAACTTTTTGTAAAAACTTCTAAGTATAAAATATAAATTGTGCATTGTCGTTGGTCTCCTTAACTTTTTAATGTTTTTACTTATTTGTTTTGGCATTTTCACTAGTATACATCTCTCTTTCAATGCTTTCACCAACGAAAATAAGTAAATATGTTTTCACCAAAATTCATGCATTTTCAATGGTCAAAGTCAATTTCACCATGGTCAAGTGTTCGCTTTTGCCACATTCAAATTTTGCCAAAATTTTACCTAAGTATGAAATGAATTTCGCTAGCAAAATCATATTCTAGGTATTTTCGCCTTAGACACAGCAAAATCATCTTCTAGGTATGTTTTTCCCAAGCACAGTGAAATCATTTTCTAGTAATTTTACCAGTTTTTCCAGCAAAATCACTTTCTGGCAGTTTCGCCCTTGTTTCCAGCGAAGACATATTATTGGTAGTTTCACTAGCGAAATAATTCCTAGACATTTTCTCCAGCAAAATTACTTTTTAGGCGAAATTAAAGGCAAAATCCATTTTTGGGCGAAAGAGTGATGATCCCAGCAAAAATCCCTTTTCGAACAGCAGTCGTAGTGAAGTTACGTTTCCAAGAAAAATTCTTTCTCTAAATCAAAATCCCATTCTAGGTGAAGTCATGGTGAAATGGTATTTTTGAGTGAAATTGCTATAAAAATCCCTTTGGAGTGAAACTCTTAGAGAAATCCCCTTTTTAGTACATAACATGGCGCAATTCCATTTTCGTCCATATTTTCAATGAAATTTCTTTTTGCCCCAATGCCTTGGCAAAATTCATCTTTGTCATTTTCCCTCTGGGTGAAATTTTTTTCAATGACACTTTCAATGCTAATCATTTTTGGAAAAATTGCAAGGACTGGTAAATTTAATTCTTGAGGCAAAGAAGTTGATATTTCCAGAATTATTTTTGAATAATTGCCAAGATTAAATGTTGATTTGCTTCACCTTTGACTCTGGTATGATTATGTTCATTTCCAAGGTACCATCCACTATAGTGGGTGCTCATTTTTGAGACACCAACATGAAGGTGAAAATTCTACCAATAATTCTTGCTAGGTTCCAAGGTGCTCTCCGCTAAAGAAGGATCACTGCTTCCCAAGATGTTCGTTGATTTGTTCATTGTTGTTTCGAGGAGAAAATTGTTGTTGATCAATATTTGATTAGCCAACATTTTATTTAATGCTTATTAAATTTTGGAGGTGAAATCCTCTATAAATACTAAGAAACTTGATGTAAAAATGAGGGACATTCTACTAAAAAAACTCTTGAAGTTTAAATTTCTGCTGCAATTGAAAGACTTTGGACTCTGGTTCCTAGATTAGTTATGTATGTGTTTGCTTTTTGCCTATCATTTCTATTATATTCATGCCTTTGTTAGATAGATTGAATTTTGCATTTGAATTTAATTTCCAATGAAGAAATGAATTTTGAAATGTTAATTGGAAGCCACATTTGTGATCTGTGATTGGTTCTTGTGTTGTTATTTTTGTTAAATGCTAGTTAAAAATTGACTTGGTTATTTAGTTGTTAGTTCATCCCCACTCTATTTTTTTGGCTTACAACCATATTTCCCATCTCTTTCTATTAATTTATCTCCTTAATATTTATACTAATTTTTAGATTAGTAAGGGAACTAGCCCTCTATGGAGATTGGCCCGAAGGACATCTCTTTCCTTTGGCCTTTTAATGTTGGTTGGTTCTAGGGCGCATGTAATTATAATTAGTTAGATTCATGACCAAAAAGCCCACAATAGACCATATGCCATTATAATTGATGTATTTACAGGAGGTAGTTGTGTCGATGGAATTCTTGATACCTAGGTGATCAAGAAATCTTGGAGGAGAGGCTTACAATACTAATTAAGTTGGACAAAAAGAGGTTCATGGTGTAATGGATAATTAAAGCAACCCAAAAAAGAAGGAAGTTGTGGCACAAAAAATACCTTCATAAATTGGAATTGAAGCAAGGTGACTTGGTTCTAAGTATAATAACAAACAAGAAATTAAACCAATGAAATTGAAACCTTATGGCTTGGTCCTTTAAAATTGGTAGAAATGATAAAAATGGCATTGTAAAGCTATAAAAATTGGATGGGATAGTAGTTCTTGAAATAGTAAATGGGTATAAATTAAAACCATACAAGGTACAATTCTTGTTTATGTCTATGGAAGAGAGAATTAAGAAGAAGAAAATAAGAAGAATTCCATGCACAATAGGAAGTAGTCCAAAAAAATTCATCTCCTCAACAAGATGAGGATGATATCAATATGATAATACTGTTTGTAGAAGTGGAGGCACGGCCAATTATAGAACAACAAGAATTAAAACATCACCATAGGAAGGTAGAAGAATGAGAATACATGTATGATTCATGGGTGGAACAAAAGAATATGAAGAGGAATAGGAGTCAGTTCCTAAAATAAATAAATAAACTTGATAGAGGAACCAATAATGGTAAACTTAGAGGTGCAAGAAAAAACTCAACAACAAGGACCAGAATAAGTATTCCCTCAATTAGAACAACAAGAGTTACCTTGACACATTGATTGGAAAAGAAGGTTGATACTAAACAAACATATACGATCTAAAGATACCAACTCCTTAAGATGGAGGAATTACGAATGAGGAGTTGGCAGGACACTTTGTTATCTCAATTGAAATGATACATCAAAGGATGCATAGATAGACACAATAATTGCAAGAAGAATATGAGACCTTACGTGCACATAATGCAAGACTATGAGAGCAGATCATACGAGAATTAGATGATACAATGTAAATAATTGATGATCGACAGACCACAAGGCAACAAGAGATTGAGAAATAGGAATAAGGGGGTATATTATGAGAAGAAGAGAGTACCAGAATGATAGGAAGAATTGTGAGGAAGTGCCAGCTAGGAAGAAAGGTCGCAAGTGGAACCAACAAGTTTGACACAAGATCCATTGATTACAAATGAAGTAGTTGAAATCCTGTAGAGGGATTTTGAGGAGGATACCACATCACCAAAATAATAAGAAATTAGGAAATGGATTCAAGTGATGATGGAGTTCCCTTAGTGGTAAAAATAATAGTAACTCAAGCAATAGTGCATATTTATTGTGAAGGTACCAAGAATACAAGCTCATACTGAGGTGGAATATTATGTAGCAACATGTTGATAACTAATAAGGTAATGAAGGGAGGTAATAAGACTCCAAAGGATCATGGATACATTGCTTAGATAGTTTTTGAAATGAGAAGATAATCGTAATGACTCAAGCACTGATTTTGATTTTTTAGAACAATAGAGGGAAGCATTAGCAACTTGTGAACAAAAACATATTGAGGAAAGAATATGGATACAATGATTACGATGAGTGGACCATGAAAGGTCCTTAAGGAAATTATCACCAAGGAATCATAGTCATGAAGGGCATTTTTCCAATATAGAATTTGTTGAAAAACTCCCAATACTTGGAAAAGAGGGAAATCCAATAGACAACAAGAGCAATAAGGTGATCCAAGCACCTCGTAGAGGAAACTAAGTTGTCAAGGAGGCCTAAGACAGCCTAACCAAGTAAGTAGTCAGGTTGACCCTCTTGCTAGTGGTTTAAGGGGAAGAAATTTATCCCCTACCCCTAGATGACCTATTTGACATAATGAATTGTAGTCATCATTTTCTGAGTTAGTAATAAATACACATATGGGACATATCTCTTAGGGTGTACCTTTTCAACCCCCTCAAGGATCATGCTCCAACTGAGGAATTTGGTTGTGACCACTAATGCATCGATTGGGTTTGGGATCGATAGGAGTTGTAAGAGGACTACCCAAAATTGATGAGACTCATCCATGAATTCGATGTGGAATAGTGACATAAATGCAATGCCATGGAAGAAATACTCAAGGAAGAGGAGAACAAGTCAATGCAAGATAGACACGAGTGTAGCAAGTTGATGAGGAGTCAAGAGAAGGACTCATTCACCAAGTTTAGAGGTAGACTTAGTCTAAGGGGATAGAAGTAGGAGTCACCCAAATGAAGATTGTATGATGGGAGCCAATTCAATTCAAGATCCACAAACAAATTAAACAACCAAATGTCAAGAAAGCCTTAAACAAGGCAATTGTACAACCCACTAATGTATAAATTAGGAGGAAAGTAATGGTACAATTGAGGATTATAATACTTTGGCACATAGAGATCATACAATATTGAAAGCAAGGAATTATATAGTTGGAGATCGTACATCTACCAACTATACAACAAAGGAACAAGGTAATTGTACAACCCCAGAAGAAGGAAACCATACATAAAAAACTATATAATGGGTAACGATGAAAACTGTATGACAAGAAATTGTACAATGGATCGACTAGAGGAAAATTGTATGACCTTTGTGTTGGAACAAAATTTGCCTTCGGTTAATAGTGTTGCGCCTTAGACTTTGCCAACATTGAATAGACAGATCTTGCTTGAGATCATTTGTCTAGTCTCCAGAGAAGGCTAGTTCCTTTGAAGTTTTTTAGAGAAAAGGGGAAACAAGAGATAAGGGAAATATAGCCTAAGCTAGAACTTTTGTATGGTGCAGGTTAGACAACATCAAAGGCAGATTTACTTACTTCTATCTAAAGCATTTAAAAACACATTCCAATGCAGAAATCATATAATTCCAGATATGATTTATGATATTTTGTTTAGCATGTGTATATATTATATTCTTATTCTAGCAATATGATTTATGTATTGTGAAAGTTCAGATACAAGAACAGACTCAATTTACAATTCAATATTGTGAGCAGAAATAAAGAACATTAATACATACACTTGCACGATATGAACCAGAAGCCAATGGGATATGTGATTTTATTGCTTGTATTCAAAGTACGCACACATAGTCTTGTAAACATCCAAGAACCGACCCTTTTTCTGGAGTCGCTCACCCCTATATATACCCCAAAAGATTATATTTTCCTAAGTACATCTTACTTATTTTACAAGCAATAATCTACAGTTTCTAACAATACACAATGAATTTCTCGCAGATTGGATAGATTGGCAATCATCCAGCATACCTGCCAGGTTATAATCAATAGATCATTCTTTAGAAATCAGCACCTGATGTTAGTGCTTGTCTCTAGTTGCCAAAAATATACTTTATTCCTTTACAACTGGCATGTCGTGAAATCGTGACATTCGTCTCCTGCTTTGCTCCTCTATCGCTTCAAGTCACGAAAATGAGACATGTCACAAAATTGTGACATTTGTCTCTTCCTTTGCTCCTTTGCTGCTTCCCACCATGAAAATGAGACATGTCACAAAATCATGACATTCATCTCCTCCTTTGCTCCTTTGCTGCCTCCAGCCGCAAAAATGAGACATGTCACGAAATCGCGACATTCGTCTCCTCCTTTGCTCCTTTGTTGCCTCCAACCGTGAAAATGAGACATGTCATGAAATCATGACATTCGTCTCTTTCTTTGCTCTTTTCCTGCTTCCCGCCATGAAAATGAGACATGTCACGAAATCGCGACATTCGTCTCCTCCTTTGCTCCTTTGCTGCCTCCCGTCGCGAAAATGAGACATGTCATGAAATCGTGACATTAGTCTCCTCCTTTGCTCCTTTGTTGCCTCCAGCCATGAAAATGAGACATGTCGCGAAATCACGGCATTCATCTCTTTCTTTGCTCTTTTGCTGCTTCCCGTCGCAAAAATGAGACATGTCGCAAAATCATGACATTCGTCTCTTCCTTTGCTCTTTTGTTGCTTCCCATCATGAAAATGAGACATGTCATGAAATCGTGACATTTGTCTCCTCCTTTGCTCCTCTGTCGCTTCCAGTCGCGAAAATGAGACATGTCATGAAATCACGACATTTGTCTCTTCCATTGCTCTTTTGCTGCTTCCAACCACAAAAATGAGACATGTCACGAAATCATGACATTCGTCTCTTCCCTTGTTCTTTTGCTACTTCCCACTGCGAAAATGAGACATGTCGCAAAATCGCGACATTCATCTCTTCCTTTTCTCTTTTGCTGCCTCCCGCCACAAAAATGAGACATGTCACGAAATCGTGACATTCTTTCCTTGCTTTGCTTTTCTGTTGCTTCCAGCTGCAAAAATGAGACATGTTGCGAAATCGTGACATTCTTCCTTGCTTTGCTCTTCTGTCGCTTCCAGCTGCGAAAATGAGACATGTCGCGATATCATGACACTTTTTCCTCTTAGCTCTTTCTCTTTGCTTTGGACCGTGAAAAAGCAACATGTCACGATATCACGACACTTTTCCCTCTTGGCTCTTTCTCTTGCTCTTTAGATGCGAAACTGAGACATGTCACGATATCATGACACTTTTTGCCCTTTGCTCTTTCTCCTCGCTGTGAACCGTGAAACTAAGACATGTCACGATATCGCAACACTTTTTCCTCTTGTTCGCTTTTGTTGCTCTTAGCTACGAAAATGCAACATGTCGTGATATCACTACACTTTTTCTCTTTTGGCTACGACAAAGCAACATGTCGCGATATCACGACACTTTTTCTCTTTTGGTTGTGAAAAAGCAACATGTCGCGATATCGCGACACTTTTGCCACCTTGCGCTTTCTCTTCTCTTTGGACCGCGATAATGCAACATGTCATGATATCGTGACACTTTTTTTCCCATTGCTCTTTCTCTTCGCTTTGAACCATGAAAATGCAACATGTCGCGATATCGCGACACTTTCTCCTCCTTGCGGTGTTTTGCATTTTCTTTGATATTTAGCATATGGGCCACTTTGGTCTTCTTGGAAAATATGCAAAAATGAGCATCAGATGTTTTTCTGTAGTTAGTCATTTTTTGACAAACATTCTTAGCGCCAAGGAACCTCTAGAAAAATTAGAGGATATGTTAGCAGGTGAAATCGTATAGGAGCAAGTCAAAATCATTGTATGATTTGTATGACAATTTTGAAATTTAGACCATACAATTAGTTAGGTAAAAAAAGAAGAGATAAATTTAAAAGAAAAATAGAAAAAGCACATGCAAGCGTAGAGGTGGCAGTCATCCATGCAAGAGCAGTTATAACCAACCTTGAAAATGTTATAAAATGCTATGCAAGAGAAATTTTAAAATATAAATCTCACAATAAATAAAGTGGATGAAGAGGGAAGTGAAGAGCGCCAAGGAAAATCAGATAGGGGACATCATTAGGATGCATGCAAATCTTAGTTGAAACAAAGAAAAATAGGTTTTGAGAAATACCCTAGCTGCTAGTAAAATTTGTAGGAGTATGAATTTTTCCAAAATATGAGGTGATTTGAGAAGCAAGGGCCTGTGTAGCAAATGAATTTGAAAAGCAACAATGGATAAAAGAGGTAAACACAAGGCAAAGAATAGGTTGGATAATTTTTCCATAAACCCCCATGAAGAAATCGCATAAGAAAATCTATTTTCTAACCAAGAACCTCTCAAGGTTTTGTAGAAGAAAGGAAAAATGAGGGTCTTAACCAGATATACTAGTAAGGTAGGCTAATGAGCTAGAAAAAGTGTCGTACAAAGCTAGAAAGGATGAAGGAGATAAAACCTGCAAGTAGATGCATGCAAATTTACTAAACAATTGAATGGTTGTAGCAATAAGGAATCAATTACGTGGCAGATCATACAGTCACAAAAATTAGGAATCGTATAATCATAAGGAGAAAGTGTACAATTATAGAAAAAAATAATTGTACACTAGAAGGAACTGTACGCTTTTTGTAGAAGAATAATTGTACAATTGCAGTAAAGGATCATATAATTACAAGGTGAATTGTACGATTAAACCAGGAATGGGAAGCGCACGATTGCACTATATAATCAAGGGTAAAAGGGAATCATACAATGGTATGCTTGATTGTACAAGATGAATGCCACTAACGTATGAGTGAGGGAAGAGATTTTCGTGACCACATGCAAAATATCACCAGATGTCGAATCACACGTTCACTAGGACCATTGCACTAGAGGGAATATTGGCCAAGACAAGAAGACCTAAGATTTACAAGGTGATTGGAACTAGTCTATTACCCACAAAGGTGATGACATGGTTATCAGCCTTGGCATGGATAGGATTATTGATTGTGGTGAGGTAGTGGTGTTAGACATTGTGATAGGATGGAATCATAGAATCAACTCTCTAGAGAGTAGCATATGGAATCCCCTAGGGCATGATAGAGGAAACTTCAAAGTGAATTTCATAAATAAAAGCTACCAAAAGAAAATAGAAATCAAAAAAGTGAAGGGGAAAATGAACATGTAGCATTGAAGGATATCACTTTCACTCAACTTGCAGGAGAGTTTTGTCAAAAATGGTGGAATGAGACCCTAGATAATCATAAATTAAAAGCGACGTTGCAGAAGGCAGGATTGAGTGTTATAGCAAAAATGTCTCCTTTTTATAGGAATTTATTTAGTGAGGACTTGTTCCAGATAGTTCAATCATATGATACAAAGAATAATTATACTTTTTTCCGCCTTGGGAATCAACAACTCAAGGTATAATTATTTGCAAAGAATTTTTGATAAATATTTGGATTGCCACAAGGAGGAATAATAGTAAATAAAGGACATGCAACTCAAATTGAGTGGCATATGTTGATTAGTGGTTTGAATATAATTGAAACTGAGGAGATCACCAAGTATTTTGGTCTAGGAGGATGGGAAATTAAACAAAGCTACTGGAAGATCAAGGAACTCCCATGTGTCATGAACATTATGATAGCATGACTGTTAGGAGAAGCACGATCATCGAAAATGCCTATATTGTTGGCACAATATGTAGAGGGCATAATGGAAGGTGAGAGGTACGATTGGGGAACGCTTATCACATAGAATCTCAAGATTATTGTAGAAGACAATAGAGAACTTCTCCATGACACTATATGCTATTGGATTCATGTTAGATGTCGTTTCTCAATTTTGCATGCCATTTTATGGATTGATGACTCCAAGGGATTTGCCAAAGGACCAACCTTCAATTTTAAGATGGGAAAAAATAGTACTAGTAAAGAAGCCTACTCCAAAAAAGCCAAAGACCAAGAAAAATACAAAGAAACTAGAAGCAGTTATAATTGAATAAAGTGATGCTTCTAAGGAAGAGGTACACCACAGTTATAAAATAAGTAAGTTGAATTTGGATCAAGAACAAGATGAAATAGTTCCTAATAAATTATTTTAGGAGCAACCAATGCATCAAAGAAGGGGAGAAGAAGGACCATTAACAAGTCCTATTTGAACGAGACAATGAGAGTAGGAAAAATTATGCTACAAGAACAACTTCTAGCACCTATCGAGCAACAAAAAATATTGCCCACAAATCCAATTGAGGAGGTTGGAATAGGATTGGAGGAAATGGACATAATGGAGATAGATCTACCAATGGAGGGACCTCAACCAAAGAAAACTTGTGGGTCACCTACTCTGGTAGATGTAAATGAATTTGAATTGTTGGAAGAAGCAAAACAATGGTTGAAGGAGGTAGGAACACCACCAAGAGCCAGGATGGAAATCTCAAAAAAGAGTAATGAGGTAGTGGTTGCTCCATAGAAAGAGAAACAACAATCACAAATCAAAATTTTAAGAAGAGGCAATAATAGTGAAAAATCAATGAGTGAGGTGAAGGTGGAAGGTGGACATAAGGATGAATAATGCGATCCATAGGTAGGACCACAAGAAAATAATATAAATAATATGATCCATTGGATGAGTCACAAGCACAAAGTGGTGAGCAACAAAAATGGCTAGGGAATGAATGGGAAATTGTTGCAAAACAAATAGATCAACCATGGACTATTGTAGAAGAAACAAAATGGTAGGAAAGGACTGTAGAACAAATCAATAAATAGAGAGTAATTGAAGATACGTAGCTAGATGACAATAGAGGTACATCTCCCAACCAGGAGTAAGTACAATAGGAAGAACAAGCAGATGGGACCAATTAGGGACCACATATATTTCATGCTTAAAATACCTACTTTTGGGCTATTCGATGAAGGAGAAGAAATTAATGATTGGTTAGATGAGTTCTTTGGAATAATAATGGATATGTTCAATCATACGATAATATCATTTCGATTGGGTTGCATTGAACAATTAAGATGGTAGAAGGCCAGAGCCTATAAGGAAATAGATACAACAATGAAATGGGTGAAAAAGGAGGAAAGGATAAGGAAGCTCACAAAAATTTATGCAAAACAACCTTGGGCATCCCCAACTGAAGAGGTAACAAGTATGATTGAGATAGAAGAGTTACCAGAGGGAATGAAGACTAACTATAGAGTGCCTCCGAGAGTGTATGTGGATACCAGTTGTTCTTGATACTTTCCATTGGACACAATCGAAGTGGAATATAAGAGAACATCACCTGAGTTAACATTTCTATTTTGAAAGTATAATTTTTTGACACATTGGATAGAATGGCTTACCATAGGGTTGGAGCAGATCCATCAAGCCAAGGAAGCACAAAAAGGAGAAACAAAAGCAACAAGAAGAGAAATGGCTACTATGGAGGAAGAAATTAAAAGGAATTAAAAAAATGCTGAAGCAAGGCAAAAAGAAACAAAAATTGAAATGAATGGCATGAAATAGGCTTTTGAACACCAATTGAAGATCCAAGAAGAACAATGGAAAATCACAAAGGACCAAGTAGAAGAACAAGGCAAACAATTGAAGGAGAAAGAAGAGTTGCTGAAAAAATATGTAGAACAATTGAAACAAGAGGAGCAACTGAAAACTAAGGATGAGCAACTAAAGAACCAAGAGTATCATTTGAAAACTAAGAATGAGCAACTAAAGAATCAAAAGGAGAAATTGAAAATGAATGATGGACAGTTACAATTCAAGGATCAAAAGATATCAAAAATGAAGAAATATGCATATAGATACAATAATTGGATTATGGATCATAAGATCATGCTTTAGATTAGATAAGAAGAACAACAGGCTCATCAAACAGAGCTAGAACAACATGATAAAATGATTACTAAAAATAATGAAGAACCAACCACTACAACAAGAATCGAGGTTGAGTTAGAATCTAAAAAGGAACCTTAGAACAAAGAAACAATTGTTATAGGCCTTAGCCATAATAGAGGAGAAAGCAAACAATTATGGCTTAAAATTCATGGAACTTAGTCAGTATAAAACAATATTAAAGGTTGAACACAAATCTCTATGATATCAACGATCTGATATGGGTGGAGAACCTAAGTTTGGATCACAACAACAACCATTTACAGGAAAGCAACAAGCATCTATGAGGACACTAACTATTTTAAATGGGAGGGAAGATGTAGGCAGTAAATCTCTCTCAAAAGAAGAAAAAGTAAATCTTTGTACAAATTGCAATTTTGACAAGTTTTGTATGGTTTTGTACAAGTTTTGAAGTTTTGTAAAGCAAAATGTGAAATGAAATTCACATCAAATTAAAGGTAATTAGCATGAAATGTAAATTGAAGTACAAATAAAATTAGACAAATTATGGAATTGCAAATGAAATTTGGGATAATAAAAATATAAATTTGACTTTAGAACATAAGTTTGATGCATGCAACAAATGATTGTTTTGGAAGGTAATTGTAAATAGTGCGTTATCCCAAGAATTGCTCAAAATAGCCTAGAACGGGCATTATAAGACCCCCATTCATTTTTGAATGGGACATTTGTGAGTATGGAAATAGGTTCATAGAGTAATGTTGTTGTACGTAGTTGCAAAGGAGCATCGTTTTATATAATCGCCAAGGTCATGGACCTAGTATACTGTGTAATGCATGTTGATGTTGCAAGTAGTAGCCACCATTAATACAAGTACATCTTTTGAGTATCATTGTTTGCACATGTGCTAGTGAATAGATTATTCCATGTTTATGATGTTGTCTATGTTATTGTAATTTATCCATGCTTGGTAGACTACAAGAATAAATTAATAATTGCAGGATAAGCATAGACATGGTAGGGATTATGTGAAATAATAGAGAAAAATGTAATTGTGATTGACGTATTTAGTACAATATTCAGTAGCATTCTACAAAAATCGTGCAATGGCAAATAGGACAAAGATATAATAATTGCATGTCGTAATCGAATGCAATTAACAATAAATTGAATGATTTGGCTATAATACGGTGGTTGGTTTGATAAGCATACGATGGTGATTGAACAATGGGATTGATAACCATGCAATATTAGAAGCACTATGAAGACATGGTCTCAAACTGCAAGACACTATACAAAGTTGAAGGATTTTTTAGGAGGTGACCACTATGCAATGTTTCAGCTAGTAGAGACTACTGCTAGATGTCTAGGTAGCAGTACTAGATATCTAGGCAATAGACATCTAGGAAGCATTGCTAGATGTCTAGGCAGCAGTACTAGATGTCTAGGTAGCAAATGTTTAGGCTGCTAGAAATCTAGGTAGTAGTTACAGATGTCTAGGCTGCTATACATCTAGGCAGTAGTACTAGACATCTAAGCAGTAGACATCCAGGCTGCTAGACATCTAGGCAGTAGTTCCAGACGTCTAGGCAGCAGTTCCAGACATCTAGGCAATAGTACTAGACGTATAGATAGCAGACATCTAGGCATCACTACTAGATGTCTAGGCAATAAACTTCTAAGCTACTAATAGCATTGCTAGATGTCTAGGTAGTAGACATCTGGAACAAGCGTCTAAATGCAAAATACGAATAGGTTCAAGCGCCTTTCTTTGGGAGTGGAAACGAATAGTTTTTGGAGGCTTCCTTTGGGGGAGGAAAAAATAGTTTAAAGTCTTCCTTCTGCTCTATAAAATGGACTTGATCCCTTGCATATGATGTAACGTGAAATGTGAATGTAAAGTTTTCCTGAAAATAATAAAAAGAAAAATTTACCATTGCCCTGTGGTTTTTCTGCACAATGCAGGTTTCCACGTAAATTCTTTGTGTTACTTGTGTTGCTATTTTTGGTTCTCTATCATTGTGTTTCTACTTGCAGGTATAAAATTTGAATTTTTTCCTAACATCTGGTATCAAATCTCAAGGTTTTGTGCAAGTGGGAGCTGCAATAATGATAGGAGGTGTAACCAAGTTTGAGATTGAGAAATTTGATGGTAGGAACTTCACTCTATGGAAGATGAAGGTGGAGGATTTGTTGGTTCAGAATGACCAAGCTCAAGCCTTGAAAGGGATCGCGAGTAAACCAAGCAGCATGAAATATGAGGAGTGGACAACATTGGATAGGAAGGTGGTTTCTACAATCCATATTTGCGTAGAAAACTCTATCTTGTTCAATGTAGTTGAAGAGAAGACCACGGAAGTCCTTTGAAAAAATCTTGAAAAGTTGTATGAAACAAAATCAGCAACAAATAAGGTTTTCTTAAAAAGTGGATTTATAGCTTGAGGATGAAGGAAATTTCATTCGTTTTAGATCATTTGAATGAGTTTAATACTCTTATCAGTAAATTTGTTTTAGTTAATGTGAATATGGAGGATGAAGATAGAGCTATTACCCTAATTTTTTCCCTCCCGAACACTTGGGATCATATGGCGATGACCATCAGTAATTCATCATCAGGAACTCCAAAATTTGATGATGTGGTAGTCACTTTGTTGGTAGAAGAGTTGAGGCAAAAAAATTCTCTGTAACCCTCAACCAATGAAGCCCTATATGTGAGAGGTCGATCTTTTGAGGGGAATAAACAAGGTAGAAAACAGTCCATATTTAAGTCTAAAGGACATATGTAGAAAGGGAAGTGTTGGTATTGTGGGAAGCCAGGACACTCAAAGGACTGTTGGCAATTAAAGAATGGTGAAAAGAAAAATCAGCCATCATTTGAGGCCAGTGCAACAGATTCAGGAGAGACAACAACATGTGAAGCCTTTTGTATTAGTAACGGCAGATATGTTTTATATACCTAGTTTTTGGACTCAAGTGCATCTTTCCACATGTCTCCCCGTAGAGACTAGTTTGACATACATCAATCATATTGTGGTGGAAAGGTCTATTTGGGTGATGATCACCCTTTAAAAATTGTGGGAAGAGGGTATATAAAGATCAAGTTGGACGATGGTAGAAAGGATGTTATGTGATGTGCGACATGTGCCCGATTTGCGAAAGAATTTGCTCTCAATAAAAATGATGGATAAGCTAGGGTATTCTATCACTTTTGGTAACAACTACTACAAAATTACTAGAGGGGCTCTTGTAGTAGTTAAGGGAGAATCTTATGGAACCCTATATCGTCTATACGATGATATGGTGACAAACCATGCAACAACAACTTTTGTCTAGGATGTAATAATGCTATGGCATCAACGCCTAGGCCATATCAATGAAAAAAATTCTAAAAATTATGCATGACAGAGGTATGCTTTTGGGGATTAAGTCTTGTAATTTAGACTTATGTGAGAACTGTATTTTTGGTAAACAAAAGAGAGTTCAGTTTACTGCAAGCCTTGGTAAGAGTTCTTATTTTTTGCAACTTATACATTTGAATATATTTGGACCAGTCTCCACTTAGTCCTTAAATGGTGCCATCTATTTTCTAAATTTTATAGATGATTATTCTAGGAGAGTGTGGGTTTATTTTCTGAAGAATAAGTTAGAAGCTTTGCAAAAATTTAAAGAGTTTAAAGCACAGGTAGAGAAGATTTTGGGCAAGTTGATTTTATGTCTCAGGCCAAATAATGGATGTGAATATTGCTCCAAGAAATTTGATAAATTTTGTATGTATGAAGTTATTAAGCACTAGAATATTGTACCATACACTCCATAGAAAAATGGTGTGGTTGAGTGGATGAATCACACAATCATGGAACATGCAAGAAGCATGCTCAGCGCAGTCATGTTGGAGAAAAATTTATGGGAAGAGGTTGTTAATACAATTATTTATCTTATTAATAGGTCACCTACAGCACGTTGGATGGCAAAATCACAAATCTTGTTGTCCATAATTTTTCATCCAAAGAACTTACCCAGAATGAAATTGAGGTCCTCATCTTGGGTTTAAATTTCATCCTTGTTCCTCCTCCCATGGTCAAAGAGGTTCTAAAACAGGATTTTTCAACATTTTGTAGGTGTCTTCATCTTGAATGGTTCTTTGGACCGAGAGGTGACCCTCCAAAACAGCTTCAACCCATTGATCCTTTCCATGTTTCCAACCCAATTTTTAATCCCTCACAGTTTTATAAGCCTTTGGAATAAATAATTGGCATGGGTGAAATATTCCTCAATAACAAATTATATGTTGTTAATCCCACCTACCAACATGCCTTTCCATCCCACATCTGGTCTACCATTTTTTTCCCTTGCTAATGACAAATCCATTGCCATTAGGCCTGCAAATAAAAACTTGGGTGTTTGTGTTTTATCCATGGGCTGGTACATTTTAGAAGGTTTTTCCCAACTTTCAGATCAAAATGTTTAATCTGAAGTGAACAAAGTCCCTTGGAAGGATATTTTTTATCAGCTCCAAGACTTGCTTGATTGGGATTTTAGGAGGAATCTGCTTTCAGAAAACCACAAGAAATTTATGCTCTAGGTAACTCCATCCTCTACCAGAGTGTGTGTCTTTTACCTGCTCCCAAAAATCCACAAGCCCAGGCTTTTCGATTGACCCATATGTTCCTACTATGGTTTCATGCTTGAACCTGCCTCCAAATGGCTTCATCATTTGCTCTTGCCAATTTTGTTGAAGCAAAAAATCATCTCTTGGATTCTACATCTCTTATTAAATATTTGCATGGTCGTACTTTTCCTCAGGACATCATCTCTTTTGATGTTGAGAGCCTCTATCCCAACATCCCCACCTCTCAAGGATTGACAACCATCCATCATTTTTTGAGGAAGGAATTTGATTCGGCCAAGATAAAATTTTTGGTAATGCTTACAGAGATAGTGTTAACACAACACTACTTGGAAGTCAAAGGAAAAACATACAGGCAGATAAGAGGAACAACAATGGGAAGTAATTTTGTTGTCGTTTATGCTTGTTTATTTCTTTGTCATCTAGAGGAACAAGTATTTAATAATGTTGTTGTGGAAAATATTTTATTTTATAAAAGATACATTGATGATGCCATTGGAGTTTGGCATGGCCCTAAGGAGGATCTTAATGGTTTTCTTGTTGCCTATGGTTCCTTCTATGACAGTATTAAAATTACTTCATTTATTTTTTATTTTGAAGTAACACTTCTAGATACTACATTTTTAAGGGACCTGATTTTTCTCGGACTGGAATTCTTTGTACCAAATTGTTTTAGAAGTCAATGAATGCCTACCAATACATCATTGCTTCCTCCCATCATCCAGTTCATCAGAAAAAGCCCTTTATCATGAGTGAACTCAATAGATATTTGGTTAGAGAAAGCTCCAGGGAATGATTTATTTTTTTTAAAACTAATTTTTTTAACAGACTCAGAGCTAGAGGATATCAAATTAATTTTCTCTTGCATTTGTTTGAGAAAATTAAATTTGATGGTAGGCCTTCACTTTTGGCCAGAGTTTTGGAGCGAGCAGCACACAAAAATGGAACCAAAATAAAAACAATTCCTCTTATTTTGAAGCTGGACAACTACAATTTTGTCAGAGATATTTGAATCGGCATAGATATTATTTCTTCAATGTTTGAAAAATGGAGAAAAGATAGAGAGCTCAAACACATTGCTCGAGGCATCATTTTTTGGAGGAACAAAAAACCCTTGAGAGCTTATCTTTGTAAAAACAAAATTTCTTAAAACATGTTTTATCCGCTATGTATCTTGCATTTTTAATGCATTTTTTAATGCATTTTTAATGTAATTTTTAATGCATTTTTAATGCAAGTTTTTGTATTTGGGCGAGTAATTTTTCTTGGGGTATGATCCTAGGTTTACCGTTTGGTCTATAAACATGTGGTCTTTACTATTTTTTATGGGTTTAAAAAAGAAATTTTTTATCCCACATGTAATACATTATGGCTCCCCCACTAGAGTTAGGATTTTATAAAGAAGTGTTGTACTTATTCTAAACTCGCACTCTGTTTATGAGACCCATAGGTCGAAATGCATTCGGAGTTTTGATGTTGTATTCTTCTTTTTGGAATAAAATTAAATTTTGTCTTTTGTTCCTTTCCTAACTCGTGTTAATATTTTTTTCTATTTTCTAAAACGTATTTGTTGCCGATATTATGCTCTTCACTTGCCGTGTAATGTGATCTGGTGAATCAGAAATCCTGCAACACTAGGAGTATGCTCTTCACTTGTGCATTTGCGATCTGGTGAATCAGAAACTAGTTTACATTTTTAGAGTACTGCTTCATCATGTTACTTTTTTTATTAATGAGGAGGTTTGGTGTTGTAATCCAGTTGATTACTCGCATTTGCGTACCTTTGGTTCTGATGTGTTTGTCCATGCACCCAAGGAAAAAAGGTTCAAGCTTGACCCAAAGTCAAGAAAATGTGTTTTTCTCGGCTATGGAGATACAGTGAAGGGGTATATATTGTGGGATCCTACTGCCCACAAGGTAATCATTAGTCAGGATGTTATCGTTGATGAAAAATCCATGCAAAGTAAGGAGGTACAACAAATTCCTAATGTTGTACCAGTTGAGGTAGAAATGAGTGAATATGAATATGAAAATAAGCATGCTGAAGTTTTTAATCAGCATGCAGAACAAGTAGAGCAGCCACAATGGTCACAAGACCAAGAGCCACAATCAACAGATCATTGGGTTAGAAGATCTACAAGTCTACAAAAGTGTTCGAAAATGTATTCTCATGTTTATCAGTCCTATTTTGCTTTGTTAACTGATGATGGTAAACCTAGTTCATTTTAGGAAGTTGGAGAGTCTGAGAATGTAGAAAAGTGGAGAAAATCCACAGAGGAGGAAATTGAGGCACTTCACAAGAATAAAACATGGTAACTTGTGGATCTCCCACCTGGAAGAAATACTGTTGGAAACAAGTGGGTGTACAAAGTGAAGAAGAACATCGATGGGTTGTTGGAATGCTATAAAGCTCGCTTGGTGGCAAAAGGCTATGTGCAAAAGGCAGGTATTGACTTTAATGAAATTTTCTCTCTAGTTGTGAATATGACTACTATTAGAGTTCTACTTACACTTGTAGTTGCACAGGATTTAGAACTAGAGCAGCTTGATGTAAATAATGATTTCTTGCATGGTGATCTCGAGGAAGAGATTTATATGGATCAACCTGAGGGCTATGAAGAAAGAGGTAAAGAGAATTTGGTTTGCAGAGTGAAGAAATCACTATAAGGGTTTAAATAGGTGCCAAGGATGTGGTACAGGAAATTTTACACCTTCATAAAGAGCCAAGGTTTTAGCAGGAGTGAAGCTGACCATTGTGGATACTATAAGAGGTTTGATGATGGCAGTTTTATTATTTTGTTTTTGTATGTTGATGATATGCTAGTTGCAGGTCCCAACATGAATAAAATCATTGAACTTAAGGCTCAATTTGCTAGGATATTTGAAATGAAGGATTTAGGAGCAGCAAACCAAATTTTAGGGATGAAGATACACAAGAACAAAAAAGGAAAAAAAATGGTTAAGTCAAGTCATACGTGGAAAATATTCTGCAGTGCTTCAATATGTAGAATGCAAAACCAATTAGTACCCCACTTCTTTCACACTTAAAATTGTCTTCCAACCAGTGTCCTAGAATAGAAGTAGAGAAGACAAGCATGTCTTGTGTACCATATTCATCAGTAGTAGGAAACCTCATGTATGCCATGGTGAGCACCAGACCAGATATTGCCCAAGCAGTGGGAGTAGTCAGTCGATACATGGAAAATTTTGATAAGGAGCATTGGAATGCAGTGAAGTGGATATTTAGATATTTAAGAGCCACTTCAGATGTTTTCATTTAATTTGGATCAACAGATTTGCAAGTTAAAGTTTTTGTGGATTCTAATTATGGTGGAGATAGATATGGGAGAAATTCCACTACAGGATATACCTTCACTCTTGTTGGTGGAGCGGTGAGTTGGGCTTCTAAGTTGCAGTATGTGGTGGCTTTATCGACCACTAAAGCACAATATATTGTAGCGACTCATGCCAGAAAAGAGGTAATTTGGATAGGATGACTTTTGGGTGACTTCAATGTAATGTAGGAGAAAATTTACGCTGCATTATGATAGCCAAAGTGCTATTCAGCTAGTGAAGAATCCAACATTCAATGATCGCATGAAACACATTGATGTCAAGTACCACTTTATAAGAAATGTGATGGAAGAAGGTAGGATCCTGTTGTAGAAAATCGACACTAAAGTGAATCCTGCATATATGCTTACAAATTTGATCAAGGTAGAGAAGTTTGAGTGGTGCAAAACTTCTCTAGGCTTGCTGAAAAAGTAACAAGGGCAACTTGGGAAATTGGCGCTAGATGAAAACTCTTTGTCAGAAAAATTATTGAATACTAACTTCAAGTGGGAGAATTTTAGGAGGTGAAGTCACTATGCAGTGTTTCAGAAAATAGAGACTACTTCTAGACGTCTAAGCAATAGTACTAGATGTCTAGGTAGCAGTAATAGACATCTAGAACAACAGATGTCTATGCAGCTAGACATCTAGGTAGCAGTGCCAAACGTCTAAGCAGCACTACCAGACGTCTAAGTTGTTAGATGTCTAGCCAATAGTACTAAATGTCTAGGTTGCTAGATGTTTGGCAGCGTTGCTAGATGTCTAGGCAACAGATTTTTGGGACAGACATCTAAATGCAGAAGACGAACATGTTCAAGCACCTTTATTTGGGAGTGGAAACAAAAAAAATTTGGAAGCTTCCTTTGTGAGAGGAAATGAACAGGTTGTAGTCTTCCTTCTACTCTATAAAAGGGATGTGACCCCTTGCATATGATGTAACGTAAAATGTGAATGCAAAGTTTTGATGAAAATAATAAAAAGGAGAAGTTGCCATTACCTCGTGGTTTTCCTACACATTGCAGGTTTCCACATAAATTCTCTGTGTTACTTGTGTTGTTTTTTTTTCTTTGTTAGTGTATAAAATCTTAAGTTTTTCCTAATAGGAATTGTACAAGTGTTGTCATAAATTGTTATTTTGGTAAATCGTATAGTTGGTAGACTAAACGATTCTATATTGAATAGTATGTAGTGCTTGTTAGATTATACATTTTAACTAAACTGTGCGATTAGTCAAGTGTGAAATCATACATTATACGATTGGTTCTATTGTACAATTTGCTTGTGTTGTACAATTTGGGATTTGTACAAGAACTATGCTATTGAGCTCATGAATCATTTGATGCTTCTTTCTTGAGTCTATCGCCCCTCCCTATTGGGAATACTACCACTCATGCTACATTAACCTATAATAATTTTTTTCATTCACTCTATCAATTTAATAGACCGCACTCCACAATAAGTTAAACTTGTCATATTTTATTAGTTTAATTCTATGTTCATCCCACTTCAGCATGAGATCTCATTATTTAAACTTTATATTTGTTAACCTTTTATCAGACCATATTTTGATGATGAACAAACCTTTTGAATGCCTTCTCCTATTCTTCTTCTAAACATAATAGAGTGTTTATCTTGGATTGCATAGGTGAAATATATGTATCCTCCAAATCCAACTATTAACACTTTGGAGCAAAGGGAGCTCAAAATTTATCGACAACATTGCTTATTTACCAAACACAAGTTTATATGGTGAAGTACTAACAAAGCTTTACAGGTTACCTAGTCTACCAAAAGGACTCTTTTTAGCTTGGTATGCCAATCTTTATGAGACTTAGCAATTGTTCTCTTTAGGATCTTGACAATATTTTTGATTGTGTATTATGTCAGACCATTTCCTTATGGGTAGTATTTGGAAGATGTATTTAGGATGAAACCATGATCTAATGCAAATTGTATCAACTTCACTCTAGTGAATATAGTGATATTATTTGTGATTACTACTAACAAGGTCCCATATCTAGTGATAATGTCCTCCAAGAGTTGGATGTTTGTTTCTTGATTGACTAATTTCACTGGAATGACTTAAATCTATTGAGTGAATAAGTCTATGACAATCAAGACCAACCATGCCCTACAATGCATAGTGGATTAATTTTCCCTATGAAGTCTAAACCCCACTATTGGAATAACTTCATCAAAATTATAGGTTGTAGTGGCCTAGATGGTTTCATCCATCCCATAAACATGAAACAAGTTTAACATTCCTTCATTGAATGAAAATAATTTGATAATATGGTAGGCCAAAAATACCCTATCCATAGGATCTTGTGTGTTATTATGTGCTTAACAATGACTGCCTTCATCATGATACTCCTATAGCAAAAATTTTACCCTTTGTTCCTCAACATATCTTAGAAGTACGTCATCATATCATTTGCAGAAGAAAACATTATCTATCAAAGTGTAGTCAATAGTCTTTTTCCTAAAACACTTCCTTTCTTTGGGCATCAAATTTCCTAGACACTACCTATCTTTGTATATATTTTTATGCCACCTATCCAACCAACATGTTCATTTAAGTTAAATTCTTCCATAAATACTATTTGTTTAGTGGAGTGGGACATATCCAAATTCTTGCATATTAATTGCCCTCTTACCAACATGGTAGGCTTGATTTATATATCAAATTCTTGTATTTATTTAATCCAATCGACCCTCTTTTCTCTTAGTTCTCCATGCAACACTATAGATCTCACATTAGCTTGAACCACAAATAATTTTTCTATTATGGGATAGGTAATATATGAATTTCCTTAAGGTCTTCATTATTGCAAATACTATGCCAAAGGAGCTATTGGTCTTCAAACATGTTATTCCTCATAACATAGACCACTGGAAAGTATTTATCATACCTGAGGGGCAAAATGCAAAAGAAAATGATTAATTGTTGAACAGTTTGATTATGAGGTATGGGAGCAATAGTAGTATTAGATGATTGAGGCCAATTAAGTTCCTCAACTTTCACAAGGTAGACTCAAGTTCAAATCTTACCAGACAACATATGCATAATTGATAAAATGTTATAATATCAGACAATGGTCATGATATAACATAGGGAGAACCCATTACAATCCTATATAACCAGTTTAAAAAAAGGTAGCCCATTTTAACTCTATATAACCAATCAAAAATTATCAAGATGTTGTAATACCACTATGTGGTTATGATACAAAACGATGGGGTCATTTCAACCCTAAATAACCAATTAAAAAAATAGGTGGTGGACCATTTCAAACACATATAACCAATTAAAAAAATAGGTGGTTTTTGACATCCACAAGGCCAAAAACATGTGGAGCCTATTACAATCCTATATAACCAAATAAATATAGAAGAGGCCTATTTTAATCATGCATAACCAATTGAAACTTGTCAAGAAAGAGTATCATTGTGCAGTTATGATGTTGTTGGCCTAATTGCCACATTTTGTAAAACTTTAGGTTGTATGCAGTTTTGGGAGTTAATCATTGTAAAACTTCTCTTTCTCCATGAAAAATGGTTAAGATGTTATATCTGTTGTGTTTTCACTAGTTGTCTCCTTTTACTAAAAACTATTTTCTTTCAAACCCTATGGTTTCGTTGTTTTTCTACACTTTTCCTGTCGTTTCGCATGCAAAATTGTAAATGTTTTAGCATGGACGATGTTGTGAATGTTTTTTTTCTTAAGGTTGTTTTTTGCAAATTCATTTCGCTCTGTGCATATGGTTCCAGCAACTTAGGCAACTTTCAAAGCATGTTTCCCTTTCAAACACAATGCATGGACACTTTTTCTCCACTGGTGGAGCAAAAGTGCTTTTGCTCCCAGTTGTGGAGCGAAAGTTCCCATTAAGCAGAAAAAATTGCTAAGTCTTGGTTAAAACACGGAGTGCTTTCACTCCATGTGGAGCGAAAGTTCCCCCAAAGAATTAAGTGCATACCGACCAAAGACTTTCACTCCACTTGTGGAGTAAAATTGCTTTCGCTCCACTCAGGGAGCTAAAGCTCCTTCTCAAGAGCTGCAAAGGTCAAAAGGTAAGGAAGTCAGTCTTGGTCAAAATTGTTGTCACTCCACTAGTGGAGCGAAAATCTCAGTCACTCCACCATTGGAGCGAAAGCCTCTGTCGCTCCACCCAGGGAGCAACACTCAAAGGAAGTCAAAATCACGGTCAAACTTGTTGTTGCTCCACTAGTGGAGCGAAATTTCCTGTCGCTCCACCAGTGGAGCGAAAGTCTTTGTCGCTTCACCCAAGGAGCGACACCCAAAGTAAAATCACAAATCATCTTAAGTGTAAGGCCAAGGATGCTTTCGCTCTACTTGTGGAGCCAAAGCTAGCGAGAAAATGAGTTGAAGTTTCTAAGCATGCAAGAGGATGCTTTTGCTCCATCTCTAGAGCAAAAGTGTTTTCACTCCAGTTGTGGAGCGAAACTCCAGACGGGCCCCAAACATAGTGAAAGCTGCTCAGAACCGTCATGGATTTCCCAAAAAACCTTGAAGATGTGCTCTGAGCCGTCCGATCATGATGGATCAGTGGAACCTTCTGCATTCAATGTTGAGTTATCTACAAGGTCAAATTAAATGATGTTAAGTCGGTTTCGGATCAAATCTACCTAAGTGGTTGAGCATTAATGTTTTAAGAGGTGGAATCCTCTATAAAAACTAGGATTTCAGCTGTAACTAAGGATGGACAATCTCTGCTAGAAAAGTAGTTGTATACCTTGAAATCTACTTCCAAAATACAGACTTCTGGTTTTAGTCCTAAATATTTTATCTTTGTGTATGCCTTCTATCATGTTATTTCTGTTAAGTTAGTCACTTTGTTATATGACTTGAATTCTGTTTCTGAATTTAGCTGTTAGTAAAGGATTAATTCTGGAGTACCCCTTGAGGTTATGTAGTTGAGAGGATTTAGTGTTGGTTTCTGTTAAAAGTTCATTTTTTTATTGTTGTTGGTTCAAGAGTTAGGTTGCGTATCATGCTTCCTATCCATCACCCCAATATTTCAAGCTTTCAGCCTCTTTCCCATTCCTTTCAGTTATTTCCCTCTCTTTTAGCATCTTCCCTAACCCTTATCTCAAAAACCATTTTTATTTTCGAAACTAGCACTACTGGAGATTGTCATGGAGGACATTCCTTTCCTTCGGACATTTAATGCTTGGTAGCAGGTCTAGGATGTTGTAGACTTAGAAAATCTATATCTAGGTTTATTCGATCACCAACAATTTTTGGCATGCCTAGTGGGATGCAAACGCTCCACATTAAAAGCAGTATTAAGAAGTTGATGTTCATCTTATTGCTATCAAATTCGAGCATTTGGCGACTCAGCTAAACTCAGACACCTCGAAATCTCAAAGATCAGTCTAAAATATCACGCCTTCATGCACACGAGATAGAGAGCTAAGAATACAGAAGAAGAAGTTGAGTTCTTTGAGCTTGACATCGATGCTTTGGGATAACATCCCAGAGTGGTCCAATCGAATATCCCGTTAGATTGGACATCTTCGCAAGTAGTTTTTGTCACTTCGCAGACTCCAACTCCTGACAGCACAACAACTAGCTTGCCCCCAAATCTGCTAAATTCTTTAGTTCAATCGAACCCTTTGGTTCAACCAAGTGTTTCGAGTGTTCTGATTCAGCCAGTTCTACCAACTCCTCCGGTTCAACCAACTTCGTCAATCTAGATGGTGTAGTTGGTTGCCCCAGGTAGTTCCCTGCATGGAATCATTCGGGACCTCTATCTTTGACAACTTAGAACCAAGTGTCACCTGTAGCGTTGAAAGATCTACCTACATTCGATGGCACAGGTAAGACCGCCTACGAGCATGTCCAAGATGTCGTCATGCTAGCAACCATCCACCACATCACGGAGGAAGATATAATGGTAAGGCTGCTAGTTCTCACTTAGAGGTAAGCTCCTCTACTGGTACCAGTCACTCTTGGTCAGCACTATCACTTCCTAGGACCTGTTATTAGAGCAACTAATTAAAGGGTATTGTTGCATCAGTTCACCACTATCCAGAGACATCCTTAAGAGGAGATAGCTGACTTTAATGTCAGGTTCGCTCAAACCTGGTAGATGGTCACTCTCGGGCTTCGGCCCACCCCAAAGCAAGCAACGTTATACTACTTGAGAGTGTTTCATTTCGACATTAGCATGAGCATCCACCATTCTAACGTCAACATGTTCCCTGGCTTGTATGAGCAGGCTCAAAAGGTCGAGGCTGACCTGATAGCTATCGAAAAGTTACCTTCAAAGGTGACTATACCAATTTACCTAGATTTTCCTCAAAACAGTATCCCAATGCATCTTCTCAGTCTATGCCTACACCCCCGATGTACCCCAGTCAACCATGGAATCCAAACCCCCATAATCAAGTGGTACCCACTCCGCAGTATCAAGTTCCTGTCGTTCCTCAGCTTCTAGCTCCTATCCAATATCCTGCATTGCCTGCACCGTTAGTGCCATTGCCATTACCCGCATCTGCGACTCAGGAAGTTTTAAATGCAGACCAGGTCAAATAATTACATGATTTGCGAGCATCAGTGAAGACGATAGCCAATGAGATGACTACCAAGAGGAGGCATAATGGTCAAAGCTTCTAGTCGAGAATATTTCCTCCTCCAATCACTAGAGAGCAAGACACTTCCACTAGCAGGGCTCCTGAGAGGAACTCAACAGTACTAGAAGGTGAAGAAGTCGGTTCATCTGGCAAAACTTATTGGCGCACCACGTGCAACAACCCACGTAGTGAAAAAACCTGCATGGTGCACCTCAACTATGTCCAAACGCTGGCCGATGGCACCTACAATGGGCAAATCAACATGATCATGGAAGCTGGTCATAATTTTATGATGCCTTCCACCAAGCAAGTCTTAGTCCTCACCAAGGCTGGGAAGAAGCCTATCGAGGTAGATCCAGCTCAGATGGATCCGCTAAAGGTGTCTGTTGCACCCAAGTCGTGAAATGAAAAGACCCAGTCGTTGATGAAAGCTCCCAATCCAACGGTGACCTCAAAGCAATCTGACTTACTAATGGACTTCCTGCCTCCATGAGCTAGAGAAAGGAGTTTTCAACCCAAAGCTTTGACTTCACAGTCGCAAGCCAAGACGCGAGACCAAGCTAGGGAGAAGGTATGATACCCCTCAATGACCAAGCATCAAAGGGTGGATGCCACGCAACAGTATAGAAATACCTACGAGTCTGCAAAAGGAGCAAGAGAATCTGGCACTTCGATGTACAACATAGTCGAAGAGATTAAAAAGGCACCCACCAAGGTAAGCCTTTATGATGCCCTCCAACTTCCAGGTCAAGTGGACGTTTTGCAAGAATCTCTCAAGTCCGCCAAAGATAAGGAGAGTAGGCCGACACAGACGGTGTTCGTTCAACCGTTGATGACTTCAACCACAGTTAAGAATAGGCCCCCGCCATTCTACCTTTCTATTCGGATTGAAGGATGGATCGTAGACAACTGTATGATTGACTCTGGTGCTGCAAAAACCATCATGCCCAAAGCAGTATGTGACATCATGGGCATGGAGTATACCCGGAGCAGCCCTAGGGTGTTGCAGTTATATGGGACTCCCATAAAGATGGTAGGGGTGATCAAAGACATTCCGATCCAACTCCATAAAATGTCGCAAGTCACGATCATCCAAGAGATCATGGTGGTCGAACTTGAGACATATTTCAGTATGTGCCTCTCGAGAGAATTCGCAACTAAGTTGGGAGGCTACCTCTCCCTCGACTACTCTCACTTGGAAATCCCCTTCAAGGGGAAAAAATTTAAACTCTTCAACGAGAATCCTACTAGTTTCCATGTTGTGAAACTTGAATACAAGGAGAAAGGCTCAGGATCTGTCAACCTGATGATAGAAGAAATGCAAGAAGTGGACCTAATGGAAGAATCTCTCGGTGAGCTCCGAGTTGAAAATGAGTTTTCCATGATTGATTTTAATGCCATTATTGGGATGGATCTGGGGTGCTACTCACTCACCAAGCCTGAAAAGGCTGAAACGAAAGCGCCTTAGGAAGAGCCCTTGATACCCGATCAACTATGGAAACTGTACTTCGATAGTGCGCGATACAAGAATGGCATAGGGGCTGGCATCGCTCTTATCTCTCCATCCGACGAACAAAATACTTACTCGTACAGGCTCACATGGAGCTGTACGAATAATGCAACAGAGTATGAGGCTTTGTACCTCGGATTCAAGAAAGCTAAGAAAGTCGACTTCAAGCAGTTGCAGATATTCAAGGATTCCAAATTGATCTACAACCAAGTTACCAATAAATGCATCTCCAAGAAACACTATCTAAATGCATACCACAACAAGGTGTGGGATTTGATTGAATCCTTCACCGCACTGAGCATCAAGTCAATTTCACGAGAGCAAAACAAGCTTTCAAACATCTTAGCCTCCATTGACACCTGGTTCTCATTGGCATACAATATGATGCATAAGCCGAAAACAAGGAGGCTGATCTATAGGCCTTCTATGCCTGATAAGATCCACTGGCAAGTGTTCGACAATGACGAACAACTTGTCAATTTTATGGTTGGTGAAGCATCCTCGATTGAGAATCAGACTCTGGATGAAGAAGACTACGAGGGGTTAATTCAAGTAAAAAATAATCATATCCCCAACGGTCTAATCACATTAGAAATTTTGTTTGATCGGAACAACATGTCTGTCAGGCACAAGATCAAAGTAGACAGTAGAGAGTTTGTAGACTTGGAGTTAGATCCCGAGAAAGTTATCAATGTTTACACAGTCAAAGAGCTCCAACATATTCGTGCCCTTTGCAAGGAGTATCCCGATATCATCACTTGGTGATACCAAGATCTAAGGGGTTATGACAAGAATCTCATCCAGCACACAATTGAGCTGGAAGAAGGGATCAAACCCTTCAAGCAAAAATAGAGGCCCTTCAACCCAAAGATATAGATGCTTATGAGAGTTGAGCTTCTAAAGATGCTTGAAGCGAAGATCATCTACCCGATCAAGCACTCCTAGGTGGCCAACCTGGTCCCGATTTGAAAGAATAATGGGGACATTCGCTTGTGTATCGATTTTTGAAATCTCAACCAAGCGTCGCTCAAGGACCAATACCCGCTACCTCAGATTGACCAGATTCTTCACGTAGTTGCTGGAGCACAGAGGTTCTTGTTACTAGATGGCTTCTTCGGTTACAACCAAATATGGGTCAAAGGCGAAGACCAACATAAGACTGTGTTCACCAATAAGTGGGGAACCTTTGCCTATCAACGTATGCCCTTCGACCTTTCAAATGCCGAAGCGACTTTACATAGGGTGATGGACCTCACTTTTGGTGAACTGTTAAATCATATCATTGTGATCTACTTGGATGATATGACAGTCTTCTCCCATAAGAGGAAGGAACATGGCCTACATTTATGGTAAGTCTTTGAGAAGTGTTGGGAGTTCAAGGTCTCCATCAACCCCAAAAAATCAATTTTTGTAGTGAAGGAAGGCAAGTTTCTCGGGCACTTGATCTCTAATAAGGGATTAACTGTCGATCCCACCCAACTTCAACTTCCACTACCCACAAATAAGAAAGCCCTACAGTCCTTTTTCAGACAAATCAACTTCGTTAGGAAGTTCATAGCCGACTTCACCCAAGTGGTGAAGCCAATGACCAAGCTTCTAAAGAATGATGTCGAATTCAAGTGGACCGATGTAAGGAAGAAAGCATTTCAAGATATCAAGGAATGGATCACTCAAGCTCCAGTCCTCATAAATCTTGACTACACAAAGGATTTTATCCTGTACGTGATCGGGGACCCAAAAGGGGGAAGATGGAGATGAGCATCCAATAGCGTTCCTCAGCCAGATCATCCAATCGCACGAATAAAGGTACAATTTTATCGAAATACAAGTGCACGCAGTGATGAAATCGCTCCAAAAATTTTGACATTTCATCTCCCAGAGTAAGACAATAGTGTACGTGGTACACCCCGATGTCAGGAATTTCATCATTTAGTGGGAGCTTGGCAATAGGAGGGCTGGATGGGTCTCTAAGATCCAAAAATTCGATATTGAAGTGCGCCCTACCAAGTTGGTCCGAGGTCAAGCGCTCTGTTAAGAACTAGCCAGAAGTTTTGTAGCTAGAGCAGCAATCCCTGACTCAGACCACTTTGCGCTTGAAGGCAACCTTGCCAACCTGTCGGTTAATGGTCCAGATTGGAAAAATGACCTTGTCAAGTACTTAGACACGGGCAAATGTCCTCGCTTCAATGCTTCACAAAGGAGATTTTTTTTATAGGTTGGTCGGTACATTCTAACACCCAAAGGACTGTTCTATCAGAACATCGACGGAGTCCTATTGAGGTGCATCAGAGAGTCGAAGAAATCGAGAATCCTTGAAGAGTTTCACTCTGGGATTTCGGGAAGTCATTTCGCGGGCAGGTCAATGGCCCTGAAGATCATCAAGGCAGGTTACTACTGGCCCACCCTCTTCGTCGACTCTTTCAAGGTCAGTCAATGCTGTGACAAATGTCAGCGTTACTCGGGTAGAACCCAGAATGTCTCGCTTCCTCTCCACCCCATTTAAGCAAAAGCTTCGTTCCAGTAGTGGGGCTTGGATTTCATCAAGATCAGCAACCCCAACTCCTATGTCGGCCATAAATACATTTTGATCGCTATAGACTATTTTACTTGGTGGTCGAAGGCAGTTTGACCAAGCAGGTTAACCAAGACATGGTTATCTATTTTCTTCAAGGGTTGATCACCCGCTTTGGCGTGCTTGAAGCAATAGTTTTTGATAACGACTCTCCTTTCATCGGGGTAAGGATCTGTGAGTTTGTAGTCAGGTATGGAATTTACTTGAAGACTTCATCTAACTATTACCCCCAAGGCAATGGATTGGCAATCTACGAATAAGAACCTGCTATGGATTTTGAAAATGTCTCTAGCGAAGAACAAGCGAAGCTGGCATCTGCTCCTAGACCAATCGCTTTGGGCTGATCACATTTCCATCAAGCGCTCAATAAAAATGTCTCCCTATTCACTGGTGTATGGGAAAGAGGCAGTATTTCCCATGCACATAGAGCTGCCTACATTGTAGTTACTCAAGTGGCTCGATGGGGAAGAGGGTGAATTTGACCCAATGGATGCAAGGTTAGCCCAGATACTGTAGTTGGAAGAAGACAGGGAGAAAGCTTATGAAGCTTTCGCAAAGCATGTTAAATCCACCAAAGGTTGATTCGATAAAAAGACTTCCGATAGAGCCTTCAGTGTCGGGGACTTGGTTTTAAAATGGAATGAAAACAAGTCGAAGTCTGGGAACCACGAGAAGTTTGACGCCTTCTGGGAAGGCCCATATCGAGTCTTCGATGTCAACCAGATTAATTCTTTCATCCTACAGGACATGAACGGTTTCACACTCTCAATTTCGGTAAATGACTTTCTCCTGAAGGCTTGCCACCAACCGAGTTTCGAGAAAGATCGGTAGTTTGACAGGTATCATCTTGTGTATATATCCAAAAAAAATGCATGTATATGGGGTACCTTTTTGGAGCGAAGGTGCTTTCGCTCCATTCGTGGAGCGATGTTTGGTTTTTTTTTTTTTTAAATATATATATATAAGTCTAAGTGTGCTTTCGATCCACTTGTGGAGCAAAAGTCTCCCCCCTTTTCTATTTTTGTCTTGCAATTTTATTTTATTTTATTTTAAGGTCGTCCATTCAAAAAGCGTCGAGTGTTAAGCAGAAGTTAGTTCGAAGTTTTTTCTGAACTAGCAAAGCATTATAAAGTGGGGTCGTTCAACGTCTCTATCCACAAAAGTATTCTCACACCTGTCCTTTTACATGTGCATGACCATGCATCATTGTTAGAATTTGTGTGGGCGGTTCCCGTTTTTACGATGCTCAGACAAGGACAGTGCAAAATTCTAGTGGGAAGAGGTTGTTCACCATTACAGCTGATACCGTTTGAGAGACTTTTGCCTGCGAAGAGAAACCCTCGACCAACTTCCTCCTCAGGAAGATCACTAGTTCTGAATAGAGCTAGAGGTATCAGCCCACACCCCAGATGTGCCAGTTCATGAGGGAGCAGTTGGGAGGAGTGTCATCATCTGGAGAGCTTCCCCGGTTTCCCATGCACCTGACAGAATTTGTACATCACAACATTTATTTTATTCTAGCATAGGTGATGGGGCTCTCTACCAATGCCATAGTCTATGACTGATAGGTGTCCATGGCGAAGTACATTTCTCACAATGAAATCTATTTCTTGTCTCAGATGCAACTGAATACCATGTCAGTTTTCTTTGACTAGGCAGAATGGGTGGCATGTCAGATGCACGTCTCATTATCCTATCTACAGAGCAATAGAGGTGACTAGTTTAGGCATTGCTCCTCTCTCGTGTGGTATTTCTTTTACCACCAGCATGAGAACTTCCCCTTCATCCCCAAGAATTAGACTGATGAAGAGGGCAAGGTGTTGCCAGTCTATCTCTAGACGCAGAGCTTATCCAAGAATTAATCGTACTACTTCAACCAAATTTTCTTGGGGTCGACGCTGAAGCTGATCTATGGCCAGGAAGAGGCATAGTGGTGGATAGGAAGCTAAGAGACATTTTCCTACTCACCTAGGGCTTGGTGATCAAAATTTTCAGGTTCACAGAGAAACCCTTCTTGTTGCCCTACTACAACGTCGTACCTGTTCGCCCTAGAGGTCGCCAAGTAGTGTGACTTCACCAAGAATTTGTACGGGAAAGGCAGAGGTAAAAGGCACACCTTTCAACTGCCCTTCAAGTTCGAAGACATCAAGGTGATGCAATGTGGTCAAAAATTTGTACTTACAGTAACATTGTACGACTTCAGACTGATTGAGCTCCCCCAACGCTGGAAATACGATCTTGCGTAGCATCTTCCAAGATTTCATTAGAGCAAAGTCTTTTCACTACTGCCCTCGCCCAGACATCGTCGCCCAGCGCAATAACCCTAAGGGACTTGAGTTGGAGTGGCACATTGACGAGATGGTGCCCTTGCCTCCCTGGAATGATTTTTACACTGTAGAGGTCGAATATGATCCAACTATTAACCCAGAGCAAAGGCTTTTCAAGAACTTGTACTGGGCGATGAAGAAGCTGCAACATTGGTCAGATCACAAGATCACTGAGTGGTGGATCATGCAAGTCCACAATAACAAGATGCAGTATGACTACCCAATGGCATTGGATAATAAATTTTCCATGGTTTATTACGAAAACGTGGACACCTATTGATCCTCTTTGTTTATCGAGATCATGCCTCAAAGCATGCAAAGCCCTGACGAAGTGGATGACCTAGCAGCAAAGAAGCAAGTGGTGCAGGGCAAGGGGAAAGAAGTCATGAATGGTTCGCAATTGGCTGGAGAGAGTGGACCATCGCCCCATAAGAAGTAGAGCGTCCTCTCAAAGAGGAAATCTGAACAGACGCCTCCCCCACTGTAGGCAAAGGCAACAAAGAGGTCATGAACCAATGCTCCAAGGCCCTTCAAAACGAGCTCTCAAGCGGAGCATTTGGAAAAGCAGAAGGGAGAGGTAGCAGTGATTAACTTGGATGATGAAGCATTTGACAAACCCAAGGAGAAAGAAGACCCACACGTGCAGCGTCCCACTTCCTCGACTCCCTTGATTACGGAGCCCAAAGGTACATTTTCACTCATTTCCTTTTCTTCTTCCCCCTTTGTGGCAGTCGTTTCTTCAACGACTAAAACCCTAGTTGCTACCCCCATTTCCCTTTCGTTGCCCCACTCATCAGTTTCTGGCATTTTGGTTTCCCCAGCTTTTTCAGCGCCCTCAACAGCATTTGCCTCTTTTGCAACGCACCCTAACGCTTTTGCGGTCTCTATGCCTATCAGCCTCCCTTTTTCATTTCGAAAGACCCTATTACTGACTTTTTTGCCAATACCGAGATAAATCCATTTTTCCTTTCACCGCCCTCTGCCATCATGGCGTCGATTCCCTTTGTTGTTTTAATGCCAAGCCTACCATCTCCGCAGAAGCTGTCCAGACCCAGGCACCATTGAGGGTTAGCGTAGTCGCTTCCCATCCTGCTTCCCATGTTCTGTATGAGCTGGATTCGTGGCTTTCTCTCTTTCCATACACGTTCCTCACAGTTCAAGAGCCGCTCGAGGATGAGTTGGAGATGATGCAACACCTTACAGCTGCGAGAGCATTCGCAAGGCACGTTAGTTCATCGCGCTGGCTGAGGGACCGTAGAAAGGAGGTGCAGATTATGGCACAAGCCAATAAAACGTCCATCATTAACCCAGACAGGATGGAGCTCCACACAGTAGAGAAGATACCAATTGTTCAGAAGCCCCTGGGTGAGATGACCTCGGCTGATTATATACTTATTAACAAAAATCAACATGGTGCAGAAGATGGGCAACATTGCAGTTGAAATGGGCTTCGTCTATTTCCATGGCGAACACTACAAGGAGTGCTTCTTTGAAGCGCAGGAGAAAAACTTTGAACTTGAGGAGGCCTTGGCAAAGGCGAAGGGGCAGATTGAAACACTTGAGTTCAAAGCCGCGCAGTTGAGACAGCGCATCGCTTCGTTAAAGGTCGAGGTCGATGAGCATTCCAGGGCACGTGATCAGTATTTTAAGGTGCGCACCCAAGCAAACCAGCAGGTGCATGCACTGACCGTTTAGGTCCAACAGTTGTAGGCCGAGTTAGCAAAAAAGACATTGCAGCTTGTCACGTTCTCTAGGGAGCGCATCAAGGAGATGCGCCTGCAATTCCTAATGGATTTCCTGGCGAGAGCTGCGCGGGGAGTCATGATTTTGACCTTTTTTTAGGGAGGTGAAAGAGGCAGTTGCTACATGCAGCTCCATTTTAGAAGTTGCTCAGACAAACATTGATCTTTGGCTGGACTTAACCACGCAGTTGCAGAAAATTGAGAATGTGAATGCCCACTTTACTCCCATGGGCCCTCTGGCTTGATCCTAGGCAACAACAAATATGACCCTACGCTCTTTCTTCACGAAGCTCGAGCTGGCCAAAAAAGCTCGTAAGCTTTCAGACGCCCTCAAGTAAGAGACGTTTCACTACAGTACTTCAACGCCCTCACCCAAATTGGCATCCCCGACTTCACAGGGCGACATTTGTTGACAACGCCTCAGACGTTGACGCTTGGGAAGATCCAATTTCAGATGCACAGGTGATGCCTTTCATGGCTAAGTATGCCACAATTGAGTCTTGTTTGCAGGAGTTCGACCGGAGGCTGGATCTTGTTGATATTGAGTGCATCGAGACCTTCCGTTACCTGATCCAGGAGCTCTAGAAGCAGCCAACCTTTTCCCTCAACAGTTGGGTCAATGGTTCCGCAGTATATGAACATGCGTTTGAGAGCTCTCTGGAGAGATTTCTCCCCAGTAGTGTGAGCCAAATTCCGAGGAAGCAAAAGGCAAGCAAGAAGATGAAGACTAAAAGGACCGACTGGAGGAGGCAGAAGGCGAACAAGAGAAAGAAAAGGAAGAGGACCAACTTCACAAGCTTCTAGGCAACAGCAAGGAGCAGTCAGAGGATGTTGAGAGTGAAGATGACTCTGCAACCCAAGGATAAAGTCTAGGATCTTTGCATTGAGGTAGGCTCAATACCTCGCGAGCTGCCAGAGAGAGATGTTGGCCTACTTGCCACATTTTGTAAAACTTTAGGTTGTATGCAGTTTTGAGAGTTAATCACTGTAAAAATTCTCTTTCTCCAAGAAAAATGGTTAAGATGTTATATCTGTTGTGTTTTCACCAACTGTCTCCTTTTACTAAAAACTGTTTTCTTTCAGACCCTGTGGTTTCGTTGTTTTTCTGCACTTTTCCTGTCGTTTCGCATGCAAAATTGTAAATGTTTTAGCATGGGTGATGTTGTGAATGTGTTTTCTGCTTAAGGTTGTTTTCTGTAAATTCATTCCACTCTGTGCATATGGTTCCGACAACTTAGGCAACTTTCAAAGCATGTTGCCCTTTCAAACACAATGCAGGGACACTTTCGCTCTACTGATGGAGCGAAAGTGCTTTCACTCCCAATTGTGGAGTGAAAGTTCCCATTAAGGAGAGCAAATTGCTAAGTCTTGGTTAAAACACGGAGTGCTTTCGCTCTATGTGGAGAGAAAGTCCCCCCAAAGAATTAAGTGCATATTGACCAAAGACTTTCGCTCCACTTGAGCGAAAGTGCTTTTGCTCCACTCAGGGAGCGAAAGCTCCTTCTCAAGAGCCGCAAAGGTCAAAAGGCAAGGAGGTCAGTCTTGGTCAAAAGTGTTGTCGCTCCACAAAACCTCCATCGCTCCACCCAAGGAGCGACACTCAAAGGAAGTCAAAATCACAATCAAACTTCGTGTCGCTCCACCAGTGGAGCAAAAGTCTTTGTCGCTCCACCCAGGGAGCACCCAAAGTAAAAGCACAAATCGTCTTAAGTGTAAGGCCAAGGGTGCTTTCGCTCCAGTTGTGGAGCAAAAGCTGGCTAGAAAATGAGTTGAAGTTTCTAAGAAGGCAAGACGATGCTTTCGCTCCATCTTTGGAGCAAAAGTGTTTTCGCTCCAATTGTGGAGCGAAACTCCAGGCGGGCCCCAAACACAGCGAAAGCTGCCCAAAACCGTCATGGACTGCCCAACCGACCTCGAAGTTGCGCTCTGAGTCGTCCGATCATGATGGACCTTCTACATTCAATGTTGATTTATCTACAAGGTCAAATTAAATGATGTTAAGTCAGTTTCCTAAGTGGTTGGGCATTAATGTTTTAAGAGGCAAGATCCTCTATAAAAACTAGGATTTCAACTGTAACTAAGGATGGACAATATCTGCTAGAAAAGTAGTTGTACACTTTGAAATTTGCTTCCAAAATACAAACTTCTGGTTCCGGTCCTGAATCTTTTGTCTTTTTGTATGCCTTCTATCATGTTATTTCTGTTAAGTTAGTCACTTTGTTATACGGCTTGAATTCTGTTTCTGGATTTAGCTGTTAGTAAAGGATTAATTCTGGAGTACCCCTAGAGGTTATGCAATTGAGAGGATTTAGTGTTGGTTTCTATTAAAAGTTCATTGTTTTGATTGTTGTTGGTTCAAGTGTTAGGATGTATATCGTGCTTCCTATCCATCACCCTAGTATTTCAGGCTTTCAACCTCTTTGCCATTCCTTTCAGTTATTTCCCTCTCTTTCAACATCTTCCCTAACCCTTATCTCAAAAACCATTTTTATTTTCGAAACCAGCCTTACTGGAGATTGTCACCGAGGACATTCCTTTCTTTCGGACATTCAATGCTTTGCAACGGGTCTAGGGCGCTGTAGACTTAGAAAATCTATATCTAGACCGATTCAATCGCCAACAGATACAAAAGGATGGCACTGTTTCTATCCTAAACAACCAACTTTAAAAAAAAAAGGTGGTGGACCGTTTCAATCCTATATAACCAATTAAAAAAATAAAATGTTTTTGACATCCACAAGGCCAAAAACAGCCAATAAATTATGTATATATGAGCCATATGACATCATTGACCAAGTGATTGAACCGTAGTCTACCTATGCAAAAATCCTTTCCCTAGTTGAACTCTTACCATTTGATTAAATAAATGTTATAATTCCCCTATGTGATTGAAACCTTTGTTTGTAGTATAGAACTCCTACTCCTACCCAGTTACCCCATACCACATGGACAAAATTTCCTTCGCCTATAGTATGGAACTTACTCCTATCCACTTACATGCACAAAATTTTAAGGTTCGCTCATGGGATTGAAACCTCTATAATATGGAACTTCCTCTTACCCACTTACCCCAAATCATATGCACAAAATTTTAAGGTTCGCTCATGGGATTGAAACCTCTATAATATGGAACTTCCTCTTACCCACTTAAAATTTTAATCTTACACCATGAAACAATTTCCCCGACCACTTACCCCAAACTCCGTGGGCAATGCTCAAACTTAAATATTTGAGATTGAAATGGCCCTCCACACACATAATGGTATTACAACAGCTTGACAATTACGCATCTATCTTTTGGCAAGATTCAAACTTGGATCTCCTTGAAAGTTGAGGAATTAGCTTACGCCATTTGATGCTATACTTGTATATTGATTCCTATGTTAGCTTCTAATGGCACAATTTAACATTACTCCCCTTGAAAATTGATAGGTAATAAAACTTGGATTTTCTTTTTAGGTTTAAAAAAATATTCCAAACCAATTTTGTTCATATGGGAAGGCCGATGAAGATAACAAATTTGATCCTAATTACTATCACAAATTATTTTAAGTCCCAGCTCTATTGTGAATGTTTGCTTGTTAAAGGCACCCATTTGACCAAGACAAGATGCATGGTCCACCACATTTTAGGAAGGTTAAAATCCCTTATAAGTGTCTGCTGTGTTAGTAGTTTGAAAATTGTGAACTTAATTTTTTACTTTTACACAGCTCTGCATGCATTGTAAACATCTTTCCCATAGGAGTCAAATAAACCATGTTTGGTTTTACACTTTCAACTTGCATTTTACATACCAGGCATAGATATACTGCAATAGTTGGCAGGCTTAAAAAAATTAATGTAATTGATTTACACACATAATCACTCAAATGGTTATCAAATCAATTAAAAATGCTGTCAAAAGATTTCAACTTGGTATGCCCCCAACATACAAGAATACCAATCTTTATCATCCAAGATTCCAAACAATATCCTTCTAATACGTAAATAAATTAAAAAATAAATATATTTCCAATTTTCTGGTACCCATCCAACCTTGTAACCAATATATCCAGACTTATTCTTTGCCACTTAGAAAAAAGTTCCTTTGCAATTGCATCCCTTATCTGCGGAATTAGCTTCATATTTCACCTCGTTAGCTTTACATTACACCTGCACCTGCTAAAGGTGAGGGTGGCCTTTGTCCGATCTTTGGATGAGTTGCTGCATACATGGATGAATTGGTGTCTGTTGTCAAGTGGCAGAAAAGATGTTGAAGTTCAGGGCGCAGAAGTTCCACAGCTTTGCTGCACAGGCTCAGGATCTCAGGCTTAGGCTTCCCGCCATTTTGCGCAGATGCTTGAGCTTCATACATCACAGCATGATGCCTGACAAAGCAGCACCCTATTTGTAAGATAAATTTAATAACAAACTTGATAAAACAATTAATGAACTTTCAGTTGAAAAGTTAGAACATACAGAAAGTCAATAAGATCTGAAATCTCTGTTGGTTCAACTGGAATTGACGTTTGAGAATTTCTCCCAAACACATCTCCCAATACACTAAAAAGAAGGGCCAACGTCTGCAATGCACAGAATATTAAATTATCAGTACTTACAAAAAATCAACATGGGATGGAATGATCCCCAAACTAAACCGAGTCATTAACATATGAACACTGAAAATTAAGACCTTCATGTACTCATACCGACACCAAAAAAATAAAAGGGGAAAAAAGTGTTCATACCTTTTTGAACAATGGACGAGCAATTACAATACGTGGAAGGAGAGGTCCCATGATGCGAAAAGCAAGTCGCAACTGTGCAATAGTTGTGATTGGCCTTAGGTTCTGTATAATAGAATGCGTTCCCTCCAGCCATTCATATGGCAGATTACTAAAAAAAGCATGAACCAATGCAACAAGATTTCCTGAAAAAACAAATACTTTACAAATTAGAATGTGTGAACTCCCTGGAAAGATTGATGGATTCAAGATTTATATTCATCTACCACATGCTAGAGATGCATGACGTAAAAGAGATTACTCATTGAAAGCAACATCAATTTCAACTGTGATATTTCTCACATGCATAAATAAATCATCAAAAAAAATAGATTTTATCCTTACACATTTCATAAATCACAACTTACTACCTAGTTTATCAAAAGTCAGAGATGTTGGGCACCTAAGTATGCCTAGGCTTCATCCACTGAATAAAGCACTAGGTATTTTAATGCCCCTCAAGGATCAGTTACTTGGGAAAAGGCATTCATGGCATTCAAGCACATACAGAAGTAACCCACATAGGAGGACCATTCTTTTATCACTTTGATAAGCACAAACATATTAATATAAATATGTAATAGAGTGCAGACCGCTAAAATATCTGCAGACACTGTCAAAATGTTTCTATCAAAATCCAGCCCTAAGATTTAAAACTGATAACTCTTTCTGTTTATACAAGCCCATACATGAATTTTTAAAATGCATTGGAGGTTCCTAAGGATACAATTAAGGAACAAACAAATTTCAAATAATCAAACATATTTATGTAATCCAATAAAACATTTCCCATGTAGACAAAGTTCAGTAAAACCAACCAAATATTACTAAAAACAAAATGATACTTCTCCACACAAGATTCATGGAAGGCTCCAAGGAACTTCAGAAATTGAAAATGGTGTTTCTACTTATTTTCTAAATTAAAGTACAAGAGCAGCACATCTTACATTCACTATTGATTTTCCCACATACAGACCAACAAACAGCTATTGCCAATATTTAAGACCTACACACTGATCATCTCAATCTGTCTGTATTTACATTCTAAGTTTGTTGCTAATTTCATTTCAATCTCCCTATATTTACATTCCTTTTTTAAGTTTATTTGGCAAACAAGGACACAAAAACCTTTAAAAATATAAACAAGCTTAGAACTTGAAAAGCCTACCAATGGTAGTTGAAGTGTTGTCTTGAAAAGCCCACGTTGGATCCCACAAAGCATAGCCAAAAGCCGTGTCCAATTCGAAAGAGGACTTTGTGACATCAGTGAGCCACCAACAATCTTTGATTATTCGGGCTGTTTCTGCATAAAATTGTATATGAAATGTTGGTGGCAGCTGCGCTAAGAGAAGACCACAAGCTTGAATCATAAGGCAAGATGAAGATTGAACAGCACTGTTATTTCCAATGCTAGTGGCATTTAGTCCAGGTGCTGACGCAGCTGATCTATTTGTGCTCATGGAATCTGCAGTTCCACCTGATGGTGATGTTGGCAAATTGGAGCTCTGACTAATCCCACTGGACATACTTTGCATAGAAAGGCTAGACTGAACTTGAGTTGGTTGAACATGCACAACTACTTGAACAAGTGTAGAAACTATCTGATGACAAGCTGTAGGAAGCGATAAGATTTCAATTACTGCAGTGTCCAATAGTAGCTGATTGTATGTACCAGGATCCTGGTTTTGGTAGAAGACTTTCTGACTTTCAGGAACATTTGATGCTACTGATTGGACTGCTGCTTGACCCCTGTTTCCCCCAGTACGTGAAAATGTGCCAAAGCTATCACCCATGAAGGCACTTGACCTTATAGGAGGTACAACATTCTTCACGAGGCTTAATAATAGATTAGCAAAATAGTCAGACGGTGGGCATAGGGCAGAATTTGATGACCCAATATGTTGTAGGAATGCCTCAGAGAAAGGAATCTGCAATGAAACTAAAACAACTTCAGCAGTATCTCAATAAGCAAATCTACAAGTTGACTTAGAAAAAATAGCTTAAGAGTACCATAGCACGTAAATAATAATTGCTGAAAATATATCCTGAATCCAACAAAATATACCTTTGGTATGTCAAGAATGCTCAGAATTCTCATAACGAGCTTACTAGGAATGCAACCATAAAAATATGCAAGAATGTCTCGAACAAATGTGAATCGTAAAGGATGATAAACCATGAGTCTTGAATACGTAGCTAGAACTTTCTCTGCAGTATCTGTTGCATCATTCTCAATAAGTCTGTAAATAATCAGGGGAATCACTGGCAATGCACGCACGACCATGTCATCAAAAAATACAGGGTACCTGCATTTTATCAAATTAAATAACATTACATCAGAAAAGCAACTACATAGCTGACCCAAAGGAGTTAGGGAGAAGTCTACCTTCTCTCACAAAATGAAACCAAAAAGTAGATTTGTTGTATAAAACTTGGGCATATCATGCCCACTAGGAATAAAACGAAAACCTATACTTCAGTTGTCTTTCAAGAAATAAGACGCTTCCATCAGTGTTTATCCAATTGAACATTTCATGAACATGTGTCAAGTTAGAAGCCATATGCAAAAAAATGTACAACTTCTTTTATAGGTCCATCCAGCTACTGGAAGTTAGGGTTCAAACTTTATTCCATGCTTGCTAGGCAATGGCATCCTACCCATGGCTTGCCAGGTCCACAAAATGTGAAGTAGTCCAAGCCAATGTCCTAATAAGGAAGGTTAGACAAGAAAGTGAAGTCCTTATTTAATAAAAAAAAAAAATTGGTCATATGGGATTGAAACGGGTCTCATCCGTATTACATCATGACCACATAGTGGTATTATAATAGCTTGGGAATTATGCATGTATCATTTGGCAAGATTCAAACTTTGGTATCCTCCTTGAAAGTTGAGGAATTTAACCAGTTGAGTTAATATCATTTGATTAAATATTAAAACTCACCCGCGAGATTTGAACCTTGGTTTAAGTGATGAAACTCTTTACTCTCAACCAAATGCTCTAAACCCTACAAGCAAATTAAGGTTTAGCTATGGGATTTGAAGCTTGGTTTATGGTGAGACATTTTTCTCTCCCAACCAATTGCCCTAAACCCCTTGGGCAAAGTGAAGTCCTTATAAAGGTCCTTTTTCTTCACAGGACATCAAACTCTAAGTAATCTCCACCAAGTCGGATAGGGGACACATCTTTAGTATCACCCTCAACTCCCAGTTTAGGGGAGAAGCCAAGGCACTTGATGACTACAAGGTGTTGGCAAGGCATGATATTGTTATATAGTGAGGATGATATATGGCATCATGAGATATTATTATGTGAGATGATTCATGGCTGTTTGAGGATTAATTTCCTGTCATCCAGGGTTCTCGGAAGATCTGGAGATATCCTGAAATGGTATACTCAGTTGCAATTTATGGACAATTCCTACATCAGAGCAGCCTTTGTATTTGGTTTGGTCTGAAAAGAGGGCCCTTGTTTTCCATATAGGGTGTTGTGTCATGTATTTGTAAGGTAACAAGCTTGGGTAATAGAGGAAATTCTTATGAAAAAGGAAATACCACATGGCTATACCCCTAGTGAGAAGTCCTTGGGCCACAAAGTAAAGACATCCATTGCCAGCAAAATAAATTGATGGGTTGAGGCATAAAGCCATTCTCTTGGATTGTTGATTGCAGACATGTAAGGAACCAGTGAGGAGATTGCTATTGTTTTAAACTCATTATCCACTTACTGGAAGTCTCATAATGCTCCATCTCACTATCCTATTGGAGTATCCTATCCTATTGAAATACGACACCACATACATCATGGCTGTTGATGATTTTCCAAAACGACTTTGGATTTCAATGCCAGTAATAAAGAAGAGTTCATTTTTTCTATATTAATCTGAATTAGAAAAAAGGGTAAATTATCCTTTTGTTTTGTCAAACTTGAAGAAATGCAAATAAAAGGACCCCACCAGTGGCAGAAAATGACCTGTAAAAGCATAAGTACTCAGAGAAGGCATTTATACTCTAATCCTTGACACTACTAAATGTGGAAGCATTTTAATAATGCAAAATCCAACTGTAGACTATAATTGTAGCAAAGTTGTAAGAAATAATTTAGAGCTAGGGAACCATCCTTATGTTATATATCTACAGCAAGCAGCAGTACAAAAGTGACTTCTTCAAGTAGACACCATAACGGAAAAATTACTTTTGGTTAATTTCTTATAGCAGTTATAGCTCACTCTTGCTTAAATATATGAGATAATATCTAACTAGGTATATGGCTAATGAGAGGAGATTATAAAGGAATAATTACCTATATGTCGAACACAAAGTGTAATAGACTGAACATGAGTCAAAATTGATAGAATAATGTTATTAGCAGTTGTACCATGAGTTAACGGAAGAGTCTGCATTGTAAGTGAATTATCATGCAAGAAAAAAACGACTAAATAAACGGGTTAGTAACCAGAACCAGGATGGAGAGATCATATGAAAAGAAAAAGTAAAGGCTACAAAAGAAAAAACAAGAAAGAATTTGAAAGTAATGCAACTTCTAACCTGTCCTTTCCTGAAAGGTGATTTCCAAGTGCTTGCTGAGGTTCAACACGTTGAAAAGGTCCAGAGTTCAGCCAATGCTCAGGCTGACCACGATTCATGTAGTAATGATTGACTCTCTGCTGGAACTCCTGCCTGTCAAGAAGAAGACCAACCTGTGCGGCAAGACATGTTTCAAGTCAAAATCGCTGCCATACTCATATCAATTCTCTATCTTCACAAACAATCAAAATTTCTTGAGTAATAAAACAGGTGGCAAATATATTCCTGCAGAGTATAAGTGTACACCCATCCCAGGAATGGAATAAATCCTTATGGGGTGCCAAGCAACCACCAAAACCAAGGATGAAGGGGCACTCCCCAACCATAGTCAAAAAGGGTTTACTAGCAAAGAGAATCAATGCATGAATAGATACATTTGCAAGTCGAACTCATACTAGCATAAAATGTGTATTATGTTTTATATAATTATACTTATTTTATACATTTAAATTAATAAAAGTAATTATTTCTATTTTTGAACTTCCTTGTAAATTTTACAGCTGATGACAACTTTTTTCGATTTTAATCCTTTGTCAAATTTGAACTTGAACCTGAACCTCGTAAGTTAGCTTTTTATTAGACTTTATTACAATCTATTTTAAGGTTTATTAAAAAGTAATTTGGATAAGGCACATTTCATAGGTTGTATTTGTACTTCTTGAAAATGATCAAATATTAATCCATAATGACTGGGTGAAACGTGAAAGCATTCATCTATCTCTCTTTCATATATTGGATAATTGAAAGATTTCACATAGGAGACCTATTAGTCCATTATGTGTTGGCATTCAGTAACACACTACAGTTTTGGAAGGTAAAATATACCCTGATGATGGACCAATTACCTGTAACACTGCAACAAAATAGCTTTGACTGTTCTTTGCTCAAAGAACAAAGAACTTGCTAAATCCTTTTTCTGTACTCCATATATTTTACCAGAATTCTGAATACATTCCTCCATCCATCCACAGGGAATGCTCAATGGATTTCCTCGCAGTTCCTTTTTTAATATAAGCCAAAATTCCATTTTGCAGCCGTCATGTTCACTTTGGATTAGAATGAACTATCAGAGCAAGGAAAGGAAAATCCTACCCGTAGAAGTGCTAAAATATATCACAATAATATTGTTGAGAGGGATGAAATAGATAGTTACTAAGTTGGTAATATTTATCTACCCTCATAAAGTCATCCGCATATTCTTGGTCTAGCAATATCCCAGGGGTAGTTTAATTGGGTTTCATCTTCTTGTAGTTGACTGATTGTAGGCATATTTTCTTTTAGATAGCATAGTGCTCACACCATAATTCTTCCTTAGATCCAACTTTACCCCAAGATTTACTTCAAGTATAGATTGAACATGGACATTTGTCACATCACTGATGTAGAATGCAATGACATGTAATTCAATCTTATATTGTCGAAGTTATAAACCTCTAAAGTTTATAAAACCTACCCAGGTGTTGTAGGTGAGTTGGAGAGGAGAGGGCAATCCTCCAAGGGAGGTCCCAGGTTCGAATCTCCACCCTACCAAAAAGCTGAATTGGGTACCCAAAATCCAATTGATAATGTTGGTGCGGGCAGGGCTGGGTGCGACCCCCGGGTGACTTTGACGGTGTAGAACCCCCTGTTCGTGGTCTCTTAGACCAAGGCGGCCTCGCAAGGGGTTTTTCGCTTAAAAAAAAAAAAAAGTTTATAAAACCTTTTTCGAGCATGCATGAAACATTTATGGCATATTTTGATTCAGAAATGTTTCTAGCATTCACAAGGGGTGATCTACACTAAAAGGATTTCAACTTACTCTAATGTGGAATTGGGCAGAGACTTGCATTTAATACTTGTAATTGGACTTCAACCTGCTACTATTCAATTTAGAACTTCAGACTACTCTTGTCTAGAAATCTCTGACACACAAAGTTTGTGTTTGACAAAGTAGTAACTTTCAGAATGAAGGAAATATAGTTTTATAGAGATGGAATTTCTTAGCTATAATGGAAATCGAATTTAATGTAATAGGAACTCTGTAATTTATAAAGGAATCTTATATTCAGATTGGGATCTGCATTTTGAGTCAGCATCAGGTAGAAGACAAAATGAAAAACCATCAAACTGATGTTTGAGTACTTCCTATTGTATTTATGTCAAGGGATTGATATGATTTCTTACCAGTAGAGAACCACTGTATGATTGATGCTTTATATATTTCCATCTATTGCACATGTTGTATCATGGTTGCAAACATAGTTACAAGGTTTGACCAGTCCATTCCAAACTGGTATGGTTTGCCCCAAGCCACTCTTTATTCTTTTACAATTTCATATGGAAATATTAAAAAAATAAAATGTTAGCAATACCTTTCAATTATAGGTTAGTAATTATGTAACTATTTATATCAGAGTTACTGTAACCAACACTGCTCCTACCTAGATACCAATATCCATATATTAAATACAGACATGTATACAATACTTAGATACTGTATCCAGACATATCTACATTTTGAGTCAGCATCAGGTAGAAGACAAAATGAAAAACCATCAAACTGATGTTTGAGTACTTCCTATTGTATTTATGTCAAGGGATTGATATGATTTCTTACCAGTAGAGAACGACTGTATGATTGATGCTTTATATATTTCCATCTATTGCACATGTTGTATCATGGTTGCAAACATAGTTACAAGGTTTGACCAGTCCATTCCAAACTGGTATGGTTTGCCCCAAGCCACTCTTTATTCTTTTACAATTTCATATGGAAATATTAAAAAAATAAAATGTTAGCAATACCTTTCAATTATAGGTTAGTAATTATGTAACTATTTATATCAGAGTTACTGTATCCAACACTGCTCCTACCTAGATACCAATATCCATATATTAAATACAGACATGTATACAATACTTAGATACTGTATCCAGACATATCTACATACATAGATATTTTATCCAGACTTACCCCAAACACATGCCTGTATTTGGTCCATCTATAATTCATCTGACTTGGCATGTCTACAGCCATAACCACAAAATGAGATTAAAATAAGAGTATACATTTTAAAAACGAAATTAAACAAAACAAAACAGAAAAAACTTTAAAATAGTAAAGAAATTCACAACCTTTTTTCTAAAGCCAAAGGATCAATACACCAAAGAAACTAACCCACATGAAATGCCATTGCTAAAATTACAGATCTACGAAAGGCAAAATCTTAAATTGTAAAGCGATCACCAATATGATAGTATATGTGTCCAACTTAAGAAAAACAACACCGCACTTATTTAGTGCAAAGAAGTGGTTATACAAATCAATCCCTTACCCAGTTACGTTTGTAAAATATCTAATTGGAGATTATACAGCTGGCACGGTTGAACAAATAACTTAAAATAGAGAAAGCTGGTCAAACACTCATTTGATGTGCTAACAGATAACTCCGACAAGTGAACTGCAAACACTCTCCACATATATCCCAATATCCCCCCTTAAGCCTAACTTACAAGGAAGTGAAAAAGAAAGAAAAAATTGCAGATTATCCGCCCCTCTTAATTACTTACAACTTCCTTGACTCCGAAAAAGAATGAAGAACAATGACTCAAAAGCTGATGCAAAGTAACTGAAAAAGAAAGAAGAAATTGAAGATTGTCCCCTCTTAATTACTTACAATTTCCTTCACTCCAAACAAGAATGAAGAACAATGACTCAAAAGCCGATGCAAAGTAAATGCAAGGCATGGTGGATGAAGCTTACGTAGTTGAATGTCTGGCCAGGACAAAAACCTTAAACTAATAATACTAATTAAAAACAATTGATCAAACTAAAGGGCTGCCATCAAACTAAAAGTACTTTAGGACAAAGAAGCGAGTACAAAAAACCATACACAGCAACAAGATCCACCTTACAAAGCTTCTGAAATAGAGCAAAGTGGTCTCGAGAGCCAAATCTTCAAAGAGTGCTAGAGCGAAAAAAATATATATGTAGTAGGGACATTAAGTTCCAAACAATGCCGAAAAAAGGACATACAAAGTGCCAACGTCATGGATGTCAAAACATGGTTATAAAAGCACATCAAATGCTAACAGACTGATATACCAACAAAGTGGTGTTGTAAAGTTGCCCAAACTCCAGCATCTATTCCTTTTGATGGAATGAGAAAAATTTACCACAATGCTTAAGCAAATATGGAAAAACACTTCTGAAAAAGAAAGAGATGGAAGAGATATCTTGATATTGCACAACTTCATCACTGCCTCCAAAGCTTGCAACTTCTATAGACATCAGTTATCCAAGTGTTCATATCAGTTGCAAAGTGTGCAATTAAGAGTCTTCATTCCCTCAGAAGACAAATATCTCTACTGGGACTTGCCAAATTTTGTCAAAGTTGATTCCATGTTAATGCTTAAACATGGAAACAAATACGAGTCACTTTCCTAAAAACTAAAGACCAAACATAAAGCCTCTCTCTCTCTTTGTATCTATATCTATATCTATTTATCTATTTATCTATATATATATATATATATATATATACATGATTCACAGCGTGGTAGTGATTTTATGGAGTCTAGAATCTCATTCCTGAGTGGTAATCTTTGTGGCGTTTAACCCATCCCCATGACAAATATAAGCAAATTAATTATGCATCAAATAACAAGGAAAAAAGCTGCAGCAAATAGGTGTTTGGTTCCATAACGTACCACAAGACGCAAGGCATGGGGATCATCATCTCTATCGATAAGAGCCAAAAGTACAATGTCCACCGGCAATAGCTCATGAGTCCACATGAAGAAAGCCAAGCTTGAACTAGATTTCAACAGCAGATCCTGAAAGTTTTTTTTTTTTGGATAACTGACATAGATTCAAGAAGTGCTTGCCACAACTAATTAAAATAAATAGTGCTGACAATAGAAAACAGGGTTTAACTTTAAATCCATTGCAAATATGCACAATTAGCAGCTGATAGCAATAGCATTTAAATGGAAAACACAAAGTATAATACCTGTAAGTTATGTAAATGTTGTACTTGCAGCTGAATGTTGTGAAGGAGCACATCCACCATAGTATATATGTTAGATGTGACCTCCTCAGGAGATAGTTCCTTTAAAACTCGCCCCTTTAATTCAGAGGTTTAATTAGACCATATGTTATACCCTTGGTAACTTGATACATTTGCCAATAACAAAAATACCAAAGATTCTATGTCAGCACCAACATACAAGAAAAGTTCTAAGGCAAATTCAGTCAACTTACAAGGTTTGCAGTGTTAATGGTCTCTGGATGTCCATCCATAATCATCCAAGCCCCAGCACAAAGGTATTGCCGATGCTGAGGGAAACTATGGCTGATATAAGTACCTACATATGCAGAATCAACAGAAGAAGAAAGCAGTTGTCTGCACTGGTTTATAACCGTTGATTCTGCCTGCCAAAGTAACAGACCAATTCAAAATGAGAAGTTAATGAGATGGCGCAAGTCATAGCTGTGTCCAATTGGGACGGAACTTACAAAAACTGCTTCTTAACTTTTGAGTTTATTCCATGATTAAAATGATGCTCTTAAAAGTTCACATAACTCAGAGACACCAAATTTTGGCATGCAAATAGTTTAAGCCATAATAGTTAACTTTTCCACTAGTCATTATTCATGGCTCCATTTTCTAAATATTTCAAAGCGAACCATCAAGAATAGAAACTTGATTCCTTATTAAATACAAGGCACTATTGCATCTTGCAATAGAGAAGGTAAGATTCGTTTAATTCACAACATGCTTGCAAAATTATGAGACAACTGAAGTCTGTTAGCTTAGAATGAAGTCTATCTTGTGCTTACAGTAATTAGATATTTTAACTTTCAAGGTTTGGACCTGAAAAGGATGCTTACAAGTTCATAATGCAAGAAATACTACACCATTGTGACATTTTAAAATAAAATCCTAGAACATATTAAGTACATGAACCAGATTGCCCAAACTTTTCAAGGTATGGAAATAAGAAAAGAAATTAGAGAAATAAACCATTTTCATTATTCAAAATCATCCAAGTTTAAGGAAGGGACTGAAAAGGATGATTAAAGTTCTTGCTGCTATCATTCAAAATTCAAAATTCAAAATGCAAACAATGATACATCATTGTGACATTTACAAATGCAACCATTCATTAACAGTCAACTAGCTCCTCCCATATCACTATGTATTGAATTTTTGTATACCTGAGAACCCTATAATTTTGCTTTAGTATGGATTTGTAAGTGTGACCTGCTGCCTTTTCCTTGGCGTTCTCTTGTTCTTGGCATGATTTACACTAGCTTTCTAACACGGTCATCTCCTGCCTTAATTCCTTGATCATATCATTTGCATTAGCTGTCCAAGCTCCTAATTTCCACATCTAGTGCCTCAATGCTTCTAGGGTTTTGTACGGTGGTTATTAATAATGTATAATGAGAGTCAGATTCCACAATATTGTCTGAAGTCAATAAAATGAAGGACCATATGTTTCCTTCAATCATTTATAAGTTTGGTTCAATGTGCATCCATTATCAAAGTTTCCCTCAATCACTTGTAATCTCTTCACTAGGCTTATGACTGCTGCAATTCTTTCTCTACAAGGTTCCCCTTAAAAGATGTCTTCCTAGATTGTCGCAGTCTCCATTCATAGCTTTTTGGATATCTACAAAGTAAAAATGAGCTTCCATTTGGAGAGGCATGTACTGTGGCATACTTTTACACTCATCTCTCACTTGTTCTTTTTGAATTGGTTATATAGGTTGAAACGGGCCCCACCCGTATTAGATCATCACTACGTAGTGATATTACAACAGCTTAAATATTATCAATGTATCGCGTGGCAAGATTCGAACCTGGGTCTCCTCCTTGAATGTTGAGTAATCTAACCGGATGAGCTAATGCCATTTGATACCCATCCCTCGTTGCTCAAGTAACCTTAAATAATATTTGCAAAAAGTGCCCCATGAAATGCATAAACATCATCCCTTTCTTCTTGCTAAAGATACCTATGGATAGCATTGCCAAATTCTTTAATCCACAACATAGCATACTCTTCAATGAACTTGTTTTGTGCTACATTGTAGCATATGGTTTAGGTTATGCACAGATTCATGCACCTTCAAAGGGTTCATATTTTACAATTTACTGACACATTGAACACTTGTGGTCAGCCAATGTTGAAAAAATGTTCTTTCTCAAGGAATTTCTCTAGGACTACCTATTCCAGAGTACAGCTAGAAAAAGAACTGAAAGATTTTTTAGTTTATTTAAAACCGATTCAAAATAAGGCATTTGCATAAGCAGTAGAACAGATAAATTTATAATAGTTGCAAGTCTAACAATCATTGGCAGAAATTCAGTTTCCTGACCTGTTGCCAGGCTTGAATTGACTGGCCCCGCTTATCTATGCGTCCCCTAAAAAGATCATTATCACGAAAAAGAGAAGGAAAATGTCGCATTGTTTTCTCTGACCAGACATGCTGAGTTGTTCCTAATACTTGCTCTAATAAATGCTGAAGAACAAACATCTGGTCAAATTCTGCAATTCCACGAGTCTTTATAGTAATTGCAAGATTAATCACCATTATCCTGTTTAAAGTCTCTGTGAACTCTGTTTGCCCCTGAAAGAAGCTTCATCAAATCAGTGAAAGTGAAAATGAAACAAATCAAAGAAACACTTGTCTCTACATTCCTTTCTTTCTTGTTTATAATCTTTTTTTACCTTAAGTTCTTTTTTCGCAGAAATAATTTCCTGCAGAGACAGGATTAAGTTGATGCATAGGTTTTCTGCCAGCCTGAAAAGGCGATGTTCACCACGCTTTCCTTTAAATGTGACAACTATCTTTGTAAAATCATAAATCAGCTGCTTCACTTTTCCATGATACCTAGAAAAAGATGAGAAAGAACCAAGTTAACTGCAAGGCTTCGAATAACTACGGGCAATTTTAACACTGAGCCAAAAAAGAGTAGAAGAGGCAACCACATTGCATTTAATATTTTACACATTGTAACATTTCTATTGTAGAAATGAACAAGACAACATGAAAAGAGGCCATTACAACAGTACAATAGTTCCCATCATTTTAAACACATAAACTTACCTTCAAGAAAAGGAATTTATAGTTTAGACTTCCGCATGAAAATGACATTTTCATAAACATCTACAGCATACTTTTAGAAAAACAGCATTCTTAATTAGTGCCTTTGAATTTTTTTTTTATATATAACTATTCACAAATGGCTCGTGAGAATAGAATATTTTATGCAGCTTATCTGATAAGCTAATAAGGCATGAACTATACCTTATTGCTTCAAATATCGAAGTCTTCTTTTTCATGTTTTTATTTTTATTTTTCCAATTGGTTATATGGGATTGAGACGGGCCCCACCTGTATTACATCATGACCACAAAGTAGTATTACGATAGCTTGAATATTATGCATGCATTGCTTGGCAAGATTCGAACCTTGGTCTCCTCCTTAAAAGTTGAAGAATTTAACCAGTTAAGATAATACCATTTGATAAGCCTTCTCTTCCATTTTGATCACATACTAGTAGATTAGGTTATTTCCTGAAGAGTGGTTCTCACAACCATCTTCTGAGATCGCATCTTAGCTCTGCAAGGGTTAGGGCAAATTTCTCAATTCATTAACAAAATGTCAACCCCAGCTTGAAAATATTCTTGGGCATGATGATCCTTACTCAATAACTCACACTACTAAGCGTAGTAGCATATATAGCAGCATAGGGTCATCATAGCATGATTAACATTATGTCACAGGAATGATCAAAGTACAAGTCCCATAAGAATGTAACCAAACATCTAAGTCTTCCCTTTCATGTTTTTTTTTCCAATTGGTTATATGGGATTGAAATGGGCCCCACCGTATTACATCATGATATGTATAGTTTGGCAAGATTCGAAACTTGGTCACCTCCTTAAAAGTTGAGGAATTTAACCAGTTGAGATAATGTCATTTGATAAGCCTTTTATTCCACTTTGATCACAAAGTGGTAGATTAAGTTATTTCCTGAAGAGTGGTTCTCACAACCATTTTCTGAGATACGGTCTTAGCTCTGCAAGGGTTAGACTTGGGGCAAATTTCTCAATTCATTAACAAAATGTCAACCCCAGCTTGGAAAGATTCTTGGGCATGATGATCCTGAATAATTCACATTACTAAGCGTAGTGGCATACATAGCAGCATAGGGTCTTCATAGCATGATTAACATTATGTCACAGTAATGATCAAAATATAAGTCCCATAAGGATGTAACCAAACATGGGATAATCAATCTGCCTTAAGATTTGTGATTTGTGCATCACCGAAAAATTCCAGATATGTCATTTATTCCTCAAAGTAGATAATGTTTCCTGAAATGTTGCATTAATGTTTTCTGAAATGTTGCATTTACAAAATAAACAATACTCCAACACGTACTTGGAAATTACGTATTCCTTGAACAATTAAGACAGTCAATTTCATGATGATCACACACAATAATTGCTTCATGAATACAGAAGATGAATATAATACTAACAAGGCGATCCAAATTTTCCTTTTTACCTCATAGCGTAAATAATTGAAGTTATAAAGCAAATAGGCACAAAAGAAACTTTTCTACTATTGTAACAAGAAACTATAATTATTTTCTCATCTTTATTCATAGAACTTAGGAAGTTTAGTTCATCTTCTTCCACTTCCCACTTATACCAAATATTGTTTATAGTGCTTGATTGAGTTATTGCTTATTTTATTCTTCTCATTTTATTGCTATCATAGACATTGCTTATTTTATTCTTCTCATTTTATTGCTATCATAGACACACCACTCTACGCTGATATGATTGGTCATATGACTGGAAACAATTTTCAACGTTAATGGGGTTATATGAAGGGTAGCAATAAATTGGTGATTTAAAATTCATTCATGAATAGAGAAGATGAATATAATTCTAACAAGGCGATCAAAATTTTGCTTTGGCCCTCATAGTGTAAACACTAAAAGTTATTAATGCAAATAGGCAAAATATAAACTTTCCTATCATTGTAACAAGAAACTATAATAATTTGTCCCTTCTTTAAATTGTCCATGTAAAGTGCAAAATGGTACTCCAAACAATCCCATCCATAAAACTGAGAAAGCTTAGTTCATTTTCTTCCACTTCCCACTTATATCAAATATTATTTATAGTGCTTGATCGACTTATTGCTTTATTTATTCTTCTCATTTGATTGCTATCATACACACCACTCTATGCTGATATGATTGGTCACATGACTGGAAACGGCATTCAACATTAATGAGGTTATATTAAGGTTTGCAATAATTTGGTGGTTTGAAATTCCAAACAGAATCTATCAAAATAATATGACAACGACCATGAATCCGTCATTAAAAAAAAGAATCGTTGATATGTACATATCCTGAAAGAATCAATGACGAGTACACAAAAGTGAAGTCTCAGAGTAGCCATGACTGAATGAACTGGCAGCGTGGAGATGCCCCAAAACATTTTGCTTTCGTAAGGCAGAACTGTGTACAGCAACCTTGTGATGATATGACTTCCGTGGTCTTTAAAATATAACATGCACTCACTCCAACACCTCTCCCCTGAACTAGTAAACCCCAAATATTTGTGCAACCTGGCTTATCAAATTCTTGCAATTCACTGCTCTTCCCACATTCTGAAGGATTCGCGTATTCACAGACAGAATCTTCATCCAACTTTCTTACCAGAATTACTCCATCCGGTAAAATACTTCTTAGGGAATTTCTAAGCACTGGCCAACTGTCTGCCTCTTTGAAAATATCATGAGGTACTCTCTGCCTCCTCGGTGTTGTTGAAGAGACATTCTTCTCAAATATATAGTACAGAAAAGGGGCTTCTCGAATGTGTCGCACAATCTGGTTCACCATAAAATGAAATTAAAAAAAAAAAAAAGGTAAATAAAAACAAATTAAAATAAACTAAAATGATAGAATAGATCACTTTGGGAAAAATTTCTGGATTAACTGCCTTTGAACTAGTTATACGTTTTGCATCCCAAATTCCTCCCGACTCATCATCAGAAAACGGAGTTTGGGACACTTCCAGAGACATTAACAGTTTTTTTTTGTCGCGAATTCTTCATGACGAATTATTAAAAAAAAAACAAAAAAGGGATTTACGATACTTCATGACTTATTTGTTGTTTCGGGTCCTAAATTTTAAATGACCCATCATCAGAAATGGAATGGAATTTATAACCCTTCATGGCTCATCAGACATTTTAGTGGCTACATCTTTCATGGTCCATTTTAAGAAAATGAAATTTCGCGCCCAGAGCATCAAACAAATAACTCAAAAGGATGTCAATCCAGAAAGTTCTTCAAGAATGAAGACAAACTGCGTAATCTTCAAAAGAAGAGGAAAAAAGTTCATATGTGTCAACCAAAATACAACATAATACCCACAGAAATTTGCATTATGGGGGGCATGAATACCTCGGTGATGGATTCTGTAATCCATTGGTGAAGCTTGTCCGGGGTAAGAGGTATTGTGGTTTCATCATCCCTGGTCAACCTGTCTGCACAGATTGACAGAGAGCTTGATCTCTTTTTCTCTGGAAGTTTCCTTGACCGAGATGTCGTGGCTGTTTCTTTTGATAAACTCACATTGGGCATATCATTTGTATATGGAATGAATGAGATATTGTTAGATTTTTTAGACGGCTGCCTCGCCCCGTGAAAAGAGGATTCTTGAATGCAAGCACCCCCTGTGTACGCCAAGGCTTTGGCAGCCATTGTTAATGCCAGCCGACGCTACACTATCAAAACTCGAAATTTCTTTCCAAACGCACTGAAATTATATCAATAATCGCAATGCTAGGTGGTCAGAGATCCGGTAAAAGCTGATGAATAAATAGAACACCTCGGCCGCCACGTCGACTTTTTCTACGCTATTGTCGTTCGTGCGGTCGCATGTTTTACATGCGATAAATGCTTAAGAACACGGGTCTACGTCGTACAAGGATGACTCATCCCTCTTAATAAATGCCTCTAATTGCCCACATGGCATACACGTCGGATACTTACGAGACTTAATCCCATTGTGCTCGTGCCCAACATGGACTTTGTGGAGTCGGCGTGTGTTCGGAGAGTCGTGAGAGGTCCTATCCGCGTGGGCTTCAGACGATTGCACACGGTTTCTTTCTTGACTATGCATTCGTATTCAAGTTGAAGTAATCAATATTGTGATCCACACGTTTCGCGTGCACGACTTGTGGAAAGATCCCTGTGCTTGGACTTTTTCCCTTGAAATAATGCAAAATACAAATCATGGTACAGACAGCAATATAACAACCAAAAAAATAGGTTTAAAGGTGGAAGCCTTTGGTTTTGTATGTATGACAAAACTTAATTAACATCACGACATGTGTATGGGGCTATAAATTCATCAAACTCTTTGTCAATAGGATAGTAGGTTTAAAGTAGAAACCTTTGATTCCGTATGTAGAACTCAACTCAATTAACATAGAAATCAACTCAATACATCACGGCATGTGTATGGGGTAGTTGACCCTCTTGGTTAATGTGATGTTGTTCCCATATAAAATATTTATTTTCAGTAACATATTTCTATGTTAAAATTTTGTTGGACATTAATACTAATTCTAAAATTACCGCTCAGTGTGTCCCGATGGGACAGTATCATTGAACTTTAATGCATAGGAATCTTCAAGATCACTTGAAAGTGGAGAGAATGCCTTTCATCTTCTTATGAATGAATGAAAGATTTTAATTACGTCCGCGAGACCCAAATATGGTCTATGGGACCTCAAATATGGAAGTACAATTACTCAAATCATATCATATGATCTTTAATATCTTTGAGAAGATTGTTCCTTCTCCTGCTGATTTGTGTTAGCAATTTCCCAATTTTTTTTATTTTACTGTCTTCAAATAAATCTGCCATAAACTCCTTCCCAAGTGTTTCTTTGTATTTGTCACGGATATTTGAAAAACTCGGACATTTATAGATGAAGTGTTCCTCTGTCTCTACTGCCCCTGTGCTGCATAGAGTACATATCATTTCTTCCCATTGTTCTTTGGGCGTTGTCCATCTCCCTGTTTCACATCTAAGCCTATGAGAGCTAGTCCTTATCTGAGCAATGAGTATTTTTTCCTTCCACTTGATTTCAGCGCTTATATACGCTTTTTCCTTGTGGTCATACATTGTTGGGTTAAAATTTGCAATATAATATTGTCTTTTCCTGCTTGCATTTTTCCACGTTCTACTTCTGAACTTTTCATTCACATAATTTTTTATGTCTTTGTTGACATTTGGGCATTCATTTATGTTGATTTCCCAATGTTTCAACCATTTTTTATTTTGTTTTATCTATGTATTCTTTCGCCTATGCAACTCTTCGTCCCTAACTGCCCTATGAGAATATACCAAATATTTTACCTTAAACCAAGGGAAGATAATACGATTGTTTGGCTGAGTTCCCATACATATTGTTTTAGTTGTGTGCATACTCGTCCCTAAAATGTCGTGGTTTTCAAAAAAAAACCGCGTTCAGTGCACACAGTTTGAATTTTTTATTAAAGTTTTTTTTTGGAACAAAAAAGTTTTTAGAAAAAGTTATGTTGGGTTTCGTGTGCTATGGTCTTTACTTATTTAAAAATACAACGATGTTGTCTTTGGAATCCACTCGAGGTAATTTGATTTTAAAAAGGACCGAATAATTTTATGCGCACACAGCCAGGTTTGCAGTGCGGATACCTCCTGGCATTTTGGTTTGCAGTGCGGATACCTCCTGGCATTTTGGTTGGCGACCAAAACTCTTGGTGATAATTTTGATAATGTCATTATAAATGCAAATACCTACTGGCATTTTGGTTGGTGATCAAAACTCTGGCTGATAATTTTGCTAACATATATTATTTGTTTGTTATTTTTTAATTTTTTATGTATAAGGAAATTGGTAACACTTCTATAAACTTTAATCTATTGATTAAAACGAAATCAACAACACCAGTTCCAGGACATCCAACTGAGAAACTAACTGAAAAACAATCCACTGGGTACATGGTTTAAAAATAAAAATAACAATAATGATAAATATATTTTAAATACGACATTCTATTGTTAGGATGGTATCATTTATATAAATTTACTAACCTTTTTTTTTTTTTCAATAAGCTTACACAGATTTCTATGAGGAGTCTCTATCCCCTCATTAGGAGTAGGATGATACCATTTATATAAATTTACTAACTCTTTTTTTTAAATCAGCTTACACAGGTTTTTATGAGGAGTCTCGATCCCCTCATACGGAGTGGGATTTGAACCTTGGACCTCTCAAAGAGAGGCCAAAGCCCTTAAAGCCCTTACCACTTAATCCATTTTTTTAATAGGTTATACCTTTATTACATCATCATTACATACTAGTATTAAAACAAAACTGGAATATTATCCATGTATCGTTTAACAAGATTTGAACCTGGGTCTCATCGTTGAAATGTTGAGGAATTTAACCGGTTAAACTAATGTCACTTATTTTTTTTTTATTTTTTTTTTATTTGGTTAGTGTGAGAAACCTCTACAACCAACGGGTTGGGCAGTCTCCTCCCAACCATCACCCCTGTAAAGTTGAGAGCTATGCTTATCAATAGGAAATTTAACACACACCCACCCCTCACACACTCACCCACACCAAAGTTGAAGAATCTAACCTGTTAAGCTAATGTCATCTAGTATTTTTTTTTTCTCCCTTGAATTGGTTATATGGGATTGAAATGGGCCCTTGAGCTAATGTCATTTAGTATTTTTTTTTCCTAAATTGGTTATATGGGATTGAAATGGGCCCTTAAGCTAATGTCATTTAGTCATTTTTTTTTCTTGAATTGGTTATATGGGATTGAAATGAACTCAACTCGTATTACATCAATAACCACATGGTGGTATTACAACAAGCTTGGCAATTATGCATGTATTGCTTGGCAAGATTTGAACCTTAGTCTCCTCCTTGAAAGTTGACGAATCTGACGAGTTAAGCTAATGTCATCAAATCATTTTTTCTGAATTGGTTATATGGGATTGAAATGGGCCCAACCCATATTGCATCATGACCACATGATAGTATTACAACAAGCTTGGCAATTATGCATATTCGCTTGGTAAGATTTGAAGCTTGGTCTCCTCCTTGAAAAGTTGAAGAATTTAACTGATTGAACTAATGTCATTTGGTGTTTTTTGATCATTTTAATTTATATTAAATTAAATGTTTTATTAAGCTGCAAGCTTACTGCAATGGTAAGGGTTTTGTCCTCTCTTTGAGAGGTCCAAGGTCCAAACCCCACTCAGTATGAGGGGGGACCAAGACCCCTCATAAAAACCTGTGTAAACTCATTTGAAAAAATAAATGTTTTATTAAAATATTAATTAATTTTTTTATTTTAATAATTTTAATTATAAATTATATATAAAATATATAGCTTCTTTTTTTTTTTTTTGCTGTTAGTATATAATAGGGTTTTGAAAGGGGTCCTTCCCTTTTACAACTAGAAATCCAAGAATAACAAATGAATCAATCGAGGCACAAAAAACAACGTATCTTCTTACAAATCAAATTTTGCATTTTTTGAACAATATAGTCTTTTCCGACCAAAAGTGCAATGACCAAAACAATAGCAGTAACCTGCCCTGCTGCTTTTTCTACATCTGCCTTTAATTTGCAAACTGAAAATAAACTTGTTATTAATTTGCAAACATTGTCCCTCCAACTGCTTCGGATTCCATAAAGTCCATAAACCCCCAGACGCACCATCAGCAGGAATGATTTCCACCTGAGCTATTTTCCAAATTGAATTCTTCACCTTCCCGAATATTCCAAGATAGAAAATTCATTTTGTATCAAGTTGAGTAAGTTTTCCTCTTCCCAAAGACAAAATTCTTTGCTTCCCATCAACTACATCCTTAGCAACAACTTTGGTTCTCAATTCTCGGAGATTGGGCCTTCCTCGAGAAACTAAAATTTCCAAATCAACCTTCTTAGATTTCCTTCTACTTCCAACAGAAAATTTCTGGATAACCTTTTCCTCCTTTTCCAACTCCAAATCACTAGTAGAAGTCCATTCTCCTCCATCTTCTTCATCCTCCGACCCATTTTGAATAATGTTAATATTTTTATTTTATTTTCTCCCATAGCCAATCAATGTCACATTCTGTTGAGGAGTGGTTTCTCCCAAAACCCTCGTTTCTATGCTCTTTTCCTTCAATCATGTTGAAGAGTGTGGCTCTTTCTCAATATTCTCTTCTACATGCAAAGAAGAATTCTTTTCCTTTTCAATCAAAGCCTCAATCATCAGTTCATTAATACCTCCAAGTTGAGTTTCTAGAACAAACTCTTCCCCTCCAACAATGCCATCCCCATCAAGGGTAGCAAGAACCTCAAAGCTATTTGAAGATGGACCCTTACTACTTTCACCAATTTCTTTTTTCCCTAGAACTTCTCCTTGCTTAGTTTCCTTTTTCCTCCAAACCCTTAAAGGCTATCCAGTTCTATTATTCATAACTTTCTCCTTAGGATTTTCTGGGCATGTTTTCCAAATATGCCCTACCCTTTTGCAAAGGTTACACAAGGGAATGAGAGTTTCATACTAAATCTCTTGTTCCCATTCCCTGTAATCTGAAACTAGCCTAATAGATTTAGGTAGTGGTTTATCCAGATCCACCTATACACAAAAATGGGTCGCTATCATTCTGGTTCGAGATTTAGTAGCTGAATCAAAAGCAATTATTTTTTCAATCGCTTTAGCTATCCCGAGAATAATATTGTCATCCCAAAATTCCATTGGAAGCCTTGGTAGACTCACCCATAAGGGCACCGATTGAAGAGTGGTTATGGTTGGATTAAAGCCTTGGCTCCATTTTTGTAAAAATAACCCTCTCCTCCCAAAAAACCATGGGCCCCTCAACAAAACATTTGTCATATCCTCCAGATTTGCAAAGTTAAACAACAAAAAATTATTAGGCAAAACCACCACTGCTTCTTGCCCCAAAAGTTTCCATTTATCCCGAACCCACTTCCTTATTATATCTAAATCTGGTCTATTGCCAAAAAATTTCCCAACAAAAAGAAAATTTTCCTTTCTAAATCACTTTGTCAACCAAAATTTTTGGGACCTTAAGAGTAAAACCCTTTTCATCTCGATCCGGAGACAAAACAAATCCCTCTTCTTGCAAATTTTGACCTCTCTTCAAAACTTGCGCCCAAGAAGCGCCTCCCTTTGACCTTTCTATTGCTGCCAAATTTGGATCTACTGCTCCTAGATCCAAAGGGTTAGAATCTCTCCTATCCACATCCTTAGGGGATTCTACCGCAATAGAACCCTCACCTATCACCTTTCCTAATCCTCCTATCCACGCTCCTCTTATGTCTCCTTTCTCTCGACGTTCTTTAGCTTCGACAACAATACTTGACTTACTCGTGGTAAGGGTTTGAAGCATGATACACTATGGATGAACCCGCTGCTCTTCCTCCATCATTACCTCTTCATTTTTTCTCCAACTTCTTCCATATTTTTGTTAGTATACCATTCCACATTTTAATAAACTTCTTGTGTTTGATAAAATGTATAACTTAGAAGTTTGAAATGTGGAGTCACCGATAAAAATAGAAAGTTTTTTTTTTAATAAAAAGACGAAAAAAAAAAAAAATTCATTTTGATGGGTCTTTTAAAAAGAACTAATACCAATATTTTGGGAGACTTTATAATAAGTATAGTTGAGGATCATGCAAAATAAACAGAATTTTAGTGGGATGAAGAGCACTTCTATATTAAAAAAACAATAATTATAGGATTGGGAGGCTATTAGGGTCTTAATTGGGATATTAATGGTATAAATGATACTCTAATAATGAATTATAGGATAAGAACACATCAAAATTGAAAAAGTGGAAAGTGGTTTTTAACGTCTACACTACCTTTTGGTATGGATTATACACCATCACCATCATGGTGTACAACCCTGTCTTCCATAGGATTCAAACCTTAGACTTCCAATTTGGATTTCCAAAGTCTTCATCATTAGGCCCACAAAGAAGATTCATAAATGTTTGATTGCAACCAAATTTAGAAAAAGCTCTAGTTCCTTATGAAATACTTTTAGCGAAAACAAATACTTTTCCTATAAAGGTAGTCTTCACCGGTAGGCCTACAAAGAAGATTTAGAAATGTTTGATCACAACCAAATTTAGAAAAAGCTCTAGTTCCTTATGAAATACTTTTACTGGAAACAAATACTTTTTCTGTAAAGACAGTCTTCACCACCATTAGGCCCACAAAGAAGATTCAGTGATGTTTGACCACAACCAAATTTAGAAAAAGCTCTAGCTCCTTATGAAATACTTTTAACGAAAACAAATACAATTCCTATAAAGGCAGTTTCATCTTTAAGGTTAATAAAAAAGATTGAAAAAAATAGACGCAAACAGAAAACCAAATGTAAATGCTCAATCAGAACCAAATTTAATATAAAAGCTCTGGTTCTGTACAAATACTTTTAGCCAAAACAAATACTTTTTCTATGAAGGCAAATTAGACTTCTAGGTTATCTAAAAAGACATTGAAAAAATAAATCTGAATAGATAACCAAAGGCTATAGTAAGAAAAGACTTGATTAGATAAAAATAAAAATTTGATGAAGGAAAACAACAAATGAATGTCAAGGTGGAGTATCGAATTGAATTAATTGAATGTCCAAATAAAAACAGAATAAAGTTCTATCTCATGAAAAATTCAAGGCAACTTCGTGGACAAAGGGTCTAGTAAGGAGGAAAAACATTATCTTGTTGATTTCAACTCCCCATGCAAACACCATCAAAAGACACATAGAGGCAAACATTAGACAAAAAGCAAAGATGCTATGGCTCACTTGAGGACTAGCTCACATCAACTTACATACAAACTGGTAGATGGAAGAGACAAAAAGAGAAATGGGAGGAAAGGCACCATTTGTACATCAACGACAATGGAAACAAAAAATGCACTTCATCTTGGAATACAAACTTTATAATGATACACAAATTAGTCATGTTGATGCTCTAATAATGGATTTGATGCATGGACTTTTTCAAACACCAAGAAAAGAAAAAGTATGGAAATTTATAAGTCATTAGCAAAAGATAAGCACTTCAAAAGGAAAAATGACTAGTCAAACTTCATGGTTTCACATAACCTTGTTTTTTTATAAAGAAGCAATTGGGATAACATATGTTATTGGGGATACCCACTTTTTTTCTTTTATGGTTCCATAAGTTATTTGGCCTTGTAGGTGTTAAAAGCCTTTTACTTTGTTCTGATCTAAATTAATTTATTTTTAGAATTCATTTTTCCTGTATAATTATTAAAGCTTGATTATGTTAAATTTAAATCACAATTTCATTTTTATTTCCTTCCCCCATAAGTTCAAAGGATTAATTTAGAAAACAATATTCAATATTATGCAGAATAATAGCATTAACAAATACATTCATTTTAGAAAAAAAAAAACTCCTATAAAATTGTCAGATTATCTATATAAAAAACTGTGAATTTATTATCTATGCTAACTCAAGCAATTTTTTCTTGAGATTGCACAAAGTAAAACTTCCAAATAAATTTTGTTTATAAATTACCCATGTAAATAATTAAAAGAGGAGAAAGATGCATTTTCTTAAACATGACTAAACAGGAGTTCATTTATACCATGTTCATATAAAGTTTAAGAAAAACTTATTAACTTATTGATTATCATTGCAAATGCCAAGTAAAGTTTGGCTTTTACAATTTCCTTCATAATAAGAAAAGAAATAAAAAGTTACTTAACAAATTTCTCCTGCATGCCGTCATGTAACTTGACAAATAAATTAGAAAAACAAGTACTGAAAGAAAATTCTTATTATTCAAAACATAAAGGCTTGTAGGTTTTACCTGTATAATGGAATGAGGCGACAATTCAACATTTCAAATAAAATTAATAAAAATCCAGTTTTGCTCATTCCTGTTTGATAGCGCTGTAATGACTGCACATTTACATAACATTTTCAATTAAATTAAATAGTACAAAACTTTATTATGAAATTTGAAACTCAAATATTTCATATCTAATATTTACTCGAATAGAATTAATAAATTTAATTTATTTTTGAAGAAAATCTAGAATCTTATATTCATATATAAATGAATGAAATATTTTTACTTTTGCCCATGGGAAACCCAATATAAAATGGCAATGTGTGGCCATAGCTAAATAAGTCAATGAAACTAAAAAAATCATCCATAGAAAAATATTTGAGTTCAAAAAAATAACGATTGAAGTAACTAAACAGTAAAACTCTAATATTAATGGATGAAAATTTTCAAATAAATTTATATCATTATTATAGTTGTCATTTCCAACTTACAAAAAAAAAAAACAATCATAAGTAGAGTGACTAGATATAAAATATTTTGGATACTCATCAATATGATCTTAATTCTGGATCATTTCAATAATAACGGTTTCTCTAAATGTTATGCCAAACACATCTTATAAGAATATAAACAATTAAAATAGAAAGAATACACCATTAAATCATAATACTTGTTTTTAGAGACTCTTTATATGATATTATTGCAAGTATTGTGACATGAGTTAGGTGGGCATGAAGGGAACATGTATTGCCATTTTAATTATATAGCACAAGACCAAGTGAGTTAAATATTTCGAGTGGCAAATATGCCACATTGCCTCAAATAATGATACATTTGAAGTATTTCAATACAAAAACCAATGAACTACGTAAACTATTCTATGTAAACATAAACATGTATGGTAAGACTGCTAGTTGAGCTACACAAGGTTATACACTTATTATGTAGCCTTCCATCAACTCTCTCATCTTTCCAATTTGAAGAGTATGCAAATTTTCCATGTATGCAAACATGATAAATGCCTCTTGTATGCATGCATCACTCGTGTTTAACATGCACACCTTAATATCCATAGAACAAATATCCAACATGGACATAAAATGTACATATGTGACAGGTTCAGTCAAAAGATTCATATTTGAATTTGAGTTTGGCAAACTTTAAGTTCCAAATTGCTTATTTTAATAAAGTACCATATAAATAGCTGCAAGCTTACTGCAGCTGTAAGGGCTTTGGCCTCTCTTTGAGAAGTCCAAGGTTCAAACCCTACTTAGTATGAGGGGACCGGGACCCCTCATAAAAACTTATGTAAACTCGTTGAAAAAAAAATTAAGTACCATATAAAGATCAGGACATTAAAATATGCAAATAATTTGTACTTTTATAAAATTAAACAAAGAGCAGATGTTAAAAATTAACTAATATGATAGACTTAAAATGTATGCATGTGTCTGATTTATGTCCTTCTAAATATGGCCATATAAATCACCTACACACGTCATATTTTCTCTCTTTTTTTTTTAATCGAGTTCAATCACCTGTTTAATGAAACTATGGTTTTTAGATATTTTAATTAGATATATTTGACTCTTGGGTGGTCCCTAGTACTTTTAGGCAGTGTTTTAACCAATGGAGATGCCCTTTTAGGGGCAGCAGGTTATCAAAATTTTGGAATTTACTGCTACCTCATTTTTTGTGGAGTGTTTGGTGGGAAAGAAATCAGAGAGTACTCAAGGGGTAAAGTAAGGATGAACTTTCAGTGTCTAACCGAATTAAAACTGCAGTGAGGAAGAATTTGCTTGCCTTTGATAGTAGTGTGGACTCCGAAATCAATTTGGAAAAGAGGATCACTAGAGAATAAAACTTGGGAGTGTTGGAAATTTTGCCACATTAAATTTTTTGATAAACTTTGGCCTAAGTATGGAGCTTTACAGCGGCAAAGAGCATGCGGAAGTGTTCGGGTTTTCACGGGCCATAAACGGGGGCGATAAAATGGATGAAATAAGCTTTGGATATTTTATCATTGCAGATCTTTTCGCTAGCTTTCTGACGATATATTATAATAGGCGATCGGGTCAGGGGATCAAAATTTATGGCCCCGAGAAGCAAGACCAGGAAGCTCAATTTCGGGCCAGGAAATTGACTAAGTGTCGGGCCCCGCCCGACTACGCTCATCCTCCCAACTGCACTCATCAATTTGTGCGCAATAGGGCAGAAAGACAGGAAGAAGCAGCCAAAAATATTCTAAGTGTCGGGCCCCGCCCGACTGCGCTCATCAATTTGTGCGCAATAGGGCAGAAAGACAGGAAGAAGCAGCCAAAAATATTCTAAGTGTCAGGCCCCGCCCGACTACGCTACCCCGCCCGACTAAGCTCATCAATTTGTGCGCAATAGGGCAGAAAGACAGGAAGAAGCAGCCAAAATATTCTAAGTTTTGGGCGGGATAAAAATACAAAGGTTGAACTTCTAAGCTCGGTTCTTACCCCCTCCATCAGATGCTGACAGGTGTCTGGTCTTGGGATCAGAGTCAAGATGTGACAGAAGGTGTGCCGCCAGGGTACCGAACAGATGAGCGTGAACTGACAGATTGTACCGCATCTACCCCCATTCAAACTGACTCAACTTCCCACCTACCGGATTTCCACGGAGCTGCCACGTTTTCAGGAGGACCTTGCTACAAGTACATTCTTTACCCGCAGAGGTCAACATCAGCCGCTTTTGTCAGCTTTTGTCAGGTCTAGGATTCTGTGCCCAAAATGTAATCGGGGGGGGGGAATTGCGCTATAAATAGCAACCTCATTTCATTGTACAAGTGTGGAGGGGGGACATATTGCTAGAGGACTCTGCTGTGACGGACCACCTTCTAATTAATTCAAAGCATCCTTAGCTCTGCTTCTTGTCTCTGTCTTTTATGCTGCCTTCTGCTAGTATTTCTGCTTCATGTCCATTTATATTTCTGTCTGTCTGAATTTTGATTTTTGGATTTGGGCATTGGTGATTATTTGGATCTGGAATACTAAACAGAAGGATACATAGGGTAGAATAACAACTGCAGTTTATATTACATGCTTTGTTTTAATTGTTGTTGGTTCGGATGCAAATTTGCGATCGTGTTGCTTGTTCTCCCCCCACCCGAAACGCATGATATTTACATCTCTTTCCTGTTCCCTTATCTTTTTCAATCTTTTTCCAGTTCCCTTTACCCTTTTTTTTAATCTCTTTCCTGCACTCTTATCTAAAAACCCCTAAGTAGGTTAGGAAAGGAGCCGGCCTTCTCCGGAGATCGGCACGGGAAGCATCCCTTCCTCCCGTCCTTTCAATGTTGGTCTGCGGGTCTAGGGCGCATTGACACACCAAGTCCTTCCCAGGTGGCCGATCCGTGGCCAACAGGGAGAACCTAGAGTAGCACCTTTGCCAATCATTTTGAAAAGAGCAAACACTAGATGGCTATACTGGAGGAGGGTTGGGTAAAGTTAAACTTTGACGGAGCTGCAAAATGCAACCCAAGTAGAGCTGGGGGAGGAGGTGTCATTTGGAATGAGAAAGGTGAAGTCTTATGGGCTTATGCAAAAAGTTATAGGATACAAACCAATCACTATGCGGAAGCTAAAGCCCTATACTTTGGTGTTAAGTTGTTGAGACAAAAGAGTGTAAGGCGATCATAGAAGGGGACTCTATGAACATTGTCAGGGATCTTAAGGAGAAGCTAATAACCAGCAGGTATCGGGTTTAATTAAGGATATCTCATCCCTATTAAAATAAATGGCAGAGGTGAAGGTATTACATATGTATCCGGAAGGAAATACTGCAGCTAATTGTTTAGCAAACATTGGAGTTCATTTTGATTCGAGGAAGATATAGGAAAATAATTTTCCCTTATCTCTTACAAGGATTACATCATCGGAGGTAGAAGAAAAGTCTATTCCACAGGGTGTGATCTCTTGATGCTGTTGGTACTGCTGTTGCTTCTGGGGTTTTTTGGTGCTCCCGATGTGATTGTATACTGCTGCTATTACAACAGCTGTAGTTCTAGCGAATGCTACTGTAGTGTGCTTCTGCTTTTGTTGCTGCTACTTCTGTTACCTATTGTTGAGAATTGGAGTGACTGCTACTACTGTTGGTGTGGAAGGGAGGAATAAACAACAGTCGGGTCAACCTTTGTTCCTTTGCTAGAAATAGTTTTCGATATCAGCCAGAGTGTTGTTTTTTGTCTAGTTCTGTTCTGGGATTTTTGCTGCAACTTTGTTTTTGTCTCATGCTACAACCTTACATCTCCTTTTGATGCTATCCAAGGAGGAGGTTGATGTTTATCTTGTAACCTTGGAAAGCTTAATTCTATAACAGGGTTGGGGCCCCTCCACGACCCCTTTTTTTTCACCATTTCAAAAAAAAAAAGATATATTTGACGAATTTAATTGAATTAATGATCTGCATCGTAGAGGATTAGAGGCGTGGCAATGAAGACAACTACCTAACTTAGTTGGTGATGCTAGGTAAGTTATGTTTTAAAGTTGTGCACTAGCACAAGGCACAATAAAAACTTCCTCATGCAACATGGTGTTGGATGAAGGGAAAAACAATAACAATAATGTTGATCAGAAAATACATGAAAACTAGAAACTATGTAAATAAATGGAAAGCTTTATGTACAAATAGAATATAGATGAACAATAGAATACAATGCCCTCATATGGTCAAGCAAGTTTTGACACCAAAGCTTTGGCTATGTTTAGGTCTAGGTCAACTATACCAATGTGTGAGCGTTTGTTGTCTGCTGACTTTACTCTAGAGACTTTGATCTGCTTGAAGAAGCAAAAGATTACAAAAAGAGGAGCCATCTATACTGAACATCTATCCTATATATAGAATGTATAATACACAAATCAACTCCTGACAACTATAGAAAAACAAGCCATGGCCCTGCAATTGAGTTGGATGGCTTTGGGCTCCCCTCTAGGAGACCTCCATTTGAATCATAGGGCAAGTGGCCCTTGTTTTGCCACCTATGTGACATAGCATCTACAATAAAAAAAAATATAGAAAGACAATTATAACGAGTCATGGGATGGTCTTCTACATTTCTTCCTTTGGCATCAGGTAGAATGGTGGCAAATAAAGTGCACTGATAGCTAGTGCAAACCTTCCAATGTTGGATGTGTGTAGAAGCTATCATTGAGAAGGTGGCATCCAAATTTGATGTTATGATGATGATAGTCTTAGGGCCAGTGCTGGCAACGAGTGTTGGCCGATCAATACCAGGTTAGTGTAACCATCTAACACCATGGACTAAGTAAAGGACTGGTGCTACTTGGTGCCAACCAGTGGCATGATAATCCATTATAACACCTAGATGCAAGGACTTGTCTTTGCATGAGCATTTTATGAGTCTTCATGCTAAGCTGGTTTGATGATGTGTGCTTGAGCCAAACTAGCACTAGGATGGGTGACGTCTTTGGAAGTCATGGTAGCCAAGAGGACCACTAAAGCGAATAATAGATGAACTCTAGTAAATCAATACTTGTGAGAAATGGGTTGTTGATTGAAAACGATCAAAAAACAACAAAAGCCAAACACTCTACCCATACACACCCAAAAAACAACAAAATCCAAACACTCTGCCCATACACACCCCAAAAACAATGAAAATTATGGATTGCAAAAAACACATACTTTAAAAAAATCAAATTTGCAATATATATACTCAAAATGTGCATATTTTTATAAATGTATTTATATGGGCAATACAAGATGTCAATTAGGTTTTATATCATGCTTGTGATATTGATCAAACAATGGGATAAATCAGGTGTTGCTTTGAGCCTTTTATCTATTAATATATCAAAATATTCAACATAATATTATTCACTATAAAGCACAAAAAAGAACAAAATTTTTGTCACTATACACATTCCAAGATTTCTCTTTTAAATATTCCAAGCTACATCTAAACATACAACTGAAATTGAAATAAGATCAACATGCAATGTCTGATAAGTAATGCTTACATTAAAGTGAAGTCTAAACAGTGAATGAGGTGCAGTTAATAATAATCTCACATATGTTTCCACCATTGCAATGCTTGGAACAACCTGCAATCAGCACATAAGCACTTAGTTCTTCTAATACAAATCCCAAAATATCTCGATTAGTCAATGCCATAATAAACTTGTTCCAAGGAAGCTAACTTCTGGAGAATGCATATTGCATGTGGAATCAAGGAATACATTTATGATGGTCAAGCAAGGTGTACAATCAAATTCCCATTCTCCATCAAAGTCTCTTATTCTGCAACAAAACCTTGTTGAGAGCTACCAAAAAGGTATATTACCGTTATAAGTGACAACCAATTTAGCTTTTCCATCAAACAGTCATTAATGATATTTGCAATCTTTGCTACTAGTTATCTATTAAAAAACAATATTACTCTTGCAATATTGCTTACAAGGAATCACAAATACAAAGACTAAGAGGCATGCATATGTGCAGACAATAGAACATAAACATAAGCAGCGAAACAGGGATGCTTAATGTATCGAAAATAAAGCAGGAATCCCCATGTTTTAAAAACAGGAGGACGAGAATAATTACTAATAACTTGTTAGCCAAGAAAAACCCTAACCCACTTCCCATGAACCACAACCCACGAAAAATCTTAGCCTTGCCTTCTTCAGAAGCAAAAGTGGCCAACGAAAAATCCCTCAAGCAAAGGGCAAGAGACTTGACTCTAAGTTTTCTAGAATTGTGTTTGCATGCGTGTGCATGCACCCGTGAGCATTTGTGTGTGCGCGAGCGTGCACATGGGGGCATGTAGGTGTGTGCGTGCAGGCACGTGTGTAGGTGCATGCGTGTGCATGTAATTCTAATAGTGACATCATTGTTGCCACAAAAGGTCAAGATGAAATGCAAATGTCGTTAGTGAAATAGAAGAAATTGGCTGCAAAAGTGGAAACAATTGTATGATGGGCTCAATAGGAGAAAAAATAAAAATGAAATAAAATAAAATAAGAGATTCAAGGCACTAGAAAATAGCACACAAGGATTTGTCATGATGTGAAGGTGAGGTTAGCAGAATTGAAAGCCAATTATAAGCATCATCTGGTCATCTCACTTCCCATGCATGTGCTGCCTCCTGTTGAGGGACGTGACATCATATCTTCCTTGGAGGCAGAAAGTAAAGCAGCCATGGCACAAATATTCCTATGTAATGCCAAATTTCAACATTAACACCAACTTCATTGGTGTCACTCATCATAGAGACAACTTAGTACCAACAATCTATGGGTGGCGCTAGAGGATGAATTGTTGCATCTTCTATTGGTGTCTCTTCATTTTTTGTTCTACATAGTTTGTACCAAGATGTCTTGCAGGATTGTAGGAGACAAATTGTTACAGTTTTACATCTCTTCTCAGAATGATGTACAAAGTTATCATATGAATAAAGATTCTAATTCACTTTTTATTGTCAATGTCTTCTTTTTGTGTGTATGAATGGTTCTATGCTTCCTTTTTCCATTCTGCCAGTTGTTAAAAAATATTAACATAGATTCTATACTTTTACAAAACATCAGATTCAACTTAGAGTGTTGGATACCAAATTGCTCCTAGTATCTGGACTAAACTAGGTTTAGAATGTATGGTTATGCACCCATTCTGGTATAATGTCAAAGATAGTTTTTGCTAATATCACTTTCTCAGCCATTAAGTACAATTCTGTGATATGCACAAAAGTTATGTCTGGGTCTCCTGGTAGATAAACCAATGATTACTGGTTGCTACAGTCCTCTAAGGAATCTGAAAACGTAACTTCTGATTTATATTAGCTCTGTTTTCTTTATCAAAAAACAAGAAAAGAGCAACCATGCCATGGAGTTACAAATGTCACAGTTGTGGAGTTCATAATAGATCAACTAGTACTAGACCAAGGGAAAAAAAAGACATTGAAATATTTTGATAAGTATCTCATGGGGTAATTTTCACAAATCATGCATGCAAAAACTCTACAATGCATAGAGCACAAGGATCATATTAACATAATTATAAATATAATCTACTTAAAACCCATGCAACTTAACAAATATAATGGCTATCAACCAAAGAGTCACATCAAAATTAACAGATAAACCGTGAGAGCAATCTAAAAAGAGGAAGTATTCAAGCAAATGAGCAAATCTTGAACTAAACAGAGAGCCCTGTGGGATTTGATTTATATACATATTTTATTATCATCTTTCTTCATGATTATAACAAATGTCAATTCGTATAAAGTATACCTGGCCAGAAAACATTGTCTCCTCAATCTGACTGGCAAGACGTAAGCATAAGAAAAGAGACAATCCAGAAAGTAACGTCATTGGCAATGGACGAGTTTCATGCATTACAGTAAGTCGCTCACTAGGTTGACCAATGGATCCTTGCAGTATGACATCAGCCCTTCCATTTGAATTGAAACAATTCATTATTGCATCACAAGCTGGTTGAGTCATTGTATGTGAAAGCGCCCAGAACATTCCCATAGACTTATCATCCAAATTCAGATAATCCAAAACACGTTCTCCTGAAAGAGGAATGGACAAAAAAAAAAAGCATCATGGAATTATTAGTAGCTATGGAAGTTGTGACAACCTATTATGTTTATCTAGACATTTGATACAGAATCTCCTTCAAATAATGAAAAACAAGTCAGAAGCTTAAATGCATGTCTGTTAGTAGATTTTATAAAAGCAAATTTGCATGAATCAAAGAAGTTGCCATTGGAAGACATTAGAGTGAAATTTTGTACTCTTGAATCTTGCTGGACAGTGGCAGGGATTTATTAAAATACAGCCAAATAATACCTGGCTTATTATAATTTAGAAACCGGATCTCAACACCTCATTCCCACAAACATGATTTTAGAAATTAAAAAAACCAATTCAGATATCTGTGTTCAATCATTTGATATGTATTTTAGTATTACCAAAATAAGTTATCTCCTCACTAGTAGAAATAAAAATAAATAAAAATAAAGCTAACAGATTGGGTATCAATGTGAACCATAGTTGAGAAAATCTTTAAAAAATCCCGATTCACAGCCTGGCCGATTTTTTTGCTGATTTTTTGCCAAAAAAATTGTGATATGCATGAAAAAAGCTTTTTTTCAATGAAAATTTGCATTTTCTTCAGTTTTTTCAATGAAAATTTGCCGATTTTTTCCCCATTCCCAATTCTTTTCCAAGCCAATTCCAATACGATTCTGATTTTCTCAACTATGATGTAAAAAAATGCAGAAAATCTTAAGGAAGATGCAGCCTTTGTCCAATATATGTACCCAGAGGGGATAAAGCCCATCACAATGTCATGCTGCATCATTTTCATTGTATGCATTATTCCATCCTTTCTGATTTAGGCTAAATTTGTCTCCGTTGGTAATGTCTTAAACCAATTTTTGCATAAAGACTAAGGCTTATCTTTTGTCTTCCATGTACTTCAACAGATTGCCTTGGCATCCAAAAGCCATATAAATATTACAATATAATCAAAGAAAATGATTATAAGAAAGGAAATCCATTCAAAGTTCAACAAGACTCCAAAAAGAGAGAAGTACAGGTAGATGTTATGTGAATGATAAAGACAGTTATCGATGATGACCATAGAGGGGTCTCTACTATGATTGCTTGCAAACAAGAAAGAAATTTTATTACTGTCCACCAAGATAACAGGGTTCGTGCACCCGACAGGCCAGGTGCGTGAACCCAAGCGCGGTTGGGTTCGGCTGGGCCAAACCCCAACTGAACCTTGTCAAACAGCCGATGAGCCGCAAGGTTTGGCCAACCGCACCCAACCCATTTTGGGCATAAAAATTAAAAAATAATAAGTTTTTATTTTTTTATTTACGTGGCCCCAGCCCCACCCAGCCCATACGAGCCAAAAAATAAAAAATAAAATAAAATAAAAAAATTTAATTTTTTTAAAGTTTAAAGTTTTTTAATTTTTTATAATAAATTATAAAGTGGACTCCAATTCATTGTAAAGTGAATTGGAGTCCACTCTTTTTATATAAACCCTTTTTTAAGGGTTTCTATTTCATTCTTATCATGAGCATGAGTGAAAAGTTGAAAGAGAGTGAAAAGTGAAAACTGAAGGACTGCAGTGAAGAGTGAAAGGCAGATTTTGGACTGAGGCAGCAGAGGTAGACTTTGGACTGAGGCAGCAGAGGCAGACTTTGGACTTTATCATTTTTGTACACGAATATCATATATGCTTTTCTAATGCCATATTTAAATATTTTGCAATGTGTATGATTTATTTAGATTTTTTTAATTTTTTTCGATAGGAAAAAAAAAAAGAATGTATATATATATATATATATATATATATATATATATATATATATATATATATATATATTAAAAAATAGCCGCACCCACTCCAGGGAACCCTATTTTTGGCGGGGGCCGCACCTGCCATTCCCCGCACCCGCACACCTGGTAACCTTGTTGTCCACTAATGAACAAAGTAGGTCAATGGGACCCAAATATTCCAATTGGTTATGATAGCCTTGCGAGATCTGGAAACAGTGCTCCAAGGAATACAAAATATAGTACAAAAAGAATGACCAGAACATATCATGTTCCTATGATGTGTGGGACATATACGTCTCAAATATAGTACAAATATAATATAGGCATCAGGTAAGTCCAATGGGGGCTCAAAGTGCCAAAGAAGATCATTGTTGAAGGAGTGTAGATCATGATCTGAAAACACTTCTCCCTGATCTATGCCTATCTGCACTCAATCATCAGCACCCACTATAGACAAGTCAATATAAGATGATAGTGTCTGAAGAAGGATGCCTGGAGCAAAGTGGACCAAGCTGGATCCCAAGAACCCTCATATCATCCCAGATAGAAGATTCTCTAGATGTAAAAAGGACTCTAGAAATGTCTACCTGTCTAGACCTCCTGGGTTGTGGACATGGCTGATGTATCATCCCTCGGTAGCTGTTCTATGCAAGAGGCACTATCTCACAAGTCTAACCCCGTCAAAGGATGCAACTGTATCATCCGAGAAGCGCTTAGTGCCACTTGCTACTTGAAGAGGATGAATTAAGGCAATCAGCCATACCTATCATATGATGTTATGTTCATCATTCAAGACACGAAAGAGTGCTCCAAACTTCAGGATAAACAAACAAATGGTCTCATTATCAAAAGCTATTGACCATCTGATCTACAAAGAAAACAACTTGCTATCATCCTTCAAGGGCAAATGAAAATATTTAACAAGCAAAATAGTTAAACCAGTAGCCACATAAAAACCAACTTTGATATATCATAAGAGAGCAAGCATATGGAACTAATAATTAATGAAATGTCTATAAAATTGTACAAGCTTCTCCCTAGCACATGGTTCAATTCACTCAAGACCAAACCAAAAATGCACTAACTTAAAAGAAGAAAACACAAAGGAAATATAATCCAAATATTAATGAACAGGCTATATGAAAAATAATTTGGAAATTTTATAAAGAACTGCTGCACAAAACTGAAACATACATCAGTCATAAGACTGTCTCACTAGAAACTATGTCATCACTATGTGAATTATCTGTCTCTCTAACTCATGTTATTAGCCATGTTGTGATCCTAGAATAATATGGGATACAGCTTCTCAATAATATATGCACTTCACTTTCTGAATCATATCAAGGAAAATTGAGAATGAATGACTCATTTATCCATGATTGATCCAAGCATGTGACCTTTTTGGGGCATGGCCTTATGCCCGAAAATGCCCAAAAACCTGTTTTTTTTTCCTTTTTACATTGTCAAGGGCATAACTTTGTGCTCGGGACTCAGATTTGATCCGTTCAAAATGTGTTGGAAAGCTTAGTGGAAAGACTAGATTTTCAGGGAGACTAACTGCTCTGGAGGCCCTCAAAATGCAAAAAAAAATATTTACTAAAAATAGTCATTGTCTATTTTTAGATTTTTGTAGTCAAAGTGCATCTCTAGCCATGTTGACAAATCAGTAGAAGACAAAACACAAAAGAACAAGTAATATATATGTAATTTTCATTTAATATGCACTGTGTAACTCATGAAGGTGAAATGCCACCTTTCCATATGGGTGACCTTCCATATTCCATACGGTAGATTTCCAATACACCAAATATTATACAAAGAGAGATGTATCCTTAATTGTATAAAGCATGAGAAATGGATGCAATGTTATAGCCTCACATCTCTTCTCAGAGATTGCTTGCATTTTACTCTATTTTTTGAGCAAATAAATCATTTTGTTATTTTGGCTAATATTTGTGTTTTGATTTGTTTTACTCTATTATTTTTGGATTGCACTCTTTCTTGATCTTCCTTAACTCAAAATTCTCAGTTTTGGATCAGTGGTATTAGAGCAATCTATTTTTTGAGTGTATGTCCATAAATACGAGATCAAGATATCGAAAGTTTCGGTATTAGACATGAGATCCCTCTGATTACCTCCCTTTTTGTTCCAAATAATCTCAAATGGGAACTAAAATGGACAACAATGAGACAGTCGATCCTTTCAAGGAGATATTGAACAAAACCCTCATGAAACAGAGGGATGAGATGATGGATCAAGTTGCTCAAATTCTTCAATGGCTCCCTGCTGCAAATTTTGCAACCTCCTTTGCACGATCTCTCATTGCTCTAGCACCATTCAATGCTCCCACACCTTTTATGGTGTAGGTGAATTTTGATATTCCTATTTTTTAAGGAAAAAATAATGTTGATGCCCTAGAAAAATTGGTTGAATCAGTTATCTTCATACTTCTCTAAAAATAAATTCATCAATAATGAAAAAATCACTTCTGCACTCTTGAAAGCTTCATGACCTATTTAAAATTGGTGGGAAACATATTGTAACAGGGTTAAGGAGGAGAATGAAGATAAAAAGGTAGTGTTCACATGGAATTATTTCATGAAGGCCATCAAGGAAGAATATTATCCTGTTAGAGCCTATGAAGACTAATACATGAGATGGCAACAATTGCGTTAAGGTAAAGACCGGTCTATTCAAGACTATACTGATGTTTTCCATTCCATTGCAACAAAAATTTTAAGATACTAAAATGCATCAAATCCTCAAATACCACAGTGGGTTGCAATGGTACATTCGAGAGGATACGGGCCTCTCTGGGAGAGGCATACAAACTTGCTATCAAATTGGAGCAGAAGAACAAAAACAAAAACAAAAAAGGAGCAAATAACAAAAACAAAAACACTAAATACTAGGTAAAGAAAGGCAAAAGTAACACTCCAAGAATCAAGACAAAGTGGGTCAGCCCTAAAAACATAATCAAAAGCAGAAGACAGACTTCCAAGAAAATAATTCCCCAAAGTCCTACACTAGCAAATGGTGAGATTACCACAAGAGCAACCAACATTCGAGGGAGAAGTGTTGAGCGGTCCAGTCATTGTTTGCTGAGTCACAACCCTCTACATCCACTACACCACCACCTCCACATCCACAGGCTGAGGGTAGAGGGAAGTGAATCATGGAAGTTGGACCAAATGTGACCATTGCCACCACACAGGTTGCACCAGAGGAGTCACAAGAGGAGGAACGCTTGTTTCACTCACAAATGTGGGTCAAGGGTAAGCCATTGCATTTCATTGTTGACAATGGGAGTCAAAAGAATCTGAATTTTGCTCAGATTGTGAAGGATTTGAATCTATTGTAACACGAGGGGTGATATTCCCAACAATGGAATGGTGGTATAACAGATTCATAAACCAATCAAAATTGTAGTCATGAGATTGTCATCATAGTCGTACGATGTCATTGTTCTGAGACTGTACAATTTCACTTGTACGGTGCAGTCTTATACGACATAGTACAAGACGGTCTTTTGCTTATGATGCTACAACACTTTGACAACAATCTACTTGTACGACAACAATTGTACGATGATCACACGTACAATGCCCTAGTATTCTCCAAGTAATAGGATGGTGATCTCTAAGGTTGCGACACAGGCTTGTACGATTTGCAACTAACATGCAGTCATTCCATGGTAATTTTCTCCTCGCAACCTGCAACTTATAGACAGTACTCTACAATACAATATGCGATCACAATAACACACAGTACAATAGAATGCAATAAACTACAATCAGACTACAAATAGAATCAATGTATTGGCGTTCAAGTGGTGTTTGCATTACCAATAATGGCAAATGTAAATGAATAAGCAGATCTTATATTAACAGCAATCTGTACAACAATAGAAACCAGCCAACAACTAGCCATCACAACCATCAACACACATACGTGACAGCCAACTCCACCACCGTCAACATACGTCTACCTTCTATATGAATGAATGAGGCAAGGGTCATATTTATACAACTAGAAATTAGTTGCACCCTCTCCAAGTATCTGACACCTCATCATTCTCCCAAACTAAATTTGACTTGCATTAACTTACATTTATATTTCATTTCATAAGTCACTTTATGACTTGTTTGTATGTGACTTAACATTGCACATTATCATATTATTACATTACTACTTTATAACTTTATTAAATATATGTACGCACATTTCATCAAACACTGTGTACAAACTATAAATTAACACAAATATCAAAACTTATTCATTTTTTTCACAGATATTAATTTTCCTACCTACATCTATCCCTTCCTCTAAACCAGTGGATGTCCTCAACGACACATGAGTTGAACATTGGGGATAGAAGCACTAAATGACATACAAGAAGTTCTTGTCGCACTTCTTTCATGCAATAGGCTTCACTTCAAACTGCTGCTCACAACACATGTTTTCTGATTGCTCACTCCACCTTCTGCAATCAATCGCATCATGAACTACATCAGCATGAGTAACATGACCAACATGACAAGCAACACCCGTCACCACCTGTGTCGGGGGTCAAGGGGCAATGCCCTTCGCACGTACCCACTAAAACCTTCACTATTTGAGCTAAATTTTTCTCCTTGGCAGCATTTTGGTATCCTTCGCTCGACCGACTTAAACAACTTGGCCCTCGACTCCACTTTACTTCTCTCTAACTCTAGACGATTGCAACTTGGCCCCGAATTGCCCTGTCGTAACGTCTAACGGACATCTCTGTTCTTGTATGTCAACTCTTTGAACGATAGGTCATTGTATGGTACCTCCTTCTACGATGGGCATGTGTACGACATCTGCTTGATCAACATCAGTTTGAAAGACACCTATTTGAATGGCAGGTCCTTGCACAGTGTCACTTGTACGATATCATACATCAATACCACTTGTACGGCATCCTCTTTGTACGAGGAGTCTTTGTATGAAACCTACTTGAACGATACTTCCTTGTATGACAAGCACTTGAACGACATGCAGTTGAACGGTAGGGGTCTGTACAACATGCACTTATACGATAGGAGTCACTCATACAATACTCCTTGTCGACATCATTTGTATGGCATTTCCTCTGACGATAGCTCACCGAACAACAACTTCTCTGACGGCCACTCACCAGACAACAGCTTCCTCCTTAGTCATATGATTGTGGTCTCTTGCCATCTTAGCTTCATTTGTACAATGATCGATCATTTGGTTGCCTTCCTGACAGCACTCTCCAACGTCTTCCTGCGTGACTTCAACGAGTTGTTGGATTTCTACCTCTTCGATTGAGATCAAACTCACTTGCTCAATTCAAATCAAGTTCATCAAATTCACCTCCTCGATTAGGTCCACTTCTTCTTTGTGACAAGGGTTGTAACTCTTCTTTGGTGCTTCAAACTCTATATGCATCACTGGTTTAGCTTGACTCACAACATTTTGACAATCACATGCAAAATGCCCCCAAAAATGGGATCGCCAACATTGTACAATGGGTCTGCCCTGAGTATCATACTGTATTTTGAGTCTTTTATTTCTCAAGCGATTGTCACAGACCACATTACTAGTAGCATCCCTCCCTCGTACAATCTCCCTTTGTGTTGCATATACCTGTAGCAATGATCTTGCATTCTTTGAGTCACATGCATCATCGTTATTTTTGGAGTTGCTTCCTTCCTTGACTTCTCAACTCCAACACTTGGACAAGGAACTACTCTCCTGCACAAAATCATCTCACTCTCTGAGTCATTCTCAATATCAGAATCACTTTCATCCTCAAGGTCACTCTCGCTTGCATTAACATGACCCCAATACTATAGTGATGTTTTTGCACTACTTTTCCAAATCAAGGCATATTCCAAAGCCTCTTGGTATGATCTCAAAGGGAACATCCTAATTTTTGTTCAATACATAGGAAGAAGTCCGTTGATGAACCATCTCCTCTTCAATATGTCTGATGGATCTTCCTCCAAATGGTTAAAACACTCAACTTCTAGTTGTGAGAATGAACGGACTCATTCTCACCCTGTTTCATTCTATAAATTTCAGCAATGACAGTGTCATCATTGTCGTACAATCGAAATTCTTGCACAAATGCATTGTGCAACTCTTCCCATGTCTAGTACTTGTCCTCTAGTAATTTCATACACCAATCTATTGCAACTCCACAAAATGTCGTAGGAAACAACCACCTGTAGTCTGCCTCATTGTTCCACCCAGTTCCTCTCCACATTGTGAGACAAATTCGCCAATGCCTAACAAGGTCTTCTATTGCTTCTCCATGAAACAATGGACACTTACACGATATGCCCAAATTGACCTTCGATTTGATAGGTTGGATTTTTATTGGCAGCAGTGGTTTGCGTATCTCTCCCTTACGTGCAGCCTTAGGCGCATCACCCTACAGTTTCTCTTCCACTAGACTCCCGTTCTTCTCACTAGACAATGTTCCAACCTACAGTTACTCCAATGTCGGACTCCCGTTCCGCTCACCATCAAGCACACCAATCTATAGTTTCCCTAGTGCTGGACTCCCATCCCACGCATTGTTGGACACGTCATCTTGTATTTGCACCGATATTGGACTCCCGTTTTGCTCACCATCGTGCACCTCCATTTGCAATTGCTCCAGCGCCAATCACTCTTCATCGGCATGAAATTCCTCACGAATACCATTTGTCAACTTCAACTGAACTTGGCTTGTTCGACCCTTCGACTTATATGTATGGTTGTGTGCCCTTGTACAACATATTCTTTTTGTATGATGCAACACTTGTACGACGGACATCACTTGAATGATGCACATCACTAGAATGTCCAGTCTCATTTGTACGACAATCTGCTGTGTTGCCATACACACTATTTGCAATCGGTCTTTTCCCTCCTTGTTGCATGTTTGTTGTATGTCCCGTTGTACAACTCTTTCTCTGTGTCAACAAACCTATCTACTTCATTTACGTCTTTGGCTGCATTCCATGGTCATCGTTGTGCACCTTCTCAAGCGACTTGCTTTCCACAACACCATGTCACCAGGATTTAACCCAAACTCATAGAGACGTCTCCAAGATGTAGAAATGGCAAATTCTCTGTCATCTACTTCTCCAAGTATCACTTAGATTCTTCTCCTCCTAAGAGCTCCACACACATTCAACTACTGGTTTCTCAAGTAGAGTCACTCAAGACTGCAATGCTTGGTTGGCATTATGTTGCTTAATGTTGTGTTGCTGAGCAATCCTCGTAGTAGTGAATTTGCCATTCACCTCCTCTTCACATGCAATTCGACCCAGTTCGTTCCTACAATGGCAACGGGGCCAATGTAGCATGAGTGGTGATATTCCCAACAATAGAATAGTGGGATAATAGATTCAAGTATTGTTGGCCACGGATCCGCCACCTGGGAAGGACTTGGTGTGTCAATGCGCCCTAGACCCGCAGACCAACATTGAAAGGCCGGGAGGAAGGGATGCCCCCCGTGCCGATCTCCGGAGAAGGCCGGTTCCTTTCCTAACCTACTTGGGGGGTTTAGATAAGGGTGCAGGAAAGAGATTAAAAAAGGGGGTAAAGGGAACTGGAAAGAGATTGAAAAAGATAAGGGAACAGGAAAGAGATGTAAATATCATGCGTTTCGGCCAGGGGGGGGAACAAGCAGCACGATCGCAAATTTGCATCCGAACCAACAACTAAAACAAAGCATGTAACAGAAACTACAGCTGCTATTCTACCCTATGTATCCTTCTGTTTAGTATTCCAGATCCAAATAATCACCAATGCCCAAATCCAGAATTCAGAATTCAGACAGACAGAAATATAAATGGACATGAAGCAGAAATACTAGCGGAAGGCAGCATAAAAGGTGACTGCGATTCTATCCTATGTATCCTCTATCTATGCATTCCAGGAATACTTAATCATCAAATACCGGAGTCCAGAGTTCAGTACAACAGTAAGCAATGAAATAAGAAACATGAGGCAGAAATGACAAGGAGAGGCAGCATAAAAGACAGAGACAAGAAGCAGAGCCAAGGATGCTTTGAATTAATTAGAAGGTGGTCCGTCACAGCAGAGTCCTCTAGCAATATGTCCCCCCCCTTTTACAATGATGTGGTGCGGCTATTTATAGCGCAGTTTCCCCCCAATTACAATCCTGGGCACGAAATCCCAGAGCTGACAAAAGCGGCGAAAGAGCTGCTGATGTTGACTCCTGCAGACAGGGGTTGTACTGGCAACAAGGTCCTCCTGAAGACTTGGCAGCTATGTGGCAAGTGCGTTCGGTCAAACCTTTGGTCAGCAAAAATGCGGGTAGCTGCGATAGGTGAAACTTCTCATCAGCTTAAATAGGGGCAGCTGGCGTAGGTGGTGCAGCCCATGTTCGTCCTTTATCCTGTCACATCTCGGCTCAAATCCCGAGGCTGGACACTTGTCGAATTCAGATGAGTGACACATATCTGCCTTGAAAGGCATTTTATCCAAATTCGCCCGGGATCAAAGCTCTATCGGGCAGCATAGGTGGGAAACAGCGCAGTTGGGGAGGCCTCCGTGCCTTAGTCAATTTCTGGCTTGCTTGGTGAATCTTACCCAACTACGCACCGGTCAAAGGGCACACTCTGACTTCGTTGCGAAGTCGGGTTGCGCACCGGTACTTGGTTGATTTTCCAGCTGTTCGGACTGCGCACCAAAAGGGGAGCGCACCCCGACTTCGCTGCGAAGTCGGGTTGCGCCCCAGCAATTAACCGATTTTCCAAGTCGGGGTTGCGCCCCAGCAATTAACCGATTTTCCGCACACTACTTGCTCGACTGCGCTCATCCTCCCGACTACGCTTTCGCCGCTTTTGTCAGCTCTGGGATTTCGTGCCCAAGATTGTAATTGGGGGAAAACTGTGCTATAAATAGCCGCACCACATCATTGTAAAAAGGGGGGGGACATATTGCTAGAGGACTCTGCTGTGACGGACCACCTTCTAATTAATTCAAAGCATCCGTGGCCAACAAGTACCAATTAGAACTGTAGTCATAAGACTGTCATCATAGATGTACGATGTCATTGTCCTGAGATGATACGGTCTCACTTGTACGACAGTCTCGTAAGACAATACAAGACGGTCTTCTGCTTATGATGCTGCAACACTTTGACAACAATCTACTTGTACGACAACTATTGTATGGTGATCACATGTACAATGCCCCAGTCTTCTCCAAGTAACAGGACGATGATCTCCAAGACTACGACACAAGCTTGTACCATCTACAACTAACTTATAGTCCTTCCATGGCAGTTTTCTCCCTACAACTTGCAACTTATAGACAATACGATACAATATGCAATCACAATAACATGCACGGTACAACAAAATGCAATAAACTACTATAAGATTGCAAATAGAATGAATGTATTGGCATTCGAGTGTTGTTTGCATTACACAGTAATGGCAGATGTAAATGAATAAGCAGATCTGTACGGGAATAGAAACCAGCCAACAAACATTTACAGCCAACAACAACCAGCCATCACACATACGTGACAGCCAACTCCACCACCATCGACATACATCTACCTTCTATATGAATGAATGAGGCAAGGGTTATATTTATACAACTAGAAATTAGTTGCACCCTCCAACTACCCGACACCTCATCATTCTCCCAAATTACATTTGACTTGCATTAACTTACATTTACATTTCATTTCATAAGTCACTTTATGACTTGTCCGTATGTGACTTAACATTGCACATTATCATATTATTACATTACTACTTTATAACTTTATTAAATAAATGTACACACATTTCATCAAACACTTCGTGTACGAACTATAAATTAACACAAATAACAAAATTTATTCATTGTTTTTGCAGAGACATCAATTTGCCTGCCTACATTTGTCTGTCACACCACACCCACAACCATATAATGTTGCCTAATTACAACAAGGGAGAGACATTTGTGTTACTCAACAATGTCTCTTCTCTTATGCCATCAAACCCTTCAAAGATGAAGTTTTATGTGATGTTATGCCCTTGGATGTTTGTGATGCGATTTTGGGCAAACCATTCATGTGGAAGAGGCATGGTGTGTAGTCTAAGGCCCCAAAGTGTCATCATCACTATCGGAGGTTAGTGCTTTAGGATACTAGAGGTATCTTCTCCTACCTCTGTTTCCTTAATCAGTGCCAAACAATGTAGGAAGATGATAAATAAAATAAGGAAATTCATTCTGTTGATGATCAAACTACAAATCAGGACTATTGCTACGTCGATTGTAGGATCTGCACAGCAGAAACATATGGACCGGATTGTAGCAGAATATAACGACTTGTTCAAGTCACCAATTGGAGTTCCACTTCATTGCGAGGTAAAGCATTCCACTGATTTAGTTCCTGATTCTCCCTTGCTTAATGCACATCGTAGAGTTCGACCATGCTCAAAGTTGAGACTAATTGTTATGCAAATTATTCAAGCTGGTTAACTGTTGGGGGGATCATAGAAGATAAGTCACAAAAGTACAAACTGTGCATGGGGGATCATAGAAGATATGTCACAAAAGTACAAAATGTGCATGCCTAGTAACTCCAAGGATGAAGGATGTTGTTCCCGCAAGTGTATACTTGGAGGTTCATTTTAATACTCATCTCTTGATCTTAAGGTTACTTTTAATTCAAGTCTTTGCAAGGGATATCCATAAGTCACTGCATATTTAAAGCACCCGATAATCATTTCTTTATTATATCAGGATAATACAACACAGGCCTACAACACTACTACTGAAAAAGAACATATAGCTATCAGAATAAAACAAAACATGCTTACAACAATACTACTGAAAAGAGCATATGACTATCATATACAAGAATATTTCCATACACCACTTCTACAATTGTTTTACAATCTATCCATTAATATATTCACTCTTCTGGACTGCAGCCCTTCCCCCCCAACCCTCTTCTCTCCCTTCTTTTTTGTTCCCTTTCTCTTTTGCCCAATTGTCGGATTTCGTCTTGTTTTTATCTTAGTTATTTTCTTTGTCGGGATTTTAGCCTGCTAACTGGCAGACATTATTGTACTTCTTATAGTCCCTTGGATCATTTTTGGCCCACAGTGGACATTAATAATATTTCATTTCATTTCATAATGTACTATTCTCAATCCTTCCAATTACCCAGCGACCCAATGAGATACTACCAAGTTTATCACTTTGGGCGGCATCTCTGTGTATTTTGTAAGAACTTCTGTTTGCTCCAACTATATGGCTATGTTTTAACTATTGACATCATTAACCACCCACTAACATCATCGATTCATACATACACCATGGTACATACACCATGGTAAAGTCTCAACAGAATATGTAATTCTTTGTTTAGTTTTGAGACAAAAAATCAACCTAGAAACAAGATCCATTAGATAAATATTGCAGAAAGAAAAATGATTGGTTCAGATTTTGTGGTTCACAACTATGTTTTTTTGTAAAGTTGCTGTCCCATAGGTTACTTTTCTTCTATTCTATTCTAACCTATGTGCAGCCATTCTCCTAGAAGCATCATGAGATCTTTTTTCTGGTCTCTTTTGCAACAGTTTGTGATGGTGACAGCTCTGTTTCTGCTTTGCATTCCACTACTTATTAGAGCTGGAGCTTGCATCCACTTCAGCTCTTCTCTCTTGCTTGCTGGTTCCATCACTACTTCATTACTTGCAACATATTTAGGGTTTTGGGTCTGCCTCACAACATATAGTTCTAGAGCTGTAATGTAGTTTCACTTCAGTGTAGTTTAGTTTATTTATTCTAATTTGGTTTATCTTGTTAGTACTTTACTGGTTGCTAGAATGCATTGTAACATATTATTTCCTGTGAGTTCCATTGGCCTACTTTGGTCATCTCTAATTATTGATCTTATCTACAATAACATGTTAGATGGTATTTTTGTCCAAACCATCCAACGTGATGGAAACTTGTATTTGCCTTCCATTTATCATGTATGAAATTTCTACAGGTTAAAGTCATTTTAATCTATTTGGAAATGTTACCACAAATGCCCAATTGCCAAAGAGCTAACAAAAGAATGGCTATCCCACTCCAAAGCTAAAGAACATGTGGCCATCATTTAAGAGTACTGACATTGTATGATAGAATTTTGAAGGAAAGAAAATGAAAATTCTAATGGTGTTTAGTAAATCCTGCATACCTTTAGTTACTTGCTTCCACCACTCATCAATCTGTCTACCCTTCTGAAGCTCTGGGTTTAGGTTTTCTCTAATAGAAGGATTGATTGACCAAACACGCAAAGTTTGACTGCTGCTAATAAATTCAAGTAGTGTGCTCTGCGGTGAACTTTGATCTGATGGCCTCTCTTCTTTATGAAATGAAAGAATTTTTCGTGTTGTTTCCATCTACACCAAAGAGAAATCATAGTAAATAATAGACCAGAGAACATATTTATCTTCAACATTAGTTAAAGCAATCATGTGTCGCAACATTTTCAAACATGTGGACAAGCAAAAAATAAGTATCTAATACTATGTAATATCTATTATGTTTTACCCATCAGATGCATTTATAGTATGGGTACCAGTTACCACTACCTATAAAGTGCCATTACATTACTCATTCACCTTATATTATGGTACTCATATTTAGGTTATCATATTAATTGTGACTGTAAGTGTAATTTTTATGCACAATCACCCAATGTTGCAACAAACTTGGCAAAATCATACAACTCAACTCCTAAGGTACCAAGTTACTAACCAAAAGGAGTTCATGAATTTAGGAGACTACTAATAAGCAGTAGCAAGTCATAGCAGCATTGCAGGGTAAAAAAAATAACTAGAAAAGGATATTTCTAGTAGGTTGATCTCTAAAATTCTGATTTACAATATGGGTACAATTGGAGGGAAACTAATAGAGATCAAAGGTTGGGTACCTTGGAGAAATTAGCCTTCCAAGAACTTTGAAAACTGCTTTCTAATAGCTATCTCTTCAAAGTTCAACTGCCTGTCACCAGACCTTATTGTAAGGACTGGACATAGGACAATGGGAAAAGTGTCTAGAATTATATTGTAAAAGACATTTATGCTCAAGTGAGACATTCTTCCCTGATTGTACCAAATTTGAATAAACACTAGGAAGCATTTGATTCAGAAGACAAATGGCAAAGATTATACCAATCTATTTGGAAAACAAGGGAGTTCTTTAAAACAAAAATTTGGGTTGGCTTATACTTCAGCATGCATTGGCAGTTAAGTCGCAACTTTGCAAGATTTGGCCTCACAAATTTGTCATGCATTGTTTCTGAAAGAGTTGAGACTCCAATCTATCTCTTTTGGAGATACAAGTCTGGAAGAACATGTTTGAAGTAAAAATTCAATGTTCTCTTTATAACAATCCTTTCTTGGCATCATACTCTTCTTGAGAACAAGAAGCCAATAAATGGCCACTACAATTTCATATGGCCAACAGTTCAATTGGCAACATTATCCTTCATGTGGAAAAATAGAGGTGAAGTAGTAGTCTAAAAGGATGATTCGCATATCAATATGAGTCTTCTACAGTCTTTAAGAAGCTGAATTTGATTCTCATAGCCGAACTGGCTTGGATACAAAAGGACATTCAGTCCTTTCCCTTTTGATTGAAGACTTGGGTGCTATCTTTTCTTGCCTATACAGAGAGAGATTTTCCTTGTAGTCTTATTGCACAGATGATTTAACTTTTTTTGGTAAATATTAGTAACATAAGTAGTTGACTCTAACTAGACTGTTTCCTTTATGGTATTGGCCACATGCCTCTTAGAATGAGTAGTTAGGCACTAGGCCGTCTTGTAGACACACAACTCTTCTGAGTTAATATGTATATACACACTTATATATGTAGCACGAGCGGTGGTATTCCCAATAAGGGAGGTGGCGACAGATTCAGGAATAGAACATCAAATTGTTCACCTCCTCAAATGTACAAGTTCCTGTTGTACGTTTTCTAGATCGTACAACTCAATCAATCGTACGATTACACCAATCGTACAGTGTATGATTGTACATTCACCCAATCGTACAGTTCTTCCTAAAATGTACAGTTCAACCAAACGTACAGCTTACTCAGCAATTGTACAATCCATCCAACTCCTCCCAAGTAATTTCCAATCGTACACTCAGCAACTTATCAAATGCATCACGCAAACTTATCATGCAAGTTCTTATTCCATTGTATTGATCTTGACAACGTAACAGATATCATAGTCATTCAGTGAGATTTCCTCAGTAACAGTTTTCTATTATCGTACACCACCGTACCATCCATAGCAAACCCGCTGTACTCTGCAACCTGTAACATATTCAATCCTAACTACTTCTGCATCCTAACAGAACATTCAGATTACAGTAATAACAAGGAAAACATAATAGGAACATGATCATTCAATAACATACACATGCATGAGACATACACGTTAATGGCTGCATTTATATTATACGGTCGCTGCAATCAGCAACAGAAGGTGCAGTTACAATACATGCCAAGTCAAATGACACTAATAGACGCATAAACATACTCATGTCTGTAACCAGCATTCTCCAATAACGTCATCAACCTTACCCTTTGTGCTCACTTCTATCTCTTGGAACAACCCATTCAAAAATAAATGGGGGCATTATAATGACTATCCAGGCCATTCAAAGAGGTTCTTGGGACAGTGCATTACTTACAACTGCCACCCCGCAACCGTTGTCCCATGGTTCGATTTTACTTTTTCTAAAGTCTAATTTGATTTTTATTAAACCGAATTTCATTTGCATTTTCCTAATTTCGTCTAATTTCATTTGGACTTCAATTTACATTTCATGCTAATTACCTTTAATTTAATGCAAATTTCATTTTGCATTTTGCTTTACAAAACTTCAAAACTTGTCAAAAACACACAAAACTTGTCAAAATTTGCAATCTATACAAAGTTTTACTTCTTTTTCTGAGAGGCAGATTTACCGCCTACAATATAAAGGATTTAATACAGTTCTAGATTCAAAAATATCTTAAAAAAAATGGTTGATTCCAATCCATTCATGGGCAGATTTAAATGCCCTAGATTTGACATTCACATAGAACGTTTACTTTTGTTGCTTGAAGACTCTGTTTGCAGAGTTTTTATGGTTTCTCAAGTATTTGTGTCACCCCTTATCGAGCCAAGGCCCTCGAGATTGATCATGAATCTCAACAATACACTATGTTGATATATTGTAAAAACATATTTTTAACTTAAAATCAAGTATTTTAATTTCAAAGAATAATGTTCATGGTAACTACAGTGCTTTGTAACAGCTTTTTATGTTAAGTCTCATTGAACTACTTTGGTCAATTGTTGACAGTAATAGAATTATCTTATATTTGTAAAAAACCTGAGTGCTTTGTCAAGACATGTCTCTTAACACACACCTCTCCTCATCAGGATGGATCATATACACAATCTACAAATTAAAGAAAGTATTCTATCTCCAAATAATAAAAGTTATTTTATCAACAAAAGGCCAAAAACATTTTTTGATTATGAATGAGACAGTATTTTGTCTCCATATAAGACAATATTCTCTGCCTATAAATAAGACAAATATGAGGGAGAAAATGAAAAGAAATGGAAAAAAATAAATACATGCAAACAATGTCAATCCGTCTTTTGACTTTCCATCTCCACTTGGAGATGTGAAGTCCTTAGAAAACAATACATGTACAACATTCTAAGCTATAGGGGAAATGTAAAAAGCTTGTAGGGCACGTTGTGGAGGAGGTTGAAGCATGGGAGAGTAGAAGCAAATGAGGATCTGACATTGTGGATTTCTCAATTCTTGTTCTGGTATATTCATGTAGATCCCTTTGTTCTTGAAGTACTAAAAGCTGCTCATTTTTTTGAGAGGAGGTGAACTTGATGAGCTTGATTGGAATTGAGGAGGTGAACTTGATTTCAATGGAGGAGGCAGAAATCTAGCATGTAGTCAAGGTTGTGCAGGAAGAAGTTGCAGAAGTGGTTGATGTAGACAAGGAAGAACAACAGACTGCCATACAAGTGAACAAAGTATGGTAGAGAGTTGTCCAAGGTGAGTGTGTATGGCAAATTACCGTTCAAATAGAGGAAGTGTCGTTTGACAAAGTATTGTTGGAGTTGTCGTACAAATTGGGTGTCATAGAGTCTGTCGTACAACTGGAGGACATTGTACAAGTGATACCGACGTTTGGCACTGTACAAGCAATACCATTCAAGGAAGTGTTGTCTGAGCAAGTGTTGTATGAGGAAATATCATCCAAGAAAGTGTCATACAAGTTGGGGAGTGATGACACACTACTAACAAACATTGCTGATGAGGAGTGTTGTACAAATGGTGTCGAAAAGGAGTGTCGTACGAGTGAGGCCTACCATATAAGTGCATGTTGGACAAGTCCCTGCCATTCTACTGCATGTCGTACAAGTGCTTGCCATACAAGTGAAGTTGTTGTACAAGCAGACTTCTCGTACAAAGAAGTAGCAGGTGTCGTTCAAAGAAGTGTCGTACAAAGCGGATATCATAAAAGTGTCAATGTCTAATGCTGGACAAGTGACATTGTGCAAGGACTTGCTATTCAAAAAGATGTCGTATACATGCTTGCCATACAAGGAGGTTTCGTACAAGGACCTGTTGTTCAAGGAGGTGTCGTACACAGAGAGGGATGTCCGTTAGAGGTTACGATAGGGTAGTTTGAGGCCAAGGTGTAATCATCTAGAGCCAAAGAGAAGTAAAGTGGAGCAAGGGCGAGTTGTTTAAGTGGGTCTAGCGAAGGCTACAAAATGTTGTCTAGGAGAAAAATTCAGCTCATACAGTAAACCTTTAATGGGTTCACTGTTAAGTATACACGTGAAGGGCGCTACCCCCTACCCTGCAAGGGTGCTTTGTCCCCTTGACCCCCGACACAGGTGGCGACGGGCGTTGCCTGTAATGTTGGTCATGTTACTCATGCTGATGAAGTTGATGATGCGACTGATTGCAGAAACTAGAGTGAGCAATCAAAAAACGTGTTGTGAGCAGCAGTTTGAACTAAATCTTGTTGGAAAAGATGTATGGAATAGGCGAAAGCAAGAGCACGACAAGAACTTCCAATACGTCATTCAGTGCTTCTATCCCCAATGTTCAACTCAAGTGTTGTCAATGATGCCAACCAATTTAGAGAAGGGGATAGATGTAGGCAGGCAAATTGATGTCTGCGTTTAATGAATAAATTTTGGAATTGTGTTAATTTATAGTTCGTACGCAATGTGTTTGAAAAAATGTACGTACAGATATTTAATAAAGTTATAAAGTAATAATGTAATAATATGATAATGTGCAATGTTAATGTAGACGGCAGTTCCAGACAGCATAAATGAGGAACTAACTGTGAAAATGTCCCAAGCAATTTTGAATGTATATAGCAAATGTGGATTTATGCTATTTTGTAATGCCATTTTGTATAAGGCATAGTGTTTGCTTAGTTTAATCAGCCAATCGGAAGAGAAAAGGATTAAATGCACAAAAGGACAAAATGGCCGCCATTTGGGTTAAGGCTAGTTAAGCCAGACGTCTAGTTAGTGTAGACGTGCGGCTAGTCAGACGTCTAAACTGTTAGTTAGACGTCTAACTAGTTGGTTGGGCAAACGGTTGGGTGGTTGGCGCAGGTAGTTGGGAAACCGCTCCTGCAGCCTTTAAATACCCCCCTTACTTTTGCATTGTATCTGTAACCTTACGGAGATAATAAGACAGTGCTTGATCATATTGGTGTTATGCTGTGTATTGCGGATCGTGCTTGAGTGTCATTGCGAGGTTGTGCTGTTATTGCTATGCAGGTTGAAGACTCTTCCTGGCAGGTTGTTTGCAGGTACTTGGAAGCAGGAGCCATGACAGCAGTCGTCTAGACGTCTGCACCCAGACGTCCAGCCCCTAGACGTCTAAGTCCCCGGACGTCTAGCTCCCAGACGTCCAGTTCCTAGACGTCTAGTCCCAAGACGTCTAGCCACCGGACGTCTTCCTTCCGGGCGTCTCACCCTCGACGTCTAGTCCAAGACGTCTAGCCTCCTGGCCTCCCAGCCCCAGACGTCTGGTCCCAGCCAACTGACGAGATAGACTAGTCGGACGTCGACCCCTCTGACGTCTGAGTTACCTTGTACCCCCGAGACCCCATGCTGATTCCTTGTCTCGTCTGTTCGATCAGTTCACCTCTCGTATCGGGAATATACTCACCCTTGTCTACATTTGGCGTCGTTGCCTAAAAATCGAACTTTGAGTCTGAGAGGCATAAGTGACAAAGCTAATAGGTGAATGATTGATCGCAAGTTACAAGAAAGTACACATGTACTGGTGTGAAGAAGTGCACGGTGGCGAATTTAAGATCACGGGAGGCGACAGAGATCTCCCACCCGGACGTAGAGAGAGTCTGGAATCTTGAGGAGGAAGAGAGTACGAACATAGGAATACTGTCGGTGAGTGTAGAAGACGAAGAGCAAATAGCGGAAGAAGTGCCCATCATTGAGGAAAGGACGGTGACACCCGAACTAGCGGGAGACGGTTGGCAAGAGGATACTGAAGGAGAAGACCTTGTATCTGAGCAACCACGCGAGGGTTCGTGGGGTGGGCGACCGGAACCAAGATTGGTATATTCGCGAAGGAGATCGCGGAATAGAGACCAATTGGAGTTGGGCGAACGTTATTTGGATATAACTTTGCACCATCAACAGGAGACAGACAACCAAATCGAACAACACGGCCATCAACATCGAGTAATCCGGGACAAAACACAAATCAAACGACAAGTATTGGTAGTAATACAGTACAACAGAAGTGCCTACCTTTTTTAGGTGAGGAAAAAGAAGACCCGTCAAGACACGTGGGAACTTGCATAACCATTTGGGGAGCAAATGGAGTCACGCAGGATACAGAATGGCTGCAACTGTTTCCAGCCACTCTGCGTGGCATGGCGATTGACTGGTATTTGAAAAAGCAGAGTACACAGGCCTTTGTGCGATGGGAAGACTTGAGAAAAGCATTCATCGAAGAATTCCGACCATTAAGAGACGATACGGACATCATCACGGAACTATGTATAACAAAACAAAAACCCGATGAGGATGTCAAGAGTTACAATAGACGACTGAAGCAATTAACTGATAAAATGGAAATGCCACCTACCGATGGCATGGTGAAACGCTGGTTTCCGGATGGATTACTGCAAAATACAGGGAAAAAGATGAAGGCAGTACCTTCCTCAACATATGAAGAAGCACTGGAGAAAGCAAAGAATTTCGAAAGCGAGAGTAAGCAGACGACTGCGGGGATTGGAGCACATATGAAGCATAATGAAGATTCCGACAGTGATGAAGAAGACAAAGTACAGAGCACAATCCACTCCTTTAAAAGGGAATTTGATAAAATTTTGAAAGAAGTCAAAGGGGATACTCGCAAAGACCGAAAAGAAATCTGGTGCTCGGATTGCAAGACGGAAGGACATACAAACGTCAACTGCCCAAAGATGGCATATTGTAACATCTGTGATATTGCAGGACATTCCATCACAGATTGCCCATTCAACTTGAAAAGTAAACGGCATCAGACTATGACCATACAACAAGAAGAGCAGCCGAATGCAACAAGGAATGGACAAGGAGCTACAAGCGGGGGCTACCGAAATAATCGTAGAGGCGGCAGACAAGGAGGTCAGAGTCGACTGCAGTATGACTATGATAGCAGACCTATCATTCAATGTCGGAATTGTCAGGAATGGGGACATTTTGCGAAGAAGCTGTTCAAAACCCCGGGAATGCAAAAAGCAACAATACCGGTAACACCACACAAATGTGTAAGTGGTGTGGGCCGAGGAAACCATACGGAGGCAAATTGCCCGAATAAAGCAAGTTCCAGTGGGACTCAGAATGTCAATTTGATTGGCATTGGGGAAGTGAGCCCAGTAACGGAGGAAAAGGAGGTGTTGGCTGTGACAAGGGCACGGAGCCAAAAAGATAGAGCAATACCCAAATCCTGCCCAAGAGAAGGAGCGGTGGCAGGAAGCCCAAGAGTTGATTCAGACAGAACTAGAGAAAGAAAAGCAGAATCGACTAGTTCTGGAGAAAGTGTTGAAGAGACCGGAGACGAGTAAGAAGGCATCGGTCGAAGGGTTGGTAGCACAAGTACTAAACACAACGGTAGAGGTGAAGGTGGCGAACCTGTTCACCATAGTACCTGAGTTGTATGCTACGATCGGCGAAGTCATCAAGAGGAAGGATGAACCGCGACAGGTAGCAGCAATCAAACAAGAGCAATTCATAGACCCCACAATTCTAATGATAGAAGCGGGAAGGGAGACCTGCTATGGTCCATATGGAGATTTTGGACCATAAACTAAGTCAAGTAATTGTGGACGGAGGGTCTAGCGTGAACGTGATGCCGGAAAAGACATGGCGGACTATTGGGCAACCCGCCTTACGATCTCCGAATTTCAAGTTGTATGGTGTTGATCAATACGGCATCGAAACAATTGGCGTTATGATGAACCAAAAAATACGCATAGCAAAGCAAGACTTTGTCCTTGATTTTGTAATTATAGCTATGCGAAGCCCGCATATGATGCATTGCTAGGACGCGGATGGTTGAGAAGCTGCGAAAGTCAACCATAGCGGGAGAAAGAGCGTCTATCCTTTAAACAGGGGCAGCACAAGTATGTGATCAATCTGAAGAATCAGACAGTGAGTCAGGACATCGCAACTTCAGATGACTCAGAATCTTCGTTATCCGAAAGCGAAACGGGGTATGAACCGGATGAAGGAGTGCTGCACTTGGAGGAATGCACAGAGGATGAGCAAGACCGGGATAAGGGTCTACTCCATTGGCGAGATGGAGGATTATGAGGTATTTGCTCCTCAATGCCTATGCATCACTATAGAAGGTGAAACGCGGGAAGATAAGAAGAGAGACTGAAGAGGGAAACGGTAACAAGAGACAGACATCAGCAGAAAAGGATAAAGAGAGAGAGAAGTGGGTGTTTCCCAAAAACTTTGCAGAGTATACAATGGGGGAAGCAGCTATTGATGTTAAGCCAGCCCACCCCATTGAGGTCTTAAAAGCCGGGAGAGACCACTGAATCGATCAAGTATGAAGGACCAAAAATGATTCGGGTAAACCTAGGAGAGGAAGATGAGAATAAGATGATTAAGTATGGGGATGATTGGGATCCGGTCTTTGAAGGCGGCTGCAATTAAGATCTTTATGAAGTATAAAGATGTTTTTGCCTGGACATATAAGGACCTAAAGGGAGTTCCACCCGAACTATGTGTACACAAGATTACGCTGATTGATGGAGCTCAACTTGTTAGGAGGCGACCATACGGGATGAACCCCAAGTACGCGGCTCGGGTGAACACGGAGATTGCGAAGATCTTGGATGCGGGCATAATTTTTAAAGTTACAACAAGCGAATGGGTGTCTCCCATCGTAATCACGCTCAAACGGGAAGCAGACAAAATCCGAATCTGCGTGGATTTCAGAAGTTTGAACGCCGTAACTATTAAGGACCCCTTCCCAATCCCATTCCACGAGACTCCATTCTAGAAGAGGTAGCAGACCACGAGATATATTCATTTTTGGATGGATTCTCGGGGTACAACCAAATCAGCATTGCGGAGGAGGATAAGCTAAAGACAACCTTTGTGGTGGAGAACGGGATATACGCTTACAACCGAATGTCGTTTGGACTGTGCAATGCACCAGCCACCTTCCAGAGAATCATCTTATACATATTCGACAAGATGGCTACAGGCAACTTCAAAGCTTTTTTGGATGATTGGTCACTCTATGGCCGGACGCAAGAACACTTAAAGGCATTAGAAGAGTGTATGGGACTATGCAAGAACGCCCGCATATCACTGAATCCAGATAAGTGCGTCCTGATGGTGCCTTACGGAAAAGCTGTTAGGGCATATAGTGTGCCAACGGGGTTTGAAACCCGACCCGGACAAAATTCGGGTAGTGCTTGCTGATGGAGGAGCCACATGATGTGAGCTCGGTAAAGACCTTTTTGGGAACAGTGGGGTACTACGGGAGGTTCATCCGGAACTATGCTCTCATGTCACACCCCCTTGGATGCTCTTACACGGAGGGGTGTCCCGTTTAGATGGACGAGAAGAACATCAAGAAGCATTTGAGGGGTTGAAAGGACATTTGGTGAAGGCACCAATCCTAGTTTTTCCAGATTGGGAAAGGGAGTTTCATGTACATGTCGATGCCTCAAACTTTGCAATAGGATGTGCCTTGGCTCGGGAGGGCCAATTTGGGTTAGATCAGCCCATATATTTCGCAAGTCGGCTCTCGTCAGAGCCGAGAAAAACTATAGTACAACAAGAGAGGGAAGCATTGGGAATGGTGTATGCGGTGCAAAAGTTTAGACACTATTTATTGGCTAACCCATTTGCTTTCTATGTGGATCATCAAGCCCTGTTATACTTGATAAACAAGCCAACAATATACGGACGAGTAAGTCGATGGCTCGTCACCTTGCAGGAGTTCGTGTTTCGGATAGTTGTCAGACCAGGAAAGAAGCACGTAATAGCCGATCAGTTATCAAGGATACACTCCGACGAACCTGCAAAAGGAGGAATACCTGACGAATTCCCCGATGCGCAATTATTTGCGATCAGTACCATACCGGCATGGTACAAACACATAGGGGAATACCTATCGACAGGAGAGCTGCCGAAAGAAATGACGACGGCAAAACAAAGAAAAGTGATTGCAAAGTCAGCACCCTTCACCTTGATCGCGGGATTGCTTTACAAGATGGGGGAGGATCAGATTCTGCGAAGATGCATAATGGAGGACGAAGTTCAACAGACCCTGAAGGAGACACATGAGGGATTGGCAGGGAGGACACATGGGACCGGATGCAACGACAAGGAAAGTGATTTTGGCAGGTCTATGGTGGCCCACCCTCTATCACGATGCGACAACTTTTGTCAAGGCATGTGATACGTGTCAGAGAACGGGGAAGCCATTGAAGAGGGACTTCATGCCTTTGCATCCGACACAACCTCAGGAACTCTTCGAGAGATGGGGGTTGGATTTTGTAGGTCCATTACGGACAAGTCGCAGAAGAAAATGCAGATATATTGTAGTCGCTACAGAATACCTCACGAAATGGGTGGAAGCTAGAGCCCTACCTGACAACTCGGCAAGAAGCACGGCTCGTTTCTTGTACGAACAAGTGATCACCAGATTTGGGATACCCCTTCATCTGACAAGTGACAGAGGAGGCCATTTCGTGAACGAGATTATTCAGAACTTAACGAAGGAATTCAAGATTTTTCATTCCTTGTCCAGCCCGTATTACACAAGGGCGAACGGGCAAGCAGAGGCAACTAACAAAATCTTGGTTTCTATCATGTACAAGACATGCGGCGTGGAAGGAGCCGACTGGCAGGAACGGTTACCAGCAATACTGTGGGCATACGGGACTACTTTCAAACCAACAACGAACCATACACCCTTTCAGCTAATGTACGGGCAAGAAGCAGTGGTACCGGTAGAGTTTTTGGTACCAAGCCTGAGGGTAGCAGTCGACAACCGACTAAGCGAAGAAGAGAGCGTCGGGGAGCGGCTGACAACATTGGTTCGACTAGGGGAGAAAAGGGTCATGGCACAATGGGCAACGGAGATATCGCAGAAAAGGAGAAAATTTTGGCATGACAAGCATCTTCGGAAGATGGACCTAAAAGTCTGGTGAATTGGTCCTCAAATATAATGGAAAAAGAGAGATCAAGACTGGGAAATTGAAAACCTTATGGCTTGGACCCTTCCAAGTGGAAGAGGTATTGGAGAACGGGGCGGTCGGTCCGAGGAAGCTGGACGGAGCAGTCTGCCCCGAAGCAATAAACGGTTCTAAACTAAAACTATACGAGGCCCCATGTTCGGATAAACATGATTGGTTTAGAACAATCGAGAGGGAAATCCCGGAACCGGGAGAGATGAATCAAATCCGGGTACCCAAACTCCAGGACAATGACGAGCGAGTGATGCTTGTTCGGGAGGAGGGAAGTCATAACCTGGAATGGCTATTTGGAACCGAAGAAGGATCGGTAACTGGAAGAGGTGAACAACAACAGTTACAACAACCCGCTCCAAATAGCGAAGAGGAACAACTTCGGGTACCGGCGAGAAGTTGTCCTACAAATTCCGGAGGAGGACGGAACGAAGAGGGGCGAGAATTCTGCAACAAATGCGGTTGGAAACTCGAGAGATTGCACGAAGAGTATGAAACTACGAGACGAGTACAATAGCCGGTTGCGAGAGCAAGTCATCCAGGGAGTTGGAGACCACTATGGAGAGAATTGAAGAACGTCGGGAGGTACGCGAGAGATGAATGGGCAGAACAGGAGGATGAAGAACGAAGGACTGAATCGGGCAATTCCCTAGCAAGTAGTCTATTTTCCTTACCCAATGCAAACCAAGGGTAGAGGGTGAGAGAGAAGGCGGTAGCATCGGACGACCGAGTCCATGAGTTCATCCTCGGCCACATTAAGGATAAGACTGAACTCGGAAGATTCAGCAAACTCAGATGATGCACAAATTGCAAGATCTGAAGAACAAGTGAAATTACCTGAAAGACCGAGGGTATGGGAAGTAGGACAGAGTTCAAGCGCCAATTATGAGAATAACAAGAGAAGAGATGGCAGCAATCAATTGGAAGGATGTCCGAGGTAGCAACGAGAGGGAACAAGAAAAAGAGGTTTGCGGGATAAATCAAGTAGTGATGAAAATCAACCTGATCCCGACATTCCCCAAGTAAGTCCCCAAAGAAGCCCACGGCACCTGACTCATGATCAACAGACAAGAGTACGGTTTGCAGATGAAACACAGGTGATCGGGAGTGGAAGTTCTTCAGAAGGACTGAACATTGCTAACACAAGTACAGATGAAACAGCAGAATTGTCAGTACCTCGACGATTCGAACTCCATATTCCGCAGCCATGCAGCGTCCTACTGACCGCGAAGAAGTAGCCCGATACAGGCTAGCAGAATTGGACCTCAGGCGACACAGGAGGGAAGTGAGAAGGCTGGAACGTCGAGTCCACGAGACTTCCAATTGGCCCATATCTGCATATGAAAACGCGAACAATTCAAGTACTGACTCAGAATTTTCAGAACAATATCAGGTAGCCTTAGCACAATGTGCACCTCGGCGGCGCTTCGAGGAAGCCGGTGGCGAAGGAGATTGCTAAGAGCGGACCGAAGGTTGCGAATTCTGCATAACGTAACCCCAGAAAACCAACGCCAAGAAGGGAGTTCTCGGGCCGAACTCATTAATCAAGGCCGAAATAGAGGTATTTTGAGGAATCCGGAGGGTTCATCAGAGCCACTCGGTGACCAAGACTTACCGACCAAGGGAGGAGTGTGGTTAACCTCCATCCCGGTAACCGAGTGGGAGAAATTCAACTCGGGATACCCCTAGGTCGACCAGACCACTTGCTGAACCGCACGGTCCGGCAGTGGGCATGGCCACGGTTAACCCATCACTACGTGCTCCTGAGGTTAGTCCTATGGGCCAACCTCAACGAGCTCGTAGGAACCGAAGACGTCGTCAGGAACGACAGAGGGACCGACTGAATCTCGGGCAGTTGGGAGTACGACAGCCCTACAATAGGGAGATTCGATCGGAAAGAGGCCAAGGCCACAGGAACCAGGTTCGAGGGAGGAGAGGAACCTGGAATGGGCATATTAATCCGGAACGAAGAAATCAAGTAAGAGTTGTTGAGCAACCGCGGAATGGCGAAATCCGAGGAAGAGGCAGAAGAGCCAGAAGAAATAACCGAAATCGGAGACAGCCGAGACCCCAACAGCCTGACCACAACATACTTGATCGACCAGAACAGAGAAGGGAAATGTTTCATTACTTGGATGATTGTGTAATCATCCGGCGCCATGACGGAAGCACGGAACGGATTCCATGGCAGAGACATCCGGATCCCCCAGCAGTAGAACTAGCACATCAGAGCACTGTGAGTAGACCCCTGGAGGATGTAATTGAAGAATTTGATCCAAATACCGACAGTCCAGACGAAAGAGAAATCCGTATGGTAGAGGATTGGATGGAGCAAATACGGGTGGCGGCAGAAAGAAGCCGGCAGAACACGGGACGTCAAGGAAGTAGGCACCAGTTACCAGAACAAGGAGCCAGACAACAACCGGAAGCAAAGCAGTCGGACTAGCGAATTGTACCAAGGAATAGAGTTAGACGTCCGGAGCAACCTCAACCCGAAACCCGCCACAAACAAAGTAATCGTCGGAGACGACAAGAGTCGGATGAAGCAGAAACAAGGGGTGATGACGGTTTTAGCAGTTTCGACAGTCGAAGCCGTCATAGCAGGAATGAGATGCCAGATATCTTTGAAATCCGCGTCGGCATGGTTGTGCGGTTTAGTCGGAGATATTAAATGATAAATAAAAAAATAAAAATAAAAAAAAAAAAAAAAAGACAAAATAGGAAAAGGACAAAACAGCACCCCTAGACGTCTAAATTCCAGACGTCTAGCTAGGTGGCGCGCATAGAGGAAACGGTTGCTAGGTGGCGGTTGGGGAAACCGTTATGGCATGCACAAGAGGCTATAAGAAGAGGCTAAACATCCATTTTCACCATTCCAAACAGTTGCAGGTAGAGGAGAAGGCAAGGAGCACGGTTGGGAGGAGAGGAAGCAGCCGAGAGGGGTGGTGAAGATAGCTCGCGCCACAGCAGACGTCTAGGGCATAGCAGACGTCTAGCCCAGGAGGATTGCCGTCAGACGGGCTAGGCAAGCAGACGTCTGAGTAGACGTCTAGGCCACAGCAAACATCTAGGGCATAGCAGACGTCTAGCCCGGGAGGATTGTCGTCGGACGAGCTAGGCGAAGCGGACGTGGCGAGCGGGACGTCTAGGGCATAGCGGACGTACGGGCGAGAAGAGTAGACGTGCGGCGGACGACCGAGCGGACGTACGGGCGGGGAAGAGTAGACGTCCGGTGTGACGTCGAACCGGAAGCGGACGTCCAAGCTGAAGTTGCGGACGTCCGGCATCCTGGTAAGGCGGACGTCTAGCAAATTCTTCGGACGTACGGCTGGAAAAGACAGACGGCTAGGAAGGCAGTCGAGCAGTTGGAGCGGGAAAGATGAGTCATAGATCTGGCAAGGCTCCAAGTCAGGCAGAATCAGAAACAGAGTCCGTGTCGGCAAAGAGGCTGCGACATCACCTGGAGCACGAGGTGCGTGGACAAGTGGAGAACCCAGGGCAGACGAGAATGCGGAGGGAGGCAGCGGAATTGGCTAGCAAAAGGAGCAAGGAAGTCCAACAAGGTGGAAAAGCACCAATTCCCGCCAGAGAGATTACATGGACTTGTCCTATGGGAGATTTTTGCTGGCAATGGTGGGCGAGAGGCAACTTATGATAACCCTGTCAAGGGAAGACTTAAGGAGGCAGGAGTACATTTTATACTACAAGTCCCGAACTTTGATAAAGAGTTCTTTAAGGGTTATCCGATTCAAATCTTTGGAGAACTACGATGAGGACAGCTGCAGGAGTTATGTGCGCATAGGAGATAAGGTGGTGACAGTGGACTTCTCTCCCGAGTCATTTCAGCGCGTATTCGGACTACCCAGGAAGGGTAAGCCAGTGGTGAACGAAAGGGTAGACCCCAAGAAGATGCCAGAATTGATTATGAGCATCACTACTCTGGACACGGCAGAAGTGGATACGATGCTTAACACCCATGGTGGAAGAGGCATCAAACAGACGCAGTTGAGACATACTTGGCTAGAAGTGATAATGAACGTTATTATGGCCAGATTATCAGGGGAACAGAGGAGTTCAGATTTGCCCATATGGCTGATTCCGTACTTGCAGGGAATAGATAAAGGAGTTGCTTATGATTGGGCACAACATCTGTCGCTCCACATACGAGAATTCTTTTCAAGAGTAACGAAGAATTTCTCCATGGCATTTCATGCCATTGGGCTGATTTTGGACGCAGCCACGAGAGCAGGAGTACGGATTCCTGACTTTGGACCGGAGAAGAAAATTCCGGAATTAGCCCCAAGTGTCTTGCGGTGGATGGATGCACAACCACTGGCAAAGAGGACTACACCAACGAAGAAGGTGAAAGTGAAGCGAATATGTCATAAATCACCGAGGCAGGGAGAAGACGGTGAGCGCTCGAGAAGGGGAGGATACCCAATGGCTAGGAAAGCAAACAGCCACGAGAGCGAGACGAGTTGCCCGGTCACCGAGAAATAGTACAAAGGAAGAAGAAGAAGGGACGATTTGATGAGCCACCCCAACTCTCTCTAAAGATGCATTGCAAACCATTCAACGGAATTTAGAGACAGCTCGCTCAATCCAAAGACGAGTTAGAAACTCATCGGGGGTGGAGATGGATCTCAACATCCCTTCAGCCCTTCACAATCCGGCAGCGGGATCCAGTACAGCGGTCCACATTGGACCCACGAAGTATTTTGCGGAAGCGGCATTCCAGGTTGGTGCCAGCTCACCAAAGCCAGTTGGGGACTCACTGGTTAGACCAACTACATTTGCGGCAACATTAGGGGCAGTATCAATTGACGAGCTATTTGCCGCAAATGAGGAAACACAATTAGGTAATCCGGGAGAGATTACCACACTGCGATGGAGGGAAGCCGAATTCCGGAGGAAGCAAGAAGCTGCGGGACACTCACGGGAAGACCCTATCCGAGGTGGAGGAAAGAGAAATCTTACAAGAAGAGGTGGGTGAGATAGGAGGAGAACGGCCTCCACCTAGGACCGATTCGGAGAACGAGGCGAGAACCGCAGATGAGCGGTCATAAGTCAACGGCATCCAAGGGAAAAGAGGCGAGTACAAGAGGAAGAACGGGAGGAGGAACAACGGGACCTATGGTCTCAAGTGTTTCGAGTACGGGTGCCGAATTTTATGGACCCGTCGGACAACATGGATCAGCAAGCGGTTGATTGTTTTTCACGGTTAACGGAGATTATGGATAATATACGCTTGCGGTTTGAAGCGGCGTGCATGGGCCATTGGAAGCAATGGCAAGGAATGATAGAGGGAGAGATGGAGAAAGCGGGTCGGTTGGGCAGCACAAGGACCATGGCGGAAGGGCATCTCGAGAGATATATCGGGACACCCCATGGACTTTGTCCATTTCCGGCTTGACCACAATGGAGGGGATTGCACAATTGCCGGAGAAGACACCTACTCTCTATACGGAGCCGGCACGAGTGTATAAGTGTGGCCATAGCAACGAGGAACCCTCGGCAACCTGCGGTACCGGGAGCACGGGTGGAAGTAGCTCCTGAACTATTACCGGTGTATGCACAAATGAATTTCATTGCCCATCTATTGTGTTGGTTGGGGGAAGGTTTGAAGTGTGTACACGCGGCTAAGAAAGCGATTGATGAAGAAGCTGCGAACTGCTCTGGAGACAATACAGCGGAAGGAGACGCTCCTAGATGAAGGTATGAACAGGATAGATGGCATGAGAGGGGAACTTGATAAGCTCCGAGAAGACCATGGAGTACCTTGGCACGCAAGCTGGAAGAGAAAACTCGACGGATCTCCCGAGTTGGAGGCGAGATAATTCCCGGTTGACGAAGGCTAAGGAGTTCTCGGTTAAGCGGACAACGGACTTAGCGGCACGAGAAAAATCAGTCCGAGCTTACATGGCGAGAAGAAAGAAGAAGTTTGGCAAAAGGAGCGAGGCAAGCTTGAAGGAGGAGCTGCAGCGAGGCACGCCAAAGGGAGGCAACTCTACGGCAGCGGTTAGCACGAGAGAGCACCTTCGTCTTACGGCTCCAATGTACGAACAACGGATGAAGGAGATCTTCGGGAAGAGGGAGGCCGAGTTGTTGGATGCTCTCAAACAGAGAGAAGATCGTGCTAACAACCTTGGGGTGGAATGTGCTAAGTTTTATAACTATACCAACCAACTCAAGGAGGAGAGGGAGCTGTTGAAGATGCGGGATGAAGGAGTATGAAGCTGTTATAGAGGCTGTCAACATTAAGAACCCAGTTCCACCCAGAGCGAGCGAGAGACCCCACGGACCAGAGCGGAGAAAGTCGGCGAGGACATCGACTTCTTCGAAGGGGAGGATAGATGTGAGACGGCAGTTCCGGACGAGCGAGAAATGAGGAAGCGACTGTGAAAATGTCCCAAGCAATTTTGAATGTATATAGCAAATGTGGATTTATGCTATTTTGTAATGCCATTTTGTATAAGGCATAGTGTTTGTTTAGTTTAATCAGCTAATCAGAAGAGAAAGGATTAAATGCACAAAAGGACAAAATGGCCGCCATTTGGGTTAAGGCTAGTTAAGCCAGACGTCTAGTTAGTGTAGACGTCTGGCTAGTCAGACGTCTAAGCTGTTAGTTAGACGTCTAACTAGTTGGTTGGGCAAACGGTTGGGTGGTTGGCGCGGGTAGTTGGGAAACCGCTCCTGCGGCCTTTAAATACCCCCTTACTTTTGCATTGTATCCGTAACCTTACGGAGATAATAAGACGAGTGCTTGATCATATTGGTGTTATGCTGTGTATTGCAGATCGTGCTTGAGTGTTATTGCGGGTTGTGTTGTTATTGTCATGCAGGTTGAAGACTCTTCTTGGCGAGGTTGTTTGCGGGTACTTGGAAGCAGGAGCCATGACAACAGTCGTCTGATGCCTAGACGTCTGCACCCCAGACGTCCAGTCCCAGACGTCCAGCCCCTAGACGTCTAAGTCCCAGACGTCTAGCTCCCAGACGTCCAGTTCCTAGACGTCTAGTCCCAAGACGTCTAGCCACCTGACGTCTTCCTTCCAGGCGTCTCACCCTCTGACGTCTAGTCCAAGACGTCTAGCCTCCTGGCCTCCCAACCCCAGACGTCTGGTCCCAACTAACTGACAGATAGACTAGTCTGACGTCTGACCCCTCTGACGTCTGAGTTACCTTGTACCCCCAAGACCCCATGCTGATTCCTTGTCTCGTCTATTCGATCAGTTCACCTCTCGTATCGGGAATATACTCACCCTTGTCTATAGTTAAGTCACGCACAAGTCATAAAGTGACTTATGAAATGTAAATGTAAGTTAATGCAAGTCAAATGTAATTTGGGAGAATGATGAGGTGTCAGGTAGTTAGAGGGTGCAATTAATTTCTAGTTGTATAAATATGACCCTTGCCTCATTCATTCATACATAAGGTTGATGGATATAATTGTGGTGGACGGTCACAGTGTGTGGAGTTGGCCAACGTGTGTTCTACACAGGGTTGCAGACTGTAGATTGTAAGATAAAACTACTTCCGTATAGACTACTGATAATACAAATCTGCTCTTTCATTTATCATCTGCCATAGTTGTTATTGTATGCTGCCTGTGTATTGTTATTATTAATTGCTGCGGATCTGTAGATTTATATAAGTAAAAATGGAATTATGTTTTAGTATGTTAAATTCTATTTCTACATTTTGTATAAGATTTGAGTGGATGGATTGTGAATTCCAACGTGGTATCAAAGCGGGTATGGAGTGGCATCCTGGTCACGCAAGTTCTTCACTCAAAGCCTTTGATCATTCTTCCAAATTTTAGGACGAATTACTATTCAAAGCTTCATAAGCATTTTCAACATAAGAGGTGAAGTGATATTTTCCACAATTTCTCATTTTTTGAAAATGTTTGGAGATTTCGTGCCTACTTCGTTGTTATCAAAGTACCTTCAATCCATTGTTTGCAGAATTTAATTTGGATTGGTCCCATCAACTTTCAAAAGGGTGTTACAACACTATGGCAAGAAATGGCGAGAAGATTTTAAAATTCAAATTTGAATATCCACATGCCTATTCACATGCTTCTATTCACATGCTTCTATTTTCACATGCGCTTCACAGTCAATAGTTTTGATAGTCTCATCTGACATCATTCTTTCTCATGGAAAGCGACTCACAATTTGCATTGGGATTGCTGCAAAGCGGCTAGGCCAGAGAAAGTCAAAGTGCACAACACATCATGTCGCAGGTTCGAATCTATGTTGCACCATTTTTATATTTTAAGGTGGAGAGTAATTCGAATGAAGTTGATCAAGCTCTGAATCCTTCTTGGCATGATGAGATGGCCAACTGGACAGTTCAGTGGAAGATTAGGCTTTGATTGCAAGTGGTTTGAGGTTCGAACTGCACTTTTTCAACACACGCACATTCGACGACGTAGGTGACATTCTCCACGGAGGCACCAACAAGTTTGCACCCATAAGATGCATACCCCAGCTAGCTAAACTGGCGTTCAGGACCTCCTCAACCTGAGATTGAACAAACATTTTTTCTTTTTAATGTTTGTGAGATTTTGTGCCTTTGTGCCATAGTGGAGGTCTTTTTAGTAGATTGTGGCTCTACACTCTCAATAGCAAGGTGGGTGCCTTGGGTAGCACAAGGCACCCAACCCATGGGAGACCCAAGTTCAAATCCCCCTTTTGGTCTTTTCAAACAATGAAGAATGATGCAATTCTTCAACAGACGTGGCACCTTTGTGCATCACCAAGCAACTATTTTTACCGACTTATATCCCTTCATCCAATCAAAGTACATGTGTCAAACCAGCAGTTCAATGGCGACGAAGTGTCACAGATTAAGTGGAAAACATCAACAAATGAGTAGACTCCAAGTGGCAACTTGAGATTAGACACTATTTCTAAGATTTGTGAGGTTAATTTTTCATTTTCTAAGGGCTATTAGGGCAAATCTTCTAAAGGCCATAACTTTTGAGCCCCTTTTTTCCCCAAATCGCACGATTTTTCAAGCTCTTCATATTGGTGACATCAATTCAAGGACATATTACAGTGTTGGGGGCCAAATCATGCATAATAGTCCTCAAAGCCTATTGCCCTCTTTCAAAAGAGTAAATTTACAATAGGTTATGCAATCAAAATCTTTGGTCTATATTTATGGGAAATACAATTGGATTCATCATATTTGCAGCAGTTATTGAGTCTTATGGAGGCATACAAAAAAAGGATTCAGCATACACTCTAGTCAATCCCTCTTCCTCCTTTGGGCTATTAATTCATCTTACGCATGAAGTTCTAATCCTTTATGATCTCTTCTTTCTTCCATTTTTTGTCCAAGTGCTCTCGGAATTTTGTAATGGCTTTTCTCATAAATAGGTCCATGCAAAGCATCTTTTGGTGATGGAAATCAAGTGGCCTACGGATAAGTTGAAGTTTCCAAACAAGGTGATGTATGGTGTAAAAGGAAAAGTTATGCTTCCAAGCCTTACCTTATGTGGCTATAGAAGATTGGAGCAACTTTTTACGAGTACTCTTGGCTTCTCTTCCTCATACGGAGTTATGGTAGAGATGTTCTTTGGATATGTGCAAGATTATCTGATATTGATGGTGATGACTACGATCCAGCCTAAGGAGATTCTTGTGCAGAGGCATCTTTGCATAATTAGATTTCCATATGCTAAGGGGGATCCAACTAAGTCTTCCTCCAGTGCAAAGGCCCACTAGAGCTAGAGCATCCATTATTGGGCCCATTATTGTCATGAATATCTTCTCTCCTTGGCCCCTTAGTTCAGATTATGAGGGGCTGTTGAAAGTGTAATCTGACTTATGGTCAAGGTCAACATTGTATGAGGTAATATTTTATAGGCCTATAGGCAATCATCATACAAATGTATTTAATTATTCATTTAATGTAAGCCCTATGGGCCACAATTAACCTTGATATGGTTAAACCCATCTTATATTTTGTTATTAACATAAAGCCCTATTGTTATGTCGGATTAGGTTAACTTGATTATGTATTTGGGGATTTGGTATTGATATATATACCCCCCACCATTCCATCCATTATATCGGAGTGTTGTGATCTTTATTTATGGATAATATAGTGATTATTTCTGGTGCCTACAGGTGCCCACTATCTATTTGTCTCTTTTATCCCTTCCTATGCTTTTCGTATAAGATTTGAGTGGATGGATTGCTTTTGTTCTTTTTTGGAAATAGATGTGAATTCCAACATACATACATGTTGCACCGGTGCAATAGTGGTCCACTAGAAGATAGATGGCGTTCCCTCCAAAAGCGAAACCAATGACTCCATCATGGATATACAAACTCTCTCCATCAATGTGGAATCCAACACCAATCCAATGGCATGAAATGCCATCAAGAAGCTTTTGGTCATCCTTAGCATGAAATTGTGAATCTACTTTGCTAAATATGATGCTCAGTCATATTTGGCACCATCCATGATACGTTGTATGTATGGGACTAGCTAGGTGTGAATTTCCAAGGCCCGTTATTCGCCAAATATTCTTGACATTACCACACACATGGCACAGTTGAGTTGATCGATACTCGGTGCATATTTAATCCTTTTCTACCATGTTTCGTGAGCTTGTCCACCTCTTCCTTCATTAGGTTGGATTATTGACAAACTCCTTCAATTTATATGGACCCACTTCCTCCTTATATATGGATTGGTTGTTCAGCCCATGCAAGCTAAACACTCTATGGAAATAACTTGCATTGAATGTCACCCATACTCCTTGTTTCCGAACGAATATCTTCCTTCTCCTTCGCTCTACATCATATTTCTCCAACATTTGGTATAAATAGGGCTTAAAAAACTTGTCGATGTTCGAGGCCTGCAAGATGGAATGCAGTAAAGCATCGTGAAATGTCGACTTCAAGGGGTCTTGCGAGTGTCCCTCCGACCATCTCCTGGAAACTTCCTTTGTTGGTGTCATCCACGTTGATTAAGGGGGATCCGCATCGTCTCTTTACCTTCTCCTTTCGTTGGTGATGAAGCCTTCTCCTTCTCCTTGCACTTTCCACTTTTTTTCTACATCCTTGGTGGTGAATACCTCTCGAGTGTATGCATTTTAGAATATGATCTTGAACTATCACCTATTACTCCCTAGTGTGAATGGTGCTTATGTCGAGACTCACTCTTATATTCTTCTCTTGCTTGTTCAGTAGATAGTTGTATGTGCACTCGTTTGTTTTTGCTCCTTCATGCGTCTTCACTAAGTGGACCTGCACTATTTGCTATGGATCGAATCAGGGAGGTACTCTTTGCAACTTAGTACCTCAATCTCACTCCTCTACAATTTGGGGTCTGCATTGCATTCCTTCTTACACTTATTTTTGTGTGCAAGCTTCATCAGCTTCCTCTCTTGTGCACTTAAAACTCCATCAGCAGTTGTGATTGCAGTAGCAATCTCTGTCCTCCTTGGACATAATCTATAGTAACTACCTCGAAACCTCTGTCCTCCTTAGACATAATCTATAGTAACTACCTCGAAACCCTCTGGCCTACAGTGCTAACACACTAAATATGTGCAAATGCATGGGAGCTCCTCTTGACAACGTGCACTAGTTGGGAATTACACCAACTCCCTAATTAAGGTACATTGAAACTCCATTCAAAACCTTCAAGTTCTCTTCTTTGGTGGCTAGGGTTTCAGCTTGGACGACCTTATTTGTCTTTGCAAGGAATGCACATCTCTCAATTTTGGAACGTATATGTTTCCAACAACACTTCCAAGACATCCCTACAAATATGTGCCTCTTTGATAGAATCATCAAACCCACAATCCTTTATGGAACTCAGATTGGGATCCAAGTCTATGGTGTGTTGATTGGGCTCGCGTTGAGGGGGTCCAGACTATATTGTGTAGAAATGAAATTTAACATGCTTACACACAATTCCATTTCTACTTAAATACTTCTTCAGATCTGCAGGCATTAGCAATAACAATGCATAAAACTTGCAGCAGCAATAGCAACCACAGCAGCAATGGTAGATGACAATAAATACAAGCAGTTTTATATTAACAAGGGCATATATGGTTACAGCAATACAGTTTCAGCATTACAATTTGCAGCCTACAAACCCTATGCAGAATACTCTTCATGACTGCATACAAGACTGGACTGCATCATGCCCTACGCACATATGCATCAACCCTCACACATACCATTGCTCTTCTATCAATCCATCAACCTGCATGATTGCATCATCCATAGTGGATTGACGGACCATTACAAAATGAATAGGGGGGTATTTATAGGATAGCCTTGGCAGTTACTGCAACCAACCACGCTAAACCATCCCCAACTGCCCCTACATTAATGTCTTAACTAATCAATCTAAGACGTAAGTAACCAGTCTCAGACTTATTAACCAATCTCAGACTAGTTAACCAGTCTAACTTAACTAAACCAATCGTCTAATTAACATGACAGCTAGTTGTACAATTTGTCATTACATGTAATTTTATTAATCAGTCCGTATTAAATCATGACGGTTGATTTACATTGCAAAAACATTACATTATCAATTTGCCTGTCTACATCTATCCCCGCCTCTAAACTGGTTGGCGTCCTCGACGACACAAGCTAAATACTGGGAATAGAAGTACTGAACAATGCAACAAAAGCTCTTGTCACCCTCCTTTCGCTTTCTCCGATTCCAGACATCTTTGGCAATAGACTTCACTTCAGACTGCTCGCAACACCTTGTTCTCCGATTGTGCACTCCACTTGCTGCAAGCAGGTGTAACATCAACATGATCAACGAGACCAGTATTCTCTGATTGTTCACTGCACTTTTTGGAATCAGCCATATCATCAGCGTGAGCAACGCCATCAACATCATGAACATGATGGGCAACGCCCATCGCCACCTATGTCGGGGGTCAAGGGGGCAGGTGCCCCCTTGCAGGGTCAAGGGAAGGCGTCCCTTGCGGGGTCAAGGGGCAAATCCCCAAAACCTCAACAGCGAAACCATTGAAACCGTCACTGCCTGAACTAAATTTTGCTCCTTGTCAACCTTTTGGGAGCTTTCACTTGACCCATTGAAATAGCTTCCCCTCAGCTCCAATTCACTGCTTGCTTGATCCAATTGCCTACTTATCAACCTCTGACAGACATCTCCCTTGTCAAATTGTACTTCTGACGGCAAAATCCTTCGATTGCACTGCCGCAGACAACCATCTCTGATGACAGGTCCTCTGACAACAATGTCCATGACAACAATCCCTGTCGGCTCAGTCTATGACAGATTAGGCTATGTTGGATCAGTCTATGACAAATGATTGATAGACTATGACAAATTGGCTCAAACGGATTGGTCCTGACAGATGACGGATCAGTCCTGACGGATTGGTGCAAACGGATCAGTCCTGACGGATTGGTGCAGACAAATTAGTCCTGATGGCTCCTCCTTAGACGAGTAACCTGCTAGACGAGTAATTCCAGACTGATAACTGGCAAGACGGGTAAGTCCAGACGGGTTGCCTCCAGATGGGTGACTTGCTAGATGAGTTACCTCCAAACGTGTTGCTTCCAGAAGGGTAACCTTCCATACAGGTAACCTGCCAGACATGTAGCTTCCAGACGGGTAACCTACTAGACATGTAGCTTCCAGACAGGTTCTCCTGAAACGGGTTCTCCTCAAACGGCTTCGCCTCAGACAAATCCACCTCAGACGGAGCTAGGCATGACGACTCCTCCTCAGACAACTCCTTCGCCATCTGACTGCATTCTCCAGCCGTCCTAGTCCCATCCGTCTGACCATCCTCCTGGCAGCACCCTGTCGTCTGGCCTTCTTATTGAGTGTAGGTTTCTATCAGGCGACTTGACTGACTGCATTCTTTCGTTTGGTGACTTGTCTAACTGCATTCTTCCGTCTCATGACTTGACTGATTGCAGTTTGTCGTCTGGTAACCTGTCCGAATGCATTATGTCATCTTATCACCCTCCTGACGGCACTCTGCAATTTTTTGAGATGTTTCAACTTCTTGCAGAAAGTCTCCGTCATCAATTGAAATCAGATTCACTTGCTCAATTTGAATCAAGCTCATCAAGTTAACCATCTCAAGCAGGTTCACTTCCTCCAATGCAATTGGCTTCACCACCTCTGCTTCTTGGCAAGGGCTATAACTCTCCTCTAACTCTTCAAACTCTTGTTGAATAACTGGTTCTTCTTGCTTTGCAGTACTTTGAAAATCACGTGCAAAATGCCCCCACAATTGGCATTGCCAACATTGCAAAATAGGTCTACCCTCACTATCATACTAAAGTCTCCGTCTACAAGTTCTCTGACGGTTGTTATAGACTCGTTCACTAGTGGGATCTCTTCTTTGGACAATCTCCCTTGGTGCTACATGTACCTGTAGTGATGATCTTGCACTCTATGAATCGTACTCGTCCTCAGAGTCATCAGCCGTCTCTTGGGAGTCGCTTACTTCCTTGACTTCTCAAATCCAGTACGGTAGCAATGAACTACTCTCCTCCCCAAATTCATCACACTCAACATCTGAATCAGCCTCAATATCAGGATCATTGGAGCACCCCACTCACTGGATACAGGGTTGAAGTAGCAGTACAAGAGTTGTCGTGCAATGGAGTTATCATTTATTGAAGCCATTGTCTAAGAGTTGTCATACAGCTAATGCCGTACAACCAATTTTGTACAATGCATTGCCCAAACACCATACATTGCTAATTGCCATACCATCATTGTCGAATAGTCATTGCCATATTGACATTGTCCTACTAAGATTGTGTACTAAGATTGCCATACGGTGGAGACTTTCGTACAAAGTGGAGAGATAAGTTTGTACACTGAAGGTTAGCAATTTGGAAGACAATAGACTTTCCTATTCACAAACTGAAGTGATAATTATTGAGATGAATGCAGTCATAGCCGATCATTAAATCTGCCATATCAAATTGTTCCTCAAAGGGTGGAATACTCCAGCCATGCTACAATATTCAAGTCACTCTCGTCCGCATTAACATGACCCCAACACTTTAATGATGTTTTTGCATCACTTTCCAAGTTCAAGGCCCACTCCAAGGCCTCTTGATATGATGTCGAAGGGACCACCTTGATCTTCTTCCGGTACGTAGGAAGAAGTCCCTCCACAAACCACCTCTTCTTCAATGCATTTGATGAATCTTCCTCCAAATGGGTAAACAAACTACTCAACCTCTGGATGTACAAACAAACAGACTCTTTCCCACCCCGGTCCATTCTATAAATTTCAGCAATGACCTCGTCATCATTGTGGAACAACTGAAATTCCATCATGAATGCTTTGTGCAACTCTTTTCAAGTCTGGATGTGCCCTCTGACAATCCCAAGAACCAGTCTATTGCAATTCCACAAAATGTTGCAAGGAATAACCTCCTCTAATCTACATCATTATTCTGCCCATTCGTTGTCCACATCATGAGGAAAATTTTCCAAAGCCTAATTGGGTCCTCTATTTCCCCTCCATGAAACATTGGACACTTAAATGATATGCCAAAATTGGTCGTTGCGGTGATAGGTTAACTTAACATTGGCAACGGTTGTTCATGTGTCTCTCCATGCACATCGTCACACACATCATCAAGCGCAACCCACCACTATTGCTCTCATGCCAAACTCCAATCCCACGCACATCCAAACTTGCAGTTGCTCCGATGTCGAACTCCCATCCCGCTCACCATCAAGCACACCAACCTGCAGTTGTTCTAGTGTTGGACTCCTATCTCACACACTATCGAACTTGCCATCTTGCATTTCAACCGATGTCGGACTCCTGTGTCGCTCACCATCGAACACATCAACTTGCAATTGCTCCAGCACCAGACCTACTTTGTCATCATGCAATTCCTCATCGCCGTGTAAATCACCGTCGTGTGATTCTTTGCCATTATCAAGTAACTCTCCATCTTCATCACCGCAGACATGCAACTCTTCACCACCTTCACACAACTTTCTGCCACTATCATGCAAATCTCTGCCACCGACATACAACTCTTCGTCGCCATCACGCAACTCTCCGTCACCAACATGCAACTCTTTGCAGCCGTCACACAACTCTCCACGCACAAAGTGCCCTTTCACTTGTATTAATAGACAATAGTCCACAATCGTTCCCTCGACTGTTCATCATCTCATCAATATATTTCTTTAAATCGATCTCACCCTCCTCAACATCGGCTCATCACAACATAACCAACTTCGATGGACCAGGTGACTTCAATCGGAAACGCCCCACATCATCCATTTCGGATAGAAGCAAGGTCACTAGACAGCGCACCAACAGTTTGTCAGGGTTCCGAACTAGCAATGGGCAGAGACATATCATGGACTTCTTCAGCTCCAGTACTTCGGCCTCGACTGTTAGGAGAGATTAGTTTCTGGAGGGTTCTTGGAGCTTGCCCCCCTTGAACTGCTCCCTCCTTTCTCTTCATTCTTCTTGGCATGCACTCCTTTCTGTTGGATTGCAGCCCTCCCCCCCTCTGCTCTCCCTTTTCTTTTCTTTTCCCTTTCTCTTTGGCCCGTTTGTCGAGTTTCATCTTGTATTTATCTTAGTTCTTTTCTTTGTTGGGCATTTTAGCCTGCTAGCTTATAATATTTTGCCCCCAACTGAGTTTTGGGTGTTTGCTATTTTTTTGTGTATTTTGCATAAAATGAAATGAACAGAAAATAAAATGACAGCAACTAAGGAAAGCTGTAACTTTCAAATTACATTTCCCATCACAATGAGAATTGATACTAAGATATTACATGCATATAACAGTAAACCCTTTTAAGCAAAAGCTTAGAAACTAAGGTACCTGATTTTTATTGCAAGCTGAAAATGATCTGATACATCAATGGCAGCCACTCAGAAAATTGAGTTCTTCATTAGCAGCAAAATTAAACCCTAGTTGAATGTGAAAACAAACTCTGAAATGAAGGCCAAAAATATACGGCCTCTGCTACAAATGATAAGAAATTTGGAGTTTGCAATATTAAACACAAAACCCTCTCCAAACTCCTCAAAATGACTTTATAATTCTGCAACAATGTAGCCCACAGGCACTCCCTGAGTGAGAATGCACTAAACCACTCTGAAGATGTCTTGCAATCTCGAGAATGGTGTCCCTGCTAGAGGTTTCCGTCTCCACACAAGCTCCAATAAACCCCTGCAAATCAACTCTGCAAGTGCTCTCCAAAATGTTCATGAATTCACAATAGCCAAAGATATGAAAAATGAAGCTTCATCTCCTTTTTATATTGCTCACCAAGGGGGTCGACCACATTGGACATTTCATTACTTTTAATTTGTTTTGATTCCATCTAAGTCCCCCTTGAAATTGGCGTCCCTTTTTAATCATACTAATAGTCACTTTATGATATCAAGTTTAATTTTAAGTGACTAGCATATCCTTATGTCTCCCATATTAAAATATAAGGCCCAAAATTAATAAATTAAACATTACATTTAATTTATTAGGAAATAAACTTTGGCCATTAAAATTTATTAGTTCCCCAATGCCGACCCAAGAAATAATATGAGAAACGGATACCCATTTCGCTGTAGATTCCAAACGTACCTTCCGTTCCCCAAGAAACTGCTCCAAACTGACTTACTAAAAATAGTAAGTCTCTGTCAAGCTGTCCAAAACGGCCTGAAAGACTGGCAAAAGAACACACTGCCTGTCCAAATGACAACTCAACATCCCAAGTGGGCTCCCACACATCTGACACTGCCTACGGGAACCTGTGAGTAGGCAAGTCCACTCTATAACTGAAGACTGACTAGGACGGGGACATTACATAGCTGGGAGTCATTATTGTCCTTCTTATAGTCCCTTGGGTCTTATTTTGGCCCACCACGGACATTAATAATATTTCATTTCATTTCATTTAACATATAAATTATCAATATACTTACCTCTCTTGTGTTTGAGCCACAAAACAAAAATTTGAGTACTAAAGGTATATCAGGCTTCCAAGAACATTGCATATTATTGTCTAAATAGTATTTATTCAAACTTTAAGTGTGTAGTTCTGAACCTTACAGAGGGAACTGGAAATGGAGCAATGGACAAAGCTTCTACAATTCTGTGACAAGACATTTAAGCTCAAGTGAGACATGCTTCCCCAATTCCACCCAATTTGAACAACCATTGCCAAGTTTCTCATTCATGATGGCAAAGGCAGTGCCAATCTACTACGATGTCCTTTAAGCAAAAAATGTTGGGTTGACTTCTGCTTTATCATGGATTGGCAGTGAAGTCGCATCTTTGCAGGATTGGCCTTATAGATGCATCATGAATTATATGGACGAGGAAAGACTCCTATTCGTCTCTTCTGGTCATGCAATCAGCTTGATCTGTTTAGACATGGTCACAAGCAGAAGTTAATAGTCTCTTATTGTGCCATTCTCTTGGCATCATACCCTTCTCAGTGACTGCTGACTAATAATTGGAATACAGAATTATGTTTGGACAATGATTCTGCGGGCTATGTTATCCTTTCTGTGGCAAAAAAGGTGACAAGTAGTGCTCCAGGAGGATACTTCAAACATTAGCATGGGTATTTTATGGTCTTTTGTGCAGCACTTGGCCTTGATTCTCAAAGCCCAGTTGACTTGGATAGGAAAAAAATTTCAGTCCTTGCCAGATGCTTCTCAAGTTGAAGTATTCTCTTTTCTTGCCTACATAAGGACAGTTTTTCCTTGTAGTCCTACAGTACAACTGATGTAACTTCTTGTATTCGTTAGTAATAGAAGCAGCATCTTTCCACAAAAAGAAAGGAAACTTAAATAGACAAGTTATATTAGTAATATAAGCAGCAGGCATTTCTATTCACACTCAATTATTCCTATTGCTAAAACATTACAAATAAATATGTAGCAGGAACCAAACCTTGTTTGGATCTGTGGTCAGTGCATTTTGCACTAATTCAATCTGAAAGACTTGAGCCAACAACCATGTTACATGATTGGTCCGAACAATCTGTTGCTCTCCACTTGTGAATCTGGAAGCAAGCTTATCTACAAAATCATGGAAGTCAATGTACCCGTTCTTTGTAAGAAAGAAAAATAGGTCTGCAAATGAAAGCCATTCCTGCCACCGATTTGCCTCTGCAATAGATATATTGGAAGTGGAGCTCACTGATACACCTTGCATAGCCATAAAAAATATGCTTCAGAACTCTTTCCAATTAGAATACATTCATCCCCTTTCATGCATCCACGTGAGACAAAAACCCATAATACATGTGAATGAAATCCATATGGAGATCTACAGAGATGAAAATTACATAGCAAGATAATTTTCTAACAAAAACTTTATCTAAAATACTATCTTTGACATTGGGTTTATTATTGCAAATGGACTTGTGGAAGAAACTCAAATGCAAACCATTATGGTTGACAAGTTTTAAAAAAGGATATGCCCATATGGGTTAACAGACGATTTAAGTACTAAAATACAAGAAGATATTGCTCGACACATGCATGAACAATTTACATGAATACATATAAGCTAGAATACTTCAAACAAAAAAATCATTAAAGATCACACGCATACTTCAACGAGAAAACAAGGAATGAAAGGCATACATGATCCAATTTATACAATTAAAGAATCATTAAAACAACAAGAAGGATGGACATCACATCCAACTTGAAGAAAGGTCTAAACTAGAATCTTTACATAATTAAATCAAATTAAACTAATTTATGCATAGATCAGAGCTGGAATGACACTTAGGGGCTCAACTTGATTAGCAACATCCAACCAATGGAAGCCTCCACAGATATGTAGATCTTGATAAATTGACATGAAAAGTGTAATGCAAGTTATGAGCTCAACGACTTTGCTCTATATAAATTATAAATTCATAAGAATGGACAACTAGAATCAATTTCCTATTGTAACATGATATCGTTTCAGCTTCAATAAAATCAGATTCAATCTCCTAATATCTGCAAGAAGAATTTCCCTCGTCTTTCTTATGCAAGGCATTGCCCAACAAGAACCAATTCTCTTGCAAAACTTTAAGGTAGGACACTGCAAATGAAGAGTGTTTCTCTACTATCAATTGCATGAAAAAACAAAGCCATACCTTTGCAAAGCAGCATGACCTAGTTATCCCACAGTGCAATGTTAGCATTCAGCTTGTTATCATTTAGGGTACATCCAGGGACAGGATCTCTTAACTTTTGACTAATGATAGCTAGACCACCATTACAGACCTCAGAATTCTCACAAGCTTACGTGCAAAGTTAGGAGCCAAGCTTCTGTCTTTTATCCTCTTAACACTGAATATGTTTGAGGTAGTACCTCTAGGAGCTAGTTCTGACGAACCTAAACCAAAGAAGTAGATAATTAAGTGTGATGGGTACAAATGTAAATGAAATGTAATTTTGTAATATTTGTTTGACGTCACAAGTGATAACATCATCACCTTAGCAGAGGCCCTAGGGAGATCCATCTCAAAGGCTACAGAGGAAAGAAAGGTGGAAGGTGTCAGACCTGCTTCAACTCTAAGCCCAGTTTCGCATCAGCAGTTTGTAGACGATACCATCATCACATCAAGATCGTCAATCCCACAAGCAAAAGAACTTGAGACAATCGTGGAGAAACAAGCAGTGGGTCAAAAAGTCAATTTTTCTAAGAGCAAAATCTATTTTTTAAACACCCCTGCTCCTAGACAGGTGCGAATAGCTCGAATCTTTGGTTGTGGGATCGGAAATCTCCCCTCCACATATCTAGAAATGCCTCTTTTTAAGAAGAGAACGATGGAAGACGTGGAATTCGGTGGTGGAGTGTTTTACTAAAAATTTGACAGGATGGAGAGGCACCCTTCTAAGTCAAGCAAGGAAGGCTCAATTGGTGAAATCCTCTCTATAAAGTATCCCTATCTATTTTATGTCCCTTTTAAGATGCCGGCAAAAATTTGTGACCGGACAGAACAGATTCAAAGGACTTTCCTTTGGTCTGGAACAGAGGATAAAAAGCATCTTCCTTTGGTGGCCTGGGAGCATGTCTGTTCAAGAAAGGAGGTAGGGGGTTTGGGTTTCAGAAGGCTTAGAAAGATGTGAACATACCTCTGATGGGAAAGTTGGGTTGGAAGTTAGCCAGAAATGGGACATTGGATGGGTCAAAATTCTTGATTTGATGGATGGTACAAACTTCTTGGATTAAAGAGACCTCCCTAAGGGGTCGAATTTTTGGAATAATCTCCAAGTTATTAGGCCTCTTTTGCGAAGTGACAGTCGTTGGAAGATTGGGGTTGGAAACAGAGTCCACTTTTGGAAAGACTCATGGCTGAAGAATGTCCCTTTGAGAGAGGACCCAAAATTTGGTGCTCTCGAGCAGGATGTTTCACAGAGGTTTGGACCCATGGTTCAGGATTATATGGTAATGGAGAATGAAAGGAAACTGTGGAGACAAATCAAAGTTGAGGGACTGGATCAAGAAAATATCAAGCAATCAGGAAGCTAAACAGAATGGTACAGGTATATTTTCTGAATAGCCAGGACACTCAAGATACTATGCTATGGAAGAATGAAAAGCAAGGAAACTACACAGTCAAGTCAGGTTATTATGTGCTAGAAGGAGAAGGTCAAGGTTGGATGCCGATTTCTAAAGTATGGATCAAGGATTTGACACCAAAAATAGCTTTTTTCTACTAGTTATCTATCCAAAATAGAATACTAACGATGGATAATCTTATAAAAAGAGGCTTTCAATTCCATAACAGGTGTAGTCTCTGTGAGAACATGGAGGAAGATGTTAACCACCTTTTTTTAGAGTGCCCTTTTTCGTAGGAGGTGCTAATGAGAATCTTAAACAAATTTCAAGTGTCTTGGGTTCTCCCTAAATGCCTACCAGATCTTTGCCTTCAGTGGGAAGCCCCCTTCAAAAGCAAGAGACTTAAAACTTTGTGGAAATTTAGTCTACCTCATACCCTGTGGGGATTATGGAAAGAATGCAATAATCGTATTTTCAAAGACAAGAAACGAGACAGTCTCTCTGTGGCTAACAGAGCAATCTCTTTAACCTTGGAGAACTCCACGATTGTAAACTGGAAGGGAGTGCGGGAACCAGAAAGTGAAAGCTCCATAGCGGAAAATTAGGATCTAGAACCTATTTTTACAATTTTCACACCTCCCTCGGGTATTTTTCTTGGTAGGCTACAACTCTGAGCTTAATGAAAAATCTTTGACTTTCTTGTAAAAGGTTCGGGGACCTCTCAACACCCCTTCTCCAACCATAATCAAAAAATAAATAAATTATACTTTTTTGTCTATTTTACCAAGTCACAACATAAAAATTAAATGGAAAAAAAAAGCTTCACAGAAACATTTGTTTCTTTACAAAACTGTGTTCATGTAAAACTTACTGGGGGTAAAGTGGTTCTAATAGCAATGCTTACTTGTACTCAGAGGCTGCATAAGTTCCATGATACGATCAATAATAGCTTCACAAACCATTTCAGATGAAAATACAAGGCCAGGAAATGCCATTTGCTGTTGAGCATGTTGTCTATAACATAGGGCTATAGCCAAGACCCGTCTCCACCAGTCAGGAGATGGCATTGTGTGCAAAGCATGCCGTAGACAACGAAGAGCTCTTTCCCAATCCAAGCTACCTCTTTGGATAGCTGTTGCAATATCCTGAATAAGCCAAATAATTCTATATAATCAGGACCTAAAGAAACAATTAATATGTAGATCTTAGTAAGAAGAGAATCAGTTATTTCCATAATTTAATCTAAAGATCTCTTCTTTTCTGTGAGAAAAATGAAAAACCCCAAGACCCTCCAAGAAGTTAAGGTTTAAAATTTTATTACATCGAGAGAATCTATCATCCATGCAACCTTCACAGGTATCAGATGAGAAATGCGAGGTAGGACAATTACTTTATGACAGATACATGGCAGAAAGCTTGAAATTTTCTAAGACACTCTAAGTAGAGAATAAACGGTTTGCAGAAAATTCACTAACATTTCATATGTTTATAAATCCTAATGGGTAAAGAATATAAGATGATGAAGAATTATTGAGTTAATCCATAACCATGTCAGCAGCAACAACAAAAATGGGTTGGGAACTCCAACAATGGTGAACAATGATTGCACAGAGAGGGTCTGGGTTACATGAGAAGATAGGTAGACACTAGAGTCATCACTTGCGGCGATATTGTATTTAAACTCTATAGGCACTTTCAAGGAATTGCATAAATGTCTGACCATGATATCATGTCAAGATCTTTCTGTAAATGTCATGGTTATTAAATTATGCTTCCCACTTTGATTTTGTTATAATAAATTATTAGTTATTGTATATTTTTATTGACAAATTTAATTTAATTTACTAATATACTGAGAAGCAACTTTAGTTGTTATAAGCTATGCCAAAGATAAAGACACAATTTTGAAAATTAATAAAGCCACGAATCAGCATGCATGCACAGCCCTACAAGTGAAGCATATTTCTCTTTTCTAAATGCTTTAGGGCATTTTTCTACAAAGCATATGGAATTTCTCCTGAAAAAACATATAGAAATCTGGACCATAAGCAATACAAACATGTAAGCAAAGACTGTTGGCTAATTTCATAGGAATGAATATTACTATGATCGATGCAAACTCTAGGGATATTGCAAATCATACCTCTCCATGCAATGGCTCTCCCAGAACACTGGGATAGGTTAGAGGCGCAATCCGAAGTGTTTGCAATTGCAATGACTCCCCAGTGATGCTTGTATATATTTGAGCTGCATTACGAGGTGTGGCAAAAGTGGGACAATGCAGGTGTTGATCTAACATTTGCATATGGATAGCAATTTTCTCTCTCCTCCTGTGAATTTCTAGGATCAAAGTAAACAAGGCCTCTTCATCTGGTACATTATCTACAAATTGTATACCACTGTGAAGCAGCTCATAAAATGGTATTCGACATCTGTCCTCACCCACCAAAGCCCAAACAACATCCAAGGAACTGTGCAGCCAATCACAAGAGGTTCTCTCAGGTTTCCTAAGGTTAGGATTATCTTGTTCATCAATCTTATTTTGCTGTCTCGGATTCCAGCTAAGGAGCCAATTGAGCATGTGTGAAAAGATATCAGCATGAGTTATTGGTTTCAGATCATGTTCAAGTCCAGATAATACAATCTTACAAACAAGTTGACGAAGAGAACCCATTACAGAGCCCTTTGACAAGCCAGAGCCCCTTGAATGCATCTGTTGCCCACCATGGGATAGATCAGACCCCTTAATAGGAGATTGATTTACAGTTGCTGCTGGATCAGCCAGCCCATGGGGAGGTGACCCAATAATGTGCAGAGAAGTCAGTGGGGATGCTGGATTGGAAGCTTGTGCCGTTAATGAATTAGGGATAGCCGGCATGCTCCCTGCTGCAGCTGAACTGACAGATGGTGTGCCTGTATGTGCTAGGCCACTTTGGCCAGAGGAAGCTTCTGCTGCTGACACCGCAGAAAGGAGAGATGACAGAAATGAATCCCAATTTATGAAGTTTATGCCAGACAACATTTGCAAAGCAAACAGAAGAAACTCTGCCTGAAGTGTGTGATTGCTGCATTGTACAATCAAAGCAAAAAGAACAGACTCCGTAGCTGACCGCAACTGGTCCTGATCCTGGAAATAAACAAAGCCTTCAAACCATTAGCATGGAGGTGGAATACTGTGCAGAAGTCTTATCAGTTTCTAGCCTTTTTATACTGAATATATAATGCCACTTCTGAAGAAAAGAGATTAGATACTGAAGCCAAAGAGTGCAGGTGAAATTTTTCAAATATACAGAGTATAATTGATATCCATTAAAAATATAAAGGGGAAACAATACTTAATAAGTGTTTCGGATCATACCAGAAATTGACCTTGAAGTTGCTGGAAGTCTAGAAGAAATTGCTCATTTCGTGGTGGTAAATCCCTATTAATAGCAGTGATCCGTTTGCGAAGTTGAAAACTAAGGTACACCAATCATCACACTTCAGTTTTTTCATCTGGTACATGTTTGTGAATAACAGAGCAAAAATAAATGCATCCTTTTTCTTAATAATAGGGAAAAAAACTAGGAGACTATAATGGATAGCATTTGCATATGTGCGTTACTGCAAACCTATAATCCTGTTGCAGTCATCGATTCTAACAAGTCTGTCAATATAAACTTATATAATTTTCAACCAATCAAAAGAGTTTTGAATAGCATCAGAATGACAAAAATGTAGAAGCCTATCCCTGGTATAAAGCTACACATCAAGTGAGCATCCTTCCAAACATGCACTACCTACATACGTCTTGAAAGTTACCATCCTCTCATGTCTGTCAAATGCTAAATCTAATGCTTCACCATCTTCATGAATTTTTAATAAATTACATATGAATGTTTATGGAGATTGATGCAGCAATCTTAACTGAAAATTGAACTTATCAAAAATATTGCTACCTACCGATCAGAGGCACGTGATGGCACCATATGAAACATAATTGGACCATCTCAGCAAACACTCATGCAATATGCTGCTAATTGCTAAATGAAATATTAAACCTATGCTATCAAGAAACCATCCGTTCACAAAAAAATTAAAACAAAAGATTCACACAACCAAACATAAAACTAAATAGGCAAGGCAAAAGGCAACATGCTGAAGTCAGGAAAGGATTGATATAACTTTTGCCAAAAAAACACTGCCAAAATTGTTCCAAAACCAAAACCAAAATCTTAGAAAAGAATTGTCAAATCATTCTTTATAAAAAATCATTGAAAATCACAAATACTCCATTGGTTGCTAAACTAAAAAGGAAAAATACTTAGTTTTTGGGATTTAGGGTTTTCAGATGGTCTTCCATGGTAAGGAAGAAAGAAAATTATTTTATTAATTTCCACAGATTACCAATGTCAATAAGACTTAAATGTTACACTTTGGTTTCAATATTCTCAGAGAGCCAAAAAATAGTGCTCCAAAGAATACAAAAACTACAAAGTATAATGGAAACATAGATAAAAACTCCTACCTAGACAAGCAAAACATGTCTTTGTGTAGAATGGCACCATGTGGAACATGTATATCTCAAATATGTACAGATATAATATAGGCATGATACAAGTATCGTGCATTGGGGGCTCAAATTGTTGGAAAAGGTTCACATGTCAAGAAGAGGTGGATCATGAGCAAAGGTCACTAGTGTATGCCCTTTTATGTTAGATCATCAGAAGAAACTATAAACAAATCAGAGTAAGACCTGAAGATGTCTTAAGAAGAGCGGTCGAGACAATATGGACCGTATTGGATCCTCAGAACCCTCCTATCATTTAAGATCGAAGATCATCTAGATGTAGAGTTGCCTCTGTATCTAGACCTCTTGGGCTATGGATATTGGTGATGCCAACTTCATCATCCTATGTGTGGAGGTGGTCCCCATGCAAGGTGCTTTGCATAGGAGGCACCCTCATGCAATTGTATCATCTAAGAAGCACCTAGTGTTGCCTGTTGTCAGAAGAGGATGAAAGGAGATGGTAATTTGCTTGGTAGTATGATAAGACTATGAGAGCCCCTTCAAGGCCTATCATCTGAGTGTAATTGCTTCCCAAAGTTATAAAGCCAAACATCTCTGGTTAGAAGAATGAAAGTAAGTAGAAAGTGACCTCCTTGAGTCTTTGTACAAATAGGAGTACCTCCCTCGAATCCTGTAGTACATAGGGCACATGAAAATAAAGTGCCCCTTTGTCTCTACTTCCTACATGGAATAAAGGCAACAAATTCTATCCCCTCTTGCGAATGTGAGGGTTAGCATTGATCCTAAGCTAGTGGGAGCATACCTTCATTTGATCAAGAGCAATTCAGAGGCCATCGGTGTAGAAATTCATAATACTTTGTGAGAAACAAAATTGCATAAGAGATATTAAAGGAACACAGAAAAAGGAGCATAAAATATGGAAGGTGTCCTTAGACACCAAATACCATCACTAACACATGAAAAGATCTCCAAAAAATACAAAAAATGGTTGGGGAGTGGACTATTTATACTACCACAATACATTGGCACAGATCCCAATAACTATCAAACCGTTATGTTATAGGTGCACATTCAATACATAGATGACCTTTGCAAAATGTAAAGTGGCCTATAGGCATATTCAATAAATTAGATCTGTTGGGTGCAGGACACAGAGAAACGCTCTGATACTATAATGTTGGCACAATGGTAAGCAGACAAACATAGAAACAAACATATATAAAACAAAACACCAAAAGAAACATAAAGACTTTATATACAAGAATCTGCATACTGCTCTTTCCCCTTTAGCCAGGTGTATATAGAGGTTCCTCCTACATAGAAGTCAGTGGTGGATCCTTCTAGAAGAGCAGCTACTAACACAATCCCCACCTAGATTTTTATTGTATCACTGACAGACAATACACCAAAATCAATTTATCTTCTACACCCACACCCTCCCCCAATTAATTTTGTAAAGGCTTGAAGACCCCTCACAAACATAAATACATGGGTCCCACCCGCCACTCTCAGTCTTATGGATGATTACGTACCCATTTACAACATGCATCTTTATCAAGTCTCCCATTAGACAGGGTTATATAGAAGTTCCTCCTACATAGGAGGAGGTGGTTGATCCTTCTAGAAGGGCAACTATTTACACAATCCCGACCTAGATTTGTGTTGTATCATTTACAGAAAATACACCAAAAGTCACCTGCTAGCAATTTGACTTGAAAATTTCAATGGTAAAGATCCTATTGTCTTTTCCACTACCTAGGTGGACACACAACAAACAACATGTATCCAATGCTTTTGGTGAAACTTGCCATAAAAGGAGACAAGACCTAATGGTACAAATGCAGTTTGGATGTCTGCCTTACATTCTTCTGCAAGAAACAAAAACTTTTCATAATGAGACACATTAAACCTTACATGATCTACACACCAACCTTATCCATAAGAAGGAGCCAGGCAGGAATGAACTATACCTTAAACTTCATACAGCCCATAACACACTTTCACAATTTGTATTCATCAAGGTTACATCTTACTAGTTACTTGATTCAACCAACACTGACATCATAACATTGACAACATATAAAAGACTGACAAAAAGCTACTTTGGTCCACCATATCCTTTTTTAATTTATTCTGGGTGGGTACATTGTCATTAAAAATACTTCACAATGAATGCACAGGTTGACATAACATTAGCAATAATGAACCCGCTCTATAAACTAGAGAAAGGGACTATTCAGATCTGATTAACTACAGAACTATCATGATTGGGCACGCATTTGCTAAGCTTTATGCAACAGTTTTGAATTGGAAACTCTCAGAACTGTTAGATCGAGGTATGCTCAGAGCAAGAGAACAGCCTGGTATTTGAAGCAATTGTCAGACTATTGATCATGTTTTCACTCTCAAAGCTATTATTGAGGAGGCTTGTCAACAGTCTTCTAGAGTATTCAATTGTTTAGTGGACTTTAGAAAGGCCTTTGACATCGTTCCCAGTCATCTTATATTCCAAAGACTACATGACATCGACATTTCGGAGCACTTTATCACTGCCATCAAACTATACGAGGTAGTTGTTGGCCATTTTCAGACGGCTTTTGGTTTCTTAGAGGACGTCCAAAGCACCATTGGAGTGAAACAAGGTTGTCCTCTTTCTCCTTCGCTCTTTGGGATCTACATTGACAAGCTTGAAGAATTTTATTTGTCAAAACACGCATGTTGATAAGGGTTACATTCTACATAATGTCTTGATGGCTATATTGCTTTTTGTAGTTGATGTCATTCTTCTTGTTCATACTCCTGAGGGCCTGCAAATACAGTTCAATGCTCTTGCTTGCTTTTGTGACTTAAAACAATTGGGAGCCAATCTTAGCAAGATTATGGTGATGATCTTCAACACATCAAAGTACCCCATCTAATATTCAGTTCTTCTATAAGGGCAAGTTGATTGAGATAACCATTGCTTACACCTACTAGGGCGTTTAGGTTACAAGTCCTTCCCTTAATCTTCGCCCAGATTCACAATCACAGCTTTGCAAGGGATACATATCTCTCTCAGTCTTAGAACGCCAAAGTTTCGAACAACACTTCCAAGACATACCTACAATGATACACCTCTTTGATTGCATCATCAAACCCGTAGTCCTTTTTGGATCTGAGATTTGGTGTCCATGTCTATGGTGTGCTGTTTGGGTTCGCATGACTATTTCACTTCAGCAATTTATCCAATGTAAAATAACAATTCCCCAACGTATTGTTCAAGTTGAGTTTAGCACTCATTCTCTTTGCCTTGAAAGCATCTTCAAAATTATTTTTCAGCCTCATCACCTTAGATTCATGGGTGATTACACCTAATGCTTAGAAAGATACCCATATCTGGTGCTCTACTCCTCAGAATGGATTATCTCTGGGAGTAATTTTGGTCATTATCGTGGATGGTACATGGAAGTTATTTCTCTTCTTCAATCAATTGGCATCTCCACAAATCAATTACCTCCATTCAAATACTCTTTAAATGCTCCTCCCCACCTTCTTCTTGATAAAAGGATAATCAATCAAGTAGTCAGATATGATGTTTATTAACAATATATTCATATCATCTAGGTCGCTCCATCTCAACCTCTTAGTCCTAAGTCAGCCTTCTACACTGAACATTTCATGAGAATTGAGAATGGTATTATTACTTATCCTCCTGATGTCCAATGACATTGGACACACAGCCTTAGGATTCCTCTTGGTCAACTCAAAGTATGCTCACATCAGTTGCAAGTGGAGATGGACCACCATATTCCTCAAGAGGATAGGGTATGCCATCTTTGCTCTATTCAGAAGGTGGAAACTGAGAAACATTTCATCTTTTGGTGTCTTGTTTATTATGAGATACGAGGGAGGTAGAATTGCTTGTATAAAGACTCAGGTGAATAGATTGTCATTTTTTTTAACTATCCTAATCAAAGATGCTTGGCTCTATACCTTAGGGAAGCCATCACTCATCAACGTCAATTATTATAGGGGAGATCAGCTACTCAACTAATCATCTCGTTCTTTCACTCTATCCTACAATCAAGAGTAATAAGCATTCATTTGAAGCTACAGATCTCCAAAATGTTAATGACAAATTTGTGCACCATTATCTGCATACACTATAGAAATGGAATACAACACACTGCAATACAATTCCACTACCACTTAGATAAACAAAATATACAATGGGAATAACTTACAATTAAAAATGGATACGTTGTGCACACTGCACACAATATCCTGCACAACAACTATCTGCAATACACCATACTCAGACGAATCATCAACAACACACTTTGGCCAACAACATACACACACATTGCCAAATACAAACAGGCAAATGGATGATAGATTATCTTGTATTCAGGAAATGTAAGGGGTCTAATACTTTTTCCTAGGAAACGGCGAGGTAGTTGCCAACTTTTGCATACGTAACCCTAACTACCCGACACAACACTTCTAATTACATGACATCTGAATTACATGAACTTCCAATTTACATGTACATCAAAATTACATGTATGCTAATAATCATTTTGTCAAGCACTTAGCTTATAAACTACACAATGACAATACTTCATTCATTGATTATGTAGACATGTCAATTCATCTGCCTACATCTATCCCCTCCTCTAGACTTGTCAACATTCTTGACAACACATGAGTTGAGTATCAAGGATAGAAGCACTGAACACTATATTGGAATCTCTTATCGCGCTCCTTTCGCTTTCTCCTATTAGACATCTTCTACAACAGGCTTGACTACAAATTGCTACCAACATCTATCCCCTACATCTATCCCCTCCTCTAGACATGTCAATTCATCTGCCTACATCTATCCCCTCCTGTAGACATGTCAATTCATCTGCCTACATCTATCCCCTCCTCTAGACTTGTCAACATTCTTGACAACACATGAGTTGAGCATCAGGGATAGAAGCACTGAACACCATTGGAATCTCTTATCGCGTTCCTTTCGCTTTCTCCTATTAGACATCTTCTACAACAGGCTTGACTACAAATTGCCACCAACAATATATTTTTCTCCAATTGTTCACTCCACAAACTGAAATTGGCCACATCACCAACATGATAGGCAATGCTCATCCTCACCTTTGTTGGGGATCAAGGGGGCAGGAGCCCCCTTGCGGGATCAAGGGACATTTGAAACCCTCACTATCTGAACTAAAATTTTCTCTTCGTTTGTATTTTGGTGGCCTTCACTCAACCCTCTCAAACAGCTTCCCCTCTGCTCTAAATGACCTCTCCTTGGCTCTAGATGACCTCTTCTTAGACTCAAACGCTACCTTGGCCTCTAACAAAAATCTCTTGGCCTCAGATGACCCTCGCTTGGTCTCTAACAATCATCCCTTGGCCTCAGAAGGCCCTGCCTTGGTCTTTGACAAACATCCCTTGGCCTTAGACGATCCTCCTTCTATGTCAAACGACCAACCTCCTGGGTCGAACAACCCATTTCTTGGGCTGGATGGCCCACCTCTTGGGCCAAACAGCCCACCTTTTGGGTCAAATGGCCCTAGGCCAAATAGCCCGCTTCTTGGCCCGAATGATCCAAGTCCTGGGTCAAACAACTCACCTCCTAGGTCACACGACCCACCTCCTAGCCCAAATGGCCCAAATCCTGGGTCAAATATCCCACCTCCTAGGGCAAATGGCCATAGGCTAGATAGCCCACTTCCTAGCTTGGATGGCCCAACTCTTCGGTCAAATGGCCCACCTCTTGGGTCAAACGACCATATAGGCCAGACGACCCACTGCAATATTTATAAGATCGAGTTCAATTGCCTCACTTGTATGGCACGTCTCTTCAAACAGACGACCCACTTCTTTAGTCCAATGCACATTCCTCATCCCAAGTTGCCTACTTCTTGTCTCAAACAGTACCTTGCTCCTCCCAAGCGGCCCTCTTCCGTTACTCCGAACAGCACAACCAGCATTCAATACAGTTTTGTCTTTTCACCGTATGACCTACTCCAATTGCCATACAACCTGTTTGAAGTCCAAACAACCAAGGCGGGGTCCAAATGGCCCCCTCCTTAGACTTGATGGCCCACGGGTCGCCTAGGAGCCTCTTGCTCCTTCCAAACGACCAAGGAATGGCCCTAACAGGCCTCTCCCCTCTCTAGGGAGCTTGTGGGCCATCTAGGGTAGATTGCTCCCCCCTAGACGGTAGACCAAACTGGAGAGAGAGGTCTACCTACCTGCTACCACACCAAACAAAACCCTAAAGGGCATCCTAATAGCAGATTTTTTGCAGTTTGAATGATCTTGTGTTATTTCATTACAACCTTCGCCTCCACCATAAAAAAAAATTATAAGAACAAATATCGAGCCCATTGACCTAGACAAGATTGATCCATCATTTTATTGAATCACAAAGCCACAACAGCAGCATCAATAAGATGATCTCTTCTCCATGGATGAATTTGAAAATTTTGAAACCCTAGCGAAGGAGATAGCAGCCAAGGCACAAGCACAGCAACAAAGAGAGACTAGAGCTTCTACTAGGGCAAAGGGCAAAGGCATTCAAAGACCTTGAGGCATTGTATTTGACATTTGTCATGACTCATGACACATTTTGTAATTTGTACCTTTTTATATTATAAGCAATACAAGATGTGTTTTGTCACTTTCATGTGTAGTTTAAGGCTTTAAGCTTGTATCACTTGCCACATTCATGTGTAATTTAAGCTTGTATCAATTACAGTATTAATATTTGATTTGTATAATGTTTAACTCAATGTGATATGCATGAAAATAACTTTTTATCAATAAAAAGTTGCATTTTCTTTGGGGTTTTTTTCTGCCGATTTTTTATTGATTCCCGATTTTTTCCAATTCATTTGCCTTGCTGATTCCAATTATCTCAACTATGCTAATAGCACTTAGGACATGTCAAATTTAATGTTAATAATCACGTACCACATAACATGGCACTAGTGTAATAACATTAAATTGCCTAAGTAGCCAATAAACCCTCACCCCTTCTCAATAAATCCATCATAGATGGAGAACCACTCACCCGAAAGACCTGAAATAAAGCATTATAAATTGTTGACTCTAACTCGAATCCAACGACATGCTGCATGACATGATCCTATCCCCAAAAGCCCTCTAAAAGCCCCTAAGAAATAGGAACAATTTTTCCCCAAGGCACTTATAATGAACATGTACACTTAAAAATCTCTAAGGGCATGAACAATGTCAACAATAAAAAAATCCTCTCAAGGTAATGTTGGTTACGAATCTGCCACTAGGATAGGATTTAGTGTAATGTGCCCTAGATTCGCCCAGCAGATTGAAAGGCCGGAAGGAAGGAATGCCTTTCGCGCCAATCTCCGAAGAAGGCCGGCTTCCTATGTTTTCTCAATTTGGTTTAAGCTCAGAGTGCAGGAAAGAAATTAGAAATGCAGAAAGAAATATAAATGTTATTGTTTCGGGTGGGGAGGATAAGCAGCACAGCAACAGCCAATCACCAGTACTAACAGCAATTAAACACAAAATATGTTGTAGAAACTATCAACACCATTCATCCTATGTATCCTCTACTTTTGCATTCCAGGAATACTTAACTATCAAATACCGATATCCAGAAAGCAGAATAACAGTAAGCAATAACATAAGCAACATGACGCAGAAATACTCGGTAAAGGCGGCATACAAGATAAAGACAATCAATAGAGCCAAGTATATTTTGTATTCAGAAGCAAACGCACAGCTACAACAGTTCCCTAGCAATATATCCTCCTTCCACCCTTTTACAATGATATGGCGGAGCTATTTATAGCGTAATTTTCCCCACCATTACAACTTTGGTCACAGGATCCCAAACCTGACAAAAGCTGACAAAGCTGACAAAAGCGACAAAAAACGGCTGATGTTGACCTCTACCGGCATGGAACGTACTTGCAGCAAGGTCCACCTGAAAACTTAGCAGCTACGTGGCAGTGCGATGGATGACACTTCAAGTCGGCTTGACTGAGGGCAAGTGAGGTAAAATAAGTCAGTTCACGCTCACACACCTCCCGTCACATCTCTGACTCGAATCTCGAGGCTAGACACCTGTCGAAATCTGATAAGGGAAAAAAATCTGCCTTTGAAGCTCATACTTTCTCTCCTGCCCGACTTCGCCCAAAATTGGACCGCAACCGGGCAACGCAGGGGGGAAGTAGCACAGTTGGGAAGGCCTTCGTGCCTTATAAATTTTCTGGGCAGGTTTCAACGTTCTTTGCCCGACTGCACGCAGGTCAGTGAGCGAAGCCCGACTTCGCTGCGAAGTCGTGCGGCTCAGCACTTAGTCGTTTTTTGGAGTCACCATGATAAGTTGCCCGACTGCGCACTTCCTCTAGGGCGAAGTCCGACTTCGCTGCGAAGTCGGGCAGTCCCAGCACTTTGCTGCTATCTTCAAGTGAGCTCCCAACTGCGCACAAGTTTGAGGGCGCAGCCCGACTTCGCTACGAAGTCGAGTGATCCCAACACTTAGGCATTTTCTGGATCTCCCTCATTGACATTGCCCAGGTGCGCTCAAGTTTAAGAGAGCAGCCCGACTTCGCTACGAAGTCGGGCGGCTCAAGACTTAGTAAAATTTTGGGCTCAGCTCCACACATCAGCTCCCCAAGCGCGCATGAAACTAAGAGCGCAGCCCGACTTCGCTGCGAAGTCGGGCTGCGGCAACACTTGGAAAAACACTTAGAAAATTTTGGGCCTTTTGCCCTCTCGGAGAAACAGCCAAAAGTATGGGAGGGGGAATGGAGAGAATGAAACTGATGGCAGGGAAGATAGGGGATAGTGGAGAAAGGGAGAGAAGGAAGAGGGAAAGGAAAGCAACATCCTTACAAAAAATTCTGAAGACATGGCACCCCGTGCAAAATATGGCAACATTCCTGGCGGCTCGCGGGGTGTCGAGCTCGCCTCGATGCAACGAACCAGGCCTTTATCCTTTGGGCGCAGAGGAACTCCCTTCCCCTACATCCTGCTGCTCCTGCTGCTGCTGAGCCCCCTTTCTGGGTAATTGTTCTTCTTCGGGCTTGCTTTCAGCAGTCTCTTCTTCTGACCCTTCCTCTTCCTCTCTTTCTGAATTTGAATGCTCAGCACCACCATCGCCCTCTTCTTCGGCAGGCTGCCCCCCCTCGCGGACGTGCTTGTATGCGGTCTTGGCCTGATCGCAAGCTGCTGCCTGGAAGGGCTCTAAATCGCTGACATCTTTCAACGCTTCTTTGAATGCCGCAACCATATGCGCATCAATGGTGTCATACCTCTCTCTCAACTCCTGGAGGGAGGTGTTAATTTTGCAAAATCTCGACACCATTTGGGTCATCTGTGCCTCTTGGACTGGTTCAATCCAGCCATCAATCTCTGATGTGTCTGCCTCAAAAGACAGCCAGTCTTGCTTTACCTATTCTAGGGGCAGAAATTCCCCATCCTTGACAAAGCTCGGAAATCCGAGCGCAGAAAGAGTATTGAAGGGGGCCAGGAAGATATTCATTTCGTGGTTCAACACATCCAGCATCTTCTTGGCGGCCCTGATCTTCTCAGTTTTTTCAAAATAATTTTTCAAGGTTACCCTCGCATCCGCCAAATCTAGGGCAATATGGGACATAGGAGGAAATCGGAGGCCCTTGCACGCAAATTCTTCAAGTTTTATTGCCAAGTCCAGCCACTGCCTCGCTTGGCGTTCAGCCTCCTCTACCGTAGCCTTTCCCTGGGCAGATACTTCTTGAATTCTGGATGCGAAATCTAGGACGGACAGGGACATGACCACATTAGTCCTGCAGCCCTACAGCAAACTAGCCCGCATCTCCTTGATCTTGTCCTTTGAAAAGGCAGCCGCCTAGGACGCCTTCTCCTTCAGTAGAGATTGAGTCTACTTCAACAAATCTTGCAACTGGAAACCATGTTCCAGTGCTGCTTTCTTCTCTTCTGACAGTTGTTTGGTTGTCTTTCTCTGTGTTGCCGCCTCCTGCTGGGACGCGGCGAGCTGACCTTTCAAGTCTTCAATTTCTTTCTGAGCAGACTCCAGCCACGTGGTGGCCTTGGCCAGATCCTCTTCCAGCTGTCTTGAATTGTTCTGAAGCTGAAACAGCTTCTCCTGATTCTCGAGCCTCTTAACAAGGAGATTATCAATCCTCCGACGAATACCATTGATTTCGTATTCTTCATTTATATCGTCAAAACTCTTCTCCTTGGTTCGGTGCTCATAATCTGCCTCAGTCATTTCCCGAAGAGGCTTCTTAACTTTTGGGATCAACTTCTCTGTTCGCAGCACCCTCCTGTCCAAGTCAAACTTGGTGCGCTTCACAGGGGTGGCTATTTCCTCGGCTCTTCTCTTTTTTACGCCCTAGAGGAAAGAGGCAGAACATCCTGCGGCCTTCGCGGCTAGCGGCTGATCGTCCGTAATTTGCAGTTGTTCTCCCATTAGGTCCAGCTCTGCCAGCATAGGGTATGCCGAGGCCAAATCCTGCTGCGGCATCCTTCCTGAAAACAATGAAGCAGGAGATATTCCAGAACATAAAGCCGCTTTTAAGGGCGACCGGGTCCTAGGGGAAACGAGCGGTTGTTACGAGGTGAAGATGGGGTTTTGAATGTGGCGGGTGAGCGGTGCGGCGATGTAGACACAGCTTCAGCGCTGGCCGCGGGTGAGAGGTTTAGGGTTTGACCCAAGGTTTGGAAAACGTTCGAGTCCTGGGCAAAACGTTCAAAGGAATGGGGACTGCGGAGGGACTGGGAGATAGACGATAGGGATGATGTGACTAAGGCGTGCCCTGATGCAAAGGAGGAAGGCGTTACGGCAGGGCCAACTGGGGTTTGTATAACAGGGGAAGAGGACGTACCTGCGTGCTCCGCCTGAGCCAGTGCTTGGATGACGCTTGCTGCCTAGACCTCTGCTTCCTTCTCTGGACTATCCAGAGCGATTATTTCGGTCGCGACTGCTTCTGTCCGTGGGGCCGCTACTATTTGTTGCGCAATCTCCCTTTTCGGCTGCTTTATCTTAGTCTTCTCGCCCCTCTTTCTTTTCTTTTCTCCTGGAGCGGCAGTTTGCTCGGTGGAGGTAGAAGCGGTTGGTGCGGCGGGTAATGAGGCTCCCACGGTAAACTTGTACTTGGGCTTTGACGGAGGGATGCCCGCTACCACTGGCTCACCGGTTGACCTTTCTGGCTCCTCTTTTTGAGGCACTGGCTCACCGGTTGACCTTTCCGGCTCCTCTTTTTGAGGCGACGTTTCGGGAGCTGGAGACAACATTGGGCCCACCTGACTGCTTGTTGGCGCCTTGCTGGGTGGCTTTCGAACGGACAAATGTTGTGGTGGGGGTTTCCTTTTATATCTCTTCCTGGCGCCTAGGGGGACGCAATCTCGAAATGCGAACGGCTCCCATTTGCCGACGTATTTATCATATAAGGCCGAAAACTCATCATCTATGGCCAATGTCTTTCTGTTAGATTTATCGTATTGCATGCGACACCTCATCTTCCAGCATTCAATGATTTTGTCCTTTTCCCAGCTGAGGGGTGCCACCTTCATGAGGAACTTTCTGAAACCCGCCGAGTCTAACCTGTGATCTGGATTACGCTCTGGATCGTAATCCACCTCCACATAGTAGAAGTCATGCCATGGTGGCCATGACTGCATCCGTTCGATGTGCCACTCCAGGTCTGCCCCTGTCTTGTTGCACCTCTCCATGATTTCTGCTCGGGGGCAAATATGCACGAATTTTCCCCTGACCCCAATCGGGTCGTATTTCCAGCGCTGTGGTAATTGTATCAAGCCCATGTTGAGGAGTGTCTGCTCTAGGTACATGTGCTACCCAATTTCATGGACTTGAATGTTCGCCCAAGTAATAGGATATTTGAAAATATGGCCCCTCTTCTTTCCCTGGCCAAATTCCTCCTCGACGTAGTCCATCTGCCGCGCTGTCTCCATGCCGAATTGATGCTCAGTGCAAAAATAGGGCAGCAAGAACGGCTTCCCTTTGAATCCGTAGATTCTGATAACGACGCCCTGGGTCAACAGGAAAGTATCCCCGTATTTGTATTACCTCAGGTAGTTCGTCATGGCCAGGGGAGGGCGAGACGCCTTGCCGTTGAACAGTGCCAGGGTCTCATCCAAAAATTTGAAATTGAAATCATAATAAAACCCCCTTCTATACAGGGCTTCCGTCCACTCATATACCGGTACCGGTGCTCCCTTCTCATTTACCCTCTTAAGATCAGGCACCCTTATTTGGTAATGCGTATGGTAAAGGCACAACCACGTGAGGAATGAGCAGTGCCAGAATTCAGTTGTCTGCTTTTGCTGTATCCTGACCAGGTTTGAATGTATGGCATACGCCACCCAGTCTGCCCAATCAAAAAAGATCGGGCGCTTTCTACTTCTCTGCGCAGTAGGGTCATAAAACTCTCCATGCAAAATACACTCTGCGAGCGCCAGCTGATATGGATGCACCACCCTGTCCGTGCCGCAACCAAGGACCCATGCAAGGATAATATAAATATATCTGTTTTCGAACCTTTCCAGGGGTATGGGACCTGATGGCCATTGTCCAGCTAGTAGTGGGCACTTCAGCTCTGAATTGAGAAATTCCCTCATCCTTCTGCTCTGACTGAATCTGCCCGCCTGCTCTTCCAAATTAATTTTTCTGACGATGGCGTGGGGTCATACTAGAGTCCCGGGGCGGAGGCTGGATGTACGCTTTCTTTGAAGAGGGTGAACAACACCCTTCCTTGGTAGTCGTAGACTTGTCCGGTGGCTGGTTTGTAATATGTCACAATTGACTCAACCAGCTCCGGGCAATGGTGGACGGGAGGGCACAAGAACCAATACAGGTTCGATTTATATGCGGCCCCAACGTGGTGCGAGGGTGACTTTGCCTGCCCACTTCGCAATATTGGGCCGCAGCTTGGTGAGACTAATGGAGTACTCGCCATCTTTGTATTCGGCCAGGCGATTGATGGGCAGCGGCGGAGGACCTTACTTTTTACTTCGCCTCGACCTGGATTTCCCTCTCTGCTCTTGTGGTGCCTCGCTCTCATGAGCGCTAGAGTCTGTGCGTTCCTCAGCCTCCTGCTCTGTATCACTGGACTGCGACTGCATTGGCGCCTTCCCCTTGTCCATTCTCTGTCCTTCACTCATGGTGCCAGAGATAGGAATTACAGTCGCTGCAGACCTTAATTTCGCACTTCTCTTCCTTTTACTGCACAGCTCTGATTTACACTAGTAATTCTGGTGTTCTGACTAAGCAAGGGCCATTTTCTAGGAATGGAAACACAGCATTAATGGCGAGAGGGGGGATTTAAAGTGATTTGCCCGAAGTAAGTAGAAAGCACCGTTATTCCTCGGTGGTCGTGCGTGGGATCTTCTATTGGAAAGCGCACCTCATACGCGGTTGGCCCCAATGCGGTCATTTCTTAATGACATCTGCTTTGAAATCCGCGCAATCATTCCTTAAAATCTTTGAACTTCGTGTTTTGAATGACGTCACCGCCGCCATCTGGGCACACGCTTCGAGGTACCAAACTTGAGGAAGACTCTGACCAAGTGCGCTCAAGGAGGAACGCGGTCCAACTTTGCGCTATGCACGGTGCGCCCTCGGGGACCCACACTTAGAAATATTTCGTCATGCACCTTGCTCTCCATGATGCGTCGGTCGAAGTGCGCAAAAATTTGAGTGCACAACCGGGCTTCGCTCAAAAAATTTGCGCAGTCGGGCTTCGCTCGGAAAATTTTGCGCAGTCGAGCTAGGACACTTAGATATTTTTTTCATTTCCTTATCTTTTCTGCCCGACTGCGCTCCCAAAAGGGTGCGCAGCCCGGCTTTGCTGCGAAGTCGGGTGGCATGCCCAGCACTTAGAAATTTCTGGGGTTCCTCTTGGTTGCTTTCTCTCTTCTTAAGCTCCCGACATCGCACAATGCAAAGAGCGAAGCCCAACTTCGCTGCGAAATCGGGTGATTTTCCGCCTTGGTCAAACTTGAGTTAGCAACGCAAAATTTTGCTTCCTTTTTCATACTTAGCCTTCTTTGGACTCAAAAGCTGAAAACTGAATAACTGAAAGAAATATTTACATTCTGAAATAAACTGAACTGTAGGAAATAAATAAGAAAAATATGTACAAGGAAGGACCTCTTGGCAACCTTCAGTGATGATAGGCCTTCAGGTGGAAGCCATTAACAAGGATCGGGAGAAGTTGTCCCTCCATGTCCCTGAGCACGAACGTGTTGAATTGGTTTACCCGAGCGATCTGATAGGGGCCTTCCCAGAAGGCATCAAATTTGTCATGATTGCCCGGCTTTGCCTTGAGTGAATCCCATTTGAGCACTAAGTCGCCGATTTTGAAAACTCGGGTAGTGGTCCCTTTTGCAAACCAGCTCTGAGTTGCCTCGGCGTGTTTGGTAAAGGCCTAATATGCCTTCTCCCTTTCCTCTTCTAGCTGCAACAGCTTGACAAAGTCTGGCATCCACTGGATCCCCGTCGCCTTTCTCTTCTTCTAACAACCAGAGTGCGGGCATTTCTATATGGGTAGGCAGGACCACCTCCTTGTCGTATACAAGCGCGTAGGGGGACGTCTTGATGGATTTTTTGAAAGATATGCGATCCGCCCATAACGCTCGGTCCAGAAGTAGGTGCCACGACCTCTTATTCTTCTCCACGGTTTTCTTTATGATTTTCAAGAGGTTTTTATTGGTGGATTCGGCCATGCCGTTTCCCTGCGGATAGTAATTTGAAGACATCTTGTGGTAAATGCCATACTTGCTGGTAAACTCGGTGAGTACCGCGCCTGCAAATCCCGGACCATTATCTGTGACAATTGCCTCTAGAATCCCGAAACGGGTAATGAGGCTCTCAAGGAACCCAATGACCGTCTCTTGGTCAGCATGCTTTGTAGGCAAAGCCTCGACCCATTGGGTAAAGTAATCTGTGGCGGTTAGGATAAACTTGTGTCCCGCTGAAGAGTTGAGTGTTATTGTCCCAACGAAGTCCAAACCCCACTGCTGAAACGGAGTCTCGGATTGAATTGGCTGGAGGGGGGTGCCTTCCTATTTCTGCCTGCGAACCTCTAGCATTTTTCGCATTTTACACAGACTGCATGTGCGTCTGCGAAGAGGGTGGGCCAATAATAGTCGGCTTTGATAAATTTTAAGGCTGTAGGCCTTCTCGAATGATGTCCTCCGGGCATCCCAGAGTGGAACTCTCCGAAAACCTTTGGCTTGTTTGATTCCTTGACGCACCGCAACAGGATGCTGTAAATATTTCTAAAATACAGCCCCTAGGGGCGCAATACATACTTCAAGGCATTCAGCCTAAACCTCCTTCTCTGTGAGGTGTTGAGATGATTTGGACATCTCCCTGTGTTGAAGTACCACACTAGATCATGTGTCCAATCATCCTCTTCTGATAAGGAGTTGGAAAGGTTGGCCTCTGTTACTGGATCCTCCCACTGGCAGGCAGAGATTTCGGTTGCAGCACTCCGGGCCAACTCTTGGCATAGAACCCGACCTCGGATTAGCTTTGTTGGCTGTACCTCTATGTCAAACTCTTGTATGTTGGCTATCCATCTTGCCCTCTTGTGACCTGGCTCCCCTTGGATGATGAAATTTCTGACATCCGGATGTATCACGAAGACAGTTATCCAACTCTGGGAGACAAAGTGCTTGAACTTTTTGAGAGATCTCATGACTGCGTGCAGTTGCCACTCAATAAAATTGTATCTTTCTTCGTGCGGCTGAATCACCTGGTTTAGGAATGCTATGGGGCGCTCCTCGCCATCATCTCCCTTCTGAGTCAGAACTACAGCGTAGATTTCGGGCTCTCCCACCGCGTACAGTATGAAATCCTTGGAGTAGTCTGGATTTATTAACACTGGAGTCTGCGCAATTCTGGCCTTGATTTCTTCAAAGGCTTGCTTCCTTTCGTCAGTCCATACGAATTCAGCATTCCTTTTTAGGAGCTCAGACGTGGGCTTGATTACTTGTGCAAAGCCTGGGACAAACTTCCTCACGAAGTTGATTTGGCCAAAAAACGATTGTAGCCCCTTTTTGTCAACTGGGATGGACAAGCGAAGAAGAGCTTCTACTCTGTCAGGATCGACTGCAAGGCCCTTCTTAGAAATAACGTGTCCTAGCAGCTTGCCTTCCTTCACCGCGAAGACTGACTTCTTCGGGTTGATGGAAATGCCGAATTCACGACATCTCTCAAATACTTGCCGCAAGTGGGAGGCATGGTTCTCTCTTTTATGTGAAAACACAGTCATGTCATCCAAGTAGATGACAATGACCTTGTTGAGCAGCTCTCGAAACGCCAAGTCCATAGCTCTTTGAAATGTAGCCCCGGCGTTAGAAAGGCCGAAGGGCATGCGCTGATATGCAAACGTTCCCCATTTGGTGGTGAACGTTGTCTTGTGCTGATCTTCGTCTTTCACCCATATTTGGTTATAGCCGGAGAACCCATCCAAGAGAGAGAATCTCTAAGCTCCAGCAACTACGTGGAGGATTTGATCAATTTGGGGGAGCGGAGAAAGATCCTTCAGTGAAACCTGATTGAGGTTTCTGAAATCCACGCAGAGGCGGATGTCTCCATTCTTTTTCCTCATAGGGACCAAATTTGCGACCCAAGAAGAGTGCTTGATGGGGTAGATGATCTTGGCCTCCAGCATCTTCAAGAGTTCAGCTTACATCATGGCTTCAATTTTTGGGTTCACCGCCCTTTGCTTCTGCCGGAAATGCTTTGCATTATCTTCCAGTTCTATAGTATGCTGGATCATCTCTCTGTCATACCCCTTCAGGTCTTGGTAGCACCAGGCCACAATATCTAGGAACTCTTCGCATAGAGATCGGATTTGCCCTAGCTCCTTATCAATACAATACGTCCCGACCTTAATCACTTTTCCAGGTTCCAGTTCCAGGTCCATGTATTGCTTGGGGTCCACTTTGATCCTGTGGGATATAGCTCTATTGTTCTGATCAAAGAGACTCTCCAGAGTAATCAATCCTTTCGGGACATGATTATTTTTTAACTGTATCGAACCCTCGTATTGCTCGTCATCAGGGTCTCTACCTTCGATTTTACTAGCTTTATTTATCAAAAAGGTGATGATATCTTCGTCACAGTCGAACACCTGCCAGTGGGTGTCCTTGTCAGGCACAGAAGGCCTGTAAATGGTACGAACCGGCGTCGGCTTCTGGACAGTGTCATCAGCTGGGACGTACCTGGCTCCGACAGACGCCAGAATGTCAACATGCTTATTCTTTTCACGAGATACGGCTTTGACATTCAAAGAGTCGAATGACTCCATCAGATCCCAGACACGGTTGCGGTACGCCTTGAGATAATGCTTCTTGGAGGCGCACTTATTCGTAATTTGGTTGCACACCAGCTCTGAGTCGCCAAAGATCTGCAAATGCTTTATCCCAAGTCTCTCTGCCTTTCTCAAACCCAAACACAAAGCTTCATACTCCGCCGCATTGTTAGTGCAACTCCAAGCCAGCCTATAAGTGTAGTCCTTTTGGATCCCGGATGGGGAAACCAAAAGTACACCTGCACCGGCGCCATTCTTACATCGGGTGCCATCAAAGTACAACTTCCATAGCTTTTCTGGGGCAGGTCCAACATCTTTCTTTGCAGACTGATCAAGTCTTTCAGGCTGGGTGACAAAGTAACAACCTTGTTCGGTCTCAATCATGGCATTTTAGTCTAGTAAGGAGAACTCATCCTCCACTTGTAACAGCTCGAGGGCCTCTTCTGCCAAATCTACCTCTACCAATTCTTCAGTCGTCAGATGAACCATGTCATTCTGTTGTTCTTCCCCAGGTATCTTCTCGACCAGAAACGTGGAAGGCTTTTCATTATAGATCTTCAATCTCCTTCCTTTAAAAGGCACTTCCATATGTGAAATAATCTAGCGACAGATATCCACCCAGCTTCACAGTGAACTCCCTAGAGAGACACATGCCGAAGTAGGGTTCCAAGTCAACCACCACGACCTCTTGGATGACCACTATGTCGAGCGCTTTATGCAATCGGATTGGGATGTCTTTGATGACACCAACTGTCTTGATAGGAGTACCGTCTAGCTACAGCACACCTTGGCTGCTCCTTGTGTATTCCATACCAATCTCTTCGCAGACGACCCTCGGCATGATAGTAGTGGAGGCACCGGAGTCCACCATGCAATTGTGTACTATATGGCCCTCCATTCGCAAAGACAGATAGAAAGGTGGTGGCTTGTTTTTCCCAGTAGCAGATACTGTCAAGGGCTAAGCTAACACACCAGGCTGCGTCGGCTTTCCATCTTTCACGCTCTTCAAGGATTCTTGCAACAGGTCTACTTGTCCTGGGAGCAGAAGAGCCTCATACATGCTTATCTTCGTCGGAGTCTTCTTGAGCTCATCAACTATATAGTAAGTTGAAGTGTTGGCTCCCTCTATCTCTTTCGTTGGCTCGTACCTGGTTCAGTATTGTTGCGTGGCTTCAACTCTCTGTCTCTTCGTCAGCAATGGATACCTCAGCTTTTCTTGAGCTTGTTCTTTTGTTTCGGCTAGAGGTTGGGCCACGAGAGCCTTGAGCGTCGGAAACTTTTCTTTGGCTGTAGGAGGTAAAGGTGACTTGTCAGGTGCTAGCAACAGCACCTGAATCTAGAAATGAAATTTAACATGCTCAAACACAATCCCATTTCTACTTAAATAATTATACAAATTTGCAGTCATTAGCATTAACAATACACAGAAACACCAGCAATAGCAGATAAATAAATATGAGTAGATTTATATTAACAATGGCAAGTACAGTTATAGTATTACATCCTGCAATACCTGTGTCAAATTCTCTTCATGACTGCATACAAGAGCTGACTGCATCCTATCGAACGCACATATGCACCAACCTTCTCTCACACATAACAATGCTCTCCTAACAATGAATGAGGGGAGGGTCTTATTTATACAACTAGAAATTAGTTGCACCCCCCAACTACCTGACACATCATCATTCTTCTAAATTACATTTCACTTGCATTGACATGGCATTTCCCACTATAGGACAAACTAACTTGACATTATATTATTACGCATAATATTATATATGTATGCACATTCCATCAAATACTTTGCGTACAACTACAAAATAACACAGAGTAACAAAACTTATTCATTACATTCAAACATATCGAATTGCCTATCTACACAAGAGCTACCCAAGAGCTAGAACGATTAGGCGACCAGGTGAAACAAATTACAAACACTCAGTCACAAATCTTTTGAGCATTATCCAAATTAGACAAATTTGATAAAATTGATGACCTTGAGGATCATTTAACAAGCCTAAACACAAAATACGATGTTCTTGCAGGACAATCACCAAGGAGTCAAGATGATAGTTTCGAGTGCAGAGAATGAAATACTTTGCCTCTAAATACAATTCAGAGAATGTCCAAGCTGGACTTTCCAAAATTTGATGGCGAGGACCCAACCAGTTGGGTGTATAGGGCTGAACAATATTATTTTCTTCATGCCACTCCCCATAATCAAAGGCTCGCAATTGCATCTTTCAACCTAAAACAGGAAGCAGTTCAATGGTACCAATGGTTAGAGAATATGCATTCACGACTCACTTGAGCTGAATTTGAGACAGAATTACTCACCCACTTTGGACCCAAGGAGTATGAAGATTTCATCGGAGCCCTCACAAAGTTAAGATAGACGACATTTGTCCATGATTACCAAACATAGTTTGAAAAGTTGGCAAATCGCGCTAGGGGTTTGAGTGTATATGATGGCTTTTGTGTTGGAAGATATTACATTATTTGGTATATGCTAATTTACCACCTTGGGTACATCTTTATATTAGGAGCGTGTCTTATATTAGGGTTTGAATATTTACTTTATGCAATGTAATTCATGCACAAGTATTGTTAGAATATGCAAAGTACTTGATGATGTAAATGTGCATGTTGTCCATGTGTACATAAGTCCATAGAAAAGGAAGATGAAGAGTCATAGGTAGGCGGAAGGCCAAGAGACACATCTCATTATATATAGGCCTTTGATAGCTAAGATAGGAGAGAATGTAGATAGCATAAGGTAGAGGAATAGTAGATGATATGCTAGAAACAATGTAGAGCATGTAAGAAATATGGAGAGTTTGAGACCTCCAATTTATATCATTGTACTATTTTCGTGAGCCTTCATTAATGGCAATTTTATGAGTAGTTACAGAAGTTTCTTATGAGTTTTACATGTTTAGTATATTGCCATTATCATATATTTAATATTTCATGCTCATTTTCTATCTTGTGGTTGATTTCTCATTAAGAATCTAGTATCAAAAGTTAACATTTTGAAGCCTTAATAATTTAACTCACAGGATAAATATTCACCGGATCAAATATAAAATAGCTGCAATATAAATGAACAAGACAATAAACAAAACTTACAGATTTAACATGTGAGAGCACAATCTGTAGAAGTATATATTATTCAAAGAACTTGTTACAAAGTTATGGAGCTTTGTATCCATAATATAGCTTTACAAAGTGACTCTTGATCTTCTTATCTTGACACCTGTCTCATATATCAAATAATGTAATATATATTCTAACAACCCCTTGTATTAAATTATTTGATGTGAATTTCTCTTGATCTACATAGGTAATCTCTGAATATTTGATACTTGTTTCGACCAGAGATTTTGTAAAAATATCTGCAATTTGTTCTTCTGTAGAAATATGTTTCAGCTTGATATTATGGCTCTGAAAATGATCTCTAATAAAATGACATTGAGCTTCGACATGTTTGGTTCGTTCATGTATGATTGGATTTTTTATCACTAATACTCCTTGATTATCACAATTTATTACTGTTGGAATTCTTTTGATTCCCATGTCTGACAATGTATATTGTAACCACAATGCTTCACAGACTGCATCTTTTGTTGCACGATACTCTGCTTTGGTAGACAAAAGTGCCACTGCATGCTGTTTTTTACTATACCATGATATTGGTCCTGATCCAAGATAAAATATGTATCTTGATGTAGATTTTATATCATCAATAGAACCAACATAATCTGAATCTGAATATCCTTGTAGACAAAAATTCTTATCATCCTTTTTATATGTTAGTCCATATTTTGTAGTCTTGTTGATATATTGTAATATTCTTTTTGTAGTTTTCCAATGACTTTCTCTTGGTTCTTGCATAAATATTAAGAGATAGTTTACAACAAAAACTACATTTGGTTGCGTATTTGTAAAATATAAGAGACTTCCAATCAATTGAAGATAAGTTGTTACTAAGACAAAAGGTGTTTCATCATGTTTGGATAATTGTAGTCCTTGTTCCATAGGTGTATCTTTGGGTTTACATTTGTTCATTTTATATTTCTCAAGTAGAGTCTTTGTATAGTTTGTTTTTGTTATTGTAATATTGTCTTCATTTTGATGAATTTCTAAACCAGACAATAATGCGTAAGTCCCAAATCAGTCATTTCAAATCATTTTCAAGATCCTTTTTTACTTCATTCATTAATTCCTTTGAACTACATGTTATCGCTATATCATCAACATATACTATAAGTATTATCATATCATTTCCAACTTTCTTTGTATAAAGATTTGGATCTGACAAGCTTCTTTTAAAATTATGCTATAATAAATGATTATTAATTTTTATATACCATGCTCTTGGAGCTTGCTTTAGACCATATAAGGATTTGTTTAACTTGCAAAATTTATGTTCTTGTCCCTTAATTACAAATCTCTCTAGTTGTGACATTAACTTCTTCTTCAAGATCACCATTAAGAAATGCACTTTTTACATCCATTTGATGAAGTTTCCATCCGTGGTGTGCTAATGCACTTTTTACATCCATTTGATGAAGTTTCCATCCATGGTGTGCTGCCAAAGCACAAATTGTTTTGTAGTCATTCTTGCTGTTGGTGCAAAAGTTTCTTCATAATCAATTCTTTTTGTTTGTGTATATCCTTTTGCTACTAATCAAGCTTTGTACTTGTCAAGGGAGCCATCTGTTTTATATTTAACCTTATAGACCCATTTGAAACCAACTATTTTCTTTCCTGGAGGTAGCTCAACTAGATCCCACGTCTTACTTTTTTGCAATGACATATATTCTGATTCCATAGCCGCCTTTCTTTTGGAAGATTCAAGGCCTGAAGTGTTTTTGTAGGTTCAGCCATGGTGCCTAACAATCCTTTGTTTGCTCTAGTTAGACTACATGTTTGAGGCCTAGTAGTAGTAAGATCTGGCATTTGTTCAAGATTCGAAACTCTAAGTGTATTTCTAAGCCATACAGGTTCTTTTCTCTGTGAATTTATAGAAATTTATGTAATTTCACTCTGTTCATCTTGAATTTCTGATTTTGTATCTTCATTTGATAAATTTTCTTGAGAAAAATTTAGAAGAACTTCTGAATTAACTTTTTGTTCTTTAATATCATCTTTGATTTTTTCATCAAAGGATTACATCTCTGCTTATATAGATTTTCTTTGTTATTGGATCAATTATTCTATATCCTACAGATTCATCATCATAAACCTATAAATATACCACAAAGTCCTTTCATCTAGTTTTGTTCTTTTTTTTCGTCCTGACCATACTTCTTCTAGTGTAATATTCTTGAGTATTCTTGTTGGTAATCTGTTTTGCAAATACACAGCTGTTTTGACTTAAACTGCCCAATATTGATGATCAAGGTGAGTTTCTTTTATCATAAATTTGTTTCTTCTTTTTGCAATACCATTTTGTTGTGGTGAATATGATGTAGTAAGTTGTCGCTTTATTCCATTCTCTTCTAAGAAAAAATTGAATTCTTTTGACAAAAATTCACCTCCTGTGTCTCAACGAAGAATTTTGTAGTTTTTCCTTATTCTTTTTCAGCTAGAAGTTTGAATTGTTTAAAATAACCAGATGCTACTCAATAAAAATAAATAAATAACCAGATGCTTCAGATTTGTATTTCATAAAGTATACCCACATTATAATTGAAAATATTTATGTCCTCCAATACTAGTAACATTCATTGGACCACATAAATCTGTATATACTAATTCCAATGGTGTTTGAGCTCTATGCTAACAAAGTTCAAAAGGTATTCTATGTTGTTTTCCTGCTAAACATTCTGGACATATTGTAGATTCCCAAGAGAGTTTTGGTAACCCTTCTACCATTTGATATTTAACCATTTCATTTAATGATGATGCACTTGTATGTCCTAGTCGTTTATGCCAAAGTTCTCATCTCAGACTTTCCTGCTGAAAGAGCTAAATTTGTGGCTGTCTAGAGTAATCAAACTATCTTTATAGGATCTTAAAGCTATCATTTTTCCTTGTTTGATAATATGACATTGTTTTCTTCCATTGATAACTTTAAATTCTACTGTCATGTTTTGATCCATAAGCTGAGAAACTGAAAGAAGATTAGTAGTCAATCCTGGGACATATAACACTATTAATTATTCCTCTTCCTTCTGTTAGGTTGACTAGAACATCTCCTACTCTTTTGAATTCATAAGTCTTACTATCTGCTATAGCAACTGGTTTCTCATTTTTTAACGGAATGTGTTAAACCATTGTTTGTTTCCAATCATATGCCTACTGGCTCCAGAATCTATGTACCAATAATCCATGATGACTTCTAAACCTTATATCTCCCGAATAAGCTTTGCAAATTTAATTTTCCAAATTTGAAGTTGAACTCCTTTTGACTCCCAAACTAAATTAATTTGCAAATATTCTATAAACTTTGAATTTCAAAAAACTATTATTAAAAATAAACTTCAACTCAAAAACTTATAACTCCAAAGAGAATAATTTCAATCTACTACTTATCACTCCTATCTTAACTTTAATAACAAGGCTTTAATAAATAATTCCTTCTTTCTCCTTTTAATAAAACCTTATAAAAAATATATCTCCAGAACTGATTAAAGCATATCAAATAACCTTAACAAATGAAAATACCTCCAGCAACTTCTTTGTTCGCTTCCAAGATTCATTCGACTGTGAAGACCAGCGTTTTGATTGCACTTCCAAAACATGCGCCCTTCTTTTAACTGCCCTACTTGGATGTTGCAAGCGAGCGTTAGGTCAAGTAGGTAGAACGTTAGGGTTTCCAACAATTTGCACGCTATACCTTTCAGATGGCATTACATTTGGCGCAGACGTTACTCCCGCCAATAAGATGTCTTCTTCGAACGGATGTTACTCTTGCCAAAATCTGCACTGCGTCGTTATGATTCTTCAACAATTGTGTTTGCACTCAATGAGAAACTATTCTCCTTGACCTCGGCTATTGCGCTTTTTCCTTTGAGTTGCTTGGGCTTGGTAGAACTTTTCTTTTGTACATTGACGCTTAGAGATGACGGTTGAGCTTTCCATACAAACGTTGGTGCTTGGAGTTGGACTTCCCTTTGGCACTTAGACTTCCCTTTGGACGTTGGTGCTTCGAGCTTGCCTTTGCTCGTAACTTAACGTTCTGCCTTCTAGCTTTAACGTTCTGCCTTCCGTATTGCTTGGATTGCTATGAGTAGCTTTCTCTGCGTAATTTCCACTGTGTTCACCTCGGCTTTCTGTTAAATGGTGCTAATGTTGTATTCTCTTCTAGGGAGACACAGCTTTCCTCCTTAATAGCTCTGTGAATGCTCAGACTGCATAAGCTCGAACTGGGTATGCCCGGTCTACGTATGCTCGGTCTGTGTATGCTGCTTAGTCCCTAGTTCTTGAGCCTGAAAACTGCAATCTCTTTTATCTGATGATTGATTCTTCTTGTGATGAATAGATGAGTTGTGTTGCTATGAATGAAGCTCCAATTCAATTGTCTTCAACGTTGTCACCTTTAAGACTGCAATATTCCTAGCTTACTCTTTCACAATGGCCACTTAGATGTTACTTAAGATTCTTCTTGCTTCCAAACTTCAATGTTTTGTCTGCCCTTATGACACTTTAACTTTCAGGTGGTTGTTATCCTGTATGCTTCCTTTTTTATGCTTTCTCACATCTTTACCTTCAAACTGCTTCCTTTTTTAATGTTGTCTTTCTTATTCTTGATATGGCTGTACTTTTCAAGCCAACTTGTCAAGGTCAATATAGACCTGAATCTTCTTTTAGATAATATCAATGTCAAGGGATTTTTGTCCCTAAAATTTTCCTGTCAATGTCAAGGTTGGCTATTTCCCTGAATAATCAACTGTCTTCAAGGTGTTTTGCCCAAATATGAGTCCTAGTCTTCACCAGTTATCCTTCAACCTAGTGGAAAGACCCTAGCTGGGTCCTAGTCTTCTAGTTGTTCTGCAACTGTGGAAAGACCCTAACTTTTCTCTTCGTTCCTCTCTACTTCAATCTCCTTTCTTCTTCTTCAAATTCTTCTGCAATTTTCCAGCGATCTTTTCAGCTGGTTCTTTTCAACTTTGGGCAATTTCTTCAGCCCTGTACTTTTGTTAATCCTCGGGTGCACTTATCAACCCAATTTTTCTCAATCACAAATGTAGCTAAACAAAAATAACCTTTGCAAGAAACTTCTTGTTGTAGTTCTGAAACCACTAATGGTTTTTGAAGCCTTAATATTAATGTAACTCACAGGATAAATATTCACCGGATCAAATATAAAATAGCTGCAATATAAATGAACAAGACAATAAACAAAACTTACAGATTTAACATGTGAGAGCACAATCAGTAGAAGTATATATTATTCAAAGAACTTGTTACAAAGTTATGGAGCTTTGTATCCATAATATAGCTTTACAAAGTGACTCTTGATCTTCTTATCTTGACACCTGTCTCATATATCAAATAATGTAATATATATTCTAATAGTATAGTTTTTCCAAAGTTGTTTCATTAGTGGATTAAAGGAAGATATCCGTGCTCAAGTGAAAATGTTCAAGCCGAACAACATGATGGTAGCTATAGGATTGGCTAGGCTTGTTGAAGATAAATTTGCAGCACAAGCATACTTTTAGACCTCCACAAACTCGAACCCCGTTTCCATCCTAGACATCATCAAACTCAAGAAACAAACCAACCCAAGTCAAATGTCTCCCCCGAGAAGAAATGGAGGCACGTAGGGCACAAGGACTATGAAACAACTATGATGATAATTATTCTCTGGGCCACAAATGTGTATAATATAAACTATATTTACTCAATGTGGGCAAGCCTTCCACTAGGGAACCACATGACGAAGGGGAGGACCATAGAGAGGAAGATCAACCTTAAGAGTGTAAACCGACAGAGGACCAAACACCTAAAATTTCAGTACATGCATTAGCTAGGATTTCTACTCCCCAGACCACGCAAGTGGTAGGGCATTTCTATTCAACAACAAGCAGATCAACATCTCAAAGATCATTTGGGAATGGCACAAAACCGTTGGCAACAACAAGCAGATCAACATTGTTTTGAGTGTAGTTTTAACATTGGGGAGATGGTTTCTTACACTTGCAGCCCTACGAGCATTCATCACTAAAACTCGGTGGCAGTCAAAAGATAGCATCAAAATTCTATGGACCATATAAAGTGCTCTAGCAGGTTGGCCCCATGACCTACAAGCTAGAATTGCGGCATTCTTCCATGATACATCCAATTTTCCATGTTTCATCTTTAAAGGTCCTTGGCAACCTTATACAGGCCCAATCCACACTTCCCCGGTTGAATGAGGAATGCTCAGTCATCTTAGAACCCACGAGTATTCTGGACCGACGTACACGCACACTTCACAACCACGCTCTCACTAATGTTCTAGTATAGTGGCGTGGACTAAAGCCAAAAGATTCCACTTGGGAGCCGCTCCATCAACTATAGCAGCAATTTCCTCACCTCAAGCTTTGAAGACAAATCTTCTTGAAGGGGAAGGGCATGTTAGGACCTATCCTAACACAACCATTGTTATGTACTTGTCTAGTGTTGGTGTGTGTTTGCACCTTGTGCACCTAGTGTGTATGGGCCCATTATGATGTTACCTTTACTTTCATTATAAGTAGGAGTGAGTAGGTCGGGTCCCTCTTTCATGTGGTCCAATCCTTGAGCATTACGGTTAGTAAGAAATGAAATGAAATGAAATATTAAAAAGAAAAGGGAAGAGAAAGTGTAAATAAGAGTATATAAGGACATGGGTTTGGAGTAGAATGTATCTCATATTTCTCAAATTGAATCGGAGCTTCGCTTCCAAGGAGGTTGCCCCCTCAAAGAGGCCTGCAATATCTGTTCCACTTTATTAATATAAGTTTGTTATATTTCCAATCAGTTATTTTCTTAAGCACTTCTATTATTTCACTTCATGGTCATTTAGTTTATAAGCATTTTTATCAATTCCTACATTGCTATTGTGGTTATGCTTTATTTTTATATGAAGCTTCCTAACAATAATTTTATGCCATACAGTTGTTCCATTTTAGAGTAGTTTGCAATAGATTCTTTACTCTAGTTTAGCTTATTTTTGTAGTACTTTTTGGTTACTACAATGAATTGTAATTTGTAAGAGCTCTTTTCAATGAGTCCCAATGGCCTACCTTGGCCATTTGTGGACATTAATATAACTATCTTATCTTTATTATTTTGGTTGCATTATAATTTGAATATGTGGTAGGAAATTTGGTGCAGAATTATAGGATTTGTTTTTTTGCTAGAGAAAAAGGGGTTGTACTCAGGTCCCCCACCCTTGACAAATCACAACTCTCTCCTTTAGAGCTTGGGAGTTTACAAACAAATTTAATTATCATCTCAATTGAGTTGCTAAAGTTAGATCCATGCAGAATTATAGGATATGATTAACGACTAGTACCTATTTTCATAAGCATCCAAGTAAGACTGAAATTAAAACAATATGAAACCATTAAGGGATCTATGTAATAAGTCCTTAGAGAAGAGTTCATATCACAAACATCAAATGTACTACTACTAGTAGAGTCATGCCCTATTAAATTTGTATTGATGAAAGTAAACTTTAATTCCAAGCGTATGGATGCATATTTCCGCACATGCTAAAAGATGTAAAAGTATCCTGTTGAAAACTTCAGCCTCAACATGGATTTGTGGAAAGCTATGGACATGTTAAGGTTTACCCATTTTGGGTCCAACTACCAAGCCTGTAATCTGATGTTGTATAGTCATTTAGCTTTAGCATAGTTTACTTTAGTTTAGTTTATTTTAGTAGCACTTTCTTGATTGCTACACTGCATTGTAAAAACTCTTTCAGAAAGTCCCATTGGCCTACTCTTGGTATCAACAAAAGATCAAATTTCCTTCTAGAATATGCTAAGGGACCACAAGCCTATCTAAAACAATTATAGCAGGAACTACATAATGAATCAAAAAGTGCACAAATAACAGCTATGTAATAGTGTTGAGATCATCCTTTGACAAGACGCTAAGCTGGCCTACCTTCTCATTTGTTGGTTTAGAGCAAAGATTGTGTCAATACAGTGATTTTGCAACACTAAAAGAGTTTTCCTGATGCTAAAGCAACCCACAACTTTGTTAAAGTGAGTTTCCCAAATAGCTTTAAAATATTTTTCCTTTTTGACACCGATGTGTCCAAGGTCGCAGATGAGATCTTTCAGGAGGCAATGATTGACAACAGATTTATTTATGGAAAGAGTAACAAGGCTTGGTGCAAAATGGAGATCTACCTTATAAAATTGCACCATGAAAAGGTATCAAGACCAAAAGCAATTAAAATTGTAATTAATTTCAACTTTTCAATAGTGTTTGCAAAGATTAAGTTACTCTTGTTAACATTGGTTGCTTGATCATACATCGCCAAATTGCAATAATTTATCCTATGGGGTAATATATACTTAATAGTAGTCAGATGCATGCTCATATTCTTTTTTTTATTTGGTTATATGGGATTGAAACGGGCCCCACCCATAATACATCATGACCAAATGGTGGTATTATAACAAATTTGGCAATTATGCATGTATTGCTTCGCAAGATTTGAACCTTTGTCTCCTCCTTGAATGTTGAGAAATCTAGTTGCAGTTAAGCTAATGCCATTTGATCACATACATGCTTATATAATACCATGTTTAGCATTCAATTACTTAGAGGCATTACTAATGTAACAAGTATGACAAAGTAGGCAATTCAAATGTTCCAAACATCCACAAAGTACTTTGGATGGGGATTTAATTGCAAAATAACAAGTGGAGGATCAAACTATGCTCTATAGGCACACTATCTTAAAACAAGAGTGCACACTCCACTTCTGGATAGAAGTTTCAAGTATTTTACATCACTCTTATTTGTATCTTGCTTATCACATTTTGTTGCTGCACATATAAAGAGCAATTGAATCATCCAAATGATACCAAAATCATTTCCAACATAAGAGAAATATAACATGTTTTCTACAAATGCAAATTTATCAAGAATTTTTGTGCATGGTTGCACGAGGAATTCAACTAAATTGTTTATTGCTCCTCTTTCTTTTCTTTTTTTTTTTGAGGATATTCAAATGACCATGGTCATAAGATACTATTGCATGCAACATGATTTGTCTATTATTTCTTTCCTATGTAAAACAAAGATTTAAGACAACCTTGCATGAGAAATGAGGAGAGACTCCCACCCAACCTAGAAAAAAAAGACGAAATTTTTCAAGCAAGATTGGGCTATATGTTAAAGTCATAATTACTTGTTTTGATAAAGACATATATTCTTAAAATTATGGGACAAAGGTTTGTACCCTTTTGTGTAGCATTATTCTTGAGTTGAAGTACCCTAAGTCTCAAGGTTCAAATTGTGTTCACATTTGACAAGAATAAATATCGGGCAGTTCAAATCACACATTGATGGGTGTGTAAATGTGTTTAAAAAAAATTAAAAATTAAAAAAAACATTTCAATATACTTTCATACCTCTAAAGAACTTCAATTTATTTTTAACAAATAAAAACAAAATCATAAATAAATACAAACCATAATAAATTGATCAAAGCTCAAAACTTTATAAGTATATTAACTACCATTACTAAAAATATATATATTTATTTATTTATAAAAAAACAGTTTGTTGAGTTTTTGACCTTAGAATGCAATTTATCGGGACATAAAATGCACCGAAAGTTATGACATAGGATGTAATTATCATGTTCTTTGGTCAAATAACATGAATTTTCCAAAATATAAAATAGATATAGCTCTCATAAGTTTAGATGTGAAACAGGGAGATGGACAACGTCCAAAGAACAATGGGAAGAAAGGATATGTACTCTATGCAGCACAGGGGCAGTAGAGACAGAGGAACACTTCATCTATAAATGCCCGAGTTTTTCAGATATCCGTGACAAATACAAAGAAACACTTGGGAACGAGTTTATGACAGATTTATTTGAAGACAGTAAAATAAAAAAAGTTGGAGAATTGCTAACACAAATCAGCAGGAGAAGGAACAACCTTCTCAAAGATATTAAAGATCATATGATATGATTTGAGTAATTGTACTTTCATATTTGAGGTCCCATAAACTATATTTGGGTCTCGCGGACTTAATTAAAATCTTTCATTCAACGAAACGCTAACCGGGTAAATGATAACTTGGCTTGAGGTTTAACGCACATCTCAACTATAATTTGCCTTATGAATCTTTAAGTTCCGTGAGGATCTATATAACGTTTTCACATTATCCATTAACCATTGATCATGAAGTAAATTCCTCTCACAAGCAACAAAAGAAAACTATGTAGAATATATTAGGTTATTTTAATATCTCAAATTATTTAAAAAACACCAGAGGTAACCTTCCATTACCCTGTAAGAAATCATCGTTTTCTGAAACAAATTAATTTTGGAATTCATATCTTACATAGAAGTGGCGTGAAAAGTACTTACGCGGTTTCTCTAGCTGAATCTTCTGTTCTCGGGTTCAAGCTTCTCTGCGAATGACAAACATGGTGACACGGATAAGTCCGCAAGGTGTAGCCATTTCACCCGTATGAGTTGGTGAGGTGTGATTATTACGATATTCTGAGAAGATATCAAATTCCAGAATGCATACTTACCCCCATGTAAAGATTGAAAAGCTCTTGTACTGCCATTCTCATCGACTGGAAGGACGATCCCCTTCCTCTCACAGGACCCTCCATTACCCTTGCTTGAAAAGCCGGTCCAACTTCCTTCCACTAGACGTAAGCAGGCTCCTCGGTAATTTTAGGAGCCAAATGAAAACAGCGAAATTATTAACCGACAAATTTAGCAGCCAGATGAAAACAACTAAATTATTCCTGAGACAATTGAGGAACCAAAAATGTTTGCCACACGCGAACTGCTCGAAGACAAGGGGGTTTGTTTTATATAACAAAGGAAAAAAATGTCTACAGGACGGTTTTATATATAAAAAACGAGTCGTTGGAGGTGGGGACAAATATTTACATTATAAATGATTATTTAGATTAGATGATCGAGGTGGGGACAAATATTTACATTATAAATGATTATTTAGATTAGACGATCGAGCATGATGTAAGGGTTTTTAAATGTAGAAGGTTAATTTATAGGTTTACAAATTAAAAATAGATTGAATTTGAATTAAATTATGATTTTTTTATGATATATTTTTTTTTTTAATTTAAAAATCAACGAACAAAATAATGGATAGTGGTCTTTAGTTTAGGAGAAATGAATGATATTTAAGATTGTGGAATAAAAATTTATGTGGAGATAGAGACTATTAAAAGATTTTTGGTGGATTAGGTTTTTGTTTTTTTTTTTTTTAAGTTTTTTCCCAACTTATTATTAAGGAGGCTTTGAAACCCCTAAGGGCTAGGTGGATTGGTAAGTGCTAGTTTGGTTGGGCACTTACTAAGAAGAGACCCAAGTCTAAACCTTAGGGGAAGCCTGTTGCAAAGGTAGTAGTCTAATTCGAATTTTTTGACTACACGTTAGATTGATGATGACGGTATGAATCTTAATTATTCGGTGGTCCATTTCACGTCAGGCTATAAAACAACAACATGGAATAGGTTTGGTGGATGCAGCCCGTGTGGTTTGAACCCTGTGCTTGCCAGCTACTAAAAATAGTGTGGTTATAACCAACTCTCCTATCAAGCAAAAAATAAATAAAAAATAAGGAGGCTTTGAAGAATATTAGCAATACTTTAAGAGAGTTCATCTCATGCTTGATAATTGCTTCTAGTGTAATATTTGCTATATAGATAAAGTTTTCCATTGATTCATTCTTCCTTGTATTTCAAATTAGGGCATCCATACATATAACTATGACATCCTTACTTCTAGTTAAGACTCTCAAAATAACATTATTGTCGTACTATCAAGAATTTCTTCATAGCAATCCTTTAATTCTTAAATTTTAACTTAATAAATAAAACAAGAAAAACTATCGCTCACTCCTTGCTCGTACTTCGCTTCCTGCTCTACACTTGCTTCTTACTATTACTCATAACATTCGTTTCTTTCTAAAACAAGGTAAGGTGATGCCCAATCTAACCTCGTGTTCCACTTTAATACCTCTTCTACTTAGTGTAGTGTGTGTGTGTTAATAATCCCACATTGACCCGGTTGTGGGACTTGAGTGGTTTATGAGCCCCAACACTTACCAAACTCTGCCAATGGGATAGCAGGCTTAAAGGTGGAAGCCCTTGGTCCCGCTTATGTGGGACTCCTCACCCCTATTAACATCGAGTCACGGCATGTGTGTGGGGGGTAGTTGGCCCTCTTGCTTTCTAATTGGTTCATGTGATGTTGTTTCCATTACAAGTTGTTTATTTCTAGTGGCATATTCCTATGTTGGAATTTCGTTCCACTTTAATACCTCTTCTACTTATTTAGTGTAGTGTGTGTTAATAGTCCCACATTGACCTCCTCTTCTACTTATTTAGTGTAGTGTGTGTGTTAATAATCCCACATTGACCTGGTTGTGGGACTTGAGTGGTTTATGAGCCCTAACACTTGCCAAAATTTTTGCCAATGGGGTAACAGGCTTAAATGTGGAAACCCTTGGTCCCACTTATGTGGGACTCCTCACCCTTATTAACATCGAGTCGCAGCATGTGTGTGGGGGGTGGTTGGCCCTCTTGCTTTTTAATTGGTTCATGTGATGTTGTTTCCATTACAAGTTGTTTATTTCCAGTGGCATATTCCTATGTTGGAATTTCGTTCCACTTTAATACCTCTTCTACTTAGTTAGTGTAGTTTGTGTGTTAATAATCCCACATTGACTCGATTGTGAGACTTGAGTGGTTTATGAGCCCCAACAGTTGTCAAACTCTTTGCCAATGGGGTAGAAGGCTTAAAGGTGGAAGTTCTTGGTCCCGCTTATGTGGGACTCCTCACCCCTATTAACATTGATTCGCAACATGTGTGTGGAGGGTAGTTGGCCCTCTTGCTTTCTAATTGGTTCATGTGATGTTGTTTCCATTACAAGTTGTTTATTTCTAGTGGCATATTCCTATGTTGGAATTTCGTTCCACTTTAATACCTCTTCTACTTAGTTAGTGTAGTGTGTGCATGTGTTAATAATCCCACATTGACCCGATTGTGGGACTTGAGTGGTTTATGAGCCCCAACACTTGCCATACTCTTTGCCAATGGGGTAGCAGGCTTAAATGTGGAAGCCATTGGTCCCGTTTATGTGGGACTCCTCGCCCCTATTAACATCAAGTTGTGGCATGTGTGTGGGGAGAAGTTGGCCCTCTTGCTTTCTAATTGGTTCATGTGATGTTGTTTTCATACAAGTTGTTTATTTCTAGTGGCATATTCCTATGTTGGAATTTCGTTCCACTTTAATACCTCTTCTACTCTATGAAAACCATTTAATATCATTTAATATTTAAACTTAATATAAATACCAAAACCAAAATAATAAAATTAAAAATTATATTTTTTTGATAAATGATCTCAAAGCTTAAAAGAGAAGTGTGCCCTTTACATTTATATTGTTTTTGAAACTCTAAGGATGGGAGAGCAAGAACAACCTTGGGAGGTAAATAGTGACAAGGGAGAGTAGAGCCTAAGCCAAGGCAGACATAGTTCACATCTTATTCATTGGACCCCCACACTAGGTCTACTGGCTTCGAAATATTACTTATAACATTATGTTTTTTTTAATACATAGGGGGGCTGGTTACATTCACACTATTTTTAGTAATTTTCAAGTGTCGAGTTCAAACCACAGGAGCTACCCCCAACAAGCCCATACCACCTCATTATTTTATAACCTGGCATGATGAGGACCATTGGTCGCTCAAGATTCATATCGTCATCATCGGTTTGACGCACACTCAAAGGATTTAGAGCAAACTACTACCTTTGCAAATAGGCATACCCCCAAGGTTTAAACCTTGGTCTCTTCTAGGTAAGTGTCTAGCTAGACATACATTTACCAATCCACCTAGCCCTTGGGGGTTTTATTAAATGGGTAGTGTGATAAAAATCTACGACCGACGCATAAGGCTAAGCAGTCTCCTCTCAACCATGATCCCTCGTAAAGCTGAGAGCAACACTTATCAATAGGTAGTTAACACATAACCAAACATCGCGATTTGAATCTTAAACCTCCCAAAGAAGAGCCAAACCCCAAACCATTGTGTTGTCCCCACTAGGACTAAAAATTAAATGGGTAATGTAATAAATCCCTACAATTGACGTATAGGGTCGAGCAGTCTCCTCCTAGCCATAACACCTTGTAAATTCGAGAGCCTCGCCAAACCCCAAACCACTGTGTTGTCCCCACTAGGACTAAAAATTAAATGGGTAATGTGATAAACCCCTACGATCGACGTATAGGGTCGAGCAGTCTCCTCCTAGCCATAACACCTTGTAAAGTCGAGATCCTCGTAAAGTCGAGAGTTACACTTATCAATAGGAAATTAACACACATCCATATGTCACAGTTTAGAAAAGCCAAACCCCAAACCATTGCACTTACAACATTACCTTCTTGTTAGTAGTTTTTGAAAAGTATCTCTACAAAATGATTTGACATTAAAATCAAATAATGTCCAATAACATCAACTAATCAAAGATATTTGTTTTTTTATTACTAAAATTTGCTAATTTTTAGTTATTTATTTTATAAATATTTAATTAGAAATATCTCATTTAATTGAAAATAAGTATCGTATAGCAGACAATCCATGAGTTTACAAATTTCTCTATATTTAAAATTTTAAATATATATAATATAAAATAAGGTTTAAGATTACACCAATGTCCAAATATTGGGATTTAATTATATGCATCAATTTAAAATAAGTGATTTAAATTTTAACAATCTCGTAAACTACTTGGATAATAGTTTTCATTGAGAATGAGAGGGTTTTTATGAAGTTGAGTGGAACAAGGACTGATAATTGAGGATTCTACTTCTAAGGGGTTTGACCATGGCATCTAGTTTGGGGGAAACCCCCTCCAAAAAAATATCCTTTCAAGATGTGAACAAAAAGGCTAGTTTTATTGATGGAAAAACAAGTAATCAATTCATCCATAAACCCTTGAGATTGCCAAAGTTGGATCCGAGGAAAAATGAAAATGGTTGTCTTAAGGCAACATATGGGTCTCCCTTAGTGACTCTAGACAAAGAAGGGTTAAACGACAGGATAGAAATTTTGAAAATAAAGCTTTAATTTGTTGCTTCATGGGAGTCAAGCTTCATCTTGGAGCAATCAATTCTTAGGTAGCCAAGAACTAGAATACCAAAGGAGAGGTTGATATCAACTTCTATCCAAATGGTTATTTCTTTGCTATATTTTTTGCACAAGATGATCATGATCAAGTTTTTTGAGGCAAACCCCTAGTTTTATGGTCGCACACAATTTTTCATGAAGCCTTGGCATACTAGATTTAAGCCAAATGAAGAAATCTCATCCTCATCCCTAGTTTGGGTGAGGCTTTTTGTCCTTCCTATTGAATTGTGGAATGAAAAAGCCTTCAAAGTTATCAAAAATACCCTAGGGGTATATAAAGGTGTCAGATAGGACATGCATTTAAATGTTTTACTTATGCATAGATCTATGTTTATTTGAACCTATAAAACACTCTTCTAGAGAATATAAAGCTAAAGGCAAGAGAACTAGAAGGGGATCAGTCAATTGACAATGAGAATATTCATTTTTGGTATTGAACATGCTATGAATACGATCATCTCTTCATAAATTATTCTTAGCATTTACAAAAGGCCAGAGGTGAAGAAGGTGACAAGGAGGACTTTTAGCTACCAAAAAGAAAGCAAACAACTCACAAACAAGCAAAAATCGGCATGAACGTTGGGACTAATAACATTTTTTAAACCTTATCAACTAAAGAATAAAGAAAGGATGGGAAATTTTTGAAGTCTTTAGAAACCCCAACAGAAAGAAATAATGAAGAGGATTAGATAAGGCTTGAAGATATCCCCATAGGGGTGGAGATCAATAGCATGCTAAACAAGGAGGTCCCTTCTCAACATACTTTTGAAGGTGAAGAACTTCCTCAAGGGAAATGGAATGATCAATTAATGGAAGACCTTTGGTCTATGGAAATTAATTATACCAGAAAAAGAACAATTAGGAACTTATAGCACACAAAATAAAGGAAAAGTAAAATGTTTGATGATCAAACAAACTAAAGGTTGCAAATATGGGTCCTAACAAAAAAAGAGGGAGAAAACCCAACCAAGAAATGCTCCAACAAATAGCATTAGAAGGAATAGAGAAGGGTTCCCAAACCCAAATTGATGGACTTTTGGATACCAAGAGGCAAAATAAATCTCCATGAAGATCATCTCCTAGAATATAAAGGATCTTTATTCCTCCTTCAAATCCATAATGGTTAAGAAACTAGTAAGTAATGAAAGGCCTATGTTCTTTTCATTCAAGAATCTAAAATGCTATTTGATGAAGCATATAGGATTAAAAGGAAAATATGGCCCAATAGTCTTGTAATCTCAAGTAATGTTGAAGTTCTATCGCAAGGGCTACTTATCTTAAGGGATAGTTTAAAAATAGAGTGTTCGTTAATAGAATTGAGAGAAACTAGATTGTTGTCAAGGCAAAATGGATAGACACTAGTTAGCAGATTGATATCATTCATGTTTATGGCCCAAAAACTCCTAACCAAAAGAGAGATTGTTGGCAAAATATTGCTAGCTAATTATCACAACTGGTAGACCTACCTTGCATCATTGGGGTGACTTCAATGTAATAAGACATCTTGAAGAAAAATAGGAGGAAAACAAGAAGTTTTATCAAGCCACCAAGTATTTTAACACCATTGAAATTATTGATCTTATGGAACCCTTTTATTCTAAGGGCATCATTGTTGCACTTCACAACACACCCTAGTCCGCATGGGTTGCAGACCTAGTTTTTAAATTTTGATAAGTTTTTTTTATTTTCTTAGGTTTGCTTGTGATTCTCAGTCATTCAAGAAATCCAAAAAAAAATTAACTAAGAGTTGTTAATTAGAAGTCTCCAATTTTTGCTTACCTTGAGTTAATTGTGATGCTTATTGTCATTGTTGTGTCTAGTAAACTTTTTAAAATAGCAAATAACTTCTCTTGATAGATCAGGCTCGAAATAAAATTTCCAACGAGTATATGCATGCCTATGTTCCATAGCCTTAGCACCTTAAAATTGCCTAAAATCAGGCATTATAAGCTCGAATTTTCCTCCAAGCAGTATAGATGGCCTCACTTTTTTTTTTTAATTTAGCGAAATCCCTTGTAGGGCCACCTTGGTCTAAGAAACCATGACCAGGGGGTTCTACACCATCAAAATCACCTGAGAGTTGCACCCGACCCTGATCGCACCAGCAATATCAACTGGATTTTGGGTATCCAATGTGCATTTAGTAGGGTGGAAATTCGAACCAGGGACCTCCCTCGGAGGATTTTCCTACCCTCTCCAACTCACCTATAGCACGTGGGTAAAAAATTTGGTTAGTGGTGAAAACAACACCAAAGAAACCCTTAGACCCCCGACCACAACCAACGAGGAATGGATTTTTTGTGTATCCGCAAGAGGGAGTGGGAATCGTACCCGGGTCGGCCACAACCAACACCCTTTGTTAAGTTCCCCACAATGATAAACCAACTTACCCACTCAAGCAGATAGATGGCCTCATTTTTGGGTCCTTGTATCTCTTGTAATATTCAATGAAATTTCATGAATCCACTTCCACTAGGTGATCCTCGAAAAGAGCTTTCTAGAAAGTATAATTTTGCCTATGTTTCGAAGAGATTTGAGGCTTGAAAATGCTTGTTTTCTATAGGCTATCCAAGCTACCATGATAAATCCCGAGGGCATAAAATAAAATGACTGTAAACCTAAAAAATAATTGAAGATATTGCCTCAGCCAAAAGTTTGGTCAATTAAGAGAAAATTTAAGAGCATAATGTTATTGGCAACTCTGAATGTTATGTCCGGTCCAAACTCGCTAGTGTAAGTGGAAATCTATGCCTAGTCAAAACCTAACCACTCATGGGAGAACCAAAAAAAATGCAAGTGTAAGGAGGACACCGAACTTTTGAGATACTAACATCATCATCAACAAGAAAAAAGAAAGTTTGACACAATAGAATTTGGCTAAGATTAGAAATAAATCAGGCATTTAAAATTCCACTAAAGCATGAAGTTGGGAAATTGGAAGAAATAGGTAGATGATGGATGCAAGATGAAATTGTAAAAAAAAATTACCGTGGCTCAGGAAAAAGCGAGCAATGGAAAATTTTACCCGATAAATCAAAATTGAGCCCAACAATGGGGAAAATTACCCGAGCAATGAAAAATTACCTCAACCGATGGATTTCAAATGGACACCTACAAAAAATCAAAGCAAAGACCCAAAAAAAGAAAAGAAAGGAAACATGAACAAAAAATATTAATTATAATAAATAAAGTCCCATCAAGTGGCATTAGCTCAACTAGTTAAATTCCTCAACATTCAAGGAGAAGACCAAGGTTTAAATCTTGCCCAACGATACATGGATAATATCCAAGCTTTGTTGTAATACCACTATGTGGTGGTGATGTAATACGAGTGGGGCCTATTTCAATCCCGCATGACCAATTGAAAAACTAAATAAATAAAGTCTTGGGGGGATAGCGTAATAGTTCAAGAAGAAGGTCCAAGGTTCAAACTGTAGTGTGGGTGAGTGTGTGAGAGGGTGGGTGTGTGTATTGTTCTGTGCTAAACTCTCTATTGATAAGCTCAACTCTCCTCTTATGATAGGTCATGGTGGGATGGCGATGCCTAACCCTAAGCATCGATTGTAGGGGTTTCTCACACTAACCAAATTCATAATAATAATAATAGTCCTCGAGGGCTAGGTGGATTGGTAAGTGCTTGTATGGCTAGGCACTTACCAAGAAGACACCCAGGTTCAAACCTTGGGGGAAACCTATTTGCAAATGTAGTAGTATGATATAAATTCTTTAAGGGCACACCAGACCAACAATGATGGTACGAATCTCGAGTGACTGGTGGTTCCTTTCACGTTGGGTCAATAATAACGAGGTGAAATAGGTTTGGTGGGAGCAACCCATGTGGTTTGAACCCTACGCTTGTCAGTTACTAAATATAGTGTGGTTGTGACCAACTCTGCTATGTAACCAAAATAATAATAATAAATAAATAAATAAATAAGAAAGAAAATTACAAATAAAATAAAAAAGCTCATGCAAAAATAGAGAAATAGCACATGGGGGTGCAACACAACGGTTTGGGCTTTGGATCTTCTTTGAGAGGTCCAAGGTTCAAACTGCGGTGTGGGCGAGTGTGTGAGGGGGTAGGTGTGTGGTGGCTTTGTGTTAAATTCCCTGTTGATAAGTATAGCTCTCAAATTTAGGAGGGGTCATGGTTGGGAGGAGATTGCTCAGCCCTATACGTCGGTCATAGGGGGTTTCTCACGATAACCAAATCCAAATATATATATATATATATATATAACAATAAACAAATTAAATTTTTAAATTTTAAAAAATATATAAATATATTTTTTAATTCAGAGGAATAACCCCCAATCCCACCTCTTTAAATGTTTACTCTAAGTGAAGGGGACCTAAAGGAGCTTGGGATTGGAACCGTCAATCTCAAGTTGGCAAACACTCAGGTGAAACCATATAAATATATAGAGTAACTAAAGTTGTTTTTTGCTGGATAACAAGGGATTGTACTCGGGTGCCCCACTCTTGACAAATTACAACTCTCTTCTTCAGAGCTTGAGAGTTTAAAAATAGATTCACTTCTCGTATCAATTGAGATGCTATAGCTAGAAACCTACATTGTTTTACATAAAATGTCTGAATTCTTGATTTTCATTTTCTAGATCTTTTTAGTTATTTGTGTGAATACAAATATTCTAAAATTTAGCATCCTTCTTGACATTTTTCTATAACAACCTTCATAGTATCAAAACTTTACCTCTATTATCTATGCATTGCATCTTAGTAGAGTAATATTTCCAAAACATCTCACTATCATAGTCCGCTTTACCAAATTTGGTTTGCTAGTTTCCTTCTCGAAACACAAGTGCAACCACATAAATTATAATAAATAGTCTATATGAAAACATATTAATGTTATAAAATAAAGCAGATATTACCAATGGAAAATATTAAAATAAATCTTAGTCATTATTTGATTAAGGTAATCAATATTTTCTTGTTAGCTTTAGCTAGACTTACTACTTACTCAATTAAAATCCCTCTATTGGCTATCCTATCTGCACATTTGTTTCCTTCCCTTAATGTATGTATAAACCTGATTTCTTCAAACTCTTTAGCAAGATCTTGAATTTTCACAATTATCTCTTATATGTTCAATGGAGCCTTTATTTTCCTCAAAATTGCATTTATTACTGAGTGAATCACCTTCCATTTATGCTCTATTCCATTTCATTTGTTTGTATATTTTTAACCCTTCTAAAGTCGCCAAGCTTCAACTTCATTATTTGTCTTAAATACACTATTGAAAGCGTAATGATACAAAATTTATCTATTATTTCTAGCTATTCCTCTTCCTCCTCCCAGTCCTGGATTTCCTTTAGATGCTCCATCAAAATTCAATTTGACCAACTCAACATATGGTGGTTTCCACTATATTATTTCCCTTCTTTTTGTGTCTCTTGTACCCAACATCATAATACATTTGATGACTTGACTCCATATATCAAGGCTATATGCTTATAGATTAGGGACTAGGTGAGTTGATAGGGTTAGATTAGACTCCTCTATGGCTAAACGTGTCTTCCTTTTCATTACCTCTAATATGCTTTCCTTTCCTTTAAATATTCTTACATTCCTTTCTACTCATAGAGTCAAAAGTATTGTATCTTTTAATATATCCTAGATTGTCTGTAAAGCCTCACTTTTAAAAGTGCTTTGTCATTGCTTTAACCATTCTTCAATTTTGTTATTCATCATCGTGCATTTACCAAACATATTAAGAATACATTGCCATAGTTTCCATACTATTGAGCAAAATAGTAATTAAAATTTAAAATATTAATAATAGTAATATTTTCTAACTTTGGTCTTTGTTTTGTAGGGTTGTTGAAAATTAAAAATAGCGAACTTGAAGATGGATGTAAGATTTTAATGTTAATCAGACAAAACATGCAACAAAAATTCAAATTCAAGGATCTCAGTGTAGAGGATATACACGAGCAAAATAAAGAGGTTGAGTTGTGCCAGCTTAACTGAAGATCGTGCCTAATTAATTTTGGGCCAATATTTTATGTAATAGGTTATTTTTATTTAGGGTGAAGCAAAAGCTATATAAGGGGTAATGCTCCTCATTTGTAAGGGTTGGAATCCATCTAGTGGCATAGCTTTTAGCTTTCTTCTCCCTTTGCTTTTTTGTTGGTAGTTGGATGAATTATCTGAACCGAGTTGATGTTGTTTCAAGCTTTGTTGTGTAATCCACTAAAGTGGGCAAATCTAGAACAAATATCTTTTGATACAAGGCTTATAAAATTTATATGTTCAATTTGCACATTTTGATTGTGGTTGTGTTTATTATATTTCATAGTCTTTTCTCCTTTGAAGATCGCACCATCTAGCATTTCAAGTTGTGTGAATACTGATCGTATCAAGGTTGGTTATAAATTAGAATTGTTGCTTTATCAGATTGGAGCTCGAGTTCACGACAATATTAGCATGTTTTATTTTATTTTATCTCACCCTTAAAACATTTGATCTTTCTTTGGAACTCATTTATATTAGGAGTAGATTAAATAAAGCTTTGAAGTTGATCTTTGCTATGTTAGTTTCAAATTTCTTTTAAGTTTGCAAGCTAATAAATTTGAATGCAATGAATGATAATTTCTAGTTTGCAACCATTTACATTCTGCTAAGTTTGCATGCATAATTTGTTTTTACTTGATAAAATGGGTTGTACTTAGGTCCCCCACCCTTAACACATTACATCTCTCTTCTTTAGAGATTGAGAGTTTACAAATAGATACACTTCTCATCTCAATTGAGATGCTATAGTTAGAAACCTACATCATTTTACATGAGATGTCTAAATTCTTGATTTTCATTTTCTAGATATTTTCAAATCTCTGTATGAATACAATTACTCCAAAATTTAGCATCTTTCTTGACATTTTCCTATAGCAGCCTTCACAATGCCAAAACTTCACCTCTACTATCTATTTCTTTCATCTTAGTAGAGTAACATTTCCAAAACATTGCACTAACATAGTCCGCTTTACCAAATCTGGATTGCTAGTTTCCTTCCTGAAACACAAGTGCAACCACATAAATTATGATAAATAGTCTAAATGAACACATATTATTGTTACAAAATAAAATGGATATTACCAATGGAAAATATTAAAGTAAATCTTAATCATTAATTGATTTAGGGAATCAACAATTTTTGTTAGCTTCAACTAAACTTTCTACTTCCTCTAACCATGGAAATGAGATGTTAACTTCACGATCCTCAACCAAAACCCCTCTATTGGCTAGCTTATGTACACATTTGTTTCCTTCCCTTAATATATGTGTAAACCTGATTTCTTCAAACTCTTTAGCAAAATCTTGAGTTTCCACAATTATCTCTTGTATGTTCCACAAAGCCTTTGCTTTCCTCAAAATTGCATTTATTACTATGAGAGAATCACCTTCCATCCAAACTCTATTCAATTTCATTTGTTTAAATATTTTTAACCCTTCTAAAGTTGCCCAAGATTTAGCTTCATTATTTGTCTTAAATCCACAATTGAAAATAAATGAGACAAAATCTCTCCTCTATTATTTCTAATTATTCCTCCTCATCCTGCTGGTCTTGGGTTTCCTTTAGATGCTCCATCAAAATTCAATGTAACCCACACCAAATCCGGTGGTTTCCACTTTATATTCTTTACCTTATTTTTGCTTCTCTTCTATCCAACATCATAATTCCATTTAATGACTTGACTCCATCTATCAAGACTCTCTGCTTCCAAATTAGGGATTGGGTGAGTTGATAGGGTTGGTTTAGACTATATTTTCTTTTTCATTACCTCTAAACTGCTTTCCTTTCCTTTAAATATTATTCTATTCCTTTATAGCCATATAGTCCAAAGGTATTGTATCTTTTTATATATCCCAAATTTCCTGTAAAGCCTCACTTTTATAAGTGATATGTCATTGCTTTAACCAATCTTCAATTATTATATTCATCACCATGCATTTACCAAATATATTAAGAATCCATTGCCATAGATTCCAGACAATTGAGCAATGTCCCAAGAGATGGTCAATACTCTCCTCCTCCTTATTATAGAAAACACATTTAGAGGGACCATGAAAACCCATTTTCATAAGGTTATCCCAAGATAAAATTCTTCTATGACCTATTATCCAAATAAACATTTTGACTTTAGGAATGCTTGGGTTATTCCAAATATCTCTTCAAATTCTAGTGATATTATTATTATGTTGGTGTGGAAAATTATATCCACTTCTTGTTGTGTATTCTTCCAAAGCTATTCAACTCTCAAATCAGTTTATCCTTGGAATCCCTTGGAATAATTACAGTTGTTATATTTCTACTCAATTGCCTCCTAGCATCAATGTCTTGTATACTTGTAAACAAATATTATTTCCATTTGTATCTTCCTTATCGATCCTTGTACAAAATGTTTGAAACCCTATCACCGTATTTGTCTTGAAGTAATCTCATCCAAGGTTTCAAAACTGGATCTAAATTGAGTGGTTTTTTATCACACAAAGTATCCATCCAAATAGAAATTTTTTCTCCAATTCCCACCACCCATCTTAAACCTTTAATCATAAGATCAATAGATTTTTTTAAACCATTCCAAAGAGCATAACCATTTGGAAGAGAGAATGCAGTAAATATTAAACTTGGGTCATTGGGATCAACATACTTACTTAGAAGAATTCTTGCCCATTGTCTTTGATTGTCTTTGTACAATCTCCAGATAAATTTTCACCTAAGAGCTAAGTTTGCATCTGTAAGAGCTCTTATTCCAAGACCTTTCCTAGTTTGCATGTATAATAATATAAGTGTAGTGGAATTGTTATTCAGGTAGTTAAGTATTTTAATTTTAAAGTATTACGCCCATAAGACCATAAGCCCATAAGACTTATCTTTAGAGTCATAATTAGCAAAGGCTCCTTGACAAAATAGTAAATAATCAACTTTGAGTTTATCTTGCACTAGCCAAAACTTGTCATACCTGAACCTTGGGGGAAACAAATTTCTTTTCAAGAGGGGACAAATATTTGTTCCAAGTATGTTGGCTTACCTTTGACAATGTGTCATTTGCATGCCTCAATAGACATCCACACCTTGAGCAACATGAGACCCAATAAGCAAAGAGTCTTAGAGAAATTAGACAAATTTATTACTTCTATAGATTAGCTTGATAGAGAAATTGATGCAATCTAAAGCTCTACAATATTGGGGGTTGACCACTAGCCCATCAAGATCTCTTTTGAGGTCGATGGCAAACCCAAAATAATCTCATTTTGCTTTGAGAGAATGTGGCTTAGGCATGAAAAATTTGATGAATTGGTGGAGAGATGGTGGAAAGAGGAATCCCATATTTATGGAATAAAGATGTTCAAGTTCACAACCAAACTTCAAAGGTTAAAGCAAAAACTAAAAATTTGAAATAGATAAGATTTTGGCAACATAATTGAGAAAAAATCTTAGCTAGAAAGTGACCTTCGATAAATTGAGGAGGATCTACAACATGCTCATGACAACCTATTAGCTTTTGAAGCTTTAAACTTAAAGGAAATGCAACCACAAGTATGGAAATAAGCATGCAATGTTATAACTATGATAATGGCTAAATAATATGCATGAAAATATGATAGAAAACTTGATACAACACTCAAGAAATGCTCATATAAGAAAGCTCATGAAAATATACATTGGTCTCCAATGGAGGTTACAACCTCTCCATTCTTGCAAAATGGATCTACATTATATCTAACATAACCAAAAAGCATGCACCTATCTATTGTATTAGTCTATAGTCATCATAAAAGCGTAAAATATTGACACATTGCATAAATTCAACAAAATGATATTTCTTATATTTATTATGAATGAATCTCTGTTACAAATATGCTCCTCGTAGGGTCACTTGAATGATGATACAGTCTATAAAATTGCCAATGCCCTCAATAGGGTAGGCACATTAATATTGCCCTTTGACTAGTCACAAACTACCTTGGGGTGGAGTTGACCCCCTTCTTCGTGATGTGGAAGGATTATGATATAGAATCCTCTTGTATCTGTCTTCCTATGATCAAGAAACAACAACACACAATAAAAAATATAGATAGCCTCTTATGATGAGGCCTTTTAAGGAAGCATACATGATAATGCCATTAAACTAATGATCAAGAAAACATAAAGAAAACCTTTAAACTATGTTAATTGAATCAAGATTTGTAATATAGCATAAAGGGGATCATTAGACAAATAATGCATGGATCAGATAATAAAATAGAAGCATAAAGGTGCATAAAATATCCACAAATGTCCTAATTAATGCAAGGCATAAACTATCTATTCTAAGCTAATTCCCACTGTCAGAATTCTTCTAAATTGCAATTAAAGCTAAGAAATGATTAATCTAACCTATTTAACTAGACATAAATGAAAAGAGTAAGGTGATCTGGAACTATTGCAAACCACAGCTCTGGTGAGCGGTCTGCATTGTGAACCGTGGTTGACAGCAGTGGTTTGACCTCGATAGGTTTACCCTCAAAATCAGGGGTAGTGGGCTTGACCTCCTTGTCCAAATTGATGTGCAAGGTTCGCCTTCGTTGTCCTTAGACTGATTTGGCGGTCAATTCAATTTGAAGGGCCTTCATTTGCCCGAATTTGTGCTTCTTGGTTCTTCTAGCTCCTTAGGGCATCCATGGCATGAATTGTCATGGTGTTTGGTAAATTGGCAAGGGGATGGCAACAATGCTCTCTCTTTATAAACTCAAGACTGAGTTCACAGTTCGTCAAGGCTTCATCGCTTTTCTCTCCAATGCTTGCTTAATGTCTTTGCCCTATTTTGAGGGGTATTTATAGGATATCCCAAGGGCTGGGGGTGGCTTCATGGAGAATCCAAGATCAAGAAGGGGTGGTTAGGACATTTTGAATGGAAGCTTCTGGCATATTTCGTCCTTCAACCGCCCTCTTCTAGACCAAATGGCCATTCCAACCGATTTGGCTCATTTTGGAGGCTAATTGAACTTCAGTTAAGATCATAGGTGACAGTTGCGGTCCAGACTGTAGATCACAGATTTCATCTACGGTTCAGCTTTAAACCGCGGGTCTAATCTGTGATTCAGACTGATTAGGCCAAAGTGCCCAAATTGAGTGGTTAGAACCACTACTCTATCTTGGAGTCTATCCAAGATCTTCCATATGGTCTTGTAGCATGTCCATATGAGTAGTCGCCCTCGACATGATGCATTTTAGGTGTCTACAGTATCTACTACTACTCAAGCTATGCACTCCAAAATCCTCTCTATATTATATTCTATAAAGGTCTATTTATAATGAGATGTAATTATCTGCCTTCAAGACACCTCACTATTCTATTCTAAGACTCATGTACATGTGGACTTCATGCACATTTACAATCATTGCACATTCTTACACTTGTGCATTTATTACATTACTTTAATAAAACATTTAACTCCTAATATAATCCTAATCTAAATATGTACCCATGATGGTACATTAGTAAGGAACCAAATAATGTAATATATTCCAACACCCTCCTATATTACATTATTTGGGTTTTGAAGACTTTAGTCTTCAATGAGGATCTTCACCCTTTGAGTATCTTTCATCTTGATCAGGTTCTGGATTTTGTATTCTCCTTCTTTGTTGTCTTCATTGTGCCTGTTACCTGTATTTTGATATATATCTACGTCTTCTCTCTCTAGCTCACTTTGATTTGAATTCATCTTCATCTTCTTGTTGTGCTTCTTTTTCTTTCTTTTCCTTCATCGTTTCTGCAATTTTATCAATGGTTTATCTTCTTCATGATGGGTTAGTATATCATCACAATAATTTTATCAATGGTTTATCTTCTTCATTATGATGATTCTAAATAATCATGATAGATATATCATTAAACATTCTTCTGGAGTAAGTGTATCTATATTTTGAGTGTTCCACCATGTTCTGAAGAGTACTTCATGTAGATAACTGTTGACAATTTTGTCACATTGCACAATGGGGTAGAAAAAAATCAAATTTTTTGTAAAGTATTTCTTTCAATTTCATGAATTTGTTCCCTTGCTTTTAGAAACAACATTTTCAAGTGTTGCAGCAATTTTGGCTTTCCCTGCTATTCCCCTTGTACATAAAATGAAGATGAAAGAGCTTCACACCCGAAGTAATTCCAGCAGCTACTTCTGGAAAAATTTTTGTGAAGCAACATTTCAAAAGAACAGCTTCGTTGAAGAAAATCATGGTTTGAATTTGCTAAGGCAGAGAAAACTACTTCGGGCAAGAATTTTGCGAAGCGGAGTTGCCGAAGAAAAATACAAGGGAAGAAGAATGAAAACTACTTCACACCCGAAGCATTTCAAAGGGCTACTTCGGACAAGAAACTTGCGAAGCAGGATTTGAAGGAGCACAACGTTAAAAATACTTCGTCAAAAAATCGTCGAAGCACCCACTTTGGGCCTCCTCGCTAGTGAACCATTTCTAGTTCGTTGAAAGTCGTTGTGAAGCATCTGCTTTGGCAAACCTTTGTGCGAAGTACTTTCACCCGAAGTGGAAGCAGTCAAAGCATTTTTGAAGGCAAGAATGTGCTTCGGCCAAAACCCTCCTGAACCACAATTTTGAAGGAAGATCACGACGAAGCATTTTAACGGTTCATCAGCGAAGCAGTTTTGGCACGTCTCTCCAGCGAAGCAGCGAGAAGTGAAGAGCCCATCTTGCGAAGGAAATATACTTCGGCACCCACCATCCCCGAAGCAGTTTTGCGAAGCTCCACCATGCGAAGCACAAATCAAGAAGGAGGATCTGCTTCGAAACAAGTCCATTGCGAAGTGGAGTTGCAGATAAAATTTAGTGAAGCACTTCAAAGGCATGCGCTCCAAGTCGGGTATTTTCTCGAGGTGATCAAGTGCCTCATAAATGTATTTTTATGTGCCCGGTAAGCTTGTTGCTCATTTTTAGCAATTGGAAATGAAGTATCAGTCCCAAAAGAAGAGCCCGATGAACATGGCGGCCACTCGAGCACTGTACCCAGCAACCAAGGACGCTCAGACGGCTCATTAATGCTTGTTTCCATGGCTGACTTGGTCGCAGTTGCCAATTTTGGTAACAGATTTGAGAGCTCAGTCATGAGGGCTACGAAGAGCCAAATTCTTAGGTTTCAAGGGTGTACTCCTCCTTTTTGTGCATTTATGGCTCAGAGGTTCGGGTCCTCTATAAAAACCCAGGCATTGTAATGTAAAGGGGGGAACTTTCTGCTAGAAAGCTGTTGTAACTTGAATCCCTGTATTTAATACTAAAGTTCTTTGGGCTTGATTTCTCTCTTGTATGCTGCCTTCTGCGTTTATTTCTTTCATCTTTCTTCATTTGCATACTGTAATTCTGAATCCTGGATTTAGGTATGTGATTGGGGGTTGAACCCTAAAATTTTCTTGAAGGATACATAGGGGAGGAAAACACCATATTAGTTTTCTTGTATGCCGCCTATGGGTAGTGTTTCTGTTATATTCACTTTTCCTAATCATCGTTACTCTGAACTCTAAATTTTGACAAAAGGGGAGGGAGAATCTTGGAACTCGTCCAGAGGATACATAGGAGGATTAATATCACGTTCATTTCGTTATTCTTGGTGTTTTTTGCTGCTCTTTCAAGCTATTGGCTAGTGATCGTGCTTCCAGTTCTTTCCCACCATTAAACTACTGAGATTTCTTTTCTTTTATTCCTTCCCTGCACCCTTACTCTGTTTATCTCTTTCCTGCACCCTTATCTTAAACATCAAAGTAGTTTAGTATATATTTCTCTAGAGATTGGCATGAGGGGCATCTCTTCCCTTCGACCTTTCAATGTTGGTCCAGGTCTAGGGCGCATATACTTACCCAAATCCTTTCCTAGGTAGATTTGATGACCAACAATTTATGGCACGTCCGGTGGGACCCGGTCAGTCTCACCTTATGAGTAGTAGTGAGAACCGATGCTCTCATTACCAAAAGACTCTTAGCATCTGGCGACTCTGTTTACTCGAGAATCTTTAAGTCATAAAGATCGGTACCGAAGTCTGTGCCTTCATGTAAACAAGATGGAGAGTTAGGAATAGAGGAGAGGAAACTGAGCTCTTTGAGCTAGATATTGATGCCTTTGGGGAACGATCTAGGTTAGTTACCCTTGAATCTTTGTTACGAGGAACATCCTCTCAAGAGGCCGATGTTGACGAACAAGGCCTAACTTTTGATAGCACAACGGATAGCTTTCCTCCTAATCCTCCCAACTCATCAAAGCATCCTCATGCCTCCATTCCTATTGGTTGTCCTATTAGCAATCAAAGAGGAGATTCGAGAATTTTTGTTCCTCAAAATCCAAGAGTAAATATGGCACAACAACAACAACAATAACAAATGCAGCAACAATCGCCGCCCAGATTATTCCTAGCATGGAATTCTTCGAGATTGATAAATCTAACAGGACAAGAGCAAGTGCCACCTACTGCTATAAAGAAGATCCCAACATTCGATGGAACTGGGAAGACTGCTCTAGTGCACATCTAGGATATAGTTTCTCTAGCGATGATCCATGACATCACAAAAGAGCGGGTTATGGTAAAGCTTATGGTTCTGTCTCTTAGAGGAAAACTCCTCTACTGGTATATATCTTTACCACCTGGTACTATTACGAAATGGGATCGGTTAGCCGGACAGTTGATGCAAAGTTTTAATGAGTCCGCTGATCCAAACTCTCTCCTGCACCAGTTCACAACGATCCAGAGACATCCACAAGAAGAGATCATCAACTTCAATGTTAGGTTCGCTCGAACCTGGCAAAGAATACCAGTTGGACTTCAACCAACTGATGAAGCTGCATTATACTATTTCCTTTGGGCTTTCAATCTTGACATCAACATCATGGTGAGGTATTCAAATATCAATACTTTCCCAGAGTTATATGAGTTAGCCCAAAAATTAGAGATGGATCTAATAGTTGTGGGTAATCTTCCCCAAAGGATGTCTATGCCCATACTTATAGATTTCCATCAATCCCAGTATGTGTGCGTAGCCACTTTGTAGATCTCTGCAACCCCTGCATACTTGATCTCATCTTGGAACCCAGATCCCATTGTATCCCAAATCACTGCTCCATAGATTCATTTTCCCACTTTTTCGACTCTACAACCCACTGTCACTTCGGCATTCTCTATACTGCTAGCACCACTTCAACACCCCACCCTACCTCCAATACCAACAATGGCTCCATTACCACCTATTTCTAAAATCGATGACATGCAAGCCAAAATACTACAAGAAGTTCAGTCCTTGAACTCCACAGTGCAGACCCTGTCTAATGACATGACCATTATGAAGAAGAAGCAAGCACAACAAGAGTTTCTACTGAGAAGATCTTATCCTACACTTGTGCTTACTAAAGATCAAGCGGTCCAACAAGGAAGAGCTTTGACAAAAAATGCTGCAATAGATGAATCCCTAAGCACTTCTAATTATATACATTGGTGCTTCACGTGTAATGACCCTCATGAAGAGAATACCTACATGTTGCACCAACACTATGTACAAATGCTGGCGAGCAGTAGTCATGGCGATCAAGTCAATGTCATCAGGTAATTGGATCAGAACCTGGTAATCGATGAAGAAGAGCCAGTTGCAGTCCTTACTAGAGGAGGAAAGAAGTCGATAGAGGTAGATGCTACTCAAATGGCTCCCTTAAAGGTGCATGCTCATCATAAGAAAGGACAACAACCTCCTCTAGCCCTGAACAAAGCTCGACAACCTACACCAGTCAAAGAAAAGGCCCAATAGGCCCCTACAAATCTATCACAGGTGGAAACTAAGGAACAGGCTAGAGAGAAGCTCAAGCTTCCTTTGCTGACCAAGCGATAAAGGGTCGAAGCTACAAAACAGTATCGCACCAGATATGAGCCGAGAAAGGAACTTGAGGTGCCCAATTCCCTGGCGTACAACATTGTAGATGAGCTAAAGAGGATTCCAACCAAAATTAGTCTGTACGACACACTACAACTACCTGGACAAGTGGACCTATTGTAAGAATCATTGAAGATAACCAAAGCAAGAAAGGTAGCACCGCTTGCCCTAGTACAGACCCTGTCCACATCCATTACGGGGAAGAATAGGCCACCACCGTTCTCCATGTCTCTACAGATGGAGGGGTGTGTTGTACATAACTATATGATTGACTCTGGGGTCGCGACAACAGTCATGCCCAAGGCAATGTGCGAAGAGATAGGGATGGAATATATGTGAAGCAGTCATGGCATACTCCAGTTGGATGGAACCCCTGTGAAAACTGTAGGAGTGATTAAAGATATTCCTATCCAACTACACAAAATGCCTTAGATCACGGTTATACAAGAGGTGGTAGTCGTTGACCTTGAGCCCTACTTTAGTATGTGCTTATCAAGAGAATTTACGGTGAAGCTGGGAGGGTATCTATCTATGGATTACTCGCACTTGGAGATTCCATTCAAAGGAAAGAAGATAAAAATCTACAACGAGAAGCCTTCTACCTTCCTCGTAGAAAAAATGTCCGAAGGGGAGAGCACCAATCCTGTGCACGCGATAGTGGAAGGGATAGAGCAAGTGGACCTGGTCGAGGAGTCCCTCGCACAGTTAAGTTGTGAAGATGAGTTTTCATTAGCAGACTTTAATGCCATGATAGAAACTGATATGGGATGTTATTCCATTGCCAAGCTTGAGAAACACATCAATTCTGAAGATAAGGTCTCCACCCAAGGCGAATTATGGAAATTATTCTTCGATGGCGCTCAATGCAAAAATGGTGTTGGGGCGAGGATTCTTTTAGTATCACCTTCTGGAGAGCAGAAGGAATATTGTTACCGATTGGTGTGGAGTTGCACCAACAACGCAGCAGAATATGAAGCATTATGCTTAGGACTCAAAAAAGCAGATAAGCTAGACATAAAACATCTCCAAATATTTGGAGACTCAGAATTGGTATGCAATCAAGTCACCAATAAGTGCACTTAAAAGAAGCACTATCTCAAGTCATACCAAAATAATTGTTCGACCAGTTCGAATCTCTCAATCTACAGTCTATTCCAAGAGAAAAGAACCAACATGCCGATGTTTTAGAATCTATCACAGCTAAGTATTCTCCAACAAAAGACATGGTGCATAAGCCTAAAGCTATGAGGATGATTTGTAGGCCCTCCATCCGAGACAGAGATCTGCATTGGCAAGTTTTTGACGGTGATGAGCAAATTGTGAATTTTATGATTCAAGAAGCAGCCACAGTTGAAAAGAGAAGCCCTAAAGATGAGGAATACAATGGGCTAGTTCAATTAAAGAATAATCATGTGCCTAAGGGATTAATTACTCTTGAAAGCCCCTTTGATCAGAATGATCAAGCAGTTTCTCATAGAATCAAAGTTAATGCAAAGCAGTATCAATATTTAGAACTTGAACCTGGGAAGGTAATAAAATTTGGAACAGATTGCACTTTGGAAGAGCTAGAACAAATTCGATATTTATGCAAAAGGTATCCCGACATAGTGTCTTGGTCTTATCAAGACTTAAAGGGATACGATCAGCAACTGATCCAACATACAATTGAGTTGTAGGAAGGGATCAAACCTTTTCGGCAGAAGGAAAGGCCTGTTAATCCAAAGATCGAGGTACTGATGAAGGCCGAAATCCTAAATATGCTTGAGGTAAAGATAATTTATCCCATCAAACATTCTTCTTGGGTAGCGAATCTAGTCCTAGTTAGAAAGAAGAATAGAGATATATGATTGTGCGTGGACTTTCACAACCTGAACCAGGCTTCTCTCAGAGATCACTACCCTCTCCCGTAGATCGATTAGATCTTGCATTCAGTGGCTGGGGCTCAACGCTTCTCCCTACTCGATGGCTTCTCTAGATATAATCAAATTCGAGTCAAGGACGAAGACTAGCACAAAACCATATTCACTACCAAGTGGGGAACATTTGCTTACCAACGAATGCCATTCGGCCTTTCGAATGCGGGGGCCACTTTTCAGAGGGTGATGGATTTAGTTTTTGCGAACTCTTGAATAAGGTTATTGTTATCTACTTAGATGACATGACCATATTCTCCTGAAGAAGGGAGGATCACCCTTTACACTTACAACAGATTTTCGAAAAATGTCGAGAGTTTGGCATTTCAATCAATCCAAAGAAATCCATATTCGCAGTCAGTGAAGGGAAGTTGATGGGGCATGTGATATCAGAGAAGGGTCTCACTATAGATCCTGATAGAGCTGAGGCTATGATAAAGCTCCCACTCCCAGTGGACAAGAAAGGACTTTAATATTTCTTCGGCCATATCAACTTCGTAAGGAAGTTTGTCCCAGATTTTGCCCAGGTTATCAAGATGATGTTCGAACGTTTGAAGAAAAGTGTAGAATTCATCTGGATGAAGGAGAGAAAAGAAGCATTCAAAGAAATAAAAGCTTGAATTGCTTAAGCACCGATCCTGACCAACCCTGATTATAATCAGGACTTCATCCTATATGCCATAGGAGAACCTGAGAACCTGAGAGCTATGCTGCGGTCCTGACACAAAAGGGGGAAGATGGCGAAGAGCGCCCTATCGCATTTCTAAGCCAAGTGATAAACCCTTATGAAGAAAAATATAATTTCATAGAAAGGTAGGTGCATGCAGTAATGAAGTCTCTTAGGAAATTCAAGCAGTTCATCTCCCAAATTCGGGTTACAGTCTTTGTCATTCACCCTGATGTGTACAATTTCATCATCCAAGGAGAATTGGGTAGTAAAAGAGTCGGTTGGGTCAACAAGATTCAAGAATTCAACATCGAGATCAAACCTACAAAACTAGTTCATGATCATGCATTGTGTCAAGAACTAGCGAAGAGCGTAGTGACCAAAGCTACATAATCTCAGTGGGATGACTCGCCAGTAGAAGAATGCTTCGCAAACCAGGAAGAGGGCGAGAAAGACTGGGTTAGTGAAATAGTTGAATACTTCAACACTGACAGATGTCCTTCACATCTAAATACTTCACAGCGAAGGCATTTTAGGATGCGGTCCTCCCGATATACCTTGTGCCCCGAAGGCCTATTTTTTAGAAACATTGATGACATCCTTATCAGGTGTATAAAAGATGATGATAAAAGGAGAATCCTAGGAGAATTTCATTCAAGATTATCTGGAGGTCACTTCGCAGGGAGAACAATGGCATTAAAGATCATCAAGGCGGGTTATTACTAGCCTACATTCTTCGTTGATGCCTTCGCAGTTTGTCGTAAATGCAAGTAGTGTCAGAAGTTCACTGGTCGAAGCAGAAATGCTTCAATGCCTCTCCAACCAATACAAGTAGAAACTCCCTTTCAACAATGGGGGATGGATTTCATAGGGGTCCTATCACCGAACTCCTCTGTTGGGCATAAGTTCATCTTGAGTGTAACTTATTACTTTACCAGATGGGCCGAAGTAGTTCCCACGAAGAATGTAGATCAGGAGACCGTCATCGCTTTCCTAGAGGGATTGATCACCCAGTTCGACATTCTAGAAGCGATCATCATAGACAATGGTCTTGGCTTCGCAGACACCAAAATCAATGAATTCCTTTACAAATATGAGATATATCATAAAGTATCCTCCAACTACTATCCACAGGGCAACGGATTGGAAGAATCCACCAACAAGACATTTTTAAGGGTGCTAAGAAAGCTCATAAAGATGAAAAAAAGGACTTGGCATCTCCTTCTAGATCGTGCCTTGTGGGTCGATCGAATTTCTATTAAGAAGTCAATCAAGACTTCACCTTATGCCTTGGTCTACGACAAGGAGGCCATATTACCTACCCATGTAGAGATCCCTGCATTATAGCTGTTAGAAGGAGAAGGAGTCCATCCTATGGAAAATAGACTGGTTCAGCTGTTACAGCTAGAGGAAGATCGCGAGAAAGCCTATCAGAGCTTTGCTAAGCATGCTGAGGTCACTTGAGATTGGTTCAAAAGGAAATCATCCGATTGCACATTCAAAGTGGGAGATCTGGTGTGGAAGTGGGTGTAGCACCCTAAAATTGGCACAATAAAACTTAGTAAATAATTAAAATTACCTTAGTAATAATTCAAATTCAAATTTCAACCCAAAAACCGCTCCCAAACCGCCTGTTGCCCGTTTCCTCGTTTATCATGCCATTTTTAGAGTTTGTTTTGTCCGTTGGATGATATTGTCTCCAATCAGACGATATCGCCTCAGATCGGATGATTTCGTCTGGAGAAGAACGTCCAGACGATTTTGTTCCAAAACTAATTTTTCATAATTAGCTTATGTTTCAACAACTTCTCTAACTCGGGAAGAGACGCGTCTGCACCATTAGAGTCTCCCCCCGTTGGAGATCTCCCAAAATGGGATGATCTCCAACCTCCCAACCTCTTTCCTATGCCTATTTAATCTTAGGCCCTCCCCTTGACATCCCCCTGGCTGAATTTTTTTGCACTTCAAGTTTCACATGCATTAGTATATTCTAGACTATTGTTTGCCTTTGTCCCTTCTTGAGTTTTCTTGCAGGAAATTTTGTTATTCTTCAGCCGGAGTAAGCTCAGATCATCGCAGATGATCCTATACAATTCAAGACAATTTCGTACCAATCCGATATGATTTCGACTGCAGTCAACATTGGGGGCAATCAGTGCCCAGAGTTTGCATTTTCTCCACTCTTTTCTGCTGCATTATTTTGCATTTAGTTAATTCTATGGTTATTCCTTATTACTTTGCATTTTGGAGTTCACCCATATAGTTTTAATGCATGATAAAATCATAATTTGTCATTAAATCATTGAAATACACTCATATTTTGTTTATAATTATCCGTCTAATATTGTTGTTGTCATTCTGCATCATTGCCCTCTGTTTTTATTGCTGTATTTTCTGTATTTTGTATCTGTTTCTCTGATTGCAGGTCTTTGACGAATTCGTCAGATCTCAGATGATCCTGTCATCGGAGACGATCCTATCAAATTCTAGATGATCCTGACTACTTCAAAAATCAAAACCTCCATCAGACATCCGGATCAGGTATGTCTCTTTAATCTAGCTTATTCTCTCTGTTTTCTATTCAAATCTTTTTTTTGTATTCATTTAATTTGCATTTTCATATAGAATAACTTAGATTCATCTAGCCAAACCTAGGACTTGGATGTTTAAAGCTAAAATTGAACACATTAAACTCATTCCCAACCTAGGCGTGGAAACTGCCACTAAACGTTTCCTGGTGAACCCCACCATCCGTCGAAAAATCACCTTAATACCCCTCCCCCGAGAGGCGAGACCTTTAAAGGGCCTCTCAGTCCGAGGTACTGTCCCATCCTTTTCCCATCATCCTTTCGAGTGCGGATCCTTTAGCCTGAAGGTAAGGATGCGAAAAATTTGGAGCGATACATTTTGGTGAACCCAATGTGAAACTAAAACCTTTTGAAAAAAAAAAACAAAAATATAGATGCATTTCAAATCATTAGAAAAATACTAAGTTGCATATCATGTCTAGATGGTAGCTCCTAAGAAAAGATTAGCTGTTACTGTAAATGTTGCAAATCAATTAATAGCCATAGAGGTTGATTCTTTGTTTAGAACATCTCAAACATACAGAGTCCTGCCTTTGTGGGATGAACTTAATAGGAGGCTAGGTATCATTTCATCTAAATCAATCGAACTTAGACAAATCAAGAGGTTTGCCCTAGATAGGATCCTGGATCCTCATCAACTCATTGTTTATCATGAACTTCAGAGAGCCTGCCATAGGTGGTTAGCTTATAGGAGAGCTCTTGTGTCTTCAGAATTGTTCACCTTCGAGGAATACCTCGAGAACGCAGTTGTTATACACCAATTCCTAGGTCGTGTAGAAGATCAAGAGGTTGTTCTTACGGATAGGGAAAGATGGAATAGAGTTCCTAGGGCTGTGTTATATCGAGAGTATTGCCACGAACTTTATTTCTACCAGCCAGAATCTGAGACATAATATCACTATAGCACTTTTTGTCAAATTCTTGAAAGAAAATTTTTAATTTGAAGAAGAACACTTCATGACTCCTGAAGAACTTGAGCCCATTAATGATATTTATAAATTGTTTATAGAAAACTAGATCATTGCTTTCATTATTATTATTTCTTGCATTTAGTGTGTTGTTTGTTATCTTTATAATATTGTTACAAAAACAAGAAAAACCAAAACATAACAAAAACCAAAAACATTTTATTTCAAATACTATAGTAGGTATATAATTAAAATATATACCTCTTAAGCTTGTTGCATATATATATATATATATATGCTGAAATCTAAATTTAAGCACAATGCCTAAACTTAGGAATGGTAAACAAACTGAACAAGAAGAAGAAGATTGGTTAGGAGACAAAACAAAAAACCCAAATGTCCTTCCTGAGGAATCAATTTCAAAAGGAGAAACTCTAGAACGACCGGAAGATGACCCGGTCGAAGAAAATGAACAACAAGAAAATCTTAAAGAGGAAGGATCCTCATCCCCTAGAATAGCTCCAGATGGAACTATTGCTTTTGATAACTTAGATAATTTCTAGAAATTTTTCAATAATAACATTGGTGCTCTTAATATGGCAGTTCGTATTGATAAAAGACAAATTAGTGACACTCAAGCAGCCAGGGAACATATGTTTGACATACACACTAATCCCTTGTCTTTCATTGATCAAGAAAGTGATAAAGCTGGACCATCCAATAGAGATATGGTCACTATGATTCAGAACATGCCAAAAAAATAGGTTACCCAACCCCCTAAGGAACTTGTTATTGAGCCTAAAATCATTTCCACACAAAAGAAACCTTCCTTCACTGCTTTACTTTGCCAAACTATTGATCAATATGCTTCAAGTAGACAAAAACCTAAAATGAAGCCAAACACCAATTTTCAACAATCGGACATACAACATAATACAACTTCAAAATTTCTTCATAACACCCTTCCTACCAACAATTTACACAATAGCAATATAGCATCTAATATGTCCCTCCATCATATGCTCACAAATCCCATATTAATGCCCTACCGAACCAATATGGTGGGAAAACCAGTAATCTGGAAGCCATGGTGAAACAGTTAGCTTCACGTATGGACCAGATAGATCCCTACCGTCCCTCATACAATTATCGAGAGATATGTAGTCAAACTCTGGATCCCATAGTTGTAGCACAGCCATACCCTAAACATTTCCCCATGCCCGCCTACCTATATATAAATGAACTGAAGATCCCATAGAGCATCTTCGCATGTTTAGGATAACATGTCATGATATATCACATGATGACTTGCTATTACTAAAAATGTTCCCAAAAAGCTTAGGAGGAATGGCATTAGAGTGGTACTATCAATTGCCCACTCATTCTTTGAGAAATTTTGAAGAAACAATTGAATCGTTTGTCCATCAATTTAGTGCCTACATCGAGAGGCATGTCACATTAAAGATTTGTACAACTTAAAACAAGACAAAGATGAATGTTTTGCTGATTCTTAGCTAGATGGAGGCAGTTGAAAGGAAAACTGCACTTTGTGCTACCTTATAGGGAAATTTTGGACATTTTTATTAATAATTTACAAGAACAAATATCTTATAACTTATCAACTACTACCTTAACCACCTTCGATCAAGCTATAGAATTAGCTCGAAGGGTAGAAGATGCTCTCATTAGAAGAGGTCAGCTCAAAAAGAAAGATGATGAGAAAACATCCAGAAATCAGTATAAAAACAAACAAGTTGTAGGTGACGGAGTCACTGATAGTAGAAACGTTGCTAATATCAATACAACAAAGACAACAGAAAAAATTATATTAAAACCTCCTGATAAACCTCCTTGAGAATTTACTAGATTGAATCAACCTTTATCAACCATTCTTCCTCAATTATTAGCACGAGGCTTGATTCAATTACCATCTATCCGGGAACCTGATCCAACTATACCCGGATACAGAGCTGATTTACATTGTGATTTTCATAGAGGACCTAGACATGCTACAAACTCTTGTAGCAGATTGAAACATAAAATACAAGATCTGATTGATAATAATGAAATGAAGGTGCAAGCCTTCCAACCTAAACAAAATGCTCCTAATAATGCTCAAAAGACCATTCCCAAAAATCAAAATCAAAATGCTAATCAGTCATTGGATATATTTCAACATCCTTTACAAAACCATGGTAAATAAGTGGCCAATCAAATCGAACATCATAATGTTCCTCCTCCTACCCGATATGTAGGGACTATTAGCGGACAATTATCTGTTCAGGATCCTCAAATATTTGGCACAACCTTATCCATGGTCACGACCGGACCCCTACATAATATTCAAACTCCCGATCCTAGTGATGTAGAATCAGATACTGAAAGTGAAGTAGACATCACCTCAAACCAATCGAATAGTTCTGAAAATGAATCAGATCCTAGTCAACCCATCATAGATGCTATGGTTCTAGAGGAACCATTTCCTAGAAGAGTTACTACTCGACCCTCTTCTAATCATTTCCTTCCTAATGAACAAGCCATAAACGCTCAACCAAGACCAGTTCAGCGTCTTCAATATAACATTGTGGGTACCATCAGAGTTGTTACCAGACAACAAGCTCAAAACTCTCAACAAGATCAAACTCGGAATGATGGATCAGCTCCATTTATTTTGAAAAATCCCAATAAAGGGAATCATATGTCTAATATTCAACCAAAACCTCCTTACAATATTAATGAACAATTATCCAATACTACAACCATAATTTCCCTTTTGGACTTGTTAAGATCTTCTCCTACCCATAGGGATGAGTTAATGCTTACATTAAGCCAAATGATGGTACCTCAAAATATTCAACCCGAAGCCATGTCCAATACTATCATCACTCGAGAAGTTGATTGTATTGACTTCCGAGATAAATATATCCCACAACATAGTTTACATAAGGATAACCCCTTATATATTACTGCTCTAATTGGAGATGTAGCTGTTAAAAGAGTCTTGATTGATAATGGTTCATATCTAAACATTTGCACTTTTGACTTCTACCAAAGATTTGGCTTTAGAAGTGATGAAATGAAGAAAACTGACATGATTATCAAAGCTTTCAATGACGAGACACAAGAAACGTGTGGAGTCATTACCTTACCCTTGCAAGTTGGTCCTAGAACCCTAGATACAACCGTGTTTATTGTACATTGCCCAACATTGTACAATATACTTTTGGGTCACCCTTGGATCAATGTGATGCGAGCGGTTCCCTCCACTTTACATCAGTGTGTTAAATTTGAATTTAAAAATTAGTTGGTCACTATCCATGGTGACCCTAGACCCTTTGATATGTGTGCTTTGGCAAAACCTGTTGGAGTGCAATTTTGCCCCGCTCTATCATCCACACATCCTAATTCTCATTTTTCATCTAAACGTGTGAAAAACACACACATAACATCATCTACTTGAAGAACACAAGCTTATACTGAGAGGGGGGTGAACAGTATAAGACCACTTTTAACTTATTCTTTCAAAACAGCTTTCAAAACAATAATATGCAGCATAAAGATAGCAGTAACAACAACAGTAATCAGAACAATACACAAAGCACCATCCACAAAGCGACACAACAATTTACGTGGTTCACCCAAGATGGGCTACTCCACGGATAAAACTTTTCCTCTAAAAGTTATATCAAAGTCCTCTGGGAATCCTTCCCGATTACAATGTTTATGAGCCTCAGCTCAAAGGAGATACCTTCCCCTAATTCTGCTTTGGTTGGTGATCCTCTAGAAGACCTCTACCTCCTCTACCCTTAGCAAGTGGAACTCTATCCATAGAAGACACCTGTCTTCCCTACTCTGGCTGGAGATCTCTGTCCTCAACTCTGTCATCACAAAGCTGGTCCTCGAATTTGCACTAAACGCAGTCCTTCGGTCTAGCACAAATGTCCTCTTCTACCTCAATTTTTGTCCTCAATCTGGTCCTCAAAAACTGGTTAAAGAAGAATGGTTCACAAGCTCTCAAATGCTTGCTCAAAGCTATCCCCAAGTCTTTACTATTCTGTCACAACTGTATTTGGTCGAAACCAACTCTCGCACAGTTCTGCGTAGTCATAGCAGTACACAGCACTTCGATTGTCGAACTCTTCACTTCTACGCGTTGTCTCCGAATGTCGCAACACCAACAGCTTCTGCTCCTTTGCGCATCCACCGTAGTACAGTCTTCACTCTCTGTGCAACCACAGCAGCACAGACTTTGCACACTCAGCTTCTTGACGATCGAACTTCTCCCCCGCACTTTACTTGCGTAGATCGCACTTCGAACGCACACTTCGATCGATGATTAAATCTCCTCAAACAACCTTCCTTTTATACTCACAATCTCAAGATTAGAACCTTGATCTTAGTCGGCTGTTTACACTTTAATCACGTCAGTTGCAAAACCTTGCGCTACGTCGGCCCAGATTTAACTCTGTCGACTTCATTGCCTCCTTGTAGTTTCTGGCATGAAACTTCAACATGTCGCGATATCGCGACACCTTTGCCTATCGTACAACTTCTATGCTTGTTGTCACGAAATCATGACACTACTGCCTTTGTCGACCTCCTTACCGCTTATGTCATGAAATCATGACACTTCCTGTCTTTGCTGACGTCATCTTCTCTTCTGTCATGAAATCGTGACCCTTCTGTCTTCATGCCCTTCCTCTCAGCTTCTGTCGTGAAATCATGACACTTTTGATTTTTGCTGACGTCATCTTCACTCTGTCGTGAAATCATGACGCTTTCATCTTCATGGCCTTCCTCTCAGCTTTTGTCATGAAATCGTGACACATCGGCTTCTGCTGACGTCATCTGCAACTATGTCATGAAATCATGACACTTTCTGCAACTGCAAGCTGCCAACTCAACCTGTCGCGAAATCGTGACACTTTCTGCAACTGCAAGCTGCCAACTCAACCTGTCATGAAATCGTGACACTTTTTGCATCCGTACAACTTCTTTGTAGCCTGTCGCGAAATCGTGACGCTTCTGGCTTTCGAACGCTTTCTCCACTGCCTGTCGCGAAATCGTGACGCTTCTCCTTTCAGGCTCTTCTCTTTGCTGCAAGTCACGAAATCGTGACAGTTCTCACTTCGAGCTTTTCAGCATGTCACGAAATCATGACAGTCCTTCCTTTGATTTTTGTAGCTTGTCACGAAGTCGCAACAGTCCTCACTTTGTCTTTTGCAGCATGTCGCAAAATCACGACAGTTCCTGAATCACTTTCTCTCTCTTCAATCTTGTCACGAAATCGCGATAGTTTACACTGCAGACTTTCTCTTCTTCAACATGTCGCGAAATCGTGACACTTTTCCTTTCGGACTCTCTCTCCTGCAACATGTCGCGAAATCGCGACACTTGCTCGTCCGAACAACTTTCCTGGCAATGTGTCACGAAATCGTGACACTTTTCTTTCTCTGCCTTCCTGCGCTTCCCGAGTCACGAAAATGCGACATGTCACGAAATCATGACAGTTTTGCCCGCTTTGCCTCTGCCTTCCAGCATGTCACGAAATCGTGACACTTTTGCCCAAACTTTCTCTCTCCTCAAACATGTCACGAAATCATGACAGTTTTTCCAGCCGCCTGCATACTTTTTCTTACTTGTCTTTTTCTTGAACTTTTTGCAACTGGGCTACCCTGATCTTCTTGGCAACTCACTGTCCATGCTGAAACCTTCACCAAGACACATACTTTGACATCAAACCAAATTGCTTCAAGACCTTCTTGACATCAATGACAACAACTACACTTAGAGCAAGAGCAATGTACCCAAGGTACCCAAAATTGCCAACAATCTCCCCCTTTGTCATTGATGGCAACACTTAACTGAAAAACACTACTCAAGAGCCAAAACTGAAAACAACTGAGAATCTGCCTTTGAAGTTTTTGCTCCCCCTGACTTGAAGCTTTCCTCTTCACTATGAAGCTCTCCCCCTTACTCATATCTCTCCCCCTTTGTCATCAATGGCAAAGGGTCACCTTTGGGGCTCGGGACTAAGAATGAGCCTCTTAGCTTAGTCCCTCCCCCACCTCCTGATGAGGTGATTTAAAATAGGGTTGGGAGTGAAACTCCCATTAGACACTCATCATCATCAGTGTCTACAATTTCTTTGTCGTGCCTTCTCTTGAATTCTTTGTTTGTATTTCTGTTTCTGTCATTGTTCTGATCCTCGGACCTGTTCATACTACTGTTCCTGTTTCTTTTATCATCCTTGTTCTTATCCAAACCTTGATCCTTAGACCTGTTCATATTGTTGTTCCTGTTTCTTTTATCATCCCTGTTCTTATCCAAACCTTGATCCTTAGACCTTTTCATATCACTTTTTTTGTTCTTGTACCTTGGAAGATCAGCTCTACACTGTCTAGCTGTGTGGCCTGCATTGTTGCACTTATAATAGGTAACAAAGTTATTTCTGTTCGGCATACCTCCTTTTTGAATCCGTTTGTTATGAGTAACCGTGTTCCTGTTATTAGTCTTGCAGAACATTGCCTTATGCCCGAACTGATTACAAGAGTAGCAATATCCTTGAAAGAGATTAAAACTTCTGAAATTGTTGTTAACCTTCTTCATTTGAGACATGCAATGTGCAGCCATGTGTCCAAACCTGTAACACGCAAAACATCTGCCGTGAAATATTCTTTTAATCGACCTCTTGGGTCCCGAAAACTTCTGTTTCACATTCAAAAATCTGTTTTCTATTTTTGTGCATTCATCACTCATGGACTCATGATCTGAAGTACTTTCTTCATCAGAACTTTCTTCCTTTTGAAATCTCTTGCTAGATTCCCCAACCTGTTTCTTGTGCGGTTCAACAAAACCGAGACCTGTTTTATCTATTGGATTTCTTTGATTTTTGATGAGAGACTTAACCTTCTTGGAGCTATCCTAAAATCTGTAGAGCTTATCCTTGTAATCTTTATTTTCTTCTTTCAAAGAAGCCATTTTCTGCTCTAACTCATTATACTCAAGAATCTTAGATTCTAACTCATCCTTGAGTTCCTGAGTTTTAGTTATAGAGAAGTCAAGACTTTCTATAAGATCGTCTCTCTCCATACAACATTCATCTAACTTAATCTTGAGTCTATCATTCTTCTTTCTTTCCTTTTTCAAAACACTAAGAGCATTATTGAGTTCACATTCAAGATTCTCTATTTGATTGCACTTTGAATTATCAAGGCCTTTTTCAGATTTCTTATCACTAGAGGTGCTACCCCTTTCAAAAACCATACATGCATTTTCCTTATCATTTTTTGAAGCATCCTCATACATACTAGCAACCAAATCATTATTTGTGCAGTCATCCTCAAGGTGCCCAAAATTTCCACATCTAAAACATTTCATGACAGTGAATTTATGTTTCGGTTCTTCCTCCTTTTCTGAAATGAACAACATCTCATTTTCATCATCACTAGAAGAACTTTCACTATCACTACTAGAACACTTACTTGCTTTGTCCAGATAGAAGCTCTTCTTGTTCTTGTGTGAATACCTCTTTCCTTGATTGTTGTGCTCATCTTTGTTCTTTCTGTAATACCTGTGCTTTTCAGAATCCTTGCTCTTAACATCCTGTATATCTTCATCACTTTCATTCTTGGAAACAATACAGTCAGTAGCATAATGACCAAATTTTCCATAGTTGAAACATCTTATATTTTTCTTGCTTTTGTGCTTTCTAGAGAAATTGCCTTTCTTGCTGTAATATGCCTCTTCCTCACTAGAAGACTCATCACTCTCTTGAATCTGTTTGCCTTTTGATTTCTTGGTAACTTTGAAAGCTGCCTCTTTCTTTACATCAACTTTCACTTGAGTTCTCAGCTCAAATGCTGCAAGAATACTATGGAGCTCATCTTTTTTCAACTTATCTAAATCTTTGGCTTCCTCGATGGCAGAAATATTTTCACTAAATCTATTAGGAAGAGATCTTAAAATCTTATCACACACATCATTTTCAGCAAGTTCAAGACCTAAGTCTTTCATAGAATTAACAACTTCATCCATACGGAGCATATAGTCACTAATATTTTCATCATCATTCATCTTGAGCTGTTCAAACATACCTTTGAAGTGTCTCAACTTGGCCTTTCAGACATTTGCATCACCTGTATGAACAACCTGCAGTTGTTTCCACATTTCACTAGCTGTCTTGCAGTGAATAACTTTGGTAAGATCAGCCTTCTGTAAACCCTTTAGGATTGCATTCATGGCTTTTGAGTTGCTGTGATGTAGAAGTTTGTCTTCTTTAGTATAAGGACCATTTGCAGGAATGGTGTACCCATCTTCAATAACTTCCCATACCTCATTACCAAGTGCCATTAGATAGACTTTCATTCTTGCACTCCACAGATCAAAATTTGATCCATCAAGAACAGGTGTTGCATTGCCACTTGAATAATCCATTGTGTTCTTTGCAAGCTTTTCCTTCAAGCTGTTAAAATTTTTGAAGGTACTAGCTCTGATACCAATTGAAGAACACAAGCTTATACTAAGAGGGGGGGTGAACAGTATAAGACCACTTTTAACTTATTCTTTCAAAACAACTTTCAAAACAATAATATGCAGCATAAAGATAGCAGTAACAATAGCAGTAATCAGAACAATACACAAAGCACCATCCACAAAGCGACACAACAATTTACGTGGTTCACCCAAGATGGGCTACTCCACGGATAAAACTTTTCCTCTAAAAGTTATATCAAAGTCCTCTGGGAATCCTTCTCGATTACAATGTTTATGAGCCTCAGCTCAAAGGAGATACCTTCCCCTAATTTTGCTTTGGCTAGTGATCCTCTAGAAGACCTCTACCTCCTCTGCCCTTAGCAAGTGGAACTCTATCCACAGAAGACACCTGTCTTCCCTGCTCTAGTTGGAGATCTCTGTCCTCAACTCTGTCATCGCAAAGCTGGTCCTCGAATTTGCACTAAACGCAGTCCTTCGGTCTAGCACAAATGTCCTCTTTTGCCTCAATTTTTGTCCTCAATCTGGTCCTCAAAAATTGGTTAAAGAAGAATGGTTCACAAGCTCTCAAATGCTTGCTCAAAGCTATCCCCAAGTCTTTACTATTCTGTCACAACTGTATTTGGTCGAAACCAACTCTCGCACAGTTCTGCGTAGTCACAGCAGTACACAGCACTTCGACTATCAAACTCTTCACTTCTACGTGCTGTCTCCGAATGTCGCAACACCAACAACTTCTGCTCCTTTGCGCATCCACCGTAGTACAGTCTTCACTCTCTATGCAACCACAATAGCACAGACTTTGCACGCTCAGCTTCTTGACGATCGAACTTCTCCCCTACACTTTACTTGCACAGATCGCACTACGAATGCACACTTCGATCGATGATCAAATCTCCTCAAACAGCCTTCCTTTTATACTCACAATCTCAAGATTAGAACCTTGATCTTAGTCGGTTGTTTACACTTTAATCACGTCGACTGCAAAACCCTGCACTGTGTCGGCCCAGATTTAACTCTATCGACTTCATTGCCTCCCTATAGTTTCTGGCATGAAACTTCAACATGTCATGATATCGTGACACCTTTGCCTGCCGTACAACTTCTATGCTTGCTGTCATGAAATCGTGACACTATTGCCTTTGTCGACCTCCTTACCGCTTATGTCACGAAATCGTGACACTTCCTGTCTTTGCTGACGTCATCTTCTCTTCTATCATGAAATCGTGACCCTTCTATCTTCATGCCCTTCCTCTCAGCTTCTGTCACGAAATCGTGACACTTTTGATTTTTGCTGATGTCATCTTCACTCTATCACGAAATCATGACGCTTTCATCTTCATGGCCTTCCTCTCAGCTTTTGTCATGAAATCATGACATATCGGCTTCTGCTGACGTCATCTGCAACTATGTCACGAAATCGTGACACTTTCTGCAACTGCAAGCTGCCAACTCAACCTGTCACGAAATCGTGACACTTTCTGCAACTACAAGCTGCCAACTCAACCTGTCATGAAATCGTGACACTTTCTACATCCGTACAACTTCTTTGTAGCCTATCGCGAAATCACGACGCTTCTAGCTTTCGAACGCTTTCTCCACTGCCTGTCACGAAATCATGACGCTTCTCCTTTCAGGCTCTTCTCTTTGTTGCAAGTCACGAAATCGTGACAGTTCTCACTTCGAGCTTATCAGCATGTCGCGAAATCATGATAGTCCTTCCTTTGATTTTTGTAGCTTGTCACGAAGTCACAACAGTCCTCACTTTGTCTTTTGCAGCATGTCACAAAATCGTGATAGTTCCTGAATCACTTTCTCTCTCTTCAATCTTGTCGCGAAATCGTGACAGTTTACACTGCAGACTTTCTCTTCTTCAACATGTCGTGAAATCGTGACACTTTTCCTTTCGGACTCTCTCTCCTACAACATGTCACGAAATCGCGACACTTGCTCGTCCGAACAACTTTCCTGGCAATGTGTCGCGAAATCGTGACACTTTTCTTTCTCTGCCTTCCTACGCTTCCCGAGTCGTGAAAATGCGACATGTCGCGAAATCGTGACAGTTTTGCCCGCTTTGCCTCTGCCTTCCAGCATGTCACGAAATCGTGACACTTTTGCCCGAACTTTCTCTCTCCTCAAACATGTCGCGAAATCGTGACAGTTTTTCCAACCGCCTGCATACTTTTTCTTACTTGTCTTTTTCTTGAACTTTTTGCAACTGGGCTACCCTGATCTTCTTGGCAACTCACTGTCCATGCTGAAACCTTCACCAAGACACATACTTTGACATCAAACCAAATTGCTTCAAGACCTTCTTGACATCAATGACAACAACTACACTGAGAGCAAGAGCAATGTACCCAAGGTACCCAAAATTGCCAACACTACTCCATCAACTACATCTATACATTTAACTCAACCATCTTCTGAACAAACCACGCTAAAACCTCAAAAAGGTCTTCAATCCACAACCAATCCTTCATGTTCTATCCCTATCATTTCAAAACCTATAGACCCATTTATTGACACCTCCACATTATCAACATCTATCATACCTTCCACATCTAAAGATATAGGGAATGATCCTTCTACATCTTATGCTCTATCTAATGAACTTTTACTGGATTTATCCACAATCTTAATATAAAAAAAAATAAATGCTTTTATGCAAGATTCAATTCTTTTAAATAATTTTTTGTCGTCTCCTCGTACTTTGGGCCTCCCACAACCTATGGGAAGTACTTACCAAGTCGGGAGTTGTGCTTTTATTTATAAAGGATATGATTGGGGAAGAATACCCAGGAATATCAAAACTCATCATGAGGGATATGCCCGATGTTATTTTTCTAATGAATATATTAAAGCTAATCCGATAATGCTTAAAATGGGCTATAAAGGGAAAGGCTTGGGGCCTTTCCAAAATGGTATGAAAGAACCTATTGAGGTAGAGCCATGGCCCGCCCGATGTGGTGTGGGCCTATTTCCTAGTAAGGGTCAACCCTTCCCTTCTGAAGATGATGATCAACTCATATGTTATCAAGATTATCTAGATAAGCAAGATTCTTTGTGTTCAAAGAATAATCCCTTTACCTGCAATATGCTATCCATAGCTTACCCTAAATTGATTACTGAATCTGATGAGGATTTGGAAGGGGATATTTTCCATGATGTCTCCGTTGAAGAGTTGTTACACAATGGTTTTTATTTTGATGGTTCTATACCAACTATAGCCCAACTTGAGGCCACCACTCATCAAGACGAATTATCCAACTTAACCTTAAAAGAATTACAAGAATTGGGCGTTTCACCCGCCCCACCTAATTTTGAAAAAGATCTACACATGGAAGTAGAAAACGTCCTTAAAGTTAACATTGGAACTGAGGATAATCCTCACATAATCAATATTGGATCAACATTAAGTCAAGCAAAGCAATATGAATACATTACATTCCTTAAAGAATATGAACATGTCTTCGCTTGGACATATGAAGATATGCCAGGTCTGGACCCTTCTGTAGTCATGCATCATCTAGTAGTCCATCCGGATGCTAAACCTGTTAAACAAAAACTTAGAAAAATGCATCCCAAAATGGCCTTACTAGTCAAAGGAGAACTAGAAAAACTGTTGAAGGTTATTTTTATACAAGAAATCGATCAGCTGGAACTCCTAGATGAAAAGCGCATCAATGCTTTGGAGCATCTTCGTGCCTACCAAAACAAGCTTAAAAGATCATATGACAAGAAAGTTCGTCATCGATCCTTTGAGGTCGGTGACCTTGTTTTAAAAGAAAATAAAAAAAATACTAATGCAACTAAAGACCTTAAAGGTAAATTTGAGCCCAATTGGCTTGGACCATATATTATCACTGCTAAATTTGAATTAGAAGCATACAAATTAGCTACCTTAGATGGTAAAGATTTAAAAGAACCTATGAATATTATGCATCTTAAGCGATATTACGCATAAAATTTGGTCATTTCATTATTTGTACATATTTTCCATGTTGTCTCATTTTAAAAATATATATAAAACTGTTTACACAAAAACAAATGAAAAAAAATAAAAAGTCAAAACAGCAATATTACTAACTCTTTTGAAACCCAAAAACATAAAGAAGAAAGAGAGAGTCAAAATTATCAAACTCCTCAAAAATATTTGTTGTATATATTTCTTCTTCAAGTATTGCAGTTATATTTTCAAATTATTTTGGATAAATTAGCATTTATTTGGAATCCCCCACTATCACAAACACAAAAATAAATATCTTGATTTTATCTGGCATGATTACTAATCTCTCTTATATCAAAGTCCACAAAATTCAATTAAATAAAGTTTGAGCATAGAGAATTGATCTTGTTATTTACTTAAACCAAGCATATCTTTTCACAATAAAATGATTATATTTGTAATGTCCATGCTATGCTACATAGTAGAAGTGGTTTCTTGAGCGAAAAGTTTCCCCGCTATCTTATCATGCACATGGTCTAGAATTTTTGAGAATTGGCAAAAGGACAAGTTCACCCCTACCCGGAATAAAAATCCCTTGCTCTACAACTAATCCGAGCAAGTATCCCTAGCATAGGAAGAAAAGCAAAGTTCAAGAAAAAGAGAAAAAGAAACAAGTTATTTCAACATTATCTCAAATATCAAGCCAAAATACAAAAATACAAAAAAAAAAGAGAAAAAGAAAAGCAAAAGCAAAGAAAATGAAACAAGCAAAAGCAAAAGCAATAAAATCCCTTTCCCTACCCATTGAAAAGAAAAGAAGGGTTGATGAGCTTGAATCCCTGGAATTCTCAATTATTCGAAAACTGTGAGGTAAGCCCCATAACAGGTGGTTTGTGCCCAACTCGCTTGGCCTTGGGTAATCCCTAGCATGGCGATATGTTTGTTACATTAGCGAACTCCTTTTGTACAGACCTATGTCTGCTCATGGATTTGCTAGCTCTTGATAACCCGACCTATATAGTAGTCTAGTATGGTTATATGCATCTAAATCATGGTTAACGAACACTTATTTGGTTCATTCAAATCACTTGTATCAAATTATCTTGCTCAAAACTGGTAAATGAACAATGCAATTGCACACACATTTTGTATTTGAGAGATTTTGTGTATCATTATGATAAATCAAGATTGGTAATAAACTCACCTACGCACATGAGATTCCTTATAAATCTAATTTTTGTCTTTAAAATACTTTGAAATATTTTTGCAAATTGTTTGAAATAAATTCATTTTCCTCTTTAAAGAACAGTTGTTTAGTATAAAGACAACTATATGCATTATCAAAAATCAAAATCATTTTCAAAACATGCAATAAAGTTACGTTTATATATAACTTTTGACTTTCGTGATGATGGTATAGTTCCAAAACCAAAATTGGAATTTATGCCTAGCGCAAGTCCTCATCTTCATATTTTCTGACTATTTCAAAAATTAAAAATCAACCATGCAATAAATGTATTATTTTCTTCTTTGGATTTCGCGATGATGGTATAAGTCTATACCTAAATATTCTATCCTAGCGCAAACCATTGTACCAATTTTATTTTCCATTTATTCAAAATCATAAAAACATATGACTTAAATCATTATGTTACACAACTATGCTTTAAAACAAAACAAACACTTACTCTATTTTCATGTCATTATGTCAGAACTTCAATTTTGTAATGATGGTAGAATTCTTAGGGAATTATCCAAAAAATTTATCACACTTAGGAATTTATGCCTAACAAAAGTCATTTTAAAATATTTCATGCATAATATTTTCATGGAAATTTGAAAACAAATCATCATCATCATCATCATTTGCATCATCACACCAAAGTCTTAAGATAGTCTCTTAAGCACTCTTTTACTTTTAACAATATTTCTATATTGGGATTAGCTTGACGACCGAGTGAGCGGTGAATCCATGAAATGGTCTATAATAGCGACAAAGTCCTTTGAAATTATTGTTAAAAGTCCCCTTTTATTTTTATCAAATTATCACATCACAAACAACCAATTGTTTACATCAGATTATTTCATTTAAATTTTAAAAGCATGACATTCAAACCATAATATTTCCAACCGACATAATTACATGAATCATCAAATCAATCACACCACAACAATAAAGCATCATACAAACACATAAGACAAGTCATATGATAAAAAATATCATATATATATATATATCTCAACAATATATGTACATCATATCAAAACTAGATTGGTATGCCACAATCTACATCTTGGCATACTCAATCCTTTCAGATCATATAATCAGTCTGTACAGTGCAGTAGCCTAGCCTCGAGAACCCCTCAAGCTCTTAGCCTCTTCTCCTCCCTTGCCTTGAGGTGGACGAGGTGGCCCCATCACAGTATGTGTGGTACTACAAGTCCTAGTCGTCGATCGAGATGAAGTCCTCGACGACCCAACCCTGATCGGATCTACAATGCCGGTTGGTAGCTGTACCCTCTGGCCCTCTGGCACCATCTGAAAGTAGATACCCTAATAGAACACAGTCTGAGCAATCGACCGTGCTAGCTCTTGAGTGCTCGCTCCTCCGCTCCATGCTCTGAGGCGTGTAACCTCATCTCTGAGCTATGTAGCCTTAGTTCGATGGCATGCAACCTCATCCTATAAAGTCTACACCTGTGCCTAAAGATGAATAGTCTTCGCTTGGAGAGTAGCCATCTCACTACTCTCTCCTATGTCCACACCCTTGCTCTTATCGGGCGATGGTGGCCTCTCTCTCCATGGAGAAGGGGGTCTATCCTCCCTCCTCTCCTGCTATCGTGGCCTCTGCTGAGCCTATGGTCTCCTTTGCTCTATCCCACCATGACCCTGTGCAGCATCAATGGCCGCCTAGTGCTGCCTCCCCATTCGATGCATAATTGTGTGAATCAGAACCTGAGCCCTCATCATCCAAGGAGGGCGGATGCCTGTGTACCAGGCATCGTAGCCATCGACTACCCTTGCATCGTCGCCATCCACTAGTTGAATGGGGGCATCATCTACATCCTAACTCTAGAAGCGCTGCATATCTATAGCCTTGCTAACTGTAGTGTTATCCCAGACAGTCCATGAAAACTCGTAGTCTTTGAGAGATGGGATCCTCTGCTATAGACCGAACTACCTCAAAACTCGGTCGTAGCGATGGAGCTCCACCTCTCCCCTCTCCATCCTCGACCAGCAGGTTTGCCTAACGCGAGCTAGCTCCTATCCATCCTCGGCCCACCCTGGATTATCTCTCCAAGGCCTCTAGGTGATCTGGTCGGAGACAAGGTCATCAAGTAGTCTTCGGGACATTGGCAGATCTATCCGTCATTGTGACCCTCTCTGGAGCCACCAGTAGAAAGCTCGATGCCTCTCCCCATCAATATCTGTCAGTGGGAGCCCTACCGGCCTTCGCACCACGATGTGCTCTCAACACCAAACCTATAGTAGAGATGTCATAACCAGACATTGGCCGCCCTTGTATACGACCCCATGCAAGATCCTATACAATCGGCATAGTACATAACTCCCCCAAGCAAACCTGTATCCGTGGTCTCTCATGTCGTAGACCACATCTGTTAGTAGCCATGGTACTCTACATCCACTCTGATGGCATAGTAGCAGACCACCTACAACTCTAGCCAAAACTTGTGTCAGTCTAGATGCCCCAGGAATTTGGCGTAGCGACTCGATGTTCACTCCGCCCTTCTCTAGGGTGAAGCTCGGATCTCCGCACAGTCGCATCATCGCATGGCCATGATTGGCCATGGGAGTTATCAACCATCCTTATATGGGGATCCTCAAAATGCTCCATACATCCTCTAGTGTGGGAGTCATCTCCCTTGTCAATAATAAAAAATAGGAAGAACCCGGATACCACCTCTCTGCTAGGGCTGTCAATAGCCCCATATCTGTAGAAACCTGTGGCATCTCTACCACATGCTGCAAGCCGACTTGTGCCAACTGATATCACTCTGCCTGAGATAGAGCGGCCAAGTCATCCCTCAGCCAACCGTATTTCCATTCTCTGCTCTTTAGTAATCCTCTCTGCAACATAAACAACAAAACAATAAAAATCATTAATAAAACAGTGATTAAAAATGCAAGTAAAGCAAGTTCAATTTCATCAATGATGATATCGTCCCTTTTTTGATGAAATCGTCCCCATTTTGCCGATTTCGCTCCTGAACGAAATCGACGATATCGAGACAATTTCATCCCGACGACGTCGACGACCCAAAAACGATCGTGATGCTCAAAAATCATCAAAATTTAATCTAAAAAGCATAGAAACTCAAAATTCAAGCATTCTAAACTAAGTTTAGGCCCTTACCCGTAGCCCGCGCGATCTGTGTGCTGTCTTGACCATTTTGTTTGCAGAGCTCCACAAACTAGAAAATGAAAATGAACAGTAACAATGAATTAGGGTTTTCCCCTATTTTTTAATTTTATTAAAAAATAATTAAAAACATTTTAATTTTTTTCTTTTCCACGTTTTTACCTCAAACGTTCGATTTGGGTAAAAACACGGAGGGGGCATCATAGTAAGCTGTCGTATGATTCGACCAAGAATCGTGGCCTAAAAATGGGAATAATTTTTTTTTTTTCGTAAATCGAGAAGAACTCATCTTTAACGCATTTTCTTTGGAAAATTCGCTAAAGAGGGGGCAAAATGTAGCACCCTAAAATTGACACAGTAAAACTTAGTAAATAATTAAAATTACCTTAGTAATAATTCAAATTCAAATTTCAACCCCAAAATCGCTCCCAAACCGCCTGCTACCCGTTTCCTCGTTTCTCATGCCATTTTTAGAGTTTGTTACGTCCATTGGACGATATCATCTTCGATCAGACGATATCGCCTCAGATCGAACGATTTCGTCTAGAGCAGAACGTCCAGACGATTTCGTCCCAAAACTGATTTTTCATAATTAGCTTCTGTTTCAACAGCTTCTCTAACTCGGGCAGAGACGCGTCTGAACCGTTAGAGTCTTCCCTCGTTGGAGATCTCCCAAAATGGGATGATCTCCAACCTCCCAACCTCTTTCCTATGCCTATTTAATCTTAGGCCCTCCCCTTGACATCCCCCTGGCTGAATTTTTCTGCACTTCAAGTTTCACATGCATTAGTATATTCTAGACTATTGTTTGCCTTTGTCCCTTTTGGAGTTTTCTTGCAGGAAATGTTGTTATTCTTCAGCCGAAGCAAGCTTAGATCATCGCAGACGATCTTGTCCAATTCGAGATGATTTCATACGAATTCGAGACGATTTCGTACAAATTCGAGATGATTTCGTACGAATTCGAGACGATTTCGTACGAATTCGAGACGATTTCGATTGTAGTCAACATTGGGGGCAATCAGTGCCCAGAGTTTGTATTTTCTCCACTCTTTTCTATTGCATTATTCTGCATTTAGTTAATTCTATGGTTATTCCTTATTACTCTGCATTTTGGAGTTCATCCATATAGTTTTAATGCATGATAAAACATACATTCTATAATAATAATGCCACATTATATATGAAAAGTTTATACAAAAATATGAGCATTTTTAGGGCTCATCACCCTTCATGTTTGTGTAGAAATAAAGTTTTTGATTACATAAAAACCCATTTTCTTTCCTCCTTAGTGCCATTCCAAAGGAACCAATGATTTATTTGATGCAACTCTCTCAATGCTGTCTTGGAAATTTTCAAAACTACGGAGACATACATAGGTGTAGATTGTAGGACTTATTTAACTAGAACTACTCTTCCCCTCAATGATAACCATTGAATAGTCCATTTTTCTATTTTCCTTTTTACTCAATCCACTAGCCATGCCCAATCCTCTTGTTTATGTCTCCTTGTTTTAAGTAAACACCTAAATAAGTGATTGGGAGGGAGGTATTTTGGTATCTTAATTTGTCAAGAATGATGATCTTCTATTTGGGTGAGTAGTGGAAATTTTTTTTTTAGACTTTTCCTTATTTATTTGTTGCCTCGTGGCTCTTAAGAAACAACTTATGATATGTCTACTTCTTAAGGCTTCCTTCATTGTTGCTTTCTATAACATAGTAAAATCATCAACAAAATGAAGGCGAGTGATTGGTTTGGCTCCATTTGCAAGAAAAATTATTGTTAATGTTAGGTTTTCCTTTTTTTAGTCATTGTCCTTCCTAGGCATTCAACCAGTATGATTAACAAGTATAAAGAGAGGGGATATCCTTACCTAATACATTTAGACACTATGAACAATTGTGAAGGACAATCATTGTTCAACATTGAATAGGACATCAACAAAACACATTCCTTGATCTATCCTGTTAATTCCTACGAGAAGCCAAGTTGACTAATTACTTTGAGGAAATGCCAATCCACCCTATCATATCATTTGGACCAGTCTAAGCGAATGAACATGGATGGAGATTTTTGTGTTGCCATAGAGTGGATAACCTATTGAGCTAATACTATCTCATCCACTATTTTTTTGCCTTCCATAAAACCACCTTGTTCTGGTGATATAAACTTATGCAAAAGTAGTCTGAGCTTCTTTGTCATTACCTTGGTGATTATTTTGAGCAAGACATTACATAAAGCTATTGGTTTGAAATCGATAAGTGCTTTACATCGTGTGCCTTTGGGATTAATGATATATATATTTTCTTGATTTCCTTTAATATATATTTGTCTTCCCTAGCTTCCTCCACCACATCCAAAAGGCCCTCATGCAGGATAACCCTAAAATTCTTGGTAGAATTCAATAGGGAATCCATCTGGCCGAGGGGTCTTTACTTTTTACATTTTGAAGACCACTTGTTGTAACTCTTTGGTAGTTATTGGTGTAGTAAAAACTGAATTACCCTCCTCTGTTAAGAGTGTACGTACCTCTTACAACACTTCTACTATGAACAAAGTTACAAAAAATAGTTTATTGCAATAGACCTCATATCTTACCATGTGTTGATGAAATATTCTACTTATGTTCTTATGAAGGGGATGAAGTTGTGTGATCTATGAGCTAGAAGGGATTTGTGGACTCACGTTTTAGTCCCCCTCTTGGAGCCATTGGATCTTAGATTTCTACTTCCATAATAGCTCTTACCTTTTTTTCCATTCTTCTAGTTAGGATGTAAGGATAATCTCTACCATACTCAGACCCTCCATGAGGCTATCCATGTGGATCTATTCATTCAAATATTTGAGTTGGACTATCACTTCCTATTTTTTTCTTAACTTATCCAAACTCTTCATGTTACAAGTCCTTATATTGGATTTGATATACTGAAGTCTTCTCAAAAAGTAGTACATCTTAGTTCTATGTTGAGGTTTACCTTCATGGCACCATTGCTACACTTTGGATCTAAAAGAGTTATCTCTAAACCACGTCAGTTGGAATCTAAATGGCAAGTTTTTGACTATGTATTTTTATAGTACTATCATAATCAAGCATTAGCCTGCATTGTTTAGGATATTCACCCTAGGAATGTGTCCATGAATAAAAAAGTATCTGATAGCAAGAACCTATCTACTATTTCTAGAATGCAAGAAAACCCTTGCCTCCTATTAGACCAGCTTATCAGGATATTGTCTAGAATGACATCCATAAGGTGGAGATTTTTGATGTATTCCTTCATGAGGTTTGTGCTCCTATCTAAGCTACTATTCCCCCCAACTTCTCTTCTAAGGAAATTATAGTATTGAAATATCCTCCTACCAAGGCCCATGCTTCACAAAATTAGGTAATAATAGAGTTTATGTTCTTTCATTGAATCTATTTCTCCTCTAGGGTAGTAGATTCATAAAAATTCATGTAGAGCATAACTTGGTTTGATTGCTTGCTTTGTGATGCTATTTCCAGGAGACCCCAACTACCCACTACTTGGTGGATGATTGTCTCTTTAGGGTCCCAAAGGCATGCAATACCACTCTATGCCATTTGGAGCTGAGAGATTCCACTCTTCAAGTAGGCCATATTTTCCTTGTAATTATCTCCATCTCTTCCATCAAAACCTTTGTCTCTTGAAGGAAGACAAGTTTTCAACTTTTTTGTATCATTCTTTCAATTTCATTATGTTTTGAAGGACTCCCCTAAGTCTGCTAATATTCCAAGAGATGATATTTAGTAGTAATAGGGGTTAAATATGTGGGTAAAGGAATTGAATTTACCTTCAACTATTATATTTTCTCCTTTTTTGACATGCTGTTGGTCAGTTTTGCATCCTACCTTTTGATTAGTGTTCATTTTCATCTTCTTACTTATCTCCTAGTTCACCCCTCTAGATTCTGGAATAACATCCAACCCTAGCATATATGTGTACAACACTAGGGTATTGTTAGTGGATTTGGTGAGGTATTCCCAAGGCTCTAGGTTCTTCGTGGTTCATACCTTTAATAGTGTTAGCGTACTTAACTCCTTTTATCTGTATTACGCTATTTAGCTATTAGTTAGCTATTAGTATAGCTATCTGTTGTACTGTTACAACTACGTAACAGAGTGCAGTTGCCTGTGTGCTATTCACGGCACTGTCACATGTATTTAAACTCTGCAACAATATACAATTTCTGTTCGTTGAATCTAACATGGCATCAGAGCCACTCGGAAATTCTGGGCGAGAAGATTGCCGGGAGCGGTGAAAGGTGGCTGTGTTGCGGCGGGGTTATTTTTTTTCTTCACGCCATTGCGTGATTTAAAAAAAAAAAAAAAAAAAAAAAACACCCGCGGACGCGCAGGTCGCTGGAAGCTCCTTGGCGGTCCGTGGCCGCAGAAGTGCAGGAAGGGGACGTCCACGCAGGAGGCGCGGCAATCGTCCCCCCCCCGCCCGAAGAGGACGCTACAGGCCCGCGTGACAGCAACTGTCGCATTACGCGACAGTGCGTGCAGGGCCGTGCGACAACGCGCACTCCCGCGACGGGCCGCGGTCGCGCCAGGCGATAGGCCGGCGCGAGAGGAGGGACCCCACCCGCGCGGGATTTTTAAATCCCCGACCGCGCGGGAATTGGAGGGGGTATAAACCCCCCCCCCCCCGCGGCTTGCGACAGCGACAGGAGGGGAGAACCCCCCCCTCCCGCGCGCGGGATTTTTTTAAATCCCGCGACGGGCCGCGGTCGCGCAGGCGAGAGGCTGGACCCCCCCCGCGCGGGATTTTTAAATCCCCGCCCGCGCGGGAATTGGAGGGGGTATAAACCCCCCCCCCCAAACCCTCCCGAAAAAAAAAAAACGGCCCCCCCACCCGGCGCACAGCGCGAATCGCGCGCGGCCGGGAAAGAAAAAAAAACACAGAGCCACCCCCCCTTCCCGTTAAAAAAAAAAAAAAAATTGGTCTGTGGAAGAATTTTTTTTTTGCAGCCGTAGAGAGGAGCGGTGTTTCTGCCTCGGCAGAGAGGAGCGCCGGCAGCTGCAGAGGCCGAGGAGGAGGAGGATTCGGGTTGATAAGGGAGGAGGTCTACTGATCTTTTCGGATCAGCCCGCTGGCTCACGTGGTCGTGAGCCGTGCGGTAAGGCTCAGGGAGCCTACAGGTCGGGGGTTCGAATCCCGCCGACTCCCCCAAGGTATAATTTTTTTTGTCAAAGTCATTTTTTTATTATTATTATTTTTAATTAAAATTTTTAATTTTAATTTTTTTTTAATATAGTTTTTAAACTTTAATAAATTAAATTTAATTTTAATTTATTTTTTCTAAAGTTTAAAACTATAGAAATTAAAATTATTTATTTTAATTTTAAAATTGATAATAATTATCAAAATGCTTTGTTAAAGAAAGCCTTTTAAGGGGGGATTTTTTTCAAAAAAATCAAAGGGGGATTGAGAGTAATTTTTTATGAAAAATAGCAATTTGGCATTGTAAAAGGTGCATTTTCGGCTGTGACCGACACCTAGTGGGTTATTCTAGTGGGCATTTTTTTTGTTGTATGTTGCATATTTCATTTTTGCACTATAACATTAAAAATTAAAATCAAACACTCCTTAAAGTCCCCCGGAATATAAAACCCATCTCGTGCAATTTATTTGCACTCGCAGCCGTTCGGTATTTGCGATACCTCCGGCCAGCACTTACAGGTAAAGCCGTCGTGATTTGGCTACCGTATCCGCCGCCTAATATAGCCGCTATAACGACGTCCGAGCTTGTTCTCTATAAATCGTCTGGGAGGAATAAGTACGCCATTTTTGCATTTTTTACTCCATCCACTACCCTTTATCGCACTTGTGTTTAGGCGTAAATCCCGACGAAGTATTCTTCATAGTGTTTAGGGGGAAGTTACGCCCCACGCATGAGAAGAATCTTCTATGGTAGGTGCCATCAACAAGGCGATTCCCTTTTAGCACCGCTTATGTTCCACGTATCGTATGATCTCTAAAATTCACCTATAGTCTCCCTCACGTAAGGGCGGGTGATTTTTGTTGATCTTTCTAAATACCTATAGTTTCCCTCACGTAAGGGCGGGTATTTTGTACGGTATATTGGCCTAGCAAAAGGTATATCGAAAGGGGGACCAATTTGGTGATATAAGGAACCTTCACTATGGCCGTCGTTGCAAAATTGATGACTGATCCGCATCGCTTATTGAAAGGTCCAAATTATACACCATGGAAACATAAGATGAAGGCTATTCTCCAAATGGAAGATTTGTGGGATATTGTTACTGGAGTAGCAACAAGGCCTTCACCAACAGCAGGATCCACAGGTCCTTCAACAGATCGATTGCTTTTGACAAGAAAGACAGGAGAGCAAAGGTGCTCATTTTGTTTGTCGTTTCCGATGAAGTGCAACCTCATATAGCCGATAAAGCAAGTGGTAAAGAGGCATGGGATGCCCTTAGAACCATCTATGAGGGGAAGAATGAATCCACCATTCTTCATCTTCAACAACAACTTCATAACCCGAGTTTGAGACAGGGTGAAACAGCTTGAACTCTTTCTCGTGCAGAGTGTCCGAGTTGAAAGAGAAATTGAGTTCTCTAGGAGATACCGTGGATGAAAAGCTTCTCATTTCACTTGTGATGAGAGCTTTACCTTCTTCATTTGACATGTTGATAACCTCCATCCAGGTGTCCCAACGACAAATTACCTACATCGAGTTGGTCAATCTGCTTCAACAACAGGAGGCACGCCAACTTCACAAGGATGATTCTTCCAATACAGCCCTATACACCAACAGCAGTGGTTCTAGGAAGAAAGGTAATGGGCAAAAAGGAGGCAACTTTCGGAAAGGAGGAAATTCTCAACAGGATACGAAAGGAAAAGGCAAGCAACCTCATCAGAAGAAGAGGTGGTGCAAGATCTGTGAGAAAGACAACCATGACACCAACAGGTGTTGGCATAAGAACAAGCAAAAAGGCCAAAACAAACCACAAAATAAAAACAAGCAACCCCAAGCGAATGTTGTCGTTGAAGAATCCGACTCGGATTCCGAATGGGCACACAAGGTGCTCATGACTACCACAGATTCCACTCGGAGGGATCCTATTTGGTATGTCGATTCCGGAGCTAGTAAACATATGACTCGGCGACGGATCGTGGTTTGAATCATTTGTGGCCAAGGAGGGCAAACCCGTCACCATTGCCGATGATAAAACCTACAGTGGTTCGGTGGAGAGGGTACAGCTTCGTCACTCTTCCCGATGGCAAGTGTCGATTGACAAGGTCCTCTATGTTCCGGGATTGGCCAACAATTTGTTGTCGATGACACAAATCCCGGACAGAAATATGGTTGTCAACTTTCGTGTTGAGAATGGAAAGAAGTGTTGTACAATTACCAGGAAGGGTAAGCAGATTGCAACAGCTTCATATAAGCATGGCTTATTTGCACTAGATGCTATCTCTATTCCACATGTTGCCATGACTGTCTCTACCAAGGAGGCAACTTCCCTATGGCACAAGAGATATGGGCATCTTAGTTCTTGCTACTTACTTGAGCTCAGCAAGTATGAGATGGTAAAGGGTCTTCCTTCCCTTTCTGCCACATTGCCAGTGTGCTCTGACTGCTTGGTAGGAAAGCAAGATAGAGTACCATTTGAGAAGAGCTCTACAAGAGCACGAAAACCTCTGGAGCTAATTCACACCGATCTATGCGGTCCTTTCACACCCAACAAGGTGTTGGAGGGAAGAGGTACTTTCAGTTATTCGTAGATGACTACTCATGAAAGATGTGGGTTTTCTTTCTCAAACTGAAATCTGAAGCTTTCGCATTCTTCCAACAGTTCAAGAAATCCATTGAGAAGGAGTCAGGGGCTTCTATTAAAATCCTCCGCTCAGATCGAGGGGGAGAGTTTACCTCTCATCGAATTTTTTGCATTCCTAGATAAACATGGGATCAAGAGACAGCTTAACAACCGCCTATACTCCTCGACGAGAATGGAGTTGCTGAGAGAAGGAACCGTTCTATCATGGAAATGGTTCATTGTATGCTCACAGTGCAACTCTTGGGCAACAATATTGGGCGTAAGCCGTCACCACTGCAGTGTATCTTTTGAATAGGGCACCCACAAAGGCCCTAAAAGGAATGACTCCACAGGAAGCATGGAGTGGTAAAAAACCCTCCATATCTCATCTACGTATTTTCGGGTGTCAAGCTTTCATGCACATACCGAAAGAAAAAAGGAAGAAGCTAGATGAGAAAACACTGAGATGTATTTTTCTTGGATATTCTGAGCACTCTAAAGGATATCGGTTGATAGATCCTTTGACCAAGAAAATTCATATCAGCAGAGATGTTGTCTTTGATGAAGCTTTCACATCACAGAGCACATCTACAAGACACCAGGATATTGTGGAACCAAAGGAAGAGGAGATTCCTTCGTCAACACAGACAGGAGGTCCTTCTACATCTTCTTCACCACCACCGAAGCGGAATCCTAAATGGTGTACAAATACAATCGGAGATGCAAATTTATCCACTCCTCCCAATTTGAATTTGGATAGACCTCGTACACGCAGTATGGCTCAACAAGAAAGAGAAGCCAGAGAAACTGGTGAGGTTGATGATCTTTGTCAATCTTTTGAGGAACTTTCTGTGACTCCAAGTAGAGAAGTTGAGGATATGGATATTGATGATGATAGGGCATTCATGTCTACCATAGATAGTCTTGGACCTACATCAGTGCAAGATGCTCTTAGTGAGCCTCAGTGGAAGGCCGCTATGGATACAGAGTATGAGTCTCTGATGAAGAATAAAACTTGGAAGCTTGTTGATCTGCCTCATGGAAAGAAACCTATTGGCTGCAAATGGGTATACAAAGTCAAGTACAAGGCAGATGGAACAATTGATAAGCATAAAGCCCGTCTTGTTGCAAAGGGCTATGCTCAAAAGGAAGGCATCGTTGCTACTATTAATATTATTTCCCCCCTTATTTTTAGTTAGTAGTCTATTGTTGGTTAGTTTACTCCTTGTTGTTGCCCTGCAAGGCTAGGTTGGTGTCAAGGGTGCTATTTACCTCTTTTGGCATAGATTCCTTCCTCCCACCATGGAACTATGTATTTAGGACTTTCATCTCCATAGTATCATCCTCGTCATCCAAAAGATTCTTAATGGGCAGATTACCAAACATATTGTTTGACACCACCACTTGTTTCTTTGTTGTTGCTTTCTTTTCGATATTCTCTTTTTTTGGGCACTTGGAACCCTTCAAGATTCATTTTTTCTCTTCCTTTCTCTAGGATCTTATGCATGTAGTCTCTTGCTAAATTGCCATATTCATGGTAGATTCTATGGCAAAAAGGTATGTTCTCATAATCAACCTCCTGCTCCGATGTTCTCTCCCCAAACTAAAGAGTATTTTTTTGGGAGACGTTTATTAAAGTTCATTAGGACACATATCCAAGCATAAATAATTTTTTTAAATCTATTTTTACTATTAAAAATCATCATGAACATTCCTAGGGTATTCTCAACTATCATAAATACTATCAGATTCTAAAATTCTGTGGTAGGCCAAAAGGTTTCACCCAAACTAGTCCTATGGATGGCATCTCTTTCTTCGCTTTGAATTTAGTATGCTAGGGTTTCATAAAGAGACCCACCCTTCTAAAAAAGAATTTGAAATATTTGTTTCCTATATTATTCAGTAGCAAAAATAACATGGAAATAAGCATTGGGGTAAGTAGAGATTTGGAACTCACCCGTTGTTTGCCAATGTCTTGCAATCCATAATTGAAAAGCTAATCGGATTGGTCTGAACCCATAAATAACCATATCGACCCTCTCCTCTCCATGAATTCTATTCCATTTTGTATGTCCTCCATTCTACCTTCACTATAGGATAACCATTCACCGCATTTAAACACCTTGTCTCAGTTTTATTGGGATCTATCTTAGGCATTCTCAAATGTCTCTATGGTTTCTCAAGTTATTTATTACATCTAGATGGGGTTGTTCCCCAGAAATGGCATCCCTAAAATTCAATTTTTGGTGTAGCTCCTCCAAATCCTTCCCCATATTGGATATTGGTATAGTTGACCCCTTTTGGTGGTATACCCTCAAATCAATTTTGTTCAAGTTTTAGACCACATTGATTCTTCCTCTAGCTTCTCTTATTTGGTTTGTTCTATGCATTCTGTTCTTGGTTCTATTCAATCCTTAGCCTCATTTTTGTGGTATGCTATGATTTCTAGTCTCTTTTTGTATTGTAAATTGAAAGTGCTTATTGCTTTTTCCATTTCTATTAATGTCTTGTAAAAAATGATTGTCTATTGTATTTTGAAACCATTGCATTTCTTCCAACATATTTTTCCTTATTGTAACTATCGAAGTCGAAATATTCTTGCTAACCACTAGGGCTAGCAAACCCCTACCTTTGTATTTTCTCGTCTAAAAATCTCATCCCAACTTCGTTTTCTTTTTGTCATCTATTAATTACAACCTTTAAAGCCCTTCTAATATTAAAAAAAACATTTTTTCATTTAAAAAATATTTTTCATACTTGAAGTAAACAGAGTAGTCCAAATTTCAATTTAAAGGGTAAGTGAAAGTTTTACCCATCAAAAACTAATGCAGATAACATATTATAATGAACTTAATAAATAAAAATGAAAAACCAATATTTAAAGGAGTGTTAATATAGAGGGGAAAAATTGCCTTGTCGGGTACAATTCTCAGCTAGATCCGTTGGGAGCCGAGGTGATCACATGGGTGTGTTATATTCTCTACACTTGGGGGCTTGGGGATAGAAGGGTTCACTAGGAATGGTTTAAGGACTTGCTCCAAATATAGGATGGATATGTTTGATGTGTATATTAAACAAACACCTATGTTTATCTTTTCTAAAATCTAATCTATGAAAATGAAAGAATAATGAAAGCAAATAGAAATGCAAGCAAACAAGGACTAACCCTAGAACGATTCTAGATTTTCAATGATGACTAAACCCTAACTTCCAATAAAATAAATCATTTCATTTTTAGCAAGGGATTAAGATAATGCACAAACATAGTTAACCTTAGAACGCAAACTATATGCTTATGTAGACACCAAAATCCAACACCTTCTAAACCACATTCACCACCCCACCATCAAATCCTGCATAATAAAATTATATGCCTAAGTCTAAACTTAGGGATATAAAATCCTACACATCATCCTATTTTCCTAATTTATTTAATTAGGAAAATCACCCTAGGATACCCTGTCTACCCATTGGACATGTGTCCTGGACACTTCACCCAACACCCCTGCCACATCTTACCCACTCCTGTCCCCCTTGTCCTTGCACATGAGACAGATTCCCAACACCCATGCCACAACTCATTTGTTGTTGTCCCCTTGTCCCTTCACATAAAACAACATCCCACATCCCACTCCACTTGAAGCCACATCACCCCAGTTAAGTGAGCCACACTGAATGACTCACTGTAACTGCCCCTTCCACCTGGCAGTTCAGATTTGCCACTTGGCAAGTCAGGCTTGCCACCTCCCATTCCCCTCCAAAGCCCTAGGAAGCCTATAAAAGCACCATTAGTCCACCAAACAAAAGGAGCTGAATTTGCATACCGATAGGCTACCAAAATATATCCAGACCAACGAGAAATTGAGAGCATGAGCTCGATCCTGACCATTGGCACGCATCCCGAGGCAACCTATCATTTCAATCGAAACCGCCCATCCATGGTTTCACAGTCAAAAATGTAACTCCACGGTTTCACAACCACAAGCCCATGGTTTCCAGCCCACAACCGCGCTTTCGCGGTTCCACAGTCCCGAGCACGAAATCACATGCATGACCGAGATCAATCAGTGACTTTAATAATTAGCAAGGTTTTATTTGTTTATTGTTGTTGTTATTTGTTTTCATGCATGTTAGTGATAGGTTTATGTGTAGCATCGATTTTATTGCTTAAATATACAGGTGCTACTGATCCCTTCATTGGTTTGCATGTGTGCAGGTGACATGTATCTTGGATAAGCTACTGAAGCTGGAGTGGTCCCTTGCTGGATACCAAAGCCCACTCACCCTTTGAAGCTATGATGAGAGAGCGAAGAACACTACATCCTATGGAAGAGTCGGAAGATCTCCCCTCCTCCATCAAAGCATTGTATTTCAGAGAGACGAAGAACAATTGTAACATTGCTCCCAATACACTTGGGGCAATTCAAAAACTTTTGTAAAAATCGTATCAATATCAATATAAAAGGGGATTTTGACAATCTACCTCTCTTTTCTGTCTTTAATATTATTTGTGTTCAGTTCTTTGGTTACAGGAATGGCGATCACGGTGGGACCCCCTAAGGGTTCTATTTTGTTTTGCCTTGCTTTTTAAATTTTACTGATCTCTGTCTGGACTTACAGGTTTTGGGAATTCGAATCGCGCATAGATTTGACTTCATGTCGATACAATTTGAAAACCCTATGTTCGTACTGTTACTGTGAAAATGCAAATATATGATTTCTATTTTCAAAAAATGCAAATGCATGGTTCCTAGTTTAGGAAAAAGATAGACGAGGTTCTTGTTGAGAAAATACACAGACGCGGTTGTTGCTATGAAAACATGGGCCGACGGTTGATAGCAGAAGGAGTAGTGAAAGAATCATAGGTCTGTACCTTCTGATCTCTATTCTTTCTTTTTCTTTAGTTTTTGCATTTTATTAGCATTGAAAGGTCTGGTCTTGTATGCTATTGTTTGCATTTAGGTCTTAGGGATAGGAAAAAGTTATTTAAATTTTGCATCCATACATACAATAACAAGAAAAGGTTAAAAAGAATCTGCATCTGCATAATAGGAAATAGGTCATTTTGCATCCACCGGGTTAAGCATAACTTGGGTGTTAATTTTGGGTTCAGGTCTATAAAAGGCTCAATTTGTTTCTGTTAGCAGAAAGGACCCACGCATCCACGGTTGGGATATCCCAAACGCAGACGCGCGGTTGGCAAACCATGCATTCGTGGTTTACCAGAACTAACCGTGCATCCACGGTTAGCCCTGTCTAACAGAAGCCAATTGGAATTAGACCTGAAGGTGGCACTTTTGCTCTTGATTTGTTGTCTATCATTTTTTGTTCTCTATTTTCTGCATTTAGGCATCGAAATAGAATTGCATGGTATCATTGCATAACACCATAATTAAACAAAACCACCACACACTCACGTAAACGTTGGAAAATGACTGGATTTCATCACCATCGGGTTTGGATTTCATCATCGAACCACCAACATCATACCCCATTCTTTGCCAAGGCCGATTCCAAGATCCGTCATAGCCCATGGGTTATAGCACATATTTCTCCTCGGAGAGGTGTATCACAGACTGCAGGTGAACTGGGTGAGGAATTGGTAGGACCTGTGCTCCTTGGCGTGTGTGGGCTTCATTACCACACATTATAGGTGGGATTACGTGACCTGGAGTTCATAGCCAGGTTGTCGAGCTACGAGTATACAGGTGAAATCCTAGATTCATTTAGGGCAAAACATTGAGCACACGTCTTTTTCATTTTCCAAACAAATTCTAAAAAAAAGAAATACGAAAATCTAGCTTCAAAAACTTTGTGTGTTTGTTTGCTTTGCGTGTTGTATTGCATCATATTGTCATTTTATTTACATAGATAGTCACACTTGGCATTGTACCACATAATAGCGTATGGTAGTGACTCGTAGTCAAGCTAAGAAACTAGTGTCAAACCAAAGTCAGTGGTCTTCCCCTATGGCCTCTCAGTCTGGAAACGTCCCTCCCACTTCGGTGGTAGGACAAGTAGGCATGCCCCTTTCTATGTCCCAAAGTCTTAATGTAGGGCCTTCTAGTAATGCCCCTAATACGGACATAGACATTATGCATAGGGCTACTCACACAACCATACCTGAGACACCTAGGAGTGAACCTCCTGTAGTGGTAGATAGTCATGTCACCATGTTCGATATGGATACTATTAGAATGTACTTGAATGCAGCTGGAATGGTCTTCCCATCATTACCACCACTCTCCATCCCATCCCGTGTCATACCCTCATCACAACAAGAATCCACATTCACCTATCCACAATAGTCAGAATAAATTTTCACCAATCCTCTTTTTGAGTTAGTTGCTATAGCATTGGCCAATCAACCATCATCAACCAACCAATTACCCCCACATTACCTCAACAAATGACCATTTCCACTAATCCCTTGTATGAAACAATTCCTATTGTTTCACAAGCCCCAACATCCATTCCTCCCACTACACTCGTAGGACATACATCTCATACCATACCACAGTCAGTAGTGATACCTTTTGCTACTTACCCCCACCTACTTCCACTACCATGGTTGTCCCACAACCAACCCAGTCTACCACATCACATGTAGCGGTTCCTACTTCAAATGCAATTGCTATGCAACAAGCTTTCTTACAGCTACAACAAATGATTTTAGATAATGCTAACCATAGCATGAACCCTGACCCCAACCAACATTTGCAAGGGATTGAGCAAAATTTTCCACCTACATCTCATCAACCTAATACCTTTATCCAAGATCCGTCTTGGGTAATGCACCCTCCTTCTACCACTATGGTTCATAATCAACCACCACACCCATATGCTAACGTAATAGGTCAACATAACATCATACCTCCATCACCCCATCCATATCATAACATCCCTCAACATCCATACCATAACACATTTCAGCCACCCATGTCTTATCACCCACAACCTACATACAATCCACCCCATTACCAGCAGCATCAAGTACATTCAAGTGTCAGTCCTGTGGATGACCCTAGATACCAATTTTTATAGAGTCAGATTGATAGTCTTGCCATGCAAACCCCAGGTTTGCAATACCAAAAGCCAACTTTGAGGTAACTACTCAATCACCCTATTCATGCTTCGATACCTGAGCCACCATATCCACAAGATTTTCAAATACCGAAGCTTGAATTTAAAGGGGAAGAGGACCCCCATGAGCATATAACTAGATTTGTGAATGCATGCTTCAGAATCAAAAGCAATGATGCATTACTGTTACATACATTTCCTCAGACACTAGGGGGAGAAGCACAAGACTGGTACAACCACCTGCCACATCAAAGTGTTTTTACCTTTGAACAACTAGTGGACCAGTTCTTGGAAAGATTCACCCTGAATGTCAGAAAACAAACCACATTGACTGATTTGATTTATCTAAAACAATATGACGATGAATCAGTCTATGACTTTGGCAATAGGTGGAGATCAGTCATGATCAAGTTACCATTTTCCCTCCCTATGCCAGAGATAATATGAATGTTCACGAAGAGTTTTGGTAGACCCATCTCTTCATTACTACAACTACAACAATATAGAACATTCGATGAGGCACTCGCCCAAGCAAAACTGATTGAAGAAATAAAAATCCAAGAAGGCGAGATAAAGCCTAAGAAGAAAGAGTGGCACAATAAGAATCAAAAGGGGAATAACCATGGTCAATCTAAGACCATGCAGGTTAACCAGATAGTTTTGGGCCAACCATAGTTAAATCAACCGGCCCAAACACAAATCCAACAACCCCAACAACAACAACAACCGCAACAATCGAATTATCAAGCGGTTCCACCCCCACAATAGGCACAAAATCAGACACAACCTACAGAAAGGCAACAACATCATTTTAAGCCAAAAAGAAATTACACACCAGTACAAGAGCCATATTCATTAGTGTTTCAGAAGTTGTATGCGGCAAAACTTTTTACATTGCCGAAAATGAAACCTGAAGATCCTAACAAACCAAAAACAAAAGGTTACAAAGAACACCTCTTTTGCATCTATCATAGACAAAGAGGACATGATATCGAAGGTTGTCATGGATTTAAAGGAATTGTGCAAGATTTATTGGAAGCGGGTACAATCAAAGTTGACAATCCACTAGCCCAAAACAATCAAAACCTAGGCATCTATCAGACACCTTTGCCACATCGAGAGGCAAATCAACAACCGATGGGAGCATCAACTTCTACAGTTCCTCCCAACCAGGTTAATTATGTGTCTCAACTACCGCAAGGTTTTGTAGGAGCTATCAACATAGTTACCCATGGACAGAGGTAAGCTAATCGCACAACACAGGCTCCAGCAACACAACCAACAAATGTGCCCATACAACTTGGACCAAGCATTCCACCACCACCTTTCCACAATCACCCAGTTGTTACTTTGAATAGTCGGTTAACACAAAGTTTGAAAATGGCTTCAACAAAATTGTCAATATATGAGCTAATACAACAATCAACACCTCATAGGGAAGCATTGATGGAAATTTTAAAGTCTATCCAAGTTCAATCAGAAGACCCCAATGCATTCAATTCCTTTGTAGGGAGTGTGCAAAAGTGTATGGAACCCTCGATAGTATTTTATGACTTCGAGGAAAAACAAATCTCAGCAGATTCACCTGATCCACCACTGCACATAGTAGCTCACATTGATAGGAAACCATTCAAGAGAGTGCTTATTGATACTAGTTCTTCAATCAACCTCATCACCACACCTGCAATGATGAAGCTCAACATCCCATCATCTCACATCACAACATCCACATTCACCCTTAGGGCTTTTAATGATGCTTTATGCTCAACTATGGGGAATGTTGTTCTTCCCGTCACCGTGGGGGTGAAAACAATACATGTTCTCTTCCACATCTTGGAAGGAGAAATGCAATACAACATACTTCTTGGATGCCCTTGGATTAGGGAAATGAAGTGTGTGCCTTCAACATTGCATCAATGCTTAAAATATGTACATGAAGGCAAAGTGGATTGCATACCAGTTGACACATAACCTTTCAAATACTGCAACTTTATTTCAAACCCATATGAGCCCTTGCTTCCATCAACGCACCTAACTATCCAACCACTAGCCATTAGGACCATTCCATCTAGTAGCACATCCTCAAAAGCACCCATTCAAGAAGAATTGCCTATAGTTGACCCAACTTTTGCATCCAAAAGCGTTAGCTCAATGCACCCTTCAAACACTGCATTTCATTTTCAAGTCACACCTACCCATCCTGCTAACCAATCGCCAACTCCATCTAGTAAACTTCCAGATCCACAACAACCATTCACATTCACAACACAACCCACACCATCCATCACTACATCACAATCATTAGAACCCGTAGTCTCACAAATAGGGCCACCTATTAGAGATAATCCACCACCGCCAGTGGAGCCACAAGCTAATGTACAAGAACCCTCTTCATCCACCGAGCCATTAGCCTCCCAACCATCTAGAGTTGCAGTACATCTCGCCAATCCAGGCATTGGTGAGTACATTATTGAAAGTGTCACAGTTACACCACCTATTGAGTCAGTCAGGGATTATGGTCACCCTCGCGACCCACCTTTAGCTATAGGTGATATATATAGAATGGGTTCTCAAACAAATGCAATCAATTTCATATATGGAGGGGTGGATTCTTCATCGGACCCACCTCCTCAAGATGACAACTCTTTACAAGAGTTTAATGAAAACATTGATTATCTATCGAACCCAAGTTTCCCAGTGAGATATTTTTGAAGGGTTAATTGGCAAGGATATGGACTTGGAAGACATGAACAAGGTCCTCACCACATTATTGAACCAGAATATAGAGAGCCAAGTGACCGCTCCGGTCTAGGCTATAAACCTTCCATCGCAAGCTCTTCGCTTAATCAAGCTTTCCAAGAACTTGACATAGAATGCGAAGAAGAGGAAGAAAAGAGCGATGAGGAAGATGAACCTAATGATGAGGATGAACAAATAGATGGTGGGTACCAAATCTACACTTTTTACCCTCAAGAGCAAGCCTTACAACAAGAGCCAGAAGATCCCATAGAGATGACCTACCTTAGGCCAGATGATACGCCATTGGTATTGGGACCTCACACAAATGCTAATGGTTTTTGGATAAGTGACGATGATGAAGAGGATGAAACTGAAATGATATTCATGAATCATATGCATGAAATGCAAGCTAGAAGAATGATACAAGCAGAGGCACATCCTGAATGGCTTAATCAAGAAGAAGAAGAGCCTCAAGAGGAGATAATATATGGAGAAACCATACAAAGAGATGACTGGTATCAAAAGAAATTCCCAATAGACCACACTCTTTTTGGCTAAACAAAGAGCATGAGGGTCCTGAACTAGAACCTCCTCCATCACATTGGCATCGCATACAACACAACCAATCACACACATTAGGTCAGTTGCAACCTAGAGAAGATGAGTCATCAATTCTCGAATCACAGCCACCTCATTTCCATCAAGTCAACATGATTTCTATTGATTTTCTCACCCCACTCCGCAATCCATATGATGAGACAAACCCGATCCATATCGACACTAGTCTCATAGCCATGGACATGATTTCATCCCCGCCATCCACTATCGAGTTTATCCTGTCCGAAGAGTTGTTGCATGCTTCAAACACATATATTCCACAACAACCTTCATCATCAAACAATTCAGTTTTTCAAACTGAGATAGAGGGGGAAACCCTAAAAACATTTGAAAATGTGGTGGATGATATCCACCTCATCCCAACTCCACATCAGTTAGAAGAAGGTTCTCACATGCTAATTGAAGAATCTATAGATGTGAACCTTAGTCAAGATGCGGACAATCCCCAAATTGTCAAAATTGCAAAATATTTATCCATAGAAGAAAAAGAACGCATAATAAACATGCTAATGAAAAATAAAGAAGTGTTCGCATGGTCATACAAAGACATGCCAGGTTTAGATCCAGACTTGGTAGTCCACAACCTTACACTGGCACATGATGCAAAGCCTTTCAAACAAAAGCTTAGGAAAGTTCATCCAACAGTCGCATTAATTGTGAAAGAAGAGCTACAAAAGTTGTTGGATGTGCACTTCATAGTACCAATTGATTACCTATAATGGCTTTCAAATATGGTACCCGTTCACAAACCGAACGGAGGGATACGCGTATGCACTGATTTTTGAGACTTAAACAAAGCGTGTCCCAAAGATGATTTTCCTTTGCCTAATATCGATCAACTAGTAGATTCCTGCGTTGGTCATGAAATGCTTTCCTTAATGGATGGTTTCTCGGGATACAACCAAATTCGAATTAATCCCGAAGACCAACACAAGACAACATTTACAACACCCTGGGGGACATTCTGTTATAGAGTGATGCCTTTTGGACTTAAGAATGTAGGAGCAACATATCAACGAGCTATGACGTACATATTTCATGATTATATGCATAAGATCATCGAGGATTATGTAGATGATTTGATTGCTAAATCTAAGATGCGTCTTGAGCACATCGATGTACTAGAAAAAGTGTTTGATCGACTGATAGAACACAAAGTAAGGCTAAATCCTAAGAAATGTGTATTCGGAGTCACATCAGGAAAACTTCTAGGATTCATTGTCTCCAAGCGAGGCATTGAAGTGGATCCAGGTAAGGTAAAAGCAATATTAGAAATGCCACCTCCCAAAATATTGAAAGAGTTGCATAGTTTACAAGGAAAGATCCAATCTATCCGATGATTCATCGCACAACTCTCAGATAAATGCAGGCCTTTCAATCGCCTGTTACAAAAGGGAGTGACATTTTCATGGACAACTGAATGTCAAGAAGCATTTGATGACATAAAGAAGTATCTGGCATCACCACCAGTTCTTACACCACCTAGATCAGGAATCCCTTTTCACCTATACATTTCTGCAATAGATTTTGCACTAGGTACAATGCTTGCACAAAAGAACGAAAAACATAAGGAGCAAGCAATTTACTATATTAGCCGAACACTGGTAAGTTACGAAACAAGATATGCTTATGTCAAAAAGTTATGCTTAGCAGTGGTTTTCACCACTAAGAAACTTAGACATTACATGCTAAGCAATACTACCTATGTCATAGCTAGAGAAAATCCTCTGCGATACATGATGACTCGCACATACAACAACACCCATACTGCTAAATGGATAATGCTTTTAACCGAATTTGATCTCGAATTTGTAAGTCAAAAATCCATAAAAGGGTAGGTGATAGCTGATCAACTAGTAGAAGCTCCACTACATAATGATAAACCATTAATAATTGAGCTTCTAGATGATTCAGTATTTTCTGTCACAGAACAAGAGGAATTAGTTTCTCCTGAGGAAGAAGTAGACATGACCATGTTCTTTGATGGGTCTAAATGCGACAAAGGACAAGGTGCGGGAGTCATGTTTTATACACCTAAAGGAATACCAATTCCTTTATCATTCAAACTCGACTTCACATGCACCAATAATAATGCAGAGTATGAAGCCTTAATCTTAGGTCTTCAATCAGCTATAGCAATGGGCATAAAAAGACTAAGCATTTTTGGGGATTCTCAACTAGTTGTATACCAAGTAAAAGGAGAATACCAGTGTAAAGAACCAGTCTTAAAGAAATACCATGAAGTAGCAATAAGGTTGCTAGAAAAATTTGACTGGTACAAAATTAGTAATTTACCACGATCGACAAATAGATTTGCGGATGCAATGGCTTCTTTAGGATCTCTCATCCCTAAGAATGAACATGGAGAAGTACAACCGCTAATCATAACAAAAATGTCAAAATCATCAATTCAAAAGGCAGAACCTACAGGTGAGAAGAACATTTGTTTGATACATGTTGAACCTTACAATTCTTACCTTGATGAGATAAGAGACTTTCTCAAGTCTGGAATACTCCCAGTAGAAATGACATGAACTGCAAAAAGAACATTCAAACAAAAAGCAATTCGTTTTACTCTACTGGGGGATGTGTTATACAAACGTGGGTATGATGGAATATTATTACGATGTTTAGATCCGATTGAAGCAGAACGAGCAATAATAGAAGCCCACGATGGTACTTGCGGTGGCCACTTCAGTGGAATGGCCATTGCAAAGAGAATACTGTGCATGGGATACTATTGGCCGACCATGGAAAATGACTATTGCAAATATGTCAAAAAGTGTCAAAAGTGCCAATATCATGCAAATTTGACTCATGTACCATCGCACGCATTACAACCCATTCAAAGTCTTTGGCCCTTTTCACAATGGGGTCTCGATTTGATTGGTAAAATATCACCTGCTTCATCAGGACAACATAAGTTCATCATAACTACGACAGAATACTTCACAAAATGGGTGGAAGCAATTCCAATGACCACTACGACTGGACCTCGAATAGCGGAGTTTATACTTCAGCATATTATCTATCATTTTGGAATACCCTCAAAAATAATTTTTGATAATGGGAAGTCATTTAAGAATAAGGATGTTAGAGCATTGTGCAACAAATTCAAAATTCAACACAGTTTCTCCACACCTTATTACCCACAAGCAAATGGGCAAGTGAAAGCAACCAACAAAACAATGGTATCCATTCTCAAGAAAATGGTCAAAGAAAATCACCGAGATTGGCATACTCAACTTCCTTTGGCATTATGGGCTTACAGAACAAGCATCAAAATGCCAATGGGAGTGACACCATTTTCACTAGTTTACGGTGTTGAAGCTATATTACCTTTAGAGCTCGAGATACCTTCCTTGCGAATAGCATTACAGGAATTCATGGACGATGAAACAACTAGACAAGCACGTCTTGACCAATTGACACTTATTGATGAAAAATGTATCAATGCTTTAGATCACTTACGAGTATATCAAGATAGAGTCAAACGTGCTTACAACGCAAAAGTCCATCCTCACGAATTTCAAGTGGGGGACCTAGTGCTCAAAGAAAATCAACAAAATACCAATGCATTGCCACACTTAAGAGATAAATTTATGGCTAATTGGTTAGGCCCATACATTGTAAAGCATAAATTGGGACCAGGAACATATAGACTTGCCAACTTCGAAGGAGAATTGGAGCTAGAACCACTAAACATAATGCACCTAAAGGCATTTTATGCATGAAACGACTTGCAATATATGTATATATATGTACATGGCTTAAAAAAAAAAAAAAAAAAAAAAAATTTTTATTTCCAGAATTTCTTTACATTGTAAATAGAAATGTCATTACTAGCACTTAGCATGTTGCATTTGCATATTACAAAAAAAATTGCATTAAATAGGCATATCACATGCATATAGCAACATTAGAATAAACACATAATTGCATCCATCCCATCCCATGTTCAGTGATCTTTCATAGTGGTGATGATACGACCAAGTAAAAACAAGTTCCAAAGAATTGGGGATACCCAACTAAGACTCTTCGCAAGTCAACAAAGTTCATATCCACCCATGTTTTACTATATCATAAATCAAATTTTCAGTCACTCAAAAATGTCTAGTGAAAAACCAAAAATCATAATATGTCCAATTTTCTTTAGGACCAAAGCACTTATGACACATTAAGAAAGTCTTGAGTATGGTAGATTGACCCCAAAGCAATCTTGAACCAAAAACACTTTACAAATTTAAAAACATTTTGAGTAAGAAAAGATAATGCCAACTTGGGTACAACCTTGAAGCGAAAAGGAAATATTCCCCGCTTGTCCCATTACGCAACATAGTCCAAATCAAAAAGGTGGTTTTCACCACCATCACAACAATCCAAACAATTAAATTAAAAGGTAGACAATAAGGATAGGATCACATTCTCATCACACTTCGGTTGAGAATCCGATTCCCCAAACTCTATCATGATAAATACTATACACACACCACAGATCACAAAAGCAAGAAGGATCGTACTACATTCCCCTCAGAAAGTTATGTAGTCATCCCCAAAGCTCGAAGATCGAATCATTGGACTATGGAGCGAACCTCCACCGGAGCTATAGACGCTTGACTGGCAGTGGAGTAAACTCATGCAAGGCGACACGTCTTTCTCCAAAGAGAAAAGACCTCTGACCGCACATACGGATAAGCTAGCTAATTGGTAAACCCATACAGGTACCATCCAATTTTACTCATCATGAGTTAATGAACTTCACATACACATGCACTGATTCTTGATTGCTTAGGGCCATTCCCAAACCAAAGATTCAGAAAACAAACTCCACTTGCACACACCTTGGTCCTAAAGAAGGTTAGACGAACATTGAGAAAATGGTTAAAATCACTAGACTGTTTGAGTCTTTGAAAATCCTCCAATGTTATATATCAAAAACCATACCAAATATCATATCATTATCACATGTTCTACATTATCACATACATACACCCACCATACACCAAACACGAAGAGTCATCAAGTTGGATACCCCCAATTGCAAAAATGAACAAGTAATGGTCAACTACTCTGAGCTATAAAATATTACAAAAACATCATGCATGTCATCATATAGTTAAATGAAAATAAACATAAGTTGCATATTACATATTAGTTACATTCATTTATCATAGCACAAATATAAAATGTGAACATTGCATCACATAAGCACAAGCAAAGCATATATAAAAAGCATCAAAATAAACATTAACACATGAGATAACCAAAATACAAAGCCATGTATATATATGTATAAATATGAAAGTCCCAAAGGTACAAAATGCCCGTAGGCTGTATACATCGAAGCACTAAGGCTCATAGCAAAAAAATAAAAACAAAATACAAAAAGAGAAGCGACAAGTCACACTAGCTAGTACCAGCAGGATCCCTCTGAGGACCCTACGTTGTAGAAGCACCATGAGAACTCGATGAACGATGAGTCCTGCGACTCCTATCAGTCCCTCGAGTAGCAGTAGTGGCTGATGAAGGAGGAATAAGAAAAGGAATCTGATGCTCATGCAGAATGTTCTCCAACATCTCTATATAAATAGCCTGCTTGCGTAGGCTCCTCAAGTCAGCACCCTCACGAGCAACCCATTGAGAAATCTCTGCTCGAAGAGCAAAAATAGTAGCTGCAGTGTCACCTCCATCGGACCCTACCTATAGCCGAGTCAGCTCACCCTCTAACCGAGTGACCTCACCTCCGAGCCTAGAAATCTCCAAGTCCTTTGTAGCGAGAGCATCGCTGCTAGGCCCATCACGCATCCTATCCACCTCACCCTGGAGGTGAGTCACCTCGCCCTGGTACCATGCCAACTCGCCCTTCAAGTGAGTCACCTCTAAACCCAGGCTATCATGCTCAGCCTGTAACATGTCCTAATCCTCCTTTGTCCACCGAGGAGGAGCATCCTCATCACCAACACCCCCATCACCACCATCATCACCATCGCCACCAGCCTCCTCAGGCTATAGAAAATTGGTACCCATATCAGCTCTCGAAGAGCTACCTCATCGATGCTTCATCGACCAAGGAACCCAACCTCCAACATCTGCATCATCACCACTCCCGTCGTCATCTACAATGACACTCGGAGTCCAGAGTGGCTGGCCAACAAACCAGGCATCATACTCAGGGGTGGTACCTACATCATCCAAGTCAAGAACCTCCAAGTTAGGGTCATCAAAAGGATCATCAACTCACCAAAAATTAGGAGCAACAGGTAGCCCTAACTCGTCACCCCATCGCCTGTAGGTCATAGGTGCATCAGGAACATCCTGAACCAGCCCAAACTGATGCAACACTCTAGAAAATTGGATAAACTCCATATCCCTCAGATGAGCACCAACAACCCATCGTCCCCGCTTGATACGACGAAGCTCTACTGCATCCGTCACCCAATCCAGACCTCTCCAAGGATGCCAACTCATCAAATCTCTAGTCAAAGAACTCAGGATATCTCTATACTTCGAAGCACTCACTACTGAACGACTAACCTCCTCACTAAGTACCCATCTGTACAAGCGAGGAGAAGTAGCATCCACACCACAAGGTAAACCAATAGGTCGACCAATGATAATATGCTCCCAACACCAAATCTGGAGCAACAAACTGCAACCCAGGCCCTTATGCCCCCGCCTCTTCACCTCATATAGCTCATTGTAAACCTCGCAGAGAAGAGCGGGAGCCCAGGCCAACCGACGAGGATCAGCTATGAGATCGAGAACAATAGGCACCTGGTTCCACGGGATCCTTGATCCCATGGAATTGGGCAACAACATGTTGCTCAATATATACATCATAAAAACTGGAAGCGCCCCCAAGCTACCAGTTGTATACAGGTCCAAATAAGCAATACCACCCCTACTATAATCTACATCCCACATCTCACCAAACAAAGGGAATAGAGCCTCCTTCTTGTCGAGGCCAACCCGAACAATGTGGACCCTCGACAGGAACACAAAAAATATGGTAGATGTCCTCAAGGGTGATAGTCAGCTCCCTTAGGGAGCTGAAAGGTACCTCTATTCGGATCCCAACGCTCAACAAGCATCGAAAGAAGATCCTCATCAGCTCGGACGGTGCCTAACCGCCCGCAACCATCTAGACCAATGGTCTGCAACAAGGTCCAGTCATCATCGAAAAGTGCCTTCCGCACTTTTCGAATAGTCCTCGGCCACCTATGCCGAGCATCAAGAAGCTTAACTTGAAAAGAAAAAATATAAAAATTAGCAAAACAATCAAACATAAATAGAAAAAAAAAAAAATTTACCTACTCCTAGGTAAAAAAAAAAAAAAAAAAAAATTTTACCTACTCCTAGGTAAAAAAAAAAAAAAAATTTTACCTACTCCTAGGTAATAAAAATAAAACAAAAAAAAAAAAAAAAAAATAAAAAAAAATTTTTTACCTACCCCTAGGTATAAAAAAACAAAAAAAAAAACAAAAAAAAAAAATTTTTACCTACATCCTAGGTAATAAAAATACAAAAAAAAAAAAAAACAAAATAAAAAAAATTTTTACCTACTCCTAGGTAATAAAAATAAAACAAAAACAAATACTATAAAAAAAAAAAAAAAAAAAATTTTTTACCTACTCCTAGGTAATAAAAAAAAAAAAAACAAAAAAAAAATTTTTACCTACTCCTAGGTAATATAAAACAAAAAAAAAAAACAAAAATAAAAAAAAAAAAAAAAAAAAAAAAAAAAAAAAAAATTTTTACCTACTCCTAGGTAATAAAAACAAAATAGAAAAATTTTACCTACTCTTAGGTAATAAAAATAAAACAAAAACAAAAAAAAATACATACTAATAAAAAAAAAAAAAAAAAAAAAACAAAAAAAAAAAATAAAAAAATTTTACCTACTCCTAGGTAATAAAAAACAAAAAAAAACAAAAACAAAAACAAAATTTGTTACCTACTCCTAGGTAATAAAAAACAAAAAAAAAAAAATTTTACCTTCCTAGTAAAAAAAAAAACAAAAAATTTTACCTACTCCTAATAAAACAAAAAAAACAAAAAAAAATTATTACCTACCCCTTAATAAACAAAAAACACATAAAAATTCATTACCAGCCCCAATTAATTAACACAACAAACAAAAACAAGAACAAAAAAATAAAATAAGGGACCACCTACCTCAGCAAACCAGGCGTCGACTTCCGCTCCAACCGAGCCACTACCACCACTTCCCTCACCAAGCTCCATCTCACTCATCACTCCAACAAATAACAAAATGACAACTGGCAGAATGAATCTGAAAGCGACATCACGCCTTTATATAGCCACTTTTAGCGGAAAAATGTGCGCCCATGTTTTTCGCGTCATAAAAACGTAAACCCGTGTTTTGTACCACAAAACGCGTAAACGCGTTTTTGTAAGATAAAATGCGCAAACGCGGTTACGATCGTAAAAACCGTAAATCCGCGGTTACCATAAAAAAAAAGATGGAGAAAACATTGTAAAAAGCGAATGAAGGTCTTACAAGCTCAAGAGAAAATATCAACTCAAATCAACCCAAGGTTGAAATTGACGCCCACTCCGTGAGGTTACAAAACACGGTAATGATACAATCAATCTGCATTAAGGAATTGCTAACAGTCACTGGGATAGACACCTAGGATGATTGGTTCCTTCAAAACACAAACATGCATGTCAATCAAATCAAACGGTCTTTTGAATGGAAAGTCACCAAGCTTGGGGCAATCATTTGCATAAAAAAAAAAAAAAACCTTTTCATCAATTGGTTATTAGGCTTCACTAGTCACCCACTTACCAATTGAGGGGGTAAACAAAAAAAAAAAAAATTATATATATATTCTGCCATACCAAAAAGAAATGAGTCCATTCATCCAATAAAGTTAGATGTCATTAGTTTTTGCACCGCATTGTGTTGTACACAACATAGTACAAAAAGGGGCAACTGTAGACACTAAAATCCAACACCTTCTAAATCACATTCACCACCTCACCATCAAATCCTACATAATAAAATTATATGCCTAAGTCTAAACTTAGGGATATAAAATCCTACACATCATCCTATTTTCCTAATTTATTTAATTAGGAAAATCACCCTAGGATACCCTGTCTACCCATTGGACATGTGTCCTGGACACTTCACCCAACACCCCTGCCACATCTTACCCACTCCTGTCCCCCTTGTCCTTGCACATGAGACAGATTCCCAACACCCATGCCACAACTCATTTGTTGTTGTCTCCTTGTCCCTTCACATAAAACAACATCCCACATCCCACTCCACTTGAAGCCACATCACCCCAGTTAAGTGAGCCACACTGAATGACTCATTGTAATTGCCCCTTCCACCTGGCAGGTTCAGATTTACCACTTGGCAAGTCAGGCTTGCCACCTCTCATTCCCCTCCAAAGCCCTAGGAAGCCTATAAAAGCACCATTAGTCCACCAAACAAAGGGAGCTGAATTTGCATACCGACAAGGCTACCAAAATTGATGTAGACCAATGAGAAATTGAGAAGCGCGAGCTCGATCCTGACCATTGGCATGCATCCCGAGGTAACCTGTTCTTCAACCGAAATCGCTCGTCCATGGTTCCACAAGTCGAAAACATGAGTCCACGGTTTCACAACCGTAGCCTCCAGGTTTCCAGCCCACAACCGCGCTTCCACGGTTCCACAGTCTCGAGCACGAATTCACATGCATGATCGAGATCAGTAATTTTAATATTAGCCAAGCTTTATTTTTTAATTGTTTCATGTTATTTGGTTTTTATGCATATCAGTGATAGATTTATGTGTAGCATCGGGTTTATTTGCTTGACTATACAGGTGCTACTGATCCTCCTTGTTGGTTTGCATGTGTGCAAGTGACAAGTATCTTGGATAAGCTGCTGAAGCTGGAGTGGTCCCTTGCTGGATACCAAAGCCCACTCACCCTTTGAAGTTGTGATGAGAGAGCGAAGAACACTACATCCTATGGAAGAGTCGGAATATCTCCCCTCCTCCATCAAAGCATTGTACTTCAGAGAGACGAAGAGCAATTGTAACATTGCTCCCAACACACTTGGGGCAATCCAAACTCTTTTGTAGAAATCGTATCAATATCAATACAAAAGGGGATTTTGATAATCTACCTCTCTTTTCTATCTTTAATATTATTTGTGTTCAGTTCTTTTTTTTTTTTTTAGAGAAAAACCCCTTGTGGGGCTGCCTTGGTCTGAGAGACCATGAATAGGGGGTTCTACATTGTCAAAGTCACTCGGGAGTCACACCCGACCCTGCCCGCACCAACATTATCAATTGGATTTTGGATACTCAATTCAGCTTTTTGGTAGGGTGGAGATTTGAACCTCGGAGCTCCTTTGGAGGATTTCCCTCTCCTCTCCAACTCACCTACAACACCTGGGTTTTGTGTTCAGTTCTTTGGTTACAACTTCTTCTCTTTCAAATGCCTAGAACTATAACCAAATATTTTCCCTTTTATTTATGATCTAGGTTTTGAATAGAGATGGAAAGAAAGAAAACAACAAACAACCTAAGAAGTTTATTTAGGGCACTTATCTGATCCAACGATTTATCCTAGCTTTTAACTTGTGTCCAAAATATCCAAACAACTTCAAACCTACAAAACAACTTCACAAAACCCTAGAAAATTTGATCAAGATTTGAAGGCTTGCTTAGGCCGCTGTATGATTGAGCTTGGAGGCATAGTAGTCAAGCCCCCCTTGGTCCTTTTAGCCAATTTTTTGAAAATAAAATCGATTGTTAACCTTTTTGGAAATAAATAAGTAAAGATGTAATGAATGAAATAGTGTGAGAAACAAAATGCAAAAAATATTATGACTTAGATGAAGCATACAAACACATATTGAGGGTTTGGGAGTGGAAATTTTCTCCCAAACCTAATGAACCAAAAATCATGCCCCGTAAAGGGCGATCACGACTTCGAATCTTGTTGAAATCGCACCTTGTATAGACGAGATGTGATTTTGTAGCAAAAGTACAAAAATATCAAAATGATGCAAAACGAGGATGAAAAATGCACAATTAATGATATAAGAATGATAAAGTATAAGAAGGAACTTAGTGGTAGTGAAAGAACATAAAAAATGATGAAGGCCTCCATAAAATGGTAGACTCCTCCTCAAGGCTCCAATACTTATGCACCAAGAACAACAAACCAACAATAGAGTAGCGAGAGAACACTAAAAGACACTTGATATTGATCACTTAACTCTTAAAAATCGCTTGGAACTTGGTAAACTTCTAACACTTCAAACTTCTAGGGAAAAAGAGGATCCAAATCCTCTATTTATAAGAGTTTTAGAGGGCAAAAGGGTAGGAAAACAAAAAGGAAAACCTAAGGAAGGGCCGATGTCCTAGAGGTCAGCTCAAAAGTTGGGTTTTCTAAGAGAAAACCCTAACTTGTGGAAATCATGTCCGTAAGGGATGAGCTTGATTTTGGAAAAACTAGGGAAAAAAGGAAGCAGGGGAATAGAGGTCCAGACTTGTGCTTGGACAAGTTTGAGGGTCCTCTTAGGGGTTCTAGGAATATTGACTCATTTAGGTGGGTCAATTTTCCATGTCTACAATTAATATGAAAAAATTAAAAAATTTATGAGGCATTATGTATAACATTTTATCTTTGAGGATGGACAATAAAAAATAAATTAATTTTATTGTCACCTCTTGTAAACCATAACTTTCAATGGTGATTATTGTCACCTCTTGCAAACCTTAAATTTCAGTTAAAAATAAATAAATTTTACCATCACCTCTTATTACCTCTTGTAAATTATAACTAATTTTGATTTGAATCTACTTTAGTGAATTGAGTGGAAGCTATACTCATATGCTTTCTATGGACTAATAATAATTTTTTTACGCAAAGATATAAAGAAAGATTTCGTGGAATTCTTTTTACATTGATATCAATTATTTCTCCAAATAAATTTTAAAGTGGTTATAATTTCATTTAAATTTTAATAATTATTTTAATTTATAGATAATACCTTCTTTGATGTTGGTATTGAGAAATAAGATCCCAACACATCAACTATAAAATCTCAACCTAATATTTAGTTTTAAATTAGTAAAACTTTTAGTACATATAATGCCTTACAAGTCCACAACATTTTACAATCATAACTAATATTAGATAACATTGTAGTATATAATAACTCAACAAAAATCCCATAAAAGTATCCTTTTATGAAAGATATCATTTTTTTAACAATATATATTAATGGATTATTTGGCATTAAAAATTAATGTGAGATACCCAGGTGTTGTAGGTGAGTTGGAGAGGAGAGGGCAATCCTCCAAGGGAGGTCCCAGGTTCAAATCTCCACCCTATCAAAAAGTTGAATTGGGTATCCAAAATCCAATTGATAATGTTGGTGCGAGCAGGGTCGGGTGCGAATCTCGGGTGACTTTGACGGTGTAGAACCCCTGTTCGTGGTCTCTCAGACCAAGGCGGCTCCGCAAGGAGTTTTTTGCTTAAAAAAAAAATTAATGTGAGATATAATAGGCTTACAAAACATTATATTTACTAAAAGATTTGAAAGCAAGTATTGGAATGAGAATCCCTTGTTTGATGAGTTATTATCTTCCTAATTTCTCATATTATAGTTTCCTGAGATTTTGGGTGCTTTGATAACTATTACTAAAAATTAAAAAAAAAAATTAAAAGAGTCACATAGATGTTAATATTCATTAATTTAAAATTCATCTGAAGAAATAATTAATATCAATACAATGACTATTTGAAGTATTTTTTACAAATAAATATTTAGACTTATAAATTAGCATTTATCTCAACTTTTTATTTTACTTTTAATTTTTAATTATAAGTTTAAATAAAAAAATAACATAAAAGCAAATAAACTATTGATAAATCTAAAGGATATCTTAGAAACTTTTTTTAAATAAGAAACTTTCCATTACATGCTATACAATGATAGAACTAAGTTGCAAAGTTACTCTTACTAGTTATATATGGTTTCATCTATATGATTTATTATGTATTACAATCTATATAAATTTAATTACTGTGTTCATCATGATATCAAATGGCATGAGCTAAAGTGATCAACGACGTAGACTTTTTGTATATAAATTTGTGTTCAAATCTTATACACATAATTGTTAAAGTTTCATCATAACACTACGTAGTTTGGTAAAATATTATGTTAAGGATGTAATAGGGATAGGACATATTTTAGTCCTAAATAACTAATTAAAATTTTATATACTCATAATGATCTAAATAAAGAAATCAATAATTATTGATGTTTGTGAGCAAGTGTGAGTTGGGAAAAAGTGTAAGTTTGGAGCAAGTGCAAGTCGAGAGGGAATGCAAGGCATGAGGTAGTGAAAGTTGAGAGGGAGTGTGAGCTAGGAGTGAGCCCCACTAGGTAGTATGGAAGGAAATTCATATGTGAAATACCTAATGGGAAGTCAAGATGCCCTAGATAGAAATCAGGATGCTCTAGTTGGAAGTATAAAACCCAAATTGAATATAAGAGAAGAGTGACTATATGACAAGTTTGAATTAGGTAGCAAATGTTACACAAAAAGTCATTATCAACGATGAGATGATCGAGCATGATATAATGGTTCTAAAAAGAGAGGATTAATATGTAAGTTCCATGGATACTGGCTAGGGTTTTCAGAGATTCAAAATTGGACAAGTGGAAGTGGGAATTAAATTCAAATTACTTTGTGGCTTTTCTTCATAAATATTTTTTCCTCGTCATATTTTCCAATTTAAAAATTATGGATAAAATAATGGGTGGTAGCCCATGGTTTAGGGAGAGAGATGCCCTTTATTTAAGACCATACAATAAATTGTTTTAATTGAGACAAAAACTATTAAGAAGATTTTGTTGTGGGTTAGGATTTTTGGACTTCCATATCAACTTATCAATAAGGATACTTTGGATAATATTGGAAATATCCTAGGGGAATCATCAAAGAGGGACTAAGTATTAAGAAGCAAAAGCATGCTATCTACCCAAATACGTGTTGCGTGGGATATTTCAAAATCTTTACCACAATCCATTAAAATTAGATATGAATCAAGAGAATGGAATCAATGAGTTGATTATGAAAATATCACATTTCGATGCCACAAGTGTCATGGTACTGGACACATGGCAAGAAATTGCAAATTGAAAACTATAAATAAAAATACAGAGAATTTTGATCATGAGATAAACTTCAAGATGAAGCAAGAAAATCATACCGTAATAGAATTGTTGGTAAAATATCTGCCTAATCATCAAAAACTATGTTTGTGCACCCTAGACATGGCCAACATTGAAATACCAAAGGAAAGGAATATCCTCCATGCCAATATCTAGAGAGGGTTGGCTCTCTTACTAAATCCTACACAGGTTTAAGACTAGTGATGCAAGAAAGAAATTGGAAAAGATGGAAAGAAAGGGAAATATGGCCATAGGCTAGAGTGTAGGATTTGGGGCAGACTAGAAGGAAATATTCCTACCAAGCATTATATAACATATCATAGAAAGTAAACAATAGAATTAACACACAATTTCATAGAGAAAACTTTTAGATTCACACTCCAATACTCACTCCCTCACCAACAATGTCCAAACCTAGATTATAGAATTTAATAGCAGATAATGAACGCGAGCATGAAATAGAAGTGCTTAAGAAAGAAAGAAATCACATAGAAATCGCTTGCCAAATTTGGAAGCCAAGTTTCTTATATTTATGCAGAGAACTTGAAAAGTTTTCTCGCAGAATGTCTAACCCCCCTCCCCTTTACAATGAGAATTGAGTAGTATTTATAGAGGATTTCACCTCTTTCATTAAATGCACATGGAGACAAAATGTTTACAGATAAAAAACCACAATGAGAAAATTCTTCCTCAAAAATATTAAAAATTCATCCTCTTGAAATAACGATCCAGCTTCTAAGGAAACTCCTATAGGAAAAATGCATTTTTGGGCGTTGGTGCATAGGAAAACTGCGAGGCTTGGTCTTTAATTGGATGCATTCGTCATCTTAAAAATGCACTTTTGCTTTGGAAATCATGAAAATAGCCTAGTGTTTTTAATATTTTTGCTCCCTCTTTTCTCGAGATCCACAACTTGGAATGCGCCTTGCCCCCATCATTTAATGCTCTCCATTTTTCTGCCTTGGGCACTTCCTGAAAACCTATGACGACGTCAACCGTGCAATTTGTCCAAACTAAATAACAAGTGAATGGACATTTATTCTTTCTATGACATGCATTGATGGGGGAGAATGCCTTAATCAATTTAATGGATCACATATCTTCCTTGATCACGACAATAATCATCCTTATTTTCTTGGGCAAAAATGCTTCTAACAGCCACCCTGTTCTCTAAATTTGCGTTCGCCCCCAAAAGAGACGAAGGAAGTCGTTGCCTTCCTCTTAGGGTGAACGCGACTTTGACTTTTCAATGTCGTTGGGTCCTTTATAGCTTTCACCCGAATTTATATTTTATAGCACATTCACTCGAATTTTCATTGTGAATTTAAATTTTCAACGTCGTTGGGTCCTTTATAGCTTTTTCTCGACTTTATCGTTTATAACGCGTTCGCCCAACTTTTCACCTTTTACAGTACGTTCACCCCCTAGAGGGGCGAATGGAGCTTTTGCCCCTCAATCGGGGCGAATGTGATATTGACTTTTTCAATGTGACACTTTCAATGATGTTCATCCCAAAGTGGGGCGAACAAGGCTTTCACCACAACTTTGGGGCGAACGAGGCTTTCACCCCAACTTTGGGGCGAACGCACCCTTTTTCAAGCCAAAAATTTTCCCAAGTTTATTTCTACCTAAGACTTTCGTTGAACTTGTTTTTGTTGCGACAAGCAGGTGCATTTCTTAGTTTTTCAAGGACGTTCAGCCCAAAGTGGGGTGAACAAATCTTTCGCCCCATATTTGGAGTGAACGCGATTCTCCCAAAACTCAACTTCGGATGCCATCGTTACTTAGGCAATTTTGAAACTTCGTCATTTTTCATTTCCTTTTCTCTTCTTCCACTCCAAAAAGGTGTGCGTAAGGCTTTCACCCCTTAGTTGGGGCGAACGGACTTTCATTTTCGGTGAAGCTCCCATTTTATGCACTTAACATTTTATGCTTTTATTTAGAAACTATTTTTGCAGGCGATTCGAACCAAAGCCATTGATTCATCCTTCCAGCCATTTTTCCTTAAAACACCCATGATTTCCAAGCCAAAAAGGGTGCATGAAAACAAAGAAGAAAAAATATAAATAAAATAAAACTGTAATATAACAAATCTGTCAAAATACTATAGTATCATATTAATATATTTTATTGCATTACAACCAAAAATCTACCAAAAGCACTTCAATGTGGCGTATTACAAAACTGCCAATATTTCTGGAAGCTCAAGGGATATCCAGCTCGTATGGATGCAAGCGATACGATGCCTTTATCCATTGGGATTTCTACTAAGTCTTCTCATCGGAAGCTCTAGCTGGTGTCTTTGATGTTGACGCTTTCCTTCATGCCCCATATTCTATATTTTTAGTAGCTTTAGCTTCTGTTGCAACCCAAAGTACTTCAACCTACTATGCTTCTACTACTATATTTTTTACTACTGTGCACTCTGCTGCTGCTCTTTCCTCTTGTTATTTGAGGCTTTTGGAAGTTACCTAATAAACTGTGACCACATCCTCCTAAGCATGAGTGGTGAATAAGTAGGGAGTACTCAATGATTTGTAAACAAAATGAAGATTCTAGACATCCTCTAGATTGAGGCACTTCGCTCGCTGGGCTAGCTCAAATAGTGAAAGCTCCAGGTGAGTATACTTATACATGATAGAAAACACTTGTGCTTCTATGATGGGTTCTTCCCATACATCAATCTTTGAGGTATCCTCTACAAACTTATTCCAGGTTGCTTCCAATTGTTCTTTTGGCAGAGGTTCACCCCATTCATTTGTAAAATCTAAAAATCCCAAGCTAGCAAGAGTGTCAAAATGAGTCATGGAAACAGTATGCTCTCGCTCGATGGATTTAAGAATATTTTAGCCTTCTCTCACCAGGTCCATTCATTGAAAATAGCTACACAAAGTGACTTTGGCAGTGTCATGATCCATTTCACTTAGGGGGCGAATGTGTATGCTGGAATTAACCAAGGCCTAAATTTTTACTACCATCTCCATGTATGGCTCTAGTATTTCCTCCGTGTCATCAATTAATTGCTGCTCCAATTAAATCTATATTTAGACCACCCATAAATAATGCAACACCTAAATTTCTTGTACGACCAACATTTCACAATTTTGAACCAAGCGAAAGTGCACCTCCTTGATGCTTTTTGGGAAAAACCTGCAGCTTGTGCGACCTTTTTCACCAGTTGATTTTGTATGGTCTCTAGCTGCACTCGAAGTGCATGCATTTCTATCCTTGCTGTGTCCCTTTCCTTCAAGTGCACTCCTACCTGTTGGCGCAAGTGTTCATTCTCGGTGGTTGTCCTTTCTTCTTACGCTATGCTTTTGGCCAAGGCATTTTTGAGTTCGATAATTTTATTCTTATTATCAAAATATCTCTACTTGAAATACTCACCATGCAAGTATACCGAACTCATATCCACCTGTATGTTGCCCATTTTATCCGTAGGATCAATCCTGGTGAGGTCCTCTATTATGGTCTCACAAACATAATCACTCGACAACATTTCTTCTTGCGAATTTTGAACCAAGGGAGTGATTTTAGTCATGTGAGCTTCCATGGAAATAGGATCAAAAGCAACCTTCTTGAGAGGCTGAGCTAGAGCTAGAGCCTATTTCCACATTTTAATTTTTAAATAGTGTGACGAACTGAGATGCGCTTGATTGATTTTTTCTACATTGATCTATTTCGATGCCACCTAAAAGTTTGGAAGTACTTACAACTCCAAAAATGGTGTGAATGGTATCAAAAATTCCGAGTGGTTAGGCTCAAAGGAAGTGGATGAAAAGACTAGGAGAGGGGGGACTGAAATGATAGAGGGGGTGGAGGAACCAGGTTTGACTGCAGTTACACTTACTCTAGGAGGAGCCTGCATACTTATAGCCTCGATGAAAGTGGTGACAACGATGGAAGGAGAAGGGTGCAAAAATGGGTTCGGCCCAGACACAAATGAGCTGAAAGAAAGGGGGGCTGAAGAAAGGGAAAGAGAAGGAGTAGTAGTGAATTTAGGAAGGGAAGAAGAGGGAATTGAAATGGATACAGAAGGCATACCAAAAGGTGGAGAGACTAACACAGAAATTGATGGAAGTGAACTAATAGTCACTAAATGCTCTGAAGAAGGGAAAGAGGATGTACCTTCGAGCACAAGCATCGTGTGCTCCGATGATGGAAGTGGTTGCGAGATAATTTTCTCCTATTGCTTATCCACTTCCTCCTCAATGTTCACATCCTTCACGACATCCATGATCTCCACCTGAGGGCTCTTTGACTGTTGGTCCTCCTCTTATTCATGAATTATTGGGAATATATGTGCAACCGTCATCAGAGCCTATGTCATCGATGGAGAGGAAATAATCATTGCTGAAACAACTAAAACTATGAGAAATATAGTAGCTAAAACTGTAGTAACAAAGGAAGAAATGGCATCGGTTCTTGGCTTCTTTACAGTAGGGGCATGTCTCAAACAGTTTGCTTCTTCGAAAAGGATGCCTCCTCAAATTTATGTCTCATCCACTACGATCTTCGTCTAAACATATACTATTGTTCTTCCTCCTCCAGAGTCTCTTCAATTATTGGGCACTCTCACTTTGTCCCATTTTAGCCGCTATTGGAATATTGGAAAATTTGGGGCAAAATCTTAGTGAAAGTGATGGGTTCATAGGAATCAATAAACTCATTGTAGGTGTTCGAAAATGCCTCATCCATCTTCAACCTGTAAGGAGATGTGGTCTGCCCTCGGTGGACCCGCATCATCCACCAGTTTATAATTTTCTCCTTAGACCAAAAGGGTTGATTTTCTTTTACCTAACTAAAGAACCTGGGCAGAGGAATATGATTTTTGTACTTTTTAAGATTATATTCAACCTCTTGTTCGTAGCAATCATGCCAAGGTGGAAGCATCGTCATATCTTCAATATGCCACTCTAGGTCGGGCCCATCAAAATTATTTCTCCTTTTCTCAATATCGGGCCGAGGACAACAATGAAATATTTTAGCCTTTATTATCTCTATGAATTTGCACAACGGGTCATACCTCCAACATTGTGGTAGTTCTATCAACTTCAGGTCCTGGAGCATCACTGTGAGCAACCAATTTACCCTACCTAGATTACTTCTATACTACCAAACTTGAAAGACATGTTGCAAGTCATATTTTTACCGCACCCTACTCCATAGACATCATTCACATAGTCTTATTGGTGCACCACCTCCATAGAAAAAACATGTTCGATGGTAAAATATGGCAGTAAGAATGGATTTCTTGTGAAGCCAAAAATTCTTATGACCACGCCCTGAGTAAGAAGAAATATGTCTCCTTTATCTCCTGTAACTACTGCTTCTCTCAACTCCCATTGCACTCTTTCACATGTACCACAAAGTAGTTCTATTACAGGCACCAAAAACAATCATTTAAAACTATAAAATGACTCTCTGCTCGACAGAGTAGAAGTCCACATGTAAACTGGCAAAATCTCATCCCTCTCATCCATTTGCATCACTGCGATGAACGAGAAATGTTGGTGTAGATGTAATAAGAAATACCATACCAGAAAGGAAGTGTGCATAAATGACGTTTACTCTCTAGTCTGCAACCTCTCCAGTTGAAAATGCAATTTTCTAGATACAAAATTGGCCCAATCAAAGTAAATCGGATTGGTGCCCTTCTTCATGGCAAACGAAGAGTAAAATTCCACTTTGAAAATACACTATGCCAGGGCCACCTGCCAGTTTTGAATGGTGGAATATTTAGATAAACCAACCACCCATGCAAAATTGAATAGATATCCAAGCTTTTAAATTTCGTGAGCGGCTTCGATAGATTCGACAGTTGCCTCATTTGCGGCTCTTGAATCAACTGCATCTCCATGAACTGATGCATCATTATGGTGGAGACATATCTATCCTCCTGCTCATTGATATGTAGCCTTTTTCTAATCGTATATGAAGGAGCTTTCTAGCCACAAGAAAATTCTTCCTATACTTCTTCAATGGTAATAGTAAAAATAGCTTCTTTATTTGCTTTTCGCACTATCTTGGTAAGCGGATTATACAATCGAGCGATCAACTGCATCAACTTCGGACAAGGGTGTGTGAGCGTACACAAATACCAAGACAACTACACATGATATACCATTGTCAATGGACTCTCTATTGTTAAACCCTGGTTAACTGTGAACTCCACATCATATCACAGTTTCTCCATGTCTTTGTGGGTAATCATGCAGTCCTTGATTTTTGCCATTGTGTCAACATACGGGTCTAAATCAGCATTCTCATTCCTTCTCACCTTCTTGGATTTAGACCCTCCTCTCTTCTTAGACTTCTTGGGCTTTGAAGCCTTTTTCACCTCTTTGCTTTTCTTTCCCATTATTTCTTTTTGATGAACACAATGAATTTTTCTTTTTATTTATATAGAACGCTTTCCCAACCATCGTAATAAATATCAAATTTTTCTTAAGTGCTTTCGAAAGAATGTGTGCTTCGTTTCCTTGCTATGCACTGTTCCCTATGCTCTAATGATAGCAACTATAATTTACCACAAGATATTTCTTGGAATGTGTGCCCTTATTACCACGTGGTTCATTTGGAAATCATGCCCTGGTCATTAAAGCTATCTTGGGAAAATAACTTCGCTGCTAGTGAACCAATAATCGCTTCTGCCTTCGATGGTATGTGATCTCATTCCTCGGGATCTTTGACTCACCTTTCAATACAAATTCGGGTGCATGTTTTAAATTAAATGCCTTCAGAACGTGCCTCATCTTGCGTGCACACTTCTTGATATCTACCACTTGTCCAAGGGTAAAATTATTTTGAAAGAGTGTTTTTGAAATTAAATACTTGTGAAAAGCAATAGGGTGAAAGAATTTTTGAGGCACACTTGTCTTCCTCCTTTTTGCTTTTGAAAAGTCCCTTGACTTCCCTTGGCACATCACTATGGTGAATGACCTTCTTTTAAAACCTCTTCTGCTTTTCTTTTTTATCCAGATTTAGAAAAAAGCATGATTTTAATAGAAAAACAATTGCTTTTGGGGCTTTTTCCTATTTTTAGATTTTTCTTTCTTTTAAGGGCACCTTGCATTAATATTTGAAGTCACTTTACAAAAAACCAAGGTGCACGTACTTTTGCATATTAAATCCTCGTTGCTCCATACCAAACAAAAATACCTTTAATTGCCTTGTAATTACCTTTAAATTAGCGGTGCGCATTTTAATCAACGCGTTCACCCCAACTAGGGGTAAATGAACGTGTCGCCCCAACTTTAGGGCAAACATGACTTTGACTACTTTTATAGCACATTGACCTAGTGCTTCTATTTTTATCTTTGCTCGTTCGCTCTCAAAGGGGCGACTAAGGCTTTGCACTCCTTCCTTGGGTGAAAGCGCTTGAAAGCACCTTTTAATTTAATAGTGATTGTATGCTTCGGGAGGGAGTGAAAGTACTTTGCTTTTTACCATGAATAGCATGTTTTTCAAAGGTGCATTCTATGATAAGAGTTTTGTAATACCGTCTCTTTTAGCCAAAATATTTCAACACAATAATGAATTTTGAGCGAAACTGATTTTAAAAAAAAGAAGCACTTCTCTTTTCTTTTTTGGCTCCCTTTTTTTTATATATTTTGTATTTTTTATAATATAAAGAAAATAAAATAGTAAAAATAACATCTGTACATATTTACAAGATGGTACCTCTTAAAATACAATCATTGAATATAGGCCTTCAGATGAAGGCCATTTACTGGAATAGGAAGATCACAACCATCCATGTCTTGAAGATGGTATGCACTTGCTGAATTCACCGTGGAGATCTAAAATGGACCTTCCCAGATCGCATCAAACTTGTGGTGTTTCCCAGGCTTTGCCTTGTTCTCGTTCCATTTCAAAAATAAGTCTCCCACTTGAAACCTGCACTCTATTGTCTTCTTTCTGAACCACTTCTACATCATTTTGGTATGTTCAGTGAAAGCTTGATATACCTTTTCCTTGTCCTCTTCCAATTGCAATAATTGGGCCAACCTTGTGCTCATCAGATCGTCCTCTTCATATTCATATTTAATTAACTACAATTTCTGGAGCGCGGGAAGCTCAATGGGCGAAGGCAGAACTGCTTCTTTTCCATACACTAGGGAGTAAGGGGAGGCTATAATAGATTTTTTTATAGAGATGCGGTCTACCTATAGAGGCTGGTTCAACAAAAAATGCCAACTCCTTTTATTTCTACCCAATGTCCTTTTCAAGATTCATAATAAATTACTGTTTGTAGATTTAGCCAACCCATTTCCCTGTGGATAATAGTTGGACAATGCTTTAAGGTAGATCCTGTATTTACTAGCAAATTTAGTGATCTTGGCCCCAATGAATGGAGTCCTACTATTTGTTACAATAGCATCTAGGACACCAAAACGGGTGATAAGTCCCTCTAGGAAAGAGATGACAGTCGCTTGATCTACTTTTTCGATAGGAATGGCCTCTGCCCACCTGGTGAAATAATCAATCACTGTTAAAATATATTTATTCTTTATGGAGGAATGTGGATCTATGACTCCATTGAAGTCAAGGCACCACTGTTAAAATGGCACTTCCACTTGTATTAGGTGCAAGGGCAGTGCTCCTTTCCTGGTTCTGCCAACATACCGCTGACAGTTATCACAAATTTGACTTACATTATGAGAATTGGTGAACAAAGTAGGCCAAAATTGGCCAGCTCAAATGATCTTTAAAGCCATGGGTCTTCCTGCATAATGGCCACCTGATAGACCAGAATGAAACTCTTCCAATATTTTATCCTTTTCTGATTTCTTCACACATCTAAGGAGAACTCCATCAATATTCTTGTGAAATAGCTCGCTTGGTAACATAACATATTTGAGTGCTTATAGCCTGGACCTTCGATGCTGTGAAGCATCAAGGTGCGATGGACATTTATCGATGGTAAATAATTCAACAAGGTCCTCTGTCCAGTCATGGCCTGTTATAGTACGATATGCACAAATGCTTTCGTTAATATCCCCTTTCTTTACCATAGTCAATGATCCAGATGCTGTTCTTATGGCTAATTTTTTGGTAAAGAGATCATCCACAAACTAGCTTTATCGGCCGAATCTCCACATCATACTCTTGAATTTTTAAGAACCATCCTGCTCTTTTGTCACCTAGTTCCCCCTAGAGAATGAAGTTTCAGACATTTGGATGTATAACGTAAACAATAATTTTGCTTTGTGAGACAAAGTTCCAAAACTTCTTTAGTGAATTCATCACTGCATACAACTATTTCTCGATGAAATTATACTTGTCTTAGTGCAGTGCAATAAATTAGCTTAGAAATGCAATTGGATTTTCATTTTGGTCCTCTTATTTTTGCGTCAGAACTACAACATAACTTTCTTGTTTGCCTACTGTATAAAGAATGAAGTCCTTGGAATAATTTGGATTGATTAATACTGGTTCTTGGGTAATCCTTTTCTTAATCTCCCAAAAATATTATCTTCTTGCTTTGGTCCATTTGAAATCTATGTTTTTTTAAAAGCTTGGTCATAGGTTTCACTACCTGAGCGAAATCGACAATGAAATTTTGAATGAAATTTATCTGACCAAAGAAATATTGCAAGTCCTTTTTGTTAGATGACAATGGTAGCTTTAGGAGTGCCTAAGCTCTTTTAAGGTCAATCATCAGTCCTTCTTGTGAGATTACATGACCTAAGAATTTCCCCTCTTTGATACTAAATATGGACTTTTTCGGGTTAATGGAAATATTGAACTCATGACATTTCTCAAACACTTGTCTCAAGCGGGAAATGTGCTCTTCTCTGTGATGCAAAAACACGGTCATGTAATTTAGATAGACTACAATAATTCTATTTAATAACTCACCAAAAATGACCTCCATGGCCCTCTAAAAGGTAGCACCAGTATTTGAAAGACCGAACGACATCCTTTGATAGGCAAAGGTGCCCCATTTGGTAGTGAACGCCATTTTGTGTTGGTTTTCATCCTTCACCCAGATCTGGTTATAACCAGAGAAACCATCCAAAAATGAAAATCATTGCGCTCTCGAAACCACATGGAGAATTTGATCAATCTGCTATAGAGGGTAATGATATTTTGGTGATGCATGATTCAGGCTTCGAAAATTGATGCATAGATGGATATCTCCATTCTTATTTTGTACTAGCACCAGATTCGCCACACATGTTGATTGCTTGATCGGATATATTATCTTTGCTTTCAACATATTTAACAATTTTACCTTCATGAGCACCTCGATATTAGGATTGATAGGGCATTGTTTCTGTCAAAAAAGGTTTTACTCCTTGTAGCTCAATGGTATGCTGGATCACATTATTTTAATATACCTTCAAGTATTGATAGCTCCATGCAATAATATTAGGGAATTCATAGCACAAGTTCTTGATATATTCCAATTCTTCTGACATGCAATCGGTCCCGATCTTGATGCTCTTCTCAGGCTATAACTGCAACTCCTTATATTCCTTAGAATCTACCTTAATTTTATGCTTATCAACCCTATCATTTTGTTGAATAGACTTTCAAGTGAGATCAATCCCCTTGGAATACGATTATTTTTTAGTTGAATCATCCCCTCCATATCCTCTTCAAAAAGTACTCTATTATTTGTGCTTGCAGCTTCCTTAATCAAAAAATTGACTATTTGCTCATCATTATCAAAAACTTACCAGTAGAGGTTCTTATAAGGAATTGAGGGTCTATAGATTACCCTTACAGTCTTGGGTTTTCTAACTACTTGCTCCATGGGAGAGTAATTTGCACTAAGAGGCTAAAATATCAACATGTCTATTCTACTCCTGTGAGATTGCTTGAATATTCAAGGCTATGAAGGATTCATATTTGCTTGAGCTTGCTTGGGTAGTAAATATCTCAATAGGACAAGATACTATTGCTTTGCTATCATGTTAGGTACTTTTTTTGGTGGCTTCACTTTCTCATTTTGTACCTTTGATTCTACAGGAACCTTCAAAGGCTCTAACTCCGTTGGATCTACCATCACCAACTTCTTTCCAGATCTTGTAAGAACTAAAACTTGCTCCAAATATGGGACCATAAAATTATGATCAACTTCCATTATCATGTTAACTTGGTCGTCGATCAAACTTTTCGCTAGCATATTTACATAGTTTAGATGAACATGCATGTGTCTTCTCCTTGAGGATCATTACAAGTTGAGCACCAGTATGCTCTTTTAGACGTGTTGGTTTCTTCATTTATTAATATAGTTGTGTTCTTCTTAAGGCCCTTGCTAGTGGTTGCCTACTCCTGGGTAATAGGTGGTGTTTGAAATATCCTTAACCAAAAATTAGCTTTAGCTTGCTTCTTTCTCACTGCTATAAGCTTGTTTGACATTGTCCTTATGGCTGAATTCATATATTTCACCTCTTGTAACAACACCGTATAAGGATTAGGATTAAAGGGCGTAGGAGGTGCCAATAAGGGTAGAGGCGCTGATGGGGCAAGCATTGGCAGTGGAACTGGTGGTGCTGGCAATGCTGGGAAAGGAACGGGTGCTAGAAATTATGGTGTTGCCTAAGCAGTTAACCGTGGAAAACTTAGAGTAGGAAGTTGTGGGACAAGAATCGGAGTGATTTGAGGTGGACCCAAGCTCCATGAGGGAACTAGGTACATAGAAGGCATGGGCTACAAAAATGCACTTGAATACAAATATTGTGGAAGTTCAAGAAGGATAGGCATTGTCATTTTTGGGGGAAGATTGCCTATGATGATCAAGTCTAATTCGGCCTTCTATGCCTATGTGTACAGTTCTATTGGTTTACCAAACAACCATTCCAATGTATATGTTGAATACCCTGAGGTAGTAGAATGTAGCTTGTTCATGCATGGGCCGAAGACCATCAAGGACTCTTTTCCAGCTATGGGTGAACCTGACATTAAAATAAACTATCTCCTCCTATGGATGCCTTTGAATCATTGTAAATTGATGCAGCAAGGAAAATGGATCAACTTTTCATGGAAATTATTGATTAATAATTCTGCCAACTGATCCTATGTGGCGATAGTAGTGGGTGGTAATGATCGATACTAGTACAACAACTTTTCTCTCAGAGACAACACCACTAATCTTACCATAATATCTTCATCTGCTATGCCATGGATCATAGCCAAAGAAGCCACATCCTGAATATGCTCATAGACGGTTTTACCAGTACCATCATAGGTAGGCAAAGCCTTCAAAGCTGCTTGAGGCATTGGATTTTGTGCTTTTAAATTCAAAGCTCTTGAGCTATTCCATGCTGGGAACTACCTCAGTGGCTGTGGCTGCTATGGTGGTGGGTTCTGAGCCATGTGAATTGGTGTGTATGGTTGAGCTTGGGGAATGCTAGTAGCAGTACTAACTGGCCTTGTAGGGGCAAAAAACACACAAGCTAATCACGAGGATATTAGAGATGATGTATGAGGTGTATGAGGTAATGATGTCGTATGATATAGGATAACTAATTGAGGATGCTCCCCTAATATTTGGGTATCTAGTTCGTAGAACTCGATGGGATTTTTGGGGTTTTTGCCCTTTGATCTCATAATCATGAAGCATAGCTTTCATTGCCTTCATGTTTGGATATTTCTAGGTATAATTGAGTCGCTAGATGTTCTAAATATATAGTATGAAGGTGAAAATAAAACCTCAATACTATTGAAAGTGGAACTTTTGGGGTCCCACCGGGCATGCCAATAACTTTTGGTTAGATATCTGCTTAATAAAAAACTATGTTTGTGCACCCTAGACATGGCCAACATTGAAATACCAAAGGAAAGGAATGTCCTCCGTACCAATATCTAGAGAGGGTTGGCTCCCTTGCTAAATCCTACACAGGTTTAAGACTAGGGATGCAAGAAAGAAATTGGAAATGATGGAAAGAAAGGAAAATATGGCCATAGGCCAGAGTGTAGGATTTGGGGCAGATTAGTAGTAACTATTCCAACCAAGAATTATATAGCACATCATAGAAAGTAAACAACATAATTAACAAACAATTTTATGGAGACAACTTTCAGAATCACACTCTAGTACTCACTCCCTCACCAACAATGTCCAAAACCAAATTACAAAATTAAACTTAATAGTAGCTAATGAACGTGAGCATGAAATAGAAGTGCTTAAGATAGAAAAAAATCACATAGAAATCATTTGCCAAATTTAGAAGCCAAGTTTCTTATATTTATGTAGAGAACTTGAAAAGTTTTCTCGTAGAATGTCTAACCCCCCCTTTACAATGAGAATTGAGTAGTATTTATAGAGAATTTCACCTATTTCATTAAATGCACATGGAGACAGAATGTTTACAGATCAGAAAACACAATGAGAAAATTATTCCTCAAAAATATTAAAAATTCATCATCTTGAAACAACGATCCACCTTCTAAGGAAACTCCTCCAGGAAAACTACATTTATGGGCATCGGTGCATGGGAAAATGTGAGGCTTGGTCTTTGATTGGATACATTCTTCATCTCAAAAATGTACTTCTACTTTGGAAATCATGAAAATAGCCTGGCATTTTTAATATTGTTGCTCCCCTTTGCTCAAAATCCATAACTTGGAATGCACCTTGCCCCCATCATTTAATGCTCTTCATTTATTTGCCTTAGGCACTTCCTAAAAACCTGTGACGATGTCAACCGTGTAATTTGTCCAAACTAAATAACAAATGAATGCACATTTATTATTTCCATGACATGCATTTGTGGGGGGAACACCTTAATCAATTTAATGGATCACATATCTTCCTTGATCATGACAACAATCATCCTTATTTTATCGGGAAAAAATGTTTCTAACAGCCACCCTATTCTCCTCTAAATCTGCATTCACCCCAAAAGAGGTGAAGGGAGCCATCGCCTTCCTCTTGGGAAAAATATAAATTTGAATTTTCAACATCATTGGGTCCTTTATAGCTTTCGCCCGACTTTATATTTTTTAGCACGTTCGCTCGAATTTTCACCTTTTATAGTACGTTCATCCTCAGGAGGGGCGAATGGAGCTTTTGCCCCTCAACCGGGGTGAACGCAATATTGAATTTTTCAACATGACACTTTCAATGATGTTCACCCCAAAGTGGGGTGAATGGGGCTTTCACCCCAACTTTGGGGTGAACGCACCCTTTCAAGCCAAAAATTTTCCCAAGTTTGTTTCAACCTAAGACTTTCACCAAACCTATTTTCATCGCGATAGGCAGGTGCATTTATTAGTTTTTCAAGGACATTCACACCCAAGTGGGGTGAACGAAGCTTTCACCTCATCTTTGAGGCGAATGTGATTCTCCCAAAACTCAACTTCAGGCACCATCGTTACTTAGGCAATTTTGAAACTTCATCATTATTCATCGTTTCTCTTCTTTCGCTCCAACAAGGGGCATGTAAGGCTTTCGCCTCTCAATTGGGGTGAAAAATTTTCATTTTTGGTGAAGCTCCCCTTTTATGCACTTAACATTTTATGCTTTTATTTAAAAATTGTTTTCACAGACGATTCAAACCAAAGCCATTGATCCATATTTCCAGCCATTTTTCCTTAAAACACCTATGATTTCCAAGCCAAAAAGGGTGCATGAAAACAAAGAAGGAAAAATAAAAATAAAATAAAACTACAATATATCAAATTGGTCAAAATACTATAGTATCGTATTAATATATTTTTCCACATTACAATTAAAAATATACCAAAAATACTTCAATGTGGCGTATTACAAAACTACCAACAAGAAGCTAGATCAAAACAAGGATATTCAACTCTAAAAGAAGAGGTAAATAAATACTATCTACAACATGATATGACAAAGGTCAACATAGCTCACTTAGATAAATCGTTAGAAGAAAAAAAGAAGGATATAATAGATGAGAAAGCACAATGTGTAAGTTCAAGTTCAAATGAAATTAAATGAGCAAAGGAAGATGTGGACGAAAATCTAAAAACAAAGATGAGAGAAGAGGTTAAGTTTATTTTAGGTAAATCATCTTCATTTTCCTCTAGTACAAAATCTTCTCCTAGTAATAAAAACAGGGTTATGCATAGTGATGAATCATCGTTAATTCATTAAAATTAGGATTTCCAAAATTAAAAATTGGCTAATCTCAGGACCTTTCACTAGGGCCCATTCACTTGAAATTTTAGGGTGCAAATGTTTTTGGGGTCGGATTGCCCGACTGTGATAATATTTTTTTTTGTTTTTATTTTAACTCGCCAACCACTTTTACCCAAATCCATGGATCTTTAACCTTCAAATTATAAATAATTTTATTTTTCTCACCAAATTCACCTCTTATACCACTAGTATATAAACCTGATGTGACATTGATACTCATATACTTGAAAAATGACCCATAGCACTGAAAACACTACAATAGCAAAAAAAGATACGAAGTAGCGAAAAACCACCTCTAATTGTGAAAAACCATTTGAAACATCAAAAAATGACTGTGGTGCATACCCGTAGCAGTTGGTGCCTACCCGTAGTAGAGAAAAGTTAGGTAGTTAACATCCATGTTCCATATCAATTTTAGTTTGTATTCACCTAATGTAGACTGCTTGAATTGGAATTATTGAAAATTTTGTCACATTGCACAATGGGGTAGAACTTTGTACAGTGTTCTTTGTTGTAAAGTATTTCTTTTGGTTGTTTTTTTGAAATATTTGTAAGTTGCAGCAATTTTGGCTTTCCTTGCCACCCCTTTGTACATAAGATGAAGAAGAAAGAACTTCATTGTCGAACAAGCTAAGGAAAATAGCTTCCCCAAAAAATGAAGAGAAGTATGAAAAGAACTTCGCACTTGAAGCGTTCCAGTGATTGCTTCGGGTAAAAGTTGGCGAAGCAGCGTTGTCAAAGAAGAATACAAGAAAGGCAAAACGAGCTTCGGGTCTGAAGTTCCTCAAAAAACTACTTCGGGCAAAATAGTTGCGAAGCAGCGTTGCTGAAGCAAAAATTCTAGCAAGGCGTAAAGAAGAGCTTCACACCTGAAGCATTTCTAGAAACTACTTCGGGCAAAAGTTTTGCGAAGCAAAATTCAAGCAACATTTTGAAAGAATAGCTTCACCGAAGAAAGACCACGGACCGAATTAGTTAAGGCAAGAAAACTACTTCGGGCCCGAAGCATTTCAAGAAGCTACTTCGGGTGAGATTTTTGTGAAGTTGTGTTGCCGAAGGAAAAATACGAAGGAAGAAGAATGAAAACTACTTTGCACCCGAAGCATTTCAAGTAGCTACTTTGGGCAAAATTTTTGTGAAGCGAGATTTGAAGGAGCACAGCACTGAAAACACTTCACCGAAAAGCCATCGAAGCATCCACTTCGACACCTCGTGCTAGGGAACCTTTTATACTTCACCGAAGGTCATTACGAAGCATCTGCTTCGGCTATCTTTCATGCGAAGTACTTTCACCCGAAGTAGTAGTGGCCATAAGAATGCAACATCTTTTGAAGGCAATTGCTTCAGCCAAAAACTTCTCGAACCACAATTTTGAAAGAGGATCACGGTGAAGCATTTCTCCAAGGCATCAGCGAAGCAATTTTTTCAGTGAAGTGACGAGGAATGAAGAGGCCCATTTTGTGAAAGAGATATGCTTCAGCACTCACACCCCCGAAGCAGTTTTGTGAAGCTCCATTTTGTGAAGTACAAATCAAGGAGGAGTTATTGCTTCGACACAAGTCCATTGCAAAGCAAAGTTGCAAATGAACATCTTGCAAAGCACTTCAAGGGCACGCGTTCCAAGCTAGGTATTTTCCCAAGGCGATCAAATGCATTATAAATGCATTTTTTACGTGCCCGATAAGGTTGTTGCTCATTTTTGGTAATTGGAAATGAAGTATCAGTTCCAGAAGGAGAGCTCGGCAAGCATGGCAGCCACTCGAGCACTGCACCAGAGGCCGAGGATACTCAGGTAGCTCATTAATGCGTATTTCCTCGATTGACCCGGTCGTAGCTACTAGTTTTGGCAAAGGATATGAAAGCTCAGTCACGAGAGCCGTAAAGGGCCGACTTCTTAGCTTTCGAGGATGTACTCCTCCATCTTGTGTAATTATGGCTTAGAGGGTCGGGTCCTCTATAAAAACCCAAACATTGTAATGTAAAGGGGGGGAACTTTTTGCTAGAAAGCTGTTGTAACTTGATGTCCTGCGATTAATACTAAAGAACTTTGGGCTCAATTCCTCTCTTGAATGCTGCCTTCTGTGTTTATTTATTTTGTCTTTCTTCATTTGCATACTATAATTCTGAATCTTGAATTCGATGTGCGATTGGGGACAATACCCTAAAATTTTCTTGAAGGATACATAGGAGAGGAAAAATGCCATATTGGTTTTCTTTTATGCTGCCTGGTGGGTTGTGGTTTCTATTATATTCGCTTGTCCTAATCGTCGTTACTTTGAACCCTAAATTTTGACAAAAGGGAGAAGGAGAATCCTGGAACTCGCTCAAAGGATACATAGGAAAGTTAATGTGGTGTTTCTTTCATTTATTCTTGGTGTTCTTTGTTGCTATTCAAGTTGTTAGTTAGTGATCATGCTTCCTGTTCTCTCCCACTTTAAATCATTGATCTCTCTTCCCTTACCCCTTTTTTATTTCTTTCTCTAACCTTAACTATTTTTATCTCTTTCCTACATCCCTTATCTCAAAACACCAAAGTAGTTTAGCATAGGAGCCGACCTTTCTTCAGAGATTGGCACAAGGGGCATCTCTTCCCTTCGGCCTTTCAATGTTGGTCCAGGTCTAGGGTGCATACACTCACCCAAATCCTTTCCTAGGCAGATTTGATGACCAACAGTTTTTGGCACTCCCGGTGGGACCAAGGTCCCATATTTTAAGAACACGAATCTCAAACCTATCTCCACCAGGGTCCATAGTTCTAACCAGTTCCTGGCGTGACCTGGTCAGTCTCACATGATTAGTGGTAGTGAGAACCAATGCTCTCATTACCGAAAGACTCTTAGCATCTGGCGAATTTGTTTACCCAAGAATATTTAAGTCGTAAAGACTAGTACCAAAGTCTATGCCTTCATGCAAACGAGATGGAGAGTTAGGAATAGAGGAGAGGAAACCGAGTTCTTTGAGCTAGATATCGATGCCTTTGGGGAGCAATCAAGGTTGGTCACCCCTGAGTCACTATTACGTGGAACATCCTCACAAGAGGCTACTATTGACGAACAAGGCCTAACTTCTGATAGCACAACATCTAGTGCCTTCATTTCTATTAGTCATCCTATTAATCAAGGAGGAGCTTCGAAGATTCCTATTTCTCAAAATCTAGGAGCAAGTATGGCACAACAACAACAACAACAAAAACAACAATAAATGCAGCATCAACCGTTGCCCAGGTTGTTCCTAGCATGGGATTCTTTGTCCCCGCTAAATCTAGCGGGATAAGGGCAAGTGCCGCCTGTTGCTATAAAGAAGATCCCAATGTTCGATGGAACTAGGAAGACTGCTTTGGAGCACATCTAGGACATAATATCTCTGGCAGCAATCCACGACATCACAAAGGAGTGAGTTATGGTAAAGCTTATGGTTCTTTCCCTTAGAGGAAAACTCCTCTATTGGTATAGATCTTTACGACCCGATACTATTACGGATGGGACCAGTTAGCCGGTCAGTTGATGGGAAACTTTAATGAGTCCTCCGATCCTACCTCTCTCCTGCATCAGTTCACTTTAATCCAAAGATATCCACAAGAAGAGATCATAGAATTCAATGTTAGGTTTGCTCAAACTTGGCAGAGAGTACCAGTTGGACTTCAGCCAACCGATGAAGCTATAGCATACTATTTCTTTCAGGATTTCAACCCTGATATCAATATCATGGTAAGATATTCTAACATCAATACTTTTCTTGAGTTGTATGATTTAGCCAAGAGGGCAAAAATGGATTTGATAGCTATGGGAAAGCTTCCCCAAAGGATGTCGATGCCAATACTTCTCGAATTCCCTCAATCCCAGTATGCAAGCGTAGCCACTTCGCAAATATCTACAAATTTTGCACTCCCGATATTGTCTTGGAACCCAAATCCTATTGTGTCTCAAATCACCACTCCAAAAATTCATTTTCCTACATTTTCAACTCCATAGCCCACGATCACTTCGACATTCCCTGTATTGCCAACACCATTTCAACCCCCTGCCCTACCTGATGAGGCCCAAGAATGCCTCATTATTGCACAATGTTTGACTCATTATTGCACAATGTTTGACTACCATATGATAAGTTAATTTCCAAATAGTTGACTAGAATATACTATTTGTTAAGTGTTTGCATGATTTTATGTTAGGAATACTATATCTCTATTTTTGACTATTTTCAGCATTTTATGACTGATTTTGCGTGATTAAGTAGCAAGTAAGAACATGCATTTCAATTAACCAAATGTGGTATGCTAATATCCATTAACTTCTCAATGGTTTTTGAATGTTTTCATGCCCTTCAACTTGTTTCAAATCCACATTTAAGCTAAAATTTTAGGACTGTCATAAATCTGAAAATCTAAGAAAAAAGCCATATAAAAATCAGCAAGCTGTCACTTTATAGGAACACCTTGAAGTTGTCAAGAAAAGCATGAGGATATGGATAGAATGAGTTCAGAAGGACTACATAAGACATCTGACCTATTTAGAAGCATTCCCACATGATCTAAATAGGTAGCAACAGGGTATAACAGAGCAGGGACAATTGTGCAACACTATTGCACTATTTCAACATGGTTACTTGGTGAATGAAGTGTATAAATTCAGTAGCAACTTGATGTACTCCTTCATGTTGATACTTGAATAATTTTTCCATGTTCTAATTTGTTTGAATTTGCAAGAAATGCCAATATTTTACAAATATGCAGCAGAACTGAAAAATGCAGTAATTTACCATGTAAATTCCAACAAGCTACAAATAAACAACAAGGCATGGAATTCACATATGGAAAGAGATGAAGACCATTGGAATTTGATCCTAAGAGATAACCCACCTGAGAGATGCAGAAGAAATCACTTGAAAAGCACACATTTTTTCATTTCAAAATATCTTCAGAATGAACAGATATCTTCGAAATGAGAAAACATAGTGTCTTCGAAATGAGCGGATCTTCAGAATGAGGAATGCATTATCTTTGAAATGAGTGGATATTAAGAATGAGAATTGTAGTATCTTTGGAATTAGAATTGCAGTATCTTCGAAATGAGAATTGCAGTATCTTCGAAAAGAGCGATCTTCGGAATGAGAATTGCATTGTCTTCGGAATGAAGCCACTTATCTTCGGAATGAAAATAGAATGTGCTTTTTGACTTATTGATCGATTTTTGAAGCTAGAAAAAGGGAAATAAAGGTTGGAAAATGTAAGGGAAAATATCTCCCATATGATTTTGTCGTCCTTGCCATCCAAAGCCACCATTTATGGAAAATATCAACTTTGATCCTCTTCTAGGATTAACACAAAAATAACTGCAGCATAATAGGAAGTTGTTTGCAAGATAGAAATGGAATATTATGAAGTGGATAAATATGTGTGAGATATTTCTAGACTCCTCCCACGTACTCCCACCACTCGAAGATGCTTTCTAAGGGCCAATGACTACCGTCGCAACACAAACCGTCCAGATATGCATTTATTTCAAATCCAGAATTATTGGCAAATGACTGTAAAATAGCACATAGGCTGATTTGAGCATGGGATATATTGTAAATATTTATATAAATAACACAACTCCCTCCTTGGTGGATCCAGTTAGGAATTAGAATAGAGGAGAGTTTTCAGTAGCAGCAATTAGGACTGTACAATAATTTTTTGTAACAGTTTTCAACATGTTTTGTCATCAATAAAAGTGCAGTATTTTATCATTTTATGTTCTGAGTGTTAATTAGTTAAGGAGTGCTTTTCACCTCCTTCTAGATCAAGAAGTATGGGCCCACTTTCAGATCTAGAAGGAGGGATTTTATGGTAGGTTTTAATCTGTAATTTTGCTACAGCAGAATTAATAGATTGCTTGCCAGATTTCATTTTCTTGTTTTTATTTTGTGTTGTGTGATTTATGTTTCCTATTATGTTTGTGTACAAAATTTGTGTGTATGTCAGCTGACAAATTATATTAAGCATTTTCCTTTATGTTTTCCCTGCTTTCTATTTTAGCAACTTTCCATTTTTAGCATATTTCATTTTGTTATCAATTCCTGTAGTAGAAGCTTGATGACCTTTTGTGGCAGGGCATTGACAGGTGTTTTAGAATAAGTTTCAATTCTGTAAAAGTAGATTAGATTTCAATTCTACAAAAGTAGATTAGATTTCAATTTAGAAATTTCAATTATGCAAGAGTAACTAGATTTCAATTATGCAAAAGTAACTTAGGATTTCAATTTAGCAATTTCAATTCATGCAATTGTAGTTAGATTTCAATTCTTGCAACTTAGATTTAGTTTTCAATTCTTGTACTTTATTTTAGTTTCCATTCTTCAGACTAGGTTTAGTGTGACACCAAAAGGCTAAACCAAAATCTGCTTCACCAATAATTGCTTGAAATATGAATGCCTGAATTGTACTCTGCCCTAACCTTCTATCGTAGACAGCCTTGGACACCACCCCGAATTGATAAATCATTGAGATTAAATGATGAGACTCAATGACACTCATCATTTTGGTGTCGTTGTCGGGGAACATGGTGTTGTTAGAGGGTAAAAGCAGTCAAATAATTATTATTGTGCTAAGTTATGAAGTTCAGAGTTAAATCTGAATGTAATAGCTGGTATAAATAATAATTATTGATAGCTGCATTTTAGTCCATTTAGAAAACAAGCAACCACCACCTTCAGCCTAACCTGGAAAGGCAACCCCTATCTATGTAAGCTGAATCTATTAAAAAAAAATCACAAAAAATTTTGCACAATAAAAATAGGAGTTTACAACTTAATGATGATCCTAGAGTTTTCCATTATTACTTAAATATTGTTAGGATTTTACCGCGCTAAACCACAACCTAGCAATTCTTAGCCTACACAGACAATAGTTGATCTCATTAGAGGTGATCCTACCTGACAAGTAGTTGATCTGCTAAAGTTATACACTTCTTGTCTTATTGTGCAAACCAAAAATATATATTTTTAAGCCCAACCTATGATCAGTCTGAATAATACAGGATAGGCAACCCCTGTCTATGTAGCTGAATCTGGTATAAAAAAAACTTGCAGGAAATGTTATTGACTTCAGCAACATCCAACTATGCTCAAACAAGAACTTACCCGAGCTTGAAGAGATAAAAATCAATGGAGATATACATAAAACCTTTAGTCCAAACACACAAAAATTAGCCTTGGATAAAGGAGAAAAAACTAGAAAAACTGCACATAGAAAATTTACTTCCATTTTACAAAGGGGTAAATTCTGTCCTCCTAGGAATGAAACAAATTGAAGTGCAGCCAAGAAAATTCTTGAACATTATTAGCTGGTCGACTTATAAACAAAAAACAAAATTGTTGCTATTTTGAAACAATATTTCAATCCCTTTACATGGAATTACAAGGGTATATCAAGATTTTATCTTGATGTAAGCACTTAACATCTTTTGGGAATTGGTATTTAATTGTTTCAAGAACAAATTGACAAGATTTTGTAGACTAGGAGGCATGGACAACACTTGATTGAAGAAGTTTTCAGATATGGAGCAAGTGCTTCTTTCTCCCATTGGTAATTCATGGAGGATGTTAGTGGTGAATGGACATTGCCTTCGGGTATACCATGCACCATTAACTAAGGAGGAGTTCTTGAAGGAGATTTCGTTGGATGTACACATAATGGAAGAGAATTTCTCTTCAATATTAGATTCAGAGTGATGATAAAAAGTCTGACAAAAAGAGAAAAAAATATATACAAGAAAAGCAAAAAAAAAGAAAAAGAAGAATAGTCTTGTTTGTGAACTTCCTTCTTGGGTACAAGCAAGACAAGAAAATTTGAAAAAAAAAAGAAAGAAAAAGAAAAAAGAGAAAGAGAGAAAAAATTGCAGCAAAGGCATGTCCCACAAAATGGGGATACATGAGGACAAGCATCAATTTTAGCAAGAAAGAGGAACAATGGAGCCAATACTTCATTTCCAGCAATAAGGAGGCAATGATGATGTAAGAAGATTCTTACTGCTCATCTAGTAAGGAAGGTTGCATCAATGTTGCAGGTTTCAACAGAAAGAGATGGTGTTTTCATACAACAATTGACATGTTTTTGTAGAATAAGGATTAGTCTTATCCAAATAAGAGTGAGAGATGTTCTCTCTGATTGAAGCACTTGAAAAAAAAAAAAAAGAGGACAGAAGTTGGTTGAAAACCAGAAATGGCAGCCTCTTCTGATGAAAAAAATGAAAAAAAAAGATGAAAAAAAATGAAAAAAAAAGAAAAAAATTGAAAAAAATGATGAAAAAAAAATAAAAAAAAATGAATAATTCAGTAGTGAAAACCTTCTTGGAGGCGCTACTGAGTTGGCTTGCATGAAAACCGATTTTTTGGCATGCATTGCCTTGTTGATCTACCCATCATTGTTCCACCATTGTACAAATATCACACTGCACATGTGTTATGTTTGTTTATGTTTTCAAATAATCTGCTAACAATCATCAAAAGCAGCTTGTAAGGTGCATGACCAATTTTTAGGACAGTAAGGTATGTGTTTCTTGCATATAATTCATAGTAAACATTTAGCATTTAGTGTATGATAGTCGGTATTTGGCATAAACTATTCATACAATAGTGACAAGTTGAAAAAGGAACATGTTCAAGATGTCAAGAAACACCCCCTTATGCCATTAATTGCATAGAAATTCCAAAACTATGCAAAAACCTGATTTTGGGACAGACATGGTAGCAATTCTATTTCAATTTGTAGGGCAAATTTTAGAAGGAGAACTACAAGTTTATATCTCACAATTGTCCGATAAATTGAAGGAGGATAATAAAAAAAATGCACTTGAAGGTTGTATTTTAGTACTACTGAAATAAAACAACAACATACAAAACAAAGAATAACATCTAAACAAAAGGATGAAGAAGGGATTTTTGATGTTATGGAAGGCTTATACACTCTAGAGATGGACCCACAATAGAATCTGTAGCTAACTTTTGCATAGGAGGTCATTTCTGCATTTTTTGAAGATCTTCGAAATGAGAAATGCAGTATCTTCGGAATGAGCAGGATATCTTCGAAATGAGCAGAAACTGTACCAAAATTGCTGAAAATGCTATAGAATAGAAAAAAGAGTAGGGTACATCAAATATTGAGGTTTATAAGGCTCTACCACAAGTAAGTACATCCCTCAAGCATTTCAAATATAAAAAAAAAAATCAATTTTGTTCAAAAGGTGCAAACAACAAAAATAAGCATTTAGGCTGAAATGTTGTTAAGAACAAAAAATTCCATCAATAGTAGTGCATCTTCCAAATACGGTTCCACAATAAGACTATTGCAAGATGAATCATATGATATCAAGCCTTTAAGAGGTACCTTGCAGCACTAAAACTTGTAGAAAAATAGAAAAAGAGTCATACATGTGCTTAATTGCAAAATACTTGATATAGTGCAAGCAAGGAGGAATTTCTCGAGTTAGCGTGTAGCAAAGGATGTTGTTCACAAGAATAAAACCTGCATATTACTATGGCCTACTAAGATGCATGAGGGCATGCATCAGTTCAAGTTGGGGGGGATGATGAGGCCCAAGAATGCCTCATTATTGCACAATGTTTGAATACCATATGATAAGTTAATTGCAAAATAGTTGACTAGAATATACTATTTGTTAAGTGTTTGCATGATTTTATGTTAGGAATACTATATCTCTGTTTTTGACTATTTTCAGCATTTTATGACTGATTTTGTGTGATTAAGTAGCAAGTAAGAACATGCATTTCAATTAACCAAATGTATGCTGATATCCATTAACTTCTCAATGGTTTTTGAATGTTTTTCTGCCCTTTAACTTGTTTCAAATCCACATTTAAGCCAAAAGTTTAGGACTGTCATAAATCTGAAAATCTAAGAAAAACAGCCATATAAAAATCAGCAAGCTGTCACTTTATAGGAACACCTTGAAGTTGTCAAGAAAAGCATGAGGATATGGATGGAATGAGTTCAGAAGGACTACATAAGACATCTGACCTATTTAGAAGCATTCCCACATGATCTAAATAGGTAGCAACAGGGTATAACAGAGTAGGGACAATTGTGCAGCATTGTTGCACTATTTCAGCATGGTTACTTGGTGAATGAAGTGTATAAATTTAGTAGCAACTTGATGTACTCCTTCATGTTGATACTTTAATAATTTTTCCATGTTCTAATTTGTTTGAATTTGCAAGAAATGCCAATATTTTACAACTGTGTAGCAGAACTAGAAAATGCAGTAATTTACCATGTAAATTCCAGCAAGCTACAAATAAACAACAAGGCATGGAATTCACATATGGAAAGAGATGAAGACCATTGGAATCTGATCCTAGGAGATAACCCACCTGAGAGATGCAGAAGAAATCACTTGAAAAGCACACATTTGTTCATTTCGAAGTATCTTCGAAATGAACAAATATCTTCAAAATGAGAAAACATAGTGTCTTCGAAATGAGCGGATCTTCAAAATGAGGAATGCATTATCTTCAAAATGAGCGGATCTTTGGAATGAGAATTGTAGTATCTTCAGAATTAGAATTGTAGTATCTTTGGAATGAGAATTGCAGTATCTTTGGAATGAGCGATCTTCGGAATGAGAATTGCATTGTCTTCGAAATGAAGCCACTTATCTTCGAAATGAAAACAAAATGTGCTTTTTGACTTATTGACCGATTTTTGAAGCTGAAAAAGGGAAATAAAGGTTGGAAAAGGTAAGGGAAAATATCTCCCATATGATTTTGCCGTCCTTGCCGTCCAAAGCCACCATTTATGGAAAATATCAACTTTGATCCTCTTCTAGGATTAACACAGAAATAACTACAGCATAATAGGAAGTTGTTTGCAAGATAGAAATGGAATATTATGAAGTGGAGAAATATGTGTGAGATATTTCTAGACTCCTCCCACGTACTCCCACCATTGAAGATGCTTTCTAAGGGCCAATGACTACTGCCGCAACACAAACTCGTCCGGATTTGCATTTATTTTAGATCTAGAATTATTGGCAAATGACTGTAAAATAGCACATAGGCTAATTTGAGCATGGGATATATTGTAAATATTTATATAAATAACATAGCTCCCTCCTTGGTTGAGCCGATTAGGAATTAGAATAGAGGAGAGTTTTCAGTAGCAGTAATTAGGACTGTACAGTGATTTTCTGTAACAATTTTCAGCATGTTTTGTCATCAATAAAAGTGCAGTATTTTATCATTTTATGTTCTGAGTGTTAATTAGTTAAGGAGTGTTTTTCACCTCCTTCTAGATCAGGAAGTATGGGCCCACTTTCAGATCTAGAAGGAGGGATTTTATGGCAGGTTTTAATCTGTAATTTTGCTACAGCAGAATTAATAGATTGCTTGCCAGATCTCATTTTCTTGTTTTTATTTTGTGTTGTGTGATTTATATTTCCTATTATGTTTGTGTACAACATTTGTGTGTATGTCAGCTGACAAATTATATTAAGCATTTTCCTTTATGTTTTCCCTGCTTTCTATTTTAGCAACTTTCCATTTTTAACATATTTCATTTCTTGTCAATTCCTGTAGCATAAGCTTGATGACCTTTTGTGGTAGGGCATTGACAGTGTTTTAGAATAAGTTTCAATTCTACAAAAGTAGATTAGATTTCAATTCTGCAAAATTAGATTAGATTTCAATTTAGCAATTTCAATTATGCAAGAGTAACTAGATTTCAATTCTACAAAAGTAACTTAGGATTTCAATTTAGCAATTTCAATTCATGCAATTGTAGTTAGATTTCAATTCTTGCAACTTAGATTTAGTTTTCAATTCTTGTACTTTATTTCAGTTTCCATTCTTCAAACTAGGTTTAGTGTGACACCAAAAGGCTAAACCAAAATCTGCTTCACCAATAATTGCTTGAAATTTGAATGCCTGAATTGTACTCTGCCCTAACCTTCTATCGTAGATAGCCTTGGACACCACCCCGGATTGATAAATCATTGAGATTAAATGATGAGACTCAATGACACTCATCACTACCTCCAATACCGACGATGGCTTCATTGCCACTCGTTCCAAAAGTCGATGATATGCAAGCTAAAATTCTACAAGAGATGTAGTCTCTGAACTCCATAGTTTAGATGTTGTCCAACGACATGACCATTGTGAAGAAGAAGCAAGCGCAACAAGAATTTCTACCGAGGAGGTCTTATCCTATGCCTACGCTTACCAAAGACCAAGCAGTCCAACAAGGAAAGGCTTCGATGAGAAACGCTATGATTGATGAAGCTCCGAGCACTTTTGATTATGTATATTGGTGCTCTACATGCAATGATCCACATGAAGAGAATACCTGCATGCTGCACCAACACTATGTACAAACACTGGCGAGTAGTAGTCATGGTGGTCAAGTCAACGTCATCAGGAAAATGAGTCAGAACCTGGCGATTGGCGAAGAAGAGCCAGTTGTAGTGCTTACCAGAGGAGGAAAGAAGGCAATAGAAGTGGATGCTACTCAGATGGCTCCCTTAAAAGTGCATGCTCGACCCGAGAAGGGACAATCATCTTCTTCGACCCCGAACGAAGCTCCTCCGCCTGCATCGATCAAAGAAAAAGCTCAAAAGGCCTCTGCCGAACCACCTCAGGCAGAAACAAGAGAGCAGGCTAGGGAAAAGCTCAAGTTTCCTTCACTAACTAAGTGACAAAGAGTTGAAGCTACGGAGCAGTATCACACCAGATATGAGCCGAGAAAGGAACCCGAGGTGCTCAGTTCCTTGGCGTACAACATTGTGGAGGAGTTAAAGAGGATTCCAGCCAAGATCAGCTTGTACGATGCACTACAACTACCTGGACAAGTGGACCTACTGCAAGAATCATTGAAGATGACTAAAGCAAAAAAGGTAGCACCGCTTGCTCTTGTGCAGACTCTATCCACATCCATTACGGGGAAGAATAGACCACCTCCATTCTACCTATCTCTATAGATGGAAGGGTATATTGTACATAATTGTATGATCGACTCTGGGGCCGCTACAATAGTCATGCCGAAAGTAGTCTACGAAGAAATAGGGATGGAATATACATGAAGCAGCCAAGGCGTACTCCAGTTGGATGGTACCCCAGTGAAGACTATAGGAGTGATCAAGGACATTCCTATTCGACTACATAAGATGCCTCAGATCATGGTCATACAAGAGGTAGTGGTCGTCGACCTAGAGCCATACTTCAGTATGTGCTTGTCAAGGGAATTTACAGCAAAGTTGGGTGGATATCTGTCTATGGATTACTCTCATCTGGAGATTCCATTCAAAGGAAAGAAGGTGAAGATCTACAATGAAAAGCCTTCTTCCTTCCTTGTGCAGAAGATGTCCGAAGAAGAGAGCAGCGATCCAGTGAACGCAATAATGGAGGAAGTAGAGCAGGTGGACCTGGTCGAGGAGTCTCTTGCACAGCTAAGTTATGAAGATGAGTTCTCATTGGCAGACTTTAATGCCATGGTAGAGACCGAGATAGGATGTTATGCGATCGCCAAGCCTGAGAAACACACCCAACCAGAGAATAGAACAAGTGCCCAAGAAGGACTATGGAAGTTGTTCTTCGATGGTGCCCGATGTAAAAATGGCATTGGGGCAGGGATTCTTCTAGTTTCACCATCCGGAGAGCAAAAGGAGTATTGCTATCGGTTGATATGGAGCTGCACCAACAATGCAACAGAATATGAAGCATTATGCCTAGGACTCAAAAAGGCTGACAAGTTAGGCATAAAGCACCTCCAAATCTTTGGAGATTCTGAACTGGTATGCAACCAGGTCACAAATAGGTGCACTTCAAAGAAGCATTATCTCAAGTCCTACCGGAATAGGGTATGGGACTTGTTCGACCAGTTTGAATCTCTCAATCTGCAGTCTATTCCAAGAGAAAAGAACCGACATGCCGATGTTCTGGCATCCATCGCAGCCAAGTACTCTCCAGCAGAAGACATGGTGCACAAGCCCAAAGCTATGAGAATGATCTATAGACCCTCTATCCCAGACAGAGATCTACATTGGCAAGTCTTTGATAATGATGAGCAGATTGTGAATTTCATGATTCAAGAAGCAGCCACAGTCGAAAGCAGAAGCCCTGACGGTGAAGAATATGAAGGACTAGTTCAATTGAAGAATAACCACCTTCCTAAAGGATTGATTACTCTGGAAAGCCTCTTTGATCAGAATGATCGAGCAGTTTCACACAGGATCAAAGTTAATGCCAAGCAGTATCAAGAGTTGGAGCTCGAGCCTAGAAAAGCAATAAAAGTTGGAACAGATTGCACTTCGGAGGAGCTAGAGCAGATCCGATCTCTGTGCAAAAGGTATCCCGACACAGTGGCTTGGTCTTATCAAGATCTAAGGGGATACGATCGACAACTGATCCAACATACAATTGAGTTGCAGGAGGGAGTCAAGCCCTTTCGACAGAAGCAAAGGCCGGTTAACCCGAAGATCGAGGTCCTGATGAAGGTCGAACTCCTAAAAATGCTCGAGGCAAAGATAATTTATCCCATCAAACATTCTTCTTGGGTAGCGAACCTAGTCCCCATCAAAAAAAGAATGGAGATATACGTTTATGCATGGACTTTCGCAACCTGAACCAGGCTTCTCTCAAGGACCACTATCCTCTTTCGCAAATCGATCAGATCTTGCACTCGGTGGTTGGAGCTCAATGCTTCTCCCTGCTCGATGGTTTCTCTGGATACAATCAGATCTGGGTCAGGAATGAAGACCAGCATAAAACAGCGTTCACCACCAAGTGGGGGACATTTGCTTACCAGCGAATGCCATTTGGCCTTTCGAATGCTGGTGCCACTTTCCAGAGGGTGATGGATCTAGCTTTTGGCGAGCTTCTGAATAAGGTTATCATCATCTATCTAGATGACATGACCATTTTCTCCCGAAGAAGGGAGGATCACCCCTTACATCTGCAACAAATTTTCAAAAAATATCGAGAGTTTGGCATTTCAATCAATCCAAAGAAGTCCATATTCACAGTCAACGAAGGAAAGTTGTTGGGACATGCGATATCGAAAAAGGGCCTCGCTGTAGATCCCGATAGAGCCGAGGCTCTAACGAAACTCCCACTCCCAGCAGACAAGAAAGGACTTCAATATTTCTTCGACTAGATCAACTTCGTGAGGAAGTTTGTCCCTGATTTCGCCCAAGTCATCAAGCCGATGTCCAAAATTTTGAAGAAGGGCACCGAATTCATCTAGATAGAAGAGAGAAAGGAGGCATTTGAAGAGATTAAGGCCCGAATCGCTCAGGCGCCGGTCCTGATCAACCCTGACTATAGTCAGGATTTTATCCTATATGCCATAGGGGAACCCGAAAGCTATGCTGCGGTCCTGACACAAAAGGGGGAAGACGGTGAAGAGCGTCCCATCACATTTTTGAGCCAGGTGATCAATCCCCATGAAGAGAAATACAATTTCATAGAACGTCAGGTGCATGCAGTAATGAAGTCTCTTAGGAAGTTCAAGCAATTCATCTCCCAAATTCGGGTTACGGTCTTTGTCATTCACCCCGACGTGCACAATTTCATCATCCAAGGAGAATTGGGAAGCAAGAGAGCTGGTTGGGTGAACAAGATACAAGAATTTGACATTGAGATCAAGCCCACAAAACTAGTTCGCGATCGCGCATTATGTCAAGAACTGGCGAAGAGCGTAGCGGTCGAAGCTACAGAATCTCAGTGGGATGACTCGCCAGCAGAAGAATGCTTCACCAACCAAGAAGAGGATGAGAAATATTGGGTTAGTGAAATAGTTGAATACTTCAACACCGGTAGATGTCCTTCGCATCTAAATGCTTCACAGCGAAGGCATTTCAGGATGCGATCCACCCGATATACTTTGCGCCCCGAAGGCCTATTTTTTAGGAACATTGATGGTGTCCTTCTTAAGTGCATAAAAGATGATGATAAAAGGAGAGTTCTGGGAGAATTTCATTCAGGACTATCTGGAGGACACTTCGCAGGGAGAACAACGGCTCTGAAGATCATCAAGGCGGGTTACTATTGGCCCACACTCTTTGCTGATGCCTTCGCCGTTTGCCGTAGATGTGAGCAATGTCAGAAGTTCACCGACCAAAGCAGAAATGCTTCGATGCCCCTTCGTCCGATACAAGTAGAGACACCCTTTCAACAATGGGGGCTGGATTTCATAGGGGCCATATCGCCGAACTCCTCCGTGGGACATAAGTTCATCCTGACGACAACTGACTACTTCACCAGGTGGGCCAAAGCGATCCCTACGAAACATGCGGATCAAGAGACTGTAATCGCCTTCCTAGAGAGTTTGATCACCAGGTTCGGCATTCCCAAAGCAATTATTATGGATAATGGTCCTGGTTTTTTAGGCACCAAAATCAATGATTTCTTCTACAAACATGGGATATATCATAAAGTCTCCTCCAACTACTATCCGTAGGGCAATGGATTGGCAGAGTCCACCAACAAGACCTTGTTGAGGGTGCTAAGAAAGCTCATAGAGACAAAAAAAAGGACTTGGCATCTCCTTCTAGATCGTGCCTTGTGGGCCGATCGAATTTCTATCAAGAAGTCAATCAAGACTTCACCTTATGCCCTGGTCTACGGCAAGGAGGCCATCTTACCCACCCATGTGGAGATCCCTGCACTGCAGCTATTAGAAGAAGAAGATGGAGTTAGTCCAATGGAAAATAGATTAGCTCAGCTATTGCAGCTAGAGGAAGATCACGAGGAAGCCTACCAAAACTTCGCTAAGCATGCTCAGGTCACCCGAGATTGGTTCAAAAGGAAATCATCCGATCGCACGTTCAAGGTGGGAGATCTGGTATGGAAGTGGGACTCCTGGAAGGCCAAGCCTGGGAATCACGACAAGCTGGACGCCTTCTGGGATGGGCCATTCAAAATTGTAAAGGTAAACTCGGCCAACTCTTTCATCCTCAAAGATGCAGATGGCCAGGTTTTGCCGATCTCTGTCAATGGTCTTCATCTGAAGACTTTTCACCGCTGAGGTAAAACACTATTTCTCTTGCAAAAAAAAAAATGTATATGTACTTTTGTATATAATTTTCATTTGTATATACATCCTGTTCCGAGATTGCAAAAGCCAAGTACTACACTTCAAAATCTCCTTCGGGGACTTTTGATGCGAAGTAGCAGTTGCAAGGAGGTTCGCTGCGAAGCACTTTACCCTCAAAAGGGCCGAACCAAAATTCAAACAAAGGCACGAAAAGAGCTTCGCACCCGAAGCATTTCCAGCAGCTACTTCGGGCAGAAGTTTTGCGAAGTAGATTTTAAAAGGGGCCTTTGCGAAGCAGTTTTCAAGAACACAAGCTTCGGTAGGCGGTCCTTGCAAAGCACGACGAAGGAGGAGTACTTCGGGCCCGAAGTGTCGAAAAGCAGTCCGCACCAAAGGTTCACCGCGAAGCATTTTCAATGTTGATTTCAACTTCGCCGAACCAACAACACGCGAGACGAGAGAATTTAAAATGTGCCTCGAAGAATGCATTGACAGCAACCTCGAAAAGAGTTCAAAGCGGATGAATTTAAGGCAAAAGTGGCAGAGCACATCCCGAGGTGATTCGGTTAATGTAAAAAGCCGCACCGAGGTACGAGGTGGCAGTAGTTTGCATTTCATGATTACCAAAGCACGTGGCCCCATGTACTACGCTGTTGTAGAGCCAATCAAAGGGCAAGGCAACTTCCTCCGTTCGAAGCATTAATTTAAATTTGGTAGGTGCCATAAATTGAGGTAGTTACCTTTTTAGGCTATAAAACGTGAAGCTCTAGCAAAAGGGAGGTTAGTTATCCATCAATTCATGCAAGACTAAGAGCCTTTGGTTACTCTGCAATTCTCCTACCCTTTGCATCTAAGCCCTTCGCATTGAAGCCCTCTATATCAAGGACTCTGCCGCCATCATTTTCAACATGGGGAAGAAAAACTCCAAAGAGAAGGGGAAAGAGCCCGAAGTTGCAGGCCCTAAAAAAACAAAGAAGGGCAAAGAAGAGAAAAAGCGTACTCCAAAGAAGATAAGTCTTACCCCTCGCCCTGAAAAGCAACCAATAGAAGAAGGGGATGACTCTGAGGAGGAGCAGCTTGTAGAACCACCAATTGATGGGTGGGAGAAGATTAGAGACACGCAACTCTCTAAGGGTGTGTCCGACCTCCGACGCACCATAGAGTTTATGACGAGCAGACTCACCCCAGAGAATAAGAGAGCTGCTGCATATTACTCTCAAATTTATTGGTATTTAACCCCGCCTGCTCACCATTGTCCCGAGCTAATCTATGCTATCGCATAAAATTACCAGCCTGCATCCAGGCAAGTGTTGGACGCTTCGGGTCACAAATTGTTTTCCATTTTGAAGGAAGATGTACAAGCGGCCTTCGCGCCATAGCAAGGTCCGCCCAAGGGCTATTATGTTCGCAATGTCATTTTAAGCGAACAAATGGAGAGGTTCACCTCTAACAGCTACATATTGAAATTCCTACGCGAGAACCTCAAAAGTGGGCTACCTTCAAGCAAGCTGCCCCAGATGCCCTTACCCTTGGCGGCCTTCAAGAACATCGATATTTTCTCCATCATTGCATGGGTGGCGGGCCTGTCGACAGATGCTTCGGTGCAACCCTGGCAGGTGTCTTTGGCCGAATGTATTTTGAGAGGGGAATTCTATGCCCCTGACGCTTCAAGACCAAACACCAACCCAGTTTTCTTTGACTGGGCGGAATGGGTGGCCCAAACCTTGCACACAAGGCTCACCAGCATGAAGAATTCGGCAACGGGCCAGTACTTCGCACCCTGTTCTTTTCTTGTCTGGTTGTTTTTCTACCAGGTTCATAAGCGATTCCCCCATATCACCATTTCTCCAAGTGGCAAGGATGGAAATCCTCTATCGGTGTACCAGTGGACTCCCCTCCTATTGAGGACAGAGTCCTATTATTCTTTTAACCAACAATTTTTGGGACCCGCTATGCATTTGTTGAAGGGTTCTTGCCCTCGGGTCCCCCTCAGTTTGAGAGATAGAGTGGTGCAGGAAAAAAGGGAGATGTTTTCCAATTGACATAGGGACTGGTGATTCGCCTGTTTGGTTTCATAGGGAAGCCCTTCCTGTTACCAGTCTACCCCTCCGAATATCAGTTCGCATTGGAAGTCGCTCGACAGAGCGATGCTACAAATTCAGTGTATGGCCACGACCAAAAATGGGCACATACCTGTGACTTCCCTTTCAGGATGGGTGTAATCGAAGTCTTTGCCTTGAAACAGAGCGTTTTCCTGGAGGAAAAGCTTGCCGATTTTGGCCTACTCTAGATCCCTCAACAATGGCTCTATGATCCCTTGGGAGTGATGAGGGATCACTTAAAATTCAAGAATTTCCACATCTGCCCCCACCCCAAAATTGTGGAACAAAGGAATAATCCCAATGGGAAAGATCTGGAGTGGCATTTGGAGAGAATGAGAACATTGCCTCCTTGGCATGAGTTCTACCCCATGGAGGCCGAGTTTGATCCTGACCAGTACCCCCTCCCAACTCCAAGCTCCACGTTTTGGAGAAAGGCAAAGGATGATTTAAAGGAGGAATTGAAGAATTGGAGCGAGGAAAAACTTCGGGAGTGGTGGATAATGAGAGTCCATCACCAAAAGATGAACTCTTATGGACTCTTGGTAGCAGATAAAGACTTCGCAATTCTTTATGAAGCCAATGTTGAAACTTGGAAGTCTATATCCTTTGCAGATTTTGTTCCCCCAGCTACCCCAGGATCGGGCGAAAGCCCAAGAGGAGCTAAAGATACCTCGAAAGAAGAGGAAGAAGAAGAGGCCGAAGCTACGCCAGTGGCACTACCACAGGGACCATCGAAAGGCCATGACACAAGCATCGAAGAGGTAGAGCAACCATTGGAGAGAAAGAAAAGAAAGAGGCAGGAGCAAATTCAAGTGCCTCCGAGCCACCCAAAGCGACCCCGCACAAAGCTCGCAAGTGCTCCTGCTGAACAACCTGCATCAGGCCCGATCGAGGCAAATATTGAAGATGCGGGGCCACCAAGTGCTGAGACGGTCCCAGACATAGACGTCATTGATGTGGAGGAGCTCCTCCAACAAGAAGGAGACCCCGAAGTAGAAGTTGTGGAGGTCGGGAGTGTCGAAGCCCAAAAGGAACAAGAGCCAATCACCCAAGATGTCACCACGGCCACTCTGCCAGGAGGGCACGTAGGTATGCACTCTCTTCCTTTTGCCTTGGTCTCTGACACGTCCACTGTGGTCCCGGTTGAAGGTCCCCATCAATCTCTCCCTCCCCTACAAGGTCAATCGCCCACTCAGGTACTGCCCATTGCCAGTCCAACTCTGCATAGCTCCACTCCACCCGAGTCATCCGACCGGGACAAGCCTGTTGAAACTACTTCGCCCACCCATGCCATCATTCCTTTAGTCCTTAGTCAAGGCGAAGGTAGTGTTCCAACACCAAGCCCCATAGCCCATTCTCCCATCGCTCACAGCATAGTCCCGCTTGCCAAAGCTCCTGCTACACCCATCTCTGAACCTTCTGGGGAGGCATTCCCCATTGATTCTTTATATTTGTTCACCCCTTCGGCTGGAGATCCAACCTTTTTTGAATCAGATCTATCCTTAATAAAGGAACGCCCCTTAGCCGAGAAGCTACTCTTAGCTCGGCAAAACACAGAGAAAATGCTGAAGGAGGCAAGGAAGAAAAGAGGGCGATCTCTGGCCCAGGTTGAAAAATGCGTTGTCTTCGACTTGAAGGGCGAAAAGTTACATAAAGTGAAGAAGGTCCCTAAGGTCCAGAAGCCTCTGGATGAAATGACTCTGGCTGATTATGATTACCAGGAGAAGACCAAGGACCTGGAACATTTGAATATAGATAATGAATCCGCATCCATGCATGTCGAAATCGAGACTTTTCGAGCGCATGCGAATATTGCTAATCAGCGCAGGTTTGAAGCAGAGAGCGCCAACATCAAGTTGGAGGAAGAGCTGGCTAGAATCCGCTCCAAGCTGGAGGATTCATAGGAGCAGTGTAAGCTAATGAAGAAGGAAACACATGCCCTGAAACAACAGATACTACAATTGCAGTGTTCGGCTGAGCACCAAGCACAAAAATAGGCTAAAAATGAGCTAAAAGCCAAGGAGCTCGAAAGCAAAATCTTGCAGGCTCAACAGCAGTTGTTCAAAAAAGCAAACCTGGAGCTATTCGACAGAGGCAGAATCAAGGAAATTCGCTCACACTTGCTCAAAGGTTTCAGATCGTGGGCCTCCAGTGCCCTGTCAACTTTAATCTATGTCACCGAAGCTCAGTATGCCATTGCTAAGAAAGGGCCAATAGTAGATGAGGTCATCCAAAAAATCAAAAGGTGACTCAAGCTGGCTTTTGAGGTCCAAAGTATTAGATATCAGGACCTACAGGTTGCTTGCTATGAGTCGAACGGCTAGGGATTGGTCTACTGCCCAAGCCACTGTTCGCGCCTTCTTCTCCAAGGTGAAGAAAGCACAGAAGGCGAAGGACCTCCTAGACATATTTGAGCAGGAGCAGCGCACATCAATGGGTTACTTTGAGGATCTTTCTTCCTTAGGTTTCTCGAGTTTCACAGATGATGATGGGAACCTTCTCACCAGGGAAGAACTCAAGCCGATGTGGCTCCATTTCGAAAGTGACGTCTCAGAAATAGACGAGTGGGAAGAGCCGGTCACAGAAGGACAAGTCACCGACTTCATCCTGAGACACTACAAAATCGTGGCTTGCCTGAATGACCTAAGTGTAAGAATCAAACATGCTGACATTGGGCAGATTGATCGGTTCCATGTTTTGGTCAAGGCACTCGAAGACCAAGAACCATTTTAGAAAGGTGTTTGGGCTCACGTCCATCGAACCATGAGGAAAATCCATGATCGTCTTGTCCCATCACCACAGCAAGAAGCCACGCTGATAGAAGAAGGAGCAGAAGAGGTAGAAGAAGCAAAAGAAGAAGAAGAAGCAGAAGAAGAAGGAGGACAAGCTGTGGAAGCACCCCGGAGGTGGAAAAGGGAGAAGGGTCTGGAGGTGACTCTGGCCCAATGGATCAAAGCTGAGGGTTCTTCCATCGAGACGAGCTCATTGCCCCATGAGCCGCCAAGAATGTTGACAATTTTGTCACATTGCACAATGGGGTAGAAAAAATCAAAACTTTGTACAGTGTTCTTTGTTGTAAAGTATTTCTTTTGGTTGTTTTTTTTTGAAATATTTGTAAGTTGCAGCAATTTTGGCTTTCCTTGCCACCCCTTTGTACATAAGATGAAGAAGAAAGAACTTCGCTACCGAACAAGCTAGGGAAAATAGCTTCACCAAAGAATGAAGAGAAGTATGAAAAGAACTTCGCACCCGAAGCATTTCCAGCGATTGCTTCGGGAAAAAGTTGGCGAAGCGGTGTTGCCGAAGAAGAATACAAGAAAGGCAAAAAGAGCTTCGGGCCCGAAGTTCCTCAAAAAACTACTTCGGGCAAAAACCTTGCGAAGCAGCGTTGCCGAAGCAAAAATTCTAGCAAGGCGTAAAGAAGAGCTTCGCACCCGAAGCATTTCAAAAAACTACTTCGGGCAAAAGTTTTGCGAAGCAGAATTCAAGCAGCATTTCGAAAGAACAGCTTCATCGAAGAAAGACCGCGGACCGAATTAGCTAAGGCAAGAAAACTACTTCGGGCCCGAAGCATTTCAAGAAGCTACTTCGGGCGAGATTTTTGTGAAGTGGTGTTGCCGAAGGAAAAATACGAAGGAAGAAGAATGAAAACTACTTCGCACCCGAAGCATTTCAAGAAGCTACTTCGGGAAAAAGTTTTGCGAAGCGGGATTTGAAGGAGCGCAACACTGAAAACACTTCGTCGAAAAGCCGTCGAAGCATCCACTTCGGCCCCCCGTGCCAGCGAACCATTTCTACTTCGTCGAAAGTCATTGCGAAGCATCTGCTTCGGCCATCTTTCATGCGAAGTACTTTCACCCGAAGTAGTAGTGGCCATAAAGAATGCAACATCTTTTGAAGGCAATTGCTTCGGCCAAAACCTTCCCGAACCACAGTTTTGAAAGAGGATCACGGCGAAGCATTTCTCCAAGGCATCAACGAAGCAATTTTGTCAGCGAAGCGGCGAGGAATGAAGAGGCCCATTTTGCGAAAGAGATATGCTTCGACACTCACACCCCCCAAAGCAGTTTTGCGAAGCTCCATTTTGTGAAGTACAAATCAAGGAGGAGTTATTGCTTCGACACAAGTCCATTGCGAAGCAAATTTGTAAATGAACATCTTGCGAAGCGCTTCAAGGGCACGCGTTCCAAGCCGGGTATTTTCTCGAGGTGATCAAGTGCCTCATAAATGCATTTTTACGTGCCCCGGTAAGACCGCTGCTCATTTTTGGCAATTGGAAATGAAGTATCAGTTCTAGAAGGAGAGCTCGACGAGCATGGCGGCCACTCGAGCACCGCACCCAGAAGTCGAGGACGCTCAAGCGGCTCATTAATGCGTATTTCCCCGATTGACCCGATCGCAGCTGCTAGTTTTGGCAAAGGATATGAAAGCTCAGTCACGAGAGCCACGAAGGGCCGACTTCTCAGCTTCCGAGGATGTACTCCTCCATCTTGTGTAATTATGGCTCAGAGGGTCGGGTCCTCTATAAAAACCCAGACATTGTAATGTAAAAGGGGGGAACTTTTGCTAGAAAGTTGTTGTAACTTGATGTCCTGCGATTAATACTAAAGAACTTTGGGCTCAATTTCTCTCTTGTATGCTGCCTTCTGTGTTTATTTCTTTTGTCTTTCTTCATTTGCATACTGTAACTCTGAATCCTGAATTCGGTGTGCGATTGGGGACAGTACCCTGAAATTCGCCTGAAGGATACATAGGAGAGGAAAAATGCTATATTGGTTTTCTTTTATGCTTGCTGGTGGGTTGTGGTTTCTATTATATTCGCTTGTCCTAATCGTCGTTACTCTGAACCCTGAATTTCGATGAAAGGGAGAAGGAGAATCCTGGAGCTCGCTCAGAGGATACATAGGAAAGTTAATGTGGTGTTTCTTTCATTTATTCTTGGTGTTCTTTGCTAGCTATTCAAGTTGTTAGTTAGTGATCTTCCTCTCTTTCCCCCCCCACTTTAAATCATTGATCTCTCTTCCCTTCCCTCTTTTTATTTCTTCCTCTAACCCTAACTCTTTTTATCTCTTTCCTGCATCCCTTATCTCAAAACACCAAAGTAGTTTAGCATAGGAGCCGGCCTTTCTCTGGATATTGGCACGAGGGGCATCTCTTCCCTTCGGCCTTTCAATGTTGGTCCAGGTCTAGGGTGCATACACTTACCCAAATCCTTTCCTAGGCAGATTTGATGACCAACATGAATCTTATAGTTTCCAGGCAACACTAAGGGAGTCGATGGCCTCTTAGGCTACCGACTCCATGATACATTGGTAGCTTGTAGAGACTATCGATGCCACCACCATATGTCGGTAGTACTTGTAGGTTACCTACATTTTATGGTGTCGATAGCCTATAGAGAGTACCAACACCACTATCATGCACCGGTAGCCTGCACGGACTATCGAGTGCCATGATACACTAGTAGTCTTTGCAAGCTACCAATGTATTATGGTATCGATAGCTTATAGAGACTACCGATATATCATGGTATCGATAGTCTCTACATGCTACCGATGTATCATGGCATCGGTAGCCTTTAAAGGCTACCGATGCATGATTGTGGCATTGGTACTCTTTGTAGGCTATCGGTGCCACAATACATCGATAACCTGCAAGTACTACCGATGCCATGTTAAGTCGGTAGCTAATAGGGACTACCGACGTATGAATGGATTGTTTCATTCTCTTAGCACATTCACTGATACTATGAAGTAGCATTAAACAATAGATTTTTGGAATGCAAGGTGTAGAATGCAATGGAAGGTTGTGCGAGCCCTCATCTCTCTTGATTTTTGGAATTAAGTAGCATATAGATTGTTACTAAACCACTTGTCTTCCTCAAACATCTTAGTTCTTTCCTAGTGTGATCTTTCATGTTGTGAATAATAAAATGCTGCAATTAGTTGGAACTTGGGTTAAATCCAGTTGGTTGTAATAACATCTATACAATAAGGGAATTACATTATAATAAATTATTCAATGATTATCAATTATAAGAGTTGTGTACAATACCCAAAGCTTAAAGTTCTTGGGGATTCATTTTCTAACATGAAACACATTTTCCTATATAGATACAATGGCACCTACACCAAATCTAAGTAAGCAAGGAAAATCTTATGAAGGAAAAACTATCCTAAAATACTTTAGCCAAATATCCAAATCCAAGGAGGCATCGACATCTGTACAACTTCAAGGTACATATCTATCTTCTGTACAAAAGAGTAATTTTTTTATGTAATTTCAAAAAATGATGTAGAACCCCTTTGTATGCAGAATACCCAATTGACCTTGACATGCCTCCACTTGAAGATGTTCCCTAGGAAGAGATACCTCAACTTGACAATTTTATTAACAATGACATTCAACAACTTGAAGATAATCCTCAATATGGAACACCAACCGAGAAAGAAACTGACCATTCTAACCAAATACCAACTTCAGGAGAATCTTCTACTCAAAAATCTAAACATAGAAAGTTAACTAGGTGGACTATTGGAAGGACATTTAAGCTTGAATGGTCATCCAAATATCCATTTATTGAGCCAGTGCAACCAAAGAACAACAATGACATACCAACATAATGTAGATGCATTATTTGTAGTTGGAAACTAGGGAAGGATCACAAAATGCAACTTAAGTTGGATACAATAGAAAAACATTGTGGGAAAGTTTATGTGATAGAAAAAGAAATTGATGGAACAATTAAGAAAACAATTAGGTGGAAGAATGCATCAGAATGCATTCATGTTAGATATGCAGAAGACTATGATAGAGAGATGAAACAACAAAAAACACTTGTTCAGAAAGGTGGAACGATTGCAGCACAATTTGAAAAAATTCATAAAACAACTTTAGTGTCTAAAAGTTTACAATTTGTTATCGTATATACTATTCTTAATAAGGGAAGGCCAATGTCTAATTTTATTGACTATAAGCATCTGTTTCAGCTTGTTGATGTACAAAACCTTCCCTATGCCCATTGGTCAGATCGAAGTGGTTGGGAAATGGTAAAATGTCTCTCTTTCGTTGAGAAATATGACTTGAGAGAGAAAGTTAACAATGCAAAATTTATTTCACTTTCAATTGATGAAGTAACTATTATTGACAACACATCTTGGATTTGTATGCATGTTTACACATTTGAGAATCATGTAAGGAGACCTCATTTTCTAGCATTACATAAAATGATGGAAAATTGTAACCAACTTAAAGAAAATTGTAAGAATGGATGATACAACAATAGCTAATAAATTAATATGTGTTGGAGTTGATGGTGCTGCTATAATGCAAGGTCATAAGAATGGGCTTTGTGTTCGACTACAAATAATAATTACCCCATATTTGATCCCCATTCATTGCATGGCTCACAAAATGAATCTTGCATACAAAATTGTGAGCACATTTGAAAATGTTGCTAGAGTTGAAGAACTCGTTCATGAAATACATGCTTATTTTTCATATAGTCCAAAAAGGTTTGCAGAGTTTCAAATGTTTGCACTTGGAGTTACTGAAGGTAAAAAGTTGTTAAAATATGTAGATACTAGATGGATTTCACTTTTCCAACCTGCATGTAGAGTTTTCAAAGAATATCAATCCTTAGTAGGTTTTATGAATGCTAATAGGAGGGCAGTTGATAAGGCAAAATATTTGTTGTTTCGAATGATAGACTTGGAGACACTGCTCACTTTATGTGGTATTCTTCCAATGTTGCAAGAAATGAATACTTTGACAAAACTTGCCCAAGAAAGATCAATTTATATTGTTGATTTCATCAGGATTAGAAAACAAATATGTATGCGTATTGATAATTTATACTTGTCCATCGAAAGTTATATGGATTATTCTTTTGATGATTGGAGAACTCTTACGAACGTCAATGATTCAAATATTTTTTTGAAGTTCAACATCAATGATCATATTTCCATTCAAGTGAATGGAAAAGAGATACCATTATATTATTTTGAAAAGTGAATGGGAATAGTTATAGATGATCTTGAACAACTACCCATAACACATAGCATATTTGATGTAGTTTTGCAGGATACAAGGATTAAAATGAGAAGAATAGCAGAAACATTGACAAAAGAAATAAGAGACCATTTTCAAAGAGATGAGTTGCTTGAGGCCATGGTTGTGGTTAACCCCATGTTTTGGGATCCATGTATTGACCAAAATATTACAAATGAATTGTTCATTAAATATATGCATACCATTATTACACATTTTTCAAAACATGTGGAAGTTAATGGTATAAAGATCAATGGTATTCTCAATAAAGAACATTTGACAAATCAATCAACTCATTTCGGATTAACAATGGTCGATCAAATTTCTCATTTGACTAATCTGTATGAAGCAGGTTCAATTACACGCTTGTGGAAAAAATTGTATCCCAGTAGTGTTTTGTAGTATACCATGAGTGAATATTTTTGCTTATATGAATTATGTCAAACAATGATTTTGGGATCAGTAGAAGATGAAAGGGTGTTTAGTGCATTATCTTTTGTGAAATCTAAAGTTCGTAATAGGTTGGATAAAAATTTAGAACATTGTTTGAGAATATATGTGTCAACATATGAAGTGGACAATTTTCCTTACGAAAGAGCATTGGCATACTGGAAATCTCTTGTAGATAGAAGAGGTATCACTAATATCCAAGATGATGAGGATAATGATAACCACATTGATCAGAGTGTAGAGCCACAACATTCAGCTTTGCATACTATTGATTTTGGATGGGTTGAGAAGTGTTTGTTTTAGCTTCCACCATTTTGATTCGTGATTGTCCATACTTATATTTTGGCAATAATGATTTTTTATGGAATATTGATTTTATCAAAAATTATGTTGGTGAATTTTTATGAAATGTTGATTTTTACATTGTATATTATTGTGTTCTTTGTAAAATGATGTAACTTATATCATAGCCTTCATATAGAAATTTTTTATTACATTTGATAGACTTTTATTTCCATGATTGAGCATTGTAAATATTGGTTATTTACTTGTTAAACTTATTTTATGATTAAATTACAATGCAAGTTTGAGTAGAAAGAAATAAATCATTCGACATTACTTTAGAAAATATCGATAAATAGAATAGGAAGCAAGTTTGATTGATTATATAAATCATTCAACATTGATTTAGATAATACCAATCATTCAACATTACATAAAAACAAAAAATATCATCATATTTGCAAAAGCATTTTTCATTAATAGAAATAATATCTCATTACATAATTCTTAAAAAACTAGTGAACTATAAGTCCACTTAGTCACTATTCTGCTACATGGCCCGAACTAGTTGTTGTCTCTAATGGATGTTGAGGATCTGAAGAAACTATCTGTAAAGGAGGATCGAATATCGTTAATGGATCCAAGCTTTGATCTAGCTCATCAGACTACTACATAGTAGTTGTTGGTATTGCACCAACTTTGATCAAGCTCTCCTCCATTTCCTCCAAGCTCTGTATCAATGCCCTTTCATCCTTAGCAGGGTCTTCTTTACATGTTGAGGCCAATTCTTTTTCTTTGAGCTTTAGCAAAATTTTTGGATCCATTTTATGTTCTACAATAATCCTCCTAAAAGCATTATTCTTTGCAATGACTTGGGCTAATATCTCTTTCAGCTTCATGATGACAAGTAGATTCTTCTTTGCCATCCCCAAAAACACATTCAGACTTTCCACTTGATTCTTCAAATTCTCAAAATTTGACTACAAAATAGAAAAGTAAAAATTATTAGTTTCAAATATTATTACAAATAAATCAAATGATAAACAATAATTACTATAACTTACCTCTGCTCTTACTTTTGCTACCTCTGTAACTTGAACCTTTTTCTTATCTTTAGCCCATTGATTGTAATAGGCTTGGGCTTCAACATTTAGATTCTCTAATCTATTCAAAAGAATATCTAAAATTTCATCATCATATAAATTTGTGGCCTTCACATTGCCAGATTTAGCTTGATTTAACAAAGCATTAAGCTTTTCTAGTTCATGTTCAACCAAAGAAAATAAATTCTCTCTTTTATCAAAATTTTTGTATCATACACTTATTTCTTCAAGTAGAATTTTTGTGCAATACTCCTAGTCTCTCAATTCAAAAAAATCAGCAAGGAGCAAGTCTTTAATGGTCACCTTAGTACTATCAGACAAAAGAATATCTAATGAAAAACCTAACTTTTCATCATCAGAAAGAGGAACAACACCATCGGTATGATGAGGGGAGCTCCCACCAGTTGTTGGTACCTCTGCAGCCTGTGTTTGTTGTTGTGGTCTTTGCAACATGTTAGTAGCTTTGAAATATTGTGGAACACTACCTTGAAAAAGATAATCCTCTTCAAGAGGTGGTTCCTCCATATCTATCAAACCACGTATATTTGAAATATTCCCAATCGAAATATCACGAATGCCTGAAAGAGTTGGGGTTTGCGTTATTCCCCAACTCCTTGCAGAAAATAATTATTTTCCAGCCATACATTGACCCCTCATATTTGGTGAGCATGGTGGAGGTGGTGGGGGCATCATTTGCTTTCCGTGATGAGGTGCTCAAACCAATGCCCCTAAAAAAAATTAGTAAATATGTTGATAAATGCCAAAAAATAATTTAAAAATCTAACTAGTTGCACATACCAGATGTCGATCCCGACTCTATCGGATTGGTGTTTTGTTGCCCTAAAAACAAAAAGTAAAATAATAAATAAACTAAAATGAAAATTACCTAAAACTTTTGAATCAAATCACACTAATAGTGAATTTCACTTAAAGTTATGAAAGAGAAACATTACCTATTGTGGGGTCCTACTGGGAAACTTCTTCAAGATCTATCTATACTCTTCGTGCAACTCTTGATGCAGTTGCATGAGGAGCAGATGATGGATGAGGAGAAGAGAAGGAGAAATGTGGCTAGATGAGGAGTAGGAGATGCATGTGAACGAATAGCAGGAGATGCAACCACAGAGGTCTTCAAACGTTTAGACCTTTGAAAATGTAGGGGTTGCTCTGATTCCGATGGATCTTCAAAATATGTTGTTGCCTCTGGAAGCATTCCCCTAATTGCAGCCTCTCTTTTAGATGAGGTTGAAGAAGATTTTTTCTGCATTCACATATAAGTCAAAATTTAATTTAGTAAAAAATATTTTTTAAAACAATAAAAATAACTTTTTATGAAAATTGTAATTTACCTGCAACTCTTCATCTGTCAAGCCAAGTGACCTCAGTTTTGGGTGGAGAGTGGTTGGAACCAAGGAATTTTGAACATTAAAAAATGATTCATAGTAAAATGCAAGAAGAAAATTGGTGGTACAAAGAGTACCACCAACGTTTGACTTGGCAATGTTTAGTTCAGTTTTGATTTTGTTCGAAAGGTATGTGCACCAGTCAAACTTTTCAAAATCGAGGTAGCGAACCAAGTACCCCAATGCCCACAATGGAATGTCTATTGACCTTCCTTGCAAAATAATGCGGGCTTGGAAGAACTCGATCACTGCCCAAAGGAACTTGTTGTTAACATGTGTCAAGGCGAGACCCCTCCTGGATGGATTTGCATGAACTACAAAAAAGAACATAAAATTAATAATTTACATAAAATTAATACAATGAACACTCACTGCCCTATTGACGTATAACCAACCAATAGGAAAAATATTTAAAGTATTGAGGCTAAAAAGGTAAAGGAAAAGCCATCATTTTTTTAAACAACAAATCAAATTAAACCTTATGGTGCAATCAAAGAAAACATTGAAACAATATTCAAACAAGCATAAAGGATCAATAAATGGATTTTACCCAAAAACAAGACTATGGAAGAAACCACTCCTATGCCTTAACTCGATAGACCAAAACCATTTTAACCAACACTGGTTAAATACCAAGAAGGATTCAATTTCCAACATACAACAATGGTGCAAACAACAATAAGACGATTACCTAACTGGCTAGGTTTTAAAAGCAACAAGAAAACATCTTCTATAGCCCTTAAAAAAACCATGGAGATACATCTACAAACAACTCATAATCAACAGGCATGGGTCATCCAAAGCAAGTGGAAAAATACATAAATGCACACTTAATTAAAAGGTGCTAAAGGTCTAAAACAAAATCACCTAGGTGCTCTATGGTTCAACAACATCACAGAGGATAACCAAAATAAAAAATTATAATGCTATCCCTTTTAATTAATTCAGTCATATTCGAGTAACATATAATTAGAGAAAAATAGATGTACCTGACAATGAATCTGATGACAGTTCAAAATTCATCTTGAGGTACTCTTTCTCTTTATCGGTTAAAGAGAACTTGGATGTGATCGTTGGACAACCCATGTGTGGGAGCCCAGTCAATATCTCAATGTTCGAAGGGTTCACTATGAAGGATAGAGTCCTATTGTTGTCAACGTCAATCTGGAAGACACCTATTGCACTATTGTAACATCTGACAATCTTCAAGAGCAAATTTGGGTTTGCATTGAATTACGATATTGATACCAACCCAAAAAGGCTCGCATTTGTCACCCATGTGAGATCATATCCAAGTGTGGTGAGAATATTTGAGATGGTTGTGCAACATTGGTTCTTGAATTAAACTTTTGATGTGGGAGAGGAGGCTGAGGTGGCCATTGCTGCAATAGATCTAGCATTTGGAAGGGTTTGGGAGGCTTTGAAAGGCTCTAGAAGGCTTTGGTGGGATGGAAGGCTTTGAGAATGTGACTGTAAAGTTGAAAATGAGAGGGTTTTTGGCCTTTTATAGACAATCTAGAGCCATGCATGCTTGACACATGTCATAATTAAGTTATATGATGACACGTGGTGATATCAAGCCTCCTTTTGGGATGGTAGCCTATGCAAACTATCAGTAACATGCACTCATCGATAGCATATGCAACCTATCGGTGCCACTGATGCACCAATAGCCTATAGAGTCTACCAATCCCACACATACATCAATAGCCTTTGTAGGCTATCGATACTACTTATACATCAATAGCCTTCAAAGGCTATTGGCACCACACATACATTGGTAGTCTCTACTACTACTAGCATCACTGATACATTTGTAGCTTGCAGAGGCTATCAATTCCACACATATGATGGTAGCCTCTACATGCTATCGTTGCCATTGATACGCTAGTAGCTTGTAGAGGCTACCAGAACCACACATATACCGATAGTATTTGCATGCTACTAGCACCATTGATACATTGGTAGCCTTCAGATGCTACTAGTTCCACACACATCGATAGCCTCTGCTGCTACCAATGCCACTAATACACTAGTAGCCTGTAGAGGCTATCGATGCCACATGGTAGCCTCTACATGCTACCGATGCCATTGATATGTTGGTAGATTTTAGAGACTACCGATGCCACACATACAGTAATAGCCTCTGCTATCGGTGCCACACATACATACATATGTTGTCAATAGCCTCTGCAGTTTAATATTATGCTAATGGTAGTTTTCCACTATAGCAGTTAAATTATCCTGTCGGTAGTCTTTTACTATTGTTTAATATTTTTTCCAAATATTAACAGAAATTCACCCCATTATTATAATTTTTGGTGGAAACAAAATGCAATTCGCCATGACTTCTACATGAGTTTGGATCCTATTCGCCTAGGTTTCAAAACTGATTCACCCCATTATTATAAATACATTTTGGGGTTGACCCCTTATGCATAACCCTGAATAAAAGTGAAAGTGGTATAGAGGTTATCCCTTGCACTTTATGGTTTCAAGAGAAACATATTAAAGAATCGAGGATGGAGGAAATCCTTAGCAATTTAGGATTTTTTAGGGCAACATAAGAAGATAATTGCTATGGAAGAGCATCCTTGAACTTTAAAGTTTCCATGGCAACATAAAGAAAAATGTACTTTTGATTTTATTCTTTGCACTTTGGATCCTTTAGACCAAGACAAACCTGCATATGATAAGTCTTGCTATGAATAATGTGAGAAGATTGAAGAGATTGATGAAAATGAAAGTATTGATGGTAATGAAAAAAAGAGAGGAAGATCCAAAAAGCAAAAACAAAGAGAAAAAAACTCAAAGGGATATTGATATGAGAAAACAAAAGCAAATATCAAAAGTGTTAACAAGAAGTGGGGCTAAAGCCACAAATAAAAACAAAAAATGACGATGAAAATAATATCTTGGAATATTAGAGGCATGAATAAGAACCCAATAAAAAGATCTTAAGAAACTGTCAGGTTGTTATAGACAATATATTTATAGATATGGAAACTGAGCAACAAATATTTTATCCATTTGTAGGGTTGAATTTTATATTGACAAAATTTAAATTTCATAAGGAAACTATATGAGTGAGATCTTATCTCTTAATGAAAATGATATCAAGGAGTTGATTGCCAAAATATAATAGTTTGAGAAAGATGGCGAATATTGTTGATAGAAAGGCAAATGAAGAGTATCTTTAATAGAAAGACAAGTTGTATATGGTTTAATAAATATGATAGCGATGTAATTGTATTTTTAATAGGAGTGGCCCCAATAGAAGCCACACAAATTATAAAAAAATATAAACAAATAATTAGTAATTGAATTATAAAGGAGTTTAATATTTAATTTAATGGTTAATTAATGTTTGACTATGAATGTTAGGGTATCTTTTATTCATTTCTTATCTTCCTTATAGATTTTATCTCTACTAATAGTATTATGTGCAAAGATAGATACATAATAACTATACATATTTATTATTTCCATGCGTTATTGTTGACGAATCATAATATTAAATTAATTTTGTGAAATAAAATAAAATATTTTAATTTTATCCAAGCAAGACTTAACATGATAAATGAGACAACAAAATACTAATTACAAAAATAAACTTTTTTTGAAAGCTTAGTTGTAATGTAGTTAGGAAGTGAGTGTGAGTCAATAGAGAGTGCAATTTGGGAGTGATTATGCGTTGAGAGGGAGTGCAAGTTGAGAGTGATTATGCATAAAGAGGGAGTGCAAGCAAAAAGTGATTACGAGTCGAAAGGAAGTGTAATTCGAAAGCCAATACGAGCCAAGAAGGAGTGTGAGTTGGGAGGGAGTGCAAGCTAGGAGGGAGTGTGATCTAGGAGCGAGCTCCACAAAGGTAGCATGGAAGGAAACTCATATTTGAAATTTCTAATGGGAAGTTAGGATTCCTTAGCTTGAAATCAAGATGCCCTAGTTGGAAGTATGGATGCCCAATTTGGAGATAAGCCGAAGAGTGAATATATGGTAAGTTCAAAATAGGTAGTAGATGTTACACCATAAGTGATTAGCAAGGATGAGATGATTGAACATGATATAATAGTTATTAAAAGTAAAGGGTTAAATATGTAAGTTCTATGATACTAGTCAGAATTTTTAGAGATTTAAAATTAGATCAATTTGAAGTGAGGATTGAATTCAAATTACTCTGAATTTTCTTTGTTAAGGTTTTATCCTCATCATATTTTCTAGAAATAATGGAAGGTGGTCTATAGTTTATGGGGAGAGATACCCTTTATTTAAGACCATGCAATGAAATTTTTTCTAATGAGACAAAAACTATTAAGAAGCTTCTAATGTGGGTTAGGATTTTTGGACTTCCATATCAACTTATCAATAAGGATGTTTTGAAGAATATTGGAAATACCCTAGGGAAATTCATCAAGGAGGTATTTATTATTAAGGACCGAAAGCATGCTATATATAACCAAATATGTGTTGCTATAGATATTTTAAAACCTTTACTATGATACATTTAGATTAAATTTGAATCAAGAGAATGAGATCAACAAGTGTTATTAAAATATCACATTTTGATGCCACAATTGTTATGAGACTAGACACATGCCAAGAGATTGCAAAGTGAAAACTATTATGAAAGAGAGAAAATTTTGGTCATGAGATAAACCTCAAGATAAAGTAAGAAAATTATACTCTAATAGAAGCTTAGATCAGATCAAGGATATTCCACTCCAAAAGAAGAGGCAAAGAAAGCCTATCTACAACATCATATGACAAATGCCACCATAGCTCACTTGGATCAACTATTAGAAGAAATAAATAAGGATATAAGGGATGAGAAAGTACAATTTATAAGTTTAAGTTTAGAATGAATTAAAAATGCAAAGGAATATGTGGAGGAAAAATCCTAAAACAAAGACAACAAAAAAGGTCAAGTTTATTCCAAGTAAATCGTCTTCATTTTCCTTAAGTAGTATAGAATCCTCTCCTCGTAATAAAAGTGAAAGTGGTGTAGAGATTATCCCTTGCACTTTAGGGTTTCAAGAGAAACATAATAAAGAAATGAGTATGGAGGAAATCCTTACCAATTTAGGGTTTTTAGGGTAGCATAAGAAGGTAATTGCTATGGAAGAGCATCCTTGCACTTTACGGTTTCTAGGTCAACATAAAGAAGAATGTGCTTTTGAGGTTGTTCCTTGCACTTTAGATCCTATAGAGCAAGACAAACCTATAGATGATAAGTCTTACTATGAGAAATGCAAGAAGATTGAAGAGATTTATGCGGATAAAAGTGTTGTTGGGAATGAAAAAGAGAGGAAGACCCAAGAAGCAAAAACAAAGAGAAAAAACTCAAAGGGATATTGATATGGAAAAACAAAAGCAAATATCACAAGTGTTAACAAGAATGAGACTAAACCCACAAATAAAAGTAAAATATTATGATGAAAATAATACCTTGGAATATTCGGGGCATGAAAGAACCCTAAAAAAAGGTATTAAGGAATTGTCAGATTTTTTTGGATAATATATTTATAGATATGGAAACGAGAGAACACATATTTTAACCATTCACAATGTTGAATTTTATCTTGAAAATTTTAAATTTCATAATCCAATTATATGATTGATATTTTCTATCTTAATAAAAATGATATCAAGGAGCTAGTTGTGGAAACTTAGTAGTTTGAGGAAGATGGAGAATATATTTGATAAAAAGAAAAATGAAGAATATCTTTATTAGAAAGGCAAGTGGGATATGGTTTAATTAACTTGATAGTAATGTAATGAAAGCAATGTAATATTTTATTTTTTAATGGGAGTGGACCCCAATAGAAGTCTCCCATGGATTTAAATTAATAGTTTTTTTCTTCTAGAGAACAAGGGGTTGTACTTGGGTCTACCACCCTTGAAAAATCACAACTCTCTCATTTAGAGCTTGAGATTTTACAAATATATTGAATTCTAATCAATAGTTATAATGCATTCAAATAATTCCAAAGATTAATCCCTCAAGATCTTATCTATACTTATTTTATGATAATTAAAGACCTCTTCAAAACATTCATAGTTCTTATATATGGCAAATGTAATAACTTGTATAAACTGCCTAAATCATTATATTGCAAGAAGTAGTTTTATCTTAAATGTTGATATACACAACAATATAACATCATGTTTCCCATCCTTGTTTTTTCTTGTATAAAATAATTATAAGCATTATTTCCTATCAATATTATTCATCGTCTTATTTCAACTACCAAATGGTAAGAACTTACTGTAGTTTGGCTATTAATATGCTAATAATATAAATATTTAATAATATTTTAAGATTATTATTATTTTTAAATACATCAAGAATAAGATCACAAGGTGGTGATGTTGTTATATTGCAAAGGACTTGAAAAAATATTTAAATCTATATATTAAAAGTCTTGAGCATAAAAATGTGTGCAAGGAAATTGGGTTAATGTTGCTATCTAAATTTAGAAAACTAAAATTTACTATTTTTAATTGGGTATATGGGATTGAAACAACCCCACTTGTATTACATCATCACCATGTAGTGGTATTACAATAGGTTGGCTATTATTATGTGTGTATCACCTAGCAAGATTTAAACTGAGTCTCTTCTTTACAAGTCAAGAAATTAAACCAATTGAGTAATGTCATTTGATAAAATTTTTATCTAATAATAAAAATGGATTTTGTAATTATTAATGGAATATTATCAAATTATATTAGTTCAACCATTTAGATTCCTTGACTTTCAAGAAGGAAACCAAGGTTTGAATCTTACCGCACAATACATACATAATGTTCAAGTTGTTGTAATACCACCATATGGTCATGATGTAATATGAGTGAGATCCGTTTCAATCCTATATAACCCATTAGAAAAATATTAATGAAATATTTTATTTTAGTGTATTATAAATATTATTAAATGGTAAAAAATCCAATTTCTAATGCGCTTATGAATTTATTTTATTAAGTTGGAAGAGAGAGACATTGTCCCTCTTGACCTTTGGATTTAGATTGGCTCACCATTATCCTTGTTAAAAAATTAAAATAATGTAATCTAATTGCGTGAAATTAAATGCAAAAATTTGAAGTGCCAAAAGTAAAATGCTAAAAATAAAAATGCATGAAAGTAATTTTTGAAGTTTAAGGTATGAGAGATTCAAAGTAAATACGATTGTAACTATAGCAAAGAGAGTGTGTGATCAATTAACACATGAGGAAATCAAATAACAACAATGAAATCCTATCCATATGAAAGAAAGTTACAAGGAACACAAATATGACAAAAGGGCAGTTCCACAATCATCACACATTCCATAGTCTAGGAGGGTAGTGTCATTGATAGAAAGAAAAAATACTCATAAAATTCTTATTAATTCAAAAGGTAAAATTAAGCACAATGTGGATCTCACAAAGTGTAGGTCTAATTTCCTCAAGACCAAAAGATGTTTACAATGGAGTCAATGAATCCTATTTATAGGAAGAATTCACCCCTAATTTACCTTGGGTGATAAAATTTCACTTCCTAGTAAATGTAAATATTATGGGGCATCTTTAGAAACATGATGCACCTCCAAATGTTACATGCCTCTAAATACATCCCTAAACTACTTAGAAGGATTACAAAATCCTGAATGGTGTCATTACATGCTAAAATATTACTTTCCAAAAACCTTCCTTGGGATTCATGCATCTCATTTTGCACTTTTACCTATCCATGAGAAAATCCCTCTATCTAGGAATATTTTGCTCCATTATGTTAGCATTTTATTCTTGGCGACCAATTGCTCTATGTTTCCTAGTACTTCACTCCTTAGAAGACAAATACACCATCTTGAATAGCTTATTCAATTCATAATCTTGTAAAATTGAGTTTTGAAGACCTTGAGTAGTTTATGAAAATTGTTTTATACATCTTCAAAGTGGGTGGAATCCTAAGGAAGCAACTTGTTATTGCATTTTTGGTGATTTCATGTGGAACCAAGCTGAATTGGTAAGAGATCCAAAATCCTACCTCTATATTTGGGTATAAAATCTATGAAATTGGGATTCTTTTACCACAAAATTATAAATTTGTTAGTTCTCTATGTCCTCAAATAACTTTCACCAATCCTTGTCTCCTACCATCCTAAGTTCTACAAGGTCTTTGGTGTCTCCTATAAGGTCCTTGTATGGGTTTTCTGATAACCCATTATGTTTTTCCACCATTCCATACAACTTATTGAGTAGAGCCTTCAACTATTCAATTATTTCTATTGTTTCTTTGGCTTCAACCTTGGCCTTCTTCTCTTCAACCATTGCATTTATAATGCCATCATCGAGAAGTTTATTTTGGTCATCCAACACATATAGAAATCCAATGTCAACTAAATCATGAATTTCCTTCTCCATTTTCTATATTGGGGTTTCTAAAGAGATCATTTTATTTTTATAGATTTGTAAGTCTCTTTAAACATCATGGATTTTTTTAGCTTCCCACCATGTCCTTGTTAATCCCCATCTATTACATCCATGGCATTGATAAGATGGCCATTTTTTTGAGCACCTCTTGGTACCCTTCCTTTACAACCAATTAAATATTTCTTTATTTTATTATCCTTAACACTTGGTTGAGGATGTTTTCTATGTTGACCATAAATTTGAAGTACCTCTTTGAACTTGTCATCACAATCTTGATATGTCCCATAGGGAATTTACTTTCTCCACTTTTGAGGCCCATCGTAAGTCAACCACTACTTATTTTAGAACTATAATTTCTTCATAAAGTTTAGATATTTTTTTATCCTTCTTTTGTCATGTTGGCTGCAATTGTTCTATTTGTTTCATCAACTATGATTTTTCTTGTTCAAATTATTATCTTAGCTATTTCTACTCCTACATAAGTTATTAAGAAAGAACTTCTAGATAATTCATTATTTATCACTTTCAATAAGTTGGGATTTAAGCTCTTCGAACTATTATCACAAATTGGCTTCTTCAATGAAATATTTCTTAAGGGTCTGAACTTCCTATTCTAGTATAAGTTTTTTGTTATTCAAGTTACTTCTATTTCAAAATCTATTGCTTTTCTCTTTGTTATGTTGTACTCCATTGCTAGTTGGAAAAACTATAAGGTAATTCCAATGGAGAGTTAGTTGGTGAATTGGATCATCTATTATGGATTTTTTTTCTATTTTTATGGAACTCAATTTTTTTTACAATGAAGTTAGCAAGGGAAGTGACTATGAATATATTATTTTCTAAGTTTCCTTCTCTTAGCTTGGAGGAAGTCAAATATTTTATAGATATAAGTGTCTTCTAATTCATCAATGACTTTCTAGACATAGGCCTCACTAGACCTTGCAATTGTATTAGGCTCTAGCGTTATTCTTACAAACTTGGTTGCATAGGTATGAGTAGGTGATACTATTGCCTTGAGTAGGAGTTGTTCGGCATGTGTGATGGGATGCCAAGAAGGATAAATATACATTGGATGGAATAAATTATATGGAAATGGGAGTGAATGGAGATACAACGGTGGATTCCAAGTTTCCATTTAAGCTAATGTAGTAGGAAAACTAGGTACAAATGTAAAGGGATCTCAACATACAATACAAGTGGTTGGGATATGGAGATTTCTAGGGTGGGTGATGCACATAACATAATGAAGGTGGTTTTGATGGTATGAATCACTATGGAAGGTGGAATACCTCCAAGATAATCAATGGTCATAGTTTTTTATGGAGAAGATGTGTTATAGAAGAAGGAAGAATTGAAGAAGAAAGAAGAGAAGAAATAGAGAGGGAGAAATAAGTAGAAGTAGAATAAAAGGGAAGGGAAGGAGTAGTTGCTAAAGAGAGAGGAGGGATAGTGGAATGACTAGTGGAACATTCTAACATGATGTGAGGGATGAGTTCCTTTGTCTTTATGGGATATGTAGAGGATCTTATGGTCGTTATGTCTTGGAATATCTTCCTCTTCATTACCTAATCAAGTGACCTAAACTGATCATTGATAATGATTTCAAAAATGGAAGTTAGGGTCTTAACTTAGGCCTTAATTAAAACCAACCTATGAATTGGTCCTTCTTGATGTATTTCCATTTGAGTGGGGGCAGCCATTGTCCTTGCTCTTGTGTATGCTGAGGTGATTTTCCTCCAAAAATTGAACCTCCCTCTTACATTCCTACTATTCAAACTATAAGCCTCCCAAAAAACAACCCACATGGGTCTCCTTCTTATTTCTCACATCTCTCCCTTATCACTTCTTGTATTGCAATGCTCACTATGACTAAAGATATTGGTGTTTCATATATTGCTATTTCTAGTATTATAGTAGGAGATGGAATTCCTTCCATTGACTTCTCCACAATTTTATGTCTCTTGGACCCTATTTTATGATTTTAGTTCCAAAAATCCAAGATTTTCTCATCAAAAGGACTGCTTTGTATTGGCTTCTTTCTTATTCTAGTTTTATACCTCATCTTTTGTTAGGCAAGAATCTTCCCTTATGAACAACTTAGATTTTTTAATGTAAATACCTAATGGTTCATTTTGTGATTAAGATCAATCTCATATTTGAATTTGGCCTTAGTATATAATATGAACCATTCTGGTACGTGAACATCCCATGCATGAATCTCATATTTATACCTTTCCTCTCATCCCATAATGGTTTGGACCACCTCCTTTGAAAGGTTTGATTTTTTTCAAGTATGTGTCTTTTTTTATGCACATAAAATGTATACAAACCCTTGGCATTGAGTTATCTTTGGAAGTATCCCTTAGGATGATAGGACCAAATGTTCCTTTGTTACTCAAGCCCCATGCTTCTCACTTTTTCTTCAATAATTAGATGAAATTATCATAGCTTTAGGGTGATCTACATTATCAACTACGTTGAAAAGGTAAAATGTGTCTTTCATATATCTCTATAAGTACTTATGATTCATGTAGTTCAACTACCTCACATATCCTAGATTGAGCAAGGAATTGGGCACATGTGCAAAAAATCAAAAGGCATGGTTGAGAAACTAAAAAATAGATGAAATATTTGCTTTTTCCTAGGTAAAAATATCTATTTGACCACTCCTTGAATTTTAAAAAAATATGAGCCTTTTCAAATAGCTTGGAACCATCCCATTTAGATTAAAAATTTGCTATTCTTGTTGGGTATTAGCCTCAAGAGGACCTGATTTATGCTACTCCTTATAGCCTTGATTGTTGGGTCGTACGATATTTCCAACCATGACAAGAGGTTAGAAGATAAGTATACTCTAGGGTAAATCAACTTGGCTAGGTTGCCTTTCCATTTGTTGTAGAAGGGACTTCAATTGTTTCTATCTCTATACATTCTTTGGAACAAGCCTCTTAGTAGGGCTGGATGGCATTGCCAATCCTATGAGCTTGACTTGAAGCTAAACTCGACAATGTTTTCTACCCCCATGCCTATGCAACAATGCTTTTCTTTGGCAACTTCTAAAATGGCAGTTCTTCCTATACTAGTTCAACCTTACTCTTGGGGGATGCGGTGGCACTTGAAGAAGCCATTACTCTCTATAACTTTGGCAACCTGCAAATCTTTAAACTTTACAAATGTTAGAAATATTGAGTTTTCATTGATGTCAAAGGCAGAAATATCTTCAAGGATGAAATGTTGAGTTGTTAAAGGCAGAAATATCTTCAAGGATGAAATGTTGAGTTGTCATTAATGTTAAAGGCATAAATATCTTCAAGGATGAAATGTTGAGTTATCATTAATGTTAAAGGCATAAATATCTTCAAGGATGAAATGTTGAGTTATCATTAATGTTAAAGGCAAAAATATCTTCAAGGATGAAATATTGAGTTGTCAAGGATGATATATGCTTTAATATTTAAATTGGAAATTTAAATATTAAAGTTATAAAAATATTATAGAGTTAAACCTTATAATATTTAAATATTAAATTTAAATATTATAAAGTAAAGTTTCAAAAATTAAAATGATCGTGCATGGGCCGACCTTTACAAAACAAAGAAATATTAAATGTATATATAAGGTTGAAACTTAGTCAAGAATGAATAATTATGAAATATTTCAATTCGAGCATTCGATTAAGTTGCGGTACAACTGCACAATAGTAGATGACGTGACGATGCAATAGTGAAGGTGCTAAGGTAGAATGGAGCTCAGTGAAGACCATTTTGTAGGAGGGAAATAGTGTGATAGAGAAAGTGTTTGAGGTAGACGCTCATTGGAGCTCAGTGAAGACCACATTGTAGGAGGGAGATGATGCAATAGAGAAGGCGGTTGAGGTAGATGCTTGTTGGATCTTAGGAAAAGGTCACATCGTAGAAGGGCAGCGACAACGCATCTAGTTGGCATTGTATTGAGAAATGAAGACCACATTGTAGAAGGGCAGAGGAAGGCACTTCTATGATGAAGGAAGATTGATTATTGAGAAGTTTAATTGAGACATAGGAATCATTTTCAGATTGCAGCAAAATACCTAAATACTGTGTTGAAAGAAAGACAACGGATGCCTAGGGAAGAGCATGGATTTGACTATCATAAAGAGCATGCTAGACTACGTTTAAGTTGACACACATACAATCATATTTGAACAGCTTCAAGTGCACAAAAGGACAACGAAGGAAGATCTCATCCAAAGAAAATTATAGATAATGGTAGCAATACGAATCACAGATTGAATTTTTTTGAAAAGAAAAGCATACCATTTGTAAGAGGTTAAGATACATTTGATACGTCTATGTGGAGCTCATTCGGAGAAGGCTTGCAAAATAGAACAATAAAATCTAAAGGGAAACAAACCTACGTAGGCAAAATGAAAATAGACGATGAAGGTTTTCATGAGGCATATCAAAAGGAGTGTGATAGCATTACACAAAGGTCAAGCATTGTTAGATTGCAATATCTCTAGTGCAAGCCACTAGTATTTTTAGGCCACACACATATCGAGTGTCTAAGGAGTGATAAGGGTTTAAAGTGGTTGATTTGATATTTAAATCAAGAAGGGAAAAAGAGAATTATTCACCAGATTTGAAAAGCACATGCAAGAAGAAGATCATCATTATTAAGGCATATTTGGAGGGCACAAATCTAGAACAAGTCAAGGTGTCAAAGAATATTAAGTGCACATATTCACCCAAGCATTCAATTTCCAAGGAAGGACAATTCAACCAATTCAAAGAAGAAGGAAAGGTGCACATGATAGTGGAAGAAGAGCAAGGTTTGAGCATCTCCAAGTCAACACACAAGTAAGTTATCCAATACTAGACTTGAGCTACCTTTAAAATGTAATAAATGTGAGATATGTGGAAGCGACAGACTTAATGAATGTGAAGAACGTATTGGAAATTTTAAGCTTACTACATTAGTGCATATCATTCTCTATATGTTCATGAAGATAAAATAATTCTGGGTAGAATATGTTTGAATTGCTTTTAGTTGAGGAAAGCAAAAGTGAAGAACTTGATGCCATTATTGATCAAGTTTTGTAAGTAGATTTGTGCATTGATTATGATTGAATTTTGGAGTAAATGTGCAAGGGTTATAGATCATATTTGTAAGTAGATTTATGAGTAGGTTTTGGAGCAGATTTGAGTAGGTTTTGTAAGCAGGTTTTGGAGCAGATTTGAGTAGGTTTTGTAAGTAGGTTTTGGAGCAGATTTGAGCAGGTTTTTAAGCAGGTTTTTGAGTAGGTTTTATGAGCAGGTTTTGGAGAAAACTTGAGCAAGGGGATTGGTGGCCATTAACTTAAGAAAGGGGATAGGTGTCTCATGTGGATTTGTGTCTATGAACTTGAGCAAGGGGATTGGTGTTTCCTGTGGATTGGTGTCCATGAACTTGAGAGGGGATTGGTGTCTCTTGTGGATTGGTGTCAACAAACTTGAGAGGGTATTGTTGTATCCCATGGATTTGTGTCCACAAAATTTTATAGGGGATTGGTGTCTCCTATGGATTAGTGTCCATAAAATTGTATAGGGGATTGGTGTCTCCTGTGGGTTGGTGCCCACAAAATTTATTGAAGAAATTTATAAGCAATATTTTTTCGTGGTTTTCTTTAGAGAGGGTATTTCCACGTAAAATATTTATCTCTTGTGTATGGTTCTTTGTTAATTGTTTCATTATTGCATTGATATTATTTGAAGTTATTACTTTGGAAAGAAAAGAGAATTTTTTTAGCTTATATTGTTCACCCCCATATCAGTATAAGCTTGTGTTCTTCAACAAATTCTCTTGGCTCTTATTTGACTTAATTCTTTAGCTCTATGTGCTTACTATGACTATTTTTTTAACTCTTTGTACTCATTGTGACTGTTAATGTGTTTTTAAACCACCTTATCGCATGAAGTGTATTAAATTTATACCAACTATCTTTGCATTTTTTCCATAATTAGCTTGACACATCACCTCCTATAATGATCTAATCTATCATGAATTTTTTATCTTTTGATTGGTTTGCATGGTTGGTTATTGGATCAAGAACCTATTTAAATATAGGCCATAGATTTGCTCACATTTTCTTAAATCATGTGTCTATCCAGATCCAAGAAGATGTCCATACTTTGGCTGGTGTGCCTATAAATTCTTTGATTGGTTCCTAGATGAGTCACTGGGATCTTCATTAAATAATGTGCTATTACTCTACTTGGATTTTCTTGGTTAGAGGGCCCACACAATATTTTCATTAATAAGGCACCACTCTGTGCATAAGTCACTTTTCAACTAAAATATTCTAAGTTGTACATCTATTTTTGATTGATCCATCCTCAACCTTTCATCTCCAATTGGTCAAATGTTATGAGCCTTTCATCCCTTTTCCATAAAATCAATCTAAGTCACTAATTTTGATGCTGTAACCAATAATTATTATTAATATCATAATGCACATATAAATATACATCACACATGGCTAATCTTAGCCATATCACTAGCCTACACAATAGGTAGATCGTTATAACAAAATAACAATTCACTATGAGTTAAATGATAGTTTACAACTAAGGGAATATTATCCTAACATCCCCCTTATTCCATTATTTAGGATATTTTCATAGAATCCTTCTCTTTTACTCTTTTGGATCTTGAAATCTTGGTTCATGGTTGAGCTAATTTTGCGCATGGCACTGGCTGCTCTTTCTTAGGTAAATACCTCTAGGTCTGCCACTAGGAATGTTGCCTCTAGGTCAGTCTCGATAATTTTGCCTCTGGGTCTACCACTTGATCATTTTACCTCTCGATCATCCTTTAGGTCTAAGAAAAATAAGTACTTCATGAGTACTTAAGAAAAAGTGGGATTTCCCTCACTTTGCTTTAACAACTAGGAGTGTCCTTATTGTGACCACCTCATCCTACCGGTATGCATGGGTAACCAACCGTTGTATCTGCTAGGTGTGATAGAGTATGTCACTACTTATGAGGTTCACTTTGTTGTTAGGTGTGTTCCCCCTCAAGGTGAAACATGTCTTAGGTACATTGGTGTCGGGGTACATCGAAATTGCACCTTTACAAGACTTTGGAGCCATTAAGTGTGTTTATGAGGCACACTTATAGTGTTGAGAAGTGTCAAACTCTATCGAAAATGCACTCCATACAATGATATTGAGAAAAAATTGAGCCATTAGAATCCCAAAATGGAGTATGGGAAAGAAGAAGAAGAAGAAGAAGATTTTGAAGTGTCTTCAAAGTTGATGATGTCTGAAGTATCAATATTCTGTAGTCTTCAGACATAAAAATTTGCCTCGATTTTTGAGAAACAATATCTCATCGAGCAAATTGAGGGATCAATGTTTTCCTCATGCGAAATTAAAAAATATCCCTCGCAAGGGAATTTTCTACCTATTACAATTTTCCCTCATATAGGAGAATATACCAAACAGTTCTATGGAATAATCATGATTAAAAAATCATTTTTTTTATGAGCAATTTTGTCTTGCTCGTTGGAAAAACAAATATACATGGGTCCCCTTACTCTTTCCTCATGCATTTACACATTATGGAAAAGAAAACAAAAATATAGGCTTGATTAATCCTCCCACTTGCAATATGGGATTTATGCATATAAAAATGCATATGGGAACAAAAAAACACATGGGTGGAGTGGCTTTTGTTGATAATTTTAATAAAATACTATAAAGTGATGCCTTTATGCATTCTAAAATGCAATTGGACCTGGTGCTTCTGAATTTGACCACATCATAGAAGGCCAAGAAGTTGGCAATTTTGATGCATCGACATCATTGTCCTCACTGTCCAGGATGTCGTTCACATGCTAGGTGGACCATTTGAAGAATGTAGAACCTATTGTCTGTAGATTGTGTCACATAATAGTATCATGTGGACCACATTAAAGACCATTAATTTTTTCATCATGTGAGCTCCAAAACATGGCTGGTCATGCCAACAAACAACAAAGTGAAAGACTGTGGGGGCACTTGCAGCTATGGTGGCATCTGTAAACCAATAAACATGCATTATGTGGAAGCCGATGATCTCTATATTGGATGATAACTCCATGGGGTTTACATTGTATTTTCCATCTACATGAAACACCTTTCTACATGAGTTTTTTTACATGCTTAAAAACAAGTGATCGGTGGTGCTTCATGGGCTATGCTTTATGGAAGAAATGAATATGCAGGCTCAACTGATGAAAATCATGTTTTTTTTTAGCTATGATAGGTCATCCCCCATTATAGCATGCTTTGCAAGTTCACAGTGAAATCATTGCACACAATAGAGAATTTATAGACCCCTCAAGATCTGCCTTCGATCGGTATGTGTCATAGAATCACCTCCATGCAGTTCTACGCATCGATGAACAAGAGGTTTCAGATCATTGTTGCTGGTGTTATGGTTTTAAGAAGTGTGCATCTTTATCTGATCTGCAAGGGATTTGACATCCATATATTTATCAAATCTATAGTGGATCTAATGTTCATATAATGCTACCATGGTTGTGGATGTGACAATCTACTGGTATCACCGTGTGCTTTGCTTGCACTGCACTCTATGCTCCATGTGGTATAGGCATGGAGGATGTGAAAACCCATCTTATTTATCTTGGATGTCCACCATAAGATGTAGATCAAGAGTTTATATATATAGCCTACACCAACCTCTCTTCTTTCATAGGAAAATGGGCCACCATTGTTGTTTTGTGCAAGTGAACTATATTAGGGCTAAGCGAATTTGTCTATGGTCAAACTCTACACTGCGATGGGTACTCACTGGTTCCAGATATTTTACCCTCATTGCACCTATGTCGATCTTGGTTGGATCATCTCTTAGAACAATGCAGTCGTGAACCTTGTCCATGCATATTGCAACAACAACACCAATCAACACTCCTACTATTATGTTAGAGATTTCAATATCCCCCATTGACGTAAACATTTAGATTCAAATCAGACTATGAGTACTATTAAGACTGTGTACTCGTAGTAATTAGTACCTTCAGTCTCACAACAATGGATCTAGCTCCTCCTTCCTTCAAGGATAACTGCATCAATACAATTGATGCATTTGGAGGAAAATTGATCTCCTTGTTGATTTATTAAACCCATTACACTATTGAGGTCAACCTTGCACTCACGTCTAAGTCATCCAAACACAATAGTTTTTAGGGTACGACCATAAAAAATTAGACTCTCCCATATCAGAAGAAAAGATCCCTTTATGATAAACTAGATCGGTATATTACCACAAGTTTAGAGCATACTTGGAATGCCTTGCATTTATGGAAAATCTCTATTCATAATGGTGAGGGGAGAATTGCCAAATACTCAAGCCTTCAAGCAGAAAACCTGCTCTAATACCACTGATGGTATAACCGATAATTATTATTAATATCATAATGCACATATAAATATACATCACATATGGCTAATCTTAGCCATATCACTAACCTACACAATAGATGGATCGTTATAACAAAATAACGATCCGCTATGTGGGTTAGATGATATTTCCCAAATAAGGGAATATTATCCTAAAAAAATTGACTTCGATCGATTCATTCATAACTGCATATATCCCTTAGATCGAACATCCTCTAACACTTACCTTGAATCAACCGAAACATTCTTGACCATGCATCCTTGTTTGACCGAATGAACCTCAATCACACACTCCATTCGACCAAAGCATTGCTAGCCATTGATTTGATTTTGATAAAAAACCTTTAGCGACATATCTTATGCTTCATGGAAGGGTAATGGTAGGCAAAGTGCAAATTTTAGGGATAGGTATTGATTTAACATGTTTCTGAATTAGGAAAAAAAATCAAGTGACCTAAAGATGAAATAATAAGAATGAGGAGAACATAACTGGCCCCTCATAAATTATTTTGATTGGAGGATTTTGTCCTTAGGCTAAGAGTTTTAGTTATGAATATATGAATTGGGAAAAAATGGTTTAGGTTTAAACCTTTAAAAAAATCAAAATTACCCAAAAATAATAGAGGGGGTAGGACGCGGATGTGCCCTCATGAAATTCTTTGACCTTGGTTTAACTTTATTTAAAGGAGCATGACTTAGAATTATGTTTGTGAAGCTCATGAGGGGGAACTTAAGGTATAATAATATATACTCTTGAGCTTAAGCTAAGAACACTTCTAAGGAATAAGACATTGACAAAAAATAAAAAGGGGAAATGAATTTTTACGTGAATTAAACCCTTGAGACATTAGGAAAAATTATATACCTTGTCTTGATGATGACATTTATTTGAGTGTCCCCTTTGATTGGAATGTTTGAATTTATTTCGATGGAATCATTCTCTGTTGTTCATCTATCATCGGTCAAATCGCTCCACCCATCCGTTTGGCTTTGACCAAATAATTTTGGGCTATCCATCTCACTCCAGTCGAATTGTTTTGAGTCGTTCATCTGTTATCAACCAAAAATTCTAAGCCACATGTCTCCAATTGACTAAAAGTATTCTACACCATCCATATTCCTTCGATGGAATGCCCTTGAAACATTGATATATTTTTGACCAATCATATCTAGGTCATTGATATTGCTAAGGGAATTTGAATTGCTGACCTTACCTTCGATCGAACTTCTTCAGGTAATTAATATTTTTTCAGCCGCATATCTCCATTTAGCTGAATGATTTTCAGCCATATGTTTCATTTTGACCAATTTTATTTGGATCGTTCATCTTCTACCGACCGATTAATTCTAGGTTATTCATATTACTTTTGGTCAAAACCTAGGGTGATGGAAATATTTTGTAATATTTACATAGGTTTCATGAAGGAAATAATATGGGAATGGGGGGCCATGGACTTAGGAAAAATTACGCTCAAATAAGTCTTGACTTTTGATGAGGCATGACTTGAGGCATAAACCTTAGGAAAATGAAAGTGTTAGGCCTAGGGGGAAATATTGAATTTATGGACCTTAGGGATGAGGAATATGATTTTTTAGGATGGTCTAAGGTATAGCTTATGAAGGCGTATGGTGGATAGGGGTGAAAAATAATATGCAAATGGCCTAAGGTATTTGACTTAGAAAACATTGGGTGGACTTTGGAGATGGAGGAAAATTTTGTCAAGGAACCTTAGCCTTTTAAAACCTTGATATATTTGATAAATAAAAATTTCAAAGGTTATAAGGGGAGGTGACCAAACAAAATGACTCATGAAAGTGAAACGATAGACAACAAAACTTATGTGGACCACTTTTTAAATGAGGGAATTTGATGTATGTATAGTCTAAGGTTTGTGAAGGGAAAAATTATTGAATTACCCTTAGACTTTAGGAAGGGAGAGTGACTTCAAGAGTTTTATGAAAGGAATGTAAGGGACTTGGACTATGAAATGGACTAAGGTTTTATGGATTTTTCAAGGTGGTGTGAACCCTAGACTTTAAGGAAATTTGGTGAAGGGTGTTGGATATGAATTTTTGAAAATGATCTCTAGAGACCTTTTTTTTAGAATGAATATACCAAAATTTTGAGGAACTCAAGACTAAACCACAACCAAGAAACATTTAGAAGTTGGACTAGCTTTATTGTAACAAAAATTAGAGACCATTTTTATTCTTGACTTGACCAAAAACAACCTAGACCTAGGACTCTGTATGACCTTTCAAAATTTAAAATTAGGGGTCATTCTTAAGTTGGATTTTGAGGATCCAACACATGCTCTGATTGGGACAAGTGGTAAATAATTGAGGCATTTGAGAACCTTAGAATATCTGGTTAGACCTTTGCACCCACATTCTTAAAATCACCTAAAAATAAACATCTTCATACCTAATTACCTAAAGCTATAAAATGAAAAAATGAAAGAGGGTGCTGCTGCAAAGATGAACAAAATTGATTATTTGTTTTTTAATCAACTAGTAACAACAAAAATAAAATAGAATCATTTTCCTACATAATCACCTATATGGAATGGAAAAAGTGACACTTTAATTCCTAGTCACCTAAAACTTGAATATGAAAAACTAAAACATTTCTCTTCTTACCTAATCACCTAAAGAATGAAACAAGGACTTGAAATTCTTCTATTTCTTCTCATTTTTATTTTTAATTTTTTAATTTTTAATAAGAGTATTACTTACTCTCTTCTTACCCAAAATCAGGGTTGGTACATTTTCAAAATTTTTATCATTGATTAGGATTTTCATCTGCTCTCTTTCCAGGGTTTGCAATTTATAAGTGTGTTGTCCAACAATTTGAATTACCTGATAATGCCCAAGCCATTTGGGTTCTAGTTTCTATTTTTTCAAAATGCTTATCATTTTTGGGGTCCCAATAGATCACAATATCTCATTCTAGGAATGGTTTCCCTTTTACCTTTTTATTGAACAACTGCACTATTTTATGAGTCTACTTTGTCATTCTGGTCAAAGCTTCTCTTCTATATTCCTATAACTGTGCAATCTGATCTAATCTCCTTTGTATGGCATCAAGATTGTTATGGTCTTGGAGAAGTAAGGACAAAGAATTTATATTCGTATGGGGAGGTAATACAACCTTTTATCCAAACACCTCATATGAGGAATTTCCTATGTTTCTTTTGAGAGACAATCTATTTGCCTCTAAAGCATATTTTAGTTCTATGTCCCAACTTTTCTTGTTTTTACCTAGTGATATCTTGATCCTAGTAATCCGATTTTTATTTAAAGACTTAGCCAGACCATATTTCCTTGAAGATAATAATTTACAACACGTGAAAGATCTATACTATATTTAGCCCAAAACTCTCTCATTTCAAATGATGTGAAGTAGTCATTGTCTGTGACTATTTTTTTAGGGACTCAAAATTTGATTAATATATTATCTTCTAGGAATTTGATTACAACTTCTATGGTTGATTTCTTTAGAGGAGTTGATTCTACCCATTTTGTAAAATAATTAGTTGTTGTTATGATCCATCTATGGCATGCAAAAGAATTTGGATTCATTTCTCCAATGAGATCAATCCCCCACTATGTGAAAGGTGCTTCTATTATTACTGGCTTTAAAGGTATTGCTGCCAAATATTTCTTTCCTACAAAAACTTGACAACTATGGAAACCTCTTACATATTGATGAACGCATTTGAACAAGGAAGGCCAGTAATAATAAGTCCTCATGATTTTGTTAGCAGTAGCTTTTGGAGAAAAATGACCTCCATAGAATCCATCATGATATTGTTTTATCACATCAAAAAATTATTTCTCAAATAGGCAGAGCAATAGTACTCCATCTAGGTGTCTCTAGTAAAGCCAACCTTCTTCAACGTAGTATTTTTGAGAGTGTTGTTTTACTGATCTCATATTATTTGTAAACATACCTCTTGGGAAAGATAAGTTTGTAGATACATTAGAATATCATCATACCATCTACACTCAACATTGTCAATTATTCTGATTTCATGTATTTCATAAATTGTGATAGTAATACTCATATATTTCCCTTATTTGTCAGCTAGATATCTTGCTAGACCCTATACTTTGATGATATGGGTTGCTTTGAATTCAAAATCATACTACAATAGTTTTACCATCCATCTAGCAGGGCTACCTATAGGTTATAACAAGGTAAAAACATCTTTCATAGCTATGAAAGGAATGCAACATATGAATTAGACCCAAAAATGCCCTTGAAATATTCTAGTGCTTTGATTACAACATCAACCCATTTCTCTATCATTGTATATCTCAATTGGGCTCCTTTCATTTATGTACTCATAAATACTATAGGTATTTCATTGTTTTCTTAATATTTCTGAGATAGAACTGCAAAAATAGTATTCTCAGACACAAAAGAATAGATGCTGAAATATTTAGAATAATTGGGGTAATTTAACATTGGGGTAGTGGTAATAGCATATTTAATACTCTAAAAAGCTTTAGTATTCTCCTCTGTCCATATTATATCACCATTTGTTTTATCATGTCATTAATGGGTTTGGCAATTTCAACAAAATTTGGTACAAATATCCTCATAAAGTTGATTTTGCCAAAGAAATATTTGACTCCTTTAAGGTTCTTGGGAGGGGGAATTTTTGCAATAGCTTCAACTCTTTTTGGAATAATGCTTATCCTCTTTTTTGACACTATATGTCCTAGTAATTTCCCTTGTGTTACCCTAAAAATGCATTTCTTTGGGTTCAAAGATATTCCATATTCTGTGCACCTGGTAAATACTATGACTAGATGCTCAAAATAATCTTCAATATTTTTTGAAAACATAGTGATATCATCAAGATAAACCATAACAATTTCAAACATAAGCCCTTTAAATGCAAATTTCATAGCTCTCTAAAAATTTACCTCTACATTCATCAAACCAAAAGGCATTCTAAGATACTCAAATTTTCCCCAAGGTGTGACGAAATTAGTCTTATATCTATCTTCTAGATTGACTTGTATCTGATTGTATCTTGAAAAACCATCTAACAAAGACATTCTGGCTGATACCACAACCACCTATAATAACTATTCCATATTCGATAAAGGATAATTATCTTTAAGTGAGCTCTTGATAAATTTTTTGAAATCAACACACAATTTGATATCTCAAATTTTCTTCCTTATTGGTACTAGATTTTCTATCCAAGAAGAAAATCTCACTTTCTTGATTATTTTTGCATCTAGTAATTTTTGTAATTCCTTCTACATGACTAGATGTAGAGTGGGGTTGAATTTTCTTTGTTTTTGTTTAAAGGGCTTTGCATCTTCTTTTAGAGGTATGATATGAGTCATAACATTTGTGTTGAACGTCCTCAAATCTTCATAGCTCCAAGAAAAAACATCTTTATTTTTCTTTAGAAAGCTTATATATTGTTCTCTCTCCTTTCCTTCTAAAGCCTTATTTATCTTAACCAATTTGGGCTCTTATTTTATCCCAATTTTTACATCATCAACTTTCAATTCTTGGAAAAGTGGCTTGTAAGCTTTGTCAAAGTCATCAAACAAACTTTCTAGAGAAACCAATCCTTTAAGAATTATATTTGTCTTAAGTTGAATCACCTCTACTAGTTTTCTAATAACATCTTTTAGTTTCTCTTCATCCTATTCATCACATATCATATCTGCATATTGATTCTGAAGAGTCATGAAATATTTTATATCTATGTCATCCCAAAATACCTAGAGATAAACTACATTGTTTGGTACATAAGGTTTATAAACATAAATAGTTGGAAATATTTCCACATACTTTGTATCAATTTTTAGGCAGTCTGCACTTGATGCATTTATTTCTAACAAGTCTCCAATATGATTTTGTTCTCTAGGAATGTATAATAAATTGAATGTCAATTTTTTTTTTATCTCTTCTAGCACTACTAATTTATATTGTTTCAGTATTGGATGCTTGGCCTGGTATTTACCTCTTACTTGCTAAACTATTAGCTCTACATCACCATTGAAAGTCAAGTAATTAATGCCTAGTTCTTTTGATTTTCTTAGTCCTAATAGTAATACCTCATATTTGGGAACATTATGTATCCAAAAAAACTACAATCTATAAGGGATTCCTAGGTAGTTACCCTTAATATTAGTCAGATTAATTTATGCACCTATCCTAGACTGAGATTTTGCTCCATCAAAAATCATGATCCACATTTCTTCAGTTAAAATTCTAGTGGATTCTGCATCTACTATAGCTCTTATTTTTGGATCCATGTCTTTTGCATCAGGGACTTCTATTTAGAATGGAGTATGCCAAACTAAGTATATCCCCATTTCTTTCTCTTCAATAGAATTAACTAAGTTTATCATTGTATCATCTGATTTTCTTAGTTCTACTAAATATTTATTAAATGGTTCTTTTTTAAGGGTGACATTCTCTTTTCCTGATATGAAACTAGTAGCATAAGACCAATCTAACTGAACAAAAATCTCTAACTATTCAACTCAATACCTACTAAAAAGTAAGAAGAAAAATGGGTCTACATCTATAACTACCATGTCCATCACTATTCCCTTCTTGGGATACTGATATAAAAAAATGAGCAAACCAATAATTACTCCCATGCATCATATATGTCTGCTATCTATTATTGAAATAAGAGAGTCTCTAGTGCAAACGAGTCCTAACTAGTTTGATATCTTCTTAGGCATGATGTTATATGAAGCACCACTATCAAGCATGTAGTTGTGAATTACATATTGATCTCCTAAATATGAGTTATATCTAAGAGATACATAAAAAGGTCTGATTGATGAAGGTGTTCTAATGTCATGACTATCAAGTCTGGTAGCATTACATGATTGATTTTCTTTCTATTCTATCAAACCAAAAGCCTTGCATACTTGCTCTCTCTATTTTTGGACTTTCATTAATTCTCCAAAAGTTATATTAAATTTTTGTTTGATTAGTTTTGAAGTAGCATCAAACTCAAATTTTCTCACATCTAATGTCTTTGTATATTTATCTTTTTGTAAATCTTCATTTTCTACTACTTTGGGAATCATTCTTTTATCTTTTTTATTTTTTCATTTTTCTCTTTATATGTAGTTTTGTTTGTAATAGGCTATCCTCTAGTTTGACCAATTGATACCTTTTCTACCCTACTTGGCATTGTTTTTATTCTCATATTTAAGGCATACATTCTTTATAGTTCCTCTATCTCTTATGCTGTTGGTACCAACATTCCTTGTTTCATTCTATCAAATCATGACTCTTGTGATATTTGTAATTTTTTTGTATTATTAGCTACTAATATCTTAGGATGATGATTGGAAGCATATAAATTCATATCTTCATCAAATAATTTTTCTCTAGACTCATCCTCTTGAGTCCAACACACATTTATCCTTATATCTTCATCAGATTCATCATTTAAATCTACATTAGTGTGTATATTTAGATATATACCATAGTCAGTTGAATTATGGGGTGCATCACAAGTAGAATAGTAAAAAGGAAATTTTATGCAATATTTATATAAGGTATGGATTTTGGGACAACATCTACATCTTTCTTGGTTTCCCTCTTCTTCCAGCCATTTCCACAGTTTCTATTTCTATTTCCTTCCTTGGAGTTGTTATTATTCCAACCTCTATTGAAGTTTCTTATAAATGAAGGTCTACTATCACTTTGCTATTTATCTCCCTGAGAGTGTGAGGTTTCACCATTATTTTCTTTATTTCTCTCTATTCTTGCTAGTTTTTTATTCATTGTATTAAACATCTCAGACATCTTATTAGCCAGATTTTACATAGGGTCTTGTTCTATTTTATTTAACAGGTTGAAACCTAACTTCTTAGGCTTTTTATTAGACTGAATTAATTATAAAGAGTAAGTCAATAGTGGCTACCTGTTCTTTCAATTTAACATGGCTTTTTCCCATACACAAGTCAATAGTGGCTACCTGTTCTTGTATTTACTCAAAATTAAAGTCTCTTGGAAATGCATTCTTATAAAAAATAGATATACTAAACATCATTCGACCTTAGGCCAATAGGAATCTTATTTCTTATCTTGATAAATATTTTGTTGAAATCAGTGATTGATTCATTTTCCTTTTTCTTCATTGTAGCTAATTTTGTCAAAAGGGATTGTTCATTTTTCTCTCACCATACTTCTTAAGAAAGCATTCTTGCATTTGATAAAAGTTCTAAATAGTGCCAGTTGTAATAGTTTTAAACCATTCTCTGGCATCTTTCTCTAATGTTTGTAATAAAAGTCTAAGTACCACATCCTCATCATTCAATTCAATATTGTCCATAACATATAAAAAATATTTGATGTGGTCTTCTCTAGAGGTAACATTATTTCCTTGAAACTTGGGTAGATACTTGTGAGCTTTCCCAAGTAGGAATTTGATACAAGAGGTAAAGAAAAATGATATACCTATTGGTTCTCCATTGTTGCAAATTAGGTTGTGGGGAAGGATTTTCCATGTTGACTATAGGGGTAGTTTTAATAGGAATTACAATAGGGGGAGTGGTGAAAAATTTCACAAAAACACTTACAACTAGGATAATAGTGGAATTAGTTTCAACTGAGTCACTAGAACTAGAATCAAATTTATCTCTATTAATGTAGCTTTTAGAAACTGGGATTTTATGGGTATGAATAAACACCTATGGATTATTGAGTTTTGGAAAAATGTCTTATCGCTCTTTGTTGATACCAGGTCAATCTGCTCTTTCTTTATTTCTTGATTTTATTAATTTTTGGATATCAACCAGTCAGAGTTACCAACACTAGTACGTGTAGAAAGAATAAAATTCTTTTGGTCAATATTGCTCAACATTTTCACTCTCAACCTCACAAGGTACACTTCTTAGGATATGATTGAAATTATACAAGAAACAACACTAAATTAAAAGTCAAGAATGACTGTTGTAGTTTTAAAGAATAGATTATACAAGGGAAAAACTAACTCAAAAGATTAGAATAAAAAACTGGATATCCCTTGTTTATATCGACCAACTATTTGCTGGTAAAGGATTTAGAATGTCGTTAGGAAATAAACTCTTATAATTTTTAATATAAGAATTCATTCCCCGACAAAAATGCCATATTCTATTGGCCTACTGTTGGTGGGAAAATATAATCACAATTAAACTCCTGGGGTCAACCTTACAAAATTTTGACTTATAAATATTGAGTCCCTAACAACAACGCCATATTATATTGGAGTTATTTCTTGTATCCTTAAGAATGTGTCATGCTGCAAGAAATAATTGATTCCAATTAATGTCACAAAATTTGATCGATCTGCCTCTTTAACCTAGGAATAAAGTTTTGTATGATTCTAGACAGACTAGGTATGGTAAGGATACCCTTGAGGTAAACTTAAGATTTGATAGTTAAGTTCATGCTCATCTAGATAAAAAGATGTAAAAATTATATTTTCTTGATCAAGATTCACTATAATAGTTTAATTATGCCTTATGTGTAACCGTTGCCTTAATCCATTATGCCATTGTAGCAATATTTTAGTACACTTTGAAAACATAGAAAGAAAAAGAAATAGGAATTAATTCAATTAAATTCATTCAAATAATGTAACATAAATAATTGGTTATCAATGAAAGAAAGCGTTCATTACACATTCAAATGATGTAATATGTAAAAGAGACAACACACAAAGCTGATACAAAAATAATTGATAAGGTAAGAAGCTTGGAATTGTATTAATTTTGGAAAACTTATAATAGGAGCTGGCTTGAATTGCTAAATTATATTTTAGATTAATACGATAAGGATCCTCATTCAAATCATGTAATAAGAATTTTTTTCCGTCCGTTCCAATTTGGTAACAACAAGGTCTCCAAACCTCTGGTTTAGTCTTTAGAAATAATCTCAACTCCTAAAGGTTTATCTATCAAAACCTGCATAGAAATGGGAAGAATAAGAGATGAAGCTGAGAAAAGAGATAAAGAAAATAAAAAATAAAACAGGGAGCACTCAAGTATACCTCTAGAAAAAATATGCTATGCAAAAGCTTGATGTAGATTCTAGCCATGGTAGATCCTTTTGTAGCCTTGGGATCTTAAATCCATTATAACTATTTTAAATCTGATCCCTCCATCTGTCATCATCCCCTGCATCTTATTTGCTAATAGTCTTAGGCTATTTATTTCAAAAAGATGTAATTGATCGCTTATAGATTTGGAACTTCTAGATTGGATACAACTATACGCCACTTTATTTTTCAATACTGACTTGTACCCATGTCTTTGTATTTTCCTATTGTGGGCCTACACTTATTGTTGCCTTTGATGGGATTTGATTGGTCTTCCTAATTTTGTCTTTTTCTTCTAGACTAGCCCCAACTAGATCAATAATCTATACTTGATCTTCCTCATAGAAAATTGGTGACCTTGTCAAATTATTCTTTATGGTGATATAGTTATCCACTTAGATCTTATTTGTTTATATTTAGTTCTATACTTTTCATAGATTGGGATTATAGTCATTGGTATTTTATTTTCTTTTTCTAGCAGTGGTCTTAGTTTCTTGTTGGTGTGCATTACCTCTCCAAAATCCTTACAACTTTTTTCAATTATATTGGCTTCATATTTTATCTTGGTAATAGTATTTTCTTTGTAATTCTTAATGAATTAGGAGCTATTGAATTATTTTCTAGTTTGAGGCTTTTATTTATGGAGCTCATCAATTTCTATTCATAACTTAGCATTTTCTAATTGCAACTGATCATTTATAGATTCTTTGATCTTCAGCTCTGCTATCTTTTTCTCTATAGAAAGTGCAGTCTACGTCTGAGAAAAGAGTCTAGATTTCAATAGGTTAACTACATTCCTTGTGATCTCTACATCCCCTATTGTTGGATCAACTCACAATCCCTCTATACCCTATCCAAGAATTGTAATTGTAGTGGTTGAAGTAGGGCTTGAGCTTTCTCCCTTATCTTCATGCTGAGCTTTGGTCACCCTTCCTTCTATTATGGCCTGAATGTGCTCTTCTTTAGGAGTGAACTGAATAGCCTCCCCTACTTTAACCAAGGTGAAACTTTTAGGAGCGATAGGACCCATTTCTATTTTGGCCCTTTTATGTGTTGGTGATCTAGGAGGACTTTGGATTTTGATTTGGTGTCCTCTAAGGAGGTTGGAAAATCCTCTACATTCCTTGTATCCTCTTCCATGCTGCTGCAAAAATATTTATCTCTCTGTTGTTCACTCTCAGGGTAGTGGGTATCACCTTGGGAAAACTTGTGGCCAATTGTTACCTATGTTGGGGAGCATTCATTATTTGGTTAAGTCTTCATCAGTAGGTTCATTTGGGAAAGATGAAATAGATACAATTTTCTTACCTTTCACAATATCTACAGTATTATGTGTGGCTTGAGTAATAGGATCCTCTATTTTTACTGCTATCTGATTGACTTCCTCTATCAATATCTCTATTTTTTTAGGCTCTTGGGAAACAATATCCAATATGAGATCTAAATAATCGTTTGGAGGTGTGACTAGAATTAATGGGGCAATTGTCTTTACTGTGGCGTCCGTCAATACTTTTAGCTCTGCAGGGTAGTGTCCCACCATCTCAATATGAGTGTGTGGTCTATTTATATCTTTATTTTTCCAATTGGATGTAAATATTAACCTTTCCTTAAATCCAACTGAATATATTCTTCAAACACATCTCCACGATGATTCATGGCACTTCTTTTTGGAGCATGCTTTTTCTAGTAGTCAAAAGCATCATATGGTCTCCTTGCGATTTCAAAAAAACCATAGGAGTCCATCTTATGTAAGGACCCTAATAGACTAGGATACTCTCTATAAACGTAGTGCCACATATTACATGGGATAATGATCCATGGAATTCTGGCCTATTTTCTTATGACACTCACTTTGGCCTCCTCTACAATTTGCCTTATAATTTCTAAAGTAGCTATTGACATAGGGTAAAAACTAGGTAATGCTTTAGGAGGTACCTTAGCACCATATATTCTAATGTAAGTGAGGTCCTCTATGAAGAAGTAATCCCATTAATTACTCTCTTGTAAAAAATTGGTTATTCATGGGCTTATCCTATAAGGGATTTTATTGTAGAGTGAGTGGTATATGGCAGGGAGAAATCCACCAAAAAACTGGGTGTAGCTGGATTCACCTTCTTGTATACAGGGCAATTTCTCTTGAACCAATTTTTTGGGCATTTTTTAAATCTTTATTTTTCCATATTGGATATAAATATTGACCTTTCCTTAAATCCAATTGAATGGCTTCTTCAAAAACATCTTCACAGTGAGTCATGGGCCTCCTTTCTAGAGCATGCTTTTTATAGTAGTCATAGGGGTCATATGGTCTCCATGTGATTTCAACAAAACCATAGGAGTCCATCTTTTGTAAGGATCCTAATAGACTAGGGTACCCTCTATAAACATAGTGCCCCATATTACATGGGACGATGATCCATGGAATTCTAGCATGTTTTCTTATGACCCTCACTTTGATCTCCTATGCAATTTTCCCCTATAATTTCCAAAGTAGCTATTAACATAGGGAAAAAACTAGGTAATTCTTTAGGAGGTACCTTAGCACCATATATTCTAGTGTAAGTGAGGTACTATGTGAAGACATAATCCCTTACATTACTCTCTTGTAAAAAATTGGTTATTCCTAGGCTCATCTTGTAAGGGATTTTGTTGCAGAGTGAGTGGTATATGGCAGAAAGAAATCTACCAAAATATTGGGTGTAGCTGGATGCACCTTCCTCATGTATACAAGGTAGTTTCTCTTGATCAGTTATTTCCATCTAACCTAGATGCCCCACTATTAGGTGGATGAGGAAGGAGTAATGTGAGAAACAAGATATTATTTCCCTACATTCAATTATGACTCTCTATAACTCTCTGAATTCTCTGTCCATAGTGTCACTGATTAAATATTCCCACCTATATATGGTAAACTGTCTTATCTTATTGCATTGGACTATTAAGAACATGACTTCCTTTTCAACCTAGTTTAAATCCTCAACCCCATCAAAATGTTGATCATATCCGCATAGTCTTTAGCCCAATTATGTAGTGAGCATTTATGAATTGGAAATTGGGTTGACATTAGTTCATTATAATAAAAAACTTTGCATAATAAGAAGTCCTAATCATATGTTGAGCCTGTGATGTAATTACATTTTTTTTGAAAACCACTATCGCTCTCTCCAATGCAAAAACTTTGCTAATCTTGTTGGGTGTCAGCTTGAAGAGGACCTGATTTGTGCTACTCCTTATAGCCTTGATTGTTAGGTTGCACAATACTACCAACCATGATAGGATGTTGAAAGAGAAGTATACTCTGGGGTAAATCAAATTAACTAGGTTGCCTTTCCATTTGTTATAAAATAGACTTCGACTATTTCTATCTTTATATGCTCTTTGGAACAAGCCTTTTAGCAGGGTTGGATGGTGTTGCCAATCCTTTGAGATTTCTTAGAAGCTAAAATTGGTAGTGCTTTCTACCTCCCATGCCTACTCAACAGTGATTTTTCTTGGCAACTTTTGAAATGGTGGTTCTTCCTCTAACAGTTCAACCTTGCTCTTGGTGGAGGTGGTGGCACTTGAATAAGCCATTACTCTTTGTAACTCTAGAAACCTGTGAATATTTGAACTCTAAAAATTATCTTGGCTCTTATTTGGCTTAATTATTCAGTTCTTTACACTTACTACACCTATTTTTTGTTGAGCAAGGTGTAGCAGCAGTATTGTCATTGTTGTCCACATAGTCAGATAGATCTGGTGTTTCAGTGGACAAGAAGTTCAAAAGCTATTCAGATGCAGAAGACAGGAGTTCAAAGGTTATTCAGAGTATGGACAGTGAGTTTCCAAGAAGACCATAGTGGCCCATTTGCAAAAGATCAAAGAAAAAAACAAGTAAGAAAAGTGTCGCGATATCGCGACATATACAGAAGGCAAGAAAAACTGTCGCAATTTCACGACATGTTAGAAGAGAGAGAAGAAGAAAGAAAAACTATCATGATTTCGCGACATATTGGAAGAGAGAGAAAAAGAAAGAAAAACTGTCGCGATTTCGCGACATGTTAGAAGAGAGAGAAGAAGAAAGAAAAACTGTCACGATTTCGCGACATGTTAGAAGAGAGAAAAGAAAAAAGAAAAACTGTCATGATTTCAGGACATGTTGGAAGAGAGAGAAGAAGAAAGAAAAACTGTCACGATTTTGCGACATGTTGGAAGAGAGAGAAGAAGAAAGAAAAACTATCGTGATTTTGCGACATGTTGGAAAAGAGAGAAGAAGAAAGAAAAATTGTCGCGATATCGCGACAAGTTGGCAAGAAAGAAAAACTGTCACGATATCGTGACATGTTGAGAAGCAAGCAAAATTGTCGCGATTTTGTGACATGTTGGAAGAAAGAAAGGCAAGTAGAAAAAGTGTCGCGATTTTGCGACATATTGCAAGGAAGGTTGTATGGACGAAAAAGTGTCACGATTTCGTGACATATTGCAAGGAAGGTTGTATGGACAAAAAAGTGTCGCGATTTCGAGACATGTTGCAGGAGAGAGAAAAAGGTGTCACGATTTTGCGACATGTTTCATTTTCGTGGTCCAAAGCGAAGAGAATGAGGAGAGAGAAAAAGGTGTCACGATTTCATGACATGTTTCATTTTTGCGATCCAAAGCGAAGAGAAAGAGGAGAGAGAAAAAGGTGTCACAATTTCGTGACATGTTTCATTTTTGCGATCCAAAGCAAAGAGAAAGAGGAGAGAAAAAGGTGTCGTAATTTTGCGACATATGACAAGAGAAAGAGCTAAGGAGAAAAAGTGTCGTGATATCACATGTCGGGTTTTCATGACCCGAAGGCAAAGAGGAAGCGCAAGGAGAAAAAGTGTCGCGATATCGTGACATGTCGGGTTTTCATGACCCGAAGGCAAAGAGAAAGCGCAAGGAGAAAAAGTGTCGTGATATCGCGACATGTCGCATTTTTGCGACTAAAGGAGGAGAGAGAAAGTAAGAAGGCAGAAGTGTCACGATTTCACGACAAAAGTAAATAAGGAGAGTACGAAAGAAAAAGTGTAGCGATATTGCTACATGTTGTATTCTCGCGGGCCAAAGCTAAGAGAAAGCGTACGGAAGAAAAAATGTAGCGATATCGCTACATGTTGTATTCTCATGGGCCAAAGCTAAGAGAAAGTGTACGAAGGTGAAAGTGTCGCGATATCGCGACATGTGTTTTCGTGACAACAACAACAGAAGAGTTACAGAGGTGTTGAGAAGCAACACACCCCCACTGAAAAATGAGATTCCATCCTTAGAAAGCCCTGAACTTTCATTTTTGCAGCAGGGACCCTCTTGATAATTTTCAGGTTTTAAATCCAAATTTGCTTGCCTCCTTTTTAAAGTTGTGCTTTTTCTTGCATTCCAATTGTGTTATCCAAGAATTCACTTTTTACATGCTAGAATCATTCATGCACAAAGAAAATCTTGCATCGGTACCAAGAAAAATCCAGAAAACAGTTGCATAAATTCATGAAAAATCAAACTTTCCATTTTTGGTAGTGTCGCGATATCGCGACACTTCCATTTTCAGAAATGTCGCGAAATCGCGACAGGTAAATCAAAAAGCAGCTAAGTCATTTTTGTGTAGCGAAATCACGAAACTTTCCATTTTTGGAAGTGTCGCGATATCGCGACATTTCCATTTTTGGAAAGTGTCGCAAAATCGCTGTCGGTCGGAGGAGAGAGAAAGAAAACGTACGGAAGGGCACGATTTTGCGACATGTCGCGAAATCGTGACATGTCACATTTTTGCGGTAGGAGAGAGAAAGTGGGCTGTAGAATGAAAATCGACTAAGTCACAAATGTGTCGCAAAATCACGGTCAACGCGGTCAATGCATGCAGCTACGGGAACTGTCGCGATATCGCGACGTGTTCTAGTTTCGCGGCTTGTGAAAGAAAATTGTACGGCGACCGGCAGGGAGGCGCGATTTCGTGACATGTCGCATTTTCGCGGCCTGAGGAGAGAGAAGTTGCCGATGAGCCAGGGACGTCGCGATTTCGTGACATGTCGCAGAATCGTGGCAGGAGAGAGAAATTTTCACAATGAGCCTGAAGTGCATTCCAGCGAGAAACAAAAGGCATCCTGGGATAGCGACACGTGTTAAAGCACGAATGAGACAGAGCAGGGCCGACATGCAAGATTTTTTAGCTGATTTTAATCTGTTTTTAATGTTTAAATGCTTTAATTTAATGATTTTAAAATTGCTAATGCATCTTTTTGTCTTTCATACAGGATTCCATCTGGCACTTGCGGGACAACCGGGAAAGGCCATAAAGTCAAAGTTAAAGTGCAGATTTGATCGAGGACCGCCATGCTAGAAGAGAAGATGCCGGTGAGAGCATTCAATGGAGATTTATTGCAGAATTAATAGCATGGAGACCATTTCAACTCAGGGATGGCTTTACGGGGACAAATTGATGGAGAAGTGGTGACTCATCCGACTCACCAGCAGAATTAATGGAGGCATTTATTTGCAGCTGCGGATGAATGCAAGTGGCTTTAGATTTTATCTTCTCAATTTATGGCAGCTAACTGCATAGATTTGCAGAATGGCTAAGTTCTATCCAGAACTTGATTTTAAAGGACTTTTTATTGTAAAACCCGGGTCCTAGGGTTTAGATGTGATAATATTTGCAGTTATGAGAAGAAGATATTTTTGAAAAGATCAGGGCCTATCTTGAGTCTATAAATACTTCTTCTCAATGTAATCGTAGGAGGCGAAGACTTAGAAATAAAAGGCTTATAAGCAATTTCTTACAAATTTTGTGAAATCCTTTGTTTCTGGACTTGGAGTTGATGTGCTTTAGCTTTTCTGTGATAGCATGGCCAGGAGCCTAATATTTTGCAGAGTGTGATAAGTGTATCTTCTTTTGTTATCCGTTCCATTTAAAGTTTGTTAGATATATGCTATAAATCTGCCATTATCAAGTTTAAATATGCTATTAGGCTTCAGTTGTTCTCTTGTCTGCTAGGGGAAATTGCAGATTTGAGGTTAAGTTTGTTCTAATTGCTCTGTCTTCACTGTGTGAGCTAGGCTCGCAGGTGAAAGATACCGCTTTAACCGACTGCCCTTGGATTTATAATTTTCTCGCTAGATCTGTTCCACTTTGCCTTGTGCTCTTAGTTGAAAGTGATCTTAGACTGATCGGACACTTTCTTCTTTGATTTGTTCTATTGTGAAGCTGATAGCATAGATAAGATTGATAGTTTAGGGTTTTACAGTTGATGTTTGATAAACTTCTCTTTCTGCCCTACCCTACCCTCTCTTTGCTTACCGTGAATGATCCATTTTTATTTTCTTTATTTGCCTTTTATTTAAATCTGCTGACCCATGAGAGCTAGATCAAGAATTCAAGTTAAATCTGATTGTTAACAAGTAACAACTTTTGCAACTACTGAACAAGTTCAGGAACCCCCCGTAAGGTAACAGAGCGAGTCCATATTGAAATCTATTCCAAGTGAAAAAGAGTGAATAGCCATTCGACCAAACTCTGTAACTCGCACCTTGGATAACCAGCTAGATCCTAAAGTGAGTGGGATTCGTCCCGTGGGTGTCTCCGGAGCTTCCTGCTCATCCTTCGTGGGGTGTGTATGAAAGCCGAACCAACAAGAGGCAGTTGAAGCCGATGAAGACCGATGTTAGCCGATGAAGATTAGGGTTTGCAGCTCGACTAAGATTAGGGTTACAGCCGACTAAGATTAGAGTTTTTCATCATGAAAATGTTGTTATAAAAGTAGGGCTATTTGGAGAATTGAGGGTTGTCGAAGATATCGTCGTATAAGTGTCGAAGCGAGAAATGTGGCCGTAAGAGCGCAGAAAGCGCAGAAGCGGCGAGATGATGGCGAAGTGCACAAAGTGAGCAAAGAAGTCGAATCATGCTAAGTGTGAAATTTGCAAAGGAAGCAGAGTGCGCAAAAGGGAGAAGACGATCATGAAGCTCGACAGTGAAGCAGCAGATTATGCGAAGTGATTGCACAGAGAGAGCAGAGTGCGCAGAGAATGCAAAGGTGAAGCAGACCAGTTAGGGTCTTGTAAAAGCAAAGGTATTTTATCATCAAACTTATAGATTCAAAATTGAAGTCCAGGTTGCATTCTGGCATCAGGGGTTGGTGCTCCTTCCAGTAGGTGCTGGTAAATCAGGGGTTGTTGCTCCTTTCTGTTGGTACAGATAAATCAGGGGTTGATGCTCCTTCCAGTGGAAGCTGGTAAACTATTTGTAAAGTTGGTGCTTTGCAAAGGCTGGATTTGGATGGTAGTCCAAGCAGTCATTCTTGAGGAGTAGCCAAATTGGTGAACCTCGTTAAAATCTTGTGTTGTGTGATGTTCTCTTGCTGTACTTGTTGTATCTGTTTATAAGTTTTTAATTGCTACTGTTTTAAGAGCTATAAATTCATGATTAAAGTACCACACTGATTCACCCCCCCTCTCAGTGCCATTGTAAGACTAACAATTGGTATCAGAGCCAAGTTCCCTTATCAGGCTAAATCAGCTAGGGTTGATCTTGGATTAGTACGCAATGGGTAAGAAGAATAGATCTTCCTCCAAAAGGGCATCTCAGTCAGTTTCAGTTCCTGTGGAAGAGAAAATTAAACCAGATGAGGTTGAAGGCTTTCTATCAAACAAAGCACCTTTGTTTGATGGAACTAATTACACGACCTGGAGAATCAGGATGCAGGCATATCTTTGTGCTTTGGGATACTACGTCTGGGATTCAGTAATCAATGAATACACAATACCCATCACTCCTCCAACCGATGCTGTCGATAAGAATCTGTTTGAAAATGACTCAAAAGCAAGGAATGCTATCAGGTGCGGATTAGTAGACAGTGAGCTGGTAAAGATCAAGAGTTGTAAAACGACAAAAGAAATATGGGACAAACTGAGGAGTATTCATGAAGGAGACGATGAGATCAAGGAGGTCAAGTTACAAACACATCAAGCTCAGGTCGAAGCTTTAAAGTTGAATAACGATGAGAACATAGAGGTATATATGCTGAAAGTTAATGAAGTCCTAGAGGATGATTCTAAAAGAGAAACAAAAAAAGAACAAAAATGTGATGAAGAAGAAATTGATGCAGAAATAAATTTGAAAGAGGAACTAATTGCAGCTCTGGATGAATTGAAGATAGAAAGAAAAAGGAATAAGGAAATCTCAAGAAAGCTTGATGATGCAAATGAAATAATAACAAGGTTGAAAGTACAGGTAGAAGAATTCAAAAGGATTGAAGAAACTCTCAAGTCACGAGATCAATGAGAAAGAGATTGGTTGCTGCAAACAAGAGGAAGAGACTGTTTTATTGAAGAAACAACTAGAAGAGGCCAATACAAATCTCAAATTCGAGAAGAGCACAGAGTTGCTAGATAAAATGATAAACCAACAAAGAAGCTCCACGGATAAGCGTGGTCTTGGATATGAAGCTGAACAACCTTCATCTTCCAACTCTGTAGAGAAGAAGAAGTTCACTGTTGAAGGATCGAAGCAAGAAAAGTTTGAAGCTGAATCTTCAAAAGGAAGAAAATATCAAAGGAGATCTACAGCAAAGCAGCCACAACAAAAGAGGTTCTATCACTCTCACTCTATTCATACTAATACTTTTAATGGCTATTGTTTCAGATGCAACCAGTATGGTCACAAGGCAACTTATTGTGGATTGAATAATAAATCAAAGAGTTATGCTGGTAGAAATACATCTGCATTTTTGAGTGAACACTATGTACAATGTTTTCAATGCAATGGTCATGGGCACATAGCAAGGTTTTGTCCAAGCACTTTTGTATCTAATCTAAGGCAAAATAGTAGATTTCATCAGACGCAAAGAACGCAACACAGACAGGGAATAAATCATGTACATAAAAGAAAGGAAAATAATCATTCATCAAGGATGCACAAGAGACAACCACACAAGAGAAATGTTCGAGTTCACGAAAAGGTGCAAAACAGGGATGCAGCTGAAAAATCCAAGCCCGAGTTCAAGAAAGTTTGGAGAAAGATAGAAGAAAGGAAATCGTGTCTCCTTGGACTGAAGGAGACTACTCCTCTATTGCACTAAGCAACTCCGGGTAGCACATCCTCGGGGGGAGCAATCTTAAAGTTTTATTTTAATGCTCCTATGTATTTGTTTGGGTTTCTGAGGATGAAAGGCAAGTAGTCAAGGAAGTTGTTGTATAGTTGTCAAAGTGTGTTTTTCTGTTCATGTAGTTTGTGGAAGTGCCGTGAAGGGTGGTGATTAAATTGAGAGTTCTCATTATTGGTAGTATTGCTATATGTCATTGTTGTACTGGTGATGATTCTTACTACCACTGTCCAAAGTTAAGGATTATAACAGTTCAGATAACTTGGTTAGTAAACGAATGCTGCCCTAGCCGCATATATGTGTTTCGATAAAAGCAGTGTGTATTTGAACTACACATTGATGTGAAGATTGTTAGATCTATTATGATGTTGTGGTGAAAAATATTGAAGTCTGATCATTAACTCATGGTTAGCCCATCAAGATGAGCAACTTTGCTTTGTGAATCATACCTATCCGAGGTCCAGAAGTATGAGTTTGAGTAAGGTGCACTTTAGTTGGCCGTAAAGTGTTTAACAAAATATTGTCTCCTGATTCGAACAGTTGAAAGTAAGGTGTGACCAGCGGTGACTGTAGAAAACATAGACCAAGTTGAAAATATAAAAAGGGATTTGGTTGTGTTGTGGTATAGTGTTTGATGCTTGCACAGATTTGGCAGTAAAATTGCAGTGTTGGTACAGTGCTGAACAAAAGTTGGTACAAGTGTGAGTCACTTATCAATTTTGTTGACAGATGTGAAATCAGCATTTTGAATGGGAAGCTTGAAGAAGATGTTTATATTGAGCAGCCAGATGGTTTCCAGCTTGGTGATATTCCCAACTTGGTTTGTAAGTTGAAGGTATATGGCTTGAAACAGGCACCCCGAGCATGGTATGCAAGGCTAGACAACTATCTCACTCAACAAAGGTTTGAGAAGGATCTATGATTGGAAGCTTACTGTACCTGATAGCTATCAGACCAGATATCTTGCAGGCAGTATGCATGGCAGCACGATTCCAGGCTAATCCCAAGGAGACTCATATGACAGCATTATGGTGGTTGATTTCTGAAATATCATCGAAGGGAAAATAATTGTGTGTGACAGTGGTTGGTTGAATGCATCAAAGTTTTCTGAATTGAGAGTTGTGTTTAAGCCTTGTGTTATAAGCATAGTGGCTTAAGCCCATTTGTTGTGAAAGAACTTGAGTTAGAAAAGAACATGAGTATCATTATTATGTCATATTTGTGGTTGAGCATTGTTGGAATTATTTGAGTTGGTTGATACATACTTGGACTAGGGTTGTGTGAGAGATGATGGGTTGAGTTGATTCGATTGAGCCTAGTCAAGTTATGTGTGAAGTGATTTTTAAAGTTCTATGAAGTAGATTTGATTTGAGATCGCCGTTCTTTTTGAGTACTACTTGAGCATGATTGATTGAGCTTTTGAGAAGGCCTTTTGGAAATATTTGAGGACAATGCTGGGACAGATTGCTAGAGAAGATTCGAACAAGTTTTTAGAGAGCTTGGTGGAGCAGATTTGGACAGGTTTTGAATGAGCTAGTTATTCAACATTGGACAAGTTCCATGTGAGCTTGTTAAGCAGGTTCTATGTGAGCCTATTGAGCAGGTTCTTAGTGAGCCTATTGACTGAGCTTTGGAGGTGACTGAGTACAGAGGACAGAGTCTCAATGGATAGAAATCTAGCAGCCAACACAGTTGAAGATAGACCTGAGTGAGGATTCTTCAAGTGAAGAAGAGGTCCACCAGTCAGTGCAACAGAGAGAAAGAGTCTTCTATAATATCACAAGGGTACTATGGAGTATGGGTTATGGTATCCAAAAGATGCAGATTGGGCAGGATGTGTAGATGACAGAAAGAGTACCAGTGGAGTGCATTCTATCTTGGGGACAGATTGGTCACGTAGAACAGTAAGAAACAAGAGTCAGTTTCCTTATCCACAGCAGAGGCAGAATATATTGCAGCGACAGCGTGTTGTACGTAGGAGAAAGTTGCAGAAAGTGAGGTTAAGTTGGATTTTCATTCCAACAATAGATTGTGGAGTGGTCACGTTTCCCAAGAATTGACTAGCTACAGGGATCACATTCTCAGGGGGAGCATTTAAGTATTTGTTTATCTTTTTGCTCATGTTCATGATTTTTGCTAAATATAATAAATTTTGGCTGAGAATGTTGTGCATGGACTCAGGGGGAGTCTGCAGTAGCCCTTTGGTATTATTGTCAAAGGGGGAGAAGAATTACAGGAACATTGCACATGTGTTGCCAACAATTCCAAAGGGGGAGATTGTTGAGCAAGGTGCAACAAACAATATTGTCATTGTTGTCAACACAGTCAGACAGATCTATTGATGCAGTGGATAGGAAGTTCAAAAGCTAGTCAGATGCAGAAAACAAGAGTTCAAAGGTTACTCAGAGTATGTACAGTGATTCTCCAAGAAGACCGAAGTGGACCACTTGCAAAAGGTCAAAGAAAAAGACAAGTAAGAAAAGTGTCACGATATCACGACATATACAATAGGCAAGAAAAACTATCACGATTTCGTGACATGTTAGAAGAGAGAGAAGAAGAAAGAAAAACTGTCACGATTTCGCGACATGTTGGAAGAGAGAGAAAAAGAAAGAAAAACTGTCACGATTTCGTGACATGTTAGAAGAGAGAGAAGAAGAAAGAAAAACTGTCACGATTTCGCGACATGTTAGAAGAGAGAAAAGAAGAAAGAAAAACTGTCATGATTTCACGACATGTTGGAAGAGAGAGAAGAAGAAAGAAAAATTGTCACGATTTCGTGACATGTTGGAAGAGAGAGAAGAAGAAAGAAAAACTATCACGATTTCGCGACATGTTGGAAAAGAGAGAAGAAGAAAGAAAAACTGTCGTGATATCGCGACAAGTTGGCAAGAAAGAAAAACTGTCGCGATATCGCGACATGTTGAGAAGCAAGAAAAACTGTCACGATTTCGTGACATATTGGAAGAAAGAAAGTTGCAAGTATGAAAAAGTGTCATGATTTCATGACATATTGCAAGGAAGGTTGTATGGATGAAAAAGTGTCACGATTTTGTGACATATTGCAAGGAAGGTTGTACGGACGAAAAAGTGTCATGATTTCGTGACATGTTGCAAGGAGAGAGAAAAAGGTGTCACGATTTCGTGACATGTTTCATTCTTGTGGTCCAAAGCGAAGAGAATGAGGAGAGAGAAAAAGGTGTCACGATTTCGTGACATGTTGGAAGAGAAAGAGGAGAGAGAAAAGTGTCACGATTTCGCGACATGTTTTATTTTTGTGGTAAAGCGAAGAGAAAGAGGAGAGAGAAAAAGGTGTCACGATTTCGTGACATATTACAAGAGAAAGAGCTAAGGAGAAAAAGTGTCACGATATCGCGACATGTCAGGTTTTCGTGACCCGAAGGCAAAGAGAAAGCGCTAAGGAGAAAAAGTGTCATGATATCGTGACATGTCAGATTTTCACGACCCAAAGGCAAGTTAAAGCGCTAAGGAGAAAAAGTGTCGTGATATCGCGACATGTCGCATTTTCGTGACTAAAGGAGGAGAGAGAAAGTAAGAAGGCAGAAGTGTCACGATTTCATGACAAAAGTAAAGAAGGAGAGTATGAAAGAAAAAGTGTAGCGATATCGCTACATGTTGTATTCTCGGGCCAAAGTTAAGAGAAAGCGTATGGAGAAAAAGTGTAGCGATATCGCTACATGTTGTATTCTCATGGGCCAAAGCTAAGAGAAAGCGTACGGAGGTGAAAGTGTCATGATATCGTGACATGTGTTTTTGTGGCAACAACAATAGAAGAGTTACAGAGGTAGTTGAAGCCGACGAAGACCGATGTTAGTCGACGAAGATTAGGGTTTGCAGCCAACTAAGATTAGGGTTACAGTCGACTAAGATTAGAGTTTTTCATCATGAAAATGTTGTTATAAAAGTAGGGTTGTTTGGAGAATTGAGTGTTGTCGAAGATATCGTCGTATAAGTGTCAAAGCGAGAAATGTGGTTGTAAGAGCGTAGAAAGCGTAGAAGCGGTGAGATGATGGTGAAGTGCACAAAGTGAGCAAAGAAGTCGAATCGTGCTAAGTGTGAAATTTGCAAAGGAAGTAGAGTGTGCAAAAGGGAGAAGATGATCGTGAAGCTCGATAGTGAAGCAACAGATTGTGCGAAGTGATTGCATAGAGAGAGTAGAGTGCATAGAGAATGCAAAGGTGAAGTAGACTAGTTAGGGTCTTGTAAAAGCAAAGGTATTTTATCATCAAACTTATAGATTCAAAATTGAAGTCCAGGTTGTAGTCTAGCATCAGGGGTTGGTGCTCCTTCCAGTAGGTGCTGGTAAATCAGGGGTTGTTGCTCCTTTCTGTTGGTACAGATAAATCAGGGGTTGATGCTCCTTCCAGTGGAAGTCGGTAAACTGTTTGTAAAGTTGGTGCTTTGCAAAGGCTAGATTTGGATGGTAGTCCAAGCAGTCATTCTTGAGGAGTAGCCAAATTGGTGAACCTCGTTAAAATCTTGTGTTGTGTGATGTTCTCTTGTTGTACTTGTTGTATCTATTTATAAGTTTTTAATTGCTGCTGTTTTAAGAGCTATAAATTCATGATTAAAGTACCACACTGATTCACCCCCCCTCTCAGTGCCATTGTAAGACTAACATTTTTTTAATTCTCTGTACTCATTGTGATTGTTAGTGTGTTTTTAAACCATAATCCTGCATGAAGTGTATTAAATTCATACCAATTGTTGTTGCATTTTTTCCATACTTAGCTTGACACATCACCTCCCATAACGGTCTAACATATGGTGAATTTTTTCTCTTTGGATTGGTTTACATGGTTGGTCGTTGGATCAAGCACCTATTTCAAGATGCGCTATAGATTCGCTCATGTTATCTTAAATCCTATGTCTAGCTAGATCCAAGAAGATTTTTGTACTTTGACCTATGTACCTATAACTCCTTTGATTGATTCCTATTTGAGTCACTAGGATCTTAATTAAATCATGTACCATTACTATGCTTGGATTTTCTTGGTTAGAGGACCCATGAAATATTTTCATTAATAAGGCACCACTCCGTGCATAAGTTACTTTTTGACCTAAACCTTCTAGGTTGCACATCTATTTTTGGTCGATCCATCCTCAGTCGTTCATTTATAATTAGCTGAATGCTATGAGTTGTTCATCCCTTTTCTACCAAATCAATCAGAGCTGCTAATTTTACTTTGACCAATTCATTCCTGATCACATATCTCCCTTCAAACAAACATCCTCAACCACTTACCTTGAATCACCCGAACATTCTTGATCGTGCATCCTTGTTCAAAAAAATGAATGTCAGCCGCACATCTCCATTCGACCGAATCATTTCTAGATATTGATTTGATTTTGGCTGAAAGCCTTCAACCACATATCTTATGCTTCATGGAAGGGGAATGAGAGGGGAAGTGTAAATTTTAGGGATATGTATTGATTTAACATGTTTTTGACTTGGGAAAATAAATAAAGTGATATAAAGATGAAATAATAAGAATGAGAAGAAAGTAACTGGTCCCTCATGAATTATTTTGAATGGAATATTTTAACCTTAGGCTAAGGGTTTTAGCTATGAATATATAAATTGGACAAAAACAATTTAGGATTAAACCTTTAGAAAAATCAAAATGACCCAAATATAACAAAGGGGGTAGGACACAAATGTGCCCTCATGAAATTATTTGACCTATGGGTATACACAAATACCTTCAAACCAACCACAAACCATACACCCTTTCAGTTAATGTATGGGCAAGAGGCAATGGTACCTGTCAAATTTTTGGTACCTAGTTTGAGGATAGCAGTAGAGACCCGCCTGAATGACGAAGAAAGTATGGAAGAGAGACTTGCAACATTAGTGCAATTAGGAGAGAAGAGGGTAATGGCATAGTGGGCAATGAAGATTGCTCAACAAAGGCATAAGTATTGGCATGAAAAACATCTCAGGAAAATGGATTTGAAGCCCAATGAGTTAGTGCTCAAATATAATGGGAAAAGAGAAATCAAGCTAGGAAAATTAAAAACTTTATGGCTCAAACCCTTTCAAGTGGAAGAGGTACTGGAAAATAGGGTTGTTTGGTTAAATAAGTTGGATGGTATAATTTTCATTGAAGTTGTAAATGATTCTAAGTTGAAGGTGTATAAGGCAAAAGCACAAGTGAATGTAATCAACTTAGAAATGTTCGAAGACACTTCTAGAAAATCAATAGAAGAATCACTAGGAATACAATCCTACGAACATGGGGATCCGAGTGGTGTTGTTTGAGAGGAAGAACCAATAAACTTGGAGTGGTTTTTTAGAGTGGAAGGATAACTTGTGATTGAGTAGAGGGAGTTAGAACCTCGTGAGTGAGAGAAAATGTGATTAAAATTCTATTTTTATTTATGAATAGTGAAGTAGAAGAACAACTTTGAACCCTCACAAATATCGCATTACAAGAACACATACCAAAAGTAGAAGAGGGAGATCACTGATCAAAGTTTTTGCAACAAATGGCTTGGAAGACATAGAGACTACAAAAAGAGTATGAAATACTAAGGGGGTATAATGCACAATTATGAGAACAAGTGATTCAGGAGTTGGATGAAACTATGCAATAAATGCATGAACTACAAGAAGCATGAAGAGATGAATGGATGGAAAGATAACAAGAGGAATTTAAAGGAAGAATGGATGGAAATTCTTCAAAAAGTAGTTCATTCTTCATGGCTTCAAATAATTCACTCTCAAAACCATGGATAATTTTCCTAAGACATTCTAGAAGGCAAAGGAATAGAAGATTGCCAAAATAAGGATTTGAGAGGCAACAAAAAGAACGAAGAGGAAGTATTGAAGGTAATCTGGTAGCTCATCTCTAGCAACACTAAGAATTCTCCTTAATATCAAATATTCTTCTATGCTGCTTCACCATAGAAAAGACATTCTCAAAGACAACAAACTATGAGAGTGTTGGAACAAGATAAGATAAGGGAACCACATCAAGGCCTTGCTGATAACAAAAAATATCAAATAAGTAGAGAAAAAGCAACTATAATTTATGGAGGGATGTTAGAGAGGTACCCAAATAGCCAAGGAACAAGGTATGGATGGAGGAATCAAGTAGTGATGAAATTTTTTCTAGGGACCCAAACACACCCTACCCAAGTCCAAATTTAGAACAAAGAAGGCAAAGGGATGAGATATAAAGTCAAGTAGTAGTTCAATCCTCAAAAAAACACAAATGATCAAAGATGAGGAGTCACTAATACCACAGGAGGAAGGGGATGGAAGAAGGAGTAATTTTTAGGTAATGAATGTGAAGCAATCAAAAGACCAACCAAACATCGGGGAATGGTGTTGTATGTGGAATCAATACAAAGATCGATCAAGCATCGGGAAGTGGCAATATATTGGTTGGCTATGATGGAGTTACGAAGACAAAGAAGAGAAGTCAAGAAATTACAATAAATGGTCCAAGAAACCTCATATTGGCCAATGAATACTACAAGAGAAGAGAATGATTCAAACACAAATTTTTCCTTCTCAGAATAGTATAGAGGCACCTTAGCTCATTACGCACCATAGAGACTCTTTGAAGAAGCAAGGTGGAGGAGGAAATACTTGAGGATAGAAGGTTAAAGATTTTGAGGCAGTTGACACCTAATACCCAACCACATGCAAAACCAAGTACAAGATAAAAACTTATTGATCAAGCCAATAATAGAGGTGACTTGGGTAATCCTGAAAGTTTGTTAGGACTACTGGGTATCCCAAGTATAGCTAACCAATGGAGGAGTTCGTTTGGTATCCTTCTTAGTAGCCAAAGAGAAAGAAATTACCCTCTTGCTACCCATAAGTTGACTATTAAAGGAATGTTAGCTAACACAAAATAATATTCCAAGCCCAAGATCAAAGAATATTGAAAAGAATCATAATAAAATACAAAAGAAGAAGCTCTAAATCTGATTGTATTACTCAATATAGAATCCTTGCTTAAATAGGCAAGGGTATACAATATTAACCATCAAATCATAACATAAAATAGAAGGGATGATTATCCACCATACAATAAGAGGTGCAATATGATCCATAGATCATAAGGTAGGTATAACTGAATGGATCAAAACCCTTTAAAAATAACAAACTAGGATGAGAACAAAATGACAACAAGAATATCTTGGAACACATACTATCCTAGTAAACTTAAAATATACTCTAACATCCCCCCTTAAGTGATACTAGGAGGTAGTGGACAAAAAAATAAAACCAAAGTGGCATATCTATAGATATGAGTCCTAGCAACAAGGATTGATAAGGTACTCATATACAATATATCCATAAAACTCTATTGTAAAGATGATGAAATACCACATGGGAAAAACCATATGCCAAAAGAGAAATAAGAAAGAAGAAGGAAGATGTGAAGTAAGATGTCCTCATAAAAAACCCCCACGGACAACTTCTATCACCCCAAGAAAGCCACACAACTCAAGGTAGTGAGGTGATGCAAAAGGTTTCATAAAGATATCTACAATCTAATACTAAGTTGAAAGATACTCCAAGTTGAGAATTCCATATTGAATGTGTTGTCATGAAGTGCATGTGAAATTAAATGTGCTTGGTGTGTTGATGCTCAACAAGATTGTAATAAATATAAATTGCACTTTGGTTATCACACCAAAGTACAATAGGTTAATCCTAGGAGAAATCAAACTCTGCCAATAATTGATGAAGCCAAATAGCCTCCTAATTGGCTGTGATAACTACCTTGTATTTTGCCTCTATAGATGATAATGCAATAGCCTGCTACTTCTTGCATGACCATGCAAATGGAGAGAAACCAAGATATAAAACATAGCCTAAGGTGGAATGTCTATCATCAATTGAACCTGCCAAGTTTAAATTAGTGTATCCTACTAAATTTATAGAACCTCTAGCATAGAATAAACCAAAATGAGTAGTGCCTCATAGATATCAAAGAATCATCTTGGCTGCCTACCAATGATTGTCATAAGGGGTATGTGCAAACCGAAATACCAAACCAACAACATATGAAATATCAAGGTGAGTATGGGTAAGATACATAAGACTCCCCACTAGATGTCTATACAAAGTGGCATCACAAAGAGGTGATGTGTAAGAGAAAGTCAAAGTAACCTCTAACTAAAATGGTGTAGGTGATGGATTGCAATCAACCATCCTAAATCGCTGTAGTAGATCCAGTGTATGCTTTTGTTGATATAATAAAATCCTTGAATCTGTTTGACCTATAACCCAAGGAAGTAATGAGTCAATCCTAGGTTTACCATCTCAAATATCTCAAATAGAGAATGCTAAACAATATGAATGTGAGTAGTGGAGCTACCGGTGAGAAGTAAATCATCAACATAAAGAACAAGTATGGTGATGTCCTCTCCATATTACCAAATATAAATTATAGGATCAGAATGACATCGGACTGAAGAAACACACACTTATACTAAGAGGGGGGTGAACAATATAAGATAAAACTTTTCTCTTTTATTTCCAAAGTAATAACTTGAAATAATATCAATGCAATAATAAATCAATGCACATAACACCATACACACAAGAGACAAGGATTTACATGGAAACACCCTTTCGAGAGAAAACCACGATAAAATATTGCTTTTATTTTCTTCAATAAAATTCATGGGAACCAACCCACATGAGACACAAATTCTCTTATAGAAGTTCATGGGCACCAACCCATAGGAGACACCAATCCCATTATACAGGTTCGTGGGCACCAACCCACAGGAGACACCAATCCCCTTATACAAGTTCATGGGAACCAACCCACAAGAGATACCAATCCCCTTATACAAGTTTTTGGGCACCAATCCAATGGATACATGAATCCCCTTATACAAGTTCATGGGCACAAACCCATAGGATACACCAATCTCCTTGAGGCACCAACCTTATGCTCACAAATATGATTAAAACTCTACTCTGGTCTACTCCAAAATTTGATCAATAATGGCATCAAATTCTTCACCTTTTCTTGAGTTTGCTTTCTTCAATTGAAAGCAATTCAGACATATTCTACCCAAAATTCCTTTAATATCATGAATATATAGAAAATTATATACTTGTTTTGTAAGCTTCAACTGGCCAAGATATCCTTCACACTTATTAAGTTTTTTGCTTCCACATATCTCACATTTATCACAATTTAAAGTAGTCTTAGTCTAGCATTGGATAACTTACTTGCATGTTGAATTGGAGACACTAATACCTTGATTTTCTTCCACTATCATGTGCACCTTTTATTCTTCTTGATATGGCTAAATTGTCCTTCCTTTTAATTGAAAACTTGGGTGCACTAATCCTCTCACTCTATTCTATACTATTTGATGCATTGACTTGTTTCAATTAAAAAAAAATTAATTCCTTATAAATCCCTTATCACTACAAAATAAAATTTTATTAAAATCAAAATGACTTCTTATATCTCCATTAATAATTTAATTAAATTTAATTAATCAACTTTACCTTTTCTTTTCTACTCCCTATCACAAAATCATCAATAATTGCAACTTCAACACGATGTACTATGAGTCGCTCAAAAACAACTATCGTTGCTCCTTCTTCGGATCATTGCTACATTGCTCCTCCTTCAAATCACTGCTACACCACTCCTCCTTAGGATTTCTACTACGCTGCTCTTCCTTCAGATTTCTGCTACACCGCTCCTCCTTCGAATCGTTGCTACGTTGCTCCTCCTAACTGTGTAGATTCATTGGCTCTTTCCACCTTTCACTGTGTGCAATGTGTAGTTGTAATGCATCCCTTGTGTGTACTTGGAAATATTCACTGCTTCTCCTCCTTGCTAGTGTTCACTGCTAATGTGTTCGAGTGTGCACCAATTATCTCTATCATAAATGCTATAGTAATAAAAAATGTTTCCTTGGATATTTATCATCCTATGTGTAGTTGTAACATTTATGTTACTCTTCACACAGATGTGTCCAAGCTCACTCAACACTTCCTTCCACGTCTTTGAACACATTGGTTTTCTCCCTTTGACTAGTAACAAGAATGTGAGTGCAACGTATCCTACCTGATGAAACTCTTCTCTATTTGGTCTTCTCTATGATGGTTTACCTCATTCAACTGCTAAAAAAATCCTTGCAGTAGATCTGCGTTCTCTTGAACACTTTTGTCTTCTCCAAAGGCTCACTCGCATGCACTGTGATTCATTATAGGATGGTGTTGTATCATTCAACCATCTCATAGGGACCCATAACGATACCTTTGAAAGACCCTATAACTTCTACACTACATAGGTGCTTTCCTTGCTATGACAAGACCTAGTGACACTCCTTTAATCATTAGACTTCTGCCAGTACTACCAATTTAACATTGCGATCAATCGATTCAATTGGAGCCATGTAACAGGGAAGTTTGTAATAGTTTTTGCCATTTGGTCACCTATTTTTATTAAACACGATGCCCTCACAAATATTTCAACTTTCTTTGTGATTATGTTTGGGTGGTACCACCTGTTTGTGTGCTAGTCTATCGAAATATTGTCCGCTACTCTACTATGGTGTAATGAACCTTTTCCTCCACAATCAAATTATCCTTTGATGTGGATAAACCTTCTGTGCTTCTCTGAATGACGTAACCACATTGCGTCTCTTCTAACTAGATAGTTTTTCCCTTGCCTTCGCTACTCAAAATCTTCTTTGCCATCGTTGCTCAGAATCTTCTTCGTCTTTGTTAAGCTGAAATCAATGTTTTTGAAGATGCACCAAAACGTAATCACTGGCCTTTGTATTCATATGCACTTTTACCTACTTGCTTTTTGTGTCAGCCCATACACATTATATTATACTTTGAAACCTTATAATGATATTTAAATTTTTAATTTAAATATATCAAACTTTGATATTAATAATTAAATATTTAATTTAATTATTTCACACTTAATATTAAATCACTTTGATTTAATATTAAATCACCTTGATATTGTATATTTGCCTTGAATAATTTGTCCAAGCACACCACGGTTTTCTAGCAACCAAGTTGGCCTTTGACATCAATGACAAATCAATAATTCTAACAATCTCCCCCTTTGTCATTGATGGAAACCCTACAAAGAAACTATCCTTTACCTTAAGAGGATCACAAGCTACTCCCCTTGACAATCTACTTCCTCTTACTAAAAGTCCAAGCTACTCCCCATTAGTTAAATTCTCCCCCTTTGACATCAATGGCATAGGCTTCTTGGGGCTAAATGATAAGACACTTGACAATGCCCAATTTCTAATTGCTCTAACTGAGACTTCAATGATGATATGGGAGTGAAGCTCCCAAATTACTATGCTTATTTTCTTCTTCTATTTTATTTCTCCAAACTTTGGAGGGCATATGATTTTGAATAGTTTGACCATCCTCCTTCTTACTAGATTTCATAAGTTCAGGGAACACTGTTCTACACCATTTAGCTCTATGCCCAAAATTATTACATTTGTAACAAATGATATTGTAGTCCACAAGAGGTGTAAATGAATTGAAGTTTATCTTGGTGAATGCAAAATTATTTTTAGCACGGACCCTACACTTTACAGCTTTATTACCAAAATGGTGACATGAAAAACAATAACCTCGAAAGAAATATTGAAATCTATCTGGTTGCCTTGGAGGATATGACCGCATGGTTCTCTCATTATTTTTTTTGTGATGGTCCTTGGTCTATGACGATGCTTTGTTTTCTTCCTTCTTGATACTTTCACTTCTCAACACAGTAGCATAGGTCTTAGGCTCTTATTTAATTATTTTCTTTTATGCCTCTATTTCTGTTGATCTTGAATCCCGCTTTTGCTTCTTTTGAGCTTGAATCCCCCTTTTGTTTCTTTTGACCTTATTCAAAACCAAGTCCAGTATTTATAGCTGAATATCTTTATGCTTTGATAATATCATCCAAGATTTTTGTGCTTTTCTCAAAAATGATATTTTTATGTAGCTTATCATTAGATTATTCCACTTCCTTCCTTAGAGAGACAACCTCATGTTCCAATTTTTCACATTCCAACTCTTTTACCTTTAATTTCTCAACCATACCTTCTTCAATTTGCTTTACCTCTTCAATTTTCACTTTTAAGTCGGTGAGATCTTGTGAAAGCTTTGCCTTTGTCTTCTCATCCTCTTGTACTTGAGTCTTCAATCTTGAGTTCTTATTTCTAAGCCTTTTCAATTCTTCAAGAGCAAAAACAAGTTCCTCTTCTACGTCAACTATGAATTCCTCTTCATCTTCTGGATATTTCTCCTTTTCTTGGTTTTCGACAATAGGAGCATCTTCTTTCACTTCCATGGCCATAAATAGGATTTCTTCTCTTTCACTATCAAATATAATTTTATCACTGCTATTGGAAGGACTTCTTTCCTCCTCAACATAAATACTCTTCTTGTGCCTTCGAAAGATCTTCTTATCATGCTTGCTTTGACCGTGCTTGTTTTTCTTTTCATGATAAAATTTTCTTTCCTTATTTTTATTGTATTCCTCTTATTCTTCACTACTACTACTTCCATATTGTGGGCACTGAGCTACATAGTGACCAATGTTACCACAATTAAAATATTTCACAGTATGCTTACCTTTGTGTTTTCTTGGCCCCTTCTTATTTCTTCACACAAAGTTAGCTTCTTCTTTGCTACTCGATTCTTCACTTGACTCTAGTTCTTCATTATTTGTCTTCTTTGAAGCTTTAAATGCAGCCTCCCATTTATATGTTTGATATTTTTTAGTCCTCATCTCATAGATTGTAAGAATTTTGTGTAGCTCATCCATGCTTAAGGTTTTAAGATACTTCATTTCTTCAATCGTCGAGACCTTTGCATCAAACCTCATGGGAAGTGACCTTAATATTTTTTGAATAATCTTAGAGTCATCAATACTTTCTCCAAGTCCATGAATGGTGTTGATAATTTCATCAATGCAAAGAAGATATTTGGCAATATCTTCCTCATATTTCATCTTCAAGTCTTCGAAATTCCTCCTATGCGTTTGAAGTTTTGTCATTTTAACCTTTTCGTCTCCTTCGTATGATTTTTGTAACTTGTCCCATATTTCTTTTGCTGAGGTGCATTTCATAACTTTTACAAACTATGATTCACATAATCCACTTAGTATTGCATTCATTGCCTTGGTATTATGTTCAAATGGTTTCTTGTTATTTTGATTTATGGGAGGGGTTGTAGGTGGTTTGAACCCATCCACAATAGATTTCCATATATCATAGCCATGTGCCATCAAATAGGTTTGCATCCTTACACTCTAGAAGGCATAATTAGTCCCATCGAATAATGGAGCCCTATTGGATAAAAAATCTTCTTGGTAAGCCATGTGTGTTCCTATAAGATCTTTATTCAAGCTGTTAGGCTTTCACAAAAGAACCTGCTCTGATACCAATTGACGAAACACACGCTTATACTGAGGGGGAGGGTGAAAAGTATAAGATAAAACTTTTCTCTTTTCTTTCCAAAGTAATAACTTGAAATAATATCAATGCAATAATAAATCAATGCACATAACACCATACACACAAGAGACAAGGATTTATGTGGAAACACCCTTTTGGAAGAAAACCATGGCAAAATATTAATTTTATTTTCTTCAATAAAATTCATGGGAACCAACCCATAGGAGACACCAATCACCTTGTACAAGTTTATGGGCACAAACCCACATGAGACACCAATCCCCTTATACAAGTTCATGGGCATCAACCCACAGGAGACACCAATCCCCTTATACAAGTTTATGGGCACCAACCCATAGAAGATACCAATACCCTTATACAAGTTTGTGGGCACCAACCCACTGGAGACACAAATCCCCTTATACAAGTTCATGGGCACCAACACATAGGAGACACCAATATCCTGTAGACACCAACCTCCTGCTCACAAATTTGATTAAAAATTTTCTCTGGTCTACTCCAAAATATGATCAATAATGACATCAAATTCTTCACATTTTCTTGAGTTTGCTTTATTCAACTGAAAGCAATTCAAACATATTCTACCCAAAATTTGTTTAACCTCCTGAACATATAGAGAATGATATAATAGTGTTGGAAGCTTCAACTAGCCAAGATATCCTTCACACTTATTAAGTCTGTTTCTTCCATATATCTCAAATTTATCACAATTTAATGTATTCTTAGTCTAGCATTGGATAACTTGTGTGTTGAATTGGAAATTATAATACCTTACTTTTCGTCCACTATCATGTGCACCTTTTATTATTATTGAGATGAACAAATTGTCCTTCCTTTTAATTGGAAACTTGGGTGCACTAATCCTCTCACTCTATCCTTGCACTATTTGATGCCTTGACTTGTTTCAAATCAAAACACTTTAATTCCTTATAAATACATTATCACTTTATTAAAATAAACTTTTATTAAAATTGAAATGACTCCTTATATCTCCTTTAATACTTTATTCAAATTTAACTAATCAATATTACCTTGTCTTTTCTACTCCCTATCACAAAATCATCAATAAATGTAACTTCAACGTAATGCACTATGGGTCACTTGAAAACAAATATCATTTATCCTTCTTCAGATCGCTTCTATGCTTCTCCTCCTTAGGATCGCTGCTACACCGCTCCTACTTCAGATCACTACTACACCGCTCCTCCTAGCTGCGTAGATGTATTATCTCTTTCCACCTTTCACTATGTGCATTGTGTGTAGTTGTAACACGTCTCCCATACATACTTGGTGATATTCATTGTTTCTCCTCCTTGTTGGTGTTCGTTGTTAACATGTTTGAGTGTGCACCAATTATATCAATCGTAAATTATACGATAATAAAATACTTTTCTTTGGATATTTATCACACTGTGTGTAGTTGTAACATTTCTATTACTCTTCATGCGGATGTGTCCAAGCTCACTCAAAACTTCCTTCTACATATTTGAACACGTTGGTTTTATCCCTTTGATCGGTAACAAGAATGTGAGTGCAACATATCCCACCTAATGAAACTCTTCTTTGTTCGAACTTCTCCATGATGGTTTACCTTGTTCAACTGCTACAAAATTCCCCGTAGTAGATCTACGTTCTCTTCAACACTTCCATATTCTCCAAAGGCTCACTCGCATGCACTGTGCTTTGTTCTAGGATGGTGCTGTATCATTCAACCATCTCATAGGGACCCATCACGATATTGTTGAAAGACCCTCTAACTTCTCCATTGCATAGGTACTTTCCTTGTTGTAACAAGACCTAGTGATACTCCTTTACTCATTATATTTTTTCCAGTTCTATCAATTCAACACTGTGATTGATCGATTCGATTGGAGCCATGTAATAGGGAAGTTTGCAATAGTTTTTTCTGTTCGATCACCTGATTTTATTAAATGCAATACCCTCATGAATTTTTCAACTTTCTTTGTGATGATGTCTGGGTGGTACCACCTATTTGTGCACTAGTCTATCAAAATATTATCTGCTGCTCTACTATGGTGTAATGAACATTTCCATTTGCAATAAAATTCTCTTATGATGCGGATAAACCTTCTGTGCTTATTTGAACGTCATCATCACACTGCGTCTCTTCTAACTAGATAGTTTTTCCCTTGCCTCCGCTACTTGGAATCTTCTTCGCTACCGTTGCTCAAAATATTCTTCACCATTGCTAATTTGAAATTAATGTTGTTAAAGATGCACCAAAACTTAATTTTTGGCCTTTGTATTTATATGCACTTTTATCTACTTGCTTTTAGCGTCGACCCATACACATTAATATTATACTTTGAAACCTTACAATGATATTTAAATTTTTAATTTAAATATATCAAACTTTGATATTAATAATTAAATATTTAATTTAATTATTTCACACTTAATATTAAATCACTTTGATTTAATATTAAATCACCTTGATATTGTATATTTGCCTTGAATAATTTATCCAAGCACACCATGGTTTTCTAGCAACCAAGTCGGACTTTGACATCAATGACAACTCAATAATTCTAACACGAAAAAATATAATAGAGAGAAGGAAGTAATTCATCTTCTCATACCAAACTTGAGGAAAACAATAGAGTGACCTTTGTAGTCGACAAACAAGAGAAGAATTCTAACAAAACTTGTGGGCTACTCCATATAAATATCTTCCTGCAAATCTCCATGTAAGAACACACTCTTCACATCCATATGATAAATAGACCATCCTTGTGATGCAACAAGTGCAAGTACAAGATGAACTGAATCCATCTTGGAAAAATGAGAAAAGATCTCAAAGTAATCGATACCTTCAATCTATGAAAATATCTTAGCCACAATATGTGCTTTGTACTTGTCAATGGACCCATCTACTACATATTTTGTTTGATAAACCCACTTATAATGAATCAAATTTCTTCCTTTAGAAAGAGGAACAATATCTTAAGTGTGATTCTTCATCAAAGAAGAATACTCAGCTACCATAGCATCATCCCACTCATGTATCCTATGAGCCTATGAAAAAGATTGTGGATCACTCAAAAATGATTGACAAACAAGGCCAATACCTATAGAATGTGCATGAGCATGTCTAGAAGGTGGAAGATCCTAAATGAAAGGTGTTGCCTCCTCAACTATGGTACATGCCCATCTAGGTATGGTGATAGCCAGTGTAGGATCCTCAACAATAGGTTCTTCATAAAGATATTTCTCAGTCTAATCAACAATATAAGGATCATGAGGATTATCTAGTGAAAAAGAAGAATAATAATAATAATAAGAAGAAGGTGAAGTAGGAAGAGAAGAATCATGAGGAAGAAGATGCTCATAAAATTGAAAATGTGTTTGAAAAATAACATCATGTATATCAGGATCAAGAAGTTGATAAGCCCTCATGTCCTTTTAATAACCAATAAAAATGAGTTGCTTGCTCTTCCTATCCAAAACCTTTCATTTCTTCTTTGGAATATAGACCCAAGCATGGTTCCCAAAAATCTGAAAAATGAGATATCAAGCTTAGTTATAGACCAAGCCTCCTCTGGAATCATATGCTCAAGTGCCCTATGGGGTGTGCGATTTTGAATGTAATTCACATAGTTAACTGCTTCAGCCCAAAATATAGGTGGCAAATCCCTAGAGTGCATCATGCAGTTAGCCATCTCTTTCAAGGTTTGGTTCTTTATTTCTACCACACCATTCTATTGTGGTGTGTGAGGGATATAATTCTAATGAACAATACCATGTGACACAAGGAAGTCTGAAAATTCTTTGTTGAAATACTACCCCATTATCTGTGCAAAGCTTTTTAATGCAACTAGAAGCCTGATTCTTGACCAAAGCCTTAAAGACTTTTAAGTGAGAGAAAAAACCACTCTTGCACTTGATAAAATATGCCTAAGTATGCATCGAGAAATCATATATGGGTGTCAATGCATATTTAGCTCCTTTGAAAGAGGTATGTGGGAAGACCATCAAATAACTATGTACAATATCCAAGGGTGAAGATGCTCTATGTAACTTACCTTTGGAAAATGGGTCTTGGTGTTGTTTCCAAAGTGCACAATCTGGAAAAACACCATGAAGACATGAAACCTTAGAAAAACCAACCATATCATGATTTCTCAACTCCATCAAATACCTATAATTGAGATGTCCAAATCTCTGATGCCAAAGTTTACTCTCAAAATCTACATGAGCAACTAAGCATGTACTTGAAGAAGTATCATCAAAATCCTCAAAATGATATAGTCTCACTTGTGAAGCACCAAAATCCAAAATCCAATTATCTGAACAAGGCTCAAAATATCTTCCTTGAACATTCAAAGCCTTACCATATTCTATGGGAACATCAATTTTGTGCTTCTTCATGGCATCCTCTAAGTCATGTAACTTATTCCAAAATTTGATCGCTAAATGACTATTTCCCCCACAATAGGTACAAGTGACATTAGACTTATACTTTTTTTTGGAAGACTCTTTAGGTTTAGATTTGGATTCTTTTGGTTTAGGACTTGATTGTAAAGTAGATGAAGTGGTTTTAGGTTTATGTTTGGGATTACCTTTCCCTTTAGAATTGGATGCTACTAAAGCCTTAGATGAAGAGGTGAGAGAATCAAGAGTGGAAATTTTGATTTCTTCCCAATTAAGTCTACCAAAAAACTCTTCTAAAGTGGGAAATTTGAAGGTTGCACCAAGAGCATCCATGGTAGAGAGAAAGGTGGAGGCAAATATTTGAAATGGCCTCCTTAACTTTGCAAAAATGAGATACACACATTCCTCTTCAAATTTAGTTTTACCACTTCCCTTCAACTATGTCAAGAGCTCTTTGAATTTTATGAGATAGTTAACAATGGTGGAAAAATAATTAGGAGACAAATATGTAAGTTCCACATCAAGTTGCATAGACCTTATTTGATCAACTTTGCCAAATAAATTATATAATTTTTCCCAACACTAAAAATAATTTATACAACCATATAAGTGAAACCAAAGACTCTCATTTACATGTGTGTTAATTAAACCCCTTGCTTCATCCATTTTTCCATTTTGAACAAAGATCTCACATTATTTTGTGAAAACGAGTTATTTCTCTTCAAGAATATGTAAAGGCCTTTTTGTGCAAGGAGGTTTAACATGCATGGTCTCCATGTGTGATAATTTTGTGGTGTGAGAGAATCAATTAATTAAAAGGAATTCATATTGCCAACACCAAAAGAAAGGAAGCCAAACAACACAAAGGGTGCAAAAATCCACACTGACAACAACCCCCACCCAAATTGATTTTATTCAATCTTCTTACAATGAGAGACCCCCCATAAAAATACCTTTATAAATCAGGCTTACAAAGATATTTTGATATAAAGGATGGGTTTAAATTTAAGCTCTCAAAATTCTGCTCACAATGCAAATATTTTCATCGAAAACGAATGAAAAATGAGCAAGATATGAGAAAAAAAGACTTCAAGATTTGAAAAAACCTTCAAAGCTCCAAAACTTGATGCCAAAAAAAAAATTTAGATGCCACCAAAATAACTTCAAACATATGGAGTGTTGAGTTGAAGAGATACAAATTGGGAAGATAAATCCAACGCTTCTTATGATTTTGAAAACGGACTTTGAATGCTCTGGTTATGCAGTTAATTGAAAAGAGGCTCAAATATTTAATATTGACACCATTAAAACTTTGAACAACAAATATTTAATAAAAAATGATTAAATATAAAGAAAATATTTAATTTTGTACACCATTAAAAATTTGAACAACAAATATTTGATTAAAAAATATTAAATATAAAGACCCACCAAACTTGAGGCTCGAAATGCCAAAACCTATCCACCAAAAATTTGAAATCCATCCGCCGCAAAATTGAAAATTGTCTACCAAAAAATCAAAATTCATTTGTCAAAAAATTGAAATCCGCCCATTGGAAAATCGAAATCCGTTTGCTAGAAAATTGAAATTCGTTCACCAAAAAATCAAAATTAGTTAGCCTAAAAATTAAAATTCGTCCATCAAAAAATTGAAATCTACTAGAAATCCGCCCATCAGAATCACATTTTAGCAATCAAAAATGCTGTTTAGCTATTGAAAATGCTTTTTAGCTATTGAAAATGCTTTTTAGCTATTGGAAATGCATTTTAGCCATAGAAAACACGTTTTAGCCACCATAAATGACCAAAAAAATAGTGTTGGCAGCAAAAATTGGCCCAAAAAAAAGTGTTCAAATTATCGTAGGAGTTGCACAAAAAAGATATGTTCCTAGTGTCCTCATGATGTGCAAATCTATCCCTTAGAATCACAAATTAGATCAACAAGAGTATATCTAAAGAAATATAATGCATAGTAGTAAATCCACTAGATCTCATGCATAAATAGTGTCCTGTAGTAAATCCACTAGATATCATGCATGAATGATGTCTTGCAGTAAATCCACCAAATCTCAAGCACGAATGGTATCCTAAAGCAGATCCAAATGAGCTTCCTCTTGCATGTCCAAAGATGGAAAATCATGCAAAATATTTCAATGGATGCTTTCAACAATCTCAATGCTCTGATACCATGAAATGAATGTTAGCTAACACAAAATAACATTCCAAGCCCAAGATCAAAGAATATTGAAAAACATCACAATAAAATATGAAAGAAGAAGCTCTAAATCTGATTGTATTACTCAATAGAGAAGCTTTGCTTAAATAGGCAAGGGTGTACAATATAAACCATCCAATCATAACAAAAAATATAATGGGTGAATATCCACCGTACAACAAGAGGTGCGATATGAGCCATAGATCATGAGGTAGGTATAACCAAATGGATCACAACCCTCTAAAAACAACAAACCAACTTAATAATAAAATGACAACAAGAATATATTGGAACACGTACTATCCTAGTAAACTTAAAATATAATCTAACAAACTACTTCGTAAAATGGACCACAAGGACCATCTATAAACATAGTTCAAACCAACCAACAACTACGAACTCCTAAGGTTACACCACCAGGTTTACCTTAGCGAGCTCATATAAACTGAATATGTCATCAAGAAAGACTGAGGGATTGGTTAAATCTTAGGTATCTAGGTGTATGGTAGTCTAACACCAGGGATATTTGATTGAAAGTGGGAAGAAGATGATTCGAACAAGATTAGGGAAGGTATGGATTTAGGAATAGGGGTCAAATTCATCCAAGGAATCTAAACCAAAATCAGATGCACCAAGAAGAGGTAAGAGTTTAAATATAGGCAAAGAGAATTTGAGGTAAAGGACAAGCCATAGGAAGGATCTATAAAAATATCAAATAAAGAGGAAACCATCATCCAATCAAAAGGATAGATATCCATTAGTAGTAAGAATGGATGAAGTTCCACTACATGGATGACAACATAATTATCTGATGAGAAGATGGAAGGACTGAAATATTCAGTCTAGAAGATGGTAAAACATGTCTGGATGATGGTAGCCCATAGTTGATCCATCTAGATGATGGTAGAACCCATTTGGATAATATATGCCTAGAATTGACCTATCCCATAGTCAACATAATTTATCTATATGTTGATAGAACTAGTTAGATTGATGTCAATAGAGAGAGATGTTAGAAAACCAGTCGCAGGACTGATGGGAGGGGAATTCATCATCAACCAGAAGTATGTAGAAGCTATTCGCAAGAATATGAAAGGATAGATATATACATCATCCAAAGAGGAAATTATAGGCATTGAGAACATCCACAAATGGAAACCCCTTGATGATGATTTCAGAAGTCAAGGGACTAACAACCATCAACAGAAGGAAGCATCATTGAAAACACTGGAAGTTCACATTGGCATCACCATTCACTTCATGCAACAACGATAAAGAAAAAGGTATAATTTTTGGAAAAACATATAAAAAAGATAAAAATAGAAAAGGATGAAATAAGAAAAAGGATGAAATAAGGGAAAGACAATAGTTCTATGCAAAGGTGATGAGGTGGCACACATGCAAAAGTTCAGGAGAAAGGTGGTGGTTAAACAAGTAGTTGCATGGATGACAACAAGCCTATAAATTGGGCACTAAGGGGATGAATTATTCATTTGGTCTAGATTATTTTACATGCAGAGTGCAAGAGACATTGCGGAGGAGAATTGAAGCTGAGGTAGAATTGTTGATGCACCAAGATATTTGTTGCGGGTCAAACAAGGTTAACTTTCTATCTATTTTTTCACTTGCCCAATCATTAATTATCAACCATGGATTCATAAAATTTCGAAGGATCTCTTACAAGATCATTCACAATACCACCTTGATATGAGTCCTTATAACTCTACTATTGGGGGGTGTTCAAAAGGTTGTCAATCTCTCATGCACTCCTCAATAAAATGCGTATGAACAATTAAATCTTCAGAAAGAAAGCATTCATACGTGCATCTAAGAAATAATCAAACCTACTACAATAATAAAACACAAAGACAGGAAATGAAATTATGAAAGCATAAAATCTACAAAGCATAGAAAAGAAGGGGAAGAATACTGTCTTGGAGTGGGCCCAAGCTCCGACAGATCCCTCCCAATGTGAACACGCTTTAGGAACTTGTAGAATTTATTATGTAATCAAAGGATTACAATGTGTATTCTATATCTTCTATACAATTGCTATATGTTCTATATTCTATATTCTATATCTTTAGAGAGGTCTGTGTGTGTTTATATAGCACACACACAAGTCTTCTATTACAACTCGATTACAACCATCGATCTATTCTAGGCTCGATGACGATAATCTGGTAAGCTTTGACCATCGTCTACCGAAAGCTGGCTTTGTTCCTAATATTGGCATGTTCTGTAATTGGCTCATGCTTCACTTGGCATGGGCAGAACAACTCCCACAAATATCTTGTGTGGCATGGAGTTGTAATTGCACCATTTATTATCATTCACGTCGTGTTTGATCTGGTCAACGTGCAAAAATAGAGGTGCCTTCCTTTGCGAAAGGTGCCTACCTTCTATGGGCGCCTTCCTAGAAGAGGAAGGCACCTATCTTCAATTGGCGCATTCCTAGAAGGGGAAGGCACCTACCTTCTTCTGGTGCCTTCCTGGAAGAGGAAGGTGCCTATCCATTATGCATTAGTTCCATAGTAAACAAAGTGCCAGGTCCATGAAAAATACCTCGACTGATTAAATCTGACAAAATCAACAATATCTCCACAAAAACACACTAAAACACACAAATCAGATAATACGCATAATATCATTAAATAAATACATAATCATTGATAAAAACATACAATTCCTAATATATCATCGCATAATATCTGCTAAGACTCTTACAAAAATATAGGCAATTCTGGGACTCATCATCCCCCATGCCTAACATATGCCATGCCCTCGTGGCATCAAAATCGTAGGCACTTTGGTCATCGTCTGTATCTGGACGTTCCTACTGTTGTTGATTTTTGCTGATCTTCTCTCCTTGTTCTAGCTGCTATTGGGGCCAACATGACTACTATGGGTGTCCTTGCCTGAAATGCTGCTTTTATAGCCTGCCATAGGTCAGTTTCTTCGGTCCTAGGAATCGCAAGGGGGATATCTGAATCACTTTCCCTTTGACGAACCACCTGGGCCTTAAATTTTCTAGCCTCCTTAGGATCAGGCCTTGGATCTTCCTTGGCCTTAGCTGCAACCTCTGAATCTGGGCCAAATATCCCCCATATCTCTAACCATTTCCTTATTTTTGAGGGTCGCCCTAGGGCTGAGCCGTAAATTTTCCAAAATTTACTCTTATGTGCCGGATCAATACTGATGCCAGAGGTTCCTCGGACCCTCGAAGAGGATTTTCTCCCCTGCTTAGCTGCCCTCACCTCTCTATGTAGCCATTCAAACACTTTTTTCCTGTCGACAAATAGATGCATATCCCAGTCATCATCTTTCAGCTCTATGACAACCTCCTTGGCCTTCTTTCAAGCAATCCTAGGCCTTTTGGCTGTGGCTTGTGTAGGAACTATGACAACTTGGTAAGAGGGCTCTCTGGCGGCCATTTTTTCATTGTTGGGGACCTGCTCTATTTTCCCCACTACTACTAATGTTTCAAATTCTTCTCCTGTAGGTTCAGCAGGTTCTTCCCTGAGTTCTAGCTCTATCTACAGGGGCTGATCTGAGTTGGTTAGGTCAATAATAGGGGGCTCTGTGGGGCTCTTGTGTTCCTGGCTCCAAAAAATAGAGGACTGTTCCCTTGCCTATGGGCTATTCTACCGTGCATCTAATTGGAACTCTCCCATAGAGATTAATCACTCTCTAGAAGTGGGAGAGTTTTTCTAAACCTCCATTGCCCAGTCAGTCTGGGTTGATGCGTCCTTCCTTTCTGCCCACCCTGCCTTCAATTCTTGATTTTCTTTTTGCAATTGTTGAATCAGCTGCTTGAGGTGGGCAATTTTCTTTGCCTACTCTTCTAGATCACCTCTCTAACTGCTTTGGCAATCCTCCAACATTTGCTGGACCATCCAGCAGTTGGTTTGCCAGTCTAATGCTTCCTCTAGGGCCACATCAATCTCACTGTTGCCCTTGGGGGTTTCTCTTTCTCGTGGGTCCTGGCCCATCAGTTCTCATAGGGCCTATGCTATAGCCATGACATCCGAGTCTTCTTCCTCTTCCTATGAGGAGAGGAGGTTTCACCACAAGAACTTTCTCCTAGGGGCAAATTCTGGCTGCTATGACTCGATCGCGTTACTAGCGATCTATGCCCCTGTATCTTCATGTTTGGGCACAGGGGAGTGTCCTCTCTCTTCTATGTATTTGGGCAGCACTGGAAGCCCGATATCCCCTACTTCACTTGTGGGGATTTATTTTGCTTGCATTGAAAGGCTACCTATTGCTTTAATTTTAGGGCTTTTTGCTACTTTCCCTGCCTCAACAACTTCCATTGCTTGGCCTCCATCTTCTCCTGCATCAGGGTCCTGCCTCTACGCCTCTACATGGTGGGCCAGTGCTGATATGAGCCCATGGTGGGCCAAAGCTATAGGTTCTACCTTATGATATCATGTCACTTCTTCCTTAAGGGTTTATGCCATGTATAAGTGCACGTTAATTCTTCTCCCATGCACCAGATGGTTCAAAAACTACATATGGTGGACATGCAGGTGGGTGTATTTCCTGGTGCAAGTGAAGAATCAAGCAACCTGCTTGAATATCTCCCATAAATTTATAGGGAGGGTGCTTTCGATCAGCCCATATCTATCTATCTATGGATTATCTCTAGACAACAACTGTTTGGTGTAGGATTTTAACATCTTGCTCTTGTACACACATTCACCTGTCAAGGGTAAGCCAATCACCTTTGAGATGTATTTTGGGGTGATTGGAATTGCCATCCCTCGCACCTGAGTAGAATATCCCATTAAGGAGACAACAAAATCCCTTGCTGCCTCAGTGTCCTAGTTCTAGCTAACTAGGGAATAGTATCCGAGCCATCCCTCTGCCTAAAATTGGGCTCTCATCGTCCCCTTGATCCCATATATGCTGCTTGGCTCATTCTTTTTTTATCGAATGATTATTTGATCGACCTCCCATGACACCTTCTTGCAAGCTACTATTTATCTTATTTGCTTTCTTAGGGAGGCACCTTCCTTATAAGGAGGGTGTCGAACAGTTAACTCCCAATCCTTTCCAGGCATACCTTTTGAGGTACACGTTGGCACGATCAGCCATGGGAGGTGTATGATTTTTTTTTGTTTTATGGTGATGATATTTTGGTACTCGCATATTTTAACAATGATTACATATAAATCTAAGTAGAGTATGCGCATACCTGATTGGATGCCTCGTGTGTCATGGGGTCATCGATTCATCGATTCTTTATGGGGGATGGGTACCTTGTTGGTGTAGATTATGCTGTTGAGTTGCTTTGATGACAGGTGTTGAAGACAAACCAAAAAAATTGATTGTTATTGGAACGTGCACCGATTTCACCCCGTAATTCTCTAAGATTTGCTTTGATTGGGGTGGATTCTACTTACGTGCTCTTGGAGATAAATTTGTGCCATGTGTTGCGTGATGATTGAGGCACGTGTGAAACTTGATCATTGGCTACATACAGAAGGTGCCTGCTTCGGTACCTTCTCGATGTGGAAGGTGCCTACTATGGTGCCTTCTCAATGCAGAAGGCACCTAATGGGCTACCTTCCCAATATAGTCATGGATGCGCCTTTCGATGAGGGAAGGCACCTTTAATGAATGTTCCTTCCTGGAAGAGGAAGGCGCCCTTAAGGACACGTGCACCTTCTTGGGAGAGGAATGCGCCCTTTTGTATAAATGCACCTTCCTAGTGTGGAAGGCACCTGATGGACGGATGTGCCTTCCTGGTATGGAAGGGGCTTTGAAATGCATGTGCCTTCCTGGGTAAGGAAGGTGCCCTTGAGGCTCATGCACCCAAAAAGGAGGGTGCTTCGATTTGATTTTTTTTTTGTTGTAGGATGCGCCTTCCTGATGAGGAAGGCTCTCCCCTACTATTTTTTTTTAGCACATTCTTATTTCAGCGGGGTATATTTTGATAGTGGAAGGCACCTTATTCACACGAGGCATCTTCCTGGGAGATGAAGGTGCCTTATTTCGATGGGCGCATTCTTGGTGGCTGAAGGTGCATTATTGAGGGGCGCCTTTTGGTGGGGGAAGACGCCTTATTTACACAGGGCACCTTCTTGGAAGAGGAAGGTGTCTTATTTTATCGGTAGCCATGTCGTATTTGACTAGGAAAGGTGATCAAGCCTCCTCAGGCTGACTTCATGCCTGCTTTTATTCTATTAGTGTTGGCGTTGGGGTGCTGAGCCAAACTAGGCCTGGTGTCCCAGATGCCTATCCGTCGAACTATCAGTTCCTAAAACTACAAAAAGCAAATGAAAAAAAATAAAAAATACGGGCAGTTAGACGCATTCCATGCCTGTTAGGCCCTGTGGCCAAGATACCTGTAGCTTGCATGCAGGTGTCGTCCCTACAAAATAAAACATGCTGTAAGAAAATTATTTACACCTATCTACTATTTTTTTTTTGGAGAGCATTTTCATGCCCATCGTTCTATTTTACTGAGAGTTTGGATCCAGATTCATGGGGATGAGGTCTCCCCCATGCCTGTTATGGATCCCACCAGTACATTTTTGGATGTGCTATAGGGAGGTAGTCTATGGCCATTGATAGTCAATAGAACATTGCTACCGTCGATAGTTCTAACACACACAAATCTATTCTTAATGAGCTCTACCACCTCATACGGTCCCATCCATATCTACATAAGCTTTCCCTTCCTTTTTTGGAACCAAGAATCATACAACAGTACCCATTCTCCTTCTTTGAACTGCTTTAGTTTGATGTGGTGGTCATACCACCATTTTATTTGCTTTTATGTGATTTTTATCTTTTGCAAAGCATTCATTCAAATTTTGTCTAGCTGATCCAGCTGCCGAATCCTTTATTTTTGAGCATCGTCCAGGCTCAAATTCAATTCTAAAGATGTTCTTAATGTCTTAATCTCAAACTCAATGGGCATCATTGCATTCTTCCCGTAGACCAGTAGGAAGGGTGTGAAACCTATGGTAGACTTCCATGTAGTGTTGTATGCCCATACTGCCTCTGGTAGCCATGTAGCCCAATCCTTTCTATGTTGTTGCATGGTCTTCATCAGGATATTCTCAATCTCCCTGTTTGTTACTTCCACTTGACTGTTTGCCTACGGAGGCTAGGGTGTAGTCTTATTGTGCCAAATTTTGTATTTCTCCATTAGCTCCTCAATCAAATTTGAAGTGAACTGAGGTCCCTGGTCCATTGTTATTTCCCTGGGGACCCCGAACCGTTTAAAAATGTGAGCAAACAGAAAATTGACAACTGTTCTTTATTTTGAATCTTTCAGTGCCTAGACTTCAACCCACTTGGTGACATAGTCTGTGCAGACTAAGATAAATCTCTTACCTATTGAAGGTGGGTTAATTTGCCCCACAAAATCCATACCCCACTTATCAAAGGGTTCTAGGTGTACTTAAGGCTGGAGGGGCATTTCATCACGATGGGTTGGTCTACCCATCCTTTGGCACTCATCGCACTTGCTAACATACGTGACTGCATATTTGAATAGGTTAGGCCATAAATACCCAACCTACAAAACTTTATATGCAATTAGTTTCCCTCTAAAGTGTCCTCCACAAGGTTCATTATGACAGGCTTTGAGTATCTCTGAGAATTCCTACTCTGCCATGCACCTCCTTATGATTTGGTCACACCCTATTTTGAATAATAGGCCACCAATCCATAGGTAGGGTGCACTCTTCTCTATCACCCCTTGATTTTCTCGATATGAGAGAGTAGATGAGGTTCTACCAGTGGCCAAGTAATTGGCTATGTCTGCATACCATGGGATTTGCTCGTCGATGGTAAATAAGTGTTCATTCAAAAATTGGTCTTCCACTGCTGTATAGTCTACTGGTGCCAACCTGGATAGGAAGTATACTACCACATTGTCCTTGCCCAATTTTTCAACTATGGTGATATCAAATTCTTGCTATACTAGGATCCACCTAACCAATCTCTCAGAAATATCTGGCTTACTCATCAGGTATCTGATGGCTGCATGGTCCATATGGACGAACACCTTATATCCGATGATGTAATGGCAGAATTTTTTTATGACATGCACCACTACAAGAAAATCCTTTTCCATTATTGTATAATTGAGCTTGGCTCCTACTAAGTTTTTATTGACATAATAGATGGCATAGAAATCTTTGCCATCTTTCTGTCCCAAGACCGATCCAATCGCATTATTGGATGCATCACAATAAATGTGGAAGGGTATGGCCCAATCTGGTCCTCTTAAAACTGGTGTAGTTATTAGCTTCTCCTTAAGCAATTGAAAAGCTTCTTTGTAGTCTTTAGTCCATTTGAACTCTATGCCCTTAAATAATAGAGTGTGCAGTCATTTTGCAATCTTGCTGAATTTGGTGATAAATTGCCAGTAGTACCCGACAGATCCAAGGAAACTCCTCACTTATTTTTGTGTCTTGGGGCTGGGTAGGTCTTTGATGACCTCAATATTCCTTCTGTCAACTTTTAGCCCTGCTACAGAGATATGGTGTCCTAGCACGATGCCTTCTTGTATTTTTCATTACTCAAGGACAGATTGTTCTCCTTGCTTCTTTCAAGCACTTTCTCTAGGTTCAACATTGCTTCTTCAAAGGTCTCTCCATAAACGATGAAGTCATCCATGTATACTTCGATCGCTTCTCCTATCATGTCCAAAACTATGCTAAGCACCGCCCTCTAAAAGGTGGTTGGTGTGTTGCATAACCCAAAGGGTAATACCTGGTAAGAAAATGTTCCCCATGGGTAGGTGAACATTGTTTTATATTGATACTCTCATCCTATCTGGATCTGATTGTATCCACTGAACCCATCCAGGAAGGAGAAGTACTTTCATCCTGAAAGTGTGTCCAAGACTTAATCAATGAATGGGAGTGGGAAGTGGTCTTTCTTAGTTGCTTTATTTAGTGCTCTATAGTCCACATAGATTTTCCATTTCCCATTTTTCTTAGGGACTAACACAAGTGGTGATACCCACTCACTGTCAGAAATTGGATAGATGAATTCGGCAGCCAAGAGTTTCTATAACTCTATTTTGACAATGTCCTTCATTGTCGAGTTTATTCTCCTCTATGGTTGCCTACTTGGAGTCACTTGCTCATCAAGGTATATTCTATGAGTGTATATTTTTGGGTGAATACCCTTCATGTCTGAGTAGTCCCATGCAAATACCTATTTGTGTCTTACCATGAGTTCTACTCTTTCCAGCTATACAGGAGTCAACCCACTGCTGACATTCAATGTCCTTCCTGGACCAACAGTTATTTGCTGGACATGATGATCATGAGTGCTAGCCAATGGTGATCTAGGTGTGCTAGTAGAGGACTCTCCATGGAGGAATTCTACAATAGCCTCATCCTCATCTTCTTCCTCTGCTAACTCATCTAACCCCATTACTAGCTAGATTATGGACAACTCTTGATAATTATACCTGGGTAACGTAGCTTCTCCCAATGGGTTGAAAGACTACGTAGGGGGTGAAATGGTCAATCTATTGACATTTTTGCCATTGGAGATGGTCATCATCCCATCCCGACAACTGATGTAGGCATTGGCTGTTGCCAGCCATGGTTTCCCCAAAATGAGCGGGTAACCACCCAACCTAGTATTGGACTGCAAGACCAAGAAATTTACTAGGTATTCCCATGCACTAAATGTCACCGTTACATCCTCTAGCATTCCCTCTAGTGCTACTATCGATCGGTCAGATAATTGTAGCACTATAATATTGGGTCTCAGGTTTGTGAGTTGTAGCCTTTGCATGGTTTCTTGAGGCATTACGTTGATGGCTGCTCTAAGATCAACCAACGTATTAAACAAGGAATGCCATTTGATTTTTATAGTCAGTACTAGACTGCCTAGATCCACATACTTGGGATGACATATCTTTCCCATCATCAGGTCTGCTAATTTACCTATGACATTGATAGTCTGGGTTGTTTTTTGCCCTGGCTTCCTCAAGCACATTTCTCTTATTGCCTTGCTATATATTGGAACATCTCAGATGGCTCGAAATAGTGGTATCATCACTGTGAGGTTCTTCAGACTTGATAGGATATCAAACTATAGCTACTTTTGTTTCTTCTATTCTTGCAGTTGATAAGGGAATGGAGCCTTTGCTCTTCTTCTTCCTCCTCTTCTACCAGTGGAGGTGTTTCTATTTCTAACTGCCTACCTTACCTAAGATGAATGTTGTACATAGGATACATCTCACCTTCGATGCTGTATGCTGGATGATTTACTCAATTTTTTGGATTAGCCATTGATTGTAATGGTAGCTGCACAGGTCTCACTGTTGGTAGAGCTGACAAGTTTTGATGGGGTTGAGTTGGTACTACATTTTGTGGGGCCTAATTCCATGGTGTGTGGCCTCTCCACTGTTGCCCTAGATATTGGTACTGCATCCAAGGTTGCTGATTCATGAATGTCACTCCTGGGGGTGCGTTGGACCAAGGTGATGGCCCCCGTGATCCCACGTTGGATGGTTGAGGTGGACCTTGTGGCATGTATGGCATTCCTCCGTATTGTGACATTCCAACTGGCATACTCCCCATAGGGGGTTGTAGCCAACTATTTCAGTTACCTATGAAATAGGCTTTCGATGTCTTAGCCTCCTCTTGGTTGCTAGGCAACTTTGGGCACAATCGAGTCTTATGATTCAGTTTGCATACTACGCATACTCTAATCTTGTTCTTTGGGTATGCGTTCTTTGCATGATTTCCTCTACATTTTGGGCAGAAATAGGTTAATGCTACCTCATTCTCTTGTTTCTTCTTCTATAACAGTAATGTGTCCATCTACAATGCTAGAGAAGAGAGCATCTCACTTTTCATATCTTCCAACATATTGCCAAGTTTTATCTTTGTCACCAAAGTAGTCGCTTTGATGCTTCTGGAAGTGGTCTTGCCTCTTCTTCTTGAGTAATTCTGACAGATTTTCCGGATATCTTCCATATCGTGCTGGTAGACATCACCTCCAGAAATCATATTAAGAGCATCTAATGATTCATTATTAAGTCCCTCAAGAAAATGCTTTTGAGGGACTTATCAGACAGCTTTGCATGGGGAGATCATTTAAGATTAAAATTAAATCTCTCCCAGTACTCCTCGAGAGACTCATCCTCTTTCTACGTCATGCTCAAGACTTCTTCTCTGGAATATCTTGCTCTCTCAAAATCTTGGTATTGATCTTGAAAGAGCTTCTTAATTTGATCCCATGTCACTATGTGCTTTTCTCCCAGACCGATGAACCATCGTAGAGCTACATCATCCAGTGTAGAAGGGAAGAGTTTCAACTTCTACGTATCTAATTTGTAATCCACAAACCTACACAAAACATCAAACTTGAATAAGAACATGTTAGGGCCTTCGGTTGGGTCAATCGGGAAGCTAAATCCATATGAGACTTCTTCTGTGTCAGCCATTTTTTAAGGAAATGTGGTCTCAAATGCAACACTTATGGCCTTATGGTCATTTAAAACTTTTTGAGTCAAAGCGCTAAGATTATCTGGAGTTATTATCTGATCTTGCACAACTTTCCACAATAATGCTTCTTCTAGGGGTGTTCTTTTAAACAATGAGTTTGTAATTGTTCATTCTTCCCCAAGTAGATGGGATGAGGAAGCACTTTGTTCAAAGTGCTGATCCTCACTCTAGTGGATTGTTGGTTGCGAGTCAGGTGACTATAGTTCTAAAGAGCTTTGTTTTATGAATCGATCATCAGGTCCTCTTCTTCTCGAAGAACTCATACAAATTTAGGTAGAAGATTTCAGGTATTGAAATGGATCTAAAATACGCTTCCCCAACAATGGTGCCAAAATGTTGCAAGCCAAACAAGGTCAACTTTCTATCTATTTGTCACTTGCTCGATCATTAATTATCAACCAGGGATTCATAAACTTTTTAAGGATCTCTTATAGGATCATTCACAATACCACCTTGAGATGAGTCCTTCTAACTCTACTATTGGGGGGTGTTCAAAAGGTTGTCAATCTCTCATGCACTCCTCAATAAAATGCGTATGAACAATTAAATCTTTAGAAAGAAAGCATTCATACGTGCATCTAAGAAATAATTAAACCTACTACAATAATAAAGCACAAAGACAAGAAATGAAACTGTGAAAGCATGAAATCTACAAAGCATAGAAAATAAGGGGAAGAATACTATCTTGGAGTGGGCCCAAGCTCCAGCAGATCCCTCCTAACGTGAACACACTTTAGGAACTTATAAACTTTATTATGCAATCAAAGGATTACAATGTGTATTCTATATCTTCTATACAATTGCTATATGTTCTATATTCTATATTCTATATCTTCAGAGAGGTCTGTGTGTGTTTATATAGCACATGCACAGGTATTTTGTTATAAATCGATTACAACCATTGGTCTATTCCAGGCTCAATGACAGTAATCTGGTAATCTTCGACCGTCGTCTATCAAAAATTGGCTTTGTTCCTAATATTGGCATGTTTCGTAATTGGCTCATGCTTCACTTGGCATGGGCGGCACAACTCTCGCAAATATCTTGTGTGGCATGGAGTTGTAACTACACCATTTATTATCTCCCAAGTCATGTTTTATCTGGTCAACATGCAAAAATAGAGGTACCTTCCTTTGCAAAAGGTGCCTATATTCAATTGGCGCCTTCATGGAAGGGGAATGTGCCTATCTTCAATTGGTGCCTTCCTAGAAGGGGAAGGCGCCTACATTCTTGTGGCATCTTCTTGGAAGAGGAAGGCGCCTATCCATTATGCATCAGTTCCATAGTAAACAAAGTTCCAGGTCCATGAAAAAGACCTCGACTGATTAAATTTGACAAAATCAACAATATCTCCATAGAAACACACTAAAATACACAAATTAGATAATACACATAATCTCATTAAATAAATACATAATCATTGATAAAAACATACAATTCCTAATATATCACCGCATAATATCTGCTAAGACTCATACAAAAATATAGGTAATTCTGGGACTCATCACTATTAATCTAGATGAAAGTAAGATGCCATAACATATTTGGTAGATCATACACTTCGTGATTTTTTTTTCTAATTCACAATGCAAGTGCAAGATATTTTACCTCTCGATTTGTAGGTAGATGAAAGGTGAGCATAGGGAAAAATCATGCATTTTGATTCTAGCTACAACATGTCTAAATATGCAATGTCTAAGGAGAAGCCATCTATAGGAAAATCTATATAGAGTCTCCACCCATCCAAGACTACCATCCATCTGGAGATTCCATCCATCTAGGAGTGCACCCATATGAAGACTAAAACCATTTGAGTGTAGCCGTCTGAGTGCACCCATCTGAGGATTGTAGCCATCTGACTGCACCCATATGAGACTACATCCATATAAAATTTTAGTCATCTAACAAAATAATTCACATAAAGGAAGAGATGTTTGACATAATAAATCATCTAGAAAGAGAAGACATATGGCAGTGACCTAGGTGAAGAATAAGTTGCTATAAGTCTAGTCAACTATGGATCAATGATCCTAAGCATTCTAGAGGAATTAGAATACTAGTAACCCCAAGATTCAAAGACCTACTAGAGCCAGTTGCTGCAAAATAACTCTATCATCATCAAGAGCATGGTCAGGTTGAAGGAATGATGCTGGACCAAGTACCAAATTTAGAGCAAGAAAAGGCTCAAGGTAAATAGAGGTATGAGCTAGTAGAAACATTTAAGAAGAAGACTACAGAAGCACAACAGTTTGAGAAATATCAGGTCCCAATTGAGGAAATTACTTGGATTTATGCAAAGGTATAATTTTTCAACAATTGTGGGAATGGACATCGACAAATGATCCAATCAAGAAAAACATTAAAATAGCAAGAGTGCATTTTATTTTGTAGGTTTCAAGTTTTGATAAATATTTCTTCAAAGAATACCTAATACATATGCTTTTAACTTATGGTTTTTTGAAGAATATCAACAAGATACACATCGAAGATAAGGATTTAGTGATCAAATTCTCTGCTAAAGCATTTCAATGAACTTTAAGACTATTGAGGAAGGGTTGATTTGTATTGAATGAGTGAGTCAACCCTAGGAAGACTCCCCAATTAATTTAGAGTATTACACTATTGAAAAAGGAGGAAATTGATACCTTTTTATCAACACATAGTAGCCAAGGAGTAAAACAAACTCAATTGGCAAATACAGGTTTACAGTGCATCATGAATGTACTGATAGCTAGGTTGTCTAGAGAATAGAGGAGTTGGGACCTTCCCATATGGCTAATTTCATATTTGTTTGGGATCGAGCAAGGCATTGCCTATGATTGGGCAACATACTTGGCACTTTGTATTGAAAACTTTATGTTGCAAACCACCAAGAATCTTTTCATGGTTTTTCATGACATTAGACAATTGTTGGATGTATCATCATGAGTAGGAGTGCAAATACCAAATTTTGATCCCCCAAGGCTTTACCTAATTTGGTGTCAATATTTTTATAATGGAAAGACGCAAAGCCATAGGTGAAATGACAAACACTAATGAAAAAGCAAAGGGTGAAGCAAATTTTCAATAAGAATTCACTGGAAGAAGAGCTAGTGGGTGATTCAAAAGGAGAGGATACTGCACTATCATTGCCTAAGGAGACAATGCTAGCAAAGGAAGTTGCTACAATCTCGTAGGATGTGTAAAATATCACAAGGAAGAGGTAAGAATTTGATCCCCATCACCATCACCATCACTAGATTCAGTGGTAGGACTAATAATAGAGAAGATAACCCATAGTAAAAAAGTTTCTCAAAAAATTGAACATATACAAAGGGGACTAACACTGTGGAAGAAAATTTTACTATCCCTTTTGTTCTTAAAAATGCGCCATTGGGACCTAGTAATGTTGTGTATGTGGGGCATATGAAATATCTGGGAGAGACCCAATTTTGGGATCATAAGGAGTCACCTAAAGTAGCCAAAAAATCCCTAGTTTTGCATACCTCTTTTACCAAGACTCTACAATATTTCTCATTTGAAGATATGTTCACAATAGTGGTAACCAAGGCAAAAGGTACCTAAACAGATATAAACACTTCCAAGGAAGCAAAAAAAGACACAGTTAGTATAGAACTATAAATTGCTAGGAATCCAATGGAAGTAATGCAAAAACAACTTATTTTGATGGATGAAGTCTCTTTGGAAACCGAGACTAGACCAATGCAAGGAGAGAATTCCCACAACAATGAAGTACCTCAACAAACTATTGGAACATATGGTGAAAGTAGCCAAGTATAGGTACCTATGGAGCAACCAGTACTTATAGAATGGAAAGTGTCTAAGAAGCCCATTGATATTTTTAAAAATAGGAAGGAGCCTTTGCAAGTATGGAAGGAGGAGCAATCTAAAGATACATGGTCAAAACACATAATTTTGGAGGTGCCTAATTTCTTAGATCCACCGGACATGGGTCCTTGTGTTGATCAATAGGAAGTAGCATATTTCACCAAATTGACCCATGTGATGGACAACTTATGATTGCAATTTTATGTAGCTTGTGTTGGCCAGTGGAAAAAATGATATTTTATGGTAGAGGAGGAGGTGGACAAGTTGGTACAATGGGCTGGTAAGGGAACTTGGAAAACAAATTTTTTGAACATCTACCAAGAATACCTAGGACCCTGCCTATCGAATACTTTAAGACCATGGAGGGAGTTGAGAAACTGCAAAAGAAACACGTACTTTCTACTTGGAGCCAACACAAGTGTATGTCCTCAGTTATGGTCGTAATCACCCTCCCCACCACCTCACAAAACAAAGGTCACAAGTGAAGTTAGTACCAAATTGATGCATATATAGTCATATTAACGTTATAGCCCACTTGTTGTGTTGGCTCACTAAGTGGATCAAGAATTTGAATTTAATTATGCAGAATATGGATAAAGATCTATAATTGACAAATATAGAACTATAGGATAAATATCGATACTTGGTAGAAGGGATCACCTAGTTGGACAATGATTTGAAGCATAATTAGGAGAAAAAATAATTGTTGGACCTTAGAACTCAACTTAGAGATAGAGAATAGGTGATCATCAACATAGAGGTAGAAATATTGCATCAAAAAAAGGTTAAGGAATTGTTGGTAAAATAGAATACAAGGTTATTGGCCTATAAGAGCCAAGGTGAGGAGGCTTGGCAGAAGGAATGAGATATATATAGTGAATTGATCCAATCAAAATAGTGTAAAGAAGCTCTCAAGATATAACTGGCATAGAGGGAACCATCGTCCTCCACCTTAACAACACAACAAATGAAGGAGATCTTAATTCAATGTAAATCTGAGTTATATAAACTTTAGGAAATGGAAAATTTCTTTAATAACATGGGAGTGGAATGGGTCAAGTATTTCACTTATGCTGAGCGAGTTCATGATGAACATGAAGCTTTCAATCTCTGGGTACAGGAATTGGAAGAAGCACTCTAGGCTACAAAACCAAAAGATGCTGAGGCCTTGATAGGAAAACACAGAAAGTCACTGAGGATATCGACTACTTCGAAGGGGAGGATAGATGTAGACAATAGTTCAAAGAAGAAATGACATCTTGAGTCGTTTGATAAAATATCTAAAAAATAATAGTAATTTTGATAATGTAGTATTTTTGCATTGTAAATCAACCATCATAATGTAATATGAACTGATTAATAACATGGAATAAAATGATAAATTCAGCCATCATGTTTAGTTAGACTAGGTAATTAGTCTAAAACTAATTTAGTTAAGCCAAACTAGTTAACAAGTCTGAGACTGATTTGTTAGGTCTTAGAATAATTAGTTAAGGCATTAACATAGGGATGGTTGGTACAGTTAAGCCTAGTTGGTTGTAGTAACTACCAAGACTTGTCTCATAAATACCCCCTAATAATTTTTGTATATCCATTATCAATGATCTCTTATTCATTGTGAATCAATACAACAAGCAGAGTTGTTCTAGTGTTGTGTGGATTTCTGTGTGATTGCATTGTCTTGTGTTACAGGTATTTGATTGATGCATGTTATGGAGTATATTGGAGTAGATTGGTATTGTGTTTATGTGTTGTGTAGAGTTGCAAGGAGCAATCATGAATCAATTTGCATTCGTAGGATAAAGTACAAGATTGCAAGACTGGTGCATTGTAAAACTCATTTAGGCCTATCCATCACTCGTCTAGGCCTATCTATCTAGGCCCTAGCCATCTATACTACCCATCTAGATCTATGACTACATATTTGGTGCTCATCCCATATGGACCTGTGACTACCCATCTGACTGGTGCTACACATCTAAGCATACCTATCTAGTATTCTACCCGTCTAAACCTACCCATCCAAAGCTACTTGTCTAAGTCAAAAACCCATATAGACTGACCTGTCTAGCACTTACTCGTCTATAGTGCACGTCTGAGCTTATCCATCTGGGATAATACACATTTGATAGTTACGCATCTAGACTGGTTCACCCATCTAGATTAGCCATCTATAGTAATCAGTTAGTGATTACCTGTTTGGAGCTTACTAGTACAGGTTGACATCATATTTTGTAATTTAGTTTGTCAATCCTTTCCTTCCTAAAACTCCTATCATTCCCTCATATAGGGAAAGCACTCACCCTTGTCTACACACATTAATTCAAATCTGAATGGGATTTTGAAACTTTTCTTATTATCTTCAATTTCTAGAAAAGAGGGTTATAGTCTAAGCCAGGAAAATATTACAATTCCTACAAATGAGTCTTGAGTAACTAAAAATCTATCTAATTTGATTTGAATAAGACTTTCCCCTAGTTGCCTATTAGACTAGGTATACTTGGCTCCCCTTAAATCCAAGTCTAGTAGTCCACATTGAGAAACAAAATTCCTAAATTCTTCCATACTATCTTAAAAAGGATTTATTCCCTCTCTTCTTGTCACTTAGAAATAAAGTTGTATTGAAGTCACCTGTAACCATCTATGGCATATCTAACAAGTTTTATCTAACCTAGATGAGTTCCTCCCATAATTTATTTTTTTCAACCAAATTATTTGGGGCATACACATTAGTCAACAACCACTTCTAGTTCCCATTCTTTGAGAAAAATCATTGAGATAAACATGCAATTCTTAACCAAACAAGCTCCCTCGACCACTTATAGATTCCACATTACAAAAAGACCTCCAAAAGCATCATTTGCACTACTAGCTACATAATCCAAATTTTCCTACACAAAACTTTTAACTCTAGAAAATTTACTGTCCTCTAATTTTATTTCTTGAGTAAAAATATATCTAGTTGATCATCATTTCTCAAGGATTTAACCACCATATTTTTCGAAGGGGCATTCATTCCCCTTATATTCTAGGATATGATTCTCATTTTTCACTCCTTGTGGAAGTCTTCCTCCGTTACTTTCGACTGCTCCACATTGTCTTCCTATTTGTTCAATTTTCCATATTCTCCCCCTAGAGCATCCTTTTGGGAATTTTCTCCTCTCTTGATCTTCCTCTACAAATTCTCCCTCCTTAGGGGTTTCAACAATATTTACATCTAAGAGATCTAAGGAGGCTCCTCTTCCATTATATCCTTTTCTTTTGGTTGCTCTTTCCTCCTCCATACCTTTTTAACCAGTTTTGTGGATGGGCAACTTTTTAGAAAATATCATGTTCTTTTACAAACTTTGCAAAGCTCCAAGAAATTTTATATTCAATTAGTTATTTCCAAACCTGATATTAAGACACTAGCCTAATAGAGGTTGGGAGCTCCTTCTCCAAATCAGCATTAACACAAAATCGTGCAAATATAAATATAGTTTTTGCCTTTGTTGCTAAATTGAAAGCTATAAATTGTCTCATTGCTTTAGCTATACTTGCTAGAATATCTTCATCTCAAAACTCTAACGGAAGCCCTAGTAGGCCGACCGACCCAAACTGAATCAATTTTATATTTTTAGAATCCAGATTAAAACTTGATCTCCACTTCCTCATAAAAGGCCCCTCTTCCCATAAAACCAAGGCCTTTGTTAAGGCATGCCTAAGTCTTCACAACTCGCAAAGGAAAAAAAAACATAAAATCCTTCATGCAATATCGATATGCCTCCTTGGCTTTCATTTATTAGTATCCCATTTCATTACCGTATCTAAATTCGGCGTCCCAATAAATTTCCCAACAAGGCTATTCTATTTCTTGTTCACTAATCTATTTACTAGTTTTTTTTGAATTTTTAAGCAGAGTTTCTCATCTATATTCTCCCAAAACAATATCAAAATTTTTCTCTACTGAATATCACCACCCAAGAATTTCTCTCTAAAAAATATTTGTATTATATTATATTTATTAATATTTAAAGTGAACTTATTAAATACAGTTATTACACATTTTCACCATCTTTTTCAAATACCCACTGGAATAAATTGTATGCCAGACGAAGTTTACTTTCATATTTGTTTGTTTGTAAGTTGATAAAAGTAAGCATATCTTTCAAAACTAAATTACAACTGTGGAATGCATATTGTTTCATGTATTCCTATGTTTGGATTTCTGTTTCATAACAATTTAAAAATTCAAAATTTACCACATCTACAAACTCTCGAAGCCCTTTGTAGTATTATATGTCTTACTAATTTATAAACATTGAGTTTTGATTATAACCTGAAGGGGCCACTCCAGTATTTCCTGGAAAAAAATAGATCAGAATATGAAAGCTTTTGACAATTCTGGCAGGATGTATTGGTTTGGCGGCATGGAAGTTACTTGATCGCTTGAACGTAAAGTATCTAAAATATGGATCTATACATGCAACTGTTATAGCTATTTTTTTGGGCTTCAATCAATGCACTAATTTCAGTCTTCAGACCTGTCAGCCAGCAAATGAGTGGATATGGCCAAGATTTCGTTCGGTATTTCAAGCAATTTCGACTTTTAGGGTCTACTATGAAAATTGATACTTTATAGTTTTCTTTCGTAAACACAAGGTAGGCCTACGTATTCAGATTTGGAAGCCTGAAATCAGAAACCATGGACCGAATTAAACAATTGAAAAACAACTCATGTGGAATTTTCTTTTTGGAAATCACCTAAAAAAAATGCAATTCACAAGCCTACAGCGTGGAACACCTGGATTTTAATCGGTGGCCATATTTTTAGATCGAGTATACTTTAAGATTATTGACTGGAACCAGAGTTCTCAGTCATAAAACTTCAAGTGATTCCACTCATAAAAGAATCCACTCATAAAAGAAGCTCGTGCATAATTTCTTAGAGATTACGTACCCTTCTCATTCTCGTGCATGAATATAAATACAAGCCTCGGTCTGAATGACTCTTACTACTGTATTCGGTAGGCTCTGAAAAGTTTTTGTTTCATGGCTTCTTTGAAAAGTTTATTACTTTTATCAACAGCCATGCTTCTTGTGATGATCATCTCTTCAAGCCAGGCAAAGGCTAATGCAATTGCACCACAAGGCATGCAATTCTCATTTCTTCTTCTATGTATTTTTTAGGTCTAGATCTCTTATTAAGATTTTAGGAAGTTCAAGAAATTCAATTGTACACCATAACAAAAAGTTACATAAATCTTATGTCATATAACTTATGATTGTATAATTGTTCAAAACTACTCTATTAGACTGTATCATCATTTTAACATTCATATATGTTTGTGTCTTTACCTTGCAGGATTGCTGAAGGGAATGGGTATAAACAAGGAAGAAAGCAATATAAGACATATTCATAACAAAAGGAACTCTGCTTCGATTTGGGCTGTGTGGTGGACTTCCCTCCGAAAACGTGATGCTACTATAAGGTTGCTTAAGAGGCCAATACTATCTCCTCCGTCTCCAACCTCTAACCAACCCAGTTCTTCTTTTGTAGTTTATAAAACACCTCTTAATTGCTGACAGCTATTTATTCTTCGCTAGTGCCAAGGCCAGCTAATCTGCATTTTAGGTGTACTCTAGTCAGATAATTAAGTTTTTGAGGTTTTCACTATGATTTTAAATTCTGATACACCTGATTAATATATTCTGTTTCTTTTTTAACATTCGATTTCTATATTGTCTATTCATTAGCCAATGGTTAACCCTTCGTGTTCATAGATAGCTTATGGTACTACACAATTCAGTATAGTTTATTAGAATAGTTTAGTTATTATTTATATATCTTTTAATAAGATTGAAATTTAAGTTTTTTTTTGAAAGGAATAAATTTAACCTAATAATATTTGATTACAATATTAAAATTTAATTAATAATCAAACAATTATCTGACTTGTATTATCAATACAGATGTTAATTTAAAACATCAAAAATATTATAATAATTTAGTTATTATTTATATATTATTTAATAAGATTAAAATTAATTTTTTTTTTTTTAAAACAGAAAATTTTAACTTTGATTACAATATTAAAATTTACAAAAACTTGTTATCCGCCCATGTAGAGGAGTTGGAGTGCAAGTGGGTAGTTAAACCTCTCTCGTTGCTGAGAGGCCCAGGTTCAAATCTCTTGCCTCACATGTTGCGGATATGTTATGTAATGGTTCCTCGTGGTCACACTCTGTTTATCCCTTGTAGCCACCACCAATTAAAAAAAAAAAAAAAAATTTACAAAAACTTGTCATTCCCACCTTTACCTCCAAAACCCGGAGTAGTTATAATACAAAACTTGTCACTCCCACCTTTACCTCCAAAACCCGTGAGTAGTTATACTTTTACATAGTTAATAGATATAATAGTATGAATTAATAACACCACTAAACGTGTATAACTTTTAGCTTGTAATTGGGTTATTTTTTAATGTTTTTCAATAATAAATTATTTTTAATGGTTTGATTTTTTATAAAAGAATTTATAACAAAAAAAAATAAATTCATTAACTATAATCTAACTTGTAGTTCTTAAGTGTTAATGTGGTTGGGCACTTACCAAGAAGAGATTTAGGTTCAAACCTTAGGGGTACCATTTAGCAAAGAAAGTAGTTTGATCTGAATCCTTTGAGTGCGCATCAGATCGACGATGATGGTATGAACCTTGAGTGATCGGTGGTCTCCATCTCATGTTGGGTTAACAACAACAAGACGACTAGGCTTGTTGGGAGCAGTCCATGTGGTTTGAACCCTACACTTACCAATTACTAAAAAAAAATGGCTGTAATCAACTCTCCTATGTAAACAAACAAAAGCTATAATCCAACTTGTGTTTTTTTAAGTATAAAATGATAATATTATGCTTTTAAATTTATAAAACATATATTAATATATTAATGTCAAGTTTAATTTTATTTAGAAAAATAATCATTTAGTTTTGATTTTATCTAATCAAGATATAATAAAAACATCATCTCCATGTCTACACTATTCTACATAGCATTTGAGGGTTTAAATGACAAGTTTTGAACATTGCTACATATATTGATTACACCAACATCAATTTTCATTTAATTTTGATGTCATTTGATATAGTTGTAATAAACTCACCTACAACCCTTTGAGGATCTCCTAGATAAAATATCATTCAAATCAACATAACTTTTCTTTACACACAACACAAGTGTACCTTGTATCATTAGAAAGGTCTTTCAAATATGCTTCTAAAGGTACTATTGATCCACAATAGTGAATGCAACCATAAGATCATAGTTCAACAATGGAAGAAAGGGTATTAACTCTTCCAACTTCTTGATTCAAGCCAAATCCCCCTAGTCTAGCTAAACTATAACTTATCTACTGCAATTGAAGTAATCTTAAGGGAAAAAGGATGTGAGGGGATAAAACAAATACAACAAAAAAATACGATTGAATGACTATAGCAAGATCAATGGTGATCCAATGGTAGTATTTGAAAAAGACCAAACAACATTAGTGTGATTGAATCCACTCCTGCAATAATAAAATAAAGGACTAATAGAAGGTGGAAGGGTTGGAGACACTAGCACCATATAATAAAAAATTAGGAGGTCAAATGACATAATTGATTCATAAAAGTCATGCACAATTTTTTTTATTAATTGTAGTATAAAATCAGTGGACAATTTCTCATCAAAAAATGTAGCTCTAATATCCTAAAAATGATCAAAGGATCTTTACAAATTTGCTCTTTGCTCTTAGTTATAACAAGAGTTTAATTTAACTTATGTAGACACCTAAAAATGTCACATCATCCCTTGTGCAGTGCTAACGGTTGATTAATTTGTAAAACCCACACAAATTTACAAAATTTACCTAAAAATACTATTAATCCTGCTTAAGCCCCTTTTTATGCTTAGTCCCTGGTCATCATGTGACCACACCTTTATCTTACCCTAGGGCCACCTCACCCTAGTCTACCCTTTGACTAGCCTAGCTTCCACCAAACCCTAGCCTACTCTAGCTTAACCATGGTCAACCCTAAACCCATGGTCAACCTCACCCTAGTCTACCTTTTGACTAGCCTAGCTTCCATCTAAGCCTAGCTTACTCTAAACCCATGACCAACCTAACCATGATTAACCTTAACTCTTGCTCCTTAACATCCCTATGCACATTCAATGCCATAAATGATAATTGAAGAGTTTACTACTTAAGGTATTAAAGGCATTGATGAGTCATCATCCACCATGCCATAATGGGTGAAGACTTTCATCCCCCATGCATTTATGAGGCATGGTGCACCCATACCCATTTATTTCATAGGAATGGGTGAAGACTTTCCTCCATCCAAAGCCATTTACAAGGCATGTCACACCATGCCACCTCATGATACACCTCATTGGACACCTCAATGCCCCCAAACCTTGGCTAAGTCTATAAATAGAAGATTATTTTCACCATTTAGAAGAATCACACACTTGCATACCCAGACTCTACATAAATCACTCTAGATACCATCACACTCACACCCTCATTTACCATCAACCACCATGGATGCTATTTTGTGCCTCTTGACATCCTATTTTGCATTGTAAACTACTCTTAGTTGTAGGTTTAGAAGATCACCAGATTAATATAGGAGTTCTAGAAACACCACAAGGACCCCCTCACCAAAGTAATTCTCTGTCTAGATAACACAAAGTCGATCGTATAGATAGGTCCAATCAGATTGGACCATACCCAAGGGTATGATCACCTTCAAGGTCTTGTTTCAGCCTGCAACAGAGCAACAAGTCACCAAATCAGGTATCAGCCTGCAACAGAGCAACAAGTCACCAAATCAGGTAATAACACTATTTTGAACCCTTTTATAATCATTTACAATAATTTTGTAATGTAATGGTCTAACTTTCATTTACATTTATCTTTAATCACAAGGGGTCTTATTGAGACAGACCCCCAAATGCTACTAATTTTTTTTATTGGGTTGTGTAGGTTTGGAGGACCTATGAAGCTAACAATGGCCCATGTGTAATAAGCCCACTCCCCCTGAGGTGCTCATAGAAAACTTCTAGTGCCTTTTATTTTTTTATTGAAATAGGGCTTCCACCTTGGAAGACCCATATTGTAGCCCATGGGGTATGTTGTGTAAAAGGATAGATTATGTAACCCATTTTCACCATTAATACAAATGACACATTTTCTTTGAGTACATTTTGTGCTTTAGTGATAATAAATTTTAGCTCTAATATCCTAAAAATGATCAATGAAGAAATTACTACTTATGGTATTGAAGGCATTGACGAGTCATCATCTACCATGTCATAATGGGTGAAGAATTTCATAAAGAGGGCTTCCACCTTGGAAGACCCATATTGTAGTCCATGGGGTATGTTGTGTAAAAGGATAGATTATGTAACCCCTTTTCATCATTAATACAAATGACACGTTTTCTTTGAGTATATTTTGTGCTTTGGTGATAAAATTTTTTAGCTCTAATATTTTAAAAATGATATTTGAAGAGTTTACTACTTAAGGTATTGAAGGCATTGATGAGTCATCATCCGCCATGCCATAATGGGTGAATATTTTCATCCCCCATGCATTTATGAGGCATGGTGCACCCATACCCATTTATTTCATATGAATGGGTGAAGACTTTACTCCACCTAAAGCCATTTATAAGGTATGGCACACCATGCCACCTCATGAGACACCTCATTGGACACCTCAACCCCATAAAACTTGGCCATGTCTATAAATAAAAGGTCATTTTCACTATATAGAAGAATCACACACTTGCATACCTAGACTATACATAAATAAATTTAGATACCATCACACTCACACCCTCATTTGCCATCAACCACCATAGATGCTAGCTTGTGCCTCTTGACATCCTCTTTTGCATTGTAAACTTCTCTTAGTTGCAAGTTTAGAATATTATCAAATTCATATAGGAGTTATAGAAACACCACAAGGACCCCCTCATAAAATTAATTCTTTGTCTAGATACCATAGATTCGATCATACATGTAAAACATCGAACAATATTACATTGATAACTAGTGGATTGAATAATACATTGACGCCCTAGAATAGTCCGATGAAGACGAAACTAACCAGGTGAGAAATAGACATTGTTACAACAATATAACAATAGCCTAAAATAATGAAATAGAATATAGTTATGCTAACATCCCCCCTTATTACATTATTTGGGTAATAATATAACTACTAGCTATACTAACATCCCCCCTGATTACATCATTTTGCAATACATAGAGAGCTACGAAACAATTCAAATTTGACACGTGTAAGTACCTTAGTGAAAATATCTACAACTTGAGCATCGGTGGAGATGTACTGAAGCTAAATTTGGTGCCTTGGAACTTCATCTTGAATGAAGTGGCATTGTGTGTCAATGCGCTTGGTTTTCTCATGGTGCACTGGATTCTTAACAAGGTTCAAAATACCCTGGTTGTTGCAAAAAAAGTGTATTGAAGATTTTGATGGATGACCCATACTTGTCATAATGTGATGCAACCATATCACTTCACACACAGCTTCACATGCGACACGATACTCTACTTTTGTAGATGAGATAGCAACCACCTATTACTTCTTGCAATGCCAAGAAACATGATCGGATCCAAGATGAAATATATATCCTAAAGTTGACTTACGATCATCATATGACCTAGCATAGTCAGAGTCCATGTATCCTTGCAAGAAGAATTTGCCATTCCTCTTGTATTCTAGGCCATATTCCATTGTACCACGGACATAGTGAAGAACATGTTTTGTTGCTTTCCAATGAGTGGTCTTAGGCTTCTGCATGAACCTCGAAAGATAGTTGACAACAAATACGATATATGACCTAGTATTAGTTAGATATATGAGAATCCCAATAAATTGATGATAGAGAGTACCATCTACCTAATGTGAATCGTCATATCACGATAACTGAAGCCCTGATTCCATCGATGTTGCCATTGGCTTACAATCAATCATGAGATATTTTTCTAACAGTGTCTTGGCATATTTTTTTTGAGATACTTTGATGTAGTGCTCCTTATGGTTCACTTCCAGACCAAGACAATAATGGAGAAGTTTGAGATCTTTCATCTCAAAATATTTACACAAGTCCTTTTTGATAGCAGATATCATAGTTTCTAAACTCCCTGTAATGAGCAGATCATCAACATAGAGTACAAGCAACACCATCTCAGAACCTTGTTTCTTAAAATAGAGATTTGCATCTGACGAACATCTCTTAAATCCATGCTACAGGATGTGATTATCCATTTTTATATACCAAGCTCGAGGAGCTTTTTTTAAACCATATAAGGATTTGACCAATTTGCACACTTTCAGTTCTTGGCCTTCCACTTCAAATACTTCAGGTTAAGTGATGTAGACTTCCTCTTGGAAATCACCATTCAAAAAAGCACTCTTGACATCCATTTGGTGAACTTTCCACCCATACTGTGCTGCCATAGCACAAAGAACTTGAATAGTGGTCATCCGAGCAGTAGGTGCAAAATTTTCCTCATAGTCAATGCCTTCCTTTTGTGCATAGCCCTTTGCAACAAGACGGACCTTATGCTTATCAATTGTCCCATATGCCTTGTAATTGACTTTGTACACCCATTTGCAGCCAATGGGATTATTTTTGTGTGGAAGATCGACAAGCTTACAAGTTTTGTTTTTCATTAGAGACTTATACTCAGCATACATAGCAGCCTTCCATTGTGGATCACTAAGGGCATATTGTACAGAAGCAGGTTCATGTTCATTCATTGAAGACATAAACACCCTATCATCATCTATATCCATATCCTCTATTTGTCTCTATGGATCAACAGAAAGTTCCTCAAAATATTGATAAAGGTCATCAACCCCAGTAGTATCTGTTGCTGCTCTTTGCTATCGAGCCATGCTACGAGTACAAGGTCTATCCAAAGTCAAATTTGGTGGAGTGGATAATTTTGAGTCTCTGATTGTATTTGTATACCATTTTGGATTCTTCTTCTGTGGTGATGAAGAAGATGAAGAAGTAGAAGGACCTCCAGTATTTGGTGATGAAGGGGACTTCTCAACTTTAGATTCCACAAGATCTAGGTATACATCAAATGTGCTTTGTGATGTGAAAGCTTCATAAAAAAAAACATCTCTACTGACATGAATCTTCTTGGTAAAAGGATCAATAAAATGATAACCCTTAGAGTACTCATCATAACCAAGAATAATACACTTCAATGTCTTCTCATCTAGCTTCTTCTTTTTCTCTTTCGATATGTGCATGAAAGTGTTACATCCAAAAATACGTAGATGAGATATGGAGGGTTTTCGACCACTCCAAGCTTCCTATGGAGTCATTCCTTGTAGGACCTTTGTGGGTGCCCTATTCAACAAATATACTGCTATGGTGACAACTTTTGCCCAGTATTGTTGCTCAAGATTAGCTCCTGTGAGCATGCAACGAACCATTTCCATGATGGAACAGTTCCTCCTTTCAGCAACTCCATTTTGCTAAGGAGTATAAGCAGTAGTTAACTATCTCATGATCCCATGTGCAGTCAAGAATGCAAAAAATTATTTAGAGGTAAACTCCCCCCCTCGATCTGAGCGGAGGGTATTTATAGAAGTCCTTGACTCCTTCTCAACAAATTTCTTGAATTGCTGGAAGAAACCAAATGCTTCAAATTTTATATTAAGAAAGAACACCCACATATTTCATGAGTAATCATCCACAAAAAATTGATACCCCTTCCCCCCACAACTGATGGGTGTGAAAGGACCACACAGATCGATGTGAATCAACTCCAGAGGTTTCTTTTCTCAAAAGGTACTCTATGCTGCTTTTTTGCCAAGCAGTCAGAGCACACTGGAAATATGGTATAAAGGGAAGGAAGACCATTTACCATCTCATACTTACTTAGCTCAAGTAAGTAGCCAGAACTAAGATGCCCATATCTCTTGTGTCATAGGTAATTCACCTCCTTTGTAGAGACTATCATGGCTACATGTGGAGTAGAGATAACATCTAAGGCAAATAAGCCATGCTTATATGAAGCGGTTACAATATTCTTACCTCTCCTAGTAATGGAACAACACTTCTTGCCTCCATCAACACTAAAGTTCACAACCATATCCTTGTCCATAATTTGTGTGACTAACAACAAATTGTTTGCCAATCCTGGAACATAGAGGAATTTTTCAATATGACACTTGCCATAAGGAAGAGTGACTAAAACTGCACCTTTTCCCTGAACCTTGTAGGTTTTATCATTAGAAATAGTGACAGGTTTGCCCTCTTTGGCCTCAAAGGACTCAAACCATGATTTGTCGCCAGTCATGTGTTTACTAGTGCCAGAATCAACATACCAAATATGATCCTTCTGTTTGGAAGCTGTGGTAGTCATAAGCACCTTGTGTGCCCTCTTAGAATCTGAGTTATATTCTTCAACAACAACATTCACTTTGGGTTGCTTATTCTTGTTCTATGGTTTGCTCTGACCTTTCTGTTTAGGTTTTTTATTATTATGCCAACATCTATTTGTATCATGACCCTCTTTGTCACATATCTTGCAATATCTTTTTGTTTATTGAGGTTGTTTCCATTTTGAATCTTTTTTAGAATTTCCTCCTTTCTAAAAATTACCCTTCTTCTTAGGACCCTTCCTGTTGGAATAGAGGGCTATGTTAGAAGAATCATCTCTCTGAAGTTGGCATGCATCCTCCTCTTGAAGCATATTGACCAACTCAACAAAGGTAACTTTTCGTTGTGACACCTGAATGGAAGTGATCAACACCCTATAAGAATCAGGTAAAGCTCTCAATACAATTGAGTTAAGGAGCTTGTCATCAACATGTTCTCCCAAAGAATTCAACTTTGCTTTCAAATCAGATACTCTGCAAAGAAAGTGTTCAACTATCTCTCCCTGCTTCATGCCCAGACTGTGTAATGAGATTGAAGGAATAGAATAGTGGAATCATTCTTTCCCTCATATATAGTTTTAAGGGCATCCCATTCCCATTTACTATGTGCACAGTCAACAATGTGGGGTTGAACTTCGTCTAAAATAGCAAGCAAGATGAGCACTTTTGCCTTGCTGTCTTTCTTGTCAAATTCTATCTAAGCAACAGATGGAGCTATGGCTGCTATTGATACAGTATCAGGTGAAGTTCTGGTTGTTGCTCCAAAAAAAACATCCCATAAGTCATCCATGACTAGGATTGCCTTCATCTTGTTTTTCCATGGTGTGTAGTTAGGACCTTTCAATAACTGATGAGCATTCGTCATTAATTTTATAGACATAGTGAAGGTTCCTTATATCACCAAATGGTACCCCTTTATTTATACCTTAATGTCAGGCCATTATAGAGTATAAAATACCCGCCCTTACGTGAGGGAGACTATAGGTATTTTGAAAAATCAGAGAAATTACCCGCCCTTACATGAGGGAGACTATAAGTAATTTTAGTGATTATACGATACGTGGTACTTAGGCAGTATTGAAAGGGAATCACCTCATTGATGGCACTATTAGAATCCATCCATGGAAATAAAAAAACATGCAGCGTGTGAGGAGATAACGAAAAATTGATTTTTTTTTCAGGTTTGAGGTCAGGACGAGTATACCAGGTTGCAGGTTTTAATTTTCTTTAGAAAATATTATCCCACATCTATGTGGGAGCGAGCAACATGAGTATTAAAAATGAGTAACACTCATGTAGTGGAGTGTCTCCTCTCAGGGAGACACTTTCTTGCTTGGAGCCTTACCCACGTAGGGCCACTTGGCTGCCACGCTGGGGGGCTCATCTCCTCTGTGGGGCCACTTGGCTGTTGTGTCGGCTCCCGATATCTGTTGTGCTTACATTGCTCTTCTCTAGTCAAATTGACCACAAATTTTGGCCTGAGGTCTTGAGTCGAGTCCTGTTCATGTCCTCTAATCCATCGAGTCCCGTCCTCAGTCCGTTGAGTCATCCTCACATCACCCGATATGCAGGTCCATCCCTACCTCGGGTTGCGTGCCAGATGTAAAAAACATAGTAGCTAACCAAGAAAAAAATCATAGATGCCCTTAAAACATGAAGAGCTCTGATACCATGTAAAACATCGAACAATATTGCATTGATAGCTAGTTGATTAAATAATACATTGATGCCCTAGAATAGTCCGGTGAAGACAAAACTAACTAGGTGAGAAATAGACATTGTTACAACAATATAATAATAGCCTAAAATAATGAAATAGAATATAGTTACGCTAACATTACAGAAAGGTCTAATCATATTGGACCATACCCAAGGGTATGATCATATTCAAGGTCTTTTTTCAGCCTACGACATAATAACAAGTCACAAAATCAGGTAATAGCATTATTTTGAACCTTTTTTTAATCATTTACAATAATTTTGTAATTTAATGGTCTAGCTTTCATTTACATTTATATTTAATCACAATGGGTCTGATTGGTATAGGCCCCCAAATACTACTAATTCTTTTTATTGGGTTGTGTAGGTTTGGAGGACCTATGAAGCTAACAATGGCCCATGTGCAATAAGCCCACTCTTCTTGAGGTGCTCATATAAAACTCCTAGTGTCGTTTATCTGTTCATTGAAAGAGGTCTTCCACCTTGGAAGACCCATATTGTAGCCCATGGGGTATGTTGTGTAAAACGATAGATTATGTAACACATTTTCATCATTAATACAAATTGCACATTTCCTTTGAGTACATTTTGTGCTTTGGTGATATAAAGTTTTAGCTCTAATATCCTAAAAATGATCAAAGGGTCTTTACAAATTTTCTCTTTACTATTAATTATAACAAAATTTTAACTTAACTTTAAATTAAGATAAAATGATCCTACTTCTAGTAAATTCCTAATATGGGAGCAGTTTTTAGCAAAATTGATGATTGGCTAAGTAGATTATTCACTAAATCATCTACTAAGTCATTGAGAACATTACTAAGATTTCTTGGAGATAAAATATTTTCATCAAGGTAATTTACTTGAAAATTGCACTTCCTATTATGTGTCCATGACTCGTTTTCCAATTCACTAATATTCTATTGATTCACTTGCATGGAGACAATTCACTTTCTTATAGGTAAATTATAAGCTTTATCTAATGGATCGCCATATCTTAGACTTGTTCAATTTTATGAAAGAATCATGCTTACTAGAAAAAATCACACTTACCATGTCTTAGTCAAATTTTGAAGTGGTGTCTCATTCTCTCCTCTTCTAAGGTTACCTTTCAATATTTCCTTTTGAGTGGGATCATTGCAAATTTTGCTTCTATCTTTTTTTACATGACTATTCTTACTACTAGAGTGTAATGGTAATCGCTAGAATACTATATTTTTGGCAACTCATGAGGATGTCAAGATTTATTGGCAAAAGATTCCAAACGATACCCTATTCTTGTGCATGGAGTCTTTAAAATTGGAACTAGCTAATATAAAAATGTAAATTTATGGGACTACTTCTACTTTTATTTAGCATTAGTAATATCGGCAATGCCTACCATTCAAATTAAAAGGAATCTTTACATCAATCATCATGTTGATATTTGGCATTAGGTCCTTATAATGATCACTTTGAAGGTTTTCTACCTAATTTGGTATTTTCTTTGACTTCTCTAACAATCCTTCTAATTTGGAGTTCTTATCTAAAAAGGTTTGTACAATAACATCATATATCATTTACATTTTGGCTTTCTCCTTTTTGATAATATTAGCCATTTTCTTAGATCTAAGAAGCTTTCTTAATCAAAGAATAGTTTTAGTAATCCATCATATAGCATTTATTATATTTTTTCTTTATGTCCTTTATGGATGTCTTAAGGGCACCACATGTGGCTTTGCACCCTTCTAGTTTCTTTTTATTATCAGGTACACTCTTCAACTGAATGATCATCACCATACTTTTAGTCACGCCAAACTATTTATTTGATCATTGGATATCAACTCATCTACTTGTTTTATTACTTATGAATTATGTTCAATCAATGTCTCACACTCTTTGGAGTACATGAAATATGCTCTAGTGTGTATCATCTCAGTGTATATATGATCCCATAAGGACATTGTTTGATCCAACATTGAGATCTTGGCCCCATGTTCTTCATATCATTTTCTAATTCCTCATTTACCTTCTTTAGGAAAGCAATTTATTTATTTATTTTCTTTATTTTGCATATTGGATTTCCACTAGTCTAGTTGAAGTTGGAGATCTTGTTTTTCTTTCTCATATTACTGCTTCAACTCATCCATGTTCTATGCAAGTCAACCCTTAAGTTCATCCATATTTGGTATTATTTTTATTTTATCTTCCCCTTTATTTTCTACATGCTTTCTTACATAATTTTTCTTTCTTTATTACCTCAAGTTCTTGTTGTAACAAGGATATTTGGTTCTATTTTTCTTTAAAAAGGATTTGTAGTCAATTCAATGCTTACATGTTACTTGCGATTCTTCATTTGTATATTTCCACTTCTCTAGTTGATTGTATACACTTGATAGTCATTTCTTGGTGTAGTTGTTCTATTATTTGTAGAATCTAGAATGGGTTATCTCTAAAATATTTCAAAGTATATATTCTAGTGACATAGTCACATGATGCATTAAGTTATTTTATTAGACCTAGTTATGACACTTCAACAATAAATTTTATACCTATTTCCTCATTAGCTAGGATTGAAGAATCACAAGAATGGTTTATAAGGAGTCTTGCATATTGACAATGTCATTGCTAATTTTTTGTCTGGTTCTTATATCATGCTAATCACTTCTTTTGTATTCTTATTGCATGGAATATCTACCATCTACCAAGGGAAATTTTTCTAGTGTCTAGAGTCACCTATCTATTTTGTGTGGTCTAAACTATTCAAAGGATTCATTGCACTATTTGTGGAGAAGGTGTCATTGTGACCATGTTGATATTGTGAACAATGTTGGCTATACCTAATAATTAGGTGAGGGGACATGACATAAATTGAGTGATGATGTATGATTTAAGGGGTTGAGGCATATATGAGGTGACACATGAGAGGTCATGGAAAACTGATGGAGGGATAGATGGTGGTGGGATATTGGATATCAATGGGACAAATGATGAAGGAATAAATTGTAATAAGATTTCTAATGTTGGTGATGATAATTGTATCAACTCTATTCCTAGATTGGGATAGCCCATTTGTGGTGCTAAAATTATGGTTGTGTTTATTAATTATGGGGTAGGCACAATAGAGGAAGTAAGGGGAACATAAGAAAAGAAATAGGAAGAAATAGTAGGGGAAGAGAGAATAGTGATAGTAATAGAAGAAACAAGGGATGGAAATGAAACAAAAATGGTCATGGAGAATATGATGGATGAAATTTATATCTTTGGATTAGTGACATATGTTCATATTGCTCCTTACCTAGTAGGTGGGTCTGCTTCTCTATCGATGTCCTCCTCTTCAAGGTTATTTGTAATATATCCTTCCTCCTCTTCTTTATTTTCTTGATTAATTGAAGATCCCATGTCCTTATCCTCTTTTTTCTTTTCCATCGTGGTCTCCAAGAATTACTCATATCCATTAAATTCTATATTGGCTACCATTTTTATGACTACATTGTTAGTAAGGCCTATCCCAGACTATGCCTTATCCATTAGGCTATGGAGTCATACACAAAATAAAAATAATCCTTCTCCTATGAAAAATGGTTTAAATTTTAGGTCCTACCTTCTTGTCATCATCTTATTGGATTGGTGCCTCATATCACCCAGTTCCATTTCCTTGCCAACAAATTGGTTCATATATGATAGAGAGACTTTGAGATTTGCTATATTTTAACACTAGATTTGTTGGTTTTGGGGAGATATTTGACCAATATTAAAAAAAAATGAGTCTCTTGTTAGATTTTGCCAAGGCAAGATAGATATTTCTTTTAATAAATATTTTATAAGAAATAATTTTAGAATTCAAAAATTAGTCCCATATGAGATTTTATTTGCTAAAATTTGGACATTTTCACTAGAAATAGAAGTTGTGGTAATATTATTGGGGTGCCAAAAAAAAATAGAATGGAAGATAATAAATTGTAAAAATGAATAGTAAAAGAAACACATAATAGAAAAAAACACATGGATGAACCAAAACCACAAATGGAAAGAAAATGAAGTATTAAATTTTTTTAGGTCTCGAACTCCAATAAAGAAATTAAATAATATGTGAGGAAAAATTTAGACTTGTTATGTGGACTGAAAAATTAGAAAGGAAAAAATAGTATTACATCAACGAGATCAATACAAACTATAAACACAACCAAAATAAGTACATAAATGCAAAGCTTAAATAAAAAATTCTTATAGCCTAACTAAGATCCATTTCACATAAACTCAAATAGAAAAATAGAAGATGGAAATCTCAAGAGGTATGGTAAAAAAAAATATGTCTTCTATACAGTAGGAGTGGTGGAGATTGAAAAATATTTTATCATAGAATGCAAAGCCTATAAGGATAGGAAGAATGCATATGAAGACACTTTAAAAGTGAACTCATTGAGAACTTTTTGAAAATTTAAGAATAGAAAAATGAAGAACACAAGCTTATACTAAGAGGGGGGGTGAACCGTATAAGATCTCTTTTTACTTTCTCTATTTACCTTCAACTTCGCAAAGCAATGAACCAATAGCAATATAAAAGCAATGCATAAAGCAACACACAATGAGACACCAATTTTAACGTGGTTCACCCAACATGGGCTACATCCACAAAAATTTTCTCTAAAAAGCTTTCTCAAAGTTCTTTGGGAATCCTTCCCAATTACAATGTTTATGAGCCTCAACCCAAAGGAGAAACCTTCCCCTACTCAAGTATTTATGAGCCTCTGCCCAAAGGAAAATCCTTCCCCTCCTCATGAATTTATGAGCCTCTTGCCCAAATGAGAATCCTTCCCCTCCTCACGAATTTATGAGCCTCTTGCCCAAAGGAGAATCCTTCCCCTCATCTTTGGAAATGATACTTCAGAAGATCACCTGCCTCTTATTCCTCTAGCATGTGGAAGTTCTTTCCACATAAGACCTCCTATCCTCAATGCTCAACCTCAAGAGACCTCTGTCCTCACTGATCACCTCCACAGAAACTCATCAACCTGTACTAAACACGATCGGTCGATCCAGCACAAGTCTTCCTCACTCGTCGGATCCGTCCCAAGCTCAACTCATAAAGCTTGAACAAATCAATCTCTGCTCGCACACAAGCCTTCTCAAATACTTGTCAAAATCGTCCTCGGGTTCTTCTCAAAGAACCACATCAACTCTGTCCTCAAGTCCTCTGCTAGGACTTCTCCAAATCAGCTCACAAGTTCTCCCTAGAACTTGTCCAAATCAGCTCACAAGTCCTCACTAGAACCTGTCCAAATCATCTCACAAGTCCTCACTAGAACCTGTCCAAATCAGCTCAAAAGTCCTCACTAGAACCTATCCAAATTAGCTCACAAGTCCTCACTAGAACCTGTCCAAATCAGCTCACAAGTCCTCACTAGAACCAAAAAAAAATGCTTCCAAAAATTGCGGGTCAACAGTGCCTCCAAAAAAATCAGAGTGCAAAAACTCTTCTCACACTCCACGATGGGAGTCGAACGCTTGACCTCCCTTCAAGCGCCTTTGCAGAAAAGTTGTTGCCACTAGGCCAATGGTGCTAGCTTGAAGGCTAGCAAGAGTCTCCTTCTCCTTAACCATTTTGTGGTGGATAAACATGGCAAAAAAATGATAGCCGTAGCTTTTACTTCCCAACCTTTGCGCAATTCGAATTTCTTTTACTCCTTGCTTTGGACTATAGGTTATGGCTTATATAGCCAAAATTCCATGCTATGCACGACGTCGACGGGAGGATAATTCAAACTTTTCGAATTAATATTATTTTGGCACCTTCGAAAAAACTTTAGGGTTTATGAAACCCTTTTGATTATTTAAAAAATAATCAAAGGTCTTTTAGATCTTAGACCTTAGGTGGAGAACCCATTAAATTATTAAAATGATTTAATCACTAAATCAAATAAATAATTAATTAAAAAACATTAAAAAGGTTTTATTAATTAATTAATTTAATTAATAAGTGTCTCCAGCCTTTGCATTAAGTTGAGAGTGGTTTTGAGAAAAACCCTTAATGCATCCACCTGGTTTTAATAAAAACCCTTAAACCTGCCATGGTTTTGATAAAAACCTTTTCATCTGCCACATGGAATCTCTTCGAAATCTTCTCGAAAATATTCTTTGGAATCTTCAACCTTTGAAGCCAATAAATCCTCTTGACATTAATGCCAGTTCCTTTTGACATCAATGACAACTCATAGAAAAGAATCTAGGATCTCAAACCCAAAATTGCCAACAATCTACCCCTTTGTCATTGATGGCAAACCATGCTTCTCAACAACACTGAAACTCAAAATTGCTGTATAGAAATCAACTCCCCCTGGATTGGGGCTCTGCCCTTTACTCATATCTCTCCCCCTTTGTCATCAATGGAAAAGGGTCACCTTTGGGGCTTGGGACTAAGAATGAGCCTCTTAGCTTAGTCCCTCCCCCACTTCCTGTTGAGGTGATTAATTACGGGGTGGGAGTAAAACTCCCATTAGGCACTGATCTTCATTAGTGTCTATAGCTGCCTTACCATGTCTTCTCTTATTCTCCTTGTCCATATTCATGTTCTTGTTCATGTCACTGTTGCTATTCTTGTTATCATTCCTGTTCTTATCCATGTCTTGATTCTTGTGCCTGTTCATACCCATGTTCCTGTTCTTATACCTTGGAATTTCAGCTCTACACTATCTATCTATGTGACCTTCATTGTTGCACTTATAACAACTAACAATGTTATTTCTTTGAGGCATACTTGATCTTTGAATCCATCTATTCTGAAAAACCCTATTCTTGTTATTAGCCTTGCAATAAACAACCTTGTGCCCAAACTGTTTACAAGAGTAGCAATACCCTTGAAAGAAATTACCACCTCTGAATCTGTCATTTACCTTCCTCACTTGAGTCATGCAATGTGAAGCCATGTGACCAAACTTGTGACAAGAAAAACATCTGCCATTAAACTTTCCTTTATTTGACCTCTTAGGTCCTATAAACTTTCTCCCCTTTTTTTGATTCTTGTTTTCTGATTCTGTGCATCTATCACTCAAGGACTCTTTTTTTGAAGTACTTTCCTCATCAGAACTCTCTTCCTTTTGAAATCTCTTACTAGATTCCCCAACCTGTTCCATGTGTTTCTTACCAAAACGAAGACCTATTTTATCTGTTGTCCTTCCTTGATCTTTGATGATTGAATTTACCTTTTTGGTGCTATCTTCAAACCTGTAAAGCTTCTCCTTGTACTCTTTAGTTTCCTCTTTCAAGGAAGTCACTTTCTGTTCCAACTCTCTACACTCAAGAACCTTAGAATCTAACTTATCCTTAAGTTTTTGTGTCTTAGATATAGAGAATTCAAGACTTTGTATAAGCTCATCTCTCTCAACACAATATTCATCCAATTTATCATTGAGTCTAGCATTCTTCTTTCTTTCATTTTTCGAAGCACTAAGAGCACTAACAAGTTTAGCTTCAAGATCTACTTCACCATCCTCTATAACTTCCTCTATTTGTTTGCCTTTTGAAACATCAATAAATTTTTCAGATTTCTTACCACTAGAGGTGCTACCCTTTTCTAAAGCCATACAAAGATCTTCCTCACAATTTTCCGAAGCATCCTCATACATAGTATAACTAGAAATCAATCCATAATTTGTGCAATCATCCTCAAGATGTCCAAAATTTCCACATCTAAAACATTTCATAAGGACAAATCTATGTTTCTTTTCTTCTTCTTTTTCTGTTAGGAACAACATCTCATTTCCAACATCACTTGAAGAACTTTCACTATCACTACTAGAACACTTACTTGCCTTGTCTAGGTAGAAACTTTTCTTGTGTTTGTGAGAGTACCTATTTCCTTGATTGCTTTGCTCATATTTATTCTTCCTTTGATGCTTGTGCCTTTTAGAATCCTTGCTCTTATAATCCTATTTATCTTCATCACTTTCATCCTTGGTAGCAGTACAATTAGTAGCATAATGACCAAACTTTCCACAATTGAAACACTTGACATATTTCATACCTTTGTGCTTTCTTGAGAACTTGCCCTTCTTGTTGTAATATGCCTCTTCATCACTAGAAGACTCATCACTATCTTGAAGCTCTTTACCCTTGGATTTCTTGGTAGCCTTGAAAGCTGCTTCCTTATTAACATCAACCTTCACTTGAGTTCTCAATTCAAATGCTGCAAGTATACTATGAAGCTCATCCTTTTTCAACTTATCCAAATCCTTAGCTTCCTCAATAGCAAAAATATTTTCACTAAATCTATTTGGAAGAGACCTCAAAATCTTATCACAAATATCATTTTCAGAAAGCTCAAGACCTAGTTCCTTCATAGAGTTAAAAATCTCATCCATATGAAGCATATAGTCACTAATATTTTCTTCATCATTCATCCTGAGTTGTTCAAAAATACCTTTGAAGTGTCTCAAATTGGCCTTTCGGACATTTGCATCACCTGTATGAACCACCTTCAACTATTTCCACATTTCACTAGTTGTCTTGTAGTGAATCACCTTGGTAAGATCTACCTTCTGTAAACCCTTTAGGATTGCATTCATTGCATTTGAATTGCTATGATGTAGGAGCCTCTCTTCCTTAGTAGAAGGACCATTCTCGGGAATGGTATACTCATCCTCAATCACTTCCCAAACTTCATTTCCAAGAGCCATAAGATGAACCTTCATCCTAGCACTCCAAAGCCCAAAATATACCCCATCAAGAATAGGTGCTACATTACCACTTGTAGATTCCATTGTGTTCTTTACAATATTTTCCTTCAAGCTATTAAAATTTTTGAAGGAACCCGCTCTGATACCAATTGAAGAACACAAGCTTATACTGAGAGTGGGGGGTGAATAGTATAAGACCTCTTTTTACTTTCTCTATTTAACTTCAACTTCACAAAGCAATGAACCAATAGCAATATAAAAGCAATGCATAAAGCAACACATAATGAGACACCAATTTTAACGTGGTTCACCCAACATGGGCTACATCCACAAAACTTTTCTCTAAAAAGCTTTCTCAAAGTTCTTTGGGAATCCTTCCCAATTACAATTTTTATGAGCCTCAGCCCAAAGGAAAAACCTTCCCCTACTCAAGTATTTATGAGCCTCTTCCCAAAGGAGAATCCTTCCCCTCCTCATGAATTTATGAGCCTCCTGCCCAAAGGAGAATCCTTCCCCTCCTCATGAATTTATGAGCCTCCTGCCCAAAGGAGAATCCTTCCCCTTAGCTCTGGAAATGATACTTCAAAAGATCACCTGCCTCTTATTTTTCTAGCACGTGGAACTCCTTTCCATAGAAGACCTCCTGTCCTCAATGGTCAGCCTCAAGAGACCTCTGTCCTCACTGATCACCTCCATAAAAACTCATCAACCTATACTAAACATAGTCAGTCGGTCCAGCACAAGTCTTCCTCACTCTGTCATATCTATCCCAAGCTCAAATCATAAAGCTTGAACAAATCAATCTCTACTGCACACAAGCCTTCTCAAATACTTGTCAAAACTATCCTCAAGTTCTTCTCAAAGAACCACTTCAACTCTGTCCTCAAGTCCTCTGCTAGGACCTATCCAAATCAGCTCACAAGTCCTCCCTAGAACTTGTCCAAATCAGCTCACAAGTTCTCACTAGAACCTGTCCAAATCAGCTCACAAGTCCTCACTAGAACCTGTCCAAATCAGCTCACAAGTCCTCACTAGAACCTGTCCAAATCAGCTCACAAGTCCTCACTAGAACCTGTCCAAATTAGCTCACAAGTCCTCACTAGAACCAAAAAAAAAATGCTTCCAAAAATCATGGGTCAACAGTGCCTTCGAAAAAATTAGAGCACAAAAAATCTTCTCACACTCCACGGTGGGAGTCGAACGCTTGACCTCCCTTCAAGCGCCTTCGTAGAACAGTCGTTGCCACTAGGCCAACAATGCTATCTTGAAGGCTAGCAAGAGTCTCCTTCTCCTTAAACCTTTGGCGACAGATAAACGTGGCAAAAAAATGATAGCCTTAGCTTTTACTTCCCAACCTTTGCGCAATTCGAATTTCTTTTACTCCTTTGCTTTGGACTATCGGTTATGGCTTATAGAGCCAAACTTCCATGCTATGCACGACGTTTGCGGGAGGATAATTCAAACTTTTCGAATTAATATTATTTTGGCGCCTTCGAAACAACTTTAAGGTTTATGAAACCCTTTTGATTATTTAAAAAATAATCAAAGGTCTTTTAGATATTAGACCTTAGGTGGAGAACCCATTAAATTATTAAAATAATTTAATCACTAAATCAAATAAATAATTAATTAAAAAACCTTAAAAAGGTTTTATTAATTAAGTTATTTAATTAATAAGTGTCTCCCGCCTTTGCATTAAGCTGAGAGTGGTTTTGAGAAAAACCCTTAATGCATCCACCCGGTTTTAATAAAAACCCTTAAACCTGCCATGGTTTTGATAAAAACCTTTTCATCTGCCACATGGAATCTCTCCGAAATCTTCTAGAAAAGATTCTTTGGAATTTTCAACCTTTGAAGCCAATAAATCCTCTTGACATTAATGCTAGTTCCTTTTGACATCAATGACAACTCATAGACAAGAAGCTAGGATCTCAAACCCAAAATTGCCAACAAAAAAATAAGGAAACTTCTCATTAAAATTTATAATAGAAGAAACACATTTTAAAATATGATAAGAGAGTGTTAAGCTCTTTGAATTTGTTAAACTTTTTTTTAATGAAAATTGTAAACAATTGTACTATTATATTTTGTTAGATGTTAAAACTTTGAATATGAGGTCCAAGGTTTGAATCTAAAAAGGGGTAGGGTTGTACACCATACTCCCATATTGTATTAAAGATTCTTACTTATAGACTATTTTGGTCTCATGGATGTAATTAAAATTATTTCATTCATATTTTAAATATATATAGAAATTGAAGAGTAAATGAGAAAAATAAATTTATAAAAATAAACTATTCTATAAGAAATTTAGAATCAAGCCAAAAAAAAATACATTTATAGGCTTAGGGAAGATAGCTACTTTCCGTTCTGATGCCAATGTTCCAACATAGGATCTTCCAACACCAATATAAATACAAGTCAGATAGTACTAATGCTATATAAGGGGGACCTTTTCTAAGGGTATTTCCCAATTTAGAGCTTCATAGATACATCATAGAAGATATAATATCTATTCATAAATAGAGTAAGGACTATGGGTGAATATCAAAACTTGATTAGTTAGAACAATTTTCTTTCTCATTGTTCCTTTTCTATCCAAATCTTGATATCAACCACTTTGGAAATGATACTCCTCTTTATCCCAAAAGTGGTCAAGAGCATGGGTGGGTGCTTGAAGTTTCTTCAAATGTAATAGTTTCCTCAACTTTTACATTATTCCATGATAAATTTTGATATTAACAACTAGTTGGGACCCCTAAATTTGGGCTACTAAGTGATAAATCATTATTTAAAAATGGTGGTTCCTTCTATTGTTATTTCTTGAAAAATCCACAATCATCCTCAAAAACACTAAATTGTAGGAAAATAAATTCTACATTGGCCTTACCTCCCAAAATTGTAGAAAATCACATCATCTTTAGAATCATGGCTTCTTTATTTCTTAATGTAGCTCCCTCATCTAAAATCACATAATTGTTTTTTAGAATTATTAGTGAACCTTCTCCATTTGTTGAATGATGTTTACTTTTAAAATTTCATTTGATGTAAAAAAACATTATATTAAAGAATTAAAAAAATATATTTTTACAAAAAAAAAGAGGCAGATAAACACGTCACGTGGCTAATGCCATCAACCAAAATAAAAACCATCCCTATCAAAATAGAGTGGGAATCCAAGAGAACTGATGGACAACAGAATAAACTGATAAGTTTCAGCCACCCTTGATTCCCACCTAGAGAATTTGAAAACAAGTCCCTCTCCTATCTAGAAGTGTCAGGAATATAATCCCAGTCATAAAATCTTAAATTGCCCTAGGCATAAAGTCAAGGATTTTGGGGGAGAGGAATAATCACATAGCCACTACCATCTCTGTAAGCACCTTGAACTAGGATAGGAGTGCAGTTTGAGAGCAAGTGACACTGCTATGTGGACCTAGATTTGCTACGAGGAGTATCTTGAATTACTGAGCACAGTGCGTTCCCCCACTATTTAATAAGCTCTTGAATATGAATGAGCTCCATGGCCACCTTATTTTCCTGAACTATAATCTAAAAATACACAGAAGAAATAATATTAGACTTCTCAAAAGCAGAGATGTGCAAAGAGGAAGTACACTTACCAAAGATACAGTCATTTCTAGCTCTCCATAAACTAAATATGGTCTCCATACGAAACAAGTGACACAATTAAAAAAAAATAGCTGGTAATAGTGGGGGATCTCCCAAAATGATATGCTTCCACTCAAACATGGCAAAGGAATAGGGTCTAAAAAAGCAAAAAAGCCACTCCCAAATGGAATGAGCATGAAAACAAACCCAAAAAAGATGGACAAAGTCTTCAGATTGAATATATAAAGGATAATAAGGGTTGGGGATGCCTAAATGTTGTAGATGCTCCCCAATAGGAAGCCCTTGGTGCAAAAGACTCCAAGAAAAACAAGAAATTTTGGGCTCCAAGAAAGGAGCCCAAGTGGTCTAGAACCTGCGCAACCAAACAGGTCGAGGGGAGGAGACATTCCATCATTGATTAAGCTTCTCAATCATGGGGAGGCAAGGATAGAGCCATCCATACCCCAATCAAGTCATATAATTCCATAATGGAGTATCCAGATACCACTTCTAGTCCTTCCACCAAGGTCGCTAAAAAAGGTCAAAAATCTTGTGTAACATGAAGTCAAGGAGAGCAACCTTGACAAACTTAAAGGTATCCTTTTCAGAGTGATTAAGCCCAAATTTAGCTCTAAAATCATCCCAAGGGATCCAATACCTGGTAAGTCAAGAAAAAGAATCAGTGATGCATCGCATACCTTTACAAAAGAATCCCAACGCATGAACCCAGGGAACCTACACAAGCGAGGAACCCTGGTAGGTGATAACATGTGGCCACCAAACATACATTTGGTTGATGGAGAGGCCATGCCAAAATCTCTATCCATTCCATATAATCCAAGGTTTAACACTCTCCCAATATTTCTAAATGCTCCTAATGACGAAGGATCCTAACACTTTGATAGACACAGGGACAACAAGGAGGGAAGGGAACTCTATGTCCTTCCAACTCTTACGTCCAAAAGGGAAAACCTTCACTAATACAGTTTCAGATGAGAATCTTCTAGGCATTATTGCCTGTGAGTGCTTTGATGATCCACTTAACACAAAGGGCCCAACCTTGATGTTGGGTATTAATAATGCCAAGTCTACCATGGCTTTTGGGAAGACAAAAATACTCCCAAGCAACACGGTGGAATCCTGAAGCATTATTGGAGGAGGACCATAAGAAGTCTCACAAAATATTATCAAGCTTCTTATAACAATTTTTGTATGGGAACCATAAGGAAGAATAATAAACATGGGTGGCCGCAAGGAATTTAGTGCAAATTTAAAAGTTACCAGCAAGGGAGAGTTTCTTTGTGGACCAGTAGGTAAGTTTTTGTTCCACCCTGTTAACAACATACTTCCATAACTCTAGAAACGACCCGTTAAAGGCAAAAGGAATGCCTAAAAAATAAAAAATTTCCCCCTCTTGGATGATCTTCCATTGATATTGATTAAACCAGTGGGGCATTGGGTCGAGATACTGCCTATAACATTGGGTATTTCTCCATTGAATGGAGGATCCAGAAGCCAGACAAAAAGTGTCCAGGAAAGCAAGAACTTGTTGAATGACACCTTCTTCCTCAATAAGAGTGAGGAAAGAGTCATCAGCAAAATAACCATTGATCAACTGAGTCTCACCTCCGAGGAGAGAAATTCCTCAAATAGAACCCTGAGCAACATGATGAGCTGGTAAATATCCAAGCCCTTCAACAACAAGGACATAAAGGGAAGGAGATAAAGGATAAACTTGTCTAATGGATCAAAAGAGACCAATGACTAAGGACTTGTGTCTGTTAATGGAAAAAAAAACTGAAGCCTCAACAAATAATATTTCCATAAAACTAATGAAGCAGGTCCCAAAACTAAGAGATTTAACCATGGTTAGAATGAAGGACCAATAAGTCCTATCATATGCTTTCTCAAAGTCAATTTTGATGAACACAAATTATTGGTTAGAATTGCGAGCCCACTCCATACCTTCCTAGACAACAATAATATTGTTAAGGATGTGTCTACCCCGAATGAAGCCAGTTTGCTTTGGGTGCACGATAATAGGAAGGATATGGCAGATGCGTAAATCTAGGGCTTTGGCAATGATCTTATAAGAGACATTAAGGAGAGTAATAGGTCTCCAATTGGTGATGATTTTAGGATCATCAGCCATGGGGATAAATTTAACAATCTCTTGATTAATATTAGGGCCCAATGAACCCTTAGAGAAGGCTTCCTGATAGACTTTGAGAAGATTAGGCCCTATAGTTTCCCAAAGGAATTTGTCGAATTCACAAGGGAAACCATCGAGACCAGGGGATTTATCATTGGCCATATGAGAAAGAGCTTCCTCCAGATCCTTCAAATATAGGGCCTTATCATAGGTAAATATTTGACACTCAAAAAGTTGTTCTAGAACCACAGAAAGGCAGGATTTAAGAGCCTCATCATGTTACGGGGAGTGGGCTTGAGCCACAAATATAGACTGGTAATTCTCTTCAAAAGCAGAGAGAATACTAGGAATATTAGAAACATGCTCTCCATTAATGTTAAGGGCTTCAATACCCAAAAATTTATTATGAGGATGCAAGCACTGAAAGAACTCCTTGGTAACCCTATCTCCAAATTTGAGCCAGTGCAACCTCACCTTTATTTGAGCTCCTTTGGTATCATAGTGCTCTACCAAAATAAGTTGGTGTTTAACCATAGCGAGGTGTCTCTGAATCTCCTCATTGAAATTATTGGACTGAAGTTGAGAAGAGGTCACTTCCAACTCTTGCTTAAGAGCACCGTTGGAATGACAATGAAACTTAGCAATCTTACACCCAAGTGAGCGTAGAAAGTGAGTAGTGCACTAGATAGAAACATTCCACCAATAAATCCATCCTAAGGCCCCTTTCGGTCTGGGGATAAGATTCCAAATTTTGATAACATAGGCCCTTAATATAGGGTGGTGCAAAATGGAGGTATTAAGGTAAAATTGCAAATGAGAAAGAGGAGGGGGAGTAGAAGAAACCAATATAGAAAGGAAATGGGGGAATGGTCAAACAAGCAGAGCTTAGGATGGATAGAGATAAAGGTAGAAGAATATGAGAGCTGCTCAAAGGAGAAAATATCAAAATCTGAGAGCATGGCTCTATCCAATATTATCAAAACATGATTCTCACCTTGTTGATTGTTAGACCATGTGAACCAAGCACTAGCTGAGAATGGATAGGGTAAAAAGTAGTTATTGGGATTAGAGAGCCCCAAATTTTCTTTCATGAAAAGCCATGCTTCTCTTTCCCTTGTGGCCCACCTCATGGGAATAAGACCCAATTTATCATGTGGGAATTCGATCATATTGAAGTCCCTATAGAGCAACCAAATAGCATGGGGAAGAGAGAGTGCTACCCACCGCCACAACAGACAATGATCACTGGTAACATTAGGAGCATAGATGTTGAGCACACTAAGAATATGGCCATCAATATCCATCACAACCAAAAAACATGATTAGAAGGGTCACAACCCTAAGAGATCATTTTAGAATGATAAGATTCTAAAAGATAAATTATTGCCCCTCCTTTACCCGTGTCATGCATAGTATGAAATGTGTGTCCTCGAGGCCAAAGAAAGGAGCAAGTACTTGACAACATAAAATTAGTGACTTTGACATCTTGAAGGCAAAGGATACCAATATAACTATTTTTAACTTGAAGTCATCTAGACCCTGACGCACTATGTACTTACGCATAGGATCTGTCAAACCCTTGAAATTCCAAGTTAAGCACTTCATGAGACATGATCAAGGAGCATATTTTCTTTGAGGACCTTAGAGTCCTCAAAATATGCTAAGGATTCAAAGGTATTTGTGAGAAACCTATTATGGTTTTCATGAAAAAAATTATCTGTCATCACTTCTCCAAATGGATGCCTGAGGTATCCCAAAATGGACTACGAGAGCAACAAGGATTTTGTGAGGGAACTTCACTCAGTAGATTAGGTGGAGAAACCTCGCATTCGCTTGAGGGAGTAGCAAATAGCATAGCTAATGGCTTATTTGACTGGGAGGCTTGAATAATTGGGGAATTGTTTTTGTTATTACCAAAAGAGGTACCTATAGGAAGAGAAACATAAGTTCCTTCTATAGAGGTTGCATGAGAAACCCCAGACTGAGATCTCGGTTGAGACTCTTTTTTACCAGCTCCTAAAAAATTTTGTGGTCAATTTCCTTTGTTGTTCTTCCTGGTGATAGAAGTCCATTCCTCCCCTCCATTAGTGGGAGGGGAAGATTTATTTGTGTTTGAAGGTGTCTCTACTGAAGCCCAATTTTTGAATCGACCCTCCATAAGAGGGCAATCTTTTATCTTGTAGGTAGTAGATTGAAATCGATAACAGGTATTGGGGAGATTGATATAAACCACCTATTGTTGAAAATAGGTCTCCCCAACCTGAATATTAATATAATCCTTAAGATCCTATGATAGATCAATTTCAACACAAATGCGTTTGTATGGTCGCACAACATAGAATTTTGTGGCTCCATGCACACAAACTTTCCAATGGGTGTGACAAGATATGGTAAGAATGGCCAAAGGGGCAAAGGGAGACCTGGGAATTCCACCTATATGGGTACCCACAAGGAAAAATCAGTAGAAACTTTAAAATTATGATGCCTGGGTTGAAGAATTAAAAGGGTATTTCTAATATACCAAGGCCCTTTGCTCATAAATGTAACTATATGCTGCGGATCAACAAAATAAAAATGAAAATAACCTTTAGTAAGGTTTTGAATGTGATCAACTTTTATGCCATATGGCTTCCAGACTTGTTGAATCCATTGCTAGATTAGCGAGTCACTAGGAATCTTCCCTAGAAAGTACCCTACTAGGGTGTGACTTTCAAGCCATTTGCAAGTATTATCAATATCTTGCATTTGCAGGGATATGTTCGACCTCGAGGAACTACCTTCATGATAAACTTCCTAGGTCGTTTTACTAGTGCCATGGCTCTCAAAAGTTGCAACTTCACTAACCAGTAAAATAATGGCTTGAGAGGTAGCCATTGAAAGGGATGGAGCCCCCACCCAAGGCGGAGTAGTAACTAAGAATGACACAATCGGTATGGTGGTTGATGGAAGAAAAAATAGGTAGCAACAACATGCGAGAGAAATCCTAGCAAAGCCTCTTTCTACTTTTGAACTTTTATCTTTAGAAAAGTAAAATACCTCCATAAGGGACATTCACATGTAAACTCTTCAAACCTTGTAGACTTTCCTTCCTCCAAGATAAAGCTGGGTGTTTCATCTTTTGGATCAATTACTCTTTTCACTACTCTCATAGGCTCAAGTTCATCATCTAAGATAAGCATAAATACCTCATGTTATTATTGTAAATTTACCTATATTGTCTCCATAGGATTCTATTCCTTATAAAGAACTCAAATGACTCACATTTTGGCTTAATTGTGCTCCCATCATGGATTTTTATCCCTCTAGGACATACTTAACACTTCACATTCTTCTACAAGCTATGATTCCTTGTTTTAGAGAGGACTAAATGATTTACAATCATTCCTCTAACTGTTTAGAATTTTTGCTTTTGATCTTAAGTATTTCCCTAGACTATTGAAGACATGGCCCTTGACAATAGGGTTGGGTATTTCCTATAGGAGTTGTCAATTTATCATCATTTAAATATTACCTTACCATCTCAAATTCTTTATCTGTTTGATGGAAGTTTAAATCCTTGTGAGTAGGTAGAGGATTCTTTAGAAAAGTTAATTTACCAAATTAGAATTATACATTAGCACATTTTGGGTAGGGATGTTATCTACCCATTTTAAGTGTTTTAGTCATACATAGACTTATGTTACATTGAATTTCTATTGGTTGGTCCATTATGAGTTGATCAACAATTAGATGATTGATTGCAGTGAATTGATTCACCAATGCAGGTTATTTTACCACTTGATTCATCATCTGAGCATGATATATGGCCATAACATAATTTGTTTGATCATGGTTATCTTACAAGAGAAGTTTCACAAGTGCTTAATTCTAAATCCATATTTACCAAGTCATTATATACTTGATTGGTCACTTGCATATTTTCTTAATGGGGAATCTACCATTTTTTTCTTTGAGTTCACAATATTGTGCCATAGGTATATTCCATGCATATACTAACACTTTAAGGGCTAAAAAAAGGTTCATGAGACCCTAATTTATGGTAATTTATTTTGAAGGAATGAGGTGTTAGGAAAAAAACTTCAAGATTTATCACCTGCAAGAGGAAGCACAATAACAAAAATATTGAACACGGAAACAATAACATAAGTGACACAAAGATTTATGTGGAAACTTACAATGTGCAGGAAAAACCATGGGGCAATGACAACTTCTCCTTTTATTATTTTTAGCAAAGTTTACATCCACATTTTTCAACATTTTCAACAACCATATAATATGCAAGGGATCAGATCCCTTTTATAGAGTAGAAGGAATACTACAAAACTATTCATTTCCTCTTCCAACGGAAGCCTCCAAAAAAGGTTGTTCGTTTTTGCTCCCAAGACTGTTCGTCTTTCGCATTCCTGTCATCTACCTAGACATCCGCTCCTATGATGTTTTCTTGGCTTTATGTCTGGCCTAGACGTCTACTTGGTTAGACATCAAGCTAGAAGTCTACCAACCTATATGTTTAGCTACCTAGATGTCAGTCCCAGACGTATTCTAGCCTAGACGTATGGCAGCCCAGATGTCAGGCCCAAACGTCTTCCAGCCTAGACATATGATAGCCCATATGTCGGGCCTAGACGTCTACTAGGATAGATGTCTGGTAGCCCAGATGTTAGGCCCAAACGTATACCAGCCTAGACGTCTAGCAGCCCAAAAGTCTTCCAACCAAGACGTCTGGCAGCCCATACGTCAAGCCCATACGTCTAGTAGTCTAGACATATGGCCTGCTTGAACCTACTACAATCTATTTCCTAGCTGCCTATACTGCATAGTGACTTCACTTCCTAACATTCTCCCACTTGAAGTCAATACTCAAGAATTATTCTACTAAATATCTTTCCATCCAGTGCCAATTGCCCTATGCTGCCCTTTTTACTTTTTTAGCAAGCCCAGAGAAGTTTTGCACCACTTAAAATTCTCTACCTTGACTAGATTTGTAAGAATATCTGCATGATTCACTTCAGTGTCAATTTTTTGTAATAGGATCCTACCTTCTTCCACCACATTTTTGAGAAAGTGGTACTTGACATCAATGTGTTTCATGCAATCATGGAATGTTGGATTCTTCACTAGTTGAGTAGCACTTTGGCTATCATAATGCAGCATAATTTTCTCCTGCATTACCTTGAAGTCACCCAAAAATCGCTCTAGCCAAATTGCCTCTTTACTGGCATGAGTTGCTACAATGTATTCTGCTTCAGTGGTTGATAAATCCACAAAAGACTGCAACTTAGAAGCCCAACTCACTGTTCCTCCAGTAAGAGTGAAGGTATATCCTATAGTGGATTTTCTCTCATATCTATATCTACCATAATCAGAATCCACAAAACCTATAACTTGCAAATCTTCCAATCCAAAGTAAATTGTGATATCTAAAGTGGCTCTTAAATATAGGAATATCCACTTCACCGTATTCCAATGCTCCTTACCAAGATTTTACATGTACCGGATGACTACTCCCACTACTTTGGCAATATCCAATCTGGTGCTCACCATGTCATACACAAGGCTTCCTACTGTTGATGAATACAGTACATGAGACATGCTTGTATTCTATGCTTCTATTCTAGGACACTGGTTGGAAGAAAAATTTAAGTGTGGAAGAAGTGGGGTAATAACTAGTTTAGCATTCTGCAACTTGAAGCCCTACAGAATATTTTCTACATATGACTTTTGACTTAACTAGATCTTTCTTCCTTTTCTGTCCCTATGTATCTTCACCCCTAAAATTTGGTTTGTTGCTCCTATATACTTCATTTCAAATGTCCTAGCCAAATAAGCCTTAAGTTCAATGATTTTATTCATGTTGGGACTTGCAACCAATGTATCATCAATATAAAACAACAAAATAATAAAATTGTCATCGTCAAACCTCTTATAGTATGCACAATGGTCAGCTTCACTCCTGCTTAAACCTTGGCTCTTCATGAAGGTGTCAAATTTATTGTACCACATCCTTGGTACCTGTTTCAACCCATATAATGATTTCTTCAGTATGTAAACCAAATGCTCTTTACCTCTTTCTTCATAGCCCTCAGGCTGATCCATATATATCTCTTCCTTGAGATCACCATGCAAGAAAGTAGTCTTTACATGTTGCTCTAGTTCCAAATCCTGTGCAGCTACAATTGCAAGTAGAACTCTAATAGTAGTCATCTTCACAACTAAAGAGAAAATTTAATTAAATTCAACACCTGACTTCTGCACATAGCCCTTTGCCACCAAGCGAGCTTTATAGCATTCCAATAGCCCGTCGATGTTCTTATTCACTTTGTACACCCACTTGTTTCCAACAGTATTTCTTCCAAGTGGGAGATCCACAAGTTCCCAAGTTTTATTCTTTCAAAGTGTCTCAATTTCCTCCTCTATGGATTCCCTCCACTTTCCTACATTTTCAGACTCTAGCTTTCTAAAATAAACTAGGTTCACCATCATCAGTTAACAAAGCAAAATAGGACTAATACACATGAGCATACCTTTCCAAACACTTTTGCAGATGTGTAGATCTTCTAACCTAATGATATGTCAGTTTTGGCTCTTGGTCTTGTGACCGTTGTGGCTGCTCTACTTCCTGTTCTAATTGTTGTTTTGCATGTTGATCAAAAACTTCAGCATCCTGATTTTCATAGTAATATTCACTCAATTCTACTTCAACTGGTACAATATTAGGATTTTTTTGTACCTCCTTCCTTTGCATAGATTTTTCATCAATAATTACATCCCAACTAATAATTACCTTATGGGCAGTAGGATCCCATAGTCTATACCCCTTCACTATATTTCCATAGCCGATAAAAATACATTTTCTTGACTCGGGTCAAGATTGGACCTTTTTTATTTGGGTGCATGGGCAAACACATCACAACCAAAGGTGCAAAAATAATAGTAATCAACTGGCTTACAACACCAAACCTCCTCTAGAATCTGTCCATCCAATGCAGTTGTAGGTGACCTATTAATAAGATAAACAACTGTATTAACAACCTTCGCCTAGAACTTTTTCTCCAACATGGCTGCACTAAGCATGCTTCTTGCACGTTCCATGATTATGTGATTCATCCGCTCAACCACACCATTTTGCTATGGAGTGTATGGTATAGTCTTTTGGTGCTTAATACCTTCCTACATACAAAATTTATCAAATTCCTTGAAGCAATATTCACCCCCATTATCTGACATGAGACACAAAATTGACTTACCCAAACTCTTTTCTACCCGTGCTTTGAACTCCTTAAATTTCTACAAATATTTTGACTTATTATTTAGAAAGTAAACCCACACTCTCCTAGAATAATCATCTATAAAGGTTAGAAAATAGATGGCACCATTCAAGGACTGAGTGGGGATAGGTCCAAATATATCCGAATGTATAAGTTGCTAAAATTCAATACTCTTACCAGGACTTGCAGTAAATCAAAACCTCTTCTGTTTACCAAAAATATAGTGCTCACATAAGTCTAAATTGCAAGACTTAATCCCATAAAGCATACCTCTGTCATGCAAAATTTTTAGGCCTTTTTCACTCATATGGCCTAGGCATTGATGCCATAGCATTACTGCATCCTAAACAAAAGTTGTTGCTACTGCATGGTTTGTCACCGTATCACCGCATAAATGGTATAAGGTCCCATAATATTCTCCCTTTGCTACTACAAGAGATCCTCTGGTAATCTTGTAGTAATTGTTACAGAAGGTGATAGAATACCCTAGCTTATCCATATTTTTTATTGAGAGCAAATTCTTCCTCAAATCAAGCACATGTCGCACATCACATAACATCGTTTATCTACCATCATCTAGTTTGATCCTTATATCCCCTCTTCCCATAATTTCTAAAGGATGATCATCACCCAAATAGACCTTTCCACCATAGTATGGCTGATATTTATCAAACCAGTATTTGTGGGGAGACATGTGGAAGGATGCACCTGAGTCCAAAACCCAGGTATATAAAACTGATCTATTATTACTAATATAGAAGGCTTCACATGTTGTCATATCTCCTAAATATACTACACTAGGCTCAGATGATGGTTGATTTTACTTTTCACCATTCTTTAATTGCCAACAGTCCTTCTTGGAGTGTCCTGGCTTCCCACAATGCCAACACTTCCTTTTTTGCTTACGTCCTTTAGACTTAGATCTGGACTATTTTATTTTTTGTTTACTCCCCTTGAATGATCGACCTCTCACATATAGGGCTTCATTGGTTGAGGGTTCCAGAGACATTTTTTGCCTCAAATATTCTACCAACAAAGCAGTTACCACATCATCAAATTTGAGAGTTCCTGATGATGAATTACTAATGGTAATCACCATATGATCCCAAGTGTCTGGGAGGGAACAAAATAGGGTGATAGCCCTATCTTCATCCTTCGTATTCACATTAACTGAAATCAATTTACTGATCAAAGTATTAAACTCATTCAAATGATCTACCACGAATGAACTTTCCTTCATCCTCAAGCTATAAAGCTACTTTTTCAAAAAAACCTTGTTAGTTGCTGATTTTGTTTCATACAACTTTTTAAGCTTTTACCAAAGGGCTTCCACCGTATTCTCTTTAACTACATTGAATAAGATAGATTTCACTAGGCAGAGATGGATTGTAGAAACCGTCTTCCTATTAAGCGTTACCCACTCCTCATATTTCATGTTGCTCGGTTTACTCGCGACCCCTTCCAAGGCTTGAGCTTGGTCATTCTGAACCAGCAAATCCTCCACCTTCATCTTCCATAGAGCAAAGTTTTTGCCATCAAATTTCTCAATCTCGAACTTGGTTACACATTTTTTCATTGTTGTAGCTCCCACTCACGCAAAACCTTAGCTCCGGTACCAGATGTTGGAAACAAACTTTATGATTTATCACCTACAAGAGGAACCACAATAACAAAAATATAGAACACAAAAATAGTAACACAAGTGACACAAAGATTTACGTGGAAACCTACAATGTGCAGGAAAAACCACGGGGCAATGGCAACTTATCCTTTTTTTATTTTTAGCAAAGTTTATATTCACATTTCTCAATGTTTTCAACAACCATCTAATATGCAAGGGATCACATCCATTTTATAGAGCAAAAGGAAGACTCCAAAAATTTTTGTTTTCTCTTCCAACGGAAGCCTCCAAAAAAGGTTTTTTTTTTCCACTCCCAAGACTGTTCAACTTCCACATTCTTGTCATCTACCTAGATGTACACTTCTATAATGTCTACTTGGCTTGACGTCTGGCCTAGACGTATACTTGGTTAGACGTCAAATTGGATATCTACCAGCCTAGGCATATGGCTACCTAGATGTCAAGCCTAGACGTATTCCAACCTAGACATCTGGCAACCTAGACATCAGGTCCAGACGTCTACCAAGCTAGACGTCTAGTAGCCTAGACGTCTGCTAGCCTAGACGTATAGCAGCCCAGATATCAGGCATAGACATCTGCTGACCAAGACATATGGCAGCCTAGACATCAGGCCCAGACGTCTAGTCTGGCTACTTGAAACTTTTGCAATCTATTTCCTGGCTGCCTGTAATGCATAGTGACTTCACTTCCTAACATGGGGGAGGTCCATTATTAGATGAAAGACAACAATTTTATTTATAAACTACCAACCATCGAGACACTTATCCATATTGTATTTATTAGCCACATTATCATTGCTCATGTAAAATTTGGTAGAAAGGTTGCATCATTGGGGTATATAGTAGTTGTTATTTATGGTATTAGTTCATTTGATGATTTTGGGTAAAATGAGGATTTTGAGCACTCATTTATTGTTGTTAAACATTTTTGTGGTAAATAAATTTGGAATGAATTTTTAATTGGGGTTTGTAATCCATGACATAGTCTACATTATCCTACATCCTTTTTCCCTTATTTTTTAACTATTTATGATGAAGCAAGATAATTACTAGTTTTACAAGCAAATTGCTTGCACATAGCCAATATGTTCTTTTTAAAATATATAAATCATGTTTAGTCAATATGATGTCATCAATATAAAAGAAAACTAGATGATCATGTTGATGTTATCATGACATAGGGATCTTTTATCCTATAGATGGATTATTGGTTTGTAAGTGAATCAATTAAATTTTGCTTTAGCAATAATTTTATTCCTCAATTTACCAAGATTATGTCTATATCAACATGACATCATTAACATGTAGGTAGATCAGTGAATGAGATGAACTCATCATGAAGTGGGATTATTTTGTTAGCTCTATTCAGAATTATGCCTATGATCATAGCATCACTTTGAGGAAAAAAGTCACTTGATCATTGACTTAGCTATGCCAAACTGCTTGGATCACATGTATCACCATGATATCACTCAATGTAAGCAAATCAGGCATTGGAAAGCAAATCACTTATAAACAAAATTAGTAAAATGTTTCTTTCTTAATTAATCCAAATCATATTTATTTCATTGTGATGTCACCCTAATCAAGCCAAGTTGCTAGTATTACAAGTAATTTAACTATTTTGAGGTTTGGTGGAGATTTTAAAAAACCTCTATCTTCTTCCTCCACTTGATTAGTTCCTCCAATTTGTTTGATTCCAAAAGTTGAAGGTTTGATAAAACAAAAATAGAAAAATCAAATCTCTTTAATGGAATTTTTTTCTAATAGAAGTCTTTAGAGGGATTTGGATTTTACATTGATTTATTTGTAAATCCTAAACAATCAAAGCAATAGTACAAGTATTTGAGTAAATTTTTTAATTTTTTTAGAAATTCTTTTGATTTTTCAAAAAATGTGCCTATAAAACTTGTAAAATTTTCATATTTGAGATGAAAAAATTTAATAATCAATTTAAGAAAAAGTTTTCAATTTAATTACTCACAAAGACATCATTGGATGAGTTTTAACAATATATTAAGTAGATTTATAAATAAGTGTAAAAATTGTGATCTAAATGAAAGATCATTATACCCAGGTGTTGTAGGTGAGTTGGAGAGGAGAGGGCAATCCTCCAAAGGAGGTCCTAGGTTCAAATCTCCACCCTACCAAAAAGCTGAATTGGGCATCCAAAATCCAATTGATAATGTTGGTGCGAGCAGGGTCGGGTGTGACTCCCGGGTGACTTTGATGGTGTATAACCCCTGTTCGTAGTCTCTTAGACCAAGGCGGCCCCACAAGGGGTTTTTCACTTTAAAAAAAATTAAATATCATTAGATCCATTGCAAATATGCATATATTTGAACCAAATTTTGGATTATGTCAGGCTTGGTACTACAAACAAGCCAAATGGATATTTAGATCTAAAAAATAAGCGTGAGTGGATTATACCTAATTTTATGTAAAAATTATGCTTATGCATACCTTCATACATGGCACAACTATTAATCCATGATAGTGAATGCACCCATGAGAATACAATTCAACATTGAAAGAAAGGGGATTAATCCATTCAACCTCTACATTCATGCCAACTCTCCACTAATTTAGCTAAACTATAATTAACCTAGTGTAAATAAAGTAGTTTTGAGTAAAAAGGAATGTGATGGGACAAAGTGAATGCAACAAAAGAAATGTAGCTAGGTGATGATGATGAGATTAATATTGATCCAATAGTACCATTCAAAAGTGAATGAATAATATCACTCTGTGTGAATTTACATATGAACTACAATAATAAAATATAAGACTAACAAATATGGGAGGGTAGAGCCATAAACATCATACAATCACAAATTGAGAGGTCAAAGGAGATAATTGATTCATAAAAGTCATATACAATATTTCTATTAATAATATGAACTCAATGTACAATTTATCACCATAAAGAGTAGCTCTAATATTCCAAAAATGATTGAAGGGTCTTTAAAAATGAACTCTTATCCCTTATTTATAACAAAAATTTAACATAACTTAAAATTGAGATAAAGTAATTCTATTACTAGTAAATTCCTAGTTTGGAAACATATTTTAGCAAAATTGATACTTAGCAAAATAATTCTTCACTAAAGGATCCATTCAATCCTTTAGAACATCAATAAGATCACCTACAGATACAAATATCACCATAAAGGTCATTTCCTTGAAAATTATACCTCATTGTTGTAATTTAAAGCCTTACTACCACAAAAATATCACAAGTCCTATTATAAAATAGCCACAATATTAAAAATCAAAATTTAAATTTAAGAGTAGAAAAATATATGATAAAATTAATATGTATATCAAGGACTATAAAATAATGAAAATAAACATTAACTTATATAATCAAATATGAATGTAAATGGCCTATCATTCATGAACTATGCATGAAGAAAAATTACAATATTAATTGCTCAAAACTGTTTACAAGCTTTATTCCTTTTCTTCTTCTTACAACTTAGTAATATGGCATTCAAATTGCTTTCTTATGGAGTATTATCTCCATAGTATAGCCATAGTAATATGACTCTTCAAGTACTTGACTATTTCTCTTCACATGACAAGTATCATGACTCTTGGCTTATCATATTTCCTCTTGCATACATGACTATTTATGGATACTTTATTCTAAGACACTTGCACATATCTACATGAATTTTATAATTCTACATGCACTCCTAATCTAAGAAACTTGTGCACATCCTCACATTAGATATTTTCACAATTACATACATGACATTTGTGCACATTCTTTCAATCTACACTTGCACTCTAACTTACATGACACTTGTGTGCTTCTTGCACATTGCACTCTTACATGGCACTTGTGCATTTCTTGCACATTGAAACTTACATTAAGGGGTAAATATAAATTGCATACCTAAACTATACACTCTACCCTAATCTATTACATATTTATAATTGTACCATGAAGGTACCATGGGGGTACATTAGCATGTACCAAATAATGTAATATACCTCAACACTTCCCTATATTACATTATTTATTTATTGAAGACTTTAGTCCTGAATCTTGGTATTTGTCTTTGTCTTCAATCTTCAAGTGACCTTGCATTGTTCCTAAATTTTCTTGTCCTTGCCTATTATTTGTATCTCTTTTAGCTTTTCTCTTTACTTTCTTGATCTTCTTCTTCTGTTTCTTTATTTAATTACATTCAGTCCTGGTTTTGATCATTTATTGTCATATTTTTAAAGTTTCTCCTCCTATATTATAATGTTATATAGAATTTACAACATTATCATATTAAAAAATATTTTAAAAATAAACATCTTCAGAGAGTTTTACTATAAGAGCTTTGAATTTATTTCCTTCAGATGGTTCTTCTAGTATTTGAATTTCATGAATTTCTTGAACTAGATTTTCTTTTTTATTTTCTTCTCTAAATTGTAGTTGAGGTTGTTTTTGAAAACCATATTGGTATTAAGGATGTTGAAATTGTTGATATTGATATTTTAATTATTATTTTTATTGAGGATTATATTGATACTGAGATTGATATTATCTTTGATATTGGTATTAAGGAGTTCTATACTTTTGCCACTATTCTTTTTTTTATTACATAGGGGAGTTGGTTATAGCCACTATTTTTTGTAACTTGCAAGTGTAGGGTTCAAACCATAGGGGTTTCTCCCAACAAGCCTATTCATCTCATTGTTGTTGACCCTATGTAATATGGAGATCACTGGTCACTCGGGATTTGTACCATTGTCACTGGTCTAGTGCACATTTAGAGGATTCAGAATAGACTACTACCTTTGCTAAAGCTGGTAGTATGCTCCCAAGGTTTAAACCTAGGTCTCTTCTTTGTAAGTACTTGTCTAGTAAAGCCTTTGCCAATCCACCTAGCCCTTGGGGGAACTTTCTCCACTATGCACTTTTAAGGAATACATTTGGAATTTTAAGTTTAGAATTGTAGTTTTGTTTTTCCCTTCAAATATTTTACATAGTATATTCCATGCATCTATATAAGTTTTTGCTCCACTTAAGTATGGTTGGATTTCATCAATTATTCCAAATGTTATCAACATGAGTGCTTTTGCATCACCTTCAAATTTTTGTATTTCTCTTTCATCCTCACTAGGTGTAACACCCTAAATTTGATGCAGTTCAATTTACCCTAGGTTAATAATTCAAAATTTAACCTCGAAACCACCTTTTAACCACCTACCTCGATTTTTGTGCCAAATATAGAGGCAGTTATGGTAGTTGGACGATATCGTCATCGATTTGACGATATCGTCCCTAATTGGATGAAATCATCTGGAACCGAACGTCCAGACGATTTCGTTCAAAAACCAAATTTTCATAATTAGAAATAGTTCCAACTCCCATTCCCAGCTTAGCAAAAGCATGTCTGCACCATTGGAGGACGTTTCGCTAGAGATCTCCTAGATTGGGATGACTCCCAACCTCCTAACTCCCCCCTCAATCCTATTTAAACTATGAATTTCATTAAACCCACCCTGGCTGATCAATTTCCTGCAACCTAAGCTCCATACCCTGTTAGAACACTCTGAAATTCAATCATTTGCATAGTTTTTCTAGATCCATTTGCAGGTTTTTATTTTGCATCAGTCGGAGGAAGCTCGGATCGTCGTAGATGATCCTATTCACAACCGAGATGATTTCGTCCCGATTGGAGGTGATCTTGTACCATATCAGATGATCTTGACTGTACTCCTCTTGGGGGCAATCAAGATCTAAGGTTTGCATTTTCTGTCAATTCAATCAATCAAATTGCATTAATTTAGTTTATATTATGTATTGCATCTGGTGTTCACCTCATTTTAATGATATTATGCATTCTAGGATCAATTCTATTTTAGAACATAAAGGCATTTCATTTACTTCAGATCGAATTTGATTTTTAGGACCGATTAAGCATTTAATTAGAGTTTTTGTGTCCATTAAATTGTATTTTGCATTATATTTCCCCTATTTTGGCATCCATTTGTTCAGTTGTAGGTTTTTGACAAAATTGGCTCAGATGATCTCATCCAATTTCGAATGAATCTATGCAATTACAGATGAACCTACAAAATTGCAGTCGATTCTGTTCAATTGAAGATGAATTTGTAGAATCAGAGATGATCTGGACTACTTCAAAAAGTTGAATCTTCATCAGACATCTGGAACCGGGTAAGATCATTCCATTTTATTTCAAGCATTGCATTTAGAGTTCATTTTTGTTTACTTTCTGCATATAAATCACAATTCACATATAGAATAGTTTAATTTCATCTTGGCCAACCTAGGTATTTGAGTGATTTTAAACTAAAATGAACACATCAAACTCATTTCTAGCCTAGGCTCGAAAGCTGCCACCAAACGCTTCTTGGTGAACCCACCATCTATCGACAAATCACCAAAGAGGACACGACTCAAGTGTCCCTCGTCTGAGGTGTAGCTTTACCATTTTCCCATTCCCCTTTGAGGCGCGGATCCATTAGCCTAGAGGAAAGGGGTGCAAAAATTTTAAACCTACATTCTTTGGTGAACTCGACGTGAAACACATTAAATACCCTTTTGAAAATAAAATATATATAAATATATATATATATATATATATATACTACATTAATTAGGTATATATATAAAATATATACCCCCTTAAATTCCACCGCATTTATATATAAGAACATATATATTTGCAAAAACTCAAATCTACCATAATGCCTAAACTAAGGAGTGGTAAACAGATAGATGATGAGTGGGTAGGACAACCACCTACTCAAAATCCCCCTCTTGAAGAACAATATCAGGAGGGAGTTGCTCAGGACCACCATGATGGGAGTCCTGCTAAAGAATATGAACAAGAAGTTGATAGGGAAGATGAAACTGGATCACCTAGAGTGACTCCAGAAGGAACTGTTAATTTTAAATCTATGGAACACCTTCTAAAATTTGTAAAAACTAACCTTGAGGGGTTTACTCTAGCAGCACTAGCAGATAAATATGGAATTAGTGAGACACAGGCAACTTTAGAGAATGTATTTCAAATGCATACAAACCCTCTTTCATTCATAGATCAAGAAAGTGACCAGGCAGGGCCATCAAATGCAAATATGGCATCTTTGATTCAAAACATGCAACAACAACAAACAACTCAACATTCTAAAATTCCTGTCAATAAACCAAAAAAAATCCACCACCTCAGAAACCATCATTTACTACTCTATTTTCTCAAGCTATTAATCAACAAATTTCAAATCAGTAGAAACCTAAACCAAAAACAAATGTCAACTATCAACAACAAAAAGTTCAACAGAACACTGTCCCATATCCACTTCACAACACCCTTCCTAGTAATACTTTGCACAACAGTAATCTAGCATCAAATCCTTATGTTACGCCATCTTACACTCAAAGATCCAACACTATCATGCAACCAAACCAACATGGTGGACAATCCAGTAATCTTGAAACCATAGTGAAACAATTAGTTTCCCGCATGGACCAAATAGACCCCTACCATCCCTCATACAACTATCGAGAGATGTGTAGTCAACCTTTGGATCCCATAGTTGTTGCCCAACCGTACCCAAAGCATTTTCCTATGCCTGTTCTCCCTATATACAAAGGAACCGAAGATCCCATAGAGCATCTTCGTATGTTTAGAATAGCATGTCATGATATATCTCATGATGATTTGCTATTGCTAAAGATGTTCCCAAAAATCTTGGGAGGCATGGCATTGGAATGGTATTATCAGTTACCTACTAATTCTTTGAGAAATTTTGAAGAAACAGTTGAATCATTTGTCCACCAATTTAGTGCCTACATAGAGAGGCATGTGACAATTAAGGATTTGTACAACTTGAAACAGGGCAAATATGAATGCTTTACCGATTTCCTAGCAATATGGAGATAGTTTCTAGGGAAATTACACTTTGCATTACCCCATAGAGAGATGTTGGACATTTTTATTAATAACTTGCAAGAACAATTGTCCTATGAGCTTTCAACTGCTACCTTGACAACCTTCGATCAGGCTATAGATTTAGCATGAAGAGTGGAAGATGCCCTCATTAGGAGAGGCCAATTTAAGAAGAAGGATGATGATAAGGCATCTAAAAATCAATATAAGAATAAGCAGGTTGTGGGTGATGGAGTCACCGATAGTAGAAATACTGTGAATGTTAATGCTGCAAAAACCATAGAGAAGTTTGTATTAAAGGCTCCTGATAGACCTTCAAGAGAATTCACTAGGTTAAATCAACCTTTATCCACTATCTTGCCACAATTATTAGAATGAGGTTTAATACAATTACCTAATATTCGAGAACCTGATACAACCATACCTGGATATAGAGCAGACCTACATTGTGATTTCCATAGAGGACCTGGACATTCAACAAATTCTTGCAAGAGATTAAAACATAAAATACAAGATTTGATTGATAACAATGAGATGGAAGTACAAAATTTCCAACCAAAACAAAATGCTCCAAACAATACCCAAAAATATACACAACCAAATCAGAATCAGAATGCAAATCAAACATTGGATATTTTTCAACATCCTTTACCCAAGCACGGTAAAGAAGTGGCTAATCAAGCCGAACATCATAATGTTCCCCATCCAACCCGATATGTGGGAACCATTAGTGGACATGTACCTTCTCATGACTTTGAGATATTTGGGACAACATTATCTGTGGTCACAACTAGACCCATACACAACATTCAAACATCATATCCAAGTGATACGGATTGTGAAATAGAAAGTGACCTGGATATTACATCCGATCAATCGAATAGCTCTGAAGATGAGTCAGAACCTATTCTCCCTATCACAACACAGATGGTTCCAGAGGAACCATTTCCAAGAAGGGTCATGACATGACCATCCTCACAACAAATCCTCCCTAATGAACAAGCCATAAATGCTAGACCATGACCCATTCATCATGCACACAACAATATTGTGGGTACCATCGAAGCCGTTACTAGACAACAGGCCCAAAATTCTCAACAAGATCAAAATCATAATGATAAATCAGCCCCATTTGTTTTGAAGGTTCCTAGTAAAGGAAATAATGCATCAAATGCTCAACCTAAACCCCCTTATGATATCAATGAACAACTTTCTAATATTACAACAAGGATTTCCCTCTTAGACCTTCTAAGATCATCTCCCACACATAGGGAAGAATTAATGCATACATTAAGTCAAATGATGGTACCACATGACATACAACCTGAAGCTATGGTGAATACCATTATACCTCATGAAGTCGACTGTATTGACTTTCGAGATAAAGACATCCCACTTCATAGTTTACATAAAGACAATCCCTTGTACATTACTGCATTAATCGGAGATGTAGTTGTCAAAAGAGTTTTAATTGATAATGGTTCATCCCTAAATATTTGTACTTTCGACTTTTACCAGAGATTTGGATTTAGAAGTGATGAGATGAAGAGAACATATATGATCATAAAAGCCTTTAATGATGAAATACAAGAAACATGTGGAGTTATTACAATCCCATTGCAGGTTGGTCCAAGAACTTTGGATACGACCGTATTTATTGTACATTGCCCTGCATCGTACAATATACTTTTGGGTCACCCTTGGATCAATGCAATGCGAGTTGTACCCTCTACCTTACACCAATGTGTCAAATTCGAATTCAAGAATCAGTTGGTCACCATTCATGGTGATCCCAGACCATTTGATATGTGCGCCTTGGCAGAACCAATTGGGATTCAATTTTGCCCCGCATTATCTTCTACTCATCCTAATTTTGCCTTTCCTTCTAAACATGTGAAACTCACACCTAAAATATCATCTCCTCCATCTACACCAATTACATCCCCATCTCCTCAACCTTCTCCTAAGGAATCTCCACCAAAATCTACATTTAATACTAGTCCCACAATAATTTCTCCTTGTTCTATCCCTACACCATCTGAATCCACAATAAATCCATCTACCACAACCTCTATTCCATCCACATCTACTAAATTTATCTTTTCTGCATCTAAAGCCGTAGAAGAGGCTCCTTCTACCTCATATGCTTTGTCTGATGAGCTATTACCTGATTTGTCTAAAATTCTCATAACATCAGAAGAAACAGATTTTTCTATACAAGATTCCCTTGCCTTAAACAAATTACCACCGTCTCCTCGCACCTTGGGCTTGCCACAACCTATGGGAAGTATTTACCAAGTCGAGAGTTGTACCTTCATTTATAAGGGATATGATTGGGGTAGAATACCTAGAAATATTAAAACTAATTATGATGGATATGCTCAATGTTATTTCATCGATAAATACATCAAAGCTAAACCTATAATGCTTAAATTAGGATATGAAGGGAAAGGTTTGGGACCTTTCCAGAATGGCATGAAAGAACCTTTTGAGGTCGAAGCATGGCCTGCCCGATGCGGTATAGGCCTATTTTCTAGTAAGTGTCAACCATTTCCATTTGAGGATGATGATCACTTAATACCCTATCAAGATTATTTAGACGAACAAGAGATCCTTAAGTCTATGGGTAAGTTATTTTCTTGTAATATGCTATCTATAGCTTACCCCGAAATGATTGTTGAGTTGGACGAACAATTAGAGGGTGACATTTTCCATGATATTTCCATTGAAGACTTATTGCATAATGGCTTTTATTTTGATGGGTCTATACCACCTGTCGCTCATCTTGAGGCCACAACCCCTCAAGAAGAATTATCTAAGTTGACCTTAGAAGAATTACAAGAATTGGGTGTGTCACCCGCCCCTCCTAATTTTGAAAGAGACTTACATATGGAAGTGGAAAGTGTCATAAAAGTTAATATTGGAACATAAGAGAATTCTCACATAGTCAACATTGGATCAGAATTAAATGAAGAAAAACAAAACAAATACATTGCATTTCTTACAGAATATAGTGATGTCTTTGCTTGGACATACGCAGATATGCCTGGTTTAGACTCTTCTGTAGTTATGCATCATCTAGTAGTACGACCGGATGCGAAACCAGTTAAGCAAAAACTTAGAAAAATGCATCCTAAGGTTGCCCTACTAGTCAAAGGTGAGTTAGAAAAACTCCTAAATGTTACATTTATTCAAGCCATTGATTATGTTGATTGGATTTCTAATGTTGTCCCTGTAACTAAAAAATAAGCAACCAAGATTAGGGTTTGTATAGACTTTAGAGACATTAATGATGCATGCCCTAAAGATGATTTCCCTCTTCTTAATATGGATAAGATCATTGATTTTACTCGTTGGAAGTGGGATGCTATCCCTTATGGATGGATTCTCAGGTTATAATCAGATCAGGATAGCTCCTGAAGACCAAGCCAAAACAACCTTTATTACCCCTTGGGGAACCTTTTGTTGGAAAGTAATGCCATTCGGATTAAAGAATGCAGGTGCAACCTATCAACGAGCTATGACTTACATTTTTCATGATATGATGTATGATATTCTGCATGATTATGTGGATGATATTATAGCCCGTTCTACTGAAGAAGATGAACATTTAGATGATTTGAGAAAAGTATTTGATCGGTTAAGAGAATACCATATCCGTTTAAACCCAACAAAATGTATATTTGGAGTTAAGTCAGGTAAACTGTTGGGGGTTATTGTTTCTTTGCATGGCATCAAAATTGACCCTCTTAAAATTTAGGCTATCATTGATATGCCAGCTCCTAAAAACATATATGAGTTATGAAGTTTACAAGGTAAACTTCAATCTATCCATCGTTTCATTGATAAGTTGGCGGACAAAACTGGACCTTTTCTCAAATTTCTTAAGAAAAATACTTTCTTTCAATGGGATGATGAATGTAAAGAAGCCTTTGAACAAATAAAACAATATCTTTTAAGTCCTCCTGTGCTTGCTCCTCCCAAAATTGATCGCCCTTTCATCTTGTACATTTTCGCTTCAGAATTTGCCTTAGGAGCTATGTTAGCTCAACTTGATGATGAGAAGAAAGAACGAGCTAATTATTATATTAGTAGAACATTAATAAGTTATGAAACTCGTTATACATCACTAGAAAAGTTATGTTTGGCAGTCATATTTTCTACGCAAAAATTGTGCCATTATATGCTTAGTCAAAAGACATATGTCATTGCCAAATCTGATCCCTTGAGGTATCTCATGAGCCGACCTTATCTATCCGGTCGCACAACTAAGTGGGTTCTCACTCTGAGTGAGTTTGAACTCACATTCATAGGTCAAAAATCCATTAAGGGTCAAATCATAGCAGACCAATTAGTTGTTGCACCCTTAGAAGCCACTCATCCCCTCATCATTGAGTTTCTTGATGAATGCCTCAATCTAGAGGAAGATCATTCTGAACAATGGTCTTTATATTTTTATGGAGCCCGATGTATGAGTGGGGCTGGTGCGGGTATCATCCTAATATCCCCCTAGAAGCACCTAATACCTTTATCATTTAAGTTAACATTTGCTTGCACTAATAACATGATCGAATATGAAGCCCTAATCCTTGGATTACGAGCCACCTTAGCACTAAAAATTAAAGACTTATTAGTTTTTGATGATTCTCAATTAGTAATAAATCAAATTAATGATGTTTATCAGACTCGAGATGATAAAATTCACCCATATAAAGCCTATGTATTACAGTTGATATCCTTATTTGATAAGATCACCTTAGAAGCTATTCCTAGAACTAGTAACCGCGTTGTTGATGCTATGGCTGTAGCCACTTCCTTATTGCCCTTGGAGTTGGATGACGAGTATGCTACTATCATTATTCATCGACTCTAGGAACCTGCTTCCACCAAATCCTATTTAGAGCCATTGGATGTATTTCTAATCAACGAAATTACTCCCAAACCATGGTACATCGACATCCTCAATTTTCTCTAGAAGGGAACCTTCCTTGAAGGTTTTAATAGGAACCAACATCGGTTATTACGTAAATGAGTTGTTCACTTCGTAATAGTTGGCAATACTTTGTATAGGAGATCCTTTGAAGGTATCCTATTGAGATGTTTAAACCTAGATGAATCTAGAAGAGCTTTAAGTGAAGCCCATGATGGATCTTGTGGAGGACACTTTAGTGGTAGTGCCATTGCTAAGAAGCTCCTTAGAATAGGATACTTTTGGCCTACCATGGAGAAGGATGCCCATGATTATGTGCACCATTGCGACAAGTGCCAAAAACATGCTGACCTTGTCCATGCTCCTACGCAAGAACTCCAAGCTATTTCATCTCCTTGGCCCTTCTCTAAATGGGGTTTAGACATCATTGGGAAAATCAATCCTATATCATCTGATGGTCACAAATTCATCATAACCACAACTGAATACTTTACAAAGTGGGTAGAAGCTATGCCTTTAGCTTCTTGCATGGGAACCCAAGTTTCAAAATTTATTCTCAATCAAATCATTTGTAGGTTTGGAATTCTTGCAAATCTTATCTCAGATAATGGAACTTGTTTCAAAAATAAATATGTTAAGAAATTATGTCAAAAATATAAAATTCAACATCGTTGGTCCACTCCCTATTATCCCTAGGGTAATGGCCAAGCAGAAGCATCTAATAAAACCTTGATTAAAATTCTCAAAATATTGGTTAACAAATCAGGCCATGACTGGCATATGCAATTATATCCTACTCTGTGGGCTTATCGAACTAGTGTTCGTACTCCCACAGGCACTTCACCTTTTGTTTTGGTTTACGATGCTGAAGTTGTCTTTCCTTTCGAGCTAGAAGTTCCTTCTTTGGCTCTGCTACTTCAAGATACTGAAGTAGGAGATGAATATCATGCTGGCAGATTCAATCAGCTGGAACTTCTAGATGAGAAGCGCATCAATGCTCTAGAACATCTTCGTGCCTATCAAAACAAGCTCAAAAGAGCATATTCAAAGAAAGTTCATAACCGATCTTTCGAAGTTGGCGATCTAGTCTTAAAAGAAAATCAAAAGAACACTAATGCCACTAAAGATAATAAAGGCAAATTTCAGCCCAATTGGCTTGGACCATACATCATCACTGCTAAATTTGGATCGGGTGCATATCGATTGGCAACCTTGGATGGAAAATATCTCAAGGAACCCATGAACATTATGCATCTTAAATGATATCATGCTTAAATTCAAAGTCTCATCATTGTACATAATTGTATATGTTTTCTCATTTCAGCAATTCATATAAGAAATTCAAAATTATCAAAAAAAAATATTCACATTGTATATAATTTCTCATTTCAGCAATTCATATAAAACTCTAAAAATCAAATAAAAATCATAAAGTTATAAAAACAATCAAAAACATGTTCATTTGCATTACCAAATTCTGAAATTTTGCAGTTATATTTTCCTTTGTTTCGGATAAATTTAGAAGTTATCTTGGACCATGCACTTCAAATTCACATGAATAAATATTTTGATCTTAGCACTATGACTATAAATCTCTCTTATATCGAAGCACTATTGCAATAAATAATATTTTGAGTTTTGGGAACTGATCTCACTATTTACTTGAATCAAGTCCACTTTTACATATTAAAATGATTTGCTGCAAATTCGAAAAATGATACTACACAGTAGTTGTGGTCTCTTAAGTGAAAAGTTTCCCCTGCTATCCTATCATGCGCATGGTCTAGAATCTTTGAGAATTGGCAAAAGGACAAGCTCACCCCTACCTAGAATAAAAATCCCTTGCTCCACATCTAAGCTGAGCAAGTATCCCTAGAATAGAAAGAAAAAGAAGAAGAAAAGAAAAAAAAGAAAGCGAAAGAGAAATATGCAAAAGAAATCCAAGCAATATCCAAGAAATATCAAATATCAAAAGTCAAAAATCCAGAAAAATAAGAAAAAGCACGAAAAGAGAAAAATAAAAGCAATAAAATCCCCCCTACCCTTTGAAAGAAAAGAAGGGTGAATGAGCTTGAATCCCTGGAATTCTCAATTATTCGAAAATCATGAGGTAAGCCCCATAACAGGTGATTTGTGCCCAACTTGCTTGACATTGGGTAATTCCTTTTCACGTGGTGACATGTCTGTCACATTAGCGACCTTATTTTGTACAGACCTATGTCCGCTTGTGGATTAGCTAACTTTTGATGACCTAACTTACATAGTAGTTTGGTACGGTTACATGCACAAAAATCATGGTTAATGAATCTTCAATCGCACACACATTGGTTCATTCAAATTGCTTGCATCAAAATACCTTACTCAAAATTGGTAAATGAACATTACAAAGCACACACAGTTGATCTTTGAGAGATTTTGTGTCATTATGTTAAATCGAAATGGGTAATGAACTCACATTTGCACACACTGGTTCTTGATAAATTTAAATTTCTCTTTGAAATAAATTAAAATATGACTTTGAAATTTTTAAAAAAGTATCCATTATTCTTTTCAAAATAGTTATTTCTTACAAAAACATTGACTTCATTATGATGGCATCATTTTCAAGAAATTATAAATTCAAAACTTTCATACTTGCGAATTTTGCCTAGTGTAAGTCAATTTCGCAATCTTTAAAAAAAAAACTTTAATTTTATTTTTTATCAAAATCTTTCAAAATCTTGCAATAAAATTTCATCAAAATTTTTGACTTTCGCGATGATGGTATAGTTCCTGAACCAACTTGGAATTTTATGCCTAGCGCAAGTCATCTTTATCTTATTTTCTGTTTCTCATAAAAAAACCATGCAATAAAACTGTTGCAGTTTCGACTTTCGCGATGATGGTATAATTCCTAACCAATTTGGAATTTTATGCCTAGCGCAAGTCATATTTACAAATTTTGTACCCATCATAAAATTATCAAATAAAACATCATATTTTCTTTCATTATGATTTTCGCGATGATGGTATAATTCCGCAATTTGGAATTCTATGCCTAGCGCAAGTCATCATTTTAATTTTTTGTGCCCACAAGCATTTCATAAACCTATAAAAACATGTGACTTAATTATTCTTTGCAAAAACATGCTTCAGCAAAAAATGAAATTTTCATACCATCTTACCATATTTATCATTTCGATTTGTGATTCCTAAGTACACATTAAATTGCCCATCACACTTAGGAATTCTATGCTTAAACACAAATCATTCTCTCACGTTTTCATGCTTAAAGTTATTTGAAATCCTGTTCCAAAACAACATCAAAACATCATTACTTTCTCATCACCAAAAGCCTTAAGAATTACTCTTAAGCAAAAACAACTACTTTTGCAATATTACCCATAACAGGATCAGCTTAATGACCTAGCGAGCGGTGACTCCATCAAATGGTCATGTCACAACGTCTACATCCTTCATGGTTTATTGTTAAAAGTCTTTTTCTATCTTCATTTTTATCCACACATTTGTTGTCACAACACATTCTTTCATTTAATTTTATAGCATGAGAAAACCATAAATATTCAAGACATGCAATCATATGAAAATACAAATCCATAAAGCATCATTACAAACATAAGTCACATCACAAAAACATATCTATATATATCATCATCAAAATATATACATCGATCATCTCGATTGGTATGCCACAATATATGACTCGACATACTCAATCATCATACAAAATCTACAAAAACTATATACATCTCATCTATCTATCCCCTAGAGCCTCTCGAGCTCTCCGCCTCATCTCCTCCACCTCCAAGAGCTGGAGGAGGTGGTCACATAAATACCTCCATAGTCTGAGTCCTCGAAGTCATCCTCGATGAACTCTTGGATGATGATCCAACCCGAATAGGTCCTGCTATGTCTGTAGGCAACTCCTCTCTACGGCCCTCGAGGGTAAGCACGTAGTACATCCCATGATAAAATGTGGTCTATGACATAGACCACACCAACTCTGAGGCACTAGCTCCTCCTCCTCTCGCCCTGAGCCATAGGACCTCTGCCTGTAGGCTCTGTACCTATCCTCGTAGTGTAGTGTCTATCACCTGGAGACCCTGCACCTACCTCCGTAGTGTGGCATTCTCCACCCGAAGAGCTACCATCTCACTACTCTCTCCCACCTCCACACCCTTGCCCTTATCGGGTGAAGGTGGCCTATCTACCTATGGAGGAGAAGATCTCTCCCTCCTCTCTCCTCTGCCTCTCCCTAGGTTGTACCCTCTATGTCTGACGAGCACCCATGGGGATCACATGTCCACCCCACATCCTAACCCTCCTCTGTATAGGAGGTGCCCATCCTCTCTATCCTCTCCCTCCCTATGCCATAGCCTATCATCATTGTACCATCCATCGCATGACTACATGCATCGGTCCCCACAACCGAGTCATGCATGGTGGGCGAATCATAGCGTACCATGCATCGTAACCCATAACAACCCCTACATCATCCCCATATACTAGCTGGATGGGGGCATCATCCTCATTATGGCTCATGAAATACCACATGTCTGGGGTCCCACTCAATGTCGTGGCATCCCACACTATCCTAGAAAACTCGTAATCCCTCATCGTCGAAATCCCCTACTGGAGCCCGAACTGATGGAGGACTCGATCATATCGATGGAGCTCTATCTCACCCCACTCCAACCTCATCCAAATGACTCATCTGATATGATCCAACTCATATCCATCATCCTACCATCCTGGAAGCCCCCTCCATGACCTCTAGGTAATCTGATCAATAGTAAGATCATCAATAAGCCTGCACGAGGTAGGTAAATCTGATCACCTCTATGACCCTCTATGCAGCCACCAGTAGAACACCCTAGGCCTCTCTCGATCAACCCCTATTAGCGGTAGCCCCATAGGTCACCTCACTATGATGTGCTCCCAACACCAGACCTGGAGGAGCGAAGTCAACACCATGCATTTGCCTCTCTTGTACACGATCCCATGGAGGATCCTGTACAAGCGGCATAGAACATACGACCCCCAAGAAAACCTATATCTATGCTCTCTCATGTCATAGATGACATCTAACAATAGCCATGGTACTCTACATCCACTCTGGTGGCATAGCAATAAGCCACCCACCACCCCAGCCAACACCTTAGTCAAGGTGGATACTCCGTCTGTATGTCACAAAGTCTCGATGTTCACTCCACCCTTCTCTAGGATGAAGCTAGCATCACCAGCTAACCTCAACATCACTCGACCATGACTGGTCGAAGCAGCAATAAATCTACCCTAGATGGGGATCCATAAAATCCTCCATACATCCTCCAAAGTGGGAGTCATCTCCCCTGTCGGTAGCCGAAAGCAGGATGACTCCGGATACCATCTCTCTGCAAGGGCTATCAGTAGCCCCATATCTGTAGGAACCTGTGGCATCTCTACCACATGCTACAGTCCCACTGCCTCTAAGGTATCCCTCTCTACCTGGGTCAGTGTGGCCAAATCATCTCTCAAACTACCATATTTCCACTCTCGACTTTTTAGCAACTCCTCCTGCAAAACAAACAACAAAAATCAATATTAGTACATCATAAAAAAATCAATAAAATCAACAAATCAAAATTGCCTAACAATTTTTTGATATCGTCCACTATTGGATGATATCATCCCTAATTTGATGAGATCATCCTTGTTTCGATGAAATCGTCCCACCCTGTATGATTCGGCCCTAACAGCCGAATCGTCCCTCATTGGACGTGATCGCCCCGAATTCATCAAGTTTGAGTGGTACGATCTTGCTGAAATCGGGATGATCTTGTCGAAATCGAGACGATCTCATCAAGATCACCTCGATTTCGTCAACGTGGTGAAATACGGCCATGATGCCCTAAAATCCAAAATTAATTAAATTTAAACCTAAAAATTTAAGCTAATAATATTTTAGAAAATATTAGAAACCTTACCCGCATCCCTCGTCGCACCGCAGTCGCTCGATGCTCAGTCTCCACCATTTCTCCTGCTTCAGAGCTCTCGAATGGTAAAAGTAAAAATAAAAATGAAATTAGGTTTTACCCTATTTTCTAAAAATATATATTAAAAATGCACTTTTAAATAATTTAACTCTTCCGCATTTTTACCAAATGATCGATTTGGATAAAAACCCGGAGGGGGCACCATAGTAATCAGTTGCATGATTCGACTTAGAATCATCACCTAAAAATTGGAATAAATTTTTGCTTTCTCGTAAAGCATGCCAATTTCTTCTTTAACGTATTTTCTACAAAAAATTCGCTAAAGAGGGGGCAAAATGTAACACCCTAAATTTGATGCAATTCAATTTACCCTAGGTTAATAATTCAAAATTTAACCTTGAAACCACCTTTTAACCACTTGCCTCAATTTTTGCACCAAATATAGAGGCAGTTATGGTAGTTGGACGATATCATCATCGATTTGATGATATCATCCCTAATTGGATGAAATCATCTAGAATCGAATGTCCAGATGATTTCATTCAAAAACCAAATTTTCATAATTAGAAATAGTTCCAACTCCCATTCCCAGCTTAGCAGAAGCGTGTCTACGTCGTTGGAGGACGTTTCACTGGAGATCTCCCAGATTGGGATGACTCCCAACCTCCTAACTCCCCCCTCAATCCTATTTAAACTATGAATTTCATTAAACCCACCCTGGCTGATCAATTTCCTGCAACCTAAGCTCCATACCCTGTTAGAACACTCTGAAATTCAATCATTTGCATAGTTTTTCCAGATCCATTTGCAGATTTTTATTTTGCATCAGTCGAAGGAAGCTCGGATCGTCATAGATGATCCTGTTCACAACCGAGATGATTTCATCCCGATTGGAGGTGATCTTGTACCATCTCAGATGATCTTGACTGTACTCCTCTTGGGGGCAATCAAGATCTAAGGTTTGCATTTTCTGTCAATTCAATCAATCAAATTGCATTAATTTAGTTTATATTTTGTATTGCATCTGGTGTTCACCTCATTTTAATGATATTCTGCATTCTAGGATCAATTCTATTTTAGAACATAAAGGCATTTCATTTACTTCAGATCGAATTTGATTTTTAGGACCGATTAAGCATTTAATTAGAGTTTTTGTGTCCATTAAATTGTATTTTGCATTATATTTCCCCTATTTTGGCATCCATTTGTTCAGTTAGGGTTTTTGACGAAATCGGCTTAGACGATTTCGTCTGATTTCAGACGATCTCGTCCGATTTCGGATGAATCTATGCAATTACAGATGAACCTACAAAATTGCAGTCGATTATGTTCAATTGAAGATGAATTTACAGAATCAGAGATGATCTAGACTGCTTCAAAAAGTCGAATCTTCATCAGACATCCGAAACCGGGTAAGATCATTCCATTTTCTTTCAAGCATTGCATTTAGAGTTCATTTCTATTTACTGTCTGCATATAAATCACAATTCGCATATAGAATAGTTTAATTTCATCCTGGCCAACCTAGGTATTTGAGTGATTTTAAACTAAAACGAACACATCAAACTCATTTCTAGCCTAGGCTCGGAAGCTGCCACCAAACGCTTCCTGGTGAACCCACCATCTGTCGACAAATCACCAAAGAGGACACGACTCAAGTGTCCCTCGTCCGAGGTGTAGCTTTACCATTTTCCCATTCCCCTCTGAGGCATGGATCCATTAGCCTAGAGGAAAGGGGTGCAAAAATTTTAAACCTACACTAGGTATTTTTTTGTTCCACTTACTATATCCCGTAGTTTTTCTACAAGGAGAATTGATTTCATTTTGTTCTTCCATGATGCAAAATTTGTTCCTTTCAATTGTTGAGATTCAAAAAGAAAAAAAATTATTGTTTGACATAATGGAACTCATTCAAATTTTTGAAATCATTTGAGGTAGTAAACCTTATAACTCCCAAGTTTAAATATGCACTCAAAAATATGAAATTTGTAAATTTTAAATTTTCTAATCCTTTGATGTAGAAAAAATTTTAACTCCCTAGGTTTTAATTTGCAAAATTCTAATTTTAATTTTTTCTCAAAAATAAGCTTCAAAAACTTTTATAAATAACTTCACATTTCAAAATCTCCAAAAAAATTTAAACTTAAAAAAATTTAAACTTTAATGATCCTATTAATTCCTTTTCACTCCAATAAACTAAAAAATTACCTTATATCTCCCACATAACTAAATCTTTAGAAATTTTTATCTTTTCTAATAATCTAGACATCTAACTAATGCATACCTTATATTCCACCTTGTAATGTCTATGACATTTCCAATGATTCTAAACTTTCAACATTTGCATGCAACTTTGAATGACACGTTGGAATAATATGAGTCGTTTCTTAGAATTGAGAATTATTATGAATGTAAAGCTTCACCAACTCTATGTCATTTTAGATGGCTTCCAAACATTTTGCTACACTTTCCTTGATCTTCTCTCTGTTGTGCTTAGTTGTATCTTCAGGTGCAATTAGGATTTAGTTTCTATTGTTTCTTCTTAAGAGCTATTCCTTTACCATTCCTTAATTCTTTCTATTCTTTGGATAGTATAATGATCTCATGGTTTCATAAATAATATTCCTTAAGATATTGCTTTGCTATGTTATCTGATTTACCTCATTTGTTGCATTTTTTGCTCTTCTTTGTTTGTTGTTTGTTTCTCTACTCTATTCGTTGTTTGTTATTCTAATCCATTTTTCACTGCTCTACTTCGTTTGATATTAATTGCTATACTGCATTCATTATTCGTTGCTCTCTACTTCCTTAAATGTTGGTTATTTTAATTTGAAGTGGAATTTTATTGCTTGGGATCAACTCTAGTTCTTTGTCTGTTGAGTGAGCACTTGAGGTGCTTCACTATCTGGTGAATATCTCTCCTCTGTGGGTGTAGGAGAATCCTTCTCATATATGAGTGTTGTACATCACTCTTAGGTGATCTTGCTCCATATTGAGCATTATTAGAATGCTTTTATTTTTCTTAATCTAGCACTTCACCTTAGTGCCTAGAATATCTTACCACAATGCTTCTTAAGCACTGCAAATCATAGTAACTTGATGTTGTAGAAAAATTTCCTTGTATCTTCTGCTTTTTACTAAGCTTCCAAACTTATGCTTCTTGTATTTTTTCAATTAAGCTTTATTATGCTTCGTTGTTCTTCAACATTTTGTATCAATGAGCTTCCTCTACTATCAATGAGATTTCTCTGCTCTCAATGTACTTTTTCAATATATCAAGCTGCTTTATATGTTCACTTACTGCTTGAACATTTCTTTAGTTTGGTTGCTCCACTTTTATCAAGTTCAAATGCTTTGAATGTTTTTTCTTAAAAAACTATTGAAATGATTGATATCTTTCAAGCTCTATTTCTTTTTCTCTAAAATATTCTTCTCATATTCTTTGTCTTATCCAAGTTCTTATGCTCCTTCACTGAAAAAAATTTCTTATGATTGGTCTTCTTCCAATTTGTGTTGCCTATACACTAAAAAATTATTTCCCTATGCTTGGTCTCTTCCAAGCTATGATTATTTTATACTAAGATAGAACTTTATCAAGCTCTAGTGATTCTGCTCTTATGCTTGAGCTTTATCAGGATTGAGCAATTATGTTCTAATATTGGGATGCAACCATACCTCTTTCTTCTCTTCTATAAATTTTCCTGCTCAATACTTATAGCTACAAAATAATCTTCAATATTAGTAGAAAGTATTTATCTTCTTCTTTCTACCTCTCAAAAAATTTCTAGCTTTTGAAATTGCTTCTCAATCCTATAGAAGCTATGATACTTCTATTTTATTTGGGAGTTTTATTACCTCAATTATCTGAGAGATTTGATGCTCTTCAATATTTTAGGTTGCACCTAAGAACCAAAATATGATTCTCCTATTTTCTATAGAACCTAATATCAATGTCAAGGTGACTATGAATGTCCTTGAATGATCAACTTTATCCTAAGTTGGTTCTCAATCTATCAATGTCCAAATTTCTCCTAAGTTGTATCTATCTAATTAGTTGAGTCCTAGTCTTCATTGGTTTTCCTTCAACCAAGTGGAAATACCCTAGCATTCAAATCAGGGTGACTAATCCTTGTCCCCTCAATTTCTACTCAATAAGACCTTTAAAAAATAGAGTCCAAGTTTGCACTACCTTCAAAGTGGACAAACTCTAAATTAACTTTATCAAAAGTGGATAAAGTTAATTAATAATGTGGATTAATAAACTCTATAAAAAATAGACAGAGTCAGGTGGTAGCTCTAATACCATTGTTGGCTTTTTAAGCCTTAGTACCACAAAAATATCATAGGTCCCAATATAAAATAGCCACAATATTAAAGGTCAAAATAATAATGTAAGAGTAGAATAATATATGAGAAAATTAATATGTATATCAAGGCCTATATAATAATGAAAATAAACATTCACTTATATAATCAAATATGAATGCAAATGGCCTATGTAATTCATGAACTATGCATGAAGAAAACTTACAATATTAATTGCTCAAAAACTGTATACAAGCTTTATTCCTTTTCTTCCTCTTACAACTTAGTAATTTGATATTCAAATTTATTTCTCATTGAGTATTGTCTCCATAATATAGCCATATTAATGTGACTCTTTAAGTACTTGACTATTGCTCTTCATATGACAAGTCTTATGACTCTTGGCTTATCATCTTGCCACTTGCATACAAGACTCTTCATGGATACTTGACTCTAATACACTTGCACACATCTACATGACTCTTACACTTCTACATACACTCATAATCTAAGACACTTGTGCACATCCTCACATTACATATTTGCACACTTACATACATGATACTTGTGCACATTCTCTCAATATACACTTGCACTCTAACTTACATGACACTTGTGTGTTTCTTGCATATTGCACTCTTACATGACACTTGTGTATTTTTTGCACATTTACACTTACATGAAAGGGAAAATATAAATCACACACCTAAACTATAGACTCAACCCTAATATATTACATATTTACAATTTTACCATGAAGGTACCATGGGGGTACATTAGCATGTACCAAATAATGTAATATACGTCAACACTCATATTATGTGCCCATGATTCCTTATTTAATGATTCATTGGATGTTTTGGCTATTTTATTGCTAGTGGATAAATAAAAAACTTTGTCTAGAAAATTGCTAGATCCTGGACGTGTTCAATTTTATGAACAAATAGTGCTTTTTGGAACAAAAATTTCCATGCCTTAGTCAAAATTTTAAGTGGTGTCTAATTTTCCTCCCTTCAGAGGTTGCTTTCTTGTCTTTGTATTTGAGTAGGATGATTACAAATTTTACCTCTATCTTTGTCTTCATGGTTGTTCTTACTGTTGAGGTGCAATGGTAATAGTTGGACTACTACAAGTACCAATTTTGTTAACTAAAATTTAACAATGCTCCCATTGTGGTCATTGAACTATCAATAGTATATCCAAGTTTTCATTGTCAAAAAATATATACCAATAGTATAGATGTTATTATGAGTATATTATTATATCATAATCCATATCTTTGGGTTTCCATGTGACCCTAGAGTGACCTAACATAAAATTTAGATTATAGTAAATCGAGTTCTATTTTCATGGTACTCTTTCATGAACCCTCATTGCCATATCTATGAACTATACAAATTCATAATGATATACATAAATTCTATGAAAAATGATAATGATATATTTTAGAATTTCATCATTTGAATTTAATGTCAAATTACTTATATTTTTTTAATAAAATAAGATATCTATTATCTTATTATAAACTTTGAAGGAATAAAGAGTATTGTTTGGATTTGTTTAATATATAATATGTACACTATATTAAACATGTTATGTTAATGGTTGATATATTTAGTCTTTCACCATTAAGTTTAGGCTTAATTTTTGGAAAAATAGATGCTTAGTAGATGTGATAGTAAATATTTAACATAAATTGATTTGGGTTGGCCTTACTAAAATAAAAGCTCAGATAAAATATTTTGACCTTTAAGAAGTAAAATACCTTTTGACACTACAAAGTATGATGTTATTGATCAATGTACATTTTTTTACTTGGCCTTTTAGGAAAAAATAAGGTTGTGTAAAGTTATTAAATCTAACCCTTAATTTTTTTTCAAGTATTAATTTCTCTATTATTGGCTCTGAAATTAGTTTATTTAAAATAAATTCATTGTTAAGATATAAACATAACTAACCAGTATATCATTATAAATTTTACATTTAAAAAAAATGTTTTTCTATTTTCACTACCCTTGCCCCTAATACATGAAAAAAAACATATTTTCTCTCTTATTTTTATCGTACTCTCTTTCAAATATCTATTTTTCTATTTCCACTTCTCTTCATGAACAAAAAATTATATACCTTTTTCTCCTATTTTTTCTTGTCTACCTATCTTATATTTAAGTTCATGTGAGTTAAGTTAATGTGAACTAGTCTTCAATTGAGCCATTAGAATATAATATTTTTAACATCAATGAGGCCAAAAGCAGCCTATGGGATAAGAAAAATAGTTGTGGTTTCCAAATCTAAAATCCAATCCAATTATCTCTCATTTTGTAATCTTAATCATTTGCTACTGAATTTAATGGCAATTTCTACTACTTTCTCCCCTTCAAACAATTCTTGCAAAAATTCCATTTATAAAGTATTAGCATATCTAGATCAAATATGATTATATGCCTCGTATTAGAAAATAAAATGGTTCTCTATCATTTGTTCTTGATGTATAAAAGATACATATTCTTTCCTCCCATTCCTCTTTTGGTCTTTCATATTTCTGTTTTACAACTAAGTTGACGTGAGTTAGTCCCCTATGTTGGTTAGTGGAGGTGTAGTTAAGTCACTTGGCCTTAGATGAGATAACAAGTTTCAACCTCCTCAACTACCAAATTTATTTATGAAGGATGACATCAACAAAGATAAATATGACATGGAAAAACAAAATGACTTGGTATTACATGATGATGTGGATATGATGACATCACTATTTTCTCACTCATGAATACTAATATGGTACTTGATGGTATAACACCTAATGACATGACAATATATACAGTTTGTACAACTAATGTGGCACTTTATGACATGGTATCTAATTATGTACAATTCATATATTTAACATGGCAAATGATATGGTAATTTATACAACTAACATGACAACCTACATGGTAGGTCATATAACGGTCGACAAGTAGACCATACAATGAATAAAATGGTAGTTTGTATACCATGTGATAGCTATAAATATGGTTTCAACCAATAAATTTTTTCTAAATCATCAAACTTAGTGAGCATATGTTTGCCTAGTCGATAGCAGACTTGATAAAGCATAAATTTTAGATCGAATCAAGACACAACAAGTAGCATAGTGCGATTCAAAAATTGTATAGCTAATCATAGCATGGCAAGTGGCATAATCTGGTTCATCAATACCCTACCCAGTGGCATACATAATCAGTGTACAAGTGGAAGACTCTTGATCATGACATGTGGTATCACACAATTAATTGGTATGTTGTGTGTTCAACACACAACAAACATCCCCTCAAACACTCACTCAATGACATGTGGTCATCACACATTTGTTGCAAATACTATTTTATAAAGTTTTAAAAATATCTTGAAGGTATTTTGTGTGATTATAGTTCAAAATTCTAAGGGCCATAATGTTTATATACAAAAGCATTTTAAGCCCTTTTTTTCAAATCACACAATTTTTTAAGATCACATTGGTAGGATAGATACAAATCATAATGTACCCTTGTTGAATGGTTCAAACTATGCTACTTGGAAAAATAATATTAAAGCTTTACTTTAAAGTAAGGTGCTACTCAAATATGTGAATGACAAACCTCATGGTACTAATTTTGGAGAAAGGAAGTGTGCTTATGGGGATAAGAAGGATGAGGATATTGCTATTATAGCTCTTCACATTAACAAAATATATGACAACCATGTTAGAAACACCATGGATCCCAAGGAGTTGCTTGATAGGTTTCAAGGATTGTGTGATCGCATTTATTCTATACATATCAATAGGATGGAGGCTAATATTGACACTTTGACTATGGGATATTTTTATACTATAAGTACATTAGTCATTACAAGTAATTACAAGAAGAATCTAGAATGCAAGTGTTAGGGTACCTAGGATAGGTACCTAATAATATAATATTGTATTGTATAGTTGGCATGAGCTATAAATAACCCAACTATAGTGTATAGTTGGCATGAGCCATAAATAACCCAATTGTATTATGTAAATAACATGGGCTAAAAATAACCTAAGATTTATTTATAGGAAATTATATTATAATAATGAGTGGGATAAGGATAGGGTTATGCCTTTCCCAAAATAACTCAAGAGCATTATTATATAAAGAGGGACCTTATGATGGTAAAGCATCAAATCGAATCCAATTCAATAAGTATTGTGACAATATATGCTCTTGGAGTGGCTCTCGTCTTGGGAGATATTGTGGAGTGGTTCCTTAAGGAATAACATTGGTGTTACCCTATGTGAAGAGTATTATCATATCTTGTCTCTATGTGGATTAACTATTGTGGTTGATTTGTTTAATATTTAGCATATTGTGGATGGTTTTATATTTATGAGAAACAAAGGTTCATAACATATGGTATCAAAGCAATGGTTTTGGCAAAGGGTCTTTTTACAGAGTTTGTAGAGATTATTTCAAGGAAAATAAGAAATTCATCATACTTTTCAAAGAGCTATATCTTTTTTCTAAGTAGTCATATTTAGAATATTCTTACAACATTGTATGGACCATTTTGAGTACTATAAAAATGACTGATTATATGTTAAATTATGAGCAATATTGAAGGAATTATAGCTCTTTGAAGTTTGACTATTGACATCATTTTTTTTCTACATAGGAATTTGTTTAAAATATAAATATCTCTCCATCCATGTAAGAAAATCAATTGTAGTTTGTTATATTTTGAATAAAATCTACAGATCTAATTGTTTATAGAAAAATAGATAAAATTTGAGTCTTTCCCAAAATAACTCAAGAGCATGATTATATAAAGAGGGACCTTGTGATGGTAAAGCATCAAATCGAATCTAATTCAATAAGTATTGTAACAATATATGCTCTTGGAGTGGCTCTCATCTTGGGAGATATTGTGGAGTTGTTCCTTAAGGAATAACATTGGTGTTACCCTATGTGAAGGGTATTATCATATCTTGTCTCTATGTGGATTAACTATTGTGGTTGATTTGTTTAATATTTAGCATATTGTGGATGGTTTTATATTTATGAGAAGCAAAGGTTCATAACATCTGGTATCAAAGTAATGGTTTTGGCAAAGGATATTTTTACAGAGTCTGTAGAGATTATTTCAAGGAAAATAAGAAATTAATCAAACTTTTCAAAGAGCTATATCATTTTTCTAAGTAGTCATATTTAGAATATTCTTACAACATTGTATGGACCATTTTGAGTACTATAAAAATGACTGATTATATGTTAAATTATGAGCAATATTGAAGGAGTTATAGCTCTTTGAAGTTTGACTATTGACATTGTTTTTTTTCTACATGGGAATTTGTTTAAAATATAAATATCTCTTCATCCATGTAAGAAAATCAATTGTAGTTTGTTATATTTTGAAGAAAATCTATAAATCTAATTGTTTATAGAAAAATAGATGAAATTTGAAGAATATTATTTTTTAAAATACTAATTTATTAAACCTTAGTTGCTTTGGTAGTTTTTGGGGGGTTGAGGTCATGGAGTTGGCAATATTCATTGAAAAGGATGATATTGATGCTAGGGAATGGTGGAAAAATTTTAATTATTTAAAATTTCCTCATATTACCAATTCTTTACAAGAGGAATCTTTTTTACAATGAGTTTACACATGTTTTTATGAGGGGTCACGGTCCCCTCATACTGAGTGGGGTTTGAACCTTGGACCTCTCAAAGAGAAGCCAAAGGCCTTACCATTGCAATAAGATTACAATGTTTTTTACAAGAGGAATTTTTATCTTGGTATATTAACTTTGTTTGTGCCCATAATTGTACATACACATGGGAAGAATTTAAAGCCACATTCTTAAGTAAATGAGATTTTGAGAAAAAGGATAAAAATATAGCTACTTTTATGGATACACTTAAAAATACCATGAAAAAAGAATCTAATGTCTTAAGGAAGAGAAAATAAATAAATTTGGATGATAGTTTGAAGGCTAGGTGAACCACATATTTGGAGACAAATAAGCAAGATGATGACCAAAAGGATATATTTTCATCTAGAAATTACATTTTGCAAAATCATGGTTGCATCCAAAGAATTATTGTCTTCATAGCCTTAGCAACAAACATAACTTTATTAGAATGGACTTGGATAACAATTTACAAGTTCCAGCAAAGAGTATTAAAGATGGATGCTTTCACATTTTTGAAGATGTAAAGCTTTCTATGGGCAACCATACTTTGCATGCTAATTTTTATGGAAATGCTATGGATGATGTGGATATTGTTCTTGGTTATCCTTGGTTAGATTCTTTGGGTACTTTTTGGTCACGAATCCACCTAGTTACAAATTCTATGCCTTGTGCACCCTAGACCCGACCAACATTGAAAGGCCGGAGGAAAGAAATGTCCTTTGGGCCAATATCTAGAGAGGGTTGGCTCCCTTCCTAATCTACTTTGGTTGAAATCTTAGGGTAACAGGAAAGAAATAGGGAAATATGGCTATAAGCCAGCAATATAGGATGGGGATAGACTAACAACTAAAATTCCACCAAGCAATTAGCAACATACAATAGAAAAACAAGCACAAAAACTTCTAGTAGTTATGCAGTGACAACCTCCCATGGGCATCTCAGTGTTCATTCCTTTACCAGAAAAATTAAATTCAAAAGCAGAATTTAAACACAAAAAATAATGGGAATGAAAGCATTCAAAAATGACACACAAAAACTTATCAAGTGCAAGACCACTCAAAGAACCAGAAGTCGAAGTGTTTCTATTGATGCAAAAAACTTGAAGTGTTTTTTTGCAGAGTGTCCATCCTACTTTTTTACATGAAAATGACTAGTATTTATAGAGGATTATGCCTCTTTCATTTAATGAGCTTACAAAAAAATGCTGGTAGATCAAAGACCAGTGAGAATAATTTCCTCCTCGACATCAGTGATATTCTGGTCAAAATATATTCCATGGAAACCACGATCCAGCTTTGGTGGGAGAATCACACAGAGAAATTAGCATGATTAAATGCTAAGAAGCAACCTTGGATGTCGGTGCCTTGAGACGCAGCAAAATCACCTAGAAATCGAGAGCTTGGTCATTGAATTTACTTCACCTCTATGCCTTGGAAATTTACTTTTGCTAGGAAAGTCCATCGAGCATTAAATCTTCTTTGAAAATTGGCAAGGTTGATAGGTGATGCATTGGAAATAAATAAGAATTGCCTCTGATCTTGCAAAGTTGAAGCGAAAATCTTGGAAGCACCACTTGCATTGCTCCAAAAATTAAATTTTATCTTTCTTCACCTCTTCCCAAGAGAATCTACAAAATCATGCCTTTGAAAGCAATGCACCTGAGAATTTAATGCTAAGGAATTGATTTCACCCAAGAATGGGGTGAAACAACCTTTTTGGGACAGCAACGGGTGACAACACAGCTTGGTTTGACGTCTTAGCAATTTTTCCCATTAATTATCTTATTTATTTTTGCCCTAGAGAAAGGCGACAAGGACTTTCACATTTTGGGGAGGTGACATCACTTTTAATTATTTTAATTCGGCATAGAGCATAGCACAACTCTTTCACCCAAAATTGAATTTTAAAAACCTCATTCACCCCTTGGAGAGGCGAAACCACATGGCGCCTCTCCATAGGGGTGACTTTGATTTATTGCACTTTAAACTTGGCACCAAGCGCTACCTTTTACTTCTACCCTAGTCATAGACGAAAACATCAAATACCTTAAGGTGGGCCCCCATGACGTCAACCTTCTTTCTTGCCTTTAAAAATATTTGAAATCCCTTTTCACCCCAAAGAGGGGCGACAATGAGCTTCACCCCTCACTTGGGGTGAAAGCGCTCTTCAAAATTTTACATTGATTCACCCACGTCGGGCCCACACCACACCTTTTTTTAAATATCTTTTACATTGTGTTTCACCCCAAAGAGAGGTGACAGGGAGTTTCACCCCTCTTTTGGGGTGAAAGCACCTTTAATAATTTACTTTAATTCATTGGCACCTGGCCCACGAAGCGCCACTTAAACTACTATGTTTTGCCTCAGAGGGGCAACGAAAGGAAGTTTTGCCCCGACTTGGGGTGAAAGCCCTTTGAATTCTTAATTTACAACCATTTGCACTTTTAAAATAACTTTCACCCCAAAGAGGGGTGACAAGGGTTTTTGCCCCTCTATTGGGGCGAAAGCATTCTGTTCTTCGATCTAAAATTTGAGACTTTCACTCCTTTCCTTCTATTGGGTGAACTTACTCCATTGAATTACGTTTCACCTCCAAGAGGGGCGAAAGTGATTTTTGCCCCTCAATTGGGGTGAAACTCATTTCTTTCCTCCCTTCAACTTTATCCTTGAATTAAATCACGATTTTCACATTTTTTGGGGTGAAACTCTTTTGCAAGTGGAACTTGGGGTAAAACCACACTTGTGCTGTACTTCATCTCTGTGAGATGCGAAAAGGGCTTTCACCCCTGGTAAGGGGTGAAACAAGTTGTCTTCTTTTTCTAAGGTGCTCCTTCTCCAAAATTGATCTCCTGCTGGTGCTTTTGCTGCTTAAACATTTTTAAACAAAATTCTTCGTTGCATTCATGACTTCCATTTTATTTACAGCAATGCAATAAAAAAGAGGTAAAAATACAGTAAAATAAGCAACAAAACTACAGCATCTTTCTTTAGTAAATTTATCAAAATTTTACAATCAACATTCAACAAAATTTCAATGTGGCAAAGTTACAAAACTGCCAACATTCTTGGTGGCTCGTGGGGTATCCAGCTCGCATGGATGCAATTGACCCTAGGCCTTCATCCATTGGGCTTAAGAGTCAGCTCCACTTGGTGCATTAGGATGCTTATTGCTCGCTCCGATATTTTTCTCCTCGGCCTCCTTCGCTGCAGCTTCCTCCTCATAAAGATGCGTGAATGTAGCCTCATACACTGCAACAACTTCAGACCAAGCATCTACACTGAACAACTCTGGAACATTAAGCGAATATACAAGATACCTGAAGGTCTCCACTTGTTCCATATCAATGTAATTCACTTGCTGACTGAGCTCCAACAAACCAGATTCGATGCGTGTCAGCTTCCTCATTAGGGGCAACACATGGTCTTTAGTGAGAGGCTCATCCCATTCATCAATTTTAGAGGCATCATCAACAAAGATCACCCAAACTTCTTCCAGGTCCTCCTTTGATAGAATGTTTCCCTCATCATCAGTGAAGCTAGGGAAACCATTTTTAGCTATTGTATTAAAGTAGAGTTTCGAAACTCTTCTTTCCTGATTGAACACATCCAGTAGCTTGCGAGCCTCTTTAACTTGGTCCAGCTTTGAAAAATATTGGTGCAGTATTACCTTGGCACTTGCCCAAGCTCGAGCCATGTCGCTCATAGGATGAAATTTGAGACCTATTCTACTCAGTGCTTGCATCTGTGTTGCCTTTACCAGGAGAGGATCCAAGTGATCTTCACCACACTCCACTACATGTCGGCCATATGAGATGATTGTCTATATCTCTTGAAGGTACATGAGGACCTATGTCACCTTCACTACCATAGTCTTACAATCAATAAGCAACTGAATGTGCACCTCTTTGACTTTTTATTTTCTCATAACAATCACCTGCATTGCTTTTACAACCAGTTGATCCTGTAACTTTTGGAGTTGACCCTTCAATGCCTCGACCTGCTACTCTGCTTCCCCTTTGGCCCCCTAGTGCTTCTGAATCATCTTCTCCAACTCTTCTACCCTTTTCTACCAATGAGTTACCTCTAATTATGTAGATTGTAACTGTGCTCGAATTTTTGCCAAAGACTCCTCCAAGTCGATGATCTTAGCCTCAACCTCAAAAAAGTAGTTCTTATAATGCTCACCATGTAGGTACAAGGAGCTTATCTCTACCTAAATATTCCCCATTATCTCTGTAGTGTCGAGCTTTGTAAGGTCCTTGGTGGTGATCTCATAAGTATAGTCACTTGGAGTCATCTCTCCTTGTGGCTTCTAAACCTGGGGAAATATTTTCACTGTATGGGCCTCCATGGCATTGGGATCAAATGAAACCTTCTTTAATGGCTTCACTGGTGCCAGAGCCTCTCTTCTTTTCTAAATATTCAACCACTATGATGAACTCAGGTGAGCTTGGTTGATCTTTTCTGTAATGGGTTGTTCTGGTACAACCGCTATCTCTGACTCGGGTAACACCTACAGCTCCAAAAATGGGGTGAAAGGGAAACAAGCCTGCTATGGATTTGGCTCGAGGGAGGTGGAAACTAACATAGTGGAAATGGTTTATGGAATGGGGACAATGGTAGAAACGGAGGCAAGGGGTTCAGCCATAGTCACACTCACTCGAGGAGGAGCTTGTGTACTTATAGTGGAAATGAAGGTTACTGGAATAAAAGATACATGAAGTGAAAATGGATTCGGGGTGGATGCGAAAGAACTGAAAGAAATGGAAGTAGAAGAAGTGGGAAGAGAAGAGGAGGGAGCGTTGGTGACTAGTGGCTAGGAAATGGGAAGTAAAACTAAAGTGGAGGGTATGCCAAATGGAGGTGATATAGAAGTGGAAACTAGAGGAAGGGAAACAACAGTCACCAACTGCTCGAGGAGAGGGAGAAGGGGAAAGAAATGTACCTTCAAGCTTTGATGCCAGTTGACTCGATGAGGACAAATGTGGTTGCACTACTAGCTCTTTCTTAGCTTGGTTTTTTGGCTCTACTCCAATATCCTCCTCAAGATCTAAAGGTTAAATTCTTTAATCCAATGGTTTCATTCGTACCAAGGTAATGGCTTCTAATACTTCTATATGTTCAGTCGAAACCATGGGAGGAGGGTTTGATGAAACTGTGTTGGTTCTTTGCTTCTTTGAGATTTTTATATCCGACATCTTTTCCTACTTGCTTTACACCTTACATTACAATGGATCCTCTGGTACTTGTTCTTATTCTTCTACAAGCGGCACTTCCTAAGTCACATGGTGCTCTTATTCAACCACATGCTCTTCACTGCTAGATTTTTGTAAAATTTGAGGCATAATACCAGCAAAAGTGATCGGCTGATAACTAGTGTAGAAGTCATCATAAGTGTCCGAAAATGCTTAATCCATTACCAAGACATATGGTGACCCATTTTTCTTTGATAAGCCCTCATAATCCACTAGTTTGTAATTTTTCCCTATAACCAACCCGAAAGCTGCTCTTTCATTTGACTAAATAACCTTGGTGGAGGAATCTGATGCTTATATATTGCAGGGTTATACTTGGCCTCCATCTCATAAAAACTGTGCCAAGGTGGAAGTGACATCATGTTCTCCACATGTCATTCTAAGTCATACTCCTTTGGATTGTTTTGGCGCTTCTCAATATCCGACCTTGGACAACAATGAAAGCTTTTGATCTTGATTTGCTTAGCAAAGCTACCCAAAGGATCATACTTCCATTGCTATGGTAAATCCACCATTCTGATATCGTAGAAGGTCTTAGTTATTAACTAGTTCTAGCCCACCTGGCTCACCTCAATGCCTCTAAAGTAAAAAGGCATAGCACACATGGTTTTATTTCCATGCCCTGTCCCATATACATCATTGATAAAATCATGCTATTGAACAACCTCCAAAGCAAACAAGTGCCCTGTAGAAAAATATGGGAGTAGAAATGGCTTGCTAGTATAGAAAAAAATATGTAGAATTGCATTTTTGCTTTGATATGATTTCCTCTCTCATAGCCCTCGGTACCCTCTCACTTTTATAGAAAATTAACTCTAGGGTAGGACCCACAAACATATGATTGAAGTTATAAAAATACTCCTACCTTGACAAGCTGGAGGTCCACAAATATATTGGCAATTTTCTATTCTCCTTGTCAACTTGCCTAACTGCAATGAAAGAAAATTTCTTGTACAAGTGAAAAAATAAGTACCAGATTAAAAAGGATGTGTTTCTGAATGCCTTCGTTCCCTCGCTCTACATTTTCTCCAACTGGGAATGCATTACTCTAGCAATGTGGTCAGCCCAATCAAATAAAATGGGGTTCATCCTCCTTGTCATTATAGTGGGGGCGTAGAATTCTACCTGGGAGATGCATTGCACCAATGCTACCTGCCACTTGTGCACTATCAAATCCATTGGAAGACCCACGAACCAAGCCACCATAGAAAATAAATCTGAGCTCTTGAAATACATCAACAACTTTGGCAACATTGGCAGTTCACCATGCTAAGGTATTCTTATCAACTATGTCTCCATGAACCGGTGCAGTGTCACCGTTGATTGATATCTTTCCTCCTATTCACCAATGTGCAATTTCTTAAAAATAAAGTCTGAAGGAGGTGTAATTCCAAAAGAAAATGCCTCTTGGACATCTTCAGATGATATGGTGAACAACACTTCCCCTTTCGCATTTTCCACTACCCTGGTGTTAGGATTATAAAAATTCAAAAAAGCTTCCACCAACTCTAAATAATAGTGAACTGGTGTACACAAAAACCAGAATATATGGGTATGGTATGCAATGGTGAGAGGACTTTTTGGTTTCAACCCTTGTCAGACTACAACGTCTACATCCTGGTGCAATTTCTCAATACCCTTATTTGTAATAACGTAGTCTCCCACTTGAGCTAGCGTATCAGAATATGGATCCAAGTCAACATTTTCATGGCACCTTGCTTTCTTGGATTTCTTTCCTCCCTTGGTCTTCTTTTGCACCTTCTTTGGCTCTTCAGTGCTTTTTTATGCAACAAATCTTTTACCCATCTTCAATAATGCTAAGCGCTTGTAATTTTTGCACTTAATTTATCCCGACATAGCAATACTTTAGAAAATATAAAAAAAAATTACCTTCTCTTTGCGAATGCACCAAATAAACAACTACACTTTCATCAACAAAATTAAATGCACATGCTAATTTTTGAAGGAATTGAGCGAATGTGCATTTCAATTTTTGTACCAAGAATGATTTTTAAGAATTTATTTAACTATCTTCAACCTCCCTTTGCCCAAAATATTTCTTGATTCTTGCGCTTCAACCACCTCCAATCTTGAAAGCTCTCCATAAATACCAACGGTTAACCTCGAGAATGAAATTTGCCAAGTGTCAATGAAGGGCATGCCTCGAGATGGAAACAAATAAACTCTACTGCTTTAAATCTTCAAAACTTCATTCTAGGGTGAATCAGGTGAAAATCCACTTTTCCTAGGTGCACTTATTTTTAAAATGGCATCAAAGGCACTTCAAAATCATTCCCTACCAGAAAAAAATATCCAATTGGCACACTTTACTTTCAAAAATCTTCCTCAAGTGAAAATACTCTGAAACTTGCTCCTTCTTCATGATCTACGCTTCCAAAATCATTCTTCTTATTGCTTGGCAAAAATAATAATCCTGAACGAGGGGGAGGCTTCCCTCTGTCTGTTCTCCGTTCGCTCACCTAGTTCCCTCCGGAGTGGTTGTTGGGTGATCTCCGGGGGAGATCCTTCTCCACTATCTCGCCCCTCCGTCGCTGGGTTTCCTTGGTTGTTTTTTGTGCTTCCGGGTTGTTTGGTTGGGATCTTCTTTTCCCTCGGTTCCCCTGGGTTTTGGGTTTTGAGTGGTTTTTTCTTGGGGTGCGGTTAGGGTTTGGCGTCTTCTTGTGTCCTGGGCTCTCTGGCGGGTTTTGGCTCTTGGGTCCTTTTTTCTGGGGTGGGTTCTGTGGTGCACTCTGGTCCTGTGGTTTGGGTCGGCTTCGGTGGTTTGGGTTTGTGGGGGGTGGTTTCTCCTGGCGGGTCGCATCCCCGGTTTCCCGGTGGTCCTTTCTTTTCTTTCCCGGTGGTGGTTTTCGTTGTCTGCTAGGTGGGTTTGTGGTGGTTTTTTCCGTTTTTGTACGGTTTTTCTTCTTCTTGTCGAGATCTTCTTGTGTTTTTTGCTCTCCTGTGGGCGGGATCTCAAACTCTTTTTTTTTTGTTTGTTTCCCGCTAAGAGGTTGTTTCATGCTTCCTTTCGGGTTTCTTTTGGTGTTCGTTCAAGGGTTGTGCCTGGCCTTGCTTATTTCGGTTTTGGGATCATTGTTAAAACCCGCTATAAATACAAACACTTATAACTATCAAAAAAAATAATAATAATCCTGAATGCCTTTTAAAATGTTCTTCCTCCTTGATTTCATCCAAAAGTGCTTTTCTAAAAAAAAACATGCTTTTAACTGGTACTGCTTTTCCAGGAAAAGCAAAATAACTCTATTTTTCCCTTCTATCGAAAATAAGATTTTTTTAACTGAAGCTTTTTCTCCACATGAGATTTTACTTTTATTTTTTTCTGCTTTTGGAGCTGCTCTTTTAAAACATATTTTTGCCCTAGTTTCAAATTAAACCACATGGTACAAAGCTATGGGTAAAATTTTAAAAATATTTGCTACTTTTTTTTTTTAAATATTTTTCCTTTTCGCCTTAAAAAGGGAAAATATGACTTTTGCCCCTCAATTGGGGTGAAAGTGTTTTTTTTAACATACATATGAGCATAACATATTTGAAAAATAAAAGAGAAAATTGTACATATATACATACTTGTGCCCAAAATTTTTAGTGATGGTAGGCCTTCAGATGAAGACCATTTACCGGAATCGGTAGCTCTCGGCCATCCATGTCCCGAAGATAATAAGCATTAACTGAATTTGCTCCTAAAATCTGGAATGGACCTTCCCAAATTACCTCAAATTTATGGTGCTTTCCAGGTTTCGCTTTATCTGAGTTCCACTTAAGCACCAAGTCTCCGACTTTAAATGCCCTTTCGGATGTCTTTTTTCTGAACCACTTCTGTGTTGTTCTGGCGTGCTCCATGAAAGTGTTATATGCCTTCTCTCTTTCTTCTTCGAGCTGCAAGAGTTGCGCTAGTCTCACGCTCATAGGGTCAATTTTTTCACCCTCATCACTAAGCATCTGCAAAGTCTGGAGGACTGGAAGTTCAATGTGGGTAGGCAAAACCGCTTCCTTGCCATACACCAGGGAATAGGGAGAAGTCTTAATGGACTTCTTGATTGATATGCGATCCACCCATAGAGCTTGGTCCAGTAGTAGATGCCAACTCCTTTTATTGCTCCCAAGTGTTCTTTTCAAAATTCGAAGCAAGTTCTTGTTTGTGGACTCGGCTAAACCATTTCCCTATGGGTAATAATTAGAAGATACTTTGAGGTAAATTCCATACCTGCTTGCAAACTCAATAATATTCGCTCCAATGAAGGGAGTCCCATTATCAGTAATAATGGCATCTGGTACACCAAAATGAGTAATCAGCCCCTCAAGGAAAGAGATGATTATCGCTTGGTCTACTTTCTTTGTTGGGATGGCCTCGACCCACCGAGTAAAGTAGTCAGTTGCTATCAAAATATATTTATGTTCAGTAGAAGAATGTGGATCAATGACCCCAATGAAGTCTAAGCCCCACTATTGAAATGGAGCTTCTACCTGGATCGGATGTAGAGGTAAGGATGCCTTCTTACTCCTATCGACATATCATTGATAATTATCATAGCTTTGACTCACTTTGTGTGTATCTACAAAAAGAGTGGGCCAAAAGTATCCAACCCGGATGATCTTCAAGGCCATAGGCCTCCCTGCATAGTGTCCACCAGACAAGCCAGAGTGGAACTCCTCCAAAATATTCTATTTTTTAGACTCTTTGATGCACTTGAGGAGTACTCCATCTATGTTCTTGTGGAATAAACCACTCGATAGCAAAATATATCTGAGGGCCTGTAGCCTAAATCTTCACCTCTGTGAGGAATTGAGGTGAGATGGACACCTTTCAGATGTGAAAAATTTGACAAGGTCCTCTGTCCAGTCATGATCACCTGCTGCTTGGTTAGCAAGATTACTCTCATTGATAACCTCATCATGTAATGGTATTGGTGACTGAGAAGCTACGCTTTTAGCCAACTCTTGATAGAGTGCCCGATTGCAAACCAATTTGGTTGATCGAATCTCTACATCATACTCTTGGATCTTGGAGACCCATCCTACTCTTTTATCCCCAAGCTCTCCTTGGATGATAAAATTCCTGACATCTGGATGAATAACATAGACAATTGTCTTGCTTTGTGAGATAAAATATCAAAATTTCTTTAGGGACTTCATAACCGCATAAACCTACTTTTCAATGAAATTGTATTTCTCCTGGTGTGGCTGAATAACTTGGCTTAGAAAAGCGATTGGTTGTTCATCCCCATCATCTCGCTTTTGTGTAAGCATGATGACATAACTTTCTTGCTCGCCTATTGCGTAAAGGATAAAATCCTTAGAATAGTCTGGATTGATCAACATTGGTGCTTGAACTATTCTCTCTTTAATCTCCTGGAATGCCTACCTCCTTTTCTCTATCCATTTGAAATCTACATTTTTCTTCAGGAGTTCAGTCATCGGCTTCACTACTTGAGCGAAGTCGATGATGAATTTTTGGATAAAATTGATTTGGCTAAAAAATGACTGTAGGTCTTTCTTATTGGTTGGAAGTGGCAATTTTAAGAGAGCTTCTACTCTCATAGGATCAATAGCTAACCCATCCTTTGAAATCACATGTCCCAAGAGCTTTCCCTCCTTGATAGCAAAGATAGATTTCTTCGGGTTGATGGAGATACCAAATTCCTGACACTTTTCAAACACCTATCTTAGATGAGATCCATGCTCTTCCCTACGATGTAAAAAATAGTCATATCATCAAGGTATATCACAATTATTCGGTTCAGCAACTCACCAAAAGTGACATCCATTGCTCTTTGAAAAGTGGCACCAAAATTGGAAAGATCAAAAGGTATTCTTTGATAGGTGAAAGTGCCCCACTTGGTAGTAAATGTCATTTTATGTTGGTCCTCATCCTTTACCCAGATCTGATTATAGCTAGAGAAACCATCAAGTAGTGAAAATATTTGCACTCTAGCAACAACATGGAGGATCTGGTCAATCTATGGCAAGGGATAATGGTCTTTCAAAGATGCCTGGTTCAGATTACGAAAATCTACACATAGGCGAATATCTCCATTCTTCTTTCATACTAGAACCAAATTCACCACCCAAGTCGAGTGTTTGATGGGGTAAATGATTTTTACCTCTAGCATTTTTAGTAGTTCTACTTTCATAAGCACCTCAATATTCGGATTAATAGGCCACTGCTTCTACCAAAAAGGTTTCACCCCTTCCTGCAATTCGATGGTGTGTTGAATCACATTTTTGTCATACCCTTTCAAATCATGATAACTCCATGCAACAATGTCAGGGAATTCAGAGCATAGATTCTTAATGTCCTCGAGCTCTTCTAGAGAGCAATCTATCCCGACTTTGATTATCTTGTCAGGTTCCAACTTCAGCTCAGTATACTCTTTTTCATCCACCTTGATCCTATGCTTTTCTACTCTATCACTCTGATCAAAGAGGCTCTCTAATGTAATCAATCCTTTCGGGATGTGATTATTCTTGAGTTGTATTAAACCTTCAACTTCATCTTCATCCAGTGTCCTTCCCTCCACACTACCGACTTCTTTAATCATAAAGTTTACAATATGCTCATCATTATCAAAAACTTGCTAGTATATATTCTTATCTAGGACTGAAGGTCTATAAATCAACCTTACAGTCTTGGGCTTTCGCACCACACTCTCAATAGGAGAGAAGTTCGCACCAAGGGATGCCAGGAGATCTGCATGCTTATTTCATTCTCATGAAATCGCTTGAACATTTAATGCAACAAATGATTCAAACAAATCCCATACCTTATTGTGGTACACCTTCAGGTAGTGCTACTTTGAAATGCACTTGCTGGTCACCTGGTTGACAATCAACTCAAAATCTCCAAAAATTTACAATTGTTTGATCTCGAGATTTTCTACTTTCTTCAGGCCCAAGCATAATGCTTCGTACTCGATGGCATTATTTGTACAGCTCCAGGTCAACCGGTATGAGTATGTTTTCTGGATTCTTGAAGGAGAGATGAATACTACTCCAGCTCCGACACCATTCTTACATCTAGCACCATCGAAGTACATTTTCCATAATTGATCGAGGGTAGAACCTAGATCATCAGACACCTTCTCTTCACCCTTCTCAGGCTTAGTGATGGTATAGCAACCGATCTCGGTTTCCATCATTGCATTGAAATCAAGCATAGAAAACTCATCCTCTAATCGAAGCTCATCCAAAGCTTCCTCCATCAGATCCATCTCCTCCAGCTCTTCAGTCACCATGTTGATTGAGTCTACAACCTTTTCTTCCTCTTCAATATTTTTGATATGATATGTGGAGGGCTTCTCATTATAAATGTGTATTCTCCTCCCTTTGAATGGAATCTCCAGGTGAGAATAGTCTAGAGATAGGTAGCCTCCTAACTTAGCTGTGAACTCCCTTGATAGGCACATGTTGAAGTACGGCTCCAAGTCTACTACCACAACTTCTTGAATGATAGTAATCTGTGGCATGTTGTGTAAGACAATTGGGATATCTTTGATCACCCCCACTATTTTGATAGGAGTGCCATCCAACTACAAGATGCCTGGGCTGCTTCTTGTATACTCCATACCCATGATTTTACATACTACCTTTGGCATGATAGTTGTCATTGCACCAAATTCAATCATGCAATTGTGTACGATCCAACCCTCCATCTTGAGAGATAGATAGAATGGGGGAGGTCTATTTTTTTCCATGGCTAAAGTGGGTAGTGTCTGAGCCAACACTATCTGTGTAGGGTTTTTCTTCTTATCCTTCATGAATTTCAATGATTCCTACAATAGATCCACTTGTCTAGGCAGTTGTAGCACATCATAGAGACTCACCTTGGTGGGAATCCTCTTTAGTTCTTTGATGATATTATATGACTACGCATTAGGCTCCCTTGATTCACCAACAACTTCATATTTTCTTTGGTACTATTGTGTAGCCTCTACCCTTTGATGCTTGGTCAAATATGGGTACTTGAGCCTTTCCTTCACCTATTCTCTTGTTTCTATCTGTGCTTGTGCAGTGGAAGGTTGTGAAGTTGATGCTTTTGCTTGCATTCTATCCTTCATCGGGGTAGGCAAAATATCCTTCAACAAGATAGGCTCATCTACTTTAGATGTTGGCGTAGGTACTTTCGCTTGAGACTACCTCTTTTCATTCTGCACCTTCTACTCAATGGGGACCTTCAATGGCTCCATCTCTGCTGGATCAATAGTGATAGGTTTCTTCCCAGATCTTGTGAGAACTAAAACTTTCTCAATATATGGGACCATGAAGTTGTGATCAATTTTTGTGATCATGTTGACTTGACCACTAGAAGTGTTTTCTACTAGTGTCTGCACATAGTTCAAATGAACCATGCAGGTATCTTTGCCATGAGGGTCATTACAGGTAGAGCACCAATATGTTCACTTTGATGTACCAACTTCTTCATTAACCAATACGGTTGTATTTCTCTCAACACCTTTGCTAGTTGAAGTTGCTTGCTCTCTAGTAATCGATGGTATTTGAAATCTTCTTGATCGAAAGTCAGCTTCAACTTGCTTCTTCTTAATGGATGTGATTTCATTTGACATTGTCCTCACTATTGAATTAAGTGATTGCATCTCCTATAATAATTTTATGTGGGGATCAGGATTTGAGGGTACTGGAGGTGCTAGCAAAGGTAAAGGTATTGGTAGAGAAGGCAATGTTGGGATAGAAGGAGGGGTGGGTAATTACGGAATGATTGGAGTAGGTAATTGTAGAATAAATATTGTTGTTATGGTTTGGGATGTACTCGGATTCCATGAAGGAATTGGGTACATGGGTGACATGGGCAAGGGTTGAGAAGATGCATTAGCATACAAATATTATGGAAGATCAGGAAAAATAGGCATGGCCATTTTTGGTGGAAGCTTATCGATAGCAATCAGATCAGCTTCAACCTTTTGTGCTATAGAATACATCTTGAGGAATGTATTAGCATTGGACTGTCGGATGGCCATACTGATGTTGGAGTTGAAGGCTCGAAGGTAGTAAAAGGTTGCTTGTTCGGGAGTCGGATCGAGACCATCAGGAACCCTATGCCAAGTTTGGGCGAACCTGACATTAAAGTCCATGATTTCCTCCTATGGATGCCTTTGAATAGTAGTGAATTGATGCAATAAGGAAAATGGATCCGCTTGTTCATTGAACCCTTTGATCAATAGTTCAGCTAACTGGTCCCAGGTAGTGATGGTTGTAGGTTGTAACGATCAGTACCAGTAAAGCAATTTTCCTCGAAGAGAGAGAACAAGTAATCTTACCATTATATCTTCTTCTATGATGCCATGAATCATCGCCAAAGTAGCTACATCTTGAACATGCTCATAGGTTATCTTTCTCGTACCATCGTAAGTTGGCAAAGCCTTCATTGCCGCTTGCGGGATTGGGTTTTGAGCTTGCATATTTAGAGGTCTAGAATGGTTCCATGCTAGAAACTACCTTGGTGGTGGCTGTTGTGGTGGTGGATTTTGAGCCATGTGGACTGGTGTGTGTGGTTGGGGAGGTGGAAAACTAGTAGTTGTACTAGCAGGACTCGAAGGAATGAAAAACACACCAGCTAACTGAGAAGATGTTGTACTTGATGGGATAGCTGGAGTAACTAACCTAGGGTGTTCTCCTAGCTCTTGGATGTCAAGTTCATAAAACTCAATAGGCTCTTCAAAATTTTTGGCCTTCGATCTTGTAATCATGAAGAAAACTTTTGCTCACTTCATGTTCGGAGGCTTCTGGGTAGAGCTGAGTCACCAAATGTTCTAATCATACAGTACCAGGTGAACATCAAACCTTAATACTATTGAAAGTGGAACCTTTTGAGAGTCCCATTGGGTATGCCAAAAATTGTTGGTCATGAATCCACCTAGTTACAAAGTCTATGCCTTGTGCGCCCTAGACCCGACCAACATTGAAAGGTCGAAGGAAAGAAATGTCCTCCGAGCCAATCTCTAGAGAGGGCTGGCTCCCTTCCTAATCTACTTTGGTTGAAAGGTTAGGGTAATAGGAAAGAAATAGGGAAATATGGCTATAAGCCAATAATATAGGATGGGGATAGACTAACAACCAAAATTCCACCAAGCAATTAGCAGCATACAATAGAAATACAAGCACATAAACTTCTAGTAGTTATGCAATGACAACCTCCAAAGAGCATCTCAATGTTCACTCCCTTACCAAAAAAATTAAATTCAGAAGCAGAATTTAAACACAACAAATAATGGGAATGAAAGCATTCAAAAATGACACACAAAAAATTATCAAGTGCAAGACCACTCAAAGAACCAGAAGCTGAAGCATTTCTATTGATGCAGAAAACTTGGAGTGTTTTTCTGTAGAGTGTCCATCCTCCTTTTACAATGAAAAATGATTAGTATTTATAGAGGGTTGCACCTCTTTCATTTAATGAGCTTACAAAAAAATGTTGGTAGATCAAAAACCAACGAGAATAATTCCCTCCTCGGCATCAGTGATGTTCTGGTCAAAATATATTCCATGGAAACCATGATCTAACTTTGGTGGGAGAATCACATAGAGAAATCAGCATGATTAAATGCTAAGAAGCAACCTTGGACGTCGGTGCATCGGGATGCAACAAAATCACCTGGAAATCGGGATCTTGGTCATTGAATTTGCTTCACCTTTGCACCTTGGAAATCCACTTTCACCAAGAAAGTCCACTGAGAATTAAATCTGCTTTGAAAATTGGTAAGGTTGATAGGCGGTGCATTGGAAATAAACAAGAATTGCCTCTGATCTTGCAAAGTTGAAGCAAAAATCCTGGAAGCATTACTTGCATTGCTCCAAAAATTAAATTTTATCTTTCTTCACCTCTTTCCAAGAGAATCTACAAAATCGTGCCTTTGAAAGCAATGTCACTTGAGAATTTAATGTCAAAGAATTGATTTTACCCAAGAACGGGGTGAAACAACCTTTTTGAGGGCAGCAATGGGTGACAACATAGCTTGGTTTGATGTCTTAGCAATTTTACCCATTAATTATCTTCTTTGTTTTTACCTTAGAGGAGGGCGATAGAGACTTTCACCCCTTTGGGGAGGCGACATCACTTTTAATTATTTTAATTCAATGTAGTGTGTAGCACAACTCTTTCACCCAAAATTGAATTTTAAAAACCTCATTCACCCCCTAGAGAGGTGAAACCACATGGCGCCTCTCCACAGGGGCAACTTTGATTTGCTATGCTTTAAACTTGGCACCAAGTGCTACCTTTTACTTCTACCCCAGTCATGGACGAAAACATAAAATATCTTAAGGTGGGCCCCATGATGTCAACCTTCTTTCTTGCCTTTAAAATATTTGAAATCCCTTTTCGCCCCAAAGAGGGGCGACAATGAGTTTTACCCCTCACTTGGGGTGAAAGTGCTCTTCAAAATTCTACCTTGATTCACCCACGTCGGGCCCACACCATGCCTTATTTTAAAATCCCTTTAGATTGTGTTTCACCCCAAAGAGGGGCGACAGGGAGTTTCACCCCTCTCTTGGGGTGAAAGCACCTTTAATAATTTACTTCAATTCATTGGTGCTCGGTCCACGAAGTGCCACTTAAATTGCTACATTTCACCTCAAATGGGCAATGAAAGGAAGTTTTACCCCTACTTAGTGTGAAAGCGCTTCAAATTCTTAATTTACAGCCATTTTAAAATACTTTCACCCCAAAGAGGGCGACAAGGGTTTTCGCCCCTCAATTGGGGCGAAAGCATTCTATTCTTCCATTTGAAATTCAAGACTTTTGCTCCTTTCCTTCTATTGGGTGAACTTACTCCTTTGAATTATGTTTCACCTCCAAGAGGGGCGAAAGTGACTTTTACCCCTCAATTGGGGCGAAACTCCTCTCTTTCCTCCCTTCAACTTGCTCTTGAATTAAATCATGATTTTCACATTTTTTGGGGTGAAACTCTTTTGCAAGTGAAACTTGGGGTGAAACCACACTTGTGCTATGCTTCACCTCTGTGAGAGGTGAAAAGGACTTTCACCCCTGGCAAGGGGTGAAACAAATTGTCTTCTTTTTCTGAGGTTCTCCTTCCAAAATTGATCTCCTGTCGGTGCTTTTGCTCCTTAAACTTTTTTAAACAAAATTCTTCGTTGCATTCATGACTTCCATTTTATTTACAGTAATGCAATATTATTTAAAAGAGGTAAAAATATAGTAAAATAAACAACAAACTACAACATCTTTCTTCAATAAATTTATCAAAATTTTACAATCAATATTCAACAAAATTTCAATGTGGCAAAGTGACAAAACTGCCAACAGTACTATTAACATTAATGTGCAAAAGTAGTTCATAAAATTATGGTATACCAAAAAGAAGATTACTTTAGGATATTTCTCAAATTAATGAGCAAAGATCCAAGGAGAAGCAAGAACTAGTTATAGCAAGGGAACAAATTAAAAAACCAATAAAGGAATCAAAATTTGGGTTTACAATAGAGATAGTAACAAAGTCCAAGGAATAAGCAACAATAAAGTCCAATAAGCTCTATTAGAAGAGCATAAAGACACACCAAATAAAGGGTACATAAGAGAACAACATGCAAAGGAATTTAAAACAGAGGAGCAAAATATTGAAGAGTCCAAGAAAGTGTAACATTAGGCTACGGTTGGAGAATATCTCCATCCACACCACCATGAGAGAAAACAATCATGGATATAGGACATAGAGAAATAAAATAGCTATGATGGACATACATGGAACCATAGGAGAAAAAACTATGGATATGCTACTAATGGAAATTGCAAGCATGGATAAAAAAGAGTGATATTTAAGGAGAACATAAAGATCAAACTAGTGCAACCAACTCATGGAACAAAAATATTACTTATGGATATCATATTGGCACAAAAAAAGGATGGCATAAATAAATACCACCATAAATTAGGATTCCACTTGGGTGGTTGGGTGATCAAGAATGGTACCAAGTATCTACCATGATCAGAGGATCATATTATTTGGTTTCATATCATGTTTCGAGAATGAAACAATCTTAAGGGAGATGGAGTATTAGGGTATGTAGGGTAGGTATCTAATAGTATAATATAAATAAAATAACTATAGTATACAGTTGACACGATCCATAAATAACCCAATTGTATTATGTAAATAGCATGGGCTAAAAATAATCCAAGCTCTATTTATAAGAAATTATATTATAATAATGAGTGGGATAAGGATAGGGTTATGCCTTTCCGATAGCACAAGAGGATGATTATATAGATAAGGGAACTATTGATGGAAAAACAGCAAATCAAATTCAATTTAATAAGTATTATTATAGTCTTTGCTTGTGCAATGACTCTCATCTTGGAAGATATTATGGAGTGGTTTCTTAAAAAAAAACATTGGTGTTCCCTACCTGAAGGGTATTATCACATATTGTATATGTGTGGATTAATTATTATGTTTGACTTATTTAATATTTAGTATATTGTGGATGCTTTTATATTTATGATAAGAAAAGGTTCATAACATCTGATACCAAAGCAATAGTTCTGGGAAAGGAAATAATTTTTGTAGGGTTTGAAGATATTATTTCAAGAAAAAGAAGAAACTCATCATGCTTTCCAAAGAGCTATATATTTTTCAAAGTAGTCATATTCAAAATATTCTTACACCATTGTGTAGGTTGTTTCGAGTACTACAAAACAACTAGCTATATGTGATGGATAGAGCATGGAGTAGAATTGTTTAGGAAAAAATAAATTATCAAAAAGGCTATACAAACATATATACAATATGGTGTCTCTTGGATTCCTAAGAGACTCATGATGTTCCCATTTCCTTCAAAACCATCACTCCATATTTTATCTGTTCATTTTTCCTTCATATAATGTAATAATAATTATCTAACATCTCCCTAATTACATTATTTGGTATACAAAGAGAATTGTGAAACATTTTAAACTTGACTCTTCCAAGTGCATTTGTGAAATATCTACAAATTGATATTTTGTGGGAATGTAGTTGAGATGTATTTTGTGATTCTGAACTTGCTCATGAATGAAATGATATTGAGCTTCAATGTGCTTTGTCCTTTCATGAAATACTGAATTATCGATCAATTTCTTTTATTTGGTGGATGAAGAGGTTTTGAAAGGGTCCCCAAATATTTTATAGAAGGGGTTTTAAAAGGGTCACAAAATATTTTACACATCAATCAAGACTTTCAACAACAACCCAAAATGGAGTACAATACATGATGAATCTAATGATATTCAAGGAAACTCCACAAATAATACCAAATGAGATTGAAATAAAATCAATCCAAGCAAAGCTTTTTAAAACAAATTTTGAACTTCCTATCCAAGATGGGAAACTTGGATCAATAACCTAGAATATGAAACAAAGGCACTAAATTTTAAGCACAATAACACACCCAAATGAAGGTCAAATTCAAAATCAAAATTCTTGCTCAACCCAAGAACCCTGGGTCAGGAAACCTAGTCCAAAAACCTTTGACATCCATCGATCCTATAGTTGGAAAGATTGAAACATGCAAAGATAACACTAGTCGTAGGAAATACCGATCTAAAATTAAAATAAAAAATACTAAGGCCCCAAACAAAAAATTTTGGCTCAAACCCTTCTGGAACCTGTGTAACTACCACTAAAAATTCAATGGGCACCCAAAAATAAAAATTTGGTGGATCTATCAAATTCGCGTTCCCACTAGCCATCACTCAAAACAGGACTTCACAGTCGATAAGGATCCAACATTGGAAACAAGGATCCATAAAAAAAAAACAAAACTCAAAGATCTACCTAAAGCTTCAAGTAGCGGATTTGTCATGCTTGAAGCACATAAAACACACCCAAAAAATAGAGTGATAGAAAATGGAACAGAGCACTCAAAAATGAAAGTCATGAAAGCCCTAGGAGTGCTTAGAAAAACATAAATCCAACCCAACCAAAGGAGTTATATCTTATAGCTGGCCCACCCCCAGTAACCCAAAACCACCAGTCAAAATGGCCAAACAACACCAAAAAGTCTCCACTAATCATAAATTCACATGATCTCCCCTAAAAATTAGTCAAATAAGGGGTAGAAACAAAGGATATCGTGGAGAGAGCTCGTATGTCCACCACTGCAACCAGTCGATAGGTCTTAGGAGGGCAAACACTAGCTAAAACTAGAGGACTCTACAACCTAGAGGGAAAGAGACTAATAAAACCTCCATTTTCTTAGTAGTTGAGGTGTATCCATCAACTGCTCAACCATCCCCTAGCCCCCCAACTAGGGTTCTAGCTAACCCAACCTTCTTTCAGGTTGTAAAATGAAATGAGAGAACAAGGTCATCAACTGGAAACCTTATCCATCCATCTGGACCTCCACCAAACTACAAGTGCATGCTTCCAAAAATATTGACATACATAGGGTCACATAGGGCCGCTAACCCTAGGGCCACAAAGGACCGCTTCCGACCATTGATTATCATAATTGAATAGGGTTGGTCATTTTTTGCACACATCCATATCTTACAATATGCTTTGTGTTCAAATTGCTTCACACATAGCTCCTCGTGAAAAATGATATTCTACATCTATGGATGATAATGCTACTACATGCTAGTTTTTGCTATGCCATAAGATAGGTCTAGATCCTAAATGAAACATGCATCTAGATGTTGAATTTCTATCATCTATATAATTGGCATAATCTAAGTTCATGTATCCTTGTAAGAAACATTATCATTATTCTTATATTCTTGGACATATTCTACTATACATTGAATATTATGTAGTATCCTCTTTGCAACTTTCCAATGACTCTCCTTAGAATCCTACATGAATCTTGAAAGATAACGTATAGCAAAACTAGTGTCAAACCTGTCGTTAATTAGGTATACGAGTAGCAAATATCTAAGATTATTTATCATATCTAGATAGTTGTAACCCTACCTCCATTGGTGTTGTCATAGTTTTACAACCTATCATATTATATCTTTATAGCAATATCTTGGAATACTTTGTTTGTGTGACTTGAATATCGTTCTTTCTCTGCCAATATTCCAAGCCAACCCAATAGTGCAGAAGCCCCAAATTTGTTATGTCAAATGATTTTTAAAGTCATCCTTTAAATCATTTACAAATTTATCCAAACTTCAAGTGATGACCAAATCATCAACATAGAGTACAAGAATCATTATCTAATTCCAAATTTTGTGACATAAAGATTTGCAATAGAGGGAGTTTTGACGAATCCATTCTACAATTGGTGATCATTAATTTTTATTATACCAAGCTAAGGGAGCTTTTTTCAACCTATATAGTGAATTTTTTAGCCTACAAAATTTTTGACATTGTCCATTATCAATAAAACCTTGAAGTTGTGTCATGTACACTTTATATTCAATATCATCATGGAGGAAGGCACTTGTGCCATCCATTTGATGAATTATCCAATCAAATTGTGTTAACTATTACAAATACTACATGAATGGTGGACATATTTGTTGTAGGTGTGGATGTCTCTTCATAATCTATTCCTTCCTTATATGCATAGATCTTTTCAATAAGTCATACCTTATATTTATCAATATATTTATCTATATTATACTTGATTTTGAAAATCCACTTGTAGCCTATTGGCTTTTTCCTTCTAGAAAATCAATGAGGTCCCATGTTTCATTCTTAATCAAATACGTGTATTTTGCTTTCATGGTTTTATTCCATTGTGGTAAGCTTAGTGCTTCCTTTATTGAGGTTGGTTTTGTATTCTCCATTACAAAAATCATCAAGCCCAAATTTACCTCTTGTTTTGTACTACTGTGAGTACATGGTCATGTGGAGGTTAGATTAGGTGGTAAATTAAACTTATCATCTTTGAGAGTAGTTCTGAGTCAATTTGGAGTCTTTATTTGCTATGATGGAGCAACCAATACTAGTTCTATTGTTGGTTCATAAACCACTTCTAACCTTGACTCATTTTTTGGAACTTCTTTACAAACTTTCTCATTTGACTCAATGCATACAACAAGATATTTAGACTCCTTAGGATCTTTAATATCTGTCTTATTTTCAAATTCTACTTCAAATACCACATCTCTACCTATATGTATATTCTTGGTGACTTATTGATCAGTTGATAATATTTTGACATCTTGTCATACCCAAAGAATATGCAAGGTAGAGTTTTTGCATCCAACCTGGTCCTCTTTTATTTTGTCACGTGCATGTATGCCTTCTAAGAACTTTGAGATGAAAAATTGATGGCTTCCTCCTAGACCAAGCTTCTTCAAGTGTAATACCTTGAAGTTATTTTTTAGGTGCTCTATTTTGAAGATACACCACACTAGAGATAACATTATCCCAATATTCCTACTCTTGACCAACTCTTTTGAGCATGCAACAAACCAATCCCATGATGGAATAATTTCTTCTCTTAGCAATCCTATTTTTTTGTGGAGTGTTGGCAATGGTAAGCTATCACTTGATCTTGTTTTCTATGAGGAACCTTAAAAAATTATTGGATGTATATTCCCCCCTTGATATAGGTCGAGGACTTGAATCTAATTCTCATTTTATATTTCAACAAGCTTCTTGAAGTGCTAGAAATATATGAAGGCATCTGATTTGAGTGGCAGGAAATATACCTCTATATATCATGAGTAATCATCAAAAAATAGCTAAAATTACATGTTTCTATAATGAATATCTAATATTTGTCCATGCATGTTGTTATGTATGACATCCAATGGTCCTTTAGCTTTATGAGTACTGAGCTCAAAAGGTACTCAATGTTGCTTTTCTACTAAGCAACTTAATAAACTGACAATGTAGGTCAAAGATTTGGTAGTCCTATCACCATATGATGCTAATTTATTTAGATTAAATATGCAAAACTTATATGTTCATATCTCCTATGCTAGAAAGAGGTAGCATCTATTGTGGTTGTAAACAATGCAATATTAGGAGATGATATGACATCAAGGGTAAACAAGCTATTCTTATAGGAACCAATTACTACAAAGTTGTGATGTTTTATGATGAAACACTTATTTTACCATAAATAACCCTAAATTCAACTGCCATGTCTTGATCTAGCATTTGTGAAATAGATAAAAAGTTGTTTACTAATCTAGGTACATATAGTACATTCTCAATTAAGTATTTCCATCAATCAAATTGATAGGAACATTCTCTATTTCTTTAACATGATAGGTATTATTTTTAATAATAGTGATTAGTTTTCCATATTTTACATATAGGGAGTCAAGCCACATTATATCTCCAATCATATGTTTACTAGCATCTAAATCAATATATCAAATTACGTTCTTTGGTTTTGTCACTACCTTGGTCATAAATACCTTGCGTGCTAGTTGAGAGTCCTATTAAAAATTAGATTTTGGATATTTATGTGTAAAATGCCCTTTTTGTTGCTTAGGATATGGTTTGAACTATGTCTTCTTATAAGAAGACTTGTGTGCTTAACCTCCTTGATTCATAGAATTGTATCTACAAAAATTTGTGTCATGTCCTTCTCTCTCACAAATATGACAAAACCTCCTTTGTTATTGATTTTTTTTATGATATTGATGAACATGAGGAAGGAATTATTGGAGATATTACATTATTTGGTAACATTAAAGTACCTTTGTGTACTATTGTAAATATTATTTTAGGAGTGTGTTTTATATTTATCTAATGTATGTGTCAATGTGTGAGAAGTGTCCATGTGTTATGTAATAAAGTGTGCAAGTGTGAGTGTGCAAAGTGTCAAGTGAGTGAATGAAGATTCATAGATGTTAGGTGTCAAATATGCAAGTGAAGAGTCATGTGAGATGTGACAATATGTAAAGTGAAAAGTCATGAGAGTTTTTACATGTGTGAGGAATGTGAAATGATGCTTCTCTTGAATGTTTTAGGAGAGTAATAGTTAGAGTATTGAAGAGTTATTTGTAAGGTTATATATTAGAGACAAATATCCAGGCATTGTTATGAGAACAAAAGTCAATACAATTTGTCTATTTTATGAATTATAAATATATCAATAAGATTTCTTATTATGAAATATTATGTTATTATATGAATGCATTTTATGTGATTGATTTTATGATCCTAGGATATTGCTAGTGAGATAATCTGGTAGAATTGCTATCAATGGTATTAGAGTTGCACTCTGACCATATTGAGAGGACATATTGAGAAGAATTTGTTGAATAAGGTGAGATTAGAACATTGAGAAATGTTGAGGAGTTGAATGAATTTGGAGGAGGATGTGTGGAGATTACTAGGATTTGAGTTACTGGATATTTGAAGCAATATTGATGAAGACATGAAAGATGGAAGAGGATGTTAAATGATATATTGAAGGTGATTAATGAGAATGTTTTTGTTTTTGAGTTAATGATGTTGGAGGTTTAAAAAATTGGCTACTTTAAAGGATGAATTGACGAAGGTGCTAGATTGAGATTGTTGGAGCTGAAGAAGCCGAAGGACATTGGTATGAATGAGGATGCGAGAGGTCATTATTGTGAGTAAGGATTATGTTGGATGGTTTCTAAAGAATTCATCATTGTGAAGAACGTGAGTTGAAAGAGAACCAATACATAGATGAAGTTAAAGAATGGGAATTCTATGAGTGTATATGAGTTGAGTCTAAAGTATTTGTGTTGAAATGAAGAGGATCTATTTGAATGAAGTGTTTGTGCTAAGCTATTTGAGAGGAATATTTATCCTAAGATAAGAAAGTAACACTTGAGAAGAATAAAGGTAATATTTTTCAGAAGTAATGTTTATGCCTGAGAAGGAGAAATATTTGGGTATGGTAGCAGAAGTGAAATATTGCTCTAATTGATTGAAAATTGCCATATAAGGGTGAGCATGTAGTAAGTATAACTATAATTTAACCATATTTTTTTGGGTCTGAGCACATATTCGATTTATTTCAAGCATATTTGATTAATTAAGGGAGTTATAAGGTTGATTGGATAAATTTAAAATTTTATAATTCTAAGGTTAATTTGAAGGAATGAATTAATACTTGGGAGACATAAGGAAACCAATTTCTTAAAATTCAAATTGAAGATTGAATTGAGTGGAGTGATAATTAAATTGAAATTTGAAAGTGGATTTATGAAATTATGAATTGAATTTGGGAGGTATAAGAAGAATTAAATTTTATTAATTTGATTAATTAATGAATGTTGATGAACTGAAGATGGAATAAATGAATGATGAATGATTGATATTGAAAGAATAAAATTGTGAAATTGAAATTTGACAATTTGGGAGATAAAAAGAGTGAATGTGAAATTTTATGAATTTGAAAATTTGATGGATTGTGAAAATTTGATGAATGACTTAAATATTGGTTAATGAAATTAAAATTTGAGATTTGAATTTTGTAAAATTATATAAGAAAATAATTTGAAATTAGTTTTTGGAGTTATAAGAAGAAAGATGATGAATTGAAATTAATTGCTTGATTGAAGATTAAAGGATTAAAATTGAAAAAAATGTTTAATTAATTTGCGAGTCATAAGAAAGTTTACATCAAAGGAAATTTAAAAATTGAAAGAGAATTGATTTGTGAAAAATCATTATGGAATATATTATTCAAGATGCATTTTCAAAATATTGTGAGGAAATGTTGGAAAATATAAAATATTACACAATATATGATGGATAATTTTGATGAAAAAAGAGATATTCCAACCAAATTGAAGAAAATATTAACTTTATTTCTCAAAAATTCCAAAGATGAAAAGTTTACAGCATTTGGGAATCAAGGTTATGCATAAAGGGTTGGGCCCAAAATTATTTATAAAAATTAGGTGAATCAGTTTTGAAATTGAGGTGAATTGTGTCCAAACTCATGTAGAAGAGATGGCGAATTGCATTTTTTTGTAGAAAAAATTTATAAAAATGAGATAAATCAATTGAAAAATATTTACACCACTTTAAATAAGGGTTTCTTAAGGATTTTACGAAGTTCTATGTGTATATCTTGTCAAGCTGCATGGTTTAAAAACAATATGAAAACAAAGCTTTGGATAAAAATTTATACCTCCTAGAAGTTTGCAGAGGTCATCCAACTTTATCAATCGGTTGTAGAGGTGAAAATGATAAAAAAATATTTTATATTAGTTTCTTATTATCAATTTAAAGTGTATATCTCATCGAGCTATGTGGTTTTAAAAACAAATTGAAAACAGAGCTTTGGATCAAAATTTATGCCTCCTAGAAGGTTGTAGGGTCGTCTGCAGTCTAAAGAATTCATGTCTATAGACATGAGACTGGAAGTTCTAGAGTCGACTCTGCAACTGATTGATAAAGTTGATTGATCATAGGGGAGCAACTGATCCAAAGAAGAGCATAAATGACACTTTAATCATTACAATAATCTTTGATTTTTATTCATCCATTTGTCAACATCTCTTGATGAGTAATCAAATAAGGCATGACTGGTAATTTTTCTAAATTAATTTTTCTTTGAAGTACCCATATGATCTTCAAACAACTATTAATAACTACCTAATAGATTACAATATTTTCCTGAACCAAAATATTCCAACATAATGCAAAATAATTAAAATATAGAAGAAAGAATATGTTTCTCTACATTCTATAGTCCTTTGCTTGTAGTATTTTCTCTATGGTCTATAGTATTTTATCTATAGTTTTTCCTCTATGGTCTATAGTATTTTGTCTGTAGTCTATATTCTTTTGTCTGTAGTCTTTTCTCTATGGTTTATAGACTTTTACTTGTAGTCTTTTCTCTACGGTCTATAGTATTTTGCCTATAGTCTATAGGCATCAAAGAAGAGATGACTAAGGAGAGTCTGTAGGTGCCAAACAAGGGATGATTATGGAGAGTCTATAGGCACCAAACAAGGGATGATAGGAGAGGATACCATAATATTTTCTCTATGGTTTATATATAAACAAAAGTAATCAAACAAGGCATCAAGAGAAATTGAGTAATCAAACAAGTAATCTCCTAAAGTCTATAGATTGCAAGAAAATTCTATAAACTAAAAAAAAAAAAAAGACTATAGATTGCAGGAAAAGTCTATAGACTGCAATAAAAGTCTATAGACTTCAAGAAAAATGAAAAGACTATAAATTGTAGGAAAGTCTATATACTACAAGAAAAGTCTATAGAATGCAATAAAAGTCCATAGATTTTAGGAAAAGGAAAATTCTACAGACTGCAGGAAAAGTCTATAGAATTCAGGAAAAAGAAAATTATATAGACTATAGGAAACGTATAGAATTCAAGAAAAACAAACAAGTAATCAAACAATATATCAAAATAAATTATGTATAGACTACAGGAAAAATCTATATACTTTAGGAAAAAGAAAATACTATCGACTGTAAGAAAAGTCTATAGACTTCAGGAAAAAGAAAAGTCTATAGACTTTAGAAAAAGTACATAGATTATAGAAAAATTCTATAGACTGCAGACAGGAAAAGACTATATATTATGGACTACTGATTGTAGGAAATGTCTATAGACTGCAGGAAAAGACTATAGACTACAAGAATTATAAGAAAATTCTATAGACTATAGGAAAAGTCTATAGATTGCAAGAAAAGACTATAGACTACAACAATTGTAGGAAAAGTCTATAGGTTGCACGAACTACAGGAAAAGTGTATAGACTATAGGAAATATCAATAGACTTTAGGAAAAATAAAATACTATAGACTGTAGGAAAATCCTATAAACTTTAGGAAAAAGAAAATACTATAGACTGCAGGAAAAGTCTATAAACTTCAAGAAAAAGAAAAGACTATAGACTGCAAGAAAAGACTATAGACCTCAATATTTTCCCTACGATCTATAGACAAACAAAAATAAACAAACAAGTAATCAAACAAGGCATCAAAATAAATTGTGTATAAACTGTAGGAAAAATCTATAGACTTCAGGAAAAAGAAAAGACTATAGACTTTAGAAAAAGTCTATAGACTGCAAAAAAAATCTATAAATTGTAGACAGGAAAATATTATAGACTATGGACTATGGACTATAGTAAAAGTGTATAGACTGCAGGAAAAGACTATAGACTGCAATAATTACAAGAAAAATCTATAGACTACAGGAAAAGTCTATAGACTACAGAAAAAGACTATAGACTATAGAAATTGTAGGAAAAGTCTATAGACTACAGGAACTGCAGGAAAAGTATATAGACTATAGGAAAAGTCTATATACTGCAATAAAATTTTATAGATTTCAATAAAAATAAAATACTATAGACTATAGGAACAGTCTATAGACTGCAGGAAAAGACTATAAACTGCACGAAAAGACTATAGACCTCAATATTTTCCCTATAGTCTATAGACAAAAATAAATAAACAAATAATCAAACAAGGCATCGAAATAAATTAAGTACCTATTGAGACATGAGATACAAGTCAATAAAGGAGAGTCTTTTCTTTGCGGTCTATAATATTTTCTCTACAGTCTATAGTATTTTTTCTGTAGTCTTTTCCCTACGGTCTAAAGTCTTTTTATTTGCAGTTTATAGTATTTTGCTTGTAGTCTTTTTTCTAGTCTATAGTATTTTTCTGTAGTCTTTCCTTTGTGATCTATAGTCTTTTGTCTATGATCTATAGTCTTTTTCCTGTAGTCTTTTCTTTATGGTCTATAGTCTTTTATTTGTTGTCAATCACTCTTTTTTTTGCTTATCGGATTCTGTTCTTTTTTTTGCTTCTTTGCTTCCACTCATATTTCGACTTCTCTTTTCCAGTCGAGGAGAACCAATGTTTAACATGTATGTTTAGGTATATATAGTGGGGTGAATTTATCTAGGTTAATAAAATTATATATAATTTTAAGGTAAATCAATCCAAAATCTAGGCGAGAATGTTGGCGATTTAAAATTTAAAAAGTAAAAGTATTATAATTTTTGAGCGAAATGATCCCCAAAAAAAATTTCCCCCAAAACTTTTGGGTGAATGGGCCAACATCCAAGGTCCCTAAATTTTCCAATTTGCATTTTTAAAAATGCTAATATTAGCTTATTAACGAATATTCACCACTATGCATAACCCTATTAGGAATTATCTTCATGAAGAACTTTTTTTGACAAAAGGAAAATATATGGATGCTATTATACTTCCTAATGATGTAGGTATAATAATATACATGACATTGATTACTTTTGAGATCTATCAAAATGAAAGACAAGAAGAAAAACCTGAAGTGAAAAATATCAGTTGTGATACAAATGATTTGGATGTAAATAAAGAATGTACAAAAAATGAATAAAATAATATGTTGATGCATTCAACATATGTTGAATTCAATATGGAATCATTAAATTCCAATATTCATAGAATATATTATTGTGATGACTTATTTATTTGATATCAAAAGTTGACATTTATAAGACAATGACATGATCAAGACCAAGAAGAACAAAGCAAAGGGCTGAAGAAAGAATAACAAAAGATGAAGATTGAAGACTAGAAGTCTTCACACCCAAAAATATAATATGGGGGGGTGTTGGATATATTACATTATTTGGTAATATTAAAGTACATTTTTGTACTACTATAAATATTAGTTTATGAGTGTGTTTTATATATTTTGTATTGTATGTTTCAATATGTGAGAAGTGTCTATGTGTTATGTAATAAAGTGTGCAATGTGTTAAGTGAATGAGTGAAGAGTCATAGGTGTTAGGTGTCAAATATATAAGTGAAGAGTCACATAATATGTGGAAAGGTGTAAAGTGAAGAGTCATGAGAGATTTTACTTATATAGGGAATGTGAAAGGATGCATCTCCTAGATGTTTGAGAAGAGCAATAGTTAGAGTATTGAAGAGTCATTTGTAAGGTTATATATTGCAAACAAGCTCCATGCATTATGATGAGAACAAAATCAAATGAAATTTGTATATTTGATTATTTATGAATATATAATTGATATTTCTTATTTTGAAATACTGTGTTATTTTATGAACGCATTTTATGTGATTGATTTTATGATCTTGGGATATTGGCTTGTGAGATAATTGGGCAAAATTACCATCAAGAATATTTTATGATTTCTTTATGGAAATGAGTTCATTATTTATCAAATGGTCTCTTAACTAATTTTTTGCTTCCTCCTATTGATTCATGTTCACTAGTTCATTTAAAGACATATTTTTATATGATACTTACAAATAAGTAATTATCACTCAAAATGAATCTAGTAAGGCTCTAAGTATGATAGGTACTAAGAGCTTATCTTCTACTATTCCCCCATGGTGTTCAATATTTATTTTAGTTTAGTAAATTTGTGAAGAAATTATTTAATGCTTTCTCCATCTTGAACTCTTAGTGTATGGAGTTGAGATTGAAGGTGAAGAATTATGGCTTTATTCTTCCCTTTAAATATGGTAGAAAGTGTATCCCATGCCTCCTTAGATGTTTGTGCTTCACCAATATATGGTTAAATGACATATGGAAAGAGTAATGATCATTAGTGCCTTGGCATCTACCTCATTAAATTGTTGTTGACCCTATTCATCCTATTTTGGATGATGATATTTTCAGTGACAATGTCCTAGAATTTCTCAACCAAATGATGGTCCTAATCTTATTCTTCTAAGATGCAATGTTTAGGCCTTTGAGTAATTGTGATTTTGTAAGAAAATATTTTTATGTCACCATGGTAAGGGTTTCTTATGTCTCCAAAATTGGTCCCCATTTCTATATATCATTAGTCTAATATACCAAACCTTTCTATATAGCTAACCTTCCTATATATCCACCAAATCATAGAAGAAGCTAGTCCTCTTAATATACATAATTATACATGAGAGAGACCTTAAGGTTTGTGAAAGAGAATGATACAAGGTACCAAGGTAGTATGGAAAGGGATTCTCCCTATCAATGACAGCTACAGATAAATCCTTGTACATGGGCTTAAATTCCCTATATACTTAGAATTTCTCAATTCTAGGATTTACATCTAGCAATTTTGACCAATAGGGTAGAAAATAGAGTGAATAATCACAAAAAAATAATATCCTTATTTCTCCTTCACAATTTATAGGGTTGATTTCAAGGTGTCGTTGTGGCATCTTTATTAGTTGTAGACATAGTTTCTTAACATGACAAATTTACTTGTAAATGCAAGCTAAAGGTGTTGTTTATATCAGACATTGTGAGTGTGCTTAAGCACGTGCTTAATTTGTATACAAAGTATGCAAATTTTTAAGAAAATTGCTTTTATTTTAATTAAAGTTGTCAACAACCTTAAAAAATGCACCTTTTAGAAAGAAATTTTTACCACCCCTTTTAATTTTGCATTTTTTTATCATAGTCTACTTTTCAAATACTTTCCTTTTATTTTTATTTTATTTTTTTACTATAAAAATTTGGTAAATTAAAAAATACTTTCTAGGGTAGTGAAAGAAGAATGATATCTTTGGTGAGTTTTGAACTCTTAATCTCCTTTTCAAAAATTTATGCTTTGATTTGATTTTCTAATTCCCTTACTAATAGTTCATGTGTTGAAAGGAGAAAACAAAGAATTTTATGTATCTTTGGAATTATGGCCAAAATGATACCCTCAAATATCCCATTGAGAATTAATATCCAAAATATTACAAGTGGATGATGTGCTAGTTCACTGACATATATGGGTAGTGAAGAACATAATCTTATACTGAGAGGGGGTGAATAGTATAAGATAAAACTTTTTACTTTTCAATCCAAATGATAACAACAATAATATCAAAGTAGTAAATAGTAAACACATCATCACACACATGAGATACATGATTTAATGTCGTTCACCCAATGTGGGCTACTCCACGGAGAAAATATTCCTTTTAAAATTTTCTCAATGAATCTTTTGGAATCAAATCCCTATTACAATGTTTATGGACCTCTATCCAAAGGAGATACCAATACCCTATGCTCTGGTTTGTGAATCTCTATTCACAAGAGATCTCTATCCCCACTGCTCTAGTTTGTGGATCTCTCTCCACATGAGAACTCTATCTCCTCTACTCTAGTTGGTTATCTACTAGAAGACTTATGCCCCCACTACTCTGGCTTTTGGATCTCTCTCCACAGGAGACCTATGTCCCCACTTCCCTGGCTGATGGATATCTATCCATTGGATACTGTTATCGGCTCTACTCTGTCACCTCCAAAGCCTGTTCTCAATTCTATCTCAAATCTACACACACTTTATCCCAAGTCTAGCACAAATTTGCTCTAACTCTGCTCACAAATATGCATCAAAATATGTCTTAATTTTGCTCTAACTCTACTCACAAATTTGCACCAAATCCTATCTCAATTATGCTTTAACTCTTGCTCATGAAACTTCCCTCAAGTATTTTCAAAGACTTGCTCAAATCTATCCTCAAGCCTTCTTAAAAGAATATTTATTTGCTATGATGAAGATATGTCTTCAAAACCTGTCTCATCAACAACCAATTCCTTTTGTGCCACTTCAAGGTTAGATAGCAATATTTTATCTCTAAAATATCCACATGAATTTTCACTTCAAAATATATTTCACCATACACAAAATACAATAAAATATCAACCACTAAAACACCTTATTACTCCTAATATTGCATAATAAAATCTCAACCAACCAAACCAGAAATTACACACATAAATTTCTCACATACACCTTATATCTCCTTCTTTAAAAATAATGGACATCATCTCATGCATCATCAAAACCCTAGCAATCTAAATTTTCACTTTTCAATCCTTGAAAAATAATATTCAAAATACTCTACTAATCCTTATAGCTCCCTAGCCAAGCACATCAAAAATAATGACAAAACCCTTATGACTCCCTAGCTAGGCACATCAAAAAAAATTAATCAACCCTTATGACTCCCAAACTAAGGCGCATAATACATACCTTAACAAAAATTAATCCTCTTTAAAGCATTGTCATTGTTGCTCAAACCTATGACCTTGCTGGTCATCGTACCCTATCACAAGGGCAATCTTCATGTAGGCTAGCTACCCATGTGAACCAAAAGAGCATGATCTCTTTGATATTCTCCACCACTGATGCTAAAAATAACAACCAACCATGCAAATGAAAAAGGGCCTCTGCATGAATCGAACGCTGCACCTTCTGCCCTTCACATGTTGTGCAATCCAAGCTTTCTATCTTAGCTACCACCTCACTTCGGGTGAGGACAAACTCCTTCCAATATTTGACCAACGTGCTGCTTCAAAAATCATGAAAGTTGTTGTCTTTTCCTCCACCACGTCCGAATGAAAATTGAGCAAGGAAATAATTCAAGGGATAAATTAATTTTAACACTCTCTTGGCTTAGGCTAGACTTTAGCCTATAAATACACATGCCTTGTTACATTTGACGTTGACTCACTTGCAATTTGGATTTTGCACTTCAAATTTAATTATTATTATTATTTAACCTTAGGTTCAAATTTAATTATTATATTATTTAACCTTAGGTCTCCAATCTGGGCAGAAGCGTGTCTGCGCTGTTGGGACCCTCCCCCGTTGGAGATCTCCCAAATTGGGATGATCTCCAACCTCCTAACTACTCCCTCTAAGCCTATTTAGTCTCTAGGATTTTCCCTTCCCAACCCCTGGCTGAAATTATCTGCAAATTGACTCCCTCTGCGCTAGAACATCCTAATTTTGTATTTGCATTAGTCCTATACCATTTTTGTTGTAGGTACATCACTGTTTTTCAATCGGAGCCAGCACCCATCGTCGCCGACGAACCTATTCAAATCGGAGGTGATCCTGTCGAATTCGAGACAATTTCATACTGATGCAAGGTGATCTCGACTGCAGCCCACATCGAGGCAATCAATGCCTAAAGTTTGCTTTTCTCAACTCTGTTTCTGTCATTTTATTCTGCAAATTAAATAATCTATTCAGTTTTTATGTTATTTTGCACTTGGAGTTCACCCATTTAGCTTAGATTGCATATTAAGATCATGATTTGTTATTAAAATACAGTAATTTGCTTGAATTTCTATTCTTAATTATTGCTCAGTATTCATACTATCATTTGGTGTAATTTGCCTCTGTTAGCATAGTATTATTTCTTGTATTTTGCATCTATTTTCTGTCTTGCAGGACTCTGATGAATTCATCTGATGATTCTATCAGATCTCATACGATTCTGTCAGTCTCAGATGATTCTGTCATATTGCAGACGATTCTGTCGAATTCCAGATGATCCAGACTATTTCAAACATCAGAATCTTCTTCAGACATCCAGATCAGGTATTCTTCATTCACCTTCTGTAAATTCTCTATTTTTTGCTTTTCAATCTATTTTTTGTATTCATGGAATTTGCATATTCATGTAGATTAATTTAGATTCATTTTTCCAAACCTAGGATATGAATGCTTAAGGTTAAAACGAACACATCTAAACACATTCCAAAACCTAGGCATAGAAACTGCCGCTAAATGTTTCCTGGTGAACCCACCATCCGTCAAAAAATACCAAAATACACCTCCCTTGAGAGGCGGGACCTTCGCAAAGTCCCCTCAGTCCGAGGTATCGTTCCATCCTTTTCCCATCCTCCTTCTGGGCACGGATCCAAAAGCCTGAAGGTAGGGATGCAAAAAATTTGGAGCGATACATTTTGGTGAACCCGACGTGAATGCATCATAACCTTTTGAAAAAACAAAAACAAAAACAAAAAGATATGTAGAACAACTAAAACACAGTTGCATTTTAAACATTTAAGTTTGAAATCATGTTAGATGGTAGCTCCTAAGAAAATTTTAGCAGTTACTATAAACGTAGAAAATCAATTGGCAGCCATAGAAGTTAATTCTGTCCTTAGTGTCCTTGAAACAAGTAGAAATCAATTCCTGTGGAATGAACTTGATAGGAGACTTAGTCTCATTTCATCTAGGTCCACACAACTTAAGCAAATCAAGAGGCTAGTCCTAGATAGAATCCTGGATCCTCACCAATTAGTTTTTTATCATGAACTTCAGAGAGCCTGCCATAGATGGTTAGCCTATAGGAGAGCTTTAGTATCTTCAGAGTTGTTCACCTTCGAGGAATACCTCGAGAACGCAGCCATTGTGCACTAGTTCCTAGGTTGTGTAGAAGACCAAGAGGTTGTTCTTACAGATAGGGAAAGATGGAATAGAGTTCCGCGAGCTGTGCTATATCGAAAGTATTGCCATGAGCTTTACTTTTATCAACCAGCATCTGAAACAGACAACATCGCTATAGCCCTTTTCATCAAATTTTTAAAAGAAAACTTTCAATTTGAAGAAGAACATTTCATGACCCCTAAACAACTTGAACCTATTAATGATATCTATAAATTGTTTATAGAAAAATAGATTATTACTTCAGCATTATTTCTTGCATTTATTGTGTTATTTGTTGTCTTTATTATATTGTTTCAAAAAAAAAAACTAAAAAAATCAAAAACTTAGCAAAACTTAAACATTTCATTTTCAAATATTGTAGTAGGTATATAGTAAATATATACCTCTTAATTTTTTGCATTTATATATATATAAATATATATATATATATATATATATATATATATATATATATATATATATATATTTGCTGAAATCAAAACTTAGCACCATGCCTAAACTTAGGAATGGTAAAGAAACTTTAGGGGAAGGAGAAGATTGGTTACAAGATACAACTGAAAACCCAAATGTCCTTCTTGGAGATACAAATCCGGAAGGAGAAACTCTAGGTCAATCAGATGAAGACTTAGGGGAAGATAAGGAACAAGAAGGAAGTGTTAAAGAGGATGGATCCTCATCCCCTAGAGTAGCTCCTAATGGAACTATTGCCTTTGACAATGTAGAGCATTTCAAGAAATTTCTCACGGATAACATTGATGACCTTAATGTGGCAATTCATCTTGATAAAGGGCAAATTAGTAAAACTCAAGCAGCCATGGAATATATATGCAATATGCAGACTAATCCCTTGTCTTTCATTGATCAAGAAAGTGACAAGGGTGGACCATCCAATACGGATATGGTCACTATAGCCCAAAGCATGTCAAAACAACAGGTTACCCAACCTCCTAAGGAACCTGTTATCCAACCTAAAATCACTCACACACAAAAGAAAATTCCCTTCACTACTTTATTTCGCCAAACTATTGAGCAAAATGCTTTAAGTAAACAGAAAACTAAAACAAAGCCAAATACAAACTTTCAACAATCTAGAATACAACATAATACAGCTTCAAAATTCCTCCATAATACTTTTCCTACCAATAATTTACACAATAGTAACATGGCATCTAATTTGCATGTTCCTCCATCCTATGCTTATAAAACCCATGTTAATGCCCTACCAAACCAATATGGGGGGCAAACTAGTAATCTGGAAGCCATGGTGAAACAATTAGCTTCACGTATGGACCAGATAGATCCCTATCGTCCCTCGTATAATTATTGAGAGATCTGTAGTCAACCATTAGATCCCATAGTTGTAGCTCAACCATACCCTAAAAATGTTCCCATGCCTATCCTACCTATATATAAAGGAACCGAATATCCCATAGAGCATCTTCGCATGTTTAGGATAGCATGTCATGACATATCGCATGACGACTTGCTATTACTAAAAATGTTCCCAAAAAGTTTAGGTGGAATGGCATTAGAGTGGTACTATCAACTGCCCACTCATTCATTGAGAAACTTCGAAGAAACAGCTGAATCATTTGTCCATCAATTTAGTGCCTACATCGAGAGGCATGTAACTATTAAAGACCTATACAATTTAAAACAAGACAAGGATGAATGCTTTGCCGATTTCTTAGCTAGATGGAGGCAATTGACAGGAAAACTACACTTTGTGCTTGCCTTATAGGGAAATGTTGGACATTTTCATCAACAATTTACAAGAACAAATATCTTATGAGCTATCGACTGCTACCCTAACTACCTTCGATCAAGCTATAGATTTAGCTCGAAGAGTAGAAGATGCCCTCATTAGGAGAGGCCAACTTAGGAAGAAGGATGATGAGAAAACATCCAAAAATCAATATAAAAACAAACAAGTCATCGGTGACGGAGTCACTGACAGCAAGAATGTTGCGAATATCAATGCAACGAAGACAACAGAAAAATCCATATTGAAACCTCCTGACAAGCCTCCTCGAGATTTCACTAGATTAAACCAAGCCTTATCAACTATTTTACCTCAACTGCTCGAAAGAGGTTTAATCCAATTACCAGCCATCCGGGAACCTGATCCAACTATACCCGGATACAGAGCTGACTTGCACTGTGATTTTCATAGAGGACCTAGACATTCTACCAATGCTTGTAAAAGGTTGAAACATAAAATACAAGATTTGATTGACAATAATGAAATGGAAGTGCAAGCCTTCCAACCTAAACAAAACCCTCCTAATAATACTCAAAATATTGTTCCTCAAAATCAAAATCAAAATGCCAATCAAACTCTAGAAATATTTCAACACCCTTTACCAAGACATGGTAAAGAGGTAGCTAATCAAATCGAACATCATAATGTTCCCCCTCCTACCTGATATGTAGGAACCATTAGCGGACAATTACCTGTTTAGGATCCTCAAATATTTGACACGACCTTATCCTTGGTTACGACCAGGACCTTACATAATTTTCAAACTTCTGATTCTAGTGATATAGAGTTAGATAGTGAAAGTGAAGTAGAAATTACTTCAAATCAATCGAATAGTTCTGAAAATGAATCAGATCCTATTCAACCTGTCACAGATGCTATGGTTCTAGAAGAACCATTTCCTAGAAGAGTCACTACTCAACCTTCTTCTAATATATTCCTTTCTAATGAACAAGCCATTAATGCTCAACCGAGACCAGTTCAACGTCTCCATTATAACATTGTAGGCACCATTGGAGTCGTTACTCGACAACAAGCTCAAAACTCTCAACAAGAACCAAACCAGAATGATGGATCAGCTCCATTCATTCTGAAAAAACCCCAATAAAGGGAATCATGTTCCCACTGTTCAACCTAAACCCCCTTATAATATTAATGAGCAATTGTCTAATACTACGGCCAGAATTTCCCTCTTAGATTTATTAAGATCCTCTCCCACCCATAGGGATGAGTTGATGCTTACATTGAGCCAAATGATGGTACCTCAAAACATTCAACTAGAAGCTATGGCCAATACTATCATCACTCGAGAGATTGATTGTATTGACTTTCGGGATAAAGATATCCCGCAACACAGTTTACATAAGGACAATCTCTTATACATTACTGCTCTAATTGGAGATGTAGCTGTCAAAAGAGTTTTGATTGATAATGGCTCGTCTCTAAACATTTGCACATTTGACTTCTACCAATGATTTGGCTTTAGAAGTGATGAAATGAAGAAAATTGATATGATTATCAAAGCTTTTAATGATGAAACACAAGAAACATGTGGAGTTATTACCCTCCCATTGCAAGTTGGTCCTAGAACCCTAGAAACAATCGTGTTTATTGTACATTGCCCAACATCATACAATATACTTTTGGATCGCCCTTGGATCAATGCCATGCGAGCGGTCCCATCAACTTTACATCAATGTGTTAAATTTGAGTTTAAAAATCAGTTGGTCACTATTCATGGTGACCCTAGACCTTTTGATATGTGTGCTTTGGCAGAACCAGTTGGAGTGCAATTTTGGCTTACGCTGTCATCCACACATTCTAGTTCTTCTCTTTCATCTAAAACTGTGAAACATAAACCCATAACTTTACATAGTTCCCCTCCATTAATTTCATCCTCCTATATAGATAAACAATCCTCTAAACAAATTATCTTAGAACCTCAAACAGATCTTAAATCCACAACTAATCCTTCAACTACTACCCCTATAAATTCAAAACCTTTAGACACATCTATCATACCTTCCACATCTAAGGACATAGGTAATAAGCCTTCTACATCTTATGCTCTTTCTGATGAACTTTTACCAGATTTATCTACAACCTTAATATAAAAAAAAATGAATGCTTTCATGCAAGATTCAAACCTTTTAAATAACTTGCCGCCATCTCCTCGTACTTTGGGCCTCCCACAACCTATGGGAAGTACTTACCAATTCGGGAGCTGTGCCTTCATTTATAAAGGATATGACTGGGGAAGAATCCTGTGGAATATCAAAACTCATCATGAGGGATACGCTCGGTGTTATTTTACCAATGATTATATTAAAGCTAAACCCATGATGCTCAAAATGGGATATAAAGGGAAAGGCTTGGGACCTTTCCAAAATGGCATGAAAGAACCTTTCAAGGTAGAACCGTGGCCTGCCTGTTGTGGTGTGGGCCTATTTCCTAGTAAAGGTCAACCCTTTCCTTTTGAGGATGATGATCATCTCATATGCTATCAAGATTATTTGGATAGGCATGTTGATTTGCCTCTTAAAAATTAGTCATTTTCATGCAACATGTTGTCCATAGCATACCCTGAAATGATTGCTGACCCCGATGAAGAGTTGGAAGGAGATATCTTCCATGATGTCTCTATTGAAGAGATGTTGCACAATGGGTTTTATTTTGATGGTTCTATACCAACTATAGCCCAACTTGAGGCCACTAATCCTCAAGATGAATTATCTAAATTAACTTTACAAGAATTACAAGAGTTGAGTGTTTCACCCGCCCCACCTAACTTTGAAAGAGATCTACACATGGAGGTAGAAAATGTCATTAAAATTAACATTGGAACTGAAGACAATCCACACATGATCAATATTGGAGCAGAATTAAGTCAAGAAAAACAAGAACAATACATTGTGTTCCTTAAAGAGTATGAAGATGTCTTCACTTGGACATACGAAGATATGCCAGGTCTAGACCCTTCTGTCGTCATGCACCATCTAGTGGTCCATCCAGATGCTAAACCTGTTAAACAAAAAATTAGAAAAATGCATCCCAAATTGGCTCTGCTAGTCAAAGGGGAGTTAGAAAAAATCTTGAATGTTATCTTTATACAAGCTATTGATTATGCTGAATGGATCTCAAATGTAGTTCCAGTCACCAAGAAAGAAGCTACCAAAGTTAGGGTTTGCACAAATTTTAGAGATATTAATGTTGCATGCCCTAAAGATGACTTTCCTCTTCCAAACATGGATCAAATTATTGACTTTACTATCGAGAGTGGGATGATGTCCTTAATGGATGGATTCTCCGACTATAATCAGATCAGGATAGCTCTTGAAGACCAGGCTAAAACAACCTTTATTACCCCTTGGGGTACCTTTTGCTGGAAAGTGATGCCATTTGGCTTAAAGAACGCCGGTGCAACTTATCAACGGGCTATGACCTACATTTTTCATGATATGATGCATGATATCCTACATGATTATGTAGATGATATTATATCTCGCTCTCTTATTGAAAATAATCATTTAGATGATTTGCGAAAAGTTTTTAATCGATTATGAGAATATCTCATTCGATTAAATCCAGCAAAATGCATATTCGGAGTTAAATCCGACAAACTATTAGGGGTTTTAGTTTCTTTACATGGTATTGAAATTGACCCTCTCAAGATTGCGGCTATCACTGATATGCCCGCACCTACTAATATATCTGAGTTACGAAGTTTACAAGGTAAGATTCAAGCCATCCATCGCTTCATCGATAAACTGGCGGATAAAACTGGTCCCTTTCTTAAACTCCTTAAGAAGTATGTCCCTTTTAATTGGGACACAAAATGTAGAGAAGATTTTGAACTTCTCAAACAATATCTCCTTAATCCGCCTATGCTTTCACCACCTAAATCTAATCACCCATTTCTTCTATATATTTCTGCTTCAGATTCTGCCTTAGGGGCTATGTTAGCTCAACTTGATGATGAAAAGTGAGAATGTGCTAATTATTATATTAGCCGAACCTTCATCAGTTATGAAACCCGCTATACAACATTGGAAAAACTATGTCTAGCAATCATTTTTGCCATGCAAAAATTAAGACATTATATGCTTAGTCAAAAAACTTATGTCATTGCTAAATATGATCCCTTAAGGTATCTCATGAGTCGACCTTATTTATCGGGTCGCACCACCAAGTGGGTTCTTGCTCTAAGCGAGTTTGATCTCACATTCATAGGACAGAAGTCTGTTAAGGGTCAAATCATAGCAGATCAATTAGCTACTACACCCTTAGAGTCTACCCATCCCCTCATCATCGAGTTTCCAGATGAATGCCTTCAATTAGAGGCAGACCATAATGAACAATGGTCCTTATACTTTGATGGAGCCCGATGCATGAGTGGGGCTGGTGCGGGTATTATTTTAATATCCCCGCAAAAACATCTTATTCCTCTATCCTTCAAATTAACATTTTCTTGCACCAACAATACTGCTGAGTATGAAGCTCTAATCCTTGGATTACGAGTTGCTCTAGCACTAAAAATTAAACACCTTTTAGTTTTTGGTGATTCCCAATTGGTTATAAACCAAATTAATGAAGTTTATCAAATTAGAGATGATAAACTGCACCCATATAATGCCTATGTTTTACAATTAATTTCTTTATTTGATCAAGTTACTTTGGAAGCCATTCCCCGAACTAGTAATCGTGCAGTTGATGCTATGGCCGCAACTGCATCTCTCTTGCCCTTGGAGTTAGATGACGAATATGCCACTATCATTATTCGTCGGCTCCAGGAACCCGCATCAAATAAGTCATGCTTAGAGCCTTTGGATGTGTTTCTAATCAATTAAATTACTCTTGAACCTTGGTATATAGACATATTTGATTTTCTCCAAAATGGGACTTTCCCTGCCAATTCTAATAGAAACCAGTGTCGGTTATTACGTCGACGAGCAAGTCGATTCGTCATAATTGGCAATACTTTATATAAGAGATCTTTTGCAAGTATCCTATTAAGATGTTTAAATTTAGAAGAGTCTAAATCAGCCTTGAGTGAAGCCCACGATGGATCTTGTGGAGGACACTTTAGTGGTAGTGTTATTGTTAAAAAGATCCTTTGGATAGAATAATTTTGGCCTACCATGGAAACGGATGCACATGAATATGTGTGCCATTGCGACAAGTGTCAAAAACATGCTGACCTTGTCCATGCACCTGCACAAGAGCTGTAGGCTATTTCATCTCCTTGGCCCTTTTCTAAATGGGGCTTGGATATTATTGGCAAAATCAATCCTGTGTCATCTGATGGACACAAGTTCATCATAACCGCCACTGAGTATTTCACGAAGTGGGTCGAAGCTATGCCTTTAGCTTCCTACACTGGCACACAAGTTTCTAAATTTATTTTTAATCAAATAATTTGTAGGTTCGGAATTCCTGCCAACCTCATCTCTGACAATGGCACTTGCTTCAAAAATAAAGATGTTAAAAAATTATGTCAAAAATATAAAATTCAACATCGCTGGTCCACCCCCTATTATCCTCAGGGTAATGGTCAAGCGAAGCATCTAACAAAACCCTAATAAAAATTCTCAAAATATTAGTCAATAAAACTAGCCGTGACTGGCATATTCAATTATATCCAGCCTTGTGGGCCTATCGAACTAGTGTTCGAACTCCCACGGGAACTTCACCATTTGTTTTGGTATATGGTGTTGAAGCAGTTTTTCCATTTGAATTAGAAGTTCCTTCTTTGGCTTTGCTACTTCAAGATACCGAAGTAGGAGATGAATATCGTGCTGGCAGACTCAGTCAGCTGGAACTCCTAGATGAAAAATGCATTAATGCTTTGGAGCATCTTCGTGCTTACCAAAACAAGCTTAAAAGATCATATGCTAAGAAAGTTCGTCATCGATCCTTTGAGATCGGTGACTTTGTTTTAAAAGAAAATCAAAAAAATACAAATGCAACTAAGGAACTTAAAGGTAAATTCGAGCCCAACTGGCTTGGACCATACATTATTACTGCTAAATTTGAATCAGGAGCATATAAATTATCTACCTTAGATGGTAAAGAACTTAAAGAACCCATGAATATTTTGCATCTTAAACGTTACTATGCATAAATTTGGTCATTTAATCCATGTATATATTTGTTCAAAATTACTATCTTGTATTTCTTTCAATTTATTCAAAAATACCAAAAACATTCATAAATCTCCAAAAATCTTCAAAAAACTATCTATTGCATTTATTTAAAGCACTTGTTAAGTTCTTTTTGCTCAAAAACAAAAATCCAAATAAAAAAAAAAAAAATCTAAAAACAGCTATATGCTTGACTCTTTCGAAACCACAGCAAAATAAAGAAGAAAGAGAGAGTCAACATTCCAAACTTATCAAAAATCATTTATATATATTTTCTTACAATTATTGCAGTTAGAACAACAAAAGAAAGCAAAAGCAAAAGCAATAAAATCCCTTTCCCTACCCTTTGAAAAGAAAATAAGGGTTGATGAGCTTGAATCCCTGGAATTCTCAATTATTCGAAAACTGTGAGGTAAGCCCCATAACAGGTGGTTTGTGCCCAACCCGCTTGGCCTTGGGTAACTCCTAGCGTGGCGATATGTCTGTCACATTAGCGACCTTCTTTTGTACAGACCTATGTCTGCTTTTGGATTAGCTAGCTCTTGATAATCCGATCTACATAGTAGCCTAGTATGGTTATATGCATCTACATCATGGTTAATGAACACTTATTTGGTTTCTTTAAATCACTTGTATCATAGTATCTTGCTCAAACCTGGTAAATGAACAATGCAATTGCACACACATTTGTATTTGAGAGATTTTGTGTATCATTATGATAAATCAAGATTGGAAATGAATTCACATATGCACATGGGATTCCTTATAAATCTCACTTTTTGTCTTCAAAATAATTTGAAATATTATTTTTTCAACTTGTTTGGAATAAATCAAGTATAGTTGTTTACCATACAGACAACTATATAATAGAAAAATCAAAAATCTCTTTCAAAAATATACAATCAAAACATATATATCTGGTTGACTTTCGCGACGATGGTATAGTTTCAAAACCAAAATTGGAATTTTATGCCTAGCACAAGTCCTCATTTTCATATTTTCTGTTCATCAAACATCAATCATGCAATAAAACTTTTTTTGGATTTTCACGATGATGGTATAAGTCTATACCTACATATTCTATACCTAGCGCAAACCATTGCAACAATTTTTATTCCCCATTTATTAAAAATCATGAAAACCATATGACTTAATTCATTATGTTACACAAATTATACTTTTCAAAAAGCAAACACATTTTCATTATTTCATGTCATTATGTCAACCTTCAAATTTTGCAATGCTGGTATAATTCCTAAAGAATTATCCAAAAAAATTTATCACACTTAGGAATTTATGCCTAGCAAGAATCATTTGAACATTATTTCATGCACAAACATTTTTTATGAAAATTTGAAAAAAAACCATCATCATCATCATCATTTGCACTATTGCACCAAAGTCTTAAGACAGTCTCTTAAGCATCCTTTTACTTTTAACAATATTTCTATCCTGGGATTAGCTTGACGATCGAGTGAGCAGCGACTCCATGAAATGGTCTATAATAGCGACAATGTCCTTTGAAATTATTGTTAGAAGTCTCTTTTTTTTTATTATTATTATTATTTATTTTTACATCACATTATCAACAAACAATTTGTTACATCAGATTATTTCATTTAAAATATTATAGTATGACACGAAAGTTATAAATTTCAAAACGACATAATTACATGAATCCTCAATGAATCGTCACATCAATCAATCAAAACATCTAAAAACATCATAAAAAACACAAAACACAAGTCATAGTGCATAACCGTCCCATAGCGCGGCCTTGATTGGTCACAGGTGTGATCAACCGTCCTTGTATGGGGATTCTCAGAATCCTCCATACGTCCTCTAGAGTGGGAGTCATCTCCCATGTCGGTAGACAGAAACATGAGGACCCCGGATACCATCTCTCTGCTAGGGTTTTCAGTAGCCCCATGTCTGTAGATACTTGTGGCATTTCTACCACATGCTGTAAGCCGACCTGTGCCAGCTGATCTCGCTCTGCCTGTGTGAGAGCGGCCAAGTCATCTCTCAATCCTCTCGTATTTCCACTCCCTGCTTTTTAGTAATCCTCTCTGCAAACATAAACAACAAAACAATAAACAATCATTAATCAATAATTTAAGTAATCAATAATGCAAATTAAAAATTCAATTTTGTGCAATTGATGATATCGCCCACTATTGGAAGATATCGTCCCCAATTTGAGCATAATCGTCTCCGATTTCGCAGTTCGAAATCGTCTCTAATTTGACGAAATCGTCCCCCTTTCGACGATTTTGCCCTCGGGCGAAATTACCGAAATTGAGACGATTTCGTCGAAATCAGGACGATTTCGTCCCGACGATGTCGACGGCCCAAAAATGGCCGCGATGCTCAACAATCACCTAAAAATTATCTACAAAACATGTAAAATCAAATTAAAGCATTCTAAACTAATTTCAGACTCTTACCCGTAGACCGCGTTGGACTTCTGTTGATCTGTGCGTTGTCTCCACCATTTTTGCTTCAGAGCTCTAAATCCAGTAAAAATGAACAGTAAAAAAGAATTAGGGTTTTACCCTATTTTTCTTAATTTTATTCAACAATAATTTTTTGCTTTTCCGTGTTTTTACCTCAAACGTTCGATTTGGGTAAAAACACGGAGGGGGCACCATAGTAAGCTGTCGTACGATTCGACCAAGAATCGTCGCCTAATAATGAGAATAATTTTTGCTTTCTCGTAGATCAAGAAGAACTAATCTTTAACGCATTTTCTTCAAAAAATTTGCTAAATATGGGGCAAAATGTAGCACCCTAAAATTGGCGCAGTAAAATTGGAATAATTACATTCACCTTAGTAAATAATTTAAATTCAAATTTAACCTCCCAAAACACCTGTTAACCGTCGAGAAATCTGTTTCCCCCTTTTTCGTGCCATTTTTAGAGGTTGTTTTGACCGTTTGACGATATTTTCGCCGATTAGACGATATCGCACCAGATTTGACGATTTCGTCTGGACTAGGATGTCCAGACGATCTTGTCGCAAAACTGAATTTGCAAAGTTGGAATCTGTTCCAACGGGTCTCCAATCTGGGCAGAAGCGTGTCTGTGCCGTTGGGACCCTCCCTCGTTGGAGATGTCCCAAATTGGGATGATCTCCAACATCCTAACTACTCCCTCTAAGCCTATTTAGTCTCTAGGATTTTCCCTTCCCAACCCCTGGCTGAAATTATCTGCAAATTGACTCCCTCTGCGCTAGAACATCCTAATTTTGTATTTGCACTAGTCCTATACCATTTTTGTTGTAGGTACATCATTGTTTTTCAACCGGAGCCAACACCCATCATCGTCGATGAACCTGTTCAGATCGGAGGCGATCCTATCGAATTCGAGACGATTTCGTACTGATGCGAGGTGATCTCGATTGCAGCCCACATCGAGGCAATCAGTGCCTAAAGTTTGCTTTTCTCAACTCTTTTTCTATCATTTTATTCTGCAAATTAAATAATCTATTCAGTTTTTATGTTATTTTGCACTTGGAGTTCACCCATTTAGCTTAGATTGCATATTAAGATCATGATTTCTCATTAAAATACAGTAATTTGCTTGAACTTCTATTTTTAATTATTTCTCAATATTCATACTATCATTTGGTGTAATTTGCCTCTGTTAGCATAGTATTATTTCTTGTATTTTGCATCTATTTTCTATCTTGCAGAACTGACGAATTCATCTGACGATTCTATCATATCTCAGACGATTCTGTCAGTCTCAGACGATTCTGTCATATTGCAGATGATTCTGTCAAATTCCAGACGATCCAGACTGCTTCAAACATCAGAATCTTCTTCAGACATCTGGATCAGGTATTCTTCATTCACCTTCTGTAAATTCTCTGTTTTCTGCTTTTCAATCTATTTTCTGTATTCATGGAATTTGCATATTCATGTAGATTAATCTAGATTCATTTGGCCAAACCTAGGATATGAATGCTTAAGGTTAAAACGAACACATCTAAACACATTCCAAAACCTAGGCATGGAAACTGTCGCTAAATGTTTCCTGGTGAACCCACCATCCATCAAAAAATCACCAAAATACACCTCCCTTGAGAGGCGGGACCTTCGCAAAGTCCTCTCAGTCCGAGGTACCGTGCCATCCTTTTCCCATCCTCCTTCTAGGCACGGATCCAATAGCCTGAAGGTAGGGATGCAAAAAATTTGGAACGATACACTACCCAATCTACATTTGTATATTCTATGAGAGTTAAATTATCACTTTTGGGATACCATATTCCAAAATCCATAGTTCCTTTTAAATACTTGAGAATCCTCTTTACTGCCATTACATGTGTTTCCTTTGGTGCTTCTTGAAATCTTACCACCAGTCCCACTGCCTGCATTATATCTAGTCTTGTAGCTATGACATATAGTAAGTTGCCAATCATAGATCTATACAATGTGTGATTTGCCTTAGAAGTTTCATTATATTTATTCAACTTGCATCCTTTAATCATGGGGGTACTTACTGGTTTGTAGTCTTCTAACTTGAATTTCTTTAGCATCTCTTTTATATACTTGGTTTGTGAGAGAAATACACCCTTATTTGATTGTAAAATCTGTAGTCCAAGAAAAAAGTACAACCCACCAAGCATTCACATTTCAAATTTATTTTGCATGCTCTTTGCAAATTTTTGACACATCTTATCATTATTGCCTCCAAAAATGATATCATCCACATAAAAAACCATAATTAGTAAGTCATTTCCTTCATTTTTGATGTATAATTTATTGTCCACTATTCCTTTCCTAAAACCCTATTCCTGAAGATACTTATCCAACCTTGAATACCAAGATCTAGTGGCTTGCTTTAGTCCATAAAGTGCCTTCTTTAATCTGCATACATAATCTAGCTTATCCATTAGGCCGAATCCCTTAGGTTGCTCAATGTAGACCTCTTCTTCCAAGAAACCATTAAGAAAAGTTTATTTAACATCCATTTGATAAACTTTAAATTTTTTGAAACTTGAGAAAGCTAAAAACATCCTTATGGTCTCAAGTCGTGCAACTAGAGCAAATGTTTCACCAAAATCAATCCCTTCAACCTGTGCATAACCTTTGCATACCAATCTTGATTTATTTCTGACTACCTGACCATATTCATTTAACTTGTTTCTTAAAACCCATTTAGTGCCAATTATATTCTTATATTTTGGTCATGGAACAAGTTTCCAAGTCTCACTTTTTTCTATTTTATCTAATTCCTCATCCATTGCATTGACCCAAAACTTATCTTCTCTCACCTCATTGAAATTCTTGGGCTCAATTTTAGATAGCAAGGAAAGATTTGCATGCTCACTAGTTCCTATTATCTTCCTCCTTGTCTGTCTTTCATCTGGATTTCCAATAACTAGATCTCTTGGATGATTTTTTTGCACATACTTGGATGGAGTATTAGGTAGTATTCTTTGATTTTCTTCTTCTTCTTATTCTTCACCTAATTCTTCTTGGCAACTTTCTTCTTCAATTTCTTGAGTTGGTTCTTTTGACCCTATCTATTCATCAACTATCACATTTATACTTTCCACAATTGTATGTGTCCTCTTATTATAGCACCTATAGGCTTTGCTTTTAGTGGAATAGCCAAGAAAAATTCCTTCATCACATCTTGAATAAAACTTACCCAAATTTTTCTCTTCTCATCTTATGTAACATTTGCTTACAAAAATTTTGAAATATTTTATAGTAGCTGGTCTCCCTTTCCAAAGCTCATATGGGGTTTTGTGATTATTTACTCTTACTTGAGCTCTATTGATGATATATACTATTGTATGAACTACATCTCTCTAAAAACCATCTGAAGTCTTAGACTCATTCAACATAGCTTTCGCCATATTTTCAACAGTCCTATTTTTCCTTTTGAGGAGTTCTTGTTGAATGTTCTCTTTTGATCCCATGTTGTTCACAAAAATCTATGAATTCACCTGAAGTAAATTCTCCTCCTTTATCTGATCTCAAAAACTTAATCCTTCTACCTTTTTCATTTTCTACTAATTCTTTGAATGCCTTGAAATTTTCAAGGGCTTTTGACTTTTCTTTTAAGAAGGCTACCCAAGTCATTCTGGAGAAATCATATATAAATAACATGAATTAACTTTCACCTAGTAGACTCTTTGTCCTTGTAGGACCACATAGGTCAATGTGAACTAGTTTCAATGGTTTAGATGACGTAAATTATTTTGACTTGAAACTTGTTCTTGTTTGCTTTCCATGCTAACATTGTGCACAAATTATGTTTTATGGTCTTTTTATCTTGGGTAAATCTCTAACTGCCTACTTTTTGCTTATTTTCACTATATTGTCAAAGTTCAGATGACCCATCCTTCTATGACATAACCAACTCTCATCTTCTTGTGATAAGAAACACTTTTCTCCCTTAATCTCACTTAGCATGTAGATATTTTTCATAGTTCTATTAACATATGCAATGAGTTTTCCAATTTTAGATTTTCTAATCTCACTTTTATTGGGATGAAAAGTTACCGTGTGCCCCTGATCACAAAGTTGGCTTACACTTAATAAATTGTGCCTTAATCCCCTAACATACAATACATTCTCCGTCTTTGTTTTTCCATTATCTAAACTCAAGGATCCTTTCCCACAGATTTTTGTTGAACCATTGTCACCAAATTTTACTGATCCTCCATTAATTTCTTTAAGTTTAAGAAATTTATTCTTGTCCCCTGTCATATGACTTGAACAACCACTATCAAGAAACCATTATTTTATCTTATCTTGTACATGAAGAGCTATTTGTACCAATAGTGATTTTGTTTTTCTTGCTCTTTTCTCTCTTTCTTAATTGTTGAGGTTGTATTCTTTTGGACCTTCTGATCCTCCTTTTTTCTCAATTCATGGAATATTGTTTTACACCACTTGGCCTTGTGCCCAAAGTTATTTCATTTGTAACATATTATATTTTCATTCATGAGAGGTGCAAAAGAATTGAAATTTCTATCAACATTATTTTTCACATAACCTGTGCAATGTACAACTCTATGATCATATTTTTTACATGAAAAACAATAGCCATGGAAGATATTTTATAACATATTGGAATGCCTCAAATAAAATGGTTGTATGCTTCTTCCTTTGTTGTTCTTGTAATTGACTTTTGTCCATGGATCTTCTTTGCCTTCTTCCTTCTTGATGCTTTGCATTTCAATGCTTCAGAATAAGCCATGGGCTCTTCTTCTTTTGATATCTTTGTTCCTTGGGAGCTTGAGCTTGACTCCTCTTTCTATTTCCCTAACTTTATATCTTGCTGCAACTTTCCTTTAGTCTCTTCAACTTCCTTTCTTAGAGATAATTTTTTATTCCAATATTTCACATTCTAACTCTTTTGCCTTCAATTGTTCTACCATATCCTATTCAATTTTATTTTCCTCTTCAACCTTTATCTTGAGCTCTGTGATATTTTGTAGAAGTTCTATTTTTGCTTCCTCATCCTCTTGTATTTGATCCTTCAACCTTGAATTCTTCCTGCTAACATTTTCCAAGTTTCTAAGAGCAACAATAAATTCCTCTTTATGACGATCATGGCCTCTTCTCCATTTTTTGAGGTCATATATGTTCTTTTGGGATCTTCCTTCAATATGTTAGGCTTTTCATGAAGGAACCCACTCTGATACCAATTGAAGAACATAAGCTTATATTGAGAGGAGGGTGAATAGTATAAGGTAAAACTTTTTACTTTTCAATCCAAATGATAACAACAATAATATCAAAGCAAAAAATAGTGCACACATCATCACACACATGAGAGACATGTGGGCTACTCCACGAAAAAAATATTTCTTATAAAATTTTCTCAATGAATCTTTGGGAATCAAATCCCTATTATAATGTTTATGGAACTCTGTCCAAAGGAGATAGCAATCCCCTATGCTCTAGTTTTTGGATCTCTTTCCATAGGAGATCTCTGTCCCCACTGCTCTATTTTGTGGATCTCTCTCTATAGGAGAACTCTATATCCTCTTCTCTAGTTGGTGATCTACTAGAAGACTTCTACCCCCACTGCTCTGGCATGTGGATATCTCTCCATAGGATACCTTTGTCCCCACTAACCTAGTTGATGGATCTCTATCCACTAGAGACTACTGTCCTCTCTACTTTATCACCTCCAAATCCTGTTCTCAATTTTATCTTAAATTTGCACATAGTCTATCCCAAGTCTAACACAAATTTTCTCTAACTCTACTCATAAATTCGCACCAAACATTAACTTAATTTTGCTCTAACTTTACTCACAAATATGCATTAAACTCTATCTCTTGCTCTAACTCTGCTCATGAAACTACTCTCAAGTATTTTCAAATACTTGCTCAAATTTATCCTCAAGTCTTCTTAAAGGACTCTTTATTTGCTTTGATGGAGATATGTCTTCAAAACCTGTCTCATCAACAACCAATTCCTTTTGTACCACTTCAAGGTTAGATAGCAATATTCTATCTCTAAAATATCCACATGAATTTTCACTTCAAAAGATATTTCACCATACACAGAATACAATAAAATATCAACCACTAAAACACCTTATTACTCCTAATCTTGCATAATAAAATCTCAACCAACCAAACCAGAAATTACACACATAAATTTCTCACATACACCTTATATCTCCTTCTTTAAAATAATGGACATCATTTCATGCATCATCAAAACCCTAGCAATCTAAATTTTTACTTTTCAATCCTTGAAAAATAATATTCAAAATACTCTACTAATCCTTATAGCTCCCTAGCCAAGCACATAAAAAATAATGACAAAACCCTTATGACTCCCTAGCTAGGCACATCAAAAATATTTAATCAACCCTTATGACTCCCAAACCAAGGTGCATAATACATACCTTAACAAAAATTAATCCTCCTCAAAGCATTTTTATCATTGCTCAAACCTAAGACCTTGTTGGCCACTGTGCCCTATCACAAGGGCAATCACCGTGTGGGCTAGTTCCCCATGTGAACTAAAATAGCATGAGCTCTTTGATATTCTCCACCGTTGACGCTAAAAACAACAACTGACCATGCAAACAAAATAGTGCCTCTATGTGAATCGAATGTTGCACCTTCTACCGTCCATGCACTATGCAATCCAAGCTTGCCAACCCAACTACCACCTCACTTTGGGTGAGGACAAACTCCTTCCAACTTTTGACCAACGCACTGCTCCAAAAATCATGAAAGATGTCTTTTTCTCCACTACGTCTAAATGAAAATCAAGCAAGGAAATAATTCAAGGGATAAATTAATTTTAACACTCTCTTGGCTTAGGCTAGACTTTAGCCTATAAATACACATGCCTTGTTACATTTGACATCAACTCACTTGCAATTTGGATTTGGCACTTCAAATTTAATTATTATTATTATTTAACCTTAGGTTTAAATATTAATTAATTATATTATTTAACCTTAGTGTTAAATAATATACTTAGCTCCTTGATAAACTCTTTGGCCAATGCATTTATTCAATCTCCTCTTTGAAAGGCCCTGATGGCCAAGATATTATAATATTAAAATATTATAATATTATCCTTTTTCACTTGCTCTCTTGCACATTAATATTTGACATCAATGACAACCAAAGTGCTCAAGTTTCCAACAAGTAGGTGATCTAGTATGATTTTAAGGTTCCCACCTTGGATTGCCTTTGCTCCACCTACACTACCTCCTCCATTGCATTGACTAGAAAAAAATGTCAAGACTCCCCTCTAATGGCCCACCCTCATAGGAATTTTCCTTCTTGTTGATTTATGTATTTAAGTGTGGATATCAAATGCATAATCTTAATTTTTTTTATCAAGATGTGTTAATAGTTGCACTTTATGCTTTTAAATTTGGATTATACTAATTTTGGAATATGGTACTACTGATGAAACTTGTGGTTGCAGGACTAGGTACTCTCACGAGTGGATTTATATGAGACAACCACTAGAGTTAACAGAAAAATGGAAATGATGGATGAATTCTCATCAATAGATCAAGGGTAAAATAAAACCCTCATATAGATGCATTTACATATGTTTGATTAAAAATGCAACATTGGACAAGGAGGTGTAGAGGGGAAAAAATTCCCTACTACGTACGATTCTCAAGGTTGGATCCACAAAGAAAGAAAGACTTGACGTGAACCAGGGGGGTATGTTGTTCTCTACACTTGATGCTATGGGAAAGGGTTCACCACGAATGATTTAAGGACTTGCTCCAAGTCCTCTAGTTTTCAATAATATTTGATGTATTTGATTCAATACAATCACCTATATTTGGACTTTCTAGATCTATGCTATGAAAGATAAAATACAATGCAGAAATATAGAATGCAAGAAGACAAGAGCCAACCTTGGTAGGATTCTTTCTTTGAATGATTTATAACCCTAGGGATTCAAGATATAAAACCTTTAAGCAAGGGTTCAAGATAATATGCACAAACATAATTAACTCTAAGTGCACACAATATGTTGTTTATCCTTGAAATACCTAGAAATTAATTAAATGTATTTATTTTAAATTAGATCTAGGGTTTATAACAAAAATGGAAGGCACTCAAAAAATAGACTAAATATTAATTGGAACACTTAGCTTATTTGATGATTGATCCTTGCTTTTATCTTTTGTCCAGTGATGTCAACAATTCCTATTCTTGCAAGATAATTTGGAAAACACTTAGAAAATATGATCAGCATTAGGGGGTCTACTTAGGCCATTGAACAAAAATGCTTTGAGGTGTAGCAATCAAGCCCCCTAGGTCCTTTTAGTTAACCTTTGATAAATAGAAAAAAAAATTGACCTTTGGAAGAAATCAAACATATGAAAGCACAATAGAATAATAAGACAGAGACACATAATAGAGTATGACACTATGTCCTAGATGCAACCTAGAATGTAGTTATGAAATCTAGAATAGAAATTTACCCCTAGGTATAGCTTAGGTAAAATCATGCCCTATAACAGGTGATCGTGATAACGCACCGACGGAATTGTGTCCCATAGATACCTATGCACGATTTTGTAGAAGTGAGATCAAATATCTTGAATCAAAGCAAAATAATAAATGTGAGATGTAGTGAATGAAAATAAACATGTAACAGAGTGAATTCACCTAGCATATAGTGATAAATCATGTAGAAGTATTGAGACCTCTAAATGGTTGATCTCTCCTTAGGGCTTCAACATAAATCCACAAAAGAGAGCAACAACAATCAACAATCCAATGCAACTAAAAACCAATCAAATGTCACACTTCAAAGTTAACTTGCTTGTGAAATGAGAAGGATGTAGACCAAACACTAAGAATAATTTACGAGAAATAATAATCATTAGAATGAATTATCAAATGTTATCGTGTGTGAGTGTGTGAAAAGTGAATTCAAACCCTACTTATATAGCAGATTTAAATGCAAGACATATGGGAAAACCAAGGAGAGCCAATGTAAAACATGCTAAACTTGAAGAATTAGGGTTTCCTTAGATAAAACCCTAAAAAGGTGAAATCACGCCCCATCAAGGCCGATCACGATATGCCTATGCAAAATTACGCCCCATCAAGGGCGAGTGCAATTTCACATAGAGAGAAAAAAGATAAAATAAGAGCGGAGAAGCCTAGTCCTTGCCCTAGGCAAGTCCAAGGGGTCTCCCAGAGGGCTTAGGGAATACTGCCCACTAAAGTGGGTCAATTTTTCATGTCTACATTTTGCCCCCTCTTTGATGCATTTATGGCCTAATAAATGTGTCAAAGAAAATATGTAAGCACTCACAGACAAAAGACAACAAGCAAAAATGGGGTGGCTAGTTTAGAAGAAAAGGATGGTGTGAAAATTGTGTTACTAAAAATACTTTCTTATTTTGCACACAAATCGAGGTATTAGGGACATTAATACCTTTAACTCCAGGGTGGCCCCTCAAGTTTTATAAGGGACATCCATCATGAAAACTCAAAAATATAGACTCATAAGAAGAAGAAGAGAGATAAAAAGCATGAAAAAAAAGTAGCAAGTGAAAGAAAAATAGGGATAAAAGTGAAAAATGGGTAAAGCCCTAATTCATTTTTACTATGCAAAATAGGAGAAGGAGCTTTGGAGAAAATGGGAGATGGTGCTACCAATGCATTGTTCGGTGATCGTGAGGGGTGAGGCTAGCATAGAGGCAGAGTGAGCAAAGGTAGGGTCAAAAACCAACCTTGCATTTCAATTTTTTTTTTAAATTTCATGCTTTGTGGGTGGTTTTTTTCCAAAATTAACAATTTTGTTGCGAATGACCCAGGTGCAATTTTACATCTAGGCCATGATTTCACCCTAGGTGGTAGTTGTAAAATCATGCCCGATGATAAGGGCTAGGTGCAATTTCATGAAATTGTTCCTTGTAAAAACTGGGGTGCAACTTCACCTTGGTGAAATCATAGTCCTAGAAAACAAGGCACGATTTTGCCAAAAGGAGAGGAAAGATAGAAAAGGAAAGAAAGAAAGAAGAAAGAAAGAGAGAAGGAAGCAAGAAAGCTAAACTTTAATAATGCAAAGTTTGATTTTTAGCAATAAATTTTTAAGGTTTTAAATTTAATTCAATTTAATTTAATTATTTTATCGATTAACTAAACTAATGGAAAATTTTATTGTTTGTTTTTATTGTAGCTTTGAGTACTCGAGAGTTGCGAGTGGCGTACAGAGTCCTTAGAGGTGGAGCTATAGGTACTCAAATGAGCAGAGAGACACTTTGGAGGTGGTGGGGCCAGACAACCTAGTGAGGTTGCCTCGGGTAGAAACAGACAGGGCTCTACTGATGACTCTAGCGAAGAGATGGTACCTAGAGTCGTCTATATTTTGGTTATCCACAAGAGAGATGACCATCATACTAGAGGATGTGTGGCTCATATTGCATGTACCAATCAGAGGGATGGTTATTTATAGAGTACAAGGAAAACCATTTACCTTACAACAATTCTTAGGAGGTTGGACCCCTCAAGTGCAAGAGAGCACCATAGTCATGGATGACTTGGTGGGGTATTATGGGGTAAACCCATTGATGATCATGCTTTGTGGGATGGTGGTAGGACTTTTGATGTGCCATACTAGCAAGAAACATCTACCATGGACTATGGTTGGTGTAGTAGTAGACATATGACACCAGGGAGTTTGCTTCACATGGGGTACATATGTGTTGGCTTGTTTGTACAGGATGGTGTACAACATCATGTATAATTGATATCCATGAATGGTATGTATGACTTTGCTTTAGGTATGGAGTTGGGAGCACATAGTGGTGCGGAGACCGAATGCACTGTTAGTACCATTGTCCAGTTTGGAGCATCTAGCAGTATACATAAGGTCTACATCCCTAGAGTGGGTTGCAAGGACCTACATTGGGAACCTGCCATTAGCGAGGTGGGTAATAAATGAGCTGAGAGAGGCCAAGATTATATGGTGACCCTGGAATCTAAACCTAGGATGGGATGAGGATAGGATAGAACTAGCAAGGTTCAGGAGGATTATATTATTAACCATAGAGAGAGGGGAGTAAGAGATCTTTCAATTTGATCGAGTCTTGAGGTAGTTTAGGATATTATAGGGAATCTTGGACCTAGAGTATTACTAGTATTGAAGAGTTTATTGGGACACAATAGGGATTGGAGGTGATCCCAACTTGACTAGGTGGGTATAGGAGGACATGGATGATCATAATTACATGGATCCCAGGATGGATGATGCAGGACTGACCTTCAGCTACAGGCAGTGGTACAAAGGAGTCATACCCTAAAGGGTCTCCCTACAAATTTTGATATAGAGGAACCAAGTGATGGACCCAAGCATGTAAAGACCTTTTTAAGAGGTAACTCGTAGCGACAAAAAGAGGGCACAATAGGGCCATGCAGCTTCAGGATAGAGATAGGCTCAGGTTTAGATTGAGCTGGTGATGGAGGACACCAATACTGTAGGGACTAGGGAGGTAGGGGTATCTAGAGTTACCCCTAAAAAGGTTGGGGTACTACTAGGTAAAGTATCGAAGAGGCCTCCACATCAGTAGAAATCGATCAAGGCTAGGTCTCAAGACAATGGGATCTGAGGGAGGAGGTAGAGGTGCTACGAGCACAAGTGGTACTCTGCAAAGATAGGTGGACCTGCTCTAGGAGGATAGGTCTAAGAAGATCGAGGAACTGTGAAGATTGTTGAGTACTGTAGAGATGAAGAGGGATGCAACTCAAGAAGAGGTGGATCATATTTTAGGGGAGGTGAGCCATCTAGACACAAATTGCTAGAGGGCTTGGGCAAATGGGATGGCTATCATTAGGAGCAGTTAGGCTAGCAATGGGATCTACCTTCTATATGTGAAACTACAAAGGATAGGGGAGATGTTGGAGGTGGTCATTTAGTGGGCTACCTTTTATGATATTATGTACTACTAGGGTTACCAGTGGAGTGAAGAGCGATGTTTCCTTTGTCCCTCCAGTTAGCTAGTAAGTCACAGTCTTGATCATGGATAGTCTTAGATTTATTGTTTGTGGGTATGCGGCTGGCTGGACCACCTCCTCCTCTAGGCGAAGTAGAGGAGATAGGCTCTCAGACCTAGGGCTAGGTATCAGGGTGACATACTAGTTTTAATTATGGTATGCATCCCTTGGGATTGGTTGAGTATACCAAGACTGTATTGTGGTACACCAACCAAACACTATTGTATCTATCTTTTCTCATCAAGTAATATATAGTTGCTTATTTATGTTTTGTGTGAATTTGTGTGCATGTGTTATGATTTAATTAAGTGTTATTTATGTTTTATATTTTATGCATCTTAATGCAAGACTATATGGAATGCAAAAACTATATGACATGCATGGATGAAATAGAAGGAAGGAAGAAAGAAAGAAACATAAGAAACAAGAAAGAAAAGAAAAGGAAAAAGAAGAAGAAAAGAAAAGGAAGAAGACAAATATGAAGAAGAAGAAGAAGATCCAAAGGTCAACCATTTAATTCAGCGTAGGTCACAATGGACCAATGTGATTAAATACTATGAATCATACTAGAAATGGGGAGTTAAACTCACTATGGGTGTAGTACTCACCATAAAGAATGAAGTGTTGGAGTCTAACCTGCTATGGGTGGTTTATTTCTAGTCGAATTCTATGGGGTGATTACTTGCTAGGATGTATGCTAAGGTCTACTAAAAATGGCCAAGGAGCTTATCCTATAATGGGTGTTGAGCCTGCTGAGTCAAAAGGGAGTATAACCCGATAGGATACCCATAAGGATGTATAAATATCCTATGTGGGGTGAAATATAAAGATTATATATATTAGGTGAGTGCTACCCCCACTAGGGATTTGAGAGATGAAACACAACATTAAATGAGTGTGGAAAGGTGAATAAGAAGACAAATTTGAAAAACAAAAAGGATGAAATAAACACACATATTTCCTTGTCAAAGCGAAAAGAAAAAGAAGAAGATTCAGAAGCAAAAGAGAGGTGATAAGAAAATATTAACAAAATTTCATCTTGGAACCAATAAATATGATAAATCAATACTTCTAATATCAAGGAAAAATAGAACTTGAGAGACAAAAAGAAGCAAGAAAGAAGACTAGAAAAAAATCCCTAGGTGGAGATCTTACTAGGCATCAGAACCCTAGTGAAAGTGCAATGCATGTGAGCTACAACCTAACTAGGTATCATCATATGCCATTGTTGCAAGATCACCAAAAATATATATGATCAAGCAGTCATGAACAAGCAATCATGCAAATTATGACATGCAAGCATGTAGGTTGTGTTAAATGTCAAACAAGCAGTGCACAATATGACAAGTAGTAATGCAGTTGAATTATCAATTGGATGCAATGGAAATGTAAATGCATAGCTAAATTATAATTAATTAATTTGATGTAGTTTTTATTTGTTTTTATTATTTTTTTATTGAGTAAATACTTCTTATACATATACATATCCGTTTTGGGGATTGAACCCGGGTCACATCACCGAAAATGCAAGTGGCGTCCTTACTAGTAGACCACATCTTTATTTATTTATTGTTTACTTTAAAGAAACAATATGGTAGTTCACACAAAATCTAAGTGTGCCACCTTTGTTAGGATAAGAAACAAATTTAGCACGAACTATTTCATCAAATAAATACCCAAAAATTAAGTCACGTCAATAATGAAAATCACAGAGAAGCTCCTTCATGGCTCTTTCTCTGACAGCCATAGCAAGATAATCAATACATTTATGAACAAAACCATTATTTTTAACATAAAGATCAATATAAGACAACCAAGAGAGATATTCTTTTAAAGTAAAAGGATTATTTTTTGAGAGCATACATAATCATATTACAAAACAAGATATCAGAAGAATAAGAGGGACCATCATCCTCATTATCCACTCCTAATTTTTGATAATCCATATATTCAGCATAAGTTATAAGATGATCATCATCATAAAATGGTAAATTTTGGTCTTTACTAGGTATAAAACATATGCCACATATCCCAGGCTAATAATTAATCCAAAGGCTCTTGAATGCCCTTCGGTTGTGGCCCCAAACTTTTACCCACTGTATCGCTCCAAATTTTTCACACCCTTACCTTCAGGCTATAGGATCCGTGCCCGAAAGGGGGATGTGAAAAGGATGGTGCGGTACCTCGGACTAAGAGGCCTTGCGAAGGTCTCGCCTCTCAAGGGAGGTGTATATTGGTGATTTTTTGATGGATGGTGGGTTCACCAAGAAACATTTAATGGCAGTTTCCACGCCTAGGTTGGGAATGTGTTTTATGTGTTCGTTTTAGCCTTAAGCATTCAAATCCTAGGTTTGGAAAAAATGTGTCTAAGCTATTCTATATGAAGATGTAGATTAAATGAATACAGAAAACAAAATTAAGACAGAAAAACAAATAAATTACAAAATATTATAAGAAGAATACCTGATCTAGATGTCTGATGAAGATTTTGATTCTTGAAGCAGTCAGGATCGCCTCTGTTTTGATAGGATCATCTGAGATCAGACAAGATCTTCTGAGATCTGACGAATTCATCAGACAAATTCGTCAGAGACCTGCAAACAGAGAAATAGGTGCAAAACACAAAAAATAACACTATTCTAACAGAGGGAAACAGTGTAAAATGATAGCAACAATATCAAATTGAAACTTAAAAACAGAAACAGGAATGAATTATGCTAATTTAATTACAATTATGGCTTAATTATGCATTTGATCTAGATGGGTGAACTCCAAAATGTAGAATAGCATAAAATACTGAATAAACTAGCTAATTACATCATAAAACAGCAGATTAAAAGATGGAGAAATGCAAATTTTAGGCACTGATTGCCTCAATGTTGATTGCAGCCGGAATCATCTCGCATTGGTATGAAATCATCTCTGATTCAATAGGATCGCCTCTGATCTGAACAGGATTGTCGGCGATGATGTAAGCTTGCTCCGACTGAAAAACACTAAGGTACCTACAACAAAATTGGTATAGAACTACTGCAAATATGAATTTGAGATGCTTTAATGTGTATGAAGTTGGGTTACAGGAATTATCAGCCAGGGGGATGCTAAGGGAAGGGCTTAGGATTAAATAGGCTTAGGAGGGAGGTTAGGAGGTTGGAGATCATCCCTATTTGGGAGATCTCCAATGGGGGAGGGTCTCTAACGACACAGACACGCTTCTACCCAGATTAGAGACCCGTTGGAATAGAAGCTAATTGTGCAAAATTAGTTTTGGGACAAGATCGTCTGGACGTCCTAGCCCAGACGAAATCGTCAGATCTGAGGCGATATCGTCTGATCAGTGACGATATCTAGACTCACACAAGTTTTTTCTGGAGTGGCTGGTGGACTTCTACTGTGCCACCAGAGCGGGTGCAAGGTACCATGGATGCTAGCAGATGTGATCTATGATATGTGAGACCATGGTTATAGATTTGCTTGGGGTATCTATGTTCTATGCCAGTTGTACAGGATCCTGCATGGGGTCATGTATAAGGGCGGCCAATGTCTAGTTATGACATCACTCCTATAGGTTTGGTGCTGGGAGCACATTGCAGTGCAGAGGCCAGTAGGGCTTCCTTTGACAGGGATTGATGGGGAGAGGCCCCGAGTTTTCTACTGGTGGATCCGGAGAGGGTCACAGTGGTGGATTGACCTACCGATGTCCCGGAGACTGCTAGATGACCTTGTCCTGGATTAGATCACCTGGAGGCCATGGCAAGAGCACCTAGGGTGGGTTGAGGATGGACAGGAGCTGGCTCATGTCAAGCGAGTTTGCTGGTTATGGATGGAGATGGGAGAGGTGGAGCTCCACCACTACGACCGAGTTTTGTGACAGTTCGATCTACAGCATGGGATCCCATCTCTCAGGGATTATGAGTTTTCCTGAACTATTTGGGATAATACCATAGTTAGCGGGGCTCCAGACATGCAGCGCTTCTGGAGTCAGGACTCAGACGATGCCCCCATTCAGCCAGTGGATGGGGACGACGTAGGGGTAGCCGATGGCTATGATGCCTGGTACGCAGGCATCCGCCCTCCTTGGATGATGAGGGCTTAGGGTCCAATACACGTAGTTGTGCATCGGATAGGGAGGCGATGCTAGGCTACTATGGAGGTGGCCCAGGGTCATGGTGGGAGAGAGCTGAGGAGGCCACAGGCACAGGAGAGGCCATGATAGTAGGAGAGGAGGGAGGAGAGACCCCCTTCTCCTTAGAGAGAGAGGCCACCATCGCCCGACAAGGGCAAGGGTGTTGACACAAGGGAAAGTAGCGAGATAGTGACTCTTCGAGTAGAGACAATCCATCTCCAGGCACAAGTGTAGACATTATAGGACGAGGCTGCACGCCATCGAGCTGAGGTTACACAGCTCAGAGACGATATTGCACGCCTCAGGGCATGGGGCAGAGGAGCGAGCATACAAGATCTGGCACGTTCGATTGCTTAGATCGTGTTCTACCAGGGCATCTACTTCCAAATGGTGCCAAAGGGTCAGAGGGTACAGCTGCCAGTCGGCATTACTGACCCTATCAGGATTGGGTCATTGAGGACGTCTTCTCGATCGACGACTAGGACTCACAGTACCATGCATACTACAATGGGGCCACCTTGTACACCTCAAGGCGGGGGAGGAGATGAGGCTAAGAGCTCGAGGGGTTCTCGAGACACTGCACAGAGGACATTTGATTGAGGGGATTGAGTAGGCCAAGATATATATTGTGGCATACCAATCCATTTTTGAGATGATGTACATATTGTTGATATATATAGATGAGATATTTTTGATCATATGACTTGTGTTATGTGTATGTTTATGATGCTTTTATGTTTGATTGATTGATTTGATGATTCATGTAATTATGTCATTGGAAATATTATAATTTTGATGTCATGCTGTGATATTTTAAATGAAATAATCTGATGTAACAAATTGGTTGTTTGTGATGGAATGTGATAAAAAATAAAAAGAGACTTCTAACAATAATTTCAAAGGACATTATCGCTATTATAGACCATTTCATGGAGTCGCCGCTCACTCGGTCATCAAGCTAATCCCAGTATAGAAATATTGTTAAAAGTAAGAGTGCTTAAGAGACTATCTTAAGACTTTGGCGCAATGGTGCAAATGATGATGATGATGGTTTGTTTTTCAGATTTTCATGAAAATAGTATGCATGCAATAATGTTAAAATGATTTTTTCTAGGCATAAAGTCCTAAGTGTGATAAATTTTTTGGATAATTCATTAGGAATTATACCATCATTGCAAATTTGAAGGTTGACATAATGACATGAAATAATGAAAATGTGTTTGTTTGTTTGTAAAGCATAATTGTATAACTGAATGATTTAAGTCATATGGTTTTCATGATTTTCAAATAAATGGAGAATAAAAATTGGTACAATGGTTTGCGCTAGGCATAGAATGTGTAGGTATAGACTTATACCATCATCGTGAAAATCAAGGAAAAATAGATTATTTTATTACATGGTTGATTTTTTAATAAACAAAAAATATGAAGATGAGGACTTGCGCTAAGCATAAAATTCCAATTTTGGTTTTGGAACTATACCATCGTCGCGAAAGTCGATAATATATATATATATATATATATATATATATATATGTGTGTGTGTGTGTTTTTTATTGTATGGTTTTGAAAGAAATTTTGATTTTTCTATTATGCGTATAGTTGTCTAAACAACTGTACTTGAAAGAAGAAAATGACTTATTCCAAACAATTTGCAAAAAATATTTCAAGGTATCTTAAAGACAAAATTTAGAGTTATAAGGAATCCCATGTGCATAGGTGAATTCATTTCCAATATTGATTTATCATAATGATACACAAAATCTCTCAAATATAAAATGTGTGTGCAATTGCTATGTTCATTTACCAGTTTTGAGCAAGATAATATGATACAAGTGATTTGAAGAAACCAAATAAGTGTTCATTAACCATGATGTAGATGCATATAACCATACTAGACTACTATGTAAGTCGGATTATCAAGAGCTAGCTAATCCATAAGCATACATAGGTCTATACAAAATAAGGTCGCTAATGTGACAGACATATCGCCACGCTACGAGTTACCCAAGGCCAAGCAGGTTGGGCACAAACCACCTGTTATGGGGCTTACCTCACAGTTTTCGAATAATTGAGAATTCCAGGGATTCAAGCTCATCAACCCTTATTTTCTTTTCAAAGGGTAGGGAAAGGGATTTTATTGCTTTTGCTTTTGCTTTCTTTTGTTGTTCTTTTGCTTTTCTTTTTCTTTTCTTTTTCTTTTCTTTTTGTATTTTTGCTTGATTTTTGAGATAATGCTAAAATAACTTGTTTCTTTTTTCTTTTTCTTTTGAACTTTTCTTTTCTTTCGATGCTATGGGTACTTACTCGGATTAGCCGTAGAGCAAGGGATTTTTATTCTGGGTAGGGGTGAGCTTTTCCTTTTGCCAATTCTCAAAGATTCTAGACCATGTGCATGATAGGATAGCAGGGGAAACTTTTCGCTCAAGAAACCACTTCTACTATGTAGCAAAGCATGGAAATTACAAATATAATCATTTTATTGTGAAAAGATGTGCTTGGTTTAAGTAAATAACAAGATCAATTCTTTGTGCTCAAACTTTATTTAATTGAATTTTGTGGACTTTGATATAAGAGAGATTAGTAATCATGCCAGATAAAATCAAGATATTTATTTTGTGAGTGTGAAAGTGAGGGATTCCAAATAAATGCTAATTTATACAAAATAATTTGAAACATATAACTGCAATAATTGTAAGAAAATATATATAAATGATTTTTGAGAATTTTTGAGAATGTTGACTTTCTCTTTCTTCTTTATGTTGTTTTGGTTTCGAAAGATTCAAGAATATTGCTATTTTTTATTTTATCATTTTTTTTTGTTTTTTTGAAAGAATTAACAAGTGCCATAAATAAATACAACAAATAGTTTTGAAGATTTTGATGATTATGAATGTTTTTGTATTTTGATTTTAATTTATGAATTGAAATTGGTGGTATATACAAGATGATCTATATACACTATACAAGGTTATTTGAGTATAGCATGTCTAAGGTTGCTTCAAAATCAAAGGAGGTTTTGAAGTATAATCTGGTTGTGTTGAAGGTAAGAACAAAAGGTGATGAATAAAAGGTACCGATAACAAAAGCTTTGTTATAATGTAAAATAATGTAGCAAAAGATTTGACTTTTATATGTGGAAAATTAATCATGTTACAAAATAAAATATCAGAAATATAAGAAAGTTCTTCATTCTTATTATTATATTCCAAGTTTTGATAAGATGGAGAAAGTATATGTAAAAGATATGCATGGATGTTATTTGGTAAACAAAGATGATCATATATGGATAAAGAAAAGTGATGGATAGAAGATAATTGTGATAATAGAGAATGTATAGAACTTGATGTTTCAACCGTTAAATATTCTTCAAATGGTGTTGGGTCACCATGTATGGTAATAATTTCATTTGCAAGTTCAAACTTCAAAAATTGGTGAAGAGTGGAATGGAAAACCCTCATCGTATGAATCCAAGGACTCTAGAGAAATAGGTTGTAAGGTGAAGGACAATATCCTACATAGAATAAAATATCCAAGATCTTGGATCCAATATTAAAGGGAAGAATTATAGTACCTTGAGCTTCTTGAATTTCATTGTTAAAAGATTTTATAAGAACATTTGATTCATTAATATCTTCTTCCTTTATTTTGATTTTTTGAAATAATTAATAAGTTCATAAATTAAGAGAGGAGTCATTATCTACCATGATAGTTCTAACAAGTGTTTCTTTACTAGATCCTATAATGTAAAGATAGGAGTCTTCTTGCGGAGTAGAGGAACGAATATCCTCATCATAGAATGAAATATGGTTAACCTCAAGAGGGTTTACACCATTAATTATGTTCTTAGAGAAAATATGATGAGGAAAAAATTGTTGGCTAGGTATTTTGAACAAAATTTCCTTGTGATAAATTTGTAATACTTCTAAAAGGGATATCTTTGCTTGAGGATTAATCACTTGTTGTTGGTTATCAAAGTGGATTTCAGATTGAGATTTTGATTTTAAATATGAGGTTGCTATGCTTACATTCCATTTTGTATCATTCTTTAGAGCCAGAGATAGTTTTGAAGGTTGGTCAAATGAGGAATCCATCTCTTGAATATCAGATTGAGTTGATTGAACTTGAGGTTACTCATTTGTAGTTTTTGTTACAATATGAATAATATCATCATGATAGGACACATTAACATGTAATATTTGATTGGTTTCTTGTTGTTGATAATTGAATAGGGGTTCTTGGGAGATCCCCATGTCTTGATTAGTTATTGGTATTTGTTGTGTAGGAGTTTGATTGTTTATTGGAGATTTATAATTAGTTGTAGATTGTAATTCTTTTATATTAAAAAGACCCTTATCAATCAAATCTTGAATTGCACATCTTAAATCTTTACATTTTTGTGTCATATGTCCATATACTCTATGATATTCACAATGTAACTCAGGTTTAAACCAATCTGATGTGGTATCAGGTTGTCTTATGGAAGGAAGTTCAATAATATTTGTGTCAAGTAAATACTTGAGAATTATATCCATTGGTTGATTGAGCTTTGTAAATGTAAGTGATGAAGGTTTTTGAGAGGTTTTTTATAAATGCCTTAGGAATTTCGTCATAAAAGGACCTAATGGTTTCTCACCTCTATTTTCTTTATTATGGGTAGAATGATGACAGGAAGATTGTGATGTAGGAGGTGAGTGCATGGCAGAATTGGAAGAAGAAGAATTTTCTTGTTGAAATGGATGTGTTGTATTGAAAGAAGAATATTGAAAGGATGGAGGAGGATTATATGTGTGTTGATACACATAATATGGATATATGGTAGAATAGATAATATCACTATGAAGAGGATTGGCAAAGGAATTGTCCTGTTGGGGTAAGGATGAAAAATGAGAAAAGTGTGATGGAGGTGGTGTTGAATAGGGATGAGGTTGATCATAATCAACAAATATATTTGGCTGAATTATTCCAACATTACTGATGGGATCATATGGATTTGAGTAAAAATTCATGGTTTTTTTAGTACTTCTAAAAGTAATATTTAGCATCTATTATTTAGAATTGAATCTAAAACATATAAACATGAAATGATGATTTTATTTTTGTTTTTCTTGTATACATATATATTTTTTTTGTTTTTGTTTTCAAAAGGTTTAAAATGCATTCACGTCGGGTTCACCAAAATGTATCGCTCCAAATTTTTCACACCCTTACCTTCAGGCTATAGGATCCATTCCCGGAAGGGGGATGTGAAAAGGATGGTGCGGTACCTCAAACTGAGAGGCCTTACGAAGGTCTCGCCTCTCAAGGGAGGTGTATATTGGTGATTTTTCGATGGATGGTGGGTTCACCAGGAAACATTTAATGGCAGTTTCCATGCCTAGTTTGAGAATGTGTTTTATGTGTTCGTTTTAGCCTTAAGCATTCAAATCCTAGGTTTGGCCAAAATGCGTCTAAGCTATTCTATATGAAGATGCAAATTAAATGAATACAAAAAATAGAATTAAGACAAAAAAACAAAGAAATTATAGAATATTAAAAGAAGAATACCTGATTCGGATGTCTGATGAAGATTTTGATTCTTGAAGCAGTCAGGATCGCCTCTGATTTGATAGGATCGTCTGAGATCAGACAAGATAGTCTGAGATCTGATGAATTCGTCAGATGAATTCGTCAGAGACCTACAAATAGAGAAATAGGTGCAAAACACAAAAAATAACACTATTCTAACAGAGGGAAACAGTGTAAAATGACAACAACAATATCAAATTAAAACTTAAAAATAGAAACAGGAATGAATTATGCTAATTTAATCACAATTATGGCTTAATTATGCATTTGATCTAGATGGGTGAACTCCAAAATGTAGAATAGCATAAAATACTAAATAAACTAGCTAATTACATCATAAAACAACAAATTGAAAGATGGAGAAATGCAAACTTTAGGCATTGATTGCCTCAATGTTGATTGCAGTTGGAATCATCTCGCATTGGTACGAAATCGTCTCTGATTTGATAGGATTGCCTCCGATCTGAACAGGATCGTCAGCGAAGATGTAAGCTTGCTTCAACTGAAAAACACTAAGGTACCTGCAACAAAATTGGTATAGAACTACTACAAATATGAATTTGAGATGCTTTAACGTGTATGAAGTCGAGTTACAGGAATTATCAGCCAGGGGGGTGCTAAGGGAAGGGCTTAGGATTAAATAGGATTAGGTGGGAGGTTAGGAGGTTGGAGATCATCCCTATTTGGGAGATCTCCAACGGGGGAGGGTCTCTAACAGTGCAAACACACTTCTACCCGGATTAGAGACCCATTGGAACAGAAGTTAATTGTGCAAAATTAGTTTTGGGACAAGATCGTCTGGACGTCCTAGCCCAGACGAAATCATCAGATTTGAGGCGATATCGTCTGATCGATGATGATATCGTCAAACGGTCAAAACAACCTCTAAAAATGGTGCAAGAAATGGAGAAATGGATTAACCGGTGGTTAACGGGTGGTTTGGGAGGTTAAAATTTGAATTTAAATTATTTACTAAAGTAAATGTAATTTTTAAGATTTCACTGCACCAATTTTAGGGTGCTACACCCACATATCCCATACTAGACAAGATATTTTTATGAAGTGGGTAATCATTGGAAAGGTAATAATGAGAAAAATAACTCTCAATTAGAGAGGGGTGCTACCACATATCTTTTCATTAGAGGTAGTTCTTTCAAATATAAAGGTACACATGCCAATGTGTACACCATCACCTTTCTTATGGGGTAAACCCCTGGTTCTTGGTGATGGTGGTAGCTTGGCTAGATCCAGAAGAGGTTCTCAAAGAAACTGATTATCATGATCTTGATATGAGAAATTTGATATGTGTTGATCACTCGTTTTTAAATTTTGAAATTGTTTTGATATTTGAGATGAGGAACGTGGAGAAACCATTTAAGAAATAGGACACAGGTTAAACTCATATCAAGCTCACTCTACATTTGAGTAAAACTCAAATGGTCGAGGGTCACCCAGAATGGTGACAAATTGGTTTTTAAATTTGAACTTAAGGAATTTATGAAGAGTAGAAGGGATGACCTTCATTGCATTAATCCAAGGTCATCCAAGAAGAAGATTAAAATATGTAGGAAAATTTACCACATAAAACAAAGTATCTAATATTTTAGGCCCATACTTTAGGGGAAGATATATGACACCACAGGCCTCTTGGGACTCATTTTTGAAAGTGTTTATAATGATATCACACTTTGTTAAATCTTCCTCTTTTAATCCAATTTTTTGAAAGAATTGATATGTACACAAATTGAGGAAAGAACCATTATAAATTTAAATTTTCTTAATAAATGTATCCCCAATAAGTGCAGTGATATAAAGTGAAGAATCTTCTTGTAAGTTTAAGGAAGGTTTATCATCATCCGAGAATGAGATGTGATGTATCCCAAAAGAACCTATGGCATCAACTATAGCATTAGGAGAAATATCTAAGGGAACTGATTGTTGCTTTAGAAATAACATCAAAGCATCTCTTTGGTTGGGAGAAGTTTGCAAGAGCTCTAAAATTGATATCTTTACTGGAGTATTAGCCACCTGCTTCTAAAGATCAAATGAAACCTTAGGTGTTGGTCTCAACATAATAGGTGGAGTACCTGTATTTAAAACTTTTTTTTTATTATTCTTCAAAATCAAACTGGGCTATAATACAAAATTTTGTCCTTGTTGAGGATGTTGAGTCTGATATTACCTTCTTGCAGTTACCCCAACCATGCCAACCATATTACCATAGGAAGTAGGATCATTCTGATGAGCCACCTAATTTGTTGCCTGTTGATTATGTTTTGGAAATGGATCTTTAAATATTCCTATATCTTGATTGGCAGTTTCAATTTGTTGGTTAGAAACTTGATTATTTACTGCTTGAGAATTACCTAAGTCAATACGCCATGCATCAATCAAATCTTGAACCACATGTTTTAATTTTTTATAAGAATTTATCCAATGTCCTTCTACTCTATGATATGCACAATGTTGACATGTCTTATACCAATGAGATGTAGTATTTGGTTACCTTATAAGAGGTAACTCAATTACATTGGCTTCTAAAAGTTGTTTCAAAATTGCTTCCATAGACATATTAAGCCTTGTAAAATTCCTTTGTGGAGGTTTTTGAAGTACTATCTTTTGTAGGCTATTAGTGACATTATTAATAGGCCTACTATCCATTCCAATATTACCTCCTATGTGTTTATTCTTATGTTGAGACTTAACAAGTTTTTCTTCTTTAACTTTGAGTTGGCCTCTCCTGATGAGGGATTGTTCTACTTTTCTTGCTAAATCAATTGCTTGATAAAAAAATGTAATAGTAGTAGTCTCTAATGCATAATATAACTATTCTTGTAAATTACCAATAAATATCTCAAGCATATCCTTTGGAGGTAAAGTATATCTCATGAATCCAACTAAACTTCTCCAACGAGCCAAGAATTTTGAAAAGTTTTCCTCTTTAATTTGTTTTAAATTGTAAAAATATTTAATTTTCACTTCATTTTCAATATAAGAACCAAACTATTGAACAAATAATTTTGTTTTTTCCTCAAAACTCTTCAAGGAATAATTATGCAACCGATAGTACCATTCTAATGCCATGCCACCAAGAATCTTAGGAAATGTTTTAAGTAATAACATGTCATCATAAATGAGATTATGGCAAGCTATTCTAAATCTTTTTATATTTTCTATTGTATCTTTTATCCCCATGTAAATAGGTAAAACTGGCATTGGAAAATGCTTAGGATAAGGTCTAGCAGCAACAATAGGATCCAATAGTTGATTACACATTTTATTATAATTGTAAGTAAAACTTGAAGACTGAATCATCTCAAATTTTGAAACCAATTGCTTTACCATACTTATCAAATTATGCACTTTTGGATTACTATTATGCATTGTTCCCATATTACCTAAATGAGAAACATATGTGTGTTGAGGTACCAATGCTTGACTCAAGTTGGAAGCATGGATGCTATTGTTATATGTGGCACCTTGTAGAAATGGACAACTAACATTTGGTAGAATAGAAGAAAAAGTGTTGATATTAGAAGATTGAGGAGGAAATTAAAAATAATTTTTAGTGACACTACTAATTTGAGGGACTTGTAGATTCCTTCCAATGTTGGTGGTGGTTGTAGTAGAATCAAGTACCTGGTTTAAGTTGTTAAGATGCATAAATTTAGGCAAGGGATTATTTTTATCAAGCATAGGAGAGCTTACTAGAGTGGGAGTGATGGAGTCTCACTCTTTTGAGATGATCCTCCCATTCCATACCTTCCAGTATTTTATCCCTATTAGCTTTCATAAAACCCCAAATGTGTTCAAATAATGAAAATACAAAACCACCATTAGGTTCTTCATAAGGGTTAAAAATCATTTTAGTTTCCATGTTATATTGTTCTTCTAGATCTATGTTAGGATCCTCTCTATAAATATGATCATCTTTCGAAGGAACATAATTAGATTCAAGGTGCTTTTGTTGAATTCTAAGAAGAGGAGCCATTGAAAGGATAGAAGAGAAATACTAACAATAAACACACATTTTTTATTAAATATGCTATTAAGGTTTTTCCAGCCACACAAATAGAATCAATGATCTTTCTTAAGATGTTTAAAAATAAAGGAGGTGTTCACGTCAGGTTCACTAAATATGTAGAGGGGAAAAAATGCCCTACTATGTACGATTCTCAAGGCTAGATTTGCAAAGAGAGAGCCTTGAGATGAACTGTGGAGGTATGTTGTTCTCTACACTCGATGCTAGGGGGGAATGGTTCATAAGGAATGGTTTAAGGACTCACTCCAAGTCCTCTGGTTTTCAATAATTTTTTATGTATTCGATTTAAGACAATCACCTATATTTGGTCTTTCTAGATTTATGCTATAAAAGATAAAGGACAATTTAGAAATACATAATGCAAGAAGACATGAGCTAACCCTGGTATGATTCTTTCTTTAAATTATTTCTAACTCTAGGGCTTCAATATAGAAAACCTTTAATCAAGGGTTCAAGAGAATATGCATAAATAGAATTAACCCTAAGTGCACACTATATGTTGTTTATCCTTCAAATACCTAGAAATTAATTAAGTGTATCTCTTTTAAATTAGATCTAGGGTTTATAATAGAAATGGAAGGCATTAAAACAATAGCATAAATATTAATTGGAACACTTAGCTTATCCGATGACTGGTCCTTGGTTTTATCGTTTGTCCAACAATGTCAACAATTCCTATTCCAGCAAGATAATTTGGAAAACACTTGGAAAATATGATCGGCGTTAGGGGACTTGCTTAGGCCATTGTAAAACAATTCTTGGAGGCACAACATTCAAGCCCCCTAGGTCCTTTTATTTGACCTTTGATGAATAGAAGCATAAATTTACCTTTGGAATAATCAAACATATGAAAACACAACAAAATAATAAGACAAAACACAAAACAGAGTATGACACTATGCCCTAGATGCAACCTAGAATACAGTTACAAAATTTGGAATAGCAATTTACCCCCAGGTATAGCTCAGGTGAAATCACACCCCGTAACATGCGATCATGATAATGCACTGACGGAACCACACCCCGTAGAGACCTGGACACGATTTCATAGAAGTGAGACGAAACATCTAAGATCAAAGCGAAATAATAAATGTGACATGCAGTGAATAAAAAAAGCATGTAACAGAGCGAATTCACCTAGCAGATAGTAAGAAAGCAAACAAAATGGTTGAGATATCCTAACATTTTATCTCTCCTTAGGGCTTCAACACAAATCCACCAAAGCGAGCAACAACAATCAACAATCCAATGCAACAAAAAACCAATCAAACTTCACACTCCAAAGTTAACTTGCTTGTGAAAGAAAGATGCAAACCGGACACTAAGAATACTTTGTGAGAAAAATAATCATTAGCATTAATTATTAAATATTGTCATGCATGAGTGTGTGAAAAGTGAATTCAAACCCTCCTTATATAGCAGATTTGAAGGCGATACAGGTAGGAAAACCAAGGAGAGCCGATGTAAAACACGCCAAACCTAAAGAATTAGGGTTTCCTTAGATAAAAATCTTAAAGGCAAAATCACGCATCATAAAAGCCAACCTCTATTTTTCCTATGCAAAATCATTCCCCGTAAAGGCTAATCATGATTTTGCCTATGCGAAATCGTACCCCGTTAAGAGTGAGGGCGATTTCGCATAGAGAGAGAAAAAAGGCAAAAGAAGGGTGGAGAAGCCTAGTCCTTTCCCTAGGCAAGTCCAAGGGGTCTCCCAGAGAGCTCGGGGAAGATTTCCCACTGAAGTGGATCAATTTTTCATGTCTAGAAGAGGTTGTTATTTAATCAAAAGAGTCATTCTTAGTCGATAGGTGATAACATTGCAGTTATCGTAAAGCCTATTACTTAAGGAAATTTTTTATTATTATTATTGGGATGCATTCATGCATGTGTTTTGAAGTTTAGAAATTGTTTGGTTATTAATTTTATCAAGTTAGGTATTAATAATTAATACTTAAAAATAATATTGATGTTAATGGTTAATATTAACATTCGATATTAATTAAATCAATTCTAGGAGGTGAGTAATTGATTTAATCCTAATGTTAGTAAATAACACTAGCATTAGAAAAGAAATTGAATTAATGAGATAGTGATTTAATTATTAAATTTGGACCGTAATAGTGAATTAAGGTAAGCTTTAATAAGTTAAAACTTTAAAGGAAAGTTCATTAAATAAATAAAGTTGGCAACATTGGAATAGTTGGCAATATTTTTGTAATGTAGATTTGAAAATGTTACTCTTGTGCATAATAGACTGACATGCAAGAAAGAATTGCTCCCTACGTTAATATTTCTTGGGGGATATATGTTTTTGGGGATTACAAGTTTTGGAAGCTAGCTAGAGAAGAAGATCATAAAGGAAGGTTTGAGAAAAGGAAATAATTACCTAGAAGGGCTATTGTAGAGGTATTTGTTTCCATGGTTTATCTTTGAAAAAATGCTTTGTATGAATTGCTATGCTAGTAATGATATATTGTTGTTATTCAATTAATTATTTTCCTACATAGCATACATAACTACACGTAATGATGATTGTTGATGTAATTGTTTATATTTTTGGGATAAATGATAATATCATTGAAACATACAAAAGAAATGCATTTGATCTAATAATTTTCTAAAACACATATTATACAAAATTGCTGATTTCATTCATGATTGAATTGCTTTTGTGTTAAAATTAGGGAGAATTTCCCTTTCTTTATTTCATGAATTTACAATAAATTTGATGCTTTCTCTTGGGCTCCTCAATGTAGATGGGATTCATGCATAACGTGTACCACCATTGATTGTATTTTCTATTTTTTTCCTATTTGCATTTGTGCTAGGCTTGCAAAATGGAGTTAGTATGTTTGGGGGCTTGCCTCGGTTAGGTCCCATGATAAAAAGAACAAATCAACTCAAAATATGTATTGAAAACTACAATAAATTCTATAGAACCTCATAAAAACATCAAATGGAGCTTACCTACAAGAATTGGAGTGATTTGAGGCCCGTAGACCCAACTCGCAGGTGGGGGGCGAATTGGAAGTCGAATTCATAGGTTGGAGGGAAAATTGAGCTGTGAGCACTTTCTGGTGGAAATTCTTACGTGGATGGGTTCCTTAGATGCTGTAATGTGGCTAGTATGATTTAGATGTCCTTTCTTGACTTTTTATTGCATTTTGATAGATTTTCTATACTTTGACTAAAAGGGGAGAGAGAGGTAGAATGAGGGACTAGGTCCACTATTTATAGATAAACCTAAGGTGTAGGGGGTGTGGTTAGGAGAACTAAACCCTAAGATCAGGTTCTATTGTGGTTAGGTTAGGGTTTGTGAGGTGTCATCCCCACATTCCCTTAGGAAATATCTCATCCTCACACATGTGTGAGGAGAGATTAGGGTTAACTAGTATTAGTCAACTCTAAGGTTATATTAGGGTTAGGTTAGGGTTTCCTAAGAAATATCCTAACCAAATTTGTGCACACACATGTGGGAGGGAATAATTAGGACTAATTAGGGTTTAGGAACCTAATTAACCTTTTTAATCCAAAAAGTGCACTTTAAGTGAAGTCACTTTAAAATTAGAATTTGGGTTAACTTTAATTAAGACTTTTTTGGGAACTAATAGTCCCGTGGGGTCCTAATTAAGTCTAGGAAGGGCTTAAGTGGCCTTAGGTGATTTATGAGTTATCCTTTGATGGATGCAAAGTGGTTATGACATGGATTGGGTAGTTTAATAGGGTTTTGTACCTATAAACTAGTGAAGTAGCCTATGTAAGTCTATGATATGCTATGCTAATCTAGAGAGATCTACGCTAGTCTACGCATGTCTACAGTAGTCTACGCATGTCTACACATATATACAATAGTCTACATAGGTCTAGAGGGATATAAAATAGTCTACATTGGTCTAAAATATCCTAGAGGTGTCTAGGATGGCCTATGTAAACCTACAAGTGTCCAAAAGGATCTACAAGTATGTAGAGGTAGCTATGTGCGACTTTTAGGTGTCTACATTTTGCCCCTTTTGTACTATACTATGTGGAACATAATTTAATACAAAAATGTGAAGGGATGTGTAGAAGGTGAAGAAGGGAAGAGAATAGGATCCAATCAAAGGTATGTAACCGCTCGAAGTGTGACCATACAACATTGATCAATAGCCAAGGGGAAGAAGAGAATGGAATGGTATCTAGGGAGGGAAGAGAATAAGCGAAGAAGAAGAAGAGGGGAATGAAGAAAGAGAGAAAATGAAAAACAATACCAATGAATGGAAATGGATGATTGCGGATGCAACGTGATGGTTTTGCTGAGATGGTATGACATTTTTTGATGTCATACTGGTTGCTTGGGGGTGGTAACTTTTGACTGCTTTGCTTTTGCGACCAATGCAGGATGGTCCAAAATACGAATAGAACAAATGCCTATTCAAATTTTTGTTGTTGATTGATTGATGAGTACGTGGTGATAAGTGTCAAACCATTTGAGCTAGTTAACATTTGGATTATTCAAATGTGTCATTCATTATGTATCATGAACACAAAAGTGAAATCCTTCTCCAAATGTTGTGTTAAATTAGTCAAACGTGTCATTCATTGTGTATCATGAATGCCAGAGTGACCTCTCCATTTTTACATACAACTCTCGTGATCTACCAAGTATCTGGTTGGGTTTGATATTATAATCATAAGATAATATTCAGTAAAAAAAATATAGAAAGATATGATATACGTGTAGACACCTAAAACGCATCATGTCGAGGGTGACTACTCATATGGACATGATACAAGACCATATGGAGGATATTGGACAGACTCCAAGATAGAGTAGTGGTTCTAACCAATCAATTTAGGCATTTTGGCCTAAGCAGTATAAACCGCATCCTAGACCTACGATCTCCAGTCTAAATTGTGGTTGACACCTACAGTCTACAGTCTAGACCACAATTGTGACCTGTGGTCTTAACTGAAGTTTAGTTAGGCCTTCCATTTGAGCCAAATCGGTTTGAACGGCCAGAAGATCTAGAAGGAGGTAGTTGAAGGACGGAATATTCTAGAGGCTTCCATCCCAACTGTCCTAACCAACCTTCTTGGTCTTGGCTTCTCCATGAAGCCACCCCTATCCCTAGGGGCATGCTATAAATACCCCCTCTAAATGGGAAGAAAAAGAGATCAAGCATTGGAGATTTGAGCAGTGAAGCCTTGGTGAATTGTACACTCAAACTGATTATACTAAGAGATAGAGCTATTGTACTTAATCGTCGACCCTTTTGCCACCATTCATGATGAATTGCATTATGGATTCCCTAGGTGCTTAGGAGGATAAAGAAACACAAATTCGGGCAAACGAAGGCCCTTCACATTGAATTGACCGCAAAATCAGTCTTAGGACGATGAAGGTGACCCTTGAACATCAATTTGGACAAGGAGATTGATCCCATTGCCCCTGATTTTGAGGGCAAACTCATCAGATGTCAAACCGTGGTTGTCAACCGTGGTTCACAATGCAGACCATTCACCAGAGCTACAGTTTGCACTAGGTGATAGATCACCTTACTCTTTTCTTTTTTGTCCGACTAGTTAGGTTAGATTAGCCATTTTGTTGATTTAATAGCATTTTAGAAGAATTTTGACCGTAGAACTAGGCTAGATTCACATTTTATGCTTATGTTTCAATTAGGACTAGAATTTTTTCTTTATGCATGTTTATGCTCCATTTTCTATATTTTATCCATGCATAGTGTAGATGATATTTTACTTTATGCTATTACATGAATATTGATTTGCTTGGCATAAGTTTAGCAGCTTTATTTATGCTTTCTTTATTATGCATGTTAATGGTATCATCATACATTTTACCTAAAAAGGCCTTGTCACGAGAGGCTGCCTATATTTTTGACATTCTTGTTGTTTCTTGACAGCATGGAACAGTTCTAAAGGAGAGATAAAGCATCCAACCCATTTCCCATTGCGAAGAAGAGGGTCATTGACACACTAGAGTAGTTCGTGTCACCCTGAGGGGAATTTTGGTCACACCTACCCTTGATAGGTATTAAACACTATTGTAATTAATGTATCAAATGGGTATCCCTAAGAGAGACGAAACTGTAATTTGACTTCATCAAAAATAATAAAGAATTCCTTATATTCACATTATTTCTTGTTATCAAATTATGCATTCCTATTTGTGTGTTTCCCTTCGATTGCGATAGTTAGATCGGGTGTGAGCCTCCTTGGTGGTTACAATATGTGATTTGGATGTTTGGTTGTTTGGTTGCATGCAAATCTGGATGTTGGATATGAATACCCCCTCAAACAAGAAATCAACAATGAGATTTTTAGGAATGTGGTGATGAATCAGTTGATACAAGAAATATGCATGATGAAATTGATGAAAAATCATATGGATAGGAAAGGAGGATGATTTCCAAGGATTTGGAATCAAAATTGGGTTAATTTGGGGATTCTAGGCTCAATTCGCATGCTGAGGAGCGAATTGGATCTAGATTTGTAGGTTGGGAGGGGAGTTAGGCTAATTCATAGGTCGAGGGATGAATTGGGTCAAATTCTCAAGTCAGGGGATGAATTTGACCTAATTAGGGTTTTTTAGGTGTATTTAAGTTTTTTTGGAAGCGTGGGGGGTCATTTTGATGGCAGCAAACTTGGAGAGTGAGGAGCTAGTGAGGATTGGCGACATGGAGCGGTTGCAGTTGACCGGATAGAGTAGCAGGATGATAAGAGGATGTATTGGCACTAGAGTTCGATGTGGCGATCCACCGATAAGTGCTCTATTTATTATTTATTTTTCAATTTTATTTCCCAAAAAACATGAAATAGGGGGGAGGTTTTCATGTTATTTTAAAAATTTAGGTAATTTTTTATTAAAATTGGAACACAAAGTGTTAAACGGGATTAATGGGTACCCAAAAGTGTAATCACTCTTTAGGTTTGACTAGTTTTCACTATAGTTTGACTGGGTGACAGGTAGGGTAGTCTTGCAATTTGACTTTCTATTTTTGGAGCGATGGTGCACTGTTTTTGCAATGTGGTTGGATATTATCTGTAAAAGTAGGAAATGGGTATTTTATTGTGTGACTGTGTTTTTTTTTATCCTCGTTCAGTGTGTTATTTGAATGTAGGACGTTAGGATGTAAATTAGAAAACTTTGACTATTAAGTTTTCCACTATAGGTGTACTATTTTTGAAAACCGTTGACACTTTCACTATAGAAGGGTGAAATGGGTATCCAAAAATGTAATTTGTTTTGGTATATGATTGCATTTGGTGTGTGTTTGATTTATGTGCCATGATGTAGATAGGGTTGAATCTAAAAGTGGCTATTGGGAGCCCGATATGTACTATTTTTTATTTTTGTTTGAACTTTCACCGTGAAGTGGCCAAATGGGTGTTCAAAAATGCGATTATTTTTTTGATGTTGTGGTGTACTATTCTGATGGGGTTGTGGTGACTTTAACCTTGAAATTTGTACGTGTTTGCATACTATTTTTGAAACTTGTCGACATTTTCATTGTAAAGTGGGCAAATGAGTGTCCAAAAATGTATTTTGTTTTTGTATGTTTGATGAATTGACATGATTTTGAATTTTGTGCCACAGTAAGTATGTGGATAATTGTAAATTTGGTTGTTGGGAGCCAAATATGTATTGTTTTTCACATATGTTTGAACTTTTACCATGAAATGGCAAAATGGGTATCCAAATATATGATTGCGTTTTTTATTTATCATGATTAGTGGATTGTGCATGTTTTATGTCTCGATTTACATGAAATTAAAATTAAATTAATTTGTGTGAAATGTACTTAAATAAAATTTGAATTTTATTTAATTTAATGATTGTGTATTAGACTGATGTAAGTTTTTTTGTTGTTTGTGTATGAATAAGTAAAAATGATCAAGCCACATCATCGTGTTTGTACGATGAAATGTGAATTGAACAAGCTTATGGATAATGAGGATGATAAGAAGTGGTTGGATGCAGTATGGTTTAGAGGCGTGTGGATATGCAAGAGCATTCATGCAAATAGGGATTATATTTTTGCATTGTGTGAGCGATGGGACGCAGATCGCAAAACATTCCATTTTCCAATAGGTGAGATGACTATCACCCTGGAATATGTATATAGAATATACAAATTGTTGATTAAGGATGTGTCAGTGAGGGTAGCACTGGATAATACGAAGGAGGCTATGATGGAGTGATTCTTCGATGATGGGTGGGAGACAATAGATATCAAGAAGATGGATTATGAGCTATTGTGGAATAAAGAGAAGATATCTAAGCGCTAGTGTGCAACTATAATGATGATCTCCACATATGCTTTTCTTGACACTTCCAGGGTATTGTTTACCTGGAATATGTTGGACATTGTCAGCGATATGGTAGAGTGTAATATTTTGTTTGGATGGGCACCTACGTTGTTGGTCCAAGTGTACAAGGAGTTGCACGATGTGGTGCGTACTATGCCAAATAGGTTGAGTTGGACTCCTTTGCTACAAGTATGGGCATGGGAGCATATATCGATTGAGAGGCCATCATTGTTGCCTTGTAAAGCACATGCAAGTGGATGGACGTATTTTTCTTATGCTCTAAAATAGAGTACTGATGAGGAGAAGGGCATGACGAGGTCACATGAGGGTGATCCTCTATTTTTTAAGGTCAAGTTTGGGGAGTTGATGCCTAATGATATTGAATGGAGTCCTTGGATGGGTGGGGTGACATAGGAGAAGGATGTCGAGAAATTAGGAGCCATTCATTGAGGGAGGTGCTTGGTGGGACGCTCTACTCAATAGGCCAAGTTATTTTAGTTTGAACGATTTAGGCGATAGTTTGGCTTACGATAGGACATTCCAGAGGTGTATGTTGTATACTATAGGCGACGAGGTGACAGGTATAGCCACCTATAGTTTTACCATGGATCAGTGAGAGGGACCCACCAATGATCCCATATGTGAGTGATGCAAGGATGACACTAGAGTTTGATGCTTGGTGGGCGATGAAGAGCTAGGAGCCAGGTGTTGGGGTGGTTGACCGATGGGTACCACTTGGTGATGGGGTACCTACAATAAGGGGGAGGGTAGCAAGAGGCACTCAGGTAAGGTCACAGAATAGACCTAGTGGTGAGATGGAGGTGCCTCTATGACGATCGATACGATGATTTGGTGGTGCATCAAGCTTATCTATAGAGATAGTGAAGGATCCTATGAGTGGTGGAGGGCATCCTACGAAGGAGAGCATAGTTATGGAGGAGTTAGGTGGAGGCATAGCTATGGGTGGTTCTGATGACACCATGGAGATGGGTTTCTTTGATGGAATGGAGTAGATTCTCATTGAGCAACAAGAGAGACATAAGACTGAGGAGGAGGTATTATTGTTACGCAATCGCATACGATAGCTAGATGGAGAGCTCTATGTGATCGAGAGTCATATGTGGGAAAAGATGATATATTTGGAGGAGATTTTAATATCTTTAGAGACTACTAGTGATAGTTCTTAGAAGGCCATTGAGGATAGGTGTTCCCATATGGCAACAAATATGGAGAGGGATTGATCTGCATTAGCCACTCGGGATGTAGATATTACAGAGTTATGAGCTGAGATGATGAGGTAGCAATAGGCACGAGAGGGGGATGAGGGAGACCAAGTGATAGGGGAGTTTCTAGCTAATATGGCTACTTTGAGAGTAGAGTTAGAGTAGCTATAGAGGGGTATTGAGTTTGGGAGAGGACTACTAGATTTGGAGGTAGCAATATGATCAGCTTGTGAGTACTCTTTGGGTATTTATGGACTCCCACTCCCTAATTATGACCAGGTGGTGTCATAGTATGGTACACAAACATGTGTACATACACAGCCTTAGCAAATCCATCAAAGTGAATCTTCAGTTGGTCGAAGAGGCACGAGAGCTGAGACACAAAATGTGGCAGTGGGTAGATATGTGGCTGCTAGTTTGAGATCGATGTTATCTCCTGTAGAGTCTCAAATATCAGGAGAGAGGGTAGAGTCCATATAGTTGCAGTAGCACATGGGATAGCACCAGGGAGGGTGAGCCACAAGGGGAGTGGAGAGGATCCTAGTGGTAGTTAGGTTGATTACCATTGTAGCCTACGGGCAGTTTTAGATTTTGTATGATGGGCATGGGCCCAAGTTGTAGCCTATAGGAAATTTTGATGGATGATATATATATATATATATATATATATATATATATATATATATATATATATATATATATATATATTATTTGGCTATTATATATACATGTGTTGTTTGATGTTAATTTGAATGTGTTTGAATTGTGTTTGAATTTTGTTTGTGTAGATAGCATAGTGTAATGTTTGAGTGAATGTATAATGCATGGATATACATATGTGGTAGGGTGTAGATGTATGATCATATTATAGTGTAGATATATTGTAGAATGATGTAAAGTATTGTAGGTTAAATGTAATGCAATGTGATGTGATGAAATTTTTAGTAAATGTATGTAACATAGATGTGATGATGCATGTATGAGAAGACTAAAATGTGCAAAGGAAACACTTGTATCATTGCATGTACCTATGTGAATGTGATCCATTCCATGATCTCAGGGATGTAGGATGGTATAAGGTATATGTAATGGCTTTGACCAACGTAGTTTTGGTAATCAAATCTCAGACCCAAAACTATGCAAGTTTTTGTGATAACTCATAACTAATCTGACTGGTTCAAAGTCTGTCATGGACTTGTGTGTGTAAATGAGTGAGGTTCATTTATCCATTTTGAGGGAGGTAGGATTAACTCATTGTAGACATGGCCAAACTAGCTAGCTCATCCATAAGTGAACAGTGATCTGTACAAAATAAGGTCACTAATGTGATAGATATGTTGCCACTTGTAAGACTATTCCATTGGTAGGCAGGCTCTTAGAGCCTATTGCTAGCGATGGAAATCATCCCATGATGTTATGTTGAACCTAAGGACCAAAGGTGATGAAGCATAACAATGGTGATATCTAGAGGTGTTTCCTTTTGTTTTCTGCCCCTCGTTTATTGTTCTTGTATGTTTTGTGGTGCTCTTTTTTTTCTTCTTTTCTCTCTTTTTTTTGTATGGGTATTGTCTTTTGTTTTTTGCCTGGTTGTCTTATTTTTGCTTATGCTTGTAACTTTGTTTATCCCTATGTCATATTTTGACCATGCAAGTGATAGGATGAGCAAGGGAAACCATTTTATAGATGGCAACATCTACACAAGGTGTTATCTTCCCTAGACTCAAAACTTGTTTAATGTGTAACCTGTGTGAATGGTCCATGAGAGAAGTTGAACCAACCTAAAGAACTATAAGGAGTTTGTAAAACCTGTCAGCTAGAGGTGATATTTGATTGACTGAACTAGTGAGTGGTCAAATCTTAACATGATACCTATGTATACCCTAATGTTAAAAAGGGGGAATGGACATCCAGGTGGTGATGCTAACAAGTGCATGTGTTACTCTTGTTTAACGTTTATTTTGGGGGGAAGAATATACAAACTTGAGGTGAAATTATAATGAAAAATATATGGATATATGCAATGGGTGTAATGTAAATGATGCAAGTGGGGGAATGTAATATCTACAAGAGGAATCTCATGAAGTGTAGAGGGAAAATTTTGGGAAACTTATCTACAGATGAGTATGGTGTATCGTCATGACAAAAGTGATATGGTATGATAATGGTTGCCCCAGTGTGTGGGGTGTGTGTGTAATAGGTGAGTAAACTGTGACCTATGGGAATGCATGTAATAATAACAAAAAGAGGAAGGATGAGAAGATGGGATTTACAACTAGAATAAATGAGAAGAAATAGGCATTGGTAACCAGCAAGATGAGGGGATTACCAAAGACCAATGAAGATATAAGAAATAAAATAGATCAATGTAGGTATGTAGTTGCTCAAAGCGTGACCATACAACTACATGAGGAAGTAATAAGAAGAAGTAGAAGAAGAGTGAAGGAGGAAGATGAAAAGAAACTACTAATGGGTAAAGTGACGTGGGTCAGGTCACATGTGGAAAGGTGAAACGATGATGTTGCTTGGGCTTTTATGGTTTGTGTAGTTGGACATATGGTGAATGTAGCAGGATGGCACTGTCAAATATCCACATGATGGCAAAGTACGAGGGACAATGTGACGTGGGGGACTTTGAATTTGGGTGGATGAATGGTTTGCATAAATTATGGGATGTGATCACCAATCAACATGTTGTCTACCAGGGTTTCAAATGTATGGTAGGCATCAATGTCATGGCCTAGTTGTTAATGGTATATACAAAACTAGTATTTCATGGTTTGGGATGTGATGGGTCAATAGGTCTAATTTTAGGTAATACCAGGAGATCTTGGTAAAGGATATGGTGAAAAATTTTGGATAATAGTGAGGATGGGATAGGTGTGGGGTAGATGTAGGGGTCCATGGGAGGTGTGCAAGAAGCAAGTGGCATGAGGTTGAATGGTGGAGAAGTGGATCAAGATTTAAACATGGGATAAACCCTAGGATGAGGAATATGCCTGGGTGAAGGTGACTGGCAAGTAGATGTGAGGCAGCAGCAATGGCTCAAATATAAATTGAGGGCATCGAGTTGAGCTAGGATGTGTTGGATATTAGGATGCGGAGGTGATGAGATCATAAAATGTGGAGAACAAGACTACATTAGGTAAGGAGCGGTGTGGTATGCATGGGAAGAGGAACTTGCATGAGGTGATAATAGGGGTGAGTGGAATACATTCACAGAGTGCGAGGTTGGTTGGAATGGTAGGCCACAAAGTGGTGAGGGTGGCATCTAGAGGATGGTTGGTGCAGGAGATGACTAGTGATAACAGTGTGTGTGATATGGAGGTATGCATGTAGAAGTATCTTGGGAAGCATGTGACTATAAGGCTTGAGTGTAGGGAGACATCCCACTCGTAAGTGGGTGAGGTAGGCATGAAGGTCACGTAGGGTGAGGTATGTATCCTTGATTGGGAAGGTGGTAGGTTCTTAAAATATGGTAATGGGGAGAGGATGGTGAATAGGGGTTCCTCGCATCCTCAGGTGGAGGTGGAGGAGACCCTTGGGTGCGGATATGGGATCTTTCCTCCTTTTTGTCAAAGGAGGATAGGGAGACCTGACTATCTCTTGAATGAGGTGAGTAGGATGACCCTCTATGATGAGGTGAGAGGCATCAGGGTGGAGTGTGATGGTCTGAATGGGAGGAAGGTGAATACTATATGGTCTAAAGAGTAATGGGTGGTCTGGCCAGATCAACCGATGTGATCGATACTAGGGGTGGTGTTGGATGGTCCTGCATGGTGGGACTCTAGGATGCCGGTAGCAAGTGTGTAGGGTCATGTATCTCTTCTAATGGCATAGTGGTAGATGAAGTGAATCCTGTAAAAAGAAATAGATACCAGCAACATATAAATGGCATAAAAAGAAAAAGTACATGTATAATGCAATTGTAAAATAAAAGGTATGCATGTGTAATTATGTGCATAGTGGGCGATGTGTTTGTGAATAGTAATGTGTACTATTTGTGATAGTGAATGCCTATGTGGGCTAGGCATTGAATGCATGAAGGTGAAGGATGTTAATAGGTTTAGGTTCAACGAGACCTTCGAGATTAGCCAAACGGTAGGCACCTGAACCAAATCTATGTGTGATTATGAAGGGGCCCAACCAGTTTGGGGTAAACTTATCTCATTGTTGGTGAGGTTGACTTATGATTTGCTAGTTCTCTTTGAGAACTAAATCACCAATTTGGAATTCACATTGATGCACCTTACTATTGTAGGCATGGTGAAGGTGGTATTGGTAGACACGTGTGTGCTTGATGGTATGGATACGGTGCTCATCGAGGAGTGTTAGCTGATCGAGGTGGGCTTGATGAGCGATGTCATCATCGATGAATTCCTTCATAGATACCTGCAAGGAAGGTATCTCAAGTTCAAGGGGTATGATGGCTTCGATGCCATAGACCAGTGAGAAATGGGTTGCCCTAGTGGGAGTACGTATGCTCATATGGTAAGCCCACAAAGCTAAGGGTATTTGGTTATGCCAATCATGATGAGATTCTGCTACTATTTTGCAAAGTATGGAATAAATTATTTTATTTGTAGCTTCTACCTGACCATTACCCTATGGGTAGTATGGGGTAGAGAAACTATGATGGATGTTGAATTTGGCACAGAGGGCATGGATAGTTTTGTTCTTGAAGGATTTCCCATTATCAGAGATAATTTGGGAAGGAATTCTGAAGCGGCATATGATATGATCTATGATAAATACTATGATCTTAGCTCCTATGGTTTGGACAAGTGGGATGGCTTTGACCCACTTTGTAAAATATTTTATGGTTGTAATGATGAATTTGTGATTGCTCGATGAAGTGGGTGTGATTTGTCCAATAAGGTCGAGGTCCCATTGCAAAAAATGCCACATGGATTGGATTGGTTGGAGCGCTTGAGATGGAAGGTGTGTGAGGTTTGCATGTTGTTGGCACTTGACACAGTGCCTCATGTATTCACAATAGTCATGTTCCATATTTGGCCAATAATATCCCATGCAAAGGATGCATTTTGTGATTGCCATGCCACTGAAGTGGCCATCGCAAGTACCATCATGGGTTTCTTGTACAACCCATTGAGATTCATGGGGTTCTAGGCAATGCAAGAGGATGCCATCATAGCTACGGTGATAAAGGATGTCCCCCAACAATGTATAGTGAATCACTCTTTATTTGAATGCTCGATGATGAGCATGTGGTAGGTCGCATGGTAGGAATCCTAACTTGATGTAATATTTTATCTATGTAAACCAAGGGTCATGTGGTTTAGTATCGACCATGTGGATGCCACCATCATCTATAGGAGATGTAGGTGATATGGCAGATTGGGTGAGTGTATGAATGGATACTGATGTAGTGTTTGATGATGGGTTTTGTAGTATTAATGATCCTAAGGAGGCCATTGTATCCATAAAATAGTTTGATGATCATGGAGCACCTTCGAGATCGTACCACTCAAATTGTGTAAGAAGTTGTTGTGCAATCTATTTGTATTGTTGGAGAACTAGACAACGACATTGCCAGATCTCTTTCACTTGGTTCACTATCAAGAGGGAATCACCTATGATGTGGAGGCATTTGATATGCATGGCATGAGCCTATTTTAATCCTAGGATCAAGGCTTCATATTCTGCATTGTTTTTTGTACAAGGGAAGTCCAATTTAAATGAGAATGGGAGTGGTTCCCCTTCGGGTGTGAAGAAAATAATATCTGCACCCCCAATGTGAGTACATCGAGAGCCATCAAAGTATAGGGTTAAATCAGTCGATGATTCGGGCTCGACATACTCTTCGGCTTCTGTGATGTGGAAGATGGAATCATCAGGAAGTTGAATGAGGAGAGGTTGGTCATCAAGCAAGGGAGCTTCTGCAAGTTGGTCTGCGATGACCTGTCCTTTAATGGATTTTTGTGAAATGAATTCTAGGTCAAATTTAGTTAGGAGCATGATCCATTTTGCTGTTCGAGAGTTGTGATAGCTTTTGTTCATCATGTATCGAAGGGGGTTGTCTTGGGTGATGACAAAGGTTGTGTGGTTTAACACATAATGGTATAGTTTCTGGGTGGCAAAGACTACATCTAGGCATAGCTTTTCCATGTACCCATATCTAACTTCGTAGTTGACTAGCATACGACTTATGTAATATATGGCTTGCTCTTTGTTGAGCATATTCTTTTGAGCTAGCAATGTACCTAGCATAAAATTTGTGGCTGAGATGTACAAAATTAGCGGTAGTTATGGGTGTAGAGGAGACATAACTGGTGGGGAAGTGAGGTAAGTTTTGATAGCATCAAAGGCCTATTGGCAGTTATCATCCCATTTAAAATTGACTCCCTTTTGTAAGATATGGTTGAATGGTTTGCACTTGTCTGATAGTTGTGCAATGAAGCGATGAATGGAGGTTATCTTGCCCTGGAGGCTACATAGTTGTTTTAAGGTAGTAGGCGGGGGCATCTCGATGATGGCCTTTACTTTGTTAGGGTCTACCTCAATGCCATGTTGGGTGATAATGAACCCTAATATTTTTCTTGAGGTAACTCCAAAGACACACTTCTTTGGGTTAAGGTAAACATTATGTTCTAATAAATGGTCAAAGATCTGGTAGAGATCATCTAGGTGTTGTGAGCATTTCTTAGACTTTGTGATGAGGTCATCTACATAATCTTCCATGCTTTTGTGCATGTAATCATGAAAGATATAAGTCATGGCACACTGGTAGGTTGCCCCAACATTTTTAAGACCAAAAGGCATGACCTTATAGCAAAAGGTCCCCCAGGAGGTTGTGAATGATGTCTTGTGTTGATCAGCGGGGTTGATCTTGATTTGGTTGTAACTAGAGAATCCATCCATGAGGGAGATCATCTCATGGCCTATGATAGAATCGATGAGTGAGTCGATGTTAGGTAGTGGGAAGTTGTCTTTGGGATAAGCTTTGTTCAAATCATGAAAGTCAGTGCAAACACGAACTTTACCGGATGGTTTTGGTACTGGAACCATGTTGGAGACCCATTCAGGATAATCTATGGGTACTATAAAATCTATGTCGAGGAGCTTTTGTAGCTTAGTTTTGATGAGTAATGCAACTGTTGGGTGCATGCATCATAGTTTTTGTCTTATAGGTTTGGCATCTTTGTCTAGCGTGAGGTTGTGGACTACAAGGGTGGGATCGAGGCCTGGCATATCTTTGTAGGACCATGCAAAGACTCTGATATACTTTTAAAGGAAAGTAGTGAATAGAATGTGCTCTTCAATGGAAATGCTTGTGGCTAGTTTAATTATGTGAGGATTTTTGGGGTCATCATCGATATCTACATCGATGGTTTCTTCTATGAGCATGTGAGAACCATCACGTAGTTGTTCTAGGAACTGGAATGAGGTGGAGGTCATCGATGGCCTCAGGGATGTCATACTCATCATCTAGATAGATGTCTGTGTGGTGCACCTATGGTATGTGAGGTGGTGTAGAGGATGAAGGAGCATTTGTAGCATGTAAGACATGAGGTGAAAGTAGGAAATCTTGAGGTATCGGTATGGGTGAGATGTGTATGAGATCAATGAAATTAGGGTTTGGTGTGTCATCATGGGTTGGTTGGTGTGTGTATCAAAGTGGGGAGAAGAGATCCACCTTGACCATATTAATTAATGTTGTGGGAGATGTGGGTGGTGAAGAGTCTGATGATGATGACTCAATAATCTGTGAGCATCCTAAGAGGCTCAATGGAGAGCACAAGATAACCTATGGAGAACGTGGTCGAGTAGTAGCTCGATGGAGTTACCGATGTATAGGTAGGAACATGGCTAAATATGTTGGTGATGGTGGTGGAGATGTCATGTCATGCTCTGGGTGATGAGCATTTAAGGACAAGGTCACAAATTGGCTTATCAATTCATCGACACAACATGATGATGTGGTGTCAGAGCAAGGGGATTCTTGGAAGAAATCACATGGAACTATGATGGTAGAGTGAGGCGATGGGTTGTCCTCTAGGATGTCCATGTCAATGTATTCTTCCAAGGTGTGTGTTGGAAGAGGGGAAGGATGTAGGGAGAGATCCTGTAACTCATCCTCAAGTGTGTGGATGGTAGTGGGATGGTAACCTAATCTGGATTTATCCGTAGGTAATTGGACATGAGGGTTAATGGGTGTATGCAACCCTTGTTCATAGTAGCCTAATCCAAATCCATGCCAATGGAAATATTGAAGGTAGCGTAAGGTGAAATAGGGATTAGCCAGGTGATCAAGTGTACCACAAAAGCTAGATTGTGGTGGTGGAGGTACTATAGGTGGGAGTGAGGAATCAACTCCTGCATAGATAAAGTTGGTATGATTGTTGAGGGATCCTAATTGTATAATGGTTTTGATGGTCAAAATCAAGGTTGAGGGATGGTCAAAGTCTCGTATGGACTGTATGATAGGTGGACGTACGTGGGCATCATGCACATTGTAATCCCTTGGGCCTAAATTTGTCATGAATATGGAAATATATGGTGATGTGCATGATGGTGAATGAGGTGGTGAATCTAAATCAGAAGATGATGGTGCAATCTGAGATTCTCTTATAGTGGTAGTGAAAGGGTGTAGTAATTGGTCATCAAGGTGAGAAGCTCATTGCTCCCACTCATGGCATTCAACTATGGTAGCTGGGATAGGGTGGTTTGCTTATGGGAATTATGAAGGAGGAGGAGAGGGTGTCGGTATTGGACTACACTGGGAGGTGAATGACCTAGGTTATGGGTGAAAGGGAAGGGGAGGTGTTTGTGGTGTAGGGAGGATAGGGGTTTCATAGGGGAATATGGGTTAGGTGGAGTGGTAGGGCATGAGGAAGAAGGTGATGATGGTCGTGGTATCATGGGTGGAGTTATGGATGATGATGGCTATGATGGTGGTGGTGGCCACAAGGATGGTGGTGAGAAAGGTATGGTAGTAGGGTTAGGTGCTACTGAAGGTGGTGCTAATGGTGCTGACATCGAGGTGTGTGTCCTTGATGAGGATTGTGGTAGTGAAGTGGATGTTGGGGAAGATGTCGATGCTCCAATAGATTGATGGGAAGAGATGGGAAAGAGTTGCATGGAAGAAGAGGAAGGTGTAGGTGGGAGGTCTATGATGTTGCAAAATTTGAAGGGATCCCCATCGGTAGGAATGCAATGGACAAGTCCATCATGGACATATTTAATGTAATGATGTAGTGTGGAAGGGACACATTGCATGTCCCTAATCCATGGGTGACCAAGGAGGATGTTATACTGCATCTCACCTTGGATGATGTGAAAAATGATGGAGATGGTATGAATACCTACTCGGATGGGTAAGATGATGGATCCTACCGTGGGTCTCATGGAACCATCAAATGCATGAAGGTCAAGAGATGGAGTGGCAAAATGGGTTGGTGGGATATGCAAGTGATGCAATACCACTATGGAGATAATACTAATGGAGGAACCAGTATCAATGAGGACATGCTTGTAGGTGATGTCATTGATGGTTGCTTGGATATGGAGGGGAGGATCTACTCCTTCTCCTACCAGTTCTGTAATCTCATGATCATGGAAACTAATGGAGGGTTGAAGGCATCATGGGATGTTCCCTACAAAGTTTATGAAGGTATTCATGTCATGTGTCTCTAGATCGATGGAGCGTAGGATGTCATTCAATGCCTCATGATGGGGTTGAGATTGTTGTAGGAGGTCAAAAATGGATAGCCAAGTGGGGGCATTATATAATTGGTGGGTAAGGCTACCATGGATTGTAATGACATTTTGTGGTAGAGGTGGTATGGTGCTAGGAGTCATGGAGGACTACGATGATGTGAATTGGACCGATGGGGAAATAATAGGTGTTGTTTGGCGTGATGGGTATCGTTGGTTGCATGTAGTAAGGTTGATCATACCCACTACACCGCATGATGGGGGATCATGTTGGACATTGTTTACTTGCCTAGGTGGCCCTGGAGGATTGAATGGTGGTCTTTGGGGGTTAGTTCCCCTATGGTCAGGTAAGGGGTTCTGGAAGATCCCTAGGTTTTGATTTTGTGGGGCAAGAGGGTTTGCAACCTGGATGGTACCCCTATCAATTAGGTCTTGGACTTGACCATGGAAAGAGTGACAAGTATCGATATCATGGCCACGTTATCGGTGGTATTGGTAGAAGGCTTGCTCATTGTATCCATGAGGCTTAGGTAGGTTTGGATCCAATGGTCGGATATCAGGTAGGATGATGTGACCTCCCTCATATAACCTCTGGAAGAGGGTTGGTAATGGTTTAGAAAGTGGTGTGAGATTGCATTGTTGGGCCTATGGGTGCATGTCATGAGGTTACTAGGGCCTAGGAGGAGGAGGTGCATTGGTTTGAAAGATTTTGTATTGAGGAAGAGGGGGTTGTGGAATCAGCGTGGGTGCTAAGGTAGCAGTTGCCACTTGATTGGCTTGTGGTGGTCGAGGAAAGGGTTGGTTGGGTGTATTTCTATTAAAATGGAAGTTAGAATTGTAGTTGGGCTTCTATCTTAACTTGATTTTTCTTGACTAGACCTTGATGTCCTCAATTACTTTGGCTTGGGCAATGGCTTCTTCAAAGGTATAAATTTGGTGAAGTTGTAGGGAGGTGGAAATGTGTTTGTGGCAACTCTTGGAGAAGAGTGTCACTAGCTCAGTGGTAGGGAGGCTATGGGTGAGGTCATGGATGATCGATCTCCATCTCGACACAAATTTGGTGATGGGTTCGTCGTCAACCTATCGTAAGGCATAGACATCTGAGAAGTTAGTCTTCTTCTTAATGTTTATGGAAAAGTGTTCTAGGAAGGAGTTGGCCAATTGTTCGAAGGTATACAGGCTATGGCATGGAAGCATGTTATACCAGTCTAAGGCTTGTCCCACAAGTGAGAGGGAGAAGGTACGTAACATAAGGGGGTTGCTACTATGAAGTTGGTAGCAAGCTGAGTGATAGTTACTGACGTGTTCTCTAGGATCTTCCTTACCTTTGTACTTATCAAAATTTGGGATCTCAAAGCGATAGGGGTAAGGTGGGATAGGAACTGATGGATGAACTGGCTCACTATAGAGTTCATCATATGTTGGTTTTTGTGGTCCATAACTGGTCGTGTGTAGGTTTAACATCTTGACTTCATCTTGTAGGAGTTGAAGCTTAGGTGTTAAGGGTGTGGAGGACTATGCTAAGGTGGGTTGAGCTTGGGAATGTGGTGGGTATTGGAGTTTTTGTTCTTCCTAGTACTGAGGGGGAATTGTTGCAACTGGTCCTGGTAGGATGGGTGCTGAGTGACGTATGATGTCGTGGCTAGTGGGACACTAGGTTGTGGAATGGGTGTTTGTTGGGGATAGTAGTATTGTGATTGTGGGATGTGTTGTTGTGGCATGGGTACCTACTGGGTAGGAGCCTGCTATAATGGTTGGGTCATAGGTGGTGATGACCATAAAGGGGGAGGCGTAAAGAATGTAGATCTAGTAGGTAATGGTGGAGGTATCGAGGCTACCGATGCTAGGGGTGGTCGAGATAAGGTGTCAAAGGATGGGACCTATCTCTATCCTGAAGGATGGGAGGTGGAAAAACTAAACTATGTAGAGTAGCCTAGAGGGGTAGGAGTGTAGGTTGTGGGTCTTGATCCGTAGGTGGGAAGAAGACTAGTAGTTGGGGCCTGAAAAGGAGGAGGAGGAGGTAACCTAAATGTCAATGTAGATGAAGGTTGAGCAAAGGATTGGGTAGGGTACATTCTAGACACCTAAGATGGAGGTGGGAATGATGAGGAGGAAGGAGGGTAAGCTTCTAGGGTAGGAGCTTGGGAAGCTGGAGTGAGGAATGTGTCCACCCCCGATTGGGTGTGAGTAGTTGGTTGTTGTTGTTGATATTGCGTGGTTTGGGTTTGGAGAGGTGGTTGTGATAGGTCCTCAAAAATTGTGAAAAATGGTTGTTGGGATGATGATGGTTGGGACTCTTGAGAAGAGTATGGATGTGGTGTTTGGGGTGGCGCTTGTTGCTCCTACAAAGGGGGTTGTTGTTGCATAATTTGGAATGATGGCATCTGGGTACCTGTGGTAGAGGAGGAAGGGTCTGAGATCATCCCTACAGTAGGGGTAAATGATGCAACCTTGGGGTGAGTGTGGTTCAATAGGGAGGAGTCATTCTCAAAGAGGGATTGAGATAAACTCTGGAAGAAAGGGTGTGCAAAGGTGGGGGATGTAGGTGGAGTCTCCTCATCTATGGTGAAGAATAGGTTAGGTTGTCCTGGAGTAGTGTAGATCACATGATCGTAGAATATGGTGGGTGGATTAGGTGATGATATAGGGAAAAGGAGTGGATAATATTCTATGAGTGAAGTGGTGAGGACTTCACTCAAAGTGGACATCTCACCATGAGCCATCATGTGTGTATAGCATGGATCAAACTCTGTGAGTGGATCGTGTGTGTATGTGGACTTCCCCTTTGTGATCGAAGGAGGAGGGATGGCCTGACTAGAAGGGGTGCTAGGTGCCTCCTCTATAGGGTGCACTTGCTCATGTGCATGGCTACGGGTAACAATAGGCATGATGATGTGTGTCATGTCATGAAGTTTTAGAATCACACAGAAACTAGAGTCTATGGTTCTGTATGTGATGTGTAAAGGGGGTTGGAAGCAACCCTATGAAGTGTGGACTCAAACTAAGGTGACAAGCTATGTGGAGCTGAAAAACAAAGTGTTGTATGGTGTGATGTGCTAAAACCAATTTGTGATCATGCAAAAAATGCGAAACTAGAATCAGTTCTAAATGCAAGAAATAAAGTGTTTTGTTCGTTTGAGTGTGTTTTGATGTTGATACTTCCTAGGTAGAATCATAGGTAGTGGATTGAATGCTCTAGAATATCAGGAGTGTCATCGGTATCGAACCTCCTACAACACCCAAATATGCATAGAATAGAACAATATCATGATGTGCGAATGGTGACCTGTATGGAAGGTGCGATAAAATGATAACCTAAAAGGGGAGAACTCAATATGCTAGAATGAGCTCACTATATCCTCTCATGAGAAGAGGTGGCACTATCTAAGACCTGTTAGGCATGGTCAACAACCCCATGCTTTCACTTCACCCTCGGGTGGGCTTAGTCAAGAATGATAGTTATCGTGTCCACAAATTATGTGAGCCTTATGGACGAAGGTGTCTAATCCTATCCCACTTCGAAGGTAACTTCTGGTGATGAAATCCAGGAGCCCAATCTCAAAAGTGGGGGGTTTTTTGGTGATGAAGTCTAGAAAACCACTCGTATGGCTACTAGGTGTCTAAGGAGGTGAGATGGTGGAGGGTACTACTCCTACCACACCAGTCTCGAGCGATGGATTGGGGATGAAGTCCAATCTCACCACTTGTTTTGAACCACATGTGTGTGTGGGTTTGAGTTTTCTAACGATGATGTATAAAGCAAGAAATCTAACTAAATGCTCTTTTGAAATGAAATCTAGCCCTAGATGTACTTTTTGGAAGCAAAATGCTAAAGTAAGATGCGTTTTGTAAAAGAAATCTAGTCTTATGTGCCTTTTGGAAAGAAAACTAGGATCTATTCTATAAAAGCATGTAAACAAACAATGTAACACATGTGAGAAAAGGGGTTTATGGAACCCTAATTTTGGAACATGAAAGAAATGTAAGAAGGATTTATACAAAGATAAATAGGTAATATTAAACTAAATATGTAGAAAGAAATGTAACAAATTATGATTTACCTGGGGGATTTGTGAAAGAAATTGGGAAATCCTAATTTAATGACAATAGAAGGATTCTAAAATTTGTATTTACAAAAAGGAATCTGAAATTTGCTTTAATGAAATTTGCAAAAAGAAATTTGAAAAACCCTAATTCTTAAATGCATGAAAGAAATTTGACTTTGATTTTTGTACAACAAGGAAATTCAAAATTGCTTCAAGAGAAATGTGCAAAAGGGATTTGCAAAACCCTAATTCTAAATCTGACTATTAGAACTAAAATCTGAAATGCTTTTGAAGGAAATTGATGTGATGGACAAGAAATAAATGCAAAACTTATGCAACATGCGATTTGCAAAAAGAAATTAAAAATTTCTCAAAAATAAATGAAATCGAACTTTCTGGTTTTGTGCAGGTTTCTGCAACTAAAGTAAACATTTCTAGCATGATGGATGCGTAAGGAAAAGGAAATTTACCCAATGTATCGATGCATTTACTAGTAAATCTTTCTTCGCACATAAATGTCAGAATAGAGAATTTTTTGGAGAATACCTAGTTTTTGATGCTACAGGTGGTCTTCTTTACTTCTCTGCTACTCACCCCTACAAGTTTGAGGGTTTTTGAGGCTTGTAGGACCAATTCATAGGCTAGGGGGTGAATCAGATCTAGAGGCCTAAAATCCCTATTTTGAAGGTTTGATGGGGTTGTTAGGGCTTCAAGGGTCTCTAAGATGTCTAGATTGGTACCTACAACAACATAGAAATAATATATTGAGTTAGATTTATGATAAAACTATTCTAACACAATCCTATGTGGGGGTCCCATCGGGTGTGCTAGAATGAAATATACAAAATAAATGCATTTGATCTAATAATTTGCTAAAACACAGATTATATAGAATTGTTGATTTCATTCATGATTGAATTGGTTTAGTGTTATAATAAGGAATAAGGAATTTCCCTTTCTTTCTTTCATGAATTTACAATAAATTTGATGCTTTCTCTTGGGCTCCTCAATGTAGGTGGGCTTCATGCGTAATGTGTGCCACCGCTAGTTGTATTTGCTATTGTTTTCCTCTTTGCATTTGTGTTAGGCATGCAAAATGGAGTTAGTATGTTTGGGGGCTTGCCTTAGTTAGGCCTCATGATAAAAAGGACAAATCAACTCAAAATATGTATTAAAAATAGAAATAAATCACATAGAAACTCATAAAAACATCAAATGGAGCTTACCTACAAGAATTGGAATTATTTGAGGCCCGTAGACCTAACTCGTAGTCTAGGGGGTGAATTGGAAGTCGGATTCATAGGTCGGGGGGCGAATTGAGTTATGAGCACTTTCTGCTGGAAATCCTTACGTGGATGGGCTCCTCAGGTGCTATAATGTTGCTGGTATGGATCAGATGTCCTTTCTTGCACTTCTGTTGCATTTTGATAGAGTTTCTATACTTTGACTAAAAGGAGAGAGAGGTAGAATGAGGGATTAGGTCCACTATTTATAGATAAACCTAAGGTGTAGGGGGTGTGGTTAGGAGAACTAAACCCTAAGGTCAGGTTCTATGGTGGTTAGGTTAGGGTTTGTGAGGTGTCATCCCCACATTCCCTAAGGAAATATCTCATCCTCACACATGTGTGAGGAGAGATTAGGGTTAACTAGGATTAGTCAACTCTAAGGTTAGATTAGGGTTAGGTTAGGGTTTCCTAAGAAATATCCTAACCAAATTTGTGCACACACATGTGGGAGGGAATAATTAGGACTAATTAGGGTTTAGGAACCTAATTAACCTTTTTAATCCAAAAAGTGCACTTTAAGTGAAGTCACTTTAAAATTAGAATTTGAATTAACTTTAATTAAGACTTTTTGGGAACTAATAGTCCCGTGGGGTCCTAATTAAGTCTAGGAAGGGCTTAAGTGGCCTTAGGTGATTGATGAGTGGTCCTTTGATGGATGCAAGGTGGTTATGATGTGGATTGAGTAGTTTAATAGGGTTTTGTACCTATAAACTAGTGAAGTGGTCTATGTAAGTCTACGATATGCTACGCTAATCTAGAGCGATCTACGCTAGTCTACGCATGTCTACAGTAGTCTACGCATGTCTACAATAGTCTACATAGGTCTAGAGGGATCTACAATAGTCTACGCTAGTCTAAAATAGCCTAGAGGTGTCTAGGATGGCCTATGTAAACCTACAAGTGTCCAAAAGGATCTACAAGTACGTAGAGGTAGCTATGTGCGACTTTTAGGTGTCTATAATCATTTCTATTCTGAAGGACTTATCTTATGGTAATCCTTATCTTAATTTTAGTTTAATTGAGCCTATAAATATTTGCTTTTAGGAAATTTTTGGTTTGGATCGGTTTGCTCTTACCATTTAGAGTTTTTTTTATATCATTACCTTGTTCTAAGTCATTGCTCCTAAGAATCTAGCCAGCCAGCAGAAGCTTGAAGCAAGTGAGTGTGGGAAGAATTTACCACCTTGCTTTTTGATAGCACTATAAGCCATTTTTTTAAACCTTGAGTTTGCTTTCAATATCTTGGTCTCTTCCTCTGTTGCCAATCTTGTTAGATTCATTTATCTTCCTTTATCACTTAGAACATTGTTCTATAGGTTTTGTTCTTTGTTGCTTCTTTCTGCAAGTTTCAGAAGAGGAGATAAATGGTTCATTTTGTTATAGGTATCGTGTTCATCATTGTTGCTTGTGTTGTTAACCATTATCCTTGTTATCTTAACATGTCCTTCAAGAATATTAAGGAGATTATGGATATTACGTATGGTTCTTAGATTGGTATACATTTTCTATAGATCAAGGAAGTGCCTTATTTGGATTAATTAGGCTTCAGGTGATCGTCTGAATTATGCTTGTTTTAGCCCCCCTAATAACTAATATTTGGATTTATTGTGTCTTTTTGAGCCTTACATGCCCAAAAACCTAATTATATAGAGAAAGAATCATGCTTGTTTTAGCCCCCTTAATAACTAATCTTTTGGAGTTATTATGTCTTTTTGAGTCATCAATGTGGTATTAGTAGTATCGGGTTATTTTTCCAAGAATCATATTAAGCTTTGGTAAATTATTTTGATAACATATTAAGTTATGGTGTTATATTTAATTTATAACTTATGAGTTTTAATAACTTTTATAAACATAGAAATGGAATTATTAATGTTGAATAGTATGTGGAATAGAACTATTAGAAGGGTGAATTTTACCTTTATTATATGAATTTAATGTTGTATCCATTAACCAATAATTAATAAGTGGGAGGGTTTATTTTCTTAAAGAGTATCGAAATATTCCATGAGTTTTGATTAAATACAAAGGTTAAAAATAGGTTTAATAATAGAAAATAAAATGAGTATATCTTGAGGAGAAATATTTATTTGAATGTTTTAAGTTCTTCAAGAATGGATGAGGCTTGGGTAGCTAAGGAATCCATTTGAGAGAAGTATGGGATTCTCTCTATATGCTTGCTTATATTTGCTTTGCATGATGCATGTGTTTGTATTATTATATGTTTTCTTGCATAGTGCATGTTAGGCTTGCATATGAATTCAAGAGTTGGCCTATTCCCTAAACTTTCAAATTTTTGTTGTAGGAGACCCAACAAGTTGAAGGCTTTGAGGAAAAGATGAAAGATTATTTATGTATTTAAAATATTGTGATGTAATGAGGATCATTATGAGTATTATGATTATGAGGAAGGAATAAATTTTTTGTAAATATTCTTGTTAAATTATTTGAGATTTTCTCAAGAATGAAAGATTAAGTAATGTTATTCTTATATATTGAAGTTCTTGAAAATAGTTAGTTATTTGCAAAATGGAAGGATGTGATGTGGAAGGAAATGATAGAACCTAACTAATGGTTTATGGTTATAATTCCTTTAGATGATATTTTATTCTTTACTTTGTAGATAAAGGAAATGCTAAATGCTAGTAATATAATTCGAATAATATTAACACATTTCTTGTAATATCTCTTGTACAAGGTTCATGGACCTTTCAACACCCTTTCTACCAATCCAAAAAATATATAATTTGAAGAATATTTAATTTTCTAGTCTTTAGAAATGTTTTATGTTGAATTTAATTTTTTTCCTAAAAAAAAATCATTATTTCTATTCAAGAGAAATAGAATATTACATAGCATAGTTACCCATGGCATACAAATAAATTAAGTGTAGTAGAAATTACCCCATAAACAAAAAAAAATTAAAAATAAAACTCTAGAACCCCCAACAAAGCCACAAACAATGAAGAAGTATTTTAAATAGAGCAGCACAAAGGCAATATCTCAAAAAAACTCTCCCAAGGCAAGGAAAAGAAAGAGAAACACCACCTCTTCAAAATTATGAGTGAAATAACCAACTTGTGAATCACTTATTGTTGCAGTCCCTCATATCTCAGCTCTATTCAAAGTAAAGTTTAAGTCTCCCCCTACTATTATATTCCCCTTCTTCAAAATATCATTTTCCAAGAGTGTGTCCCAAAACTACATTCTATTCTCATAAGGCTTATATATGTTGGCCACCATGAAATACTTTCCCTACTCTAGTGAGTAAAGATCAATTCCAATTTTAGAAGTTAAAAAAACTAAATTGATAAGCCTGAAATCCCTCTTCTTCCATCCCAAAACTAGACCTCTAAATAAGCCCTCATAATTCAAAAAGAAGGTACCACTCTTTTAAGAAGGATTGAAGAATACCTTCAACTTTTGAACCTACACCCATAGTCTCTTGAATCATCAAAATATCTGGTTTTTGTAACTGCACTAACCTATGCAAGGTAGCATTTTTTGAAGCACTACCCAAACCTCAGATATTATGAGAAATAATTAACATTAATAATCATTTTTGGGGTATGGCATGCTCTAAGTGCCCCAACTATATATTTTTGTTTCCCACTCTTAACCTCCCTTAAATATTTATCCTTGGCTAGTTGTATATTATATTTTCTCCCCAAAATAGGAGTGGTACCTACATCCATTCCTATCCCACCTACAACTATTGAATCCTCATGAAAAACTATTGATTTTTGTGATCTAAAAAAATATCTACTAGGCCCCTTAAAAAACTAACCTCCCATAAGGTAATATGGAAGAAGAGATGTATAAATTTCCATTGAAGATATTTTAGGAATGATAGAAGGGTGACGAGTGGGTAGCTTGTGGAAGTCTTCTGGACAAGTGTCAATTTTCTTTGAGAGAAGCCTATATTTTCCTCCTTCCAAAGTCATGGATTGTAGGGGGATAAATGACTCCTCCCAAAGAGTCATCTTCAAATCATAAGAGTGATTCATAGAGCTAAGAGGACTGTTATGTGGTAAAAGGGGCCTCCTTCATCATAGGGGAAAGACCCCCCACCCTTATTTTTTCAAGTACAAACATACCCTCCTTTTGTCCAAAAATGGTATCCCTACCAACTCCACTAACCCAATCATTTGGAAATGGCACATCTTCTACAAAAATGTTATGACCTCCAATCCACCATTACCATCCAATGAGGTTTTTACCTCTACTTCTTGGCTACTCAAGCCTCCCCCCACATTATTGACCATACTCTCCACTCTCGCCCTAGGGCTATGGTTATCATTAAACTATTTTCTCCCATCCCTTGTGAATTTTAATCCATATTATTCTGCCATATGGCCATAAATATGATACCATAAGCAACAAAATGTATCTTGACATAGTCTAGAATTTGAACATAATACTCTTTTCTAATCTCTAACTCTATAGACTCTAGAAGACCCTCTCGCAGATCCAAATTCACTATAATCCTAGTAATGGAATGAGAGGAACCACTCAAGTAAGCTTGATCCACATTAAAACATGTCCCTAAATAATTACCAATTTCCTTCAAAATCCTATAAGTCCACAACTCCAAGGTTAATCCTAGTTGCTTAACCCAGATAGGTTGAATCGCTTTAGACTCTCTTATCGGATCAAAATAAGGTGACCAACATTTCAAATACAAGCATAAGAACCCCAATACCAACTTCTCTATAATATTATACCTATATCCTCCATCGATATGAAGGAAAAGGCTAGCCAACCTAGGACCAAAACATGAAAACTATGAGTATATCCTATTACAGGGCTCCACACCCTCTCTAACCATTGAGCAAGCAATTTTTTGAGTATAGTCTACCATAGAACCTCCCAATTAGTGTTTTGCCTTCCATTTCCATAATTTTATCCAATAGTTAGTGTTTTGAATTTAATTATGGTTTAATATAGCACTTTATTTCCTTTTGGGAGAGATGTTTATTTATTTTAAAATTTTAAGACTCTTGGTTTTTGAAAAAGGTTTTTTGGGCATGAAACTAGAGCCATATTAGAAAACCCTTGAGTCAAGATGTACCCAATTATTTATTGATTTATGGTGAGGCAATAACCAAGTATTTTCAAATGATACACCTCAAATTATTTGGCTTAGGTGGCCCAAAGCGGTGAGGCTTTTGGGTAGTCCTAGCAATGAGGCTTGGGAAAGTCCTAAGTGGTGATGCTTGGACATATTCCTAATGATGAAGTTTAGAAATCATAACAATGAATTTGTATGGGACAATCCACCAGATCATTCACAAGATAGTATAGTGGTGGCACCTTACAATGAGGGAAGAGAGACCATGATCACTACCAGGTGAATGGTAATGGTCTTAGTTAGCTTGTCACACTAAAATAGTTTACATTTAATTTTTTAATCTAGGTTAATCGATTTAAAGAACAAACAATCCCGTATAGATTATTCCATGACATTAACCAGCTTACTTAATTCAATTTCTTAAGATCAGGTTACAAAAAATAAAGGTTTGCAAGAATGAAATTGTGCTTAACGTAAAGAAATGCAATTTATGACTTAGTCTAATGTGGATCCACATAATTATTTACTGATGCATTATTTATTTAATGTATTCTATAGTTTTATGATATGCAATTTTAATAATGTTTATGTTCTAATTTTACTCTATGTTCTAATTTTATCTACTGTGTTAGTGGGGGAAGAGATTTAGGGACTAACCTTTCGGAGTGGGCCTTGCCTTCGAAAGGTTAGTATTAACCCCTTCCCCTTTTTCTATGCTATTTTTACTTCAGTAATTTACTATTTCATCTACCTATTCTAACTATTGATTATTCATTTATTGCAGGAAAATAAAAGTATTACAGACTAAAGTAAATCATTATGAAGATAAAATAATTATTGCGAAAGACATGGAAGAAAAAGTAATACTATTTTATTGTTGGTACATCGCTGAAGATTACATCCACAGTTGACTTCTTCAACTCATATTACAAAAAATAATGCGAACAAAAGGTAAGGCAAGGCTAGAACAAACTAGGAGCTAGGAGCCAAGACCTTTTCAATGGCCTGCCTACTGTAATTTATACAATGATATTCAAAGAAGTCTTTTCATAACTTTCTTTGTTTTCTCCAGCTAATCAAAATCTAAATCCTAACTATGTACTAGTAATTTTCTAAAACAAATATAATTTTGTAATAGGATGTAACTTTGACTAATCAGTGCTAACACATGTGCAACTAACTTGTTCTAAACAAACATGACTTTCTAACAAATACAACTTGGACTAATCATTATGAGGCCAAGTGGCACTCATCTTAACAACTTTTCTTAATATAAGAGACAACAAAAATAGTCTTATGCCCTATTCTCAAGGAAAGAGAATATTTAGTTGGCGAAAATAAGAAGTTTGGATCCTTTCCAACTTTTAATAAATATTTACAACTTTATCAAATAAAATAACAGTTTGCCAAATATTCCTTTGATCACGTGGACATCCAGAATGAGTGACTGTGCAAGGTGCATTCTTTGTTGGTCATGATGTGGCACTAATGCTTAGTCAACCTTTGACTAACTTTTTTGTAGCTCTTCTTTGTAAATGCTTCAATAATACTTTATCCATAATGCTTGTAGGTGTGCCATGTGTCCAACCAGTCTTCATTCATCTATGTTTTGGTTCAGCATCCACGGTCATTCATCCAGCTTCATACATAGTTACCTAATAACACACAAACTTACACAAAATCCATGTAAAATACACATATAGTAACATTTATAATAATTAATCTAATTAACACATAAATGACAATATTAAGATAAAATAATAGTAAAAAGTATTCATATCCATTCATGTATAAATACATATATAAGTAAATCAGGGGTAAATAATGTAACACTTTGGCACTCATCATAGCCCATGGAGGTGAAGGTAACTAAGCACTAAGGTATCATGCCATATTAATCCTACATAGTTGAACTTATGTAGGGTTAGGGAATAGGCATCTCCCTTTAAATGTTCTGAGACTTAAAGGATAACCCCTACATTGTGGTCAAGTTGTCCTATACTGGTGAGGGTATAGGAAAAGAGGTGGTACCACTGATGGTATATTTTCTAAACAGTGAGGTTTAGAAAAGTGAACCCTAGAAGTATAGGAATTTGGCCACTCCCATCCATTTAAGTATCGTCTATAGCGATAATGAACTCAAAAAGTGGTTGTACCTAATACTGCTAAAATATATTGGGTCTTCTTTGTGAGTTAATCCTTGTAAAAACAAATTCTCCCTTGGATCGAGTTGGTGGGTTGTTACATCTCTAGATTCAACACCTATAGTTGCAATGCCCATTTTCCACATGGCGTGCTCAGTTGGAAGTTGTTTCATCCATAATAGTTTGTATCCATAGGTTTCATGGACAATTATATGGGTGATGGTATCGTAATGTACCTTCTCTTCACTTGTTTGTGCATGATCACTAATCATAATTTATTTTCCTCTTTCTATTGCCTAGCGGTGAAGAGCAAAAGGATAATCAGAGGATTAAATTTCCCTCCTTTCATCTGATTCAATGGATGAACCAATGCAACTAAGCAATATTTGGGAAACTTATGTTGGAAGTATTACATTATTTGGTAACTTGCAAGATTAATGTAAGGACCATGTAAATAGTTTATAGTTTTGTAAATATTTGAGTATATAGTAGGTGTCATGTAAGTATGGAGTTATGTAAGAGTTTATCATTTAGTATGTGCAATCATTGAAGTATTTATCCTTATGTGGATATGTAAGATATTTATTATTATGTGGTATTTCTCCCATGAGAAATATGTAGTGTTAGATCTCCCATGTGTGTAAGGAGATGAAAAGTTTGTGTAAGTAGAAAGGTCAATGGTTGTGAATGTGAAGAGTCTCATATCCATGTTTGTATATATTGAAGATAAAGTAATGTAATCTGAGAAGCAGTGAGATAGTAATATGTGAGAACAAGCTTTGCAATACATTGTATTTACATTGTTTGAGTTGTTATATATATATATATATATATATATATATATATATATATATATATATATATATATATATATATATATATATATATATATATATATATATATATATATATATATATATAATATTTTTTGTAAGTTTGTTATTGAATTGTGTGAACATTTTATATTGATCTTGTAGAAAATATTGTTGGATTGCTAACAAATTCTACATATCTTGCTCAAAACTTGTGGGTAGAGGTAATTCAATTAGTTTACCTTCATCACGTTGTTGGCAACCAAGTCTTTTCATGATACTAGTGAATAGGTAATGGAATGGTTGTTCATGTGGAGATGGAAAATGCAAAAACAAATATAGGGATTTGCTTGTAAGTAAAATTTTGCAAGAACTCCACCTTTTATGTGATAGGTATAGGGATAAGGTTTGTAGAGGGTATTTGATACAGTATTGCCTGTGTGCAATGCAACATGCACAATATCATTGTAGTAGTGATCAAGGCCATAGTTTTGGTGGCTACAAAAGCTTTATATGTGTTCTATTATAACACAAAAAACTTTGGCATTAGGAGTCTCATTCTTATATTTTTATCTCCTCAATTCCAAGACTCAGACTATAACTTCACCAGTATCGAACTTGACCTCAATAAAATTAGAATCTCTTACTTTGGTACCAATTATGGATAGAGCATGGAATAGAATTGTTTGAAAAAACAAATTATCAAAGGGTTGTACAAGCATATCTACAATATTGTGTCTCTTTCATTCTTAAGAGACTCTTGATGTTCCTAATTCCTTTGGAGATCAACACTCCATACTTCGTATCTTCAATTTTCCTTGAAACAATGTAATAATAATTATCTAACAATATGTTAAATTTTAAGTAGCATTAAAGGAGTTATGGTTGTTTGAATTTGGGCTATTGATATTATTTTTTGACTACACAAAAATTCATCAAAAAATTTCTCTTTATATGGGTAAGCAAATTAGTTGTAATTTGTTTTGTTTTGAATAAAATCTATAGATCTAATTATTTGCATAAAATAATAGATAATATTTAGGGAATTTTATTTTTGAGAAATACGAATTTATTAAACCCTAGTTGCTTTGGATATTTTTTTAAATTTAGGTCATGGAGTTGTCAATATTCACTGGAAATGATGATATTGATGCTAGGGATTAGTGGAATTTTTTTAAATATTTAAATTCTCCTAATTTTGCATGGAAACATAAAATCAATTATTCCTTACAATGGGAAGTTTTATCTTGGTATATGAACTTTTTTTATGCCCATAATTGTACATACACATGGGAAGAATTTGAAGCCACATTTTTAAGGAAATGAGAATTTGAGGAAAAAGATAAAAATATAGCTACTTTGATGGATACACTTGAAGACTTAACAAATCAAATGTCGTAAGGAAGATAAAAAAGGAATAAATTTGAAGGATATTTTGAAGGCTAAGGGAGCCACATATTTGAAGATAGATAAGCAAAAGGGTGGTTGAAGGTATCTATTTTCATCTAAAAATTCTATTTTGCAAGTTCATCGTTTCATAAAAAGGAAAACATTAGTCTCCATAAGCCCTTGTAGCAAGCATAACTTCATTACCATGGACATGGCTAATATTTTATAGGTCCAAACTAAGTATCAAATATGGACGCTTTCAAATAGAGAGATTTCAATTTTTTAAGAATTGAAGCTTTCTATGGACCAATATACTTTTCACACTAATTTTCATGTCACTTTTATTAATGACGTGGATATTGTTCTTGGTTATACTTTATTGAATTATTTGGTTACTATTAACATTAATTTACAAAATAAATTCATGAAGTTAAGGTACTAGAAAAAGAAGATAACATTGTAGGATATTTTTCAACTTAAGAAGAAAGGATCCAAGGAGAAGCAAGAACTAGTTATAGCAAGGGAATAGATTAAAGAACCAATATAGGAATCAAATGTTGAGTCTACAGTAGAGATATCAACATAGGCCAAGGAATAATAAATGACAAATTCCAATGAATCTCTATTAGAAGAGCACAAGGATACACCAAACAAAGGGTACGTGAAAGAACAACACACAAGGGAATTTAAAATACAAGAGCAAAATATTGAAGAGTCAAAGAAAGTAGAAAATTTGGCTAAGGTTGGATCATATCACCATCCACACCACCATGAGAGGCAACAATCATGGATATAGGACATAGAGCAATAGAAGAGCTATGATGAACATACATGGAACCATAGGAGCAAAAACTATGGATATGCTACTAGTGGCAATTGCAAGCAAGTATGGATAAAAAAGAGTGATATTTATGGATGACATAAAGATCAAACTAGTGCAACCAACACATGGAACCAAAGGATTACTTATGGATATCATAGTGGTACAACAAAAGCATGGCATCAACAAAGACCACCACCAATCAATTTTCTACTTGGGTGGTTGGGTGATCAAGAATAGTACCAATTATCTACCATGACAAAAGGATCATATTATTTGATTTCATATTATGTTTCAAGGATAAAACAATATTAATGGGGATGAAGTGTTAGGATACCCAACTATAGTGTATAGTTTGCATGATCTATAAATAACCCAACTATAGTGTATAGTTGGTATGAGCCATAAATAACCCAATTTTATTATGTAAATAACATGGGTTAAAAATAACCCAAGCTTTATTTATAGGAAATTATATTATAATAATGAGTGGAATAAGGATAGGGTTATGCATTTTCAAAATAGCACAAGAGGATGATTATATAAAGAAGGGACTTGGTGATGGTAAACCATTAAATCAAATTCAATTCAATAAGTATTGCAATAGTCTTTGCTCTTGGAGTAGCTCTCATCTTGGGATATACTATGGAGTGGTTCCTTAAGGAATAACATTAGTGTTGTCGTACATGAAGGGTATTATCACATCTTGCCTTTATGTGGATTAATTATTATGGTTGATTTATTTAATATTTAGAATATTGTGGATACTTTTATATTTATGACAAGAAAAGGTTCTTAACAAATAGAAGTACGTAAGGTGATAAAATAAGATCAGGAAGCTTTGGATAAGGAGAATAACATTGCACTACTCAACATAGTCTTAAACAATTATTTAGAGATATGCGATAGTTTTTATGTTTGTGATGCTTTGAGTATACATACCTAATTCTCCTCCACCTTCAATTTATGTGGTATTCAAGTAGTTCTTGCATAATTTGGCTAGAAGTTTATGGTATAAGGGTAATTATATCATCAATAAAGCTCATCCAAAATATATATTACCAAAGCTCAAAGTAACAAGAAGCAAAAACAATATGAAAATAAGACTAAGAAGTCCTTCAAAAATCCAACATGTGAGTATAGTAAGGACAAACATAAAAGAAAAATTTTCCAAATTTGTATCAAGAAGCTTGAGAAATAAATAAAAATGGAGGGGTTATTGATGTTTTTGTCTTCTATGTATAAGGTGAGGATATTTTTAATGAAAATACCTTATATACACATGTAGTTGTTCATTTGATATATTAGACATCCACATCTTCAAATAGGTGGACTATAGATTTAGAGGTAATAAGGCACATGAAAAAGCATAAACATATCCTACAAGGATACAACAAATAAATTTAGGGGATAATGTTAATATAGGTAGTATATTTAAAACTATTGCTTTTGATTGTTGTGATGAGTTGGACCAAATGTATAAGTTGGGAGAAATATCGACTCCAATTTCTTCTTCTTGAAAGAAATATTTTGTGATATGGTTTCACATGTAGATGAAAATAGTCAAATATGGAACCATAAGCTTGGGCATATAAGTTATGGATCCTTGAGATACATGAGTCATTATTTGATACCCATTGGATTTATGCATTTTATCCTCCAAGCAGTGCATGTGAGGGATGTATTCTTAGGAAGCATCATAAGGATACACTTCCAAAAGGGACAACAAGATTTGCTACTCACCCCTTGGAGATCATACAAGGTGATATTTGTAGACCTATGGGTACACCATCCCTTTATGGAAATATGTACTTCCTTTTCTTTATTGATGACTTCTCTTGATATGTGTGGTTATATGCTATTTGTACTAAGGTATTTTAGAGACTCAAGAATTTCAAGGATCTTGTAGAAAATCATTTGGACAAGAAAATCAAGTGTCTCGACTCAAATGGAGAGTTGAGTACATGAGTAATGCCTTTCATAATTTTTTGACTCTTCATAGTATAGTATATTAGAGAACTATTTAATATACTCTTGAATAGAATGGTATGGTTAAAATGATGAATTGGGTAATCATGGAGATGGCATGGTGTCTATACCAATGGGATGAAACGTATATTATGGGGTGAGGTTGTAACTTGTGTAGCATACATCGTCAAGAGGGTTCCCACTAAGGCTATTTAGGACATGACACCTCTTGAGAATTTTATAGGAGATAAGTCTAATGCGTTATAATTTTGTATCTTTGGGTCTTTAGTATGGGCTCATACACCCAAATATCTTTATGAGGAACTAAAGAGTCATAGTTGCATCTTTGTGGGGTTTTCAGATACCTTAAAGGCATATTTTCTTTATTGTCATCATATACATGAGGTTTGATTGAAAGGGATATAATTTTTGATGAGGTTCTCCTAGGTGCTCCTTCCAATTCACCACCTAAGCGCTTAGAGAAATACTCTTTTGATTCTTTGATTGATTTAGAATTATTATTGCTATTTTGGTAGGATCTATTCCCATTAGAGAATATGCTTCATCTTCATCTTTAAGTGGAGGTCCATTTCCTATAGATTTTACCCCTTCATAGGCAACACCACTTGCATTTCCATATTCATGGCATGATGTACATGACACATTAGTTCAAAGTGCTTCAACTTTGCATGATGAGGCAAGTAGTGACTTTGAGTTGGATTCTTCATATTTGGCTTCTAATGTTGCTTTTCCATAGAGTGAACATTATTCTTCCTCAATTTATCATACATGCAAGTGGGTTAAGATGTTTATAAAGGATTCTCAACCAATTATATATAGAGTGCACATTATTCTTCTGAATTTATCCTACATGCAAGTGGGTTAAGATGTTTGTAAAGGATTCTCAACCTATTATATCTCTAAAGCAATGCCATAAAGTTCCTTCTTGAGCATTACTTTCAAAGGTTTCTCATTCTTAGGATCCTCTTACATATTATTAAGGACTAACCAAAATGGAAAGATGTTATGTTTGTGAAGTATGAGATTTTGATGAATAAAAATACATAGAAGGTTGTTCTTCTTTTGGAAGGAAATAATGTGGTTGGATGCAAATGGGTCTATAATACTAAGTATACTTTGAATGGTTAGGTGGATAAACAAAATACATACCTTATTTCTAAGGGATTATCTCGACAAGAGGGAGTTGAATATTTTGAGATATTTTCTCTAGTGGTTAGGATGGATTTAGTTTGGATGATTCTCTCCATAAAAACCTCAAACATATGGAAGGTACATTATATGGATGTGAAGAGTTCCTTCTTATATGGTAAGCTTCAATAGAAGTTCTACTTGTAGCAACCACCTAGATTTGATCTTGAGAGCCCTAATCCTCTAGTTTATCAACTAACTAGGCCCTTGTATGGACTTAAATAGGAATCTCACACTTGGTATGAGAAGTTTCACTCTTTTTTCGTTAGTTGTGGATTTTGACAATGTGAGGCAAAATATGATGTTTATGTCAAATATCAGGATGAAGAGACTTTGGTGATTGTTATTTATGTTGATTATCTTCTCTTTACTCTTTATTAGTAACACTCTCACCTTGGTTTAGGATATGAAGTCAGCTTTATTAAGCTTTTGAGATGAAGTTTTGGGACTCTTACACTACTTTTTGGGGATTTAGATTGAAGAACACAAGCTTATACTGAGAGGGGGTGAACAATATAAGATCAACTTTTACTTTTCTTTCCCAAACAATAATATCCAATGTTATCAATTGCAATATCAACAACAATAACAAAATAATGCACAAATCATCACACACATGAGAGACACAAATTTAATGTGGTTCACCCAATGTGGGTTACGTCCACAAAGAAAATATTTCTTCTAAATTTTCTCAACAAATCTCTTGGGAATCAATTCCCTATTACAATGTTTATGGACCTCTATCCAAAGGAGATCTCAATCCCCAATACTCTAGTTTGTGGATCTCTCTCCACAGGAGAACTCTATCCCCTTTGCTCTGGTTTGTGGATCTCTCTCCATAGGAGAACTCTATCCCCTCTTGCTCTGGTTTGTGGATCTCTCTCCATAGGATAACTCTATCCCCTTTGCTCTGGTTTGTGGATCTCTCTCCATAGGATAATTCTATCCCCTCTTGCTCTGGTTTGTGGATCTCTCTCCATAGGAGAACTCTATCCCCTCTACTTTGGTTTGTGGATCTCTCTCCATAGGAGAACTCTATCCCCTCTGCTCTGGTTTGTGGATCTCTCTCCATAGGAGAACTCTATCCCCTCTACTCTGGTTTTTGGATCTCTTTCCATAGGAGAACTCTATCCCCTCTACTCTGGTCTACTCCAAAGCCTACTCTCAACTTTATCTCAAATCTACAAAACTTTCATAAGGTAGAAAATTTCAAAACCTCATCACAAGGCTAGCACAAATCTGCTCTAACTCTGCTCATAAATCTCTGCCTCAAATCTGCACAAATCTGCTCCAACTCTACCCATAAATATTTGCCTCAAATTTTCTCCAAATTTTCTCATAAATCTTTACCTCAAATTTTTTCAAGTCTTCTCACAAGACTTGCTCAAATCTACCTCAATGTTGCTTCAAGTCTCTTCACAAGACTTGCTCAAATCTACCTCAATGCTACTTCAAGTCTTCTCACAAGACTTTCTCAAATCTACCTCAATGCTTCTTCAAGTCTTCTCATAAGACTTGCTCAAATCTACCTCAGTGTTGCTCATTGAACCTACTCAAATATTTCCAAATCTTGCATACAAACAATGCTTATATCTCTTTCAGAAATGCTTTCTTCAACTAGGCAATTCAAACATATTCTACTTAGAATTCGTTTAACCTCTGGAACATATAGAGAATGATATGTACTATCAAATACCCAATATGTTCTTCACATTCACAAATATTGCTTTCATCTAATCCAATCTCTACCTTTTGCAAAATCCCTTTCAAATCAAATCAAACTAGTGTATAACTTTGCTTCACAAAACTGGTCAATATTTCTTGCAAATTTACTCTCAAGGATCACACACAATAATGCATAAATTTCCTTCACAAGATTGATCTCAAACACTTCACAATTACTTTCAATGTCTTTCAAACCACTGCTCAAAATGTTTCACAATGATGTACAAACTTGGTCTCAACTCTAGCTCAAGTATTTCCAATCATGAAGCACAAGTAGTTCTCAAACCCTAATGCAATTGTTTCCACTTTCTCTCAAAAATGAAGCACATGTAGGTCTCAAACCCTAACTCAAATATTTTCAACAATGCATAAATATTTTCTCAACAAAACACCTTAAATAAGGAATGATATGCCCATACCTCTTATTCTGCTTTGATGAAGATATGTCCTCAAAAACCTATCTCACAAATAACTAATCCTTCTTGTGCCACTTCAAGGGTTAGATAGCAAAATACTTTCTCAAAACATCCACATGAACTTTCTTCTCAAAATATGTGCTCAAAGAAATCTGAAAATGATCTTCAATAACTCAAAACCCTCAAACTCACTTTTCACCATACAAGAATTACAATAAAATATCAAGCCATTATAACACCTTATTACTCCTATTCTTGCATGCAAAACATATTTTTCCTTTATGCTCTTTGCAAAATAAAACTATATAAAGCACTCTTATAATTTGTGTTTGCAAAATAGAAAGCTTTTAAAACATATCCTTGCACTTAAAACTTTATTAATTCACACCCTTATGACTCCCTAAGTGCAAAATTAAACTTTACTAAATTCAGCCCTTATGACTCCCTAATAGCAAAAACATACTTTATTAAACTTAACCCTTATGGCACACTTTATCAAACTTACACCCTTATGACTCCCTAAATACCAAGCAAAACTTTATAAAAAAAATTGCCCTTACCACTTCTACTATCGTAGGGAATCGAGCGTGCGACCTCATGGAGCCCATGCTCTAGCACGTGCTAGAGCACCACGTGGGCTAACTTCCCACACAAGAACCTTAATGCATAATATTCACTTTAAACCTATCACGTTCCTTTGGTCAACAAAAATTATGAATAAAATATCACCGTCGAGTCTCGACCTTGAGACCTCCTCCATGCCACGCCTTACGCAAGGTCTGCCTACCACCTGAGCTAGCCACTCGATTGGAAATTAATCATGCGCTGCTCCTTCTTGAGTCTCGTGCACCATCCACCTATCTTCAAAACATGTGCATCCCCTTTACTCCTTGTTGCCTTCGCTTGAAACCTGTGCGTTGCGCTCATGAAAGGATGAATGCACTATATCGATGCCGCTTAAAACTTTCAACACCACTTGAAATGATTTTTGGCTTCCACCTTATATATGCACTTTGACACTTAGGAAAACATCGGTACTTTACCCCATAATTGGAAATTTGAATTTTTTGGCACCATATGAAATTCAAATTTATTTTATTATAATATTTAAACTTTAATTTAAATATTATAATTTATCTTTTAAAACCTTTGTCTTTTGCCTTTGAAATATTTTTCAACCTTGCAAATAATGAATCTTTTTCAATGGAGCTTTGTCTACCTTGTCTTCCTTTTTCAATGGAGGTATTTGCCTTGCATTAATTAACCAACTTATAAACCTTATATTTTTTCCATGCCAAGATATCTTTGACATCAATGACAACCAATGTCATCAACCTATGACATCAATCCTTTGACATCAATGACAACAATATACTCAAAATTTCCAACAATCTCCCCCTTTGTCATTGATGGCAACCCTTTCTAAAAATTCCTTTTCCAACCACTGGATTCCAAATCTGCTCCCCTTGAGAAATTGCTCCCCTGATTGAATGCTCTCCCCCTTACTCAAATCTCTCCCCCTTTGACATCAATGGCAAAGGGACTCCTTTGGGGCTAAAGATAAGACTCTTAGCTCAGCCCCCTCCCCACCTCCTTTCCTTGAGGTGATTAATTTTGGGGTGGGAGTATCTCTACTCCCAACATACAATGCTCTTTTTCTTTGTCAACCTTATTTTTCAACACTTTTGTAATCATACCCTTTTGATCCTTTTGAGTGTCCCTATTCTTGCTTGACTCTGGAAGTTCTGGAAACTCTGTTCTACACCACTTGGCCTTATGCCCAAGATTATTGCACTTGTAACACCTAATGTTGTAGTTCTTGGAAGGTGTAAATGTCTTGAAGTTCCTCTTGGTGAAGCCATAATCATTTCTATCATGAACCCTGTAGTGGATCGCTTTATGACCAAAGTGATTACAAGAGTAGCAATACCCTTGAAAGAAATATCCATCTTTGAATGAGTTGAAGTTCCTCTTAGTGAAACCATACTCCTTTCCATGAACCCTACAATGCATAGCTTTGTGACCAAAATGATTACATGAAAAACAATGCCCTTTGAAGAAATATTATTTTGAAACCTCTGGTCTCTTAGTCCTTTCTTTGCCTTCTCTATGATGATCCATGTTTCTTGTTTGTGCATTGTTTCCTTTCTTAGTGAAGCTTCTATTCTTCAACTTATCCGCATAGGCCTTAGTTTCTTCTTCACTCTCTTCCTCTGAAACTTCCTTTTCTTTTGAGCTTGAGCTTGACCCTTCTTCTTGTTTCCCTTGTCCTTCTTCAAAACCAAGTCCTATTTTGATAGATGAAGATCTTTGTGCATTGATAATTTTATCCAAAGTTTTTGAACTTTTCCCAAACTTGTTCAGCTTATCCTTAGAATATTTCACTTCCATCCTTAGAGAAACTACCTCATGTTCTAATATTTCACATTCTAACTCTTTTACCTCTAACTTTTCAACCATGACCTCTTTAAATCTCCTTGCCTTAGCTTTTGAGTTTGTGAGGTCTTGTAGAAGCTTTTCTTTTTCTTCCTCATGTTCTTGAACTTGAGCCTTCAGTCTTGAATTCTTCTTTCTAACTCTTTTCAACTCTCTGAGAGCAACAATAAGTTCTTCTTCTAGATCAATTGTGCCTTCTTCTTCATTTTTTGAATCTTTCTCTACTTCTTGGTCTTCAAGAGCATCTTCATACTCTTCAACTTTATCTTCAACAAGAGCATTTTCTTCCTCTTCTATTGCCAAAAATAGAATCTCTTCTTCTTCACTATCTGAGAGTCTTTCATCACTATCACTTGAAGCATTGCTTGCTTTGTTAACATAGAAACTCTTCTTGTGCCTTTGAAAGAACTTATTTTCATGCTTACCTTGACCATACCTATTTTTCTTTTCATGCCTGAATTTTCCTTCTTCCTTTTTCTTATAATCTTGTTTCTCTTCACTGCTACTACTTTCGGCTTGTGGACAATTAGATGCATAGTGACCAAAATTACCACAATTAAAAAATTTCATAGTCTTCATACCTTTGTGTTTTCTTGAGTCCTTCTTATTCCTTCTCACATAGTTAGCTTCTTCATTACTGCTTGACTCACCACTTGATTCTGGTTTCTTATCTTTTGTCTTCTTTGAAGCTTTGAAAGTTACCTCTTTCTTGGAATTGTGATCCTTTTCTATTCTCATCTCATAAGCTATGAGAATTCCATGTAACTCATCCATAGTCAACTTATCAATATCCTTTATCTCTTCTATAGCTGAAACCTTTGCATCATACCTTATAGGGAGTGATCTTAGTACTTTCTGAGCAACACTGGAGTCTTCAATTTTGAATCCAAGTCCATGCATGGTATTAACAACCTCATCAACATGAAGTAAGTACTTAGCAATATCTTCCTCATCTTCCATCTTCAAATCTTCAAACCTTTTCTTGTGGTTTTGTAGTTTTGCCAACTTGACCTTGTTATCTCCTTCATATGTTTACTTCAATTTGTCCCATATCTCTTTTGTTGATTTGTATTGCATAACTTTCATAAATTCTGATTCACGTAATCCACTTAATATTCCATTCATAGCCTTGGCATTATTCACATGTAACTACTTACCATCCTTATCTATGGGAGGAGTAGTTGTAGGTGTGAACCCATCCTCAATAGATTGCCATGTTTCATACCCTTGTGCCATCAAGTAAGTCTTCATCCTTATACTCCATAAAGCATAATTGTTCCCATCAAACAATGGAGCCTTATTTTATGAAGATCCATTCTGAGATGCCATCTATGTTCCTGTAATATCTTCCTTCAAGTTGTTAGAATTTTTTGAAGGAACCCACTCTGATACCAATTGAAGAACACAAGCTTATATTGAGAGGGGGGTGAACAATATAAGATCAACTTTTACTTTTCTTTCCCAAACAATAATATCCAATGTTATCAATTGCAATATCAATAACAATAACAAAATAATGCATAAATCATCACACACATGAGAGACACAAATTTAACATGGTTCACCCAATGTGGGTTACATCCATGGAGAAAATATTTCTTCTAAATCTTCTCAACAAATCTCTTGGGAATCAATTCCCTATTACAATGTTTATGGACCTCTATCCAAAGGAGATCTCAATCCCCAATACTCTGGTTTGTGGATCTCTCTCCATAGGATAACTCTATCCCCTTTGCTCTAGTTTGTGGATCTCTCTCCATAGGAGAACTCTATCCCCTCTTGCTCTAGTTTGTGGATCTCTCTCCATAGGAGAACTCTATCCCCTTTGCTCTAGTTTGTGGATCTCTCTCCATAGGATAACTCTATCCCCTCTTGCTCTAGTTTGTGGATCTCTCTCCATAGGAGAACTCTATCCCCTTTACTCTAGTTTGTGGATCTCTCTCTATGAGAACTCTATCCCCTTTCTCTAGTTTATGGATCTCTTTCCATAGGATAACTCTATCCCCTCTACTCTGGTTTGTGGATCTCTTTCCATAGGAGAACTCTATCCCCTCTACTCTGGTCTGCTCCAAATCCTACTCTTAAATCTATCTCAAATCTGCACCAAATCTCATTATAAGTGCAATTAATAATTCAAATCATAAATATTTCTCAAATCTACCAAATTCAAGTCTAGCACAAATCTACTCAATCAAAAATATATATAAAATCTTAAATCTTCCAAATACTATGCTCATAAATATCTACCTCAAATGTTGCTTCAAGTCTTCTCACAAGACTTGCTCAAATCTACCTCAATCTGCTTCAAGTCTTCTCACAAGACTTGCTCAAATCTACCTCAATGTTGCTTCAAGTCTTCTCACAAGACTTGCTCAAATCTACCTCAATGCTACTTCAAGTCTTCTCACAAGACTTGCTCAAATCTACCTCAATGCTGCTCATAGAACCTGCTCAAATATTTCCAAATCTTGCATACAAACAATGCTTATATCTCTTTCAGAAATGCTTTCTTCAACTAGGCAATTCAAACATATTCTACTTAGAATTCGTTTAACCTCTGGAACATATAGAGAATGATATGTACTATCAAATACCCAATATGTTCTTCACATTCACAAATATTGCTTTCATCTAATCCAATCTCTACCTCTTGCAAAATCCCTTTCAAATCAAATCAAACTAGTGTATAACTTTGCTTCACAAAACTGGTCAATCTTTCTTGCAAATTTACTCTCAAGGATCACACACAATAATGCACAAATTTCCTTCACAATATTGATCTCAAACACTTCACAATTACTTTCAATATCTTTCAAACCACTGCTCAAAATGTTTCACAATGATGTACAAACTTGGTCTCAACCCTAGCTCAAGTATTTCCAATCATGAAGCACAAGTAGTTCTCAAACCCTAATGCAATTGTTTCCACTTTCTCTCAACAATGAAGCACATGTAGGTCTCAAACCCTAACTCAAATATTTTCAACAATGCATACCAAACAACCCTTTTATCTCCACCTTATGTTTCAAAAACATTTTCTCAACAAAACACCTTAAAGAAGGAATGATATGCCCATACCTCTTATTCTGCTTTGATGAAGATATGTCCTCAAAAACCTATCTCACAAACAACTAATCCTTCTTGTGCCACTTCAAGGGTTAGATAGCAAAATACTTTCTCAAAACATCCACATGAACTTTCTTCTCAAAAGATGTGCTCAAAGAAATCTAAAAATGATCTTCAATAACTCAAAACCCTCAAACTCACTTTTCACCATACAAGAATTACAATAAAATATCAAGCCATTATAACACCTTATTACTCCTATTCTTGCATGCAAAACATATTTTTCCTTTATGCTCTTTGCAAAATAAAACTATATAAAGCACTCTTATAATTTGTGTTTGCAAAATAGAAAGATTTTAAAACATATCCTTGCACTTAAAACTTTATTAATTCACACCCTTATGACTCCCTAAGTGCAAAATTAAACTTTACTAAATTCAGCCCTTATGACTCCCTAATAGCAAAAACATACTTTATTAAACTTAACCCTTATGGCACACTTTATCAAACTTACACCCTTATGACTCCCTAAATACCAAGCAAAACTTTATAAAAAAATTGCCCTTACCACTTCTACTTGTAGGGAATCGAGCGCGCGACCTCATGGAGCCCATGCTCTAGTGCATGCTAGAGCACCGCATGGGCTAACTACCCACACAAGAACATTAATGCACAATATTCACTTTAAACCTGTCGCATTCCTTTGGTCAACAAAAACTGCGAATAAAATGTCATCACCGAGTCTCGACCTTGAGACCTCCTCCGTGCCACACCTTACGCAAGGTCTGCCTGCCACCTGAGCTAGCCGCTCGATTGGAAATTAATCATGCACTGCTCCTTCTTGAGTCTCGTGCATCGTCCACCTATCTTCAAAACATGTGCATCCCCTTTACTCCTTGTTGCCTTCGCTTGAAACCTGTGCGCTGCGCTCACGAAAGGATGAATGCACTATATCGATGTCGCTTAAAACTTTCAACACCACTTGAAATGATTTTTGGCTTCCACCTTATATATGCACTTTGACACTTAGGAAAACATCGACGCTTTGCCCCATAATTGGAAATTTGAATTTTTTGGCGCCATATGAAATTCAAATTTATTTTATTATAATATTTAAACTTTAATTTAAATATTATAATTTATCTTTTAAAACCTTTGTCTTTTGCCTTTGAAATATTTTTCAACCTTGCAAATAATGAATCTTTTTCAATGGAGCTTTGTCTACCTTGTCTTCCTTTTTCAATGGAGGTATTTGCCTTGCATTAATTAACCAACTTATAAACCTTATATTTTTGCCATGCCAAGCTATCTTTGACATCAATGACAACCAATGTCATCAACCTATGACATCAATCCTTTGACATCAATGACAACAATATACTCAAAATTTCCAACATAGATTAATTGGCTAGATTGTAGCACCACCATTTCATAGCCCAAGTATGTATTGTATCTTCTTCAATATTTCAAGATGGAGAATTATAATCCCACTTGAAGTTATTTTTCTTTAAGCTTAACACTTTGGGCCGATTCTATGACTCTTTTGGTGAATGATACTTTGTATCGGTCTCTTGTGGGTGGACTTCTTTAGCTCATTTACAAATGACCTAATATAGATTTTATTGTTAGCTATTATTCTAGGCATATGTAGGCCCCTTGAGAGAGTCACTAGACTACAACCAAGAGGATTCTTAGGTATATCTAAGGGACTTATCAAATGGGTATTCATTACTCAGTTGGATCCCCTTTGATTTTGAAAGGATTTTTATATGTTGATTGAGCCAATGATTTGGATTAGTAGTGGTTCATCATATGGCATTTTGCCTTGTTTTTTGGTGTTCTAGATGTCAATTCACCATATATCAATATTCTATGAAAGTTGAATATTATGCTTCTAATGAGACAACTAAGCATCTTCATTGGATGCTCATGATTTTGGAGGAGATTGGAATTACTTTGAGTTTTCTAATCACTCTTCAATATGATAATAAAAGCACCATCCAACTTATTCACAATCCAATACTTCATTAGCAGAACAAACACATTGAGATTTAGATGTATTTTATGAGATGAATTTATGCACTTGGGATGTTTGATCTATTTTTTGTAACTTTAATAGAGTAGGCAATGAATATCCTAATCAAGGTCATGCCCAATGTTACTTATGTATGCATGCAAGATCTACTTGGTATAGGAGAGTATCCCTTAAGAGAGGGATGAAAAATAAGAGTATCTATTTTGCATGTTACACTTAAGGGAAAATTTTGGAATATGTGGTGGTTAAACTTCTCTTGAGGCCACAATCAAAATTGATATGTATTATACATATAGGCCCTTCAAGCCCTTGTAGACCTTGAAAAAGATAATTTTGTAATATTCATATTTTTAATCCTAAATATTAGTTACTTTATCTTGACCTAAAGGTAATTTTTATTTGGGTATAAATACTCCCTCATATCAACAATTTTATTATTGGTTGGAGTGAAATTCTATTTTGATAGTGAGATTAATTGGTGTCCATGAATACCCCCACATGTTATGTGCATTGCTTTGTGTGCTTTTATTTTTAATTAATATTAGATAATGTTTGATTCCATTATTTTAAAAATATTTCTAAAATCTAACATTTAGTTGGTCCATGAGCATCTTTGTTTCCCAATTGATGGTTACCCCTATGTAGGGTTAAATTCAACAATATAATATTATCTCTTTCTGGCTAACTTATTTTCCCACATAACTACTCTAAATTTTCCTTGACAAATACCTTTGTGTCTTTGTTATTATGTGGGCATTTGTCCAAGTTGATATTTCATTTGTTCATCCACTTTTTGTGCTTCATCCATGTTTTCTTTCTTTTGTTTAGATTTTCTTCTACCATAGCTTAGGCCATTTGTTTGCATCCATTCATTCAAATTTCCCATATATCCAAGGAGATGAATCATAGTAGTTGCCTCTATAGGGGAGGTACTTATATCTCCTAGAAGAACCTCAAATAGAACCAACTCTTTTATTTTAAATTTATGGTCCATGAGCATATTTGCTCCCCAATCAAGTTTACCCCTATATAGGCCTTTTTGGGATGATCATATGTAGGGTCAAATTCAATAAGATATCATTATATCTTTCTTGCTAACTTATTTTCTTGTATAGATACTCTAAATTTTCCTTGACAAATGTCTTTCTAACTTTTTTATTATATGGGCATTTATCCAAGTTGATTTGTTCATCCATTTATTGCACTTCATCCATGTTTTCTTTCTTTTGTTTAGATTTTCTTCTACTGTAAATTAGACTATTTTTTTGCATCCATCTATTTAATTTTTCATATATCTAAGAAGATGAATCATAGTAGTTGCCTCTATAGAGGAGTTACTTGTTTCTCTTATAATAATATCAAATGGAACTAACTTTTTTCTTTTTAATTTGTTTGTAATCAACATTTACCTATCCTCTCTAGTTGCAAGATTACTAAAATGGTAAGGTTTTTGGCCTCTCTTTGAGATGTCCAAGGTTCAAACCCCACTTAGTATGAGGGTATCGAGACCCCTCATAAAAACCCGTGTAAACGCATTGAAAAAATATTTGCCTATCCTCTCTAATTACCTCAATTTTGAGTCTATTGTGCTACTAGTCCACACTTCACATCCATACAACATCATTGATATCACTACTAGCCCAAGTAAAACCTTTATAGTTTGTTGGTCCCATAATTCAACCTCTCTACTTCTATTTTGTAATGCAATAAGTGTTTTCCATCCTCCCAAAGTTCTCTTCATTCTACATGTTTTTTGACTGAGATAATAATTAAAGACTATCTCGAAATATGTTTACTCTATCACTTCTTCCAGAAGACCCCCTTCAAAATACATTTTTGTTTGATTATTTTTCTTTTTATTGGAGCATATCATGATCTTGTTTTTACTAGTAATTACTTACATGCCTACATCCTTCCAAAAGTGCTCTAAGACTTTTAAATTCTCTCTCAAACCCCATGATGTCCTTACAATTAAAATGGGATCATCTACACACAAAGAAGCCTCACCATATATCTTCCTAGATGAACACCATCACCTCTACTGAGACTTACCCATTCTTCCAATTTGTCAATATATAAGCCACAAGGTAGGGGATAATGGGCATCCTTTTTTTAACCCTTACGAAAATTTTAAAGCATTTTGAAAGGCCTAATTTCATTCTAATTTTAGCTTAGACCTCCTTATAGAGTTTATGAATTGTTGCTTTGTACTTTTTTGGTTTGTCTAAGTCTTTCATTCTACTCCATATTTTACTTTGAGGCACTGTGTCAAAAGTTTTCTTGAAGTCCACAAAACAATAATGGACTTCTTTTTTATTCTATATTTTTCCAATGATGTTTCAAAATGATGATGTCTATTATCAAATATTTTGGTTTAAAACCTACTTTTCCTTTTGCCTTCTTTCCTTTTTCTTCTATCCACTTGTTGATTCTACTCTCAACCATGCTTTCAAACAACTTTGCAAAGAAGGGATTGACCATAATAGTTTGATAATTTGAGGGATTGTCTATGTTTTCACTCTTGAAGAGAGGTATTATTAGAATTGTTGTCCAATCTCTCTTGGAAAGTCATATTAGGTGATGTTATCGAATATCCTCTTGATGTGTGGTGCTAAGTCCTCTACTCCTCATTTTAAGTGTTTTGCCTATCATCCATGCATGTTACCAGCCTTACTTATTCCTAGCTTCTTAATAGCTTCTTTTACCTCCCTTAAGCTAAATACAATTGTTTTTGTAATGATTAAGGGAGGAACCTCTTCTTCTTGCACTTGTTCATACAACTATTTTACATATTTTAGCCATCAAATTTTTATTATATTATTTTTTTTCTACTTATGTTCCTTCCAAAATAACTTTGTGTTATTCTTCCTTCCCTAGATAAATTAGTTCTTGTCTTACACTCAAATATTCCTTTTTTTTTTCATTATCCATCGTATAAATTTTTATTTTCCTCTTCTTTACCTTGTCCTTTTGGAGCTCTCCTTGTTGATTTACATTCTTACATACCACCAAAAAACTGCCTTATGTCTCCTTCCTTTGGAGCTTTCCTTGTTGATTTACATTCTTACATACCACCAAAAAAATACCTTATGTCTCCTTCCTTTATATTTTGACAGGCCTTTTGCACATCTCAATGCCTCTAGAGTTATATTTGTTAACTCATGTCTTGTGATTCCTTATTCTCTTGTTTCTTTTTCCTTGTAAAATTTATTTTAAATATTATTTGAAAATTAAACAATTCTTTTGAGTTATGAAGAATTTTACTCTATACACAATTGTTGATTGGAGTGCACTTTTTCAATTTGCTAATTCCTTTGAACCATGATTTGATTTTAATTTTGTTGGGGAATCTTCAATCTTCTATTATAAACATCTTTGGACTTAGTGTTTGTTTTATATATATATATAATATTCATGTGCAAAATTAAAATTTAAAAGATGTTTTAATTCCATAAACATTTATATCCTTATCCTTATCATTATTTAAACATTCAATTAATTTAATATATAAAACCTTATTTTGTTATATCTTTATCTTTCTATATATTTGGTTTAAAACTTTTCTTGCTATAACCTTTATCGCCATCAATTTAATTTTAAAAATAAACCATAATTCATTTAAAAAATAAATAAAAAACCATAATCATTCCATCTATAAATACAACGATATATGGATCTTTGTAAAATAGGACAATATATATTAAGTTTTACTTAAATATTTATAAAAAAAATATAATAAAAAACCTTTATATGTAATATTGGAAGAAGTTTAAGTATGTAACAAGGATTGATTTAGATCATTGGTCAATAAAAGTTAAAATGATGGTTAGTGAATTCAAAAAAAATCATATTTTAATTACTGCACATGTGGGAAGATCATCCTTAATTTGTTGATATGATAGCACAAACATGTAATTCTTTAGGTTCTTTAGGTAATGGTGGGATGTATGCTCTTCTAACCCAAATTAAAGCTATGACATCTAAATTAAAAGAATGGAACAAGAATACCTTTGAAAACATTTTTGAGAAGAAAGGAAAACTAAAAATTTTAAAAAGATGATAAACTTTTATATATATATATATATAATTGTTATCCATAAAATCCCCTCCAATCCGATGAAAGTTTGATGGTGGAGGAACAAATGAGAGAGAACTAGGTTCCGGTGGAGGAGGAACTGGCCTAAAATAGGACCTTGGTCTATTAGCTTGAGGAGCCGGCGGGACTGGATGTCTTCTTAGTCTTCTTCTGCTGCTTTGAGATTGCAATTTCACCATCCTTTTTCTCGCATGGAACCTTAAGGATCCAGCTATGGAGGAATCGCCAAGCTTGCTCAATATATACATTTCATCTTCACGTTTAAGACCTTCATTGAAGAATAAAGCCAAATCTTATCAGATCTCTATTAATAAAACACAGTGAAGAATCTAAATAGAGTAGAATGAATACCTGTTGTTGGCGTCGACGTTTCCACAGAGTGTTCTAAGGACAATATAGTGAAAACAAGTAGCAGACACCATAGCGAGAATACTCTCTTCCAAAGATAATAAGCCATTACCGATCTGTAGATATGGCTTAGGAAACAAGAGTGTGATGGTGGGCTTTAATATCTTCCCGCAAAGCTCACTGTATTAAACACACAGTTGACAATGCCTATGCCCCACCTAACCCTAACTTTAGGAAGGGAATTGGTGTGGGACGTGACACTGAATGAACTCCGACTGTGGGCTTTAATATCTTCTCATAAAGCTCACTGTACTGAATACCCACTTGACGGTGCACACGCCCCACCTAAACATAGTTTTGGGACGCGAGAAACTTTATTATTATTGTCAGTTTCAGCGCGAGAACAGATACGTTTAACTATAATAAAAAAAAACCGATTTTGTTTATTGTATTTTATCATTGTTAAATAATAATATTAATTTAAGAATTTGGATTATGAATTGATAAGTATTTGTTTGATTAAATATTTATTAAAAAATCCTTAAATTTAATTTTTTTTATTTGTCGTAGTAATTGGATCTGAATTCTTTGAGAATAATCGACCATTAGACCTAGACCTGCACCACACTGCAATAATGTCAGTAGAATTTGATGTTCTGTATTAATATAGTCATATCAGTATGAAGAGCAGGAATATGTGTCGTGGTCGACGTACTTAGTACTATGCCAATTGTTTGTCACATTGTACTAAAACATTGAAACCTTTATTATTATTGCAGTTTGCTCGAGGTAAAATAATTTCAAGAGACCTGTAAATATTGGGTCAATGATTCACAATAGGAACAACCTCAACCGAATAGACCAACTTTTGTAAAAACACAACTTAAATTATTTATTTAGGTATAACTTCAAAGACACGTCTTGCATGGGAGGGGAGATGTTCCCTATGTCAAATCTGGCGACTATTATTATATTAGCATTCTTTTCGTGCCCCTGGTCAAATCTGGCAATTATTATAATGTTAAAGTTGTTCTAAAGTAACTAGTTTAGTAGTAGTTGAATTAAGAAAATGTCAAGCTTTCTTCATGTGTTTGTAATTACAATAAGCTAGTAAAATCTGGCAATTATTATAATATTAGAGTTGTTCTAAAGTAATTAGTTTAGAAGTAGTTGAATTAAAAAAAATGTCAAGCTTTCTTTATGAGTTTGTAATTACAATAAGTTTAGATTTTGGTTTTTTTAGATCTAGGTTTAAATTACTATGTATTTGGAAGGAGAAAGTTGGTAATTGTCTTAGTTTGATTATGTAGAGCGTAGAGGTACTGGTGACTTTGTTTTACCCGAGAGGCTAGGACACAAAAGGTTTATAGTGGTAACGTTAAATCTCGTTCCAGTATATAAAGATATTATCGATTCTCCTATACATAAAAGATACATAAAAGCTTTATAATGGTGATTTTCTGATCAAATTCGGTATAATAAATATGTTATCGATTTCCTTTAGCATTAAAAAATGGAAAGTACAATATTTCTTTGGCTGGCTATCTATTATTCTTGCTAAAATTTAATTAATTTAATCTATTTGAATTTAATTGTTGGAAATTAAATATTTAAAACGTAAAAAACAGTAAATTTATAAATTTAGAATGAGAGTAATTAAAAGCAAATACTATTATAATAAAGAGAGTGTGTTGATTAACAAATGAGGAATTTAAATAACAACAATGAATTTTCATTCACATGAAAATGAAATTGTGAGAAAAATGATAAGATAGATGAAAGATCAATGTCACAATCATCGTGCATTCCTTAGTTTAGGAGGGTAGTGTTACTAATGGAAAGGTGAAGACTTATCAATTTCTCATCAATTTTAGGAAGAAAGAGCACAATGTGGGTCTCACATAGTGTAGCTTCGACTTCTTTAGGATCAAAAGATGTTTACAGTGGAATCAATTGCTCTTATTTATAGGTTAAATCACCCCATGTTCCTTTTGGTGAAAAATTCTTACTCCTGGTGAAATAGTGTTTCGTCTGGGCTTAGCATGGAGATGGAGCAGCAAGGAGGAGAAGCGGGAGGTCTAGGGGTGGCAAACCCTAGGTGTGGGGCTTTGGATGACAGAACAGTAGGCGCGACAGGTGGGGGCTCTGGTGAGATAGCATGGCCCCAAGCGAATGATGTGGACAAGAAAATTCTATTGGAACTGGACCCAAGGCGTTGGGTGAATGTGGTCGAAGATATCTCAAATAGGGACCAGGATTCTGTGCGTCAGGATCAAGGGAAGACCCAGGAAGGAGACAAAGAGAAACCTGACAACTGGAGACCATTTTATCTTGATGCTCTTCGTGGTAAGCAAAAACTATCCGACTCTTGTTTTAATCTAAAACTCGTCAATGGTAGGTTGGACATCCCGAATACCCTAGCTCAGCATGTGGCTATGGAGGGCAGAACGTCTCTGGTGGCAAAATTTATGAAGGTTCGACTAGACTTGGAAGTCATAAGGAGATGGGCCAACCAAAAATGGCATCCAAGGGTCGATATGATGATTAAGGCTTTACCCAAGAGTTTCTTTTTAGTGACATTTCAATGTGACCAGGACATGGAAAGGATTCTTCAATGAGGTCCTTGGTTTTTGGGGAAAAGGGGCTTGTATCTGAAGCGTTGGACCCTCGATTTCAATCCCCAGACCTAGGTTTTGGATTTGGATCCTATTTGGGTTAAGATGTCAGGATTACCTCTGCTTTTCTAAAATGATAAAATCTTGGTTGGGATAGTTGCAGAGATTGGGGAACTGGTAGCTATTGATCTTGCGACCTTGAGCAGAACAAGACTTCTTTCTGCTCGCATGTGTGTGCTAGTGGCCCTGAGTAAAGAACTTCCTAAATTTATTATACTATTGTCTATGTATGGCCTTCATACTTAGGACTTTGAATATAAAAATATGTCTATTAAGTATAGTGTTTGTGGGAATGTGGGGCCCTAGGGTATCCACTGCCTTTCCAAGAACCAGCCTCCACCCCAAAATATTGTTCCACAAACCTAGAATAATATCCCTCCCTTGCAGAACTTCATTCTTGTCCAACATGGGCCTCAAGGACATGGGGCTCAGAATTTGAATATTAGAGACCCCATTTGACTTAATATCATAAAGAGGCAACGTTATAACCATCCTCCCAGAAATACCTATGCCTCGAAATCCTCTCATAGGAGAGCTAGTCCCTTTAATGGGAACCCTCAAGTACAACCTGCTCCAAAGGTGATGCAACAGGCCTCAAAAACAAATCACAAAGGAAAGAACCACATAGATCAATGCCCTGGAGCAAGTAAGTTCGATTGGGTAATTTGAGAGACCTATGGAGGCTCGACGAAAGTGGTCCCCTATACTACAAAGGAATTTATGGGAAGAAATTCCAAGGAGATCAACATACCAGTGGAGAATAGTTTTCATGCATTAAATCATTTGAAGGGAGATCAGATGGATAGCCAAGAAGTGGAATCTAAGGTAGAGGAGACCCAAGAGAAGGATTTAGAGGAGTAAAATCAGAGGAAGGAGCAGGAAACTAATAAGACAGACAAGGATACTCAAGAGGTAGAGGTGAACCACCAAGATCAGTGTACCCCCAAAGCAAGAAAAAAAGAACCTACTAATAAAGAAGCTAAGAGCATGAAATCATCTCCATTGTCAGAAAGACCAGTTAGCCTAAAGATCCAAATTTTTACCCCAAATGCCAAGACTAACCCATCCAATATGGTTACCAGAAGCCAAGTGAAACCTAAGGAACCCCTGCCTAAAGCGAATGTATGGGGATATGGTTCAGTAGGAAGAGCGAAACCTAGCAATGCTGCCTTAAGGCAAAAAGAAGCAGAGCGAGGAGTGGTTGATGGCACTCAAGCAGTATTACACTTTGGGGTGAAGGCTCGGGGATCCAAAGCCCATAAATAAAGATTATATCATGGAATATATGCGGGAGTAATCCTACAAAAATGAGAGCTCTGTATGCTCTTAGATAAGAACATAAACCGGATATGATATTACTATAAGAAACTAAAATGGAGGAGAGTAGAGTGATCCCTTTTAATAATAGGACTTGGCGAGAAGCTGAAGTAGTAGCCTAGGATGCCATTGGAATAGCAAGAGGGTTGTTGGTTATGTGGAACAAGAATTTGATTGATAGTAGAGTGATTCTGATGTCTAGTTGGTTTATTTGTATCCCATGTTTGGATAAAACCACGCAGGAAGAATGTATCTTAACAAATGTATATGCTCCAATTAGATAGGGACTGAGAAGGGTTCTCTAGGGTCAGCTAGTTGAACTTAGAGAGATGGACCCCAACTACCCTTGGATTGTGGTAGGGGATTTCAATTGCTACCTTAATCCTGTAGATAAATTTGGGGTCTCTCAAAGAATAAATGCTGATATCTACGAGTTTAGAGATTTTGTTGATTAACATGAGCTGATGGATGTGGACCTGTGTAGATTCTCCTATACATGATCTAACAAAAGACTGAAAGAAAACCAAATTTAGATCAAATTAGATAGGTTTCTTCTTTCTTAAGAATTCTTGGAGAGGTTTGGGGACTCTTCATTAACGACACTACCAAGAATCGGGTCTAACCACAACCCAATTTTGTGGGAAACTAGGGAGGACTCTAAGAAAAAATACATCAGACCCTTTCGATTCGAACTTATGTAGCTACAACACCAGGATCTAAAGGATCTAGTTGCCCAATGGTGGGACAAAAATTATAATGGTTCAAAACTGACCCAAGTGGCGTGTAAACTAAGGAATGTGAACGCAAACATTAGAGAGTGGAACAAAACTTCCTTTGGTAATATTTTCACAAAAAAGGCAGAACTAAAATACAAGATCAATGAACTACAGGAGAAGCTGAAGATAGATCAGCTTACAGAAGATCTGAGAAACCAGGAGAGGGAGTTGTTAGCCAAATACCACATGGTGTTGGGATTTGAAGAAACCTTCTGGAGGCAAAAATCTAGACTACGTTGGTTGAAGGAGGGTGACAGAAATACAAAGTTCTTCTATGTATCTACTCTTCGCCATAGGAGTACTAACAAAATTAAGGGGATCAAGATGGTCGATGGGTCTAACACCAAATATATGGAGGACATAAGGAGGGAACCGATAGAGTTCTTTAAATCGTTGCTAGAATATGTAAATCCTACTATTGAAGAAGAGGACTCTCTGTTGGTGGCCATTCCACCCCTTGTCATTGAGAATCTTAATGGATTCTTACTCAGCCCTTTTATAGAGGAGGAAAATAGGAAGGCAGTTTTTGACATGGATGGTAATAGCTCCCCAGGACCGGATGGCTTCCCCGCTGCTTTATTTTAGAAGTTTTGGAATATCCTAGGCGATGATGTAGTGGAAGCTATAATTGAGGGTCAAACGGACATGGAAATCCTAGAAGGAGTTAATGCTACATTTTTAGTCCTCATCCCTAAGCTAGCGAGAGTAATGGAATTTTCTAGGTTCTGCCCTATCAGTTTATGTAACACTCTGATGAAGATTCTCACAAAAATAATTGCCAATAGGCTGAAGGTTATCTTTCCATTCATAATTGATATGAACCAGGGAGGTTTTGTGAAAGGGTGACAAATACTGGATGGTATTATCACAATTTGCGAAGTTATTCATTCAATGGTGGCTAGTAAGGAAGCAAGTATGTTACTAAAACTAGACATGAATAAAGCCTATGATCAGGTCTCATGGCGTTTCCTCACCAATATTTTGGGTAAGTTTGGTTTCTGACCCCAGTGGATTAAGTTGATTTTTAGTTGTATCTCTACCACAAGATATTCTGTCATGGTGAAATGGTCACCCTCCGGTTACTTTAAGAGTGAAATGGGGTTGCGACAAGGAGATCCTATGTCTCCATACTTGTTTATTATTTTAGCGGAAGCATTAGGTATGAATATTTCAAAAGTGGTGGCAGAAGGTCGATTGGGAGGTTTCAAACCAGCCTCAATAGCAGATCCATGTGTCTCACCAACAATTCATGGATGATACGATCATTGTGTCCAAAGCCTCAGTGCCTCAGGCTAGGAAGCTGAAGAGAATTCTAACCAAGTATGAGACAAAAGCAGGACAATACATAAACTATAAGAAGAGTAGCATCTATTTATTTAAAACATCTTGTAGGAGGGAGGAAAGAATAGATAACCTCTTTGTATGTGGAAAGGAGCTTTTACCAGCGACTTATCTAAACATACCTATGTTCGAAGGAAGAATGAAGGCTACATTGTGGAACTCAGTCATTGATAAGATCTCCAAAAAGTTAGCAGGGTGGAAGGACAACCTTCTCAGCTTTGTAGGGAAAGTATTACTAGCTTAAACTACTGTATAGAGCATTCCAATCTACTACATGTATCTATTTATAATGCCTGCAAAGGTTTGAGCTACACTGGAGCAAATTCAGCGCAACTTCTTATGGTCTGGTTCGGAGGAGAGAAAGAGAATTTTGTTGGTAGCATAAAATTAGGTGTGTGCAAGAAAATATCAAGGAGGCATGGGGTTGAAGAGAATGAAAGAAATGAACCAAGATCTAATTGAAAAATAGGTCTAGAGATTTATCAATAATGATCAATTGGGATGGGTAAAGCTTCTTAAGGCATCAAGAATTTTTGAAAGCTGATAATCTCCCTAGAGGATCCTATTTCTGGAATTGTTTGCTCAAATACCGAGAGGTAGTTAGGAAAAGCATCAGATGAATAATTAGTAATTGAAGACAAGTGGACTTTTTTCAAGATCCATGGTTGGAAGAAGCCCCTCTGCAAGATAACTTAGACCTTCGGGTCCTCCAACACAAAATTTCAGAGGAAATGGAAGGAAAAGTAGGGTATTTTATTATTGTAGCACAAGAAACTTCCTCTTGGAAGAAAATATTAGTTCAAAATCCTTCAGAGCAAGAGAAGGTGGAAATAAAATAATCAGAGCTCTAAAAGAAAATTGGAAAACCTTTTACTTCAAAAATGAGACCCTGTCTCCTAGGGAAAGGAAGATTTTGTGAAACTGGGAAGAGGAACCTCCAGACCCAGTCAATACAACCAACCCACGAGATGGTGTTAAGTGGATACCCCCCACACAAAAGTGGGTTAAGTTCAATTTTTATGGGGCTGCCAAAGGAAATCTTGGGGCTGCAGGAGCAGGAGGAGTTATAAGAAATGAAGAAGGAAAAGTGACCTTGCCTTTGCGGAGCCTTTGGGAACTCAAAAAAATCATTTTGTAGAAGCCCGAGCCTGCATGCAAGCAATGAGAATTTCCAGACTAGAGGATTATAAGGAAATAATATTTGAATGAGATTCATTTAATATAATCAAGGAAATTAAGGAGGATAAAGACCCGAGTTGGACCATCTCGGATCTTATCCTAGAAGCAAAGATTCATAAATCCTATTTGGTTAGAGTCTGAATCCAACACACCTTCAGAGAAGGGAACCAGGCGGTGGATCTAATGGCAAATATTGTAGTTTTTGCTGGGGAGATGCATATTGGAAGGATAACTTCCCTCAAGAATTATTGGTGTTGGCTTCTAAAGAAGATCTAAGATCAAACCTGTTAAAGCAGCAGGAGATCAGATTGGTTGATGATTATTAATTCGAAAGATGGAATTAGGTAGAGGGACAAAAGGCAACCCATTTGTTGGGGCCTGGGAAGTGACAAGTGTACGACACAACAACCTAGCATTATATTTAGTAAGTACTAGGTGTTGTCTGATTTTGTTTTATTCTGAATAGTCTAGCAGCAAGTATAGAACTGCAGACTCTAAGTATGGCTTAATGTGGGTCTTAGGAATATCCATTTTGTATTTTGATTAGACAGGATTGGTTTCTAGAACCAGCCCATTTTAACTATGTAAAATTTTTGTGGACCCTATAACCACCTATACCTAATACCAAAAAAAAATTCTTACTCCTTGGTAAAAGTAAATATTTAAGGGTATCTCAAACAAAATGATGCATCTTTAAATGTTACATGCCTCTAATTACATCTCTAAATGTGGTAGTAGACCTCTCAAATGCTTGGTGGAGCCATTACATGTAAAAGTATCACTTTCTAAAGATGTTCCTTAGGATTTATGATTATCATTTTACTCCTTTGTCTATCCATAAAAAATCTCTCCATTCTGCGAGTGCTTTGCTCCTGCAAGATAATTGTTCCTTTGAGTCAATCACTTCCCTAGTGTTTTTCTCCTTCAAGACAATTGTTCCTTTGAGCCAATCACTTTTCTTTGATCAAATTGGTCCTTTATTCTTCACTTAGAAAAGTTTTAGGAAATTTGGAGGTTTTTATTGACTAATTCAATGGTTTTGTAATCCCCTTGAATAATTCAATCAAAACCTCCATAAATTCCAAATATACATAGTTAAACATATTGCAAGTAACCACATGGTTTTGTTGGGGCCTAGGAAGTGACAAGTGTATGACACAACAACCTAGTATTATATTTGGTAAGTGCTAGGTGTTGTCTGATTTTGTTTTATTTTGAATAGTCTAGCGACAAGTATAGAACTACGGACTCTAAGTATGGCTTAATGTGGGTCTTAGGAAGATCTATTTTGTATTTTGATTAGACAGGCTTGGAGCTAGAACCAGCCCATTTTAACTATGTAAAAGGTTTGTGGACCCTATAACCACCTATACCTAATACCAAAAAAAAATTCTTACTCCTTGGTAAAAGTAAATATTTAAGGGTATCTCAAACAAAATGATGCATCTTTAAATGTTACATGCCTCTAATTACATCTCTAAATGAGGTAGTAGACCTCTCAAATGCTTGGTGGAGCCATTACATGTAAAAATAACACTTTCTAAAGATGTTCCTTGGGATTTATGATTATCATTTTACTCCTTTGTCTATCCATAAAAAATCTCTCTATTCTGTGAGTGCTTTGCTCCTGCAAGATAATTGTTCCTTTGAGTCAATCACTTCCCTAGTGTTTTTCTCCTTCAAGAAAATTATTCCTTTGAGCCAATCACTTTCCTTTGATCAAATTGGTCCTTTATTCTTCACTTAGAAAAGTTTTAGGAAATTTGGAGGTTTTTATTGACTAATTCAATGGTTTTGTAATCCCCTTGAATAATTCAATCAAAACCTCCATAAATTCCAAATATACATGGTTAAACATATTGCAAGTAGCCACATGGTAAACTATATTCTCAATTGTCATAAACATATTACCTATTTTTATCTATTGGTAAATTGTCTTTTTAAACCTTGAGATCTAAAGGACATGATACTTCAAAAAAATTAATTTTTTTTTTTTAAAGCGAAAAACCCCTTGCAGGCCGCCTTGGTCTGAGAGACCACAAACAGGGGGTTCTACACCGTAAAAGTCACCCGGGAGCCACACCCGACCCTGCCCGCACCAACATTATCAAATGGATTTTGGATACCCAATTCAGCTTTTTGGTAGGGTGGAGATTTGAACCTGGGACCTCTCTTGGAGGATTTCCCTCTCCTCTCCAACTCACCCACAACACCTGGGTCTTCGAAAAAATTAATTATTAATAAATTATCTTCTTCTTTTTTTTATTTAGAAAATCATATAAAAATCAACTACCAATAACAATAATATCGATACATAGTACTCCATCAAAAAATATCGATATATAATTTTAATATATAAAAGATTCCTTATCATAAGAGTTTAGATGTTTGCTTAGGGATGGACAACCATGAGTTAGGGATTTCAACTAATAAAACCTACATACACTATGGTCATTAATTTTTACATGTGTTTCAAAAAGGTTTTGTGCTTTCTAGGAGAGATGTCTCCCCTAGTCAAATTTGGCGACTATTAATATTAGCATTGTTTTAAAGAAACTAGTTAAAGTAGCTATTAAATTACAAAAAAGTTCAATCTCTTGTATCTATAGTTCTAGTTGCAACAAATTTAGATGGAAGGGACAATACCTCTTTCAACCTTCGAATTTAGGCTGACTCCCTATTATCCTTGTTAAATTTTAACTAATCTAATATATTCTAATATAATTGCATAATATCAAATGAGAAAAATTTAAATATAGAAAGTAAATATGAATATTAAAATGCATGAAAATTAAATTTAAAAGTTTAGGATGCAAGAGATTAAAAGAAAATACGACCGTAACCATAGCAAGGAGAGTGTGTGATTAATCAATGTATGAGAAGATTGAATAATAACAATGTATTTCCATTCACCTAAAATAAAATTGTGAGACAAATGACATGATAAATGAAAGAGCAATGCCATAATTGTGGATCATTCTATAATTTAGAAGGGTTGATAGAAAGTAAAAGACGTATCAATTTCTCGTTAATTTTAAGAAGAAAGGGCCTAATGTGGGTCTCACAAAGTATCTTTGACTTTCTTATGACCAAAAGATATTTATGATGAAGGCAATTGCCCCTATTTATAAGAATAATTCACCCCTAAGTTGCTTTGGGTGAGAAATTATCACTTCTTAGTAGAAGTAAATATTTGGAGGAATCTTGAACAAAATTATTAATCACCCAATGTTACATGCCTTTAATTACACCTCTAAATGAGTTAGTAGGCCTCTAAAATGCTTGGTGGAACCACCACATGCCAAAATATTATTTTTTAAAGATCTTCCTTGAGATTTGTGTTTCTCTTTTTACTCATTTACTTGTTTGTGAGCTATTTACTCTAGGAGGTGAGTGGATTGATCCAAGCTACTAGCACTTCACTCTTGTTTCCTAGTGCTTCACTTCCATATGCAAATTGCTTCTATCTGTTAGTAGATCGCTCTTATGAGCCAATTACTTTCTTTTGAGAAAATTGGTTCTATATTCTTCACTTAGCAAATTTTGAAAATATTGGAGGATTTGTTTGATTGTTTCAAGGGGTTTTGTAATCCTCCAAAATGGAAAAAATCCCAAGGCAGTGACTTGTTACTACATTTCTAATGACTTCATAGAGTGCAAAGCTCAATTGGTGAGATATCCTAGATCCTACCTTCATATTTTGGAAGTCTTATAAATTGGGATCCCTACTATAAAACTTAAAAATTGTCGATCCTTCTTATCTCCTATTGTAGCAGTGGTAGCAAGTTTTACCATCCTTCATTCTTGAAAGTTGAATATTCACAAGGTCTTTTGCATCTCATACCAAGTCCTCATATGAGTTTTAGATAATCTATCCTATTTTTATACCATTTCTTGCAATTTGCAGGTAAGCAATAAATCCAACTGCCTGGCTTGCTCTATACAATTTTATCTTCAACCTTGACCATATACTTTTTTATCATCAAATTGATGATGTCATTATTGAGGAATTTCTTCTAGTGATAAAAAAACATCAGGCAATCTAGCAGTAACTACCCCCTAAATTTATTTTTCCATATCATTCACTTGTGCTTTTAGAGAGGACATTGCATCTTTACATGTTTAGAGGTCTCTTTGGGCATTATGTATTTTTCAATCTTCTTACTAAGTGTAGTGAAACTTCACTATATGCAACAAGAACTTTCCCTCTTGGCAAAATTTGATAGGAAATCAATGAAAAGGAAGCATAAGAGAAAGTCAACTATAATCGAAAGGGAGAATACTTAGGCACACCTAAATTTTTTAAATATTCAATGAGCGTGGTTTGACAATGCTAATTGGGACCTCAAAGGAAATCTAAGGGAAATTCAAGTGCATAAGAATGTCGATCAAAATCCTCAAATGCAAAAGAACAAAAACCAAAACTCATAAAATTTAAAGTGTCATTGAGTGCAAAATAACGCTAATTGAAATTATGATGAGGAATGAAGAAAAGACCACATGCAAAAGGGTACTAACTGAATTCTAGAGAAGGTCAAAGGTATATAATATTTTGAAGAGAAAAGGAGTGAGAGCCCCACATAAGTAGCATGATGCAAAAGAGAGCCTCTAGCTTAGCAGTTGAAGTTCCCCCATGAAAAAGGTTTCCATAATAGTTAAATATCACCACAACAACCATTATCAAAGCTTGTCTTTCTAGAAAAAGCAAGGGCTCATAAATATGACATTAAAGGAGGATCACGAGTCGACCAAGAATTGAATGATAAATCAACCTCCCTTCCCTTAAGGTAAATAAATTTGTTGTTATGATGACTATAGAAGGAACCTCTTTTTTCTTACCCTTATTCATACAACTATTTTGTATATTTAAACTATTAAATTTTTATTATATTATTATTTTCTACTAAAAATGCTTCTTGAATAACTTTGAATTATTCTTTTTCCTTAAACAAATTAGTTCTTCTTATCTTGCACTTATATATATATATATATATATATATATATATATATATATATATATATATATATATATATATATATAAACTCTTATTTTTATTTTTTTATTTTTGGTTACATAGGAGAGTTATTTTTATTCTTTTATTTTTGGTTACATAGGAGAGTTGGTAATCGCCACTATTTTTAGTAACTGGTCAGCGCAGGGTTCAAACCACAGGGACTGCAACCACCAAACCTATATATAAACTTTTATTTTTATTTTTTTATTGTTGGTTACATAGGAGAGTTCGTAACCGCCACTATTTTTAGTAACTAGCAAGCGCATGGTTCAAACCACAGGGACTGCAACCACCAAACCTATATGTCTGGTTAATTGTTGAACCGACATGAGATGGGGACCGTCGGTTGACCCGACGTGAGATGGGAACCACCGATCGCTCAAGGTTCATACCGTCATCGTCGATTTGGCGCGCACTCAAAGAATTCAGAACAGACTACTACCTTTGCAAACTGGCACCACACCAAAATTTAAACCCAGATCTCTTCTGAGCAAATGTCCATCCAAACTAACACTTACCAATCCACCTAACCTTTAAAATGTAAAGCTCTTAAGTATTTTATCTTTACAATGTATGTCTTACCATGTTCCGTGTAGAGCTCCCCTTATTACTTTAAGTATTTTATCTTTACAATGTATGCCTTACCATGTTCCCGGTTTGACCTTTCTAACTAAGTCTCCAAATTCACCACATATACAAGGTTTTGTGGCTTGATTGTGAGTTCGCCTCTTAAACTGAATGCATATTTTGTTTAAAACGTCCTAATTTTTTTTTTTTTAAATAGCCATGGTTCCTATTTGAATCGACAAATTGACGATAATAGAGAATAAGAAAACAAAACCTTCTTAAAAGATTGCCCGTCGAAATCGGAAATCGGAAATGAATAAATATAAGGAATAAAATTAAAATAATTTATAAAAATAAGAGCTTTTAATATTAAATGGGACACCACGTATAAGTTTATTTTTTATTCAAATCTTGGAATTTTAGAAGTTTAACAATATATAAAAATGGTTTTCATATTATTTAAAAAATAATAATAAAATAACCATTTATAATATTTATTTAAAAATATATATATATTCAAAAGAATATAAAACTCAACGTCACCAAATTGCCACTTCCAACTGAACCTTCCACATATATGAACCGAATACAATTGTGATCCATGGAATCCCCTCCAATCCAATGAAACCATTTAATAGATTGGTGGTGGAGGAACAAATGAATGAGAACAGGGCGCCGGTGGAGGAGGAACTGGCCTAAAATTGGACCTTGGTTTATTAGCTTGAGGAGCCGGTGGAGGAGGACGTGGCCTAAAATTGGACCTTGGCTTATTAGCTTGAGGAGCCGGCGGGACTGGACGTCTTCTTAGTCTTCTTCTACTGCTTTGAGATTGCAATTTCACCGTCCTTTTTCTCGCATGGAACCTTAAGGATCCAGTTATGGAGGAATCGCCAAGCTTGCTCAATATATACATTTCATCTTCACGTTCAAGACCTTCATTGAAGAATAAAGCCAGATCTTATCAGATCTCTATTAATAAAACACACTGAAGAATCTAAATAGAGTAGAATGAATACCTGTTGTTGGCGTCGACGTTTCCACATAGTGTTGTGAGGACAATATAATGAAAACAAGTAGCAGACACCATAGCGAGAATAGTCTCTTCCAAAGATAGTAATCTATTACCGATCTGTAGATATGGCGTAGGAAACAAGAGTGTGATGGTGGGCTTTGATATCTTCTCTTAACGCTCACTGCATTGAACACTCAAGTTGACAATGAATTATTATAAAACAAGCACTGGACAACCCATCTTGACAGGTAACCACATGGTAAACTATGCTATCGACTGTTGGGCAGCGTATTACCTATTTATTGTTAAAATGTTTTTTTTAAACCCCTTGAAATTTTATTATTATTTAGTTTTATAGGTGAGAGTTTAAAAGTTTAAACAACCATATGCAAGTCAACTATATGGTTTAATATACAAAAGATTCCTAGGACGCTCGACGATGAGCTGGACATGTCCCCTGTCAAATTTTTAAGCCAAGCAAGCAAGCTAGCTTGGTTTGAATTTGGTTTTTTTTTTAAGTAATTTTTAGTAATTATTATAATATTAGTATGGTTTTAAAAATATTTAGCTAAATAGTAGTTGAATTATGAAAATGTCTTACTTTAAATAAAATTGGATGGAAAGTAGAATATTTTTTTCAACTTTTAGATTTAGGTTGAATATTTATTATTTTGTTAAAATTTAATTTATAATTTTTGAGTGAAAAGGTTAAAATTTATTAATAAAACTCATAATATATTAAAAGGGAAAGAATTCTTTGTTTTTAGCTAGGCTTAGATTATAAATAAGTTTTATTTTTGCATACATACTATAATCAAATAGTCTAAATAAGTTTTATTTTTGCATACATACTATTATCAAATAGTCGTGTAGTTCAGAGAGGATTTTTTTTAGTTTTCTTTTTCCATCTTTTTGTCGTTATCTTCTTTTTATCTGTAGAAGATACTAATATGTTTGATCATCTTTAATCGATGCTCTGTTATCTATGGTATCTTGTTTAACTTGGATTTGAGTCACTTATGTTACTCCTCTCCTTAGAGTGTTCAATATTGCTTCTTCCTCTTTAGGTATTTGGGATTCTTTTGATATTTTCACCTTTAAGGTTTTTGTTAGATTCCTTGTTAAGGTTTTCCTGGTTCTCTCTGTTGGTTTATAGTCTTCTTTAAAATATCTTCCATTTCTCCAACCACAGTTGCCACTATATAAAATAAATACCTAGATCCTAAGCACATTTGATTTTTGTGGATGTAAATCTATTGGATTTCTAGTAGTTCGAAAAGTTTTATGGTTGGGAACGAGGTCCCCTGTTGGTTGAAAATTTTGAACCACTAGTGCTAGATCGTTTGGGCATATTGTTGGAAAATTACCATTGGTAAAAGGTTAAAAAATGTATTTTACCTTGGGTAAGATTACTTACCTTTTACCTTACCTAGACGGCAGTTGGACGGCAGCATCTTTGGGCGGCAAGAGAATTTGATTGTATTTTCTTCTCCCTTAATTTCTCCTATCCCCCCCTTTTCTATAGCATGGTTATTATAATGTTTATTTAAACTTTGTAACCTAATGTTAATTGTTAATGCAAATTTACCTTTGTATCAAAGAGCTCACCTCCCACATTTGGTATCAGAGCCGAGAGCCGAGACCGGCCCAAATCCCGAGGCGATGGGGCCCGCAGTTCGAGGCAGTGGCATGGATCCCGAGGTAGCCCGCAGGAGCCGAGGCGGCATGGATCCCGAGGCGGCCCGTAGGAGCAGATCGACATGATTCTTGAGGCACTGGTGGAGCTGGTTCGTTGACATGGTGACCTGCACATAGCCCGAGGTTTGTTGATGTGGAGACCTACGCGCGGTTCAAGGCGACACGCAGCCCGAGGTTTGTTGATGTGGCCACCTACGCGCGGCCCGAGGCAAAAGGTTGTTCATAGCCTGCAACTGCCCATAGGCAATCAAAGCACTTAGTGTGCTTTGCTCTTTTTAAAGAGCAGAAACATCGTCGCAGAGGCGATGTGGGACTAAAGTCCCAAAGAAAAAAACCTTGCTTCACGCCGAAGTGCGAAGCCAATAATAGCTTCGTGTTCGACATGTAAGCAATAAGGCTAGGGAGCCTAGTTTAGCTCCCGGATTTGTCCGGTAGCACAGCGGCTACCCTTTGCCTCGACTCCCGCGAGGTCGAACGATCGAACCTCGACGGGGTCATTTTTATTTTGCTTCACGCGATCTTGCGAAAGCAACAAAGGCAGGGAGCCTGCTTTAGCTCCCGGATCTGCCCGGTAGCACAGCGGCTACCCTTTGCCTTGATGCCCACGAGGTCGCACGATCGAACCTCGACGGGGGTTCAATAGTTTTTTTTTTTTTAAAAGGGGAAATTTAAAAAAAAAAAAAACTTTAAGTTAAATTCAAATAGCTGTAAAACTTTAAGGAAATTTTTTTTTATGATTGACATTTCCTAAGAGGAAATAGCTGTAAAATTAAAAAAAAAAAAAAAAAATTGAAAGGTTTTTATTTATCATTTAAAGTTGATGATTGACATTTCCTAAGAGGAAATAGTTGTAAAATTTTTTACACTTTAAGAGGTAAAAAATTTAGAAAAATTTCCTAAGAGAAAATCCTTGTAAAAGAAAATTTCTGGAAAATTTTCTTAAATGATAAGATCGAAAGGATGTTACCAAGCCCTTTGCAGTTTGTTACTGAGAACAAACGCTGAAAGCTTTGATGAGCACGTAAGAACACTAGGCATAAATACAATTTTTTCACGATTGCAAAACGCGGTTATTGCACAACGAGAAATCTCGATCTAGGATACGAAGCGATTGCGAAGATAACTCCTTTGGGAGCATATTTGAACAATCCGACACAGTGGCGATTGCTTCACAAGGATCTGAATATACTCATTATAGTAATTCAGTTGAAATCCTACAAACTCCTTCTCCTGAAATTATATTGATCAGTGACGACGACAAACAAGTCGTTGACAATTTTGTAATTGCTGAATCACAACAACAAGAGTGAGTTGTTTATGATTGTAAATCAAGCAAGGCTTGATAGTTTGTAAAGTCTTTTTGAAATAAGACTATATAAGAGATGTTTCTTGTTTTATTAGATAATAATGAGATCAAGTAACAATCTACCAATCCCCGAATTCAGTGGGGATAATTATGAGTACTGGTCCATAAAAATGAGGACATTACTCATAGGAAAAGGACTATGGGATAGTATTGAAGACGGTTACACTGCTCCAACAGATTGGACTACTTTAAGTGCAATCGACAAGAATATCTTCAAAGATGCACAAAAAAATAATTATTTTGCCTTATACCATCTTCAAGCGGCATTAGATCCAAGTATATTTCCTAGAATTACATCTTTTTTAACTGCCATAGATGCATGGAATGCCTTGAAAGAAGGATTCCAAGGAAGTGATAAAGTGAAGCAAGTCAGGCTTCAAACCTTAAAAAGAGATTTTGAAAATCTCATAATGAAGGAAAATGAAAGAGTCGGTGACTACTGTGTACGAGTCAAAGCAGTAGTTGATATGATGCAAACTTTAGGTGATGACACAAAAATTGAAACAATTGTGAAGAAAGTGTTGAGAAAACTTCTTCCTAAGTGGAATCACATTGCCATCATAATTGAAGAATCCAAAGACCTTTCTACTCTTACATTTGATATTTTGATTGGATCATTAACATCACATGAAGAGAGACTTCAAGGAGCACCTTCAACAAGATATGGAGGTGATGACAAAGCCTTCACTTCGAATGAAGCTGCAAGACGAGGACAAGGAAGAGGTCGAGGCAGAGGACAACAACAAAGAGGCAAATGCCAAAGCAACTCCTATAGAGGCAATCAATATAGAGGTGGAAATCAAAACAGAGGAGCCAATCAGAACCAAAGCGGCACTACAGGCCATGGAAATAAAGGACGAGGAAGTAACAAGACTAAAACAGCTTGTTTTAGTTGTGGGAAACAAGGACACTTCGCTCGAGACTACTGGTCAAAGTCTTCAAAGGATCAAAGCAGTCAATATGGCTCATTCTACGAAGAAGAAGAAGGTCCATCAAATCTTTTTCTATCTTATGGACAATCAGATCAAAATCTTAAAGATACATGGATTTTGGATATTGGTTGCTCCAACCACATGAGTGGCAAAGAAAATCTCTTTGCTACATTAGATTCAAATTACAAATCCCATGTTAAGTTAGGGGATAATAAATATTTGCAAGTTGAAGGCATTGGAGCTATGGAAGTTCCAACAAAATAAGGCCTTAAAAAAGTGAATGACATATACTATACTCCACAACTACAACACAATTTTTTAAGTGTTGGCCAAATGATGGAGAAGCATTACAAATTAGTTTTTGATGACAGCAAATGTACAATCCTTGATAAAAACAATTGTAACCGAGTCATCACAGAAGTACCTATGACAAAGAATAGTTTATTCCCTCTAAAATTTGGTGAGCCAGGGGGAGCTCAACTTGCAAACATTGCTATTACAAATCCAAGTGAATTTTGGCACTTGAGATATGGTCACCTCAATTTCGCTAGCTTGAAAATGTTAACATCACAAGCTATGGTGACAGGACTACCAAAGATTCAAGAACATAAGAAGGTATGTGAAGCATGTGCTTTGGGAAAGCACTCCAAAACGAAGTTTCCAAGAGGCCAAGCGTGGAGAGCAAGATATCCTCTTCAGCTAGTACATTCGGACATTTGTGGTCCAATGCAAACAAAAAGCCTTGGAAACTATTCTTATTTTCTAACATTCATAGATGATTTTTCTAGAATGTGCTGGATCTATTTTCTGAAACACAAATATGAAGCATTTGATTGCTTCATAGACTTCAAAAATAATGTAGAAAAGCAAAGTGACTACTATGTCAAATGTCTTTGCACTGATAGAGGAGGAGAGTACTCCTCAAATGAATTTTTACATTATTGTAAGCAAAATGGGATAAAAAGGCAGTTCACCACTGCCTATACCCCACAACAGAACGGTGTGGCCAAGAGAAAGAACCGCACACTTGTTGAAATGGCACGAACAATGCTTCAGACAAAGCATCTCACATACAGCTATTGGGCGGATGCAGTGAGAACTAGTGCATATATTCTAAATAGAAGTCCGACTTCTAGTTTAGATGGTATCACTCCTTATGAAGGATGGTACGGTAAGAAACCAAATGTCAAACATTTTTGAGTATTTGGTTCTTTAGCTTATGCACACATTCCTGAGGAGAAGAGAAAGAAGCTTGATCCCAAGAGTCAAGCTTGTATTTTTGTAGGGTATTGTGAATCGACCAAAGGGTATAGATTGTACAATCCCAAGACACATAAAATAATTATCTCCGGGGGATGTAATTTTTGATGAAGGGAGAGAATGGGGTCATAAAAAATTTGTTGATATAGACTCTAATTCGAAAAGTTCCACATTAGTACAACCCAAGAAAAGTAGTGGAAAAAATCCCCCTCCACAAAGTCCACATCAGGAATCTTCATCAAGTACATCAAGTGGTACACCAAGTCCAAGAGGGACTTCTTTGTTGGCACCCCCAAACTCTCCAAAACGATTTCATAGATCTGTAAGCGCTCCAAGTCCGATGGATATTGATCCAATTTCTCAAAGGAAAGAGACAATAAAGGAAAGCGCATACTACAGAGTCATCCATCTTCTCAAATGTTGGATAGGAATTTCCAACAAAGATACACTAGGAGTCAAGCTAGTAAGATGGACGACATTTTGTCAAGACTTGAAAATCTTCAAATGTCAGGATATGATGAGTCTCATGAACCAAGGGGTGATGTAGTCAATTATGCTTTGTTGGCTACTGCACATCTAGAACCATCTAGCTATGAAAAAGCATGTACTGAGAGTATATGGCAAGATGCCATGGAAGAGGAAATATCCTCAATTAAAAAGAATGATACTTGGGAGCTTGTGAAGCTTCCCAAAGGAAAAAAATGTGTTGGATGTAAATGGGTCTATAAGACCAAGTTCAATGCTGATGGAAGCATTGAAAGGCACAAGGCAAGATTAGTAGCTAAGGGTTTTACTCAGAAATATGGAATATATTATGAGGAAACCTTTGCTCTAGTTGCTCGACAAGAAACAATCAGAGTTGTTCTTTCCTTGGCAGCCCATAAAGGATGGAACATTCAACACATGGATGTGAAAAGTGCATTTTTAAATGGATACCTGACGGAAGAGGTGTATGTTCAACAACCTCAAGGTTTCCAAGAACAAGGAAAAGAGAACCTTGTTTATAAATTGAAAAAAGCACTTTATGGCCTCAAGCAAGCACCACGAGCGTGGTACTCACGAATTGATGACTATTTCAGCAAGTATGGTTTCACAAAAAGCAAGAGTGAACCAACTCTATACTACCTGAAGAATGGAGTAGATATCCTCATAGTTTTTTTATATGTGGATGATCTAATATTTATGGGTAGTAATAATAAAATGAATATGGAGTTCAAAAACTCCATGATGAATCGATTTGAGATGAAGGATCTCGGATTAATGAGATACTTCCTAGGAATGGAAGTACATCAATCAAAGAATGGGATCTTCATATGTCAACGAAATATGCTCGTGACATGATTCAAAAATTTGCTATGCAGAGATGCAAATTAGTTGCAACACCAACGGGACATGGAATCCAACTAAGCAAAGATGATGGAGCACTAGAAGTTGACATGACCAATTTCGAAGCATGGTTGGGAGTTTAATGTTTCTCACCAACACTAGGCCGGATATACAATATGTTGTTTCTCTAGTATCAAGGTTTATGGCATGCCCATCCGAGCTGCATCTTCAAGCAACCAAACGAATTTTACGATATGTAAAAGGTACATTGGATTTTGGAATCCATTACCACAAGTCTAACTCTGTGAAGTTAGTTGGTTATAGTGACAGCGATTGGGGCAATAATATAGATGACAAAAAATCTACATCAGGAACTGTTTTAGTCTAGGTTCGGGACTAATAACTTGGAGTTCCAAGAAGCAATCTATTGTAGCATTATCATCTACGTGTTGAGTATATAGCAATTACCCATGCTAGTACTCAAATCCTCCGGTTGAGGAAAATCCTTGAAGAGATTGGCGAAAAACAAATTGGTCCAACCAAACTGAATTGTGATAATATTAGTGCCATACAGTTGGCATATAATCCGATCCACCACAAAAGGTCAAAACATTTTGATATGAAGTATCACTTCATAAGAGATATGGTGGAACAACATATAGTTGAGCTTCAATACTGCAGCACTTTGGATAATCTAGCAGACATCTTCACCAAAGGCATGGCTAAAACTCAATTTATAAAGCTGAGAGATTGTATAGTCAGTCCTCTCAACTTTAAGGGGGAGAATGTTGGAAAATTACCATTGGTAAAAGGTTAAAAAAATGTATTTTACCTTGGGTAAGATTACTTACCTTTTACCTTACCTGGACGGCAATTGGACGGCAGCATCTTTGGGCGGCAAGAGAATTTGATTGTATTTTCTTCTCCCTTAATTTCTCCTATCCCCCCTTTTCTATAGCATGGTTATTATAATGTTTATTTAAACTTTGTAACCTAATGTTAATTGTTAATGCAAATTTACCTTTGTATCAAAGAGCTCACCTCCCACACATATTTTGAACCACTAGTGCTAGATCGTTTGGGCATATGAGCATGTAAAGAGCAGGTGAAGGATTGTTTCCTCTTCATTGTTACACATTATGCATTGGTTTGGATCTTTGAAGCCTCTCTTACACATGTTATATTGAGTTAGGATAATGTTATGGACCACTTTCCAAGAGAAACAATTGATCTTTTTTCGGCCTTTGGATTACCACAACTTTGACCAAGGGAAAATATTGGTGGATTGAGAGACAAAAAATATGGATCTATAATCCTCTTAGATTGAGTAAATACCAAGGGTGCTAAAACCCCAAGCCATTTTATCTTGTTTTACATTCCTCACCCAAGTTCTTTTGGTCACGATTTCTTGTAGTTCTTCCTTCTCTACCTTCCATCCTTCACATGGCCATTCCTTCGAAGGATGCCATAGGAGGTATTCCAAGGATTGGTTGTTCAATGATTTTAGGTAGTGGCTCACATTGACCCAACCATATTAGTAGAATGCCAGTTTTAGGATAGTTAGATGGGGATACTGGACATCCATGGGGGGTAGCGTTCCAAAGAGTCATTCCAAAATCTAGCTTTGCTCTTATATCCAATTTTCTAAAATAAGCTCTTCTAAATGATGGGTTCTCCTTTTTAGTACTTTTCATATTTTTGAACCTTCTCTTATTACTGGGAGTTAGGGAAGGTCAACTCCTATGTGATATGGGTAGTATTTTACTAGGAGAACCTTAGACTAAATTTGATCTAGGTGGGATAACCACCTCTAATAGAGTTCACCAGTTAGAGCTTGGTTGTTTGTTATTGTCGCTCGAATTCCAATACCTTCATCCTCTTTTGGATGATAAATTTTTTTAGTTGATCAAAGCCATTTTTCAACTTCATTTGACATCAGACCATAAGAATCTCTGCATCAACACACCTTTTAGAGCCACTAATATTAAAAATTTATACATGGGTATTGTTTAAGGACTGCTTTTAGTAATGTAACTTTACCTCCAAAACTTAGCCATTTATTTGTCTAGTGATTTAGCTTAGAGAAGATTCTATATTTTATTGTTCTCCAATCCTTAGCTTTTAAAATTCTTCTTGAGAGGGGGATTCCTAAGTATTCTAGAGGAGGAGAAACATCCTAAAATATTAAGATTTAAGTAACCTCTCTTAAACTCTCTTTGTAACATTGAAGAAAATAATTTTGGATTTGCGATCATTTATGATTTGACCAATGGCCCTTATATAGTAGTCGAGGAGGTTTCTTATGCTAACTACTTTCCATATCGTTGCCTCCGCCAAAATTCTAGTTGAATTGATGGACAACTGTGTTGTTTATAATTGATAATTCAAAGGGGTTACAAGAGTTTCCCTTTTTACAAAGGTTCCTTAGAAGGCTACAAAATGAGGTTTTGGAAGGTAAAAACCCTCTTCTAGTGAATGGTTCAACAACACCCAAAGATCTTCCAATATGTCCTCAAAGGGAGTGGGCTTATTGTATGTGGGCCACTATCAGTCAAGTCAGTCCTCTAAACCTGCAAAAACTTGTTAGAACATTTGGGGGTCTGTCTCAATATGAACCCTTGTGATTACACATAAAAAATACTAAATAAATGAAGCTAATTAATTATAAAAATATTACGAAAAATTACAAAACTGTTTAGGACGGTGATACTTAATTTGATGATTTGCTATTTTTTTTGTTTTTGAAAATAGGTCTTTGGAGTCAGTCACACCTTACCTTGTGATTGGAATTATGCTAGTCAAAATGGAATGAAATTTGGTGGTAACCTTTCTCTTTTTCAGGAAACTACCCTCAAAATTTTAGGTCAATCAAAGTTCAAATGTGAAATTTATGGGCAAAATAGTGAGGACAACTTTGGCTAAAATAGGCCTTGTTTGGGTCACAGGTTAACCTGCAATCGTTTGAGTCACAAGTTACTTTGCAATTAAGACTATGATATCTTGATAGAATTTTGGGCTATAAAAAGGGATATTTTGTTGCTACTGGAGCTCTTGTCCTCACTGGGTCATCTTCAAAACTTGCAATAAAGAGAAATTTGGGATACAAAAATAGTGTCAAAAGATTATTATATGGTGATTAATGGAGATTGATAGCAACGAGAGTGTTTGAGTGTAGTTTATTCTAGATGGATTTTAGTAGAGTCTGAGTATGCAAATGATGGATCCTTTGAAATAGATGAAATTAAGCTCTATTTATAGAATTTTGAGAGGTTAGGGGGGTTGAGGTGTCTCATGAGGTGTCTCCTATGAGGTGTCCTAAAAGGTGTCCCCTAAGGTGGCATAGGTGCCATGCCTCATAAGTGCATTTGGGTGAGAGAATCCCTCACCCATCTACATGTCATAAATGAGCATGGGGATGTGGAGTGGAGTAAGGGTTAAATCCTAGTCATAGTAGGATTAACCATGGGTTTGTAGACAACACGTTTTAGTCATTTGCACTCAAATTTCTACAAGTTTACCAAAATTTCCAAATTGCCACAAAATGTCATCGATTGCCCAAATTTGCTCAAATCCTCTCAAATTTCTAATTCCCCTTCTAATTCATCTAAATTTCCTCAATTTCTCTCATTTTTCTTCTAAATTCCAATTTCGCTCAATTTCTCTCAATTCCCCTAATTTCTAGTAATTTCTTCTAATTTCCCTCTCAAATCCTCCTAATCCTTGTTAGAGTAATATTCCATTAGTTGGGATATTTACCATTTACTCCACTAGGTAAAATAGTATTTACTTTTACTACTGGGTTAGTTACCTTTTAGTATTTACTATTTACCTTTTGGATATTTATCTAAATATCCTAGGTTAGTCGTAGTCAATTTGACTACGTAGTTAGTTGTTAGTAAGTTAGTGTTATTTGCTACTATCTTGTTTAAATGTTCTATTTTATCTCCTATTTAAACCTAGACTCTCTATAGTCTAAGGTAATGATTAATTTAATTATTATTCTCTCTCTCTCTTGATCACATTGGTATAATTCGTTGGGTTCTACCTGGTACATCCCATAGGAGCTGGTCTAGCCATGGTTCACGAAGTGTTTTTTGATATGGCACGCTTCCTGATGCACTAAGGCTAGCATAGGGGTTTGAGGTCTCCTAGAGGCTCGGATCTCGAGGAGCAGGATCTATCGATGTCGTGGCCTACAACTCGAGAATCGAGCTCAAGCGACCCACAAGCACACAGATCACGAAGAGTGGGATCTGCTGATGCAGTCGCCAGCCGGCCCGCAAGCTGGCCGTCACAACCAACCCGCAGACTAGTCGACGCGGCCATAGGGCCCGCAGATGCACTAGCCGACCTGGCACACAGGCCGAGCACAGCGCCTGCGAACTCCTAGACCGATCATGGTCAATGAGCTGAGGTTTTTCAACCTCGGCCCCCGTGTCGACCACTAGGTCCCGCAACACCACATAGGCCCCGCAAGCCACGTGGCTCACTCCCGAGAGAGCCAAGAGGGTAGGAGCACCCTCCCTCTTCCTATGGATTAATGGACATCGGGATCTGAGAGGGCAGGTGGCCCTCCAATCCCTGATCGACATCAGGATCTGAGAGGGCAGGCGGCCCTCCAATCCCTGATCGACATTGGGATCTAAGAGGGTAGGCAGCCCTCCAATCCTTGACCAACACCTGGATGTGGACTGACGATGACAGGCCTCGACACACATCTCAAGGGACATGTAGACTAACACTGATAGGACCAGGCACGCATCCTGAGGGACACATGGACAGACATCGACTGGACCCAGGCATGCACCCTGAGGTGTTGACTTGATCGAACATGTGGCGGACAGCCCTAACGAACACGTGGCGGACAGCCACTGACGGACACGTGGCAGACAACCACTAGACAGGGACCGAACAAGTGGCGGATAGCCACTGACGAACACGTGGTGGACAGCCATTGGACAGGGACCGGACAAGTGGTAGACAGCAACTGTATGTGACTCAACACGTGGCAGACAGCCACAGGACAAACTCGACGCTGACTAGACGACTTAGCCTACCCTTGGCGCCACATGGCGACGACCTGTGTCGCCTACCCATAGGAAATCGATTGATAAGGGGGGACTTTCCCCTTATCAATCCCACAACATCCCACTACGGGATGCATGTGGGATAAAATTCCCAAAAAAAATTTTTAAAAATTTGGCCGTCGAAGTCCTTAAAAGGCACTTATAGTGCCTTCGTTCCATCGGGCGTCGTAGCCCGACCGGTTGATCGGGTCGAGCTAAGGCACACGACGGGGAGTCCAGGGTTCGACTCCCACCGGGAACAAAAAGGCCATTCTTTTGGCCTTCGGCACTCAGACAGGTAATTTTTTTTATTTTTTTCCTATGCAATTTTTTTTAATTAAAGTTTTTTATTATTAAATTTTTTTTTAATATTTTAAAAACTTCAAAAATTTTTTAAATAATCAATTTTTGTTTAATTATTTAAATTGATTTATTTAAGAGATATATTTTTAGTTTTTTCATTATTAATTAAAAATGATTTATTAAAAACTTTTCTTAAACTATTGCAAATTAAAAAAAAAAAGAATTTTTTTTTGCAACTTTAATATATTTAAAAGTGCTAATGTTTTCTCACCAATTGGAGATATAAGACATAGTGAAAGCACATTTTTTGTTGTTGCAAAATTAGACAAACTCTTCTCAACCCTTGTTCATTTAGCATACAAAGAAAGGATCACACTTGATTTTTCTTTTGCAAATTTAGAAAACAAGGAATTTTTTTTGTAAAGATCAAAAGTACTTAGAGTGCATTTGTTTTCTCCATGGAGACATAATACATAAAATTGCACTTCTATTTTTTTTTCTACAAAATTGAGAAGACTTTGTAACCTTGGGTTCATCAAAACTAAGTCGTGTGTCGACTAGTTCTGGAAGCCTTTCAAAAGCGGGTCGTGTGTCGACTTGTCTTGAAAGGAGTGCTCTAAATTCTACATTTTGTAAACATTAAGGGGGGATAGAATTCATTTTTTTTTATTCTATAGTTTGCAAAATTGTAAAGAAAAAGGGGGATATTTCAGTATAAGAAAGGTGCATTCTCGATTTTACTCGACACCTTCTCTTAAAAATTGCTTGTACTAGGTGCATTTTCGGTTGCATCCGACACCTAGAGTGATACAAATTTGGGTTGCTCTCATGTTTTGATTATTGCACTAAACACTCATGTTTTTGTGTGCAATTAAAAAGTCAAATATAAACATTAAAAGAAGCATTTCACAAAACCCAAACTTCACTCAAAAACCATGCTAAAACTTTGCATAGGTTCAAACAAGTAATTACTCCCCATTAAAAGGTCAAAACTTCAAAACACCTTGATTCACTCTCTTTGTTTGGCTTAATAACCTCAAATTTTTCATCCTTCTTTCAAGGGTGTTAAAGCAGGTGCCATTAAATATCCTAGAGGGCAAAATCAAAAGTTTTACAAACCTACCCCTGTTTCATTTGCTCTATTTTGTTTGGCTTAAAATTCCTCCAACTTTTCATCCCTTGGTAAGGGTGTTAAGGCAGGTGCCATTAAATATCTTATAGAGGCAAATTGAAAACACCTTCCATATACTCTTTTGAGGGTATAGTGCAAGATATCAACATCTTAGTCATATCAAATTTGAAACCTAAACCATGGCCATGATACACAAGTATCTCACTGAGAGCCAACTGCTCAAAGGTTCAAATTATTCATCTTGGAAGACTAAGATGAAAGCTATCTTAACTGTAGAGGAATTGTGGTCCATAGTGGATGGAAGTGTCACTAGACCTCAATCACCTGGACAAGATCAAAGAGACTTTGATAAAAAGGATAAAAAGCTATCCTTAATGATCTTGCTAGCTATTACTGATGATATCCAACCTCATATAAGTGTAGCTAAAACTGGAAAGGAGGCATGGGATGCCTTAACTACCATCTTTGAGGGAAAGAATCAATCAACGATTCTTAACCTTCAAACACAACTTCATACACTTCACATGAAATCGGAGAAACAGTAGAGCTATTCCTCTGCAGAGTGGCCGATTTGAAAACAAAGCTGCAAGCCCTAGGAGAAAGCGTGGAAGACAAAGTCTTAATCTCAATAATTTTGAGAGCTCTTCCAGGACTCCTATCGAATGTTGATTACATCCCTTCAAGTCTCTGGTAGGACGGTGACTTTTGTAGAGTTGGTGAACATGCTTCAAACTGAAGAAGCTAATCAATTCCAAAGAGATGATGCATCCAACAATGCACTTTTCTCACATAAACAACAAGGAAAGAAAAAGTGGAATCAACAACAAGGCTCTTCTTCTAACAAAAACAAAGGTCAAGGCCAAGACACTAAGAAGAAGAAGCGGTATTGTAAAATCTGTGACAAAGACACTCATCAAACCAAGAGATGTTGGTTTAAGAACAAGCCTCCCAAAGAGAAAGGTCAAAAGAAAAACCAAGGCAATGTTGCAAATGAGATGTCTAATACAGATTCTGATTCTGGTTCAGAGAAAGCACACAGAGTGCTAATTGCTAGAACGGTTTTGTAGAAGGAAAACACATGTGTCCCTTGGGCAAAAGCACCATTTTCTCTCTCTTCTCTTTTTGGCTTCATAAATAGCATAAGTATTTTGTTTGAAGACCTTACAAATAAGGGGTGCTTGTACCTCTTTTAGGCTTCATAAATAGCAAATTCTAGGTGTTTGAAGTACTTGTAACAAGAGGAGCGACTTTTTGTGATGTAAAATTGTCTAGGAGGCAATATTTGTAAAATCCTTTACAACACTCTTTAGTTGCACACTTTTTGCAATTGAGGGGGGACATAAATTTCTTTTCTTCACAATTTTTTTGTAAAAAGGGAAGTAGGCTTATAAGGGTGCATTTTCGGCAGCGACCGACACCTTAGTCACACTTCCTTCAGAAAT